>WARS01000043.1:4477500-5703596 GCA_008933995.1 Datnioides undecimradiatus | reverse complement strand
CTTATGAGCTGTGCTGCAGCCAGACACCAGGGGGCGGGGCTTATGAGCTGTGCTGCAGCCAGACACCAGGGGGCGGGGCTTATGATCTGTACTGCAGTCAGACACCAGGGGGCGGGGCTTATGAGCTTCACTGCAGCCAGACACCAGGGGGCGGGGCTTATGAGCCGTACTGCAGCCAGACACCGGGGGGCGATGCAGGTGTTTTGACTTCACTTCTGGTCATCTGTTGTGCCATGTTTAGAAGTTTTACAACTGTTGTCGGACTGCTGGTGTCTTGCTAGCTTGTTAGCACTGTTAGCATGCTGACATCATTCAACCTGTGACCTGCACCGACGATCAGAGATCATTCACATCTGACTCGACGTCAGATTTGAGTTCAGATTTGCCTGATTGGAGGCTGAGACATGACTTTTTATTCCTCCTCTATGGCGGCGAACACAATACGCAGCCTTTCAGTTGCTGTTTATGCTGCAAGGTGAGCTCGTCTAGACGCTTTACTAATTCAGTATTAAGAATAATACATCATAAGATAGAACATTAGTTGTGGATTAAAGTGGATTTTTAGTTTAGTATTCACTCCTCTGATGTAGCCACTGAGCTGAAGGCTGATGCTAAACTCGTTACCTTCACAGAAACAGAAAATAATGCAAAATCTGTGCAGATGTGTTACTGCGTTTCCTGATTGCATCAGGATCTTAGTCGTAATGTTCATAATGTGGGTGTGGTTTGATCACATTTTATGCGTCACCTCGGCAACAGAGGCTAACAACCAAACAACAAGGCCATAGTTGTGGTAAACAGTTCAAAAACCTCCACAGACGGCCGCGATGTCACCTGCAGGCCCCGCCCAAAGTCCAAGCTAGCCAATCACATCACTGTTCCTGCAACAGAGAGCAACTCATTACTCCTTCAAGCCAAACTAACAACACACACACACACCTCTTCCAGCTGATTGTTTGTGGATTCAGATGTAGAAAAGTGTGGCGAGGCACTGCCAGTCTGCCTGCTTCCTCCTTTTCTTCTTCTTCCCCTGTGATGAATGGTTCTGCTGCATCTTAGTGTAAGCACTATCTCAGAAAGCTCTGACCCAGATATTTTAATTGCTTATTCTCACTTACGGTGAGTCTCTATGATAAATAGCAGTTGTTTTTCCTGCCGAAGGGACTATTTTTGAGCCCCGCACATCACAGCGGGCTGCTGAGTGTGTGAGAGTGTGTGTTTGTACATTCAAGTGAGAAACGCTCTGTAATGAGGACGCTGTTCAGTACTGTATTTTTTAGGAGAACCTCCTCCCTCCCATCGTTAGGAGAAGGTAATGTACAGTTAAACCTCACGAATGTCTCGAACCCTGAAAAGCAGACGGGTGAATGTGGAGGTGAAGTGGCAGAAAACAGTCAGTGGAGACAAGATGAAAGTGTCTGGCTGCCTCCGACTGATGAGAGTTGCTCTGACAGCAGAAACTGGGAAATATGCTTCTTAATATTATTTATTGTTCTTTTCATCTATTTGACCTTTATCTAATCAGGATACTCAAAATGTCTGTGGAGGGAGTCATGGCTGAAATGGCAGAACAATTTATGCTCATAGACTTTAAATGAAGATGGACGACGTGACAGCAGCTCCCCAAAAGTGAAACCGAAACACCTGCATCGCCCCCTGGTGTCTGGCTGCAGTGAAGCTCATAAGCTCCGCCCCCTGGTGCCTGGCTGCAGTACAGTTCATAAGCCCCACCCCCTGGTGTCTGGCTGCAGTACAGCTCATAAGCCCCGCCCCCTGGTGTCTGGCTGCAGCACAGCTCATAAGCCCCGCCCCCTGGTGCCTGGCTGCAGTACAGTTCATAAGCCCCGCCCCCTGGTGCCTGGCTGCAGCACAGCTCATAAGAGTGAAACATATAGAAAACAGCAGAGAAACGTATAAAAGCAGGGCATCGAACCGGCACAGCGTCACCTGAAGCACGGCGCATTACCAGCACCTGAACACGTCCATTACAGGCTCTGAAAACGCTCATGACTTTAGGTTTTAAAATCATTCAGAGTGACTAATGTCTGTAATTTCAGGGTTTTTGTGGATCATTCTGAGCAGATGGAGCTGCCCACATGAAGGTTTCTTTGACTGAGCTCGGTATGAACCACAGTACACACAGTCCTGAGAGCAGCAGGCTGCAGTTTGACTTTGACGATGTGAGAAAATGTGGAGACGACCGGCACATTTTCTCCTGCGAGGCTCAGTGACGGGTCTAATTACAGCTTGTGATGGACCTTTAGGCTCTGCGGTGTGGAGAAACCAACACACGCAGTCCAGTGACATCCATATGCACAACATATTAATTATTTCTGTAATTTATGTATAGCTAAGAGAAGGGGGCAGTTTGTAACCTTTTCCTTGAATCACTCCTCTATTTCTAGCTCAAACTGAAAACTGAAAAGCATCTTATCCTGTGCTATACCTAATGTTGCACATAGTGGCGCATGCATTAATTGCTGGGGGCAGCAAGGAGGCCTGCAACACAACTGCCCCTGAAAAAAACTCAACAACAAAGAGAAAAAGTGGTTTAAACTCGTGCATTTCATTGTTTTTGACGAACATGTACCTGTAATTCTAATGCAATCAACGCAAAAACTAAATAAAAAATAACGTTACTCCAAAATATTACAATATTTACATAATGCAAACATTCCTTCTACTTCACAAACAAAGACGAGGCTTAAAAACAATCAACATGTGGATCAGTTGAACGGAGAACTCAGGAAGAGGTGAGCTGGGATGGTGGAGGAAGGGATCGGGGGTAAGACTGAGGCCGTTGGCTTGCATTGATCTCCAGTGGTTCCATTTTCTGTGTTTTAGACCAATGCAACAGAGAGTGAGGGTGCCTGCAGAAGGCCTCGTGGCGGGGAGAGTCAGGGGGACATTGGGGAGACAGACCCACCCCCCTGCTCCCACTCAGTGCAGCGTGGGCGGTGACGTAGAGCTGGGAGTCGAGGCGAACCAGCCACGAGCAGCTGCCGTCAGCCTCTGTGTCTCCACTGGAAAGACTGGCAGTCTGGTGCAGCTCTGACACATTCATAGCCCTCACTGAATATCAGATAATGCAGTTTTCATAAAAAGACGACAAATTAAATTTACAATAATCAGCCCCAACTGAAAAATGATGTAACTTTTCAAAATAAAACATCTAAAAACGAGGAAGCTAAGCCAGCAGCCAGTGTGTGGCATGATCATCATTAGCAGTAAATATGCAAACAGCTAACAGATCAGTTATCTTATACATTTTTTCTGCCTATTATATAAAAAAACAATCAACAATGTGATTTATAATGTAATGATAATCAGATTCAGATGAATTGAGCCTTTGCAGAGTTTCTTTTTTATGATATTAATGTTAATTAGCTCCAGCTGCTTGAATCTGCCAGTGACAGCTGCTGTTTTAACGACGCCGAGCTCTGGCTGAGACGCTCGCTACCTGAATGTTTTGCACATTTGTTGTTGTTGTTTTTTCATAAAAATGAGCCAAAAAAAAGAAAAAATTCAATGTCAAATTCCTCAAACTTGGACTGGGAACTTGACAAATCAGGGTGCTTTGTCAGCCTGGATCCAGATCCAACCCTGCTTTCCAGCAGCTCAAACCACACTTTGCAGCCCAGATGCCTGAACACACGATGTCCAAACAGACTCAGTTCAGCTGCTTCCTGTTCTGTGGCCTTTAGGGTTGCTGCTGCCGCCCAGTGCTGATTAAATAATTTATAATTAACTATAATTTATAAAGCATTTATCAAAAGCAAAGTCGCTTTTAAAGTCACAAAAAGTGACCGGGAAGCAGGATTAATAAAACACCAGCACTGAAACTGGAGTTTGTCCTCTAACAATCCGCAGCCCAGGCCAGTAAAGCAGAGCGTGAGCTGAGTGGCAGATTAACAGACAGAATAAAACACGGCGCATGACAGCATAAACACAAACGTGCTCAAAGTGCACATTAAAAGCTATCGAGTCGGCGGCGCAACTCTGATGCATGGTCCGGCTCAGTAGGACAAATGGCGGCCGCTTCCATTTACTCAAATCCGACCAATGAGCGAGCTGCGTTTGGTCTTTGTGCCGCTGGGCCGTTAAACTGCTCTCATATGCATTCCTGCTTAAAAACTCTCCTTCCTTCCCCTTCAGATCGGAGGAGTGCTTAGACCCTCCATCAAAGGATCTGCATTTGACAGATAACTGTAATTCCCTCCACTCTAGACTGTGTTTACTGACCTCACATGAAAGTAGCTTTGCCCTGTGCATTGTGGGAGATTTGCATCCTCTCTACTTTAGAGTGCTTAGGAGCGCAGAATTGCAGTGTCATGTGTTTCTCTCCATAAGAAGTAGGTGTGTGTGTGTGTGTGTGTGTGTGTGTGACAGAGGAGTGGAGTGCTTGTCACGATGAATTAACCTTCCCTCTGTGCGTATGTGTCGAACAAACAAACATGTTTAATAACATAACAACTGTCGGTGGCGCTAGAAGGACCGAAAGCTCATAATCCAAAACGGGGTTTATCCTCTGGAGAGTCTTTTCACTGTATTTTGAAGCATTACTTATGAGATTTTAATCATTTCTATATTAAAGCGCAATATTTTGGCACATAATGGCACAAGAAGAAAGGTCGAGGTCATCAAAATGTTAGGATTCATCCTCTGGGGACGACAAATATATAAAACAAATAGGAAAAATAAGGCTGTACAAATACAGTATGTTATGTCAGCTAAAGAAATAGTCAGGAGGTCATTAAAAACAAGAGGTCTATTACCTGGGGAACATGAATAATCAGTAAATTTCTTGGCCTGTTAGATAACAAAATATTGTGAGTGCCATGTTGACAGTTAGTCCTGAGAGTGGTGTAAATGACAACATCAAGCAATTCAAAAGTAAGAGGGATCATCCTCTTGTGAGTATGAATGTGCTTATTACATTACACTATAATGTTACTATTAGATCCTGACTATTAAATAGATAATTATGTTGTGTAAAAGTAGCATTTTTGGGCTAATAGCCCTAAGTATGTTCTGCAAACACATTATGGTTCATCAGCCTGAGACTACGAATATCGGATGCTCAAATTTTAGAGCTTAACAGTTTTATCCTCATTAATTAAGAGGTTTGTTAAGGGAAAGTTGGACAAAAGAAATGTCATGTAAACACTGGAAAATCAAAGAGATTGATCCTCTGTGGAGCATGAATGTAGCTACACGGTTTTGAGATATGTTTTAATGGATCAAAGCATAACAATAGGACCTCAGGTCATCCAGAACAGCAGGGTTTATCCTCTGTGGAGGAGGAATATCTGCAGACATTTTAAAGAAACTGAGTTTCTGATATCACGCCCACAAAGTTGACATTTCATCCAGGGTGTGGTGCTCAGAACAGCTCACAGAGCGGGGAAAATGAAAATGGTTCATCCTCTTAAGATGCGATCTGTTTTATTGATGTATTTTTAATGGCAGTTGATATTTTGCCCTGACAGGAAAACATGTTGAAATCCACTCCAGTGCTCAGAAATGTCTATATCAGTGGGGTATTTTGGAGCAATGGTGGTGTGAGAGGAGATGCCTGTGGAGACCATGAACCAATGAAATAATCAAACTGGAAGTTGTCCCGTTTATCCGGTAACTGGCATGCACTGTGTGCTGCTCTCAGTACACCTCATTTTACTCCCCAAGCTTGTTTAACTGTGTATACCTCATGGAGTGGGGTGGATTTATCCCCTGGGGAGCATGACTACGCTCTCTAAAGTCTTACTTTTTATATTTCTTGTTGTCTATATGATACAAGTGGAATATTTTGGACTGATCCATGCAGAAGACTAAAGGTCGCAAGGTCATGGAAAAAAATCCTTACGGTTTATCCTCTGGGGAATATAAACATGAGCAAGGTTTAAATGTAAATATGGGAAGAAAGATTTAAAAAAACAAGAGTAATTTCGACTCAATCATCGCACCAGAGAAGAAGGTTCATCAAATCAAGGTCAATCAGGTCTTCAAAGTCTTTAGAAATCAGCCTCAGGGGACCGGGATTATTTGTGCAAATCTTCACGGGGTTCTGCCCGGTGGCTGAAACATTTTCCCGTTAAAAGCAAACATTTTTTTTAGATCTCCCCGTGTTATTTTATGATGGGTCGCAGTTTAAAAGCAGAGGTTGTTATCAAAGGGACACTTCACATTCCCCCGAGTGGCGATCAGCTCATCACAGCCTATAAGGAGTTTAAAGACATCTTCTTCTTCTCTCTCGCCCTTTCTCTCTGTTTTTAAGGCATCCTCTTCTTTGGCAGACGCACCGGCCTCGGCACTGAAAACAAACACGCAGGAGAAACCCTGCCAAGAACCTCTGAGCTGGAGGCAACATCCAACAAGCAGAAGAAAAGCAGCGAGTGTTGAAAAAGGACGATGGAAATAATTAATCTGTCTGCCGAGCCAAAGATGTGACATCAAGTGAACCGATGCTCCAGTTTAACCCTTGAGATAAGAACTGTGTCGAGCAGCAGATAGGATTTATTTGACCATGGACTGTTCTTCCTGTGTGTGTGTGTGTGTTTGAATTATCATCTTACAGAGATTTACTTATTGATACAGAGGGAGCATTTTGGAGCTGTGTGAAAGATAAGCTGGAGCTGTGATGATCCTTTGCGAGCGAAATAGGTTAATGCAGTACCAAACAACAGGACCAGGATTAAAAAAAAAAAAAAGCACAACACAACAAATGTGGAAGATTAAAGCAGCAGCGTCTCCGTCATGCTGATGCAGAAATCCTAGCGGCTTCAAAGCATCCTCACAATGTCGGCTATAAAAAGATTTACAGTCGTTTGCAATGTTGGACAAATTTACATTCAGGGCACCAACTTTATTCCAACAGTTCGCAGCCTGATAATCACCCTCCTATCAACTGATTATAATGTGTCGCTTAAAAACAGTCTGTGGAAATGCTTTATAGATTTTTACTGTCTGGGTCAATCAGGGTTAATCATTTCTTCCTCAGGAGAGTTTGCCCTTTCACAGCGAGAAACGTCCAGGCTAGAACAGAAGTTAAAGAGACGGTTCAGGCTTTTGATGTGTATCAAAAAGATTTAGAGTTTATCATTTTTCAAAGTGGATGGAGAAGGCTGAAGGTCAAGTACAGACCATTTATTATATCAGGGCTGAATGCATTTGCTTTACACGGGTATAAAGAAAGGTTTTGGGTTGTGATCTCGCTGAAAAACTCTGCAGAACCTTCCAGACTTGTGATTTTCCTGTCAGTCAGACCCTGAGCAGGACAAACACACACTGCAATTAACAGAGTACATAGCGTTAACGTGCAGATAATAGTGGTTTGTTGCTAGGAACATTAGCAGCAAAGCGTGGCTCAGTGGAACCAGTTAGCGGTTAGCAAAACAACACAAGGAACAAGAAGATGAATCTGCCGGGAGAACTTCAGAGGAAACAGAGAATGGAGATGGAAGGAGCAGATGTGCTTTCATAAAACAATCAGAGAAACGTTGATTCACACCTGAAAAGGTGCTTCAGATCGCAGCTGTGTGCATAAAGTGTGATGCTAAGTGGTTAATGTGCACAGACCCATACCTGGGCTGTACCCACGTCCTTAAGTCCTGACCTGACCTGAATCCAACTGGTTTTCTTAAATTCTACACTGAAACCCAATATTTCTGCTTTATTTCATACAGTACAGTGAATAAAATGATCCTGTGTGAGTGTGAAAATGCTGCTATTAGCGCCAAACCAACCGAGAATCAACGCCAACTCTGTAATTTTGGTTTTACGGCTGAACACAGGCTGAACGGTCCGGTCCAAAGACATAGTTTTTGGTTGATTAAACCATGCGATAGCCTCAGAAAGGCTGAGTAATGACAGAATAAGGCTGTGTGTCAGTGCAGCTTGATCAATGCTGGCAGGGTGTTGGGGCATGATGCACGCGTGGAGTACAAAATGTGTTGGTACGGACAAGAACTCCTTTGAGGCCTCATGCCACCTTCCTTTCAGCCAATTAAATGCTAGCATAGCACTGCTAAATTGGTTGTCTTGGAGACGTAGCTTGCAAAATCGCAATCCGTGCAAATATCGGTAGGGACGTGTTCGTACAGTCCATGTGATAGGCAAACCTGTGTCATTGATTGAGTCTCAAGGCTCCTGACCCACCAGTATGAAGATGTGAGAAGAACGTGTGACGTGTAGCATCTAAAGAAAGATGTTTTTGATGAACCAGAGCTAAAGGTTTGGTAAAAATTGACTTTAAAGACTTTAATTCACCGTATAAACATTAAAAACATGATCCAACGGGATCATAAAGGATCGTAAAGCCGTTCTCTGTGTTCTGGATTTGATCGCAGGCAGCTGTTTGCTAACATATTAGCCGTAACATCTTTATAATATGTCTGACAGCTTGTTTTAGAGACCCTCAGTGATCACAGACGAGTTAACAGCAGCAAATACTCATCCTGAAGTCTCTACGGTCGACTCGGCACAGGAAACTTTCACTGCAATTAAACAAAATAAAGTGTTATCCTTCTCAAATGAACAGTTGATGTTTGGATGTTGACAGCTCAGTCGGATTGTGCCAGACAGGGCAGATGTACTTATCCATCATCATTCACCGACTCTGTGATTTACTTCAGGGTCTGAAAATGAACACGAGCCACTTCCTGTCTGTCAGGTTTTGGATAAACTCCTGAGACTGAACTGTCTGTGGTCCAATAAAGCAGGAAAACACATCCAGTGTTTCAACAGGGGGCGCTGCGGCCTCGCTCCACGCTGCAGCCATTAACCCGAGTCACTGATGAAGAAACCCGTCTGGCTGTAATTATGTTTTTTGGGATGAGTCGAAATGATCAAACCACCGAGGAAATCAATCTGAGGTCCCAACCACAAAATATTAAATTGTTTGGCAGCGTTCACCCTGAACACCTAGCTTAAAACAACACAGTAATAATCATCTGTCTGAAGCATATGTACAACTGATCCATTACACACAGAGCTGTATGTGGGCCATCTACCCTGCACCACACATATCACTCCCTTTACCGTGTTTAATCAAACTGGAGCCCAACACAAACAACAAAACCAAGGGTAATTGCGCGGCTGCCATTTGGACGGCTCTCAGGCGCTTTTCATTCTCATCTGTCCTCTATCCCTCCATCTGCAGCTTTCAATTACGCAAAGAGGAACACCAATCTAAAACAAACATCTGGAGGTAACACTGCTTTTTTTGTTTGACTCCAACTCATAGTTTCATTGGCGCCGAGGGGCGAGCGGGCTCGTGTACGACTGTGGAAGAGCTGCTGTGGGTATTTACTTCAACAGAAGCATCAAACAACAGCGAGAACGCACATAAGTAATAGAAATCATGAGTTTTTCCAACTTAAAACCTGTTTTTAAAAGTGAAAACGGCATTAAAGGACCAGTGCGTAACATAATCACTGTACTAAACCATAAAATCACTGTGATTTGTCATTGTCCACTGCCAGTTTCACCCCGGGTTGCCAGATTTGAAACAAACTGGCAAAAAAGCCTCGTTAAAGTCCAAAAACAGATTAAAACACAATGACACACAGGCAAATATTGAAGGATGGAAACAGAAAAGGAGCGATTGTCTCCTGCACAGCTAACTTTAGCTAACCTGAGCTAGTTTAGTGCACGGACTTGCTGACGTGATGGCTCTTTAGGACTCTGAGCAAACTGTTTATGAGGTCTTTAAACTCACGAGCGTGTATTTAATTCAAATCAGTTGAAAACATATGCGTTAAGTGAGGAGGGACGTGTCATTGCTTCACTATTCAAACGGTAACCCTAACGCTCTCACCTTTTCCCTTTTTTGCCCGTACATTCATTAAATTGTGCCATATGACTTCAGTGTTCTGCATTAGTTTTCACTCAGTTCTTCACATTTTTTGCAAAACATGGATATAAAATAGTGTTTTATGAGTTCATTTAAGTTTTCTATGAGAAATTCATAATTATTTGTCTCCTCCTGTCCATTTTGGCATTAATACATTCAGTCATTTCAGTGTTTGTACATAAATATATGTTTAAGTATGAGGTGAACTCCAGATGTGCAGATGCGGTCTCATTCAGACCACAATGCATTTCACTTATTACAGCTCGCGTCCACAGGGCACAAGAAACAAGAGGTTGGACTCGTGTGTAGGCTCCACAGGGCCGAGCAGCTGTGATTTAATGATTGACTCAGCATAAAAATGCAAATATAAAAAGGTTTATGGGATACTGAGGCCGCAAAGTCCAAAAACCTGTGACATCCAGTGAAGCAAAGGTGTAAATCTGGGAAGAAAGAGGCTGAAACGCTTTACACACAAAGGACAAAGATGAACTGAAAGAGGTGCAGACACGCAGCGCACACACCGGGGCGGTGAAGGCTAACGAGCCACAGGTGAGCTCAATCAAAGGTGTGGAAGACAATCACACACAACACAGGAAGTCCCCGTACGCTGAGACAAACAGGAAATAACTGATTTAAATCTCAAAACTAACAAGTCCAGATTGTGTTTTAACACACACGCACGCACACACACACACACACACACACACACACCAGCAACACACTGATGCACAGTGTGTTGCAGCACCTTCACCCCTCGAGTCTGTGTTTGTGTGTGTGTGTCACATCTGGTGTGTTTGCAGTGCCGTCAAGCGGTGCGTGCCGAAGCGTGCTACGTTACGCAGCTGGTGTGTGTCGCCCTTAAGTGCATCACACATATAAAAAGCACGTTTTGTGAGTCGGGGGAGCAACGGGCTGAACTGGTCCTCTGTGCGACGGATCACCTTGGACATAGAATAGAAGTTGACATCATTTCCTGTATTGACTCCCGGACGCTGTGGACAGAGGCTTCCTGGTTTCAAGGGTATGTGCTGGACAATGGGAGCCTCTGCTCAGAGTCAGTGTGTGTGCACGTTGTGGAGTACAGTACGTTTCTGTTTATACGTGAACATCTCTGTCGGCTCCTCAGGCCCCCGAGGACTGATGGCAGAGTTGCATCATCCGTATTGATTATTACTGTTTGTGAATTAGCGAGGGGCAAACCGAGCAGACACCCGGTGAACCGAGGGATGCAGTTGTCATGGGAACGTCGTCGTGCTGCAGGGCAACACAGAGAGAGCTGAACTTCTCAGTCAGCAGGTCTGCCCATGTGACGCCAGTCAAAGCCGCGGCCAGGTTTGCTCTTCCAAGGAGAAACTTTCTTTTCCCCCTCTCTCTCTCTCTCTCTCTTTCTCTCCCTCTCTCTCTCTCTCTCTCTCTTTCTGTTCTCGCTGCTTTCCCATGTGTACCCAGTCGGACACTGTTGCCATGGAAACATAGCCGTGAGACTGTACAGGATGTGGCTGGAGCTCAGAAGAGGAGAGCGCTGTTTGTTCGCTCAGAAAAAGAAGTTGGAATGGATGAAATCCTTCTCTGGCTGGATGCTGGACCCTCATTCGTTCTGAGCTAAAAGACAAAAATCACACGGAGCCTCAACAAAAGGACGAGTCCATGTGGGATTAGAGCTCCTCTGAGCCGTCTGCTCTCAGATGAAGTGTGTGGGGGGGGGGTGTATTTTTGATTCACTGAGGCTGGCCTCTTTATATTTAATTTGTCACTTGAAAAGGAAACAGAAAACAAAACGTTGCTGCTCGGTGTTTTTTAAAGATTAAACGCGAGGACGAGCAGAGTTTCCTGAAACCGTCTGGTTCAAAGTTTGATCTGTCGTACCTGCGAGTGAGATCAGAGTCGACTCAACACCTTCTGTAAAGTTTTATGCAGAACTCGCTCCAACTTTCTCCACTCTTACATCTAAATCTCAGAGACACTCACCTGATAGACTCCAACTTTACTCCTTCTGTTGATTTTTGTTATTTAACGTCTGGTTTTTAGTTCATTTTGTTGTTTTATCTCAGTGTTAATGCATTTTTAAATGTGCAATGTGCATTTTTGCATGCAGCAACAGGAAAACTGACGCAGTTCAATCGATTATTGACTTAATCAGAGGCTTTTAAAAACTGGAACAGACTAACTGCACTAACGAGGGACGGCTAACGATGCACAGGTGAAATCGATCAGGGCGGGGCGGATGGGAGGAGACGTGAGGTCTTTCAAAATAAAACATGCTGCTGTTTCAAACGAACTAAAATACACACAGATCCATGATAATTAGTCCAGTCTGGACCAAAGTGACGGGCCGACTGTCGTCCCCCGAGGTGCAGCTTGGGACCAGACCCGATGCTTAATCTGGAATATCAGGAAGCAGCACTGTGCATTTTATTCATGCACATAAAAATTGTGTATAGTATCTCTCATACTTTATCTTATCCGACATGATTTATGTGTTTTTCGTGTATATTCACTCCTTTTTATCTGTTTTCTGCTTCACCTCTTCGGTCAGTTTCTGTAACGCAAAACTTTCCCTCCACCTAAAAACTTATGCTCGTCTTATTTTTTTATAATTAGGCATCTTTCCTTAACGCGATTCATGCAGAGATAATTAGCTGCGCCTGTTTTCCCGAAGTTAATTCCGTCTTTGAACGCAGCGCCCGCTGTAGCTCGTCTCCTTCGGTGTTTTTGTGGCGAGGAAGTCATTTGAAATTCATTGCTAATCTCTTTCTGACTCGTTGTCCTGACTGAACATGTGCAGGAGGCTGTTGTGCTGTTTAAAGAATATTACAGGTGTATTTTTAGTTTTCCTCTGTCTGCTCGCTGCCCATGCAGAGTGTAAACCCACTGATGAATTCTCAGAAGCTCCTGCTGCTTTTTATTTATTTATTTTTTGATTTTATTTCTTTTCCTGCTGCAGCTTTGAACTCAAACGCTCCCAGAAATCCACTAAACAAAAGCAGCTCAGAGACAAACTGCTGCAGTGTCTGCACTGTTTGGGATTAGCTGTTAACTACATTGTTCACCTAACGTGACTTTATCGCTCCGTCAGTGATCTGTGTTGTGCTCGTTGTGAGCAGATATTTAAAGGAATCTGGGTTTCCTGCTCGAGAAACTAATTAGGGGGAAGTTGGAAACTGTGTCTTCGAGCGGTACCGCAAATTTTCATTTTACTGAAACAATGACAGCACGTCGGCATATCTGCGTCAGTTGGGGGTCTGTTTAAGGGGAGACTGAGGTCATGATGGTTATTGTAGGTGTTGATTATGTTCAGGTTTGCTCAGGTTTTCTATTTACTTCATATATGAACATCTGGATATTCTAACAAAAGCATGTTTCTGATGTAAACCTGAAGTTGGAAGTCTCAAACACCTAGCTGAGCTTCAGCAGGTGAAGAAGCTAATGCTAGCATAGCAATTTGGTGCCACAGTAGCTACAACAAGACTCTCTTTGAATCGGAAACATCACAGCTGCATGGAAGGAGGTAAGGAGGGCTCGCCCAAGACGCCTGAAACCAACTAAGTCTCCTAGAAATGAAGTTTGTGTTTGACTAAACTGTTTGAATGAATGAAACTCCATCATGGTTTTCAGTGTCTTTCAAGCTTCGTCAGTCACTTCCTGTTTTATTTTGAAGGGCATCTCCGTGTTGTGTCTTTGTGTGCTTGTTTCCTGTTTCTCACCTGCACCTTGTTTCCCCTTCCTTTCCTGGTGTTTTCCCTGGTTCCTCATGTTCCTTGAAGTGTTCTTCTGTGTTTTTCTGACTTTTGGGTTTTGGTTTCATTTACCTGGACTTTCAGACCAGTTTTGTTTGCTCGTATTGGACTAAGCGACTGGTTTTGACCCCACCTGCCTCGAACAACCTGGTCTTTAATATAAAACCTTCAAACTGTCTCTTCTCCGTGTCTGCAATCAGGTCCGTCCCTTCGAGTTTTCCTGCTTCCTTGTGTGGCACCCACGACCCTGGGGTCAAATCCAGGGTTCAGGTCCTGGGTTCAGGTCCAGACTTCTGTTGTGGTTTGGTTCAGGTTTGGGAGAAAAGATCCTGATTTGACTGCAATGTTAATAGAAAGCCTTGTGTTTGAAGTCTCTGCTGACTTTTCCTTTATTAAAGCAGACGATGATCTTTCCTGAACCTTCACCTGGTGCAGCCAGAGATGAACCAGAACCATGAAACAGTTCAATGATGCTGCAGGCGTTACCCATTTCATTTTACTCATATGAACATCTCCTCAGATAAAATATAAAATGTTATTTAGTTTGCATCACGTTTCCTTCCTGCAGATTACCTATATGTGATGTAATTTCCAGGAGACACGTCTGCTCAGGTGTGACTGCTTCGCCGCAGTGGTTTAGGTAAAGACCTGCCAAAACATTAACTTTAAATGTACAAAACTGCAGTCCTGCCTCCTCCCGCTCACTGGAGGCTTTCTGCAGCTATTATGTCTAAATTTTTCCTTCAATGAGACGAGCCGGAGAATCGGGGGAATTGTTCGTTCTCTTCTCGGGACGCGGCTAAAAACGGTGTTTCTGAGAAGAAAGACGACTATGAAAGCAGGGTGGAGATTTATAAATCTCTGCTCGGAGCAAGGATATGTTTAGGTGGAGAGTTTTGTGGGAGGATGCTCCGGAGGGGGTTTTCGATGATAAATGGTGCTACAGGGATACAGTAGAGTTCCAGTGTGAGTGAGGGAGAAGCACTATTTGCTGAATTGCGAAGATGTTTTGTTAATAGCAGTGAGTAGTTTCCCTGAGGGGGGCAGAATTTGGGGTTGAATGCACTTTATGTACATGGAGGAAGGAGCTGGGTCTGATTGGTCGCTGCAGATCTGGCCTGTATTTCACAGACTAACGGCACCCTGTCATCCTGAAGACAGTGGATGTTTAGCAGACAAGTTAAAACCGTCGCTGTGGAAGTTGCAAATTTCTGCTTTGAGGTTGCAGCTGCTAAAAAAAACATCTTTGTTTTTAGCTGTATTGAATTTTTGTGCTATAATACGGCTTTGAGAGGGTTTAATGAGCCTGAAAGCATGAAAAATGAAAGTCAAAGGTTCATATTTTTTAATAAAGTAATATTGATCTCTGTGGCTTTCCATTAGGCGACGCACGAGTTTGTAGCCCTGACTAAATTTTCCTGTTGGCTCCTGCTGGGAAAGACCCCGAACAGCGGGAAGCAAGAGGCAAGAGATGCTGACAACATGGTGTTCGGTGGTGGAGCGAGACAGCAGTGCAGCAAGACAACAGTGAGTCTTCAGATCATCAGTCTGCAGGATGACAGTCAGAACAGCTCAGTCTCTTCAATCTGAGCAACAGCAACTCGACTTCAAGCTCTCAGAGAGCAATGCATCGGATTTTGGGTGCAGGTGATTCACAGATCCTTCCAATGAACTATTATGGGGAGAAGATGAATCTGAATACAACATCCAAACAAAGTCCGGTGATGTAAAGTGAGGAAGTCTGCACATGCAGGAGGTCGGGATGGGAAACCAAATACTTATCTTAACCAAAACAACAACCTGCAACCGTTTCATAACACAACTCAACTCATAGACACATTTATTATTGTTTAAGTGACAACAAATGTCACCTGCATATGGATCTGCCATCCGTAGGCGTTCATGGGAAGGATTGGCGTGTTGATTGGACTTTGGTGCACGTGCTGCATGTTATTAAAAAGCGTAAAGTTGTTTTATTCGTGCACATATTGAGAAGACCAGGTCAGTTCGAGCAGTTTCAGTTAAATGTTGTGTGCAAAGAGTCGTTTTTGCAGGAGCCGTCGATCCAGCTCCACACAGCCCCAACACAAGTGATGACCTTTACCACACACAGAGATCATACAGCGCTGAAACTGTGTCGCTTTGTCTTTGATCGTCTCACACTCGTTACCATTCACCGGTCCAAAGCTGGGTCACGACAGTAACGACCCCGTCACAGTCGGTGCTCGATGCTGCGCTGGTGTCTCCAACCATCTCTGCTCCTTCTTCTGTACCTGTGCAACAACACACTCGCCATCAAAGCGTCCACGTTTACAGTCAGCCTGATGGAGCGAGGTGTTTTAATGTCACGGGGGCTTCGAGTGACAGAACCGGCGGAGGTTCAGAGCTCTGCTGCTACTTCCTGTTTTAATTTGTGAGCCTCTGTTTGGGGGGAATCTTTCAGAGAACTGCAGCTGGCATTGTTCCCATAAAACTCCTTCTCTCCCTTTGATTAGCTTAGAGCGAAGGTCAGCCACGGCTGAATGTCATTTCTGCCACAGAGCCATCATTTCTCTCCAACTTCAAGGCTGCTGTTTGGAACAAACACATCAGGCTTTGCAGCAAATAGACAGAACATAAAGGCACTACGCTGCCACTTGAGGAGGGGGCTTTTACACAACACCTCCGCGGAGGACGTGGGAGCAAATGTGACGACCACCTGTGAGCCGCGCGCTGCTTCTTCATAATGTATTTACAGAAAATGAAACAAAGACGTGAAGCTTGTGGCTTTCACAGCTGACAATGGAAACTCAAGGTTTTTCGTTCTGTTTCTAACGAACGTGTGAATGATGTGGCACCTGTCAAACAGTAAAACATAAAAACATGGTGCAGGCCCTTTCTGCTGGCACTGTGCATGATTTCATCTTTTAGAAAGTGCACCAGGCCTTTCTGGATCCATCTCAGCCTGGTGCAAAAATAACATACTGCTGACGGGAACAAACTTTTTGTTTCTGCAACATTTCCAACATGCTAGCAGATCTGGTGGAGCCTGGCTAGCATCTTGTTGGACATCAGCGCTAGCCTACAGTGGTACACTCGTCCTGTGGCAGATCCAAAGCTCTGTCTCTTGAGAGGAAGAGAGATGAATGTTCCTCGGTGGAAAACTGTTTGTGTTTGCTTCTTGTCCAGATCCGAGTGTTTCCGGCCAGCGGGACGACACGAGTGAATTTCATCCTGTCTCAGACGTGATGGAGGAATGAGGCGACACATTCGGTGCATTCTGCTGTACAATGATTCGCTCTGCGAAGCCAGCAGTCTTTCCTCACAACACTTTTCATTAAATATGCAAAAATACTTTTTTTGGACGAGCCCTCGTTACTTCCTTCCTTGCAGCTCAGATGCTTCTGATACAACGCAGGTTAAAAGAGAGTCTTGTTGTAGCTACTGTGGCACCACATGGCTACGCTAACATTAGCTCCTTCACCTGCTGAAGCTCAGCTAGTTCATAAGAGAAAGTTACTTCACTGAAACGGGAAAGTTGCTGCTTCGACCCATAATCGTTCGCTCTCACAGCTCAGCTTCAGCTCGGCTCGAGGTTTTTGGCGTTCGTGCTGACTATAGATTTGTTTTTCAAGACTTTCAGCCTTTAAAAACCGATTTTAACCCTGTGGTTGATGCACTCATGCACACTCTTTCTAAAGTCACTGTCTTCAGCTTTGTAAAGGTTTCTAACTGACCTGCATTTGAGTTTAAGTTTAGCATTTTATGTCATGTTAATCCAGCACAATTGAGTTTAATGGATTATATGGTTTGATTCTCTATAGTCCCAGAAAAACTGTGCTAAGAAGTCATTTTACAACATTTCAGGCGATGGCTCGAGCCGTCTTTTCAGTCTTCAAGTGTATTAGTACAGCATATTATTATATTTGACAACATAATATTGCAGTAGCGCTGTGTGCGCATGTTAAATTCCAGATGAAGCTGCATTTTGAAAGTATGTTGCTTTTGTATTGGGGCCTTTCTCCAAACCCGACAAACAGTTGGGATGAAAGTGGGTGACTCGTCACAAACATGGAGGGTTTACAGGGGTTCATAGTTTGATGACTGACTGAGGGTGTTTGTGTGTTCGCCACCCCAACAGTTTCTGACTTTAAAACCTTTTTAATCCCTCTAACTTGGACCATTTGTCAGAATATAATTGCCATACCTCGGTGCATTTTGCTGCTAATACTCCAGCAGACCACTTCTGCTCAAATAAAAATTCTCCTTCCAAGGCTCCGGAGTCTTTGTTTGGCTTCGCTTCTTTTCTCTTAAATAAAAGACTTGCATACTTTAAAACATCCTCCGCTGCATTCTCCATGCCCGGACACCTGTAGTGCGCTTCATGTTTTTCTGAACAGAGGAAGATGAACGGCGAGTGAACGAATTACGGCATGTCAGAATAACAAAAAAAAAAGAAAAGCAGAACCGGACAAATGGAGTCGGCCTGCTGTTTCATCTGAGACCAATTCAGCGGAGGAAGCAGAGTCTGAGCAGAAAATCGGAGAATGAACAGCCGGAGACCTTTTTTGAAAATAAAAAATAGAAATGAGCAAAAAAAAAAATTAACTCAGAAATGTCAAAAGAGGAAAAAAGTGGAGAGGGTTTCTTGATAGTTGCTAAGCAGCGTTAATGGCAGTGAGAGGTAGCAGCGTTTAGCTGATTTGTGTATTAATTGTTTGATAGGTGTGTTTGTCTGCAGCTAATCCCCAGTGTTTACACCAAAGCATGGATCCTAATTAGAGCCGGCTAATCACACCACAGCACACACTTGTCCAATCAATCAAAGACTACAGGAGAGATGAAGGAAAGGTGGGCTGACGGGCAGACACAGAGAAAAACACGACGCCTCCGTTCGCCCGCTGAAATCTTCCTCTTCTCGCTCTGCTGACGAGCAGATCGAAACCTAAGTATGCCGCCGTACCTGCGTCTCTTTAAATCCATCGATCGCGATAGGAGAAGAATCAATACCAGATATAAACAATGCCGGTTCCCTCCGTCGTCTATTGTATTCATTCCTCTCCGCTGACTGGTTAAGCGCTGCGTGCACAACATCATCCATCCCGGCTGCAAAAGAATAGACTGCCACTCGTAGTTCAGTTTATCGATGGGAGACAAATAAAAGAAAACAACAACTTATATTGTGTCAGCGAGGTGTTATTCTACCCTCAGCAGCGTCTCCAAGGCTCCTCGTCACAGATTCTTGAACTCGTGAGCTTCTTCCTATTAGCTCTGGGGGTTTGAAGTCGATGATGGCTGTCAATCATGTCACTTCTCAAGCTCTCGTGTTGGGTGGGGATGGCCGGTGCATGCTAACCTGACGTGCGGACCATGTGTTGAACCTTTATCTCCTGCATGGAGACATCAGCATATTGTTTGTTTGCTACACTCTTTTATTATAATTCATCTTAATCTGACCAGACCCAGGCCAAAAAACAACATATTTACACCTTTTTTAACTTAAAATACAAATTTATTGCTCATTATTTAAGATTTAAGATGAATAGTATCTAGATTTATTTATTTGCAGATATCCTGCAAATAAATGTGAAAGAGGCCATTACACAACATTTATGAGCAATCTGTGAAATCTGTATTTCCAACAAACATATAACCAATGAACTAATCAGGTAAAGTGCAAAAAGAAATATTTACTGAGCTTTACTGCAACTTTATTCAGGTCAAGAGTCAACAAAGCATCATAACCAATAAATAACACGACTGTTTACAGCTTTTTCCTCATTAGGGACCAAAGAAAAGGAACCAAACTTTAAAGCAGCAAAGTAAGACACTGTGAGCTTGTGGAGCAGGACTCGTTATTTATAACCAGCCTGTCGCATCTGCAGACTCCTAAATTATCCTGATGCGGGATTCTTGTAAAAGCATCTTGTCAGATGTGCTCCAGATGTGTTAATGTTCCCGCTGCTGCCGCTCACCTCTGTCCAGTAATTGCTGCTTAGTCTGAACGAGCTTGTTCATTCAAGGTGGCAGTCAGTTCAGTTGCGTAACGCAGCCGCCTGCAGACTCTCCACTGAAAACACACAGATGTGTTGCAGCGCGGAAAATGTTTCAGGTGTTAAATTCAGAACTTTTTCATACTCGTACAAACTTTTGTTGTGCACTGCAATCAAAGCTCTGCGGTGAAGCGAGTCAGAGCTGCATCATTGGCTCTAAAACATCCAGACTGCGGCGTGACATGACATCGCTTCTCCACACGTGAGTCATCTTCATCACCGGGTTACATCTTCCTCCTCAGGCCTTCCTGCCGCTCTCTGTCCCTCCAGTGTCTCCAGTGGAGCTGCTGGATCCTTCACTCAGGTGACTCCCAGAAACTGATAGAAAGGTCTTAATGGATTCAAGTCAGATGTGTGTGGTGTGCGTGTGTGTGTGTGTATGTGTGTGTTGGGAGGTTTTTTTGACAGAAATGTCACCGAGTCCTCCGTTGCCATGACAACAGATGCAAGTCAGCCGCTCGGTGACGGTTGGCTCCCGAGCTCCTCTCATCTTTTGTCTCTCATGCGCACGCCTTTTAACTCTGACAGCCGAGAAAGTATCTCAAGTAATCAGGGAGATAATCGACCGCTCTGGATCCGTGCGTGTGTGTAATGTCAGTTAAATTAACATTGATTCAACACAAAAAAATGCAAATGATGGGCTTTATGTTCACTGCGATGCTTTAAAATAAAGTTTTAGGAGGTTTTTTGTTATTTTGTGCACGCGTTTGGTAAAATAACTCTCTTTTCCATCTCCGGGAACAGTTGTATCATTGGAAAATTATTAGTGATTTGTTTGGTAAAGAAATAGTTAATTAGACTTGATAAAACGATTGATGCCACTCTCATGAGGTAATGCAGAGGAGCTAGCAGGCGTTAGCTTTGATTAGCATAGCGACAGGAAACAGGAGAAGCAGCCAGCCTGAAGATCCAAACACCAGCCGCAGTTTGAGTTTGACTTTGACTTTTCTGCAGATCAAACCAACAAAGTGTAAAAACAGCAATTGTTTTCAGCCCAGGACTGGTTGCTAGGCGACAAGCGGCATCAGCAAGCAGCTCTGACCCTCACAGCGTATTTTCCTGATGCTAGCATGTTTCTTGACTTGCCTGCATGCGCTGCATTTCTACAGTAATTTATGCTACAAATGCTTCATTTTGTTGTCATGTGGTGTTTAATTCTGGTGTCCAGCTTCGGGTGAAATCTTATGCATCATCAACCAAACTGTCCAATCACAGCAGAGAAGGGGTGGGACATTAGTTCCAGACGTCTGATGCGACTAGAAGACGTAATTTACGTCGAGTCGAACCTCAAACTGCGATACAGACTGAAGAAGACAGTTTGTGAATATTATATTCATGTTTTTTTCATTTTGAAAAAAGTCAAAAACCACCTCAAACTATCGGGAGATTAAAGATGTTTTTGACATTTTGCGCCTCGTCTTCCTTTAGGTCCATCCTCCGTGTCGTGAGCTTCCTGACCGGCTGCTGTTGCATCATGTTTCCAGGCTGTGACGACACCTGCCCAACATGTGTGCTGCTAATTCTGATTCTCACAGCTCAGTTAAAAGTATAAGAGTGTCACCAGTGTCTGTGGAGCGTTGCATGTTCGCGCAGCTAAAAGCAGCGTTGATTAGATATTTGAGGAGCAGGATGAGAAGACAAAAAACCAAAACACAACCCTCAAACTAGAGTGAGCACCGAATCAAACTAAACCCAAAAAGTAGTGAGACGCCATGAACCCAGAAGCTTTTAATCCCGCCTGTAGTCTCAGCAGCTTGTAGAGGAGATGCAACAGAAGAATCGGGCATCTTTCTGTTTTTTATTTATTTCATTTCCTGTTCCTCTCGACAAAGAGCTGCATGTGTACTCAACTCTTACCGTCGCCATGTAAGCATCGATTCAGCGGGGCGTCTGGCAACTCAAGGCAAACTCCTCTCTCCCTCCAACGCTGTGGCTGTCAATCAAGACCCCCACCCACCCTGCTGCCTCCTGCCTGCCTGGGGGGAGGTTGCCCTCTGTTGCCTGCTGTCAGGACTGCAGGATGGATGGATGGATGGATGGATGGATGGATGGATGGATGGAATCTGCATCTGAAGCTTCCCGTCTGTTGCTGAAAACAGCGTGTGAAAGCATCATCAGAGGAGGTTATTTTAAACATCAAATGTATTTCTGAAAGGACAACCTGAAAAGACATTTTGTGGAGCTTTGATATTTCACCTCATCTAAAAACATTCTTTTTAAAAAGTGATTTCACCGTATTTTCACTTTTTTTTGAAGGTGGGTTAAAAAGTCAGTAAGTTATTTCTGGCCTCCAGTAAAATGAAAATGATTTTTTTGGACAATTGGAGCTCTTTAAATCCTGCATGGACAGGAAACGCTAATGGTTGAGTCATCACTGCATTAGAAAATGTCTTTGATTCGTTATGACCGTGTATGTCATGGAGAACATATGTGTGTCGTGAGTGAGCTGGAGTTAAATATTGGTAACTAATTTGTGGAAAATCAAACAGTTTAAATTTAGTTCACTTTAATATTCTGGGTCAGTTCTGGTGATGTGTTTTGCTCCATACTGTGACAACAAAGCATCCTCGCTTTGATTTGCATCATCTTCGTAGCGGCAGCGGCTCATGTGTAAACTTAGCTCAAAGCTAAATATGCAATTATGCTAAACGTGCAGCATGTTAAAAACACCTGGATATTGCGCTGATTAAATAATGTTTCCAGGATGCACCGACCAGTTTACATCAACTATTCTGTCCAGCAACAACTGGTTACAGTTGAAATGGTGTGCAACGATAGCGATTAGCTTGGAAGCTAGCTTGCAAAACAAGAAGCTGAGTGTCAGTGATAACAAAACTTTCAAACTTGTGTAAAAGCAAAACTTTTTATAATGATTTGCAGTTTTTTCTGAAACTTGTCATTAATTTATGGAGTAAATACGTTGTGGTTTTACCTCTGATGTCCCCAAATCTCAATGATTTATGGAGCTTTACAACGCTAACCGCTAACTGCTGCTGCTAACAGTCGCTGGTACTAACCTTGGTTAGCTGTGTAGCTAGCAGTGCATATAGCTTTTTACAAACATCCTGCCTGAAGGAATACGCACATTTTTAAGGTCTTGCATAAATGGATGCAACACAGTTGTGGTGGTTTGCTTATTTCTGCTTAACCGGAAACTACACCTGCACTCGTACCCTGCAAAATAAATCAATTTAACAGTTTCATATGTGTGTTACTGTGAAACAGCAGTGCGTGGTCATTGTTGCCAGTATTAAGCAGGTGGTTCAGTACAGTTCAATACAGCAGAGACAGGAGATAATTAAAATAGATGGCCATAACGAATAAAGTAGCAACCAGTCGACTGTTAGCTAACCTCCAGCCCCTCTTAGTTACTGATGTACAGGCTTTCAGCTGTACCTTCAGAGCTGATTCAATTTGCCAAAGGGATCTTAAACGTGCACACAATGGCTACGCGCTGATATCATGCTAAACAGCTAAGGCTAACGAGCTGCAGGTCAAAGGTTAGCATCCTGACCTGCTGATGAGCACCGCAGCGCAAACTGCTTCTATCTTTGCTTTGTCTGTTTTAATTGTTCATAAAACACAAAGATAAGGATGTTGTGCTATGCAGCACAGACCAGCCAGCCACCTCCGTAAACAATGATTCCCACCATCTTCCTTAAATAAAAGCTCCGACTGTAAAACTTCCCACTGTTCTTTTGTTTGTTTGATTGGCAGAAAACTGCTGAGGTGGAGGAACGCGCAGTCAAACGGGAGAAAAAGCAAAACAAAAGAAAGTCTTATTAATAATAAAGATAATAATCATGATAACAATACTGGGATTTATTAGAACCTGATTCAGAAGGCGTGTGTTTGCCTGAGCAGCTGTACATGAATTAGTGACTGAGGGGCTGGTTGTTCGCCGCAGCAGCTGTGATGTGTAGTGGTTTTTTATTTTTCTGTGTCAGACTCCTCCGGGAGAAGGATCTAACATCCTGTACTGTATGTGCTTGTCTCACCGCAACCACAGCACTCCGACAGCTTTTTTTAACATCTCCACATTAAAAACAAACAGAGTGACAACAACTTCTTCATGTTGCCTTTTTCCTTTTTTTTACTCTTTTTCTTAGTTTTCCTTTTTTTCCCTTTCTTTCCTCCCGTCCCTGTTTCATTGATGTCGGCTTTTCAAGAGCACAGGAGTAGCACTCAAAAGAGCATCGTCGCTGTTTCCCCCCCCCCCCCCGTCTCCCCTCCCTCCCCTCTGCATCGACACAAAGAACGCTTTCAATTTTTAATGCACCGACCTCAGAGAGAAGACGCCCCAAACAAGAGGGAGAGGAGTAGTAATGATGAGCGGCTTTAAACAGATGAGACGTTGTACTTTGCTCAAAATATCTTCTCTGCTCTCAGCTGAAAGGAGGAGAGCAGGATGCAGCGAGCTGTGCGGATGTTTTCCGAGCAGAATAACACTCAGGAGCAGTGCACGGGGCGTCTTGTGCGAATATTTGCTCTCTCGGTGTTGCGACGAAGCCTTTTGCCTTGTTTTACCTCAAAGAGCAAACCGGTGTTTTTGCATATCCCGGACATATAAATAAATAAAAAACATGTCTCTCACAGTCGGTGACCTGTGCAGGTGTCGGGCAGCGTCAGCTGCTGCAGAGAATAAATGGTTATTGATGACGGATCGATAGGTTCTACTTGTACCAGTGTTAGTTTTAGCAGCTGTTTTGAATGTTTGGATGAAAATGCTCCATAGTTTCAGTCACATTTAGCTTTTTATCCTTCACAGATTAAAACAGGCATCAGAAAATTAAAATCAATTTGACAGAATCAGTTTCACTCTTCCTGTGCTGCTAAGCTAACATGGCCTGCTACCTAATTCGCCCCACGTTGATGTAGCCAAGGTTAAACGCTAAAGGCATGAGCTGCAAACACATGCCGTGTGTTTTGTTCTCCCGGTCCAGGTCTGTTAATCACACCTTGATGCTTTTCAATCAGTAATCAGTATCATCGGTATCTTGCACGTTGTGAAAGTGGAGCTGGGGCTTTTGTTGGCAGCACTAATGAACTGAAACGTCGTTCTCCAGCTGAGCGTGTTTTTTAAAAATTTGACTGAGTTGCATGAAAAATATTACATGAGATGCAGAAAAACACAACCAACGCTTCTGTGTGGAGGAAAATGACGGATTCTGGCAAAGTGGGAGCGTCACTCAAAATCAACTTCTCTGATCTGAAATTATAAAAAAAAGATTAAATGCAAATTAAACCTTAGTGTTATTTCTATTGTTATTTACCTTTAATCTCTGGTTGAGTCGATACGTTGCCGCCTGCGCTGCTCATGCGCAGGGTTTGTGTTTGTGTTGTTATCTGGCTCCTCACCTGGTCGGGACACAACATCACACATGACAGCTATGGCACGGCATTCAAGCGGCGGTGTCTGAAAGGACTTTGATCCTGTTGTTAAAAAGGAGTGTCCGCGGTTTGGTCAGCCCGACCTCTGCGATTTGTCCGACAGCAGATAGAGGCGGCGGCTGCAGTCGGCTCGAATGTCTCTCCATCAGATAAAGTGGAGGGAACCTGCTGGCTTTTCTCCACCAACAAAGAGCCGCTGATAGCAGGCGCTGCCGCCGCCGTCTCTCGGCGTAAAAGCCCCTTTTTTCACCCCGCGTGTTCTTTCTTTCCGTGAATCTCCCCAAATCTGCTTGTCCCTGCTCGCTTTGTGAGCATGTCACAGTATGTGGCAGGTACCAGCCCCCGACCGCCACTTCCTGTCAGCGGACAAGACAAGGACAAAAGGCCGCAGTGCAACCAGACGAGGAGATGTAGTGGAGTAGAAGTGTTAAACCCCCCCCTCCTCCTCCTTCCTTCACCCTGAAGCAGAATAGCTTCGGTTCACCTCGTCCGCTACGACGGCGAGTAACAGGTCGGAGACTCAACCTCGCCGGGAAAATTACAAAATAAAGCCGACAGAAGCTGCCGGAGACGATGAAGACACAGGTGGAAAACAGGAGAGTCGGCTTTAGCAGATCCACTGTGAAACTGTGGACCTGGAGTCTGAAACCTGCCTCTGCTCGCAGGAAGCTGCAGCTTAAAAACAAACCAACATAAAATAAAAAAGAATGACTCTTAAAGAGAAAGAGATTATTCCCCCGGAGACGAGTGCAGAGACTTACACTGCAGCTCATTTTCTTAAATCAAGTCCAGAAGTCTGTTAAAATCAATTTCAGCTCCGTGAATCCAACTTAAACTCGCTTCAAGATACAGAGGCGTCTCTGAATAAGAGGAGTTATTTCACTTTATGTGATAAAAATGGACCAAATGACTTCAGACGCATGTTGTTTGACAGTGAATTAATAAACGCACAGAGCTTCTCTGGTGCTGTCCGGGTCATTGCTGAGACTTTGTCGTCAACATCTGATTCTTTAGCTGCAACGGAGCAAGTAACGCTGATAACACATGTTGGAAAAGAGAGAGAGAGCTGAGAGAGATGCCTGATATTAAAATCTGTATGAATATTAATGCTAACGTTGGTAATGTTGGAGAAACCAGTGAGACTAGCTTAGACTTTATAGCTTCGAACCAATAAAATCCCATCTCCTCTGCTCAGGCCTTCCTTTCAACGCCACATGGCTACAGGTGGACTACCTCATGTGACGTCATAATGAACACAGACAGCAAACGGCAGCCGCTGAGTTAGCGTGTTAGCATCGAGAAACATTAGCTGCACAGTCCCTGCCATTCTTTTATGACTAGCTCTATGCTAACTTTAGCATAAAGTCTGGCATGTGGAGTGAGTGGATGGAGGTGGACAGACAGGAAGTGCTACCATCTTGCTCTGGTGACATCATTTGGAGTCAGAGTTTATGAGCTGTACTGCAGCCAGACACCAGGGGGCGGGGCTTATGAGCTGTACTGCAGCCAGACACCAGGGGGCGGGGCTTATGAGCTGACACTGCAGCCAGACACTCATCATCTGTGCTGCTCTGTGGCTTTAATGTCTATGTGGGACGTCTCAAAGGGCCTGTTTTCTGTTATTTATTTATGCATATTTTGATAAAATGCAGCATAACATCTTACTACCTTCACCGGGGGAGGTCATATGTTGGTTCTGTTTGCTTGTACAAGAAATTTGACAGATTTGAGTGAAATCTGGCAGAAATTTAGGCCACGGGCAAAGAAACCGGTGGTCGAATCCAAGAATTAGTAAAGGAAGGAGCACTGCGGCATGTTTAGGCTGTGGTTGTGTTCCTAATTTCTCTTTTTTTCCATTTATTTAAATAAAATAAATGACTGTCGGGTACATTAAGCAGACCGGGTGTGTGCAGATTAAATTGAAAAATAATAAAATAATATGGAGGATTTAGCTTTCAAGTTTTTTTGAGTTTTTAATTTTTTTTATTATTTTCATTGTCTCGGTAAATTAGACTTCAATACAAACTGTTATTTAAAGGACGGATTAAAGTAATTGTCGGTTTCGTCACAGTTTTCTTAATTATTCCTGATTTGTTTTTGTTTTATGCAGAGAAATAGAGACACTATCATTGTTATGTGGATAATTTTAATAAAGTTAAGTTAAATAAACCAATTATTAGGACGTGAATGCATGCAAAATGTTAATTTTTTTCATTTGAGACTGTGTTTTTGTGCGTTCAGGCTGCATTTAAACATGGTTTCAGCATTAATGTTCATTTAAATCAGCAGGTCAGTGAAGATGTTCGGTGTGTTTGTCAGAGAAAACACACACACACCGGAGCTGACAGCTGCCTGCGCCTTCTAAACACCATCAGCCGGCGAATATAATAAACTTTATTAGTGCTCCACTTGTCAGAATAGTGACTACAAAGTGTGTTACTGAAGAAGAGACTAGATAAAACCCACTGACATCCAGTTTACAGAGGAATAAAACAGCCAAATGCAACAGGAGTAAAAGGTATAAAAGGAAAACGTATAAAGAGCCGTTTGTCCAGAGCGTTTTAAGATGGTGATTGAACAGACGGGCTGATGTTTATCTCCCAGGAGACGAGTATCTCCTGTCCATCAAACTCAGCGAGAGACGATGGAGG
Organism: Datnioides undecimradiatus; assembly: GCA_008933995.1. Lineage (NCBI taxonomy): Eukaryota > Metazoa > Chordata > Actinopteri > Lobotiformes > Datnioididae > Datnioides > Datnioides undecimradiatus. Next base: position 5,675,935 of record WARS01000043.1, on the reverse strand, counting down.
CTCCGAGTGCTGAGCTCAGCAGAAAACTGCTGACTCTGTCTGCTGCGAGTGTGTGTGTGTGTGTGTGTCTGTGTGTGTGTGAGATCAGGGTTATGACTGCGTGGCTGCAGATCAGACTAAAATGAAATAACTCGGATCTGAAGGAATTCAAAAAGACAGAACATCCCGGTTAAATGAGGGGTGTGTGCCTGCTCCGACTTCAACATTAATTCCAGTGTGAAACATAAACTAATCCTCGGTGTGTGTGAAGGAAGCAATGACCTGATTCCAGCTGCATTAGAGGTGTTTTGGTATTTTTCATGTTTTAAGTAAAAGTCCTGCAATGAAAGTGATAATTCAGTAAAACTGTGTGAGCATAATCATGAAAATGCACTGAAAGTCTCACAGTGTAGGTTCTCGCTGCAGTAAAACGTTTGTTATACTGGTTTATATTGTGTCTGCGTGAATGAAAAAGCAGGATTTTACTGCTGGACTTTATTGTTTCTGCTCATTTTGAACTGTACTGTAGCTAATAAGTGTTCGAGTCACAGCTTTAGCTGGATATTAAGAAGCTGGCAGAGCGTTTCTATTACAACTTTTGTGTTTTGTGTGTAAAAATCTCAATTTGTTGTAGTAAAAAATCCAGTTTTCATAAGAATACGAATGGCATAAAAAGACTCAAATTAAGCACAAGTCATAAATTGTACATAAATTCAGTATTCTAGTAAATGTGATATAAATAAAATATATTTCTGTTATTTGCAGGTTATTTTCTCCATTAATCAATGATTTGAGATAAATAATTTGTGAGATTTGACCCAAAACTCATAAAAATACATAAAAGAAAGAAAAATAAAGAAAAGCAGCAATTTCTCACATTTGCATCCAGCAGGAAATGTTCTGAATTATGTGACAGAATGAATTTTATCAAAACATTTGCCCGTTAATGTTTCGTCCAGCAAGAATTTAAAAACTGGACAAAAACAGTGACACATTAACACACGTGTTCAGATTGTTGATATCAACATTATTGTTACTCCTCAGGTAATAATTCAAAGGTCTGGGTGCTGAAGGTTAGCTTAGCTTAGCGTAAACACTGGAAGCAAATGGAAACAGCTAGCATGTCCATATCTAACAACTACACCAACTGACACATGTAAAGCTCATTAATTAACACAATCTTTAATCTAACAAACATGAAGAGACTATGTAAAGCATTTATCAAGACATGCACTAATAACACCTGACTTCCTGTAATAAATAAATAAATAAAACAAAAACAGGAAGTACTTGCTGAAACAGCCAGCAGCTAGCAGCTCTTGGAGTGTTGTACGTCAGCAATGATGTGAGCTAAATGCTAATGCTAACATAGAGGCATATCACTTTGCTGAAAATGCTACCGTGCTAATATTTAGCTGGTATACAATCTTGCCATATTCTCCCGCTGAGGTTAGCATGCTAACATGTGCTAGTTAGCCCTAAACACGGGATAAAAACACGAGGGTTCCCCCAAAAATATCTGATGTTTGTGTTCAAACCAGCAAAATCTGAGCGGCTGCATGATATTACAACTGCTGTTTGTGTCAGACAAGGACAAAACACACACACACACACAGTCCGTGCAACAACGACACGCACACACACACTTCCACTATGAAGACCGCAGCAGCAAACTCTACAGTGCAGCAGCTGAGTGCTGCTGTGGTTTTTAGTTTGCATCGGCTTGCATGATCAAATCCAACTGTGTCACGCTGTGGCTTCACTCCTCCGGCTTCTCTCTGCTCGCCTCTCCCTCCGGACCCAAATGGGTCACTGAAGAGAGGCTCAAAGTGAGAGCCCCAACCAAAACATTTGAAAGTATTTCCTCAAAAAGGAAAGAGTCGGGGGATAGTGTGGATATAAAAAACAGAAAGATTTATTCAGGTTTCTTGTCGTCGTCTCAATCTTTCATATTTTTGCGAGCAGGACCCTTTGGGAGCGTTGCCAGTGGCGGTGGACAGAGCTTCCCGGGCAACAAAAGAGGAGTCTTTACTTTTCATCCGTCCTGGCCTCGCTCTCCCGGGGTTAAGATGACCATCGATCGGCCGGGCTGATAAACACAAAGAGCTGCTGGTAAAGGAGCTCACAAAGCAGTCCGGCTCTGCCTGTCAATTACCCACAGTCTCTACTGAAACCCTCTCTGTCTGAGTCTCTGCCCTGCGCCGCATCTCATGTGCTTTGAATGCATCGCGCTGGCGGTGCTTTACATCAGTCCCCCTGGCAGAAATATGGTTGCAGGGGCGGGTTTTTGAAAGACGCTCACTGATAATGTTGTTTGCTCCCTCCTGTAAAAAGAAAACATCTTTACATTTTGTGCAAAAGAGCTGAAAAGAGCTTTTTCACAGCTCACAGAGCGGTTTAGAAGTTTCTCCTCCTTCATTTCTGCCACCCACACATCTCATGGGAATCACTTCTCCCATGTCCTCTAGACCCACCAGCACCCCCCTCTCTCCTCCTCCTCCGCCTCCTCCTCCTCTTCTGCCTCCCCCTCGTCCTCCTTCGTCTCTGGCTCACGCCGAGAGATCACATGCTTGCAAATGGGCCCCCTGGCTGGGCGGCTTGGCGGTTGGAGGGCTCCCTGGTGGATCCGCCAATTAGCCCCGGCCCCCGGCCTCGGAGAAGTGGAGCGAGGCCGGCGGTGCAGAGAGCTCCATGACGTCCCCAGAGTTTCCTTTTAACGGGTGACCGCCAAAGATGGGTCGAGGAGAGGCGAAGAGAGGAGAGAGGAGAGAGGGGGGGACGCAGGGCGAGGACGGCGAGGATAATAGATGACCCCTTTGTCTGTTTTGCCGCTAAGGATTTTGAATCAATTGCAGCCTGTGTCGCCCTGCCAGGCCCCACAGCTTCAGCTCGGGGGGAACGATGAGCGGCACAGTGTGGGAAATGTTCACGATCGCTCTCTTTCTCTGAGTCCAGCTCTAAATGAATGCGAGCGCCTCTGAAAATGCATCTTTTTGTCTCCATCTTGGCTTCAAGTGACGTTTTCCATCATGCAAGAGTCAATTAAGAAACACGGCACACGCACACGCTGTGACGGGTACAGGTGAAACACACACACACGCCAGGCGACTGTGCATCACCTCTGATCGTCTCTGTTGTCGCTGTTTGTGGCCTTTAGGAGGCAGGCTGACGACGGCCGTGCTAGAATTAGCTACGAATGCTAACTGCCGTCAATGCACAAACGCTGGCTTCCTTGTCGACTGAAGGTAACAATAAACACCCCGACATGAACATGGAGACCGCGTGGTAACTAAATTTGATCATCGGGCCTCTGGGTAAACTACATTAATGCAAATTAATGAAAAAAGTCGACTCTTCTCCATCAAGTTTATCAGTTTTTCCGACGGAGGAGGCAGAGATAAGCGCAGTCGTGGCAGATCTAATGACAAATCGCCCAAAAAACAGAAAAATCCAGAGCCAAAAGCAGCATTTTTACTTTATTTGTGGCCCAAACACACAATCCAAACACAGAAAACAAGTCTTTCCTTTCGTCTCAGACTCAAACACAAACAGCGCGGCCTGTGTGGACGCCCCGGTGAGCTCGCTGGCAGTCTCCGGTGTCGACGCAGCTGTTTACACTGGACACACTCGCGCAGACAAGTCAAGTAGGTACCTATTTACCCACAACCCCCAGTTCGTTAAATCAACAGTTTCCTCTGAGCTCTTCCAGGAAAAGCAGAAGGGGACTGAATTAACGAGAGCACACAGAGTCACGACTCCGGCGCGGAGATAGCAGGCGGCGCAGAGAAACTCTCCAGCAGCAGAGCGCCAAGGTAAAGTTTGGCCCAAACTCTTTATGAGGAGGACAATGCGGGAGCAGAATTAAAGAAAGTTGGAAAGCCGAGATTAGCCGAGGCTGCGGAGAGACAGAGAGGGGGAGCGAACAGCTGGCTGGGACAGATACTGCTGCTTCAGACCTCTCCCCAACCCCGACGGGTAAACAAACTGGCAGTCTGTTTGATTTATGGAGCGCGTCACTGACCGGATGGCCATTATTGCGACTGAAAGAAGCGGGAGAGAGCGCCCGTCATCATCAGCGAAACGTGTCCATATTGCAGCTTTTCACAGGTGCGGCGGACTTTGTCTTGTGCTCTTTGTCAGCCTGGCATCTCCAAACAGTTTTCTGATTCAGCGGCTGACAGCCGAGCTGAGCGCGAGTCGCTCGGACGCACTGTAAATCACCGCCGCTGAACAGAGGGAAGCTGTTTGGCACCGGCAGACGCATCTTTGTGTCTCCTCAGTGGAGACTTTGTGGAGTGATTAATCATCACACTCTTCAATGTTAGGAGGTAATTTATGGCTTCAATTCATGGCCTTTATCATTATGTGCGGGCGGGCGGGTGCCTGGGTGGGTGAAGAGGAGGGCTCCTCAGGAAGAAGCAGCTCAAACCGAGGAAACAACCGGTGTTCATCGTTACGCCTGAGCTGAGCCGTCGCATTGTCGCTTTATCGATCGTATGACACCGTGTTTCACATTCATGCAGGCCCCCCTGGGTGTCAGTGAGGGTCCATCAGCTCCACACTGGCCCCTGAGGTCACTAATGGCTTCTAGGTGAGCTGTAAGTGGGGTCTTATGAGCAAAAGAAGGACATCTTTTAGTTGGAGGGGATGTAAATGGAGGTGACCATGAGGAACGTTTCCATCTCCTGCTTTTATGTTCATCACCAGCGTGCACTGAAAAAAAGGGGAACTGACAGAAATCCGGTCAAGGTTGATGGAAACACACTTTTATATCGTGACTTTGTTGAACCTTCTCCTTCTTCTTCTGCTGGAGATAAAACTGATATCCTGCCTCTGATCATCACAGGGGAGGAAAAGGTCTGCTCTCTCTCCGGAAACTCACTCCATCGGCGGCCATGTTGGTCTCAAAACATCGATACGCTGAAAGTTCAATGCAAAATAACCATGAAGGAGAAACGTGTGAGTGGAGTGTGAGCTGATATGCAGCCTGCGTCAGCTCGATGGAAACAGAAGATGCACCTCCTCCTCGTTCAGGAGCCATTGTCATCAGTTTTCAAGGCTCTGGGGACGAGCGAGTCAGGTGACACGATATGAAGCGTGAGAGAGCTTGTACATGAAGACAACCGGATGGAAACACCAGGGAAAATGGTGTTAATGTCCTCCGGGGAACCAAAAGTCAGCGTTGCACCTCCATCACAAACATGAAAGCACTTATTTTTACCCAAGACCCATCTTTTCTGTTTTGGTGTTCCTTCGTCTCAAGTCGTCCACCTCTGATGTTGAGGGAGCTCCAGTGAAAGTCTGGAAAGCGTCATCTTTACAATCAGGACGACAGGCTCTGTCCGAGCGTCCCCTTGTGGTGAACGTTATGGAAACATGTATCTGAGATGGTGAGAAACACTGTGATATCACTGAGGCTGGCGACAGCAGAACATATTTAAGATGATCCCCTTTATCTCTCTGACCTCCCGCCCTCCGCCCCAAAAACACTCCTCCACTTGGTCGAGAGAGCGAGATAAGATGTTCTCCATCTTGCCCCCGGGAAGATGGAGTCCATCGGGCTCTCATTCATCATTTTTAGATCAGTATTGATCAGCTGGCGGGGCAGCAGCAGCAGCAGCAGCGGCGGGGAGATTTACGCCGGCCTTTTACCATGACGATAGGGGCGTTTGACCCATCCAACGGCTAAAAGCCTCTCAGCTCGCCGGCGGCTCTATCATCTGCAGCGCCAGACATGATGGCCGATGAGATACGCTGATGTATCAATCATCTGAGACGCCGTCTTCTCCTCCGAATTGTCCTCCTCCTGCGGGTTGTTGGAGAAGCTCTTGACTCCGCCGGTTTGTCGAACACGCAGACGTATAAACACGTCGGCCAGAAGCAGCTTTTACAGCTCACATATGCTTCGGTCAGATTGGACATCGGGTCGTTTTACAGCTTCCACCACAGCGACCGAACCGTCCTTTGGTATAACGAAGGATTTATGGACGCTGCCGACCTCTTTAATCAGCGCCGTGCATCTGATCCGTGCATCCACCCGCGTCGGCCTGGGTGACTCACTGACGGAGGGGGATAGTGGATCTGATTTGGATCTGAGGTTTTGCTGGCGCTGTCGCATCATATCACCGTGACGACTGTTAGCACAGCGGACGCCTGCCAGGTAAAGAGACGAGATTCAAGACTGAGAGAAAATATCTCTAATTTACTAATGTGAATAATTTATTTAATCTGCCACATATGTGTAATTATGAGATAAATGCATTAAATAAATCTATTGCTTACAGTTTCACAAATATACTTACTATATATACTAAATATACTTAACATTATCTCATTATAGAGACGCTTTTTGAGGCATTTTCTTATTTTTTGCATGAAAAAACTCAAATTTGACCAGTTTTCAAACCATTTTCAGGCGTTTCTACATGCAGGAGGTCAGTTTCAATCAACTTTAAAATAAAAAAGTGGGTTTTTTTGTTTATATCAGCCACAAAGATGGTGTGAACATCAATTTCTATTCATGAGATGAGAAAACATTAAAGCAACACGATGACTGTTGTGAATTTCATTGCTATTCACTAAATCTACATTTGTATCTGTAGGTGTAAAGTCATTTATTAGAAAAGAAGGTGATTCAAAGTGTTTTTCACGACACAAGCATGAAGAGAGCTTTTAAAAACACCATGTACATGAGAAAATGATTAAATATTAACATAAAATATCAGGAAACAGGGCGTGCAGGTGCTCAGCTGCCTGTTAGGATAAAGGGTGCAGCTGAGGTCCATTAGCAGAAGGCCACGCAGCCTCAAAGCGCCATAAAGTACTAAAATGTCCCCTCATTGCTGGGAACAACAGCGCAGGCCAGGTTGGACTGGTTTACAGACCGTTCAGACCGTCCTCGTCTGCAGGAGCGCTGCCATCAGACGGGAGGTACCTCATGGACGGATGAAGCTGATCACTCAGAGGAAACAACAAACCAATATAGAGTTACTCTGGGAGCAAGTTGACCCAGACGACAAACCGTTGTGCCTTCCTCTTGGCTTCTGTTAGATGTGAGCTCAGGAATATAGAGGAGCGTGACTCGATCTGACCCGATCGCTGTGACACAGTCTGGGTCGCCGGACGAATCTGCTGAGCTCATGTTATTCGCTCTGGCGGGCGCCCCGTTGTTCACTAATGTTTGTAGTTTGCTGCAGCGGCCGAACGCAGATCAAACTGTTCCAGAACATAGTTTAATGTTTTTGACGTGCAGGCCGCCAAGAAGAAAACAAGGCAACATCACGTGGCCTTCAGCTCTGATTGATCTGACCCACTGAGGCCAAACACCAGCACAGATTTGCAGATTCGTCTGGTGACGCAAGGCTACGACACCGGGGGTCAGCTCTGTGCTCCCCTGGATTTATATGGCACTTAATGGGATCATTCCCAGGGTCGTGGTCACCGTCAGGGGGTTCGACCTGAACACAAGAGCAGGGTTAATGTGTGCAAACAGAATCTCAATCAGGAGAAACAGAGGATGAACTCTCTTCAAAGGCAAACACTTCCTTTCCTTTCATTCTTCCTGTGTTTGCCTTTCTCCTAGCGCCACCATCAAGCCAAGATTTCAGTTGTCAGCAACCTGTTGATCCAGATTTGGTGATCTGACAAACGTCTGGAAACAGGTTTCCCTTAAATCCCCACAGGATGAACCCTTAGCTGTTGAAGAAATACCAGGAGCAGCGTGACCACCAGTGTGTTCAGCTCTTTTGTTTACGTGTAATTAAAAGCAGAATAAACAGAACTTCTATGGTTTTCGATTGTCCTTCATCGTGCAGGTTAAACACACACGCGTCAGACGCCTGTCATAATATTTCACTGAACTGACTCTAAAGCAACTGGTTGATGTTCTCCACTCGCTCTTCTCGTCTCCGAGTCCTTCAGCCCGACTCCCGTGGCCTCTTCCTGCTGTCGATGCTCCGCCCGGTGTTTGTCTGCGCTCGGAGGTGATGCCGGAGCTCGCTCTTGTTGTCTCGCGGTGACTCACCTCCAGCTCCGACAGCGAAACTCCTCTCGACAGCTCGGCGCATTCGAGCGAACGCTGGAGTGTTTGCGTGGAGAGTCAGCCGGCTGCTTGTCGGACCCCTCGGCATCCCGGGCGAGATGAAGGTGGGCGGACTGTGTCGCCGCGTGCTGCTACAGCGCCCGTTTCATCTCTTCATTCAGTTTGTGATTTCTGTTTCTCGACTGCGAGGGATGGTAAGAGTCTGGCATGGGGACTGAAACGACACTTGCAGGAAGGGAAGCAGAGAGAGTGTGACTCAGCGTGAACGCGTTTGTGTGTGGGGAGCTTCTAACGAGTACAACTTCAGCTTCTGAGAAAGGAGCTGTTGTTTCTGAGGGGACAAAAGGTTTGCATGCAAATATGTTGGCGAGTTGCGAGAGGAGCGAACGTGACGAACATTTCTTCTACCAGAATCTTTCAGTTTTATTTTAATTAGAGCAAAGCAGGAAAACAAAAAAACACAGAAACTCCACCAACAAGTACAAGAAAATCCACAAAAGATCTACAAACATTTCCTTTGCGATTGACAAATCCTCCACCCACATGAAGCACAGAGTGGCAGCTGAAGGTTTTTCATAAACTTGTAAATCAATCCTTTATGTTCCAGGTGGAAAAACATGGCTGCACCTGCTCAGGTGTTGTCTGGTTAGTATTTGGTCTTTAATCTCTGATGTAACAAGAAAAACCACAAGCAGCAGCAAAGGAAGCTCGAAGCCGCTCGATGTAACTGAAGGATGGACGGAACAAAACTGCAGGAAAAGTTGTTAAATTACCAAAATCAGGAATCAGCAGGTTTACGGGCTAAATCACTGACGATTTTAACCAAAGTTTCAAAAAATCTGTTAAAGAAAATGCAAATTAACACTTGTTTCCACTCGTTATTGTCACGTGATCGTCAAGAGTTAGCTAAATTGAGACGCAGCGACAAGATTAATTAATTAAAACTGTGCCACGTGGACCTCAAACGGTGCGAAACAGAAAACTCCAGTACTGTTTGTATTAAGGTTGCATCAGATCTGTGTGGAGCAATGAGAAAACAGCTGATCAGTCATGTGATTTACCTGTTTGTGACATCATGTGACATCCCATCAGCCTCTATTTCTCCAAAAGTTTTTCATTTCTTTCATTATTTCTAAATGAGCCCATGGTTTGCTTGGTTGCTCATCACAGAGAGGAGTGACGTGGACGTTTTTGTGGAAATTATTAGAAAAGCTATGAAAATACTATGTTTAAGGACCGGACAGTTACACCTTCTCAACCTCATGTATTCTTTTTGAATGCACTGGTCTGAGAGCAGCTCCTGAATAAGGTTTTGCTGCTTGTAGCTTTAAAGTTAGCGTCCTGACAGCTCACACGATGGGAATAAACCTGACGAATAAGAACAAACTGAAGCTGTCTCCAGTCGACGCACAAACAACACAACTTTACACCTTCAAACAGCATCACGCGCAGACGCCAAAGTCCAGTTTTACACGGTTATACTCTGCAGAGAGCTGACCCACACTCAGGTGGCTTTCGTTGTCATGGTAACGACGATAAAAACATGGTTAACACTGTTTAATCCTTGTTTAATATTGACTTTTAAAAAGTCTCTGTTGACTCTGGTTCTATCTGGACACGTCCGCTCTCCACAGACGGGAGCTAATGCGTTGTTTATCGCCTGCATGTGAAACTGGACTCTGGCTCTGCGCCGCATGAAAGTCGTGTTGTTTGTACACAGACTGAAGAGGCTGCGCTCTTACCGCATCTTACCGTGATCCGGCGAGATGAAATCACCGCAATTATCTGCTTCGAGAGGCCGACAGCAGAGTGTGAGAGTTTGTGACTCAGAGCGTGGGCTTCACGGCCCAAGTGCAGCAGAAAGGACCCTCCTGTTTGATTTCCAGTGACACTGGGACTAAATACAAATAAGAAAAATAAGAAAAATCAGGCTCCATGAACTCCGACGCACTCATTTATACGTTTTAGCGTTGAAAAACAGTGAACATCTCATATAAAAACCATCCTGTAGCATGTAAAGTAACACTCAGAGGCCAAATAAAGGCTTTTTAAAGTAAACCCATATGAAAAACAGACATTAAAGCCAAAACTCTGCAGCAAAAGGCTTCATTTACCTCCATGTTGCTTCCTAAACTCACCCGAGTCGAAACGTTTTGCGGTCGCCCAACAAAACGTCTCTTTCCCGTCTGATCCCGGTGCAGTCTTCTTCTTCTTCATCAGCCTAACAGCAGCGTCTCCGCTGCGTCCCCGACAGGCAGTTTAGGTTCGAGGGGAGGAACACTTAAGGCAAAGATAGTTTTCGCTTTCATCATCTGGCAGAGTCGCACACAGAGCGAGCGAGGATTAGATCCGCCTCCCTCTTCTTCTGTGGTGGTTTCCTGCTTTTCTCAGCTTCGGTTTGCGCGCGGCGCGATCATAGCCCTGATCAGTCTCCAGCGCTGACGGAGTAATGGCTGCTTTCAGCGTCAGTTTAAATCACAAGCCCCATTTCCTGCGGGTGATGAAACTGTCGCTCACGCCGTCGCTTTGGAGGAAGAAAAAGCAGCTACGCTCCACAGTGTCACCGCTGCCGCTGTCGCACGATTCGATGTGTTTCAGCCTGGATTAAAGCATGAAACCGCTGCTGACCGATCGATACACGTCACAGCCTCTGAGATTTATTCTAATTCTGAGCAAAAGTCTGAACGTTTCAGGTGAATGTTGTAATAAAACCATGCTCTGACGAAACGACGCAGCCGTAAAACATCTCGTCCTGCGTTTGACTTCAGCTCAGCATCTCCCGGCGCTCAGCTCAATCAAAGTCTGAAACCGTCACAAACTGTGCAGGTCTGAAACGAGGCCTCGGCTGGTTTCCCCGGGCTGACGTGCTGCGATGATGCTGATTGTTTGGCCCCTCGGACGGCGGAAACAAAGGTCTGACAGTCGCTCATTTACACGTTCAGCAGCCCGAGCTGATGAATCCCAGCCCATAAATTCACTCTGTTAGCTGTTTTTGATCTTCAGCTGCTAAACGCTGCACCGTGTTCCCCAGCTCGTCTCCGACGGCGTCCGGGTGCTGTTTGCTGCCGAGCAGGTAGCGGTCGTGGAGCGAAACAACGAGCCGCAGCAAACCAGGAGGCAACATTTAGCCGAGCTGAGCTGCGGAGCTTCTCGGAAAAACTCGGAAAACAAGAGTCGAGTTGTAATAAAACCGGAGTGAGTCGCGCTCTGACGGTTATCAGTCAGAGTTTCCAGTCCCGACCGGATTGAGTACCATTTGTAGTACCTCGGTGCGGTACTGTAGTAGTGATCACAGTATGTGAGTACGGCTGACAGTACTGTGGAGGCTCTCGGGCCCCGGCGGCTGACTGACACTTCTCTGCTGGATGTGACAATGTTCCTGAACCACGGGAACTCGTTAGAGCACATTTTGACTGTGTGTGTGTGTGTGTGAACCTGGTTAACTATCATATTTTGTGTGGTGTGTCGTCGTTACACAACGTGTGTGTGTGTGTGTGTGTGTGTGAGTGTGTGTGAGTGTGTGTGTCCTTTAGCAGGAAGCAGCAGCTCTGTTCTGTTTGTCTGTCGCCCACACTCGGCTCGCTCGCTCGCTCTGTTCAGCAGGTTTTCTGCTCGCTAATCAGGTAGAGAAGCTTCCTGCCGGGAAAATAAGAGCCGGCTCTGCCCCGGGAAAACAATTCAGCCATCATCCCGCCATTACAGCGATGGCCACAGTCCTAATTTATCTCCCTGTGTGTCAGTTGTTTTTTTCTCCTCTCGTATTGGAGGAGCGTTTCCGAGCAGAGCGAGCCCCGGCTCTTAATACTCTCCCGTGCCTCGCGCACAACAAACAAATGAGGACAGCAAATCTCGGCTGCCAAGTAGATTTACTTTTATCTGCGGCATCACCTCGCTCCCCGACCACTCATAAGATTAGAAGGAGCAAGCTGCAATATTGGATCTGTTTTGTCAGCTCTGACGACGTTGTCCTGCTGCTTTTTCTGCACAATAAATCCTGAAGGTTTCTCTCTTTTCCTTCTCTGTGCTGAGCTTTAAACCTCCACCCCTCCACCACCTCCACGCTTCTCCTCCTCTGCGAGAGAGAGAAGAGCAATAAACTGAAAATAAGGTGACAGTATTCAGCTGACTTCCTGTTTGTTGGTGGTGGTGCAGGAGCTCCTGACGTCAAAGTGCTGCCGTATTTATCAAAAATACAAACATTTCCCAGTAAACCTTCCTCCTCCTCTGTTTGTGCAAAATAAACTCATCTGCAGCATAAAAAACACCTTTCATCAGGTCGTCGTCACGGTTTTGGGTCACTTCCTGTTTTATTTTGAAGAGTTGTTTTCCCCTACATATGTCTACATATGTCGTCACTTCCTTTGTGTCTTGTTGATGTACCTTCATGCCGGATTTCCAGCTTTCCAGCCCACACCCTTCAAATGAAACGTTCAGTCCGTCACTGCTCCTCGTCTAAGTTCCTGCAGTTGGGTCCGCTCCCACGAGTTTCCCTGTTCCTCCGTGTTCACAGTTCAGTCAAGACGACTGCGTAAAACCCCGAAACATCTGAGACCTTCATCCACATTTTCTGTTCGACAGGTGTCTCTTACAGCAGCATCATCATCATCGTCACAGCTGTTTCCTGTTGACGTTGATGCTAAACGCGTGAGCATGCATCGTGCAGGTGGCTCTTTTCCTGCAACTGCTGAAGCTCTTCTACTGTCCAGCTTCTAAAAGAGACGCTGAATGCTGCAAATTAAACACGGAGGACGCGTCAGAGGTCGTAATTCTTGATTTTTCCGAGAGTCCTCTGCAGCCGCCCACTTTGGCTTTTAATAAAACTCATTTTAACTTTTCTAAAAACATGTTGTATCAGACAGCTTCGCCCTCTTCAGTAAACTGCATCAACACATTCTGCTGCTCTCCTCAAAAACCACGAGAGCGAGGTTTTCCTGCTGCTAACGTCCTGGAGGGAGGCCAGCTGGAGGAGTCTGGTGTTCAGAAAGGAGGGGGCGGGTCTCGTTTCTGTGCAGACATACTTAAAAAACCCGGGATGACTCAGGTTGCGTGCGACAAGTTAATCACATCGCAGCTCCGAATGTGCTCAAGCAGATCATTGAGTTAGAATCCGAAGACGTCAGACGCATGAATTTCACTTTACGATGAACCGACGGGTCGCTGAAGGCGGTCCTGCTTCGGGCCGGGAGGGGCCGTGGGCGTGTCTCCTGCCTGGAAATGAAGCCGTTTCAAAAGGTCGGTAATCAGTTTACGTTCCCTCCGTCCCGTTTTTGTCCGCCGGATCGATTCAAAGCCGCTTCTTCCCGCGGCCTTATCGTGGAAGCCAGAGGGGGAGGCCCAATCTAATTCTGCGCTCCAGCAATATTCCACAAAGCAATATAACCAGGCTGCGATCATATCACATCCAAAAGGGAAAGAGCAATATTTCTCCATCACTCTGCTCCTCTCTCTCTCTTCCAATCCTGCGCTAATGCTAGCCTTTTTTTTTCCCAAGGCTTCCCTCTCTTATTGGACAGAATGAAAGGACTTCAGTCAAGTGCTGACGCTCAGCTTCGCCACGAGGCCGGTGGCTCATCTAAAAGCGTCCTGTGGGGGAAATAGTTCCTCTACACCATCTGTCATATAATTTGATTAATTAGCCGTTGGTAGCACTGTTGCCCCCCGCAGTGGGACTGAGGGTCGGCACTCGTCCATCCCTCCATCCCTCCGTCTGTCACACACAATATCTTGGATGCTGCTGATCAGATTTTGATGAAACTTCAGAGAGGGATATTTGTCATTGCTCCGAGTTCCCGGCTGGGCTGCACCGATATTAAATATTTTACAGTGCCACCGTCTCGGCCAAGACCATCTCAATATATTATGTTACCTCAACCGGAGCCACAAGTGGAGCGTTTGTGGATCAAACGCCGCTCGTGTTAATGACCGAAAAGAGAGAAACACGAGGCGGCTGAACTGAGCGTCGAGTTTGGACGAGATTTAATTAAAAATATACATATAAGAGACGGTGAGGTGTGAAACTGCAAGGTCTGGACCCACGGAGGGCTGGAAGGAAAACAGAAACGGACCTTTTCCTGTTCGAGCTGCACTTTGTTGGTGGTCGTTGTGCTTGATTTGACCTGTTTGAGCCCGATTTAAATGATATAATCAAAATGTGCATCTTAATATTTGAATTATTTCACAGTCTGGGACATGAAAACTGAAAACACTTGGCTAATTTCAATTTTTAAAGACACTCAATCAGCGTTTCTCGGTTCTTGTGTGAATGTATGAATTATATAAAGAGACAAACAGGAAGGATTTGCTCCTGAAGACGCTGCAAAGCTGTTTTTCTTTATAAATAAAAGAGGGAAAAACATATAAAACGGAAAATAAATCAATAAAAATGCAAAAATGTATAAAAACAAGACACAGAAAGAGGATCTGAGAGCATCTAGTACAGAATATAATATTCATGATTATGATTTATTAGTGTGTAATGACTCAAAAATAAGATTTATTCTGTTGTTGTTGTTGTTGTTGTCGTTCTACAGTACCCCTGAAAGGACAAACTTTGGAACTTAGCCTCCGTAGGTTCATCTGCACTCACCAAACTCACAACTAGATGCCTTTAAAGTCTACGGACTGATCCTTTAATTCTCATGTCGCATAAAGTAATTAAAAAACTGAAAAACTATGTAGAATAAACAAAACAAACAAACATTAAGGAAACAAACGAGAACAGATGTTTCACAAGTGCATCGTTCAGATGTTCAGATGTTCAGATGTTCGTCCAACATCTGGAATCAGATCGTCTGAGCATCAGATTCTTGATCATCTCCACATCCTGAACTTTTCCAACTCTCCGTTCAATGTTTAACGTCTTCGCCGTGACAGAGCAGCCTCCGGTGGTGTGAACCGGCTCTGCTCTGCAGGACGAAGGCAAACAGCTGTGAGATACGAACTCGACCGAACTGAGCAGACGGGCCGAAGACGGCGGCCTGAAGGAGTCGCTGCGCTGGCCGCCGCGGGGCCGATGCACGACTTGTTTTTGTTTGTGTGCGTTTGGAGCCTGTTCTGCTTGTTGGAACAGTGTGTTGGATCGGTGCATCCCTGCAGGACAACACACACACACACACACACACACACACTCTCAGATCTGGGGGCATCAGAGCTTCACCTGCTCAGGAACAACAGGTTCACGGCTCGGGCGCGCGGCGTCCTGCGCGTGGCGTCCCGGGCTTTATTATTCCGGTTGATTGCGACTTTCTTTTCTTATTAATGTGTCTTTTATTTTGGCGGGCGAACACTCATCCCACCTCCCTTCCCACAGGAGCGGGTTGGCTCCCTCCACGCCAGTGGCTGTGAAAACCAGCACATTTTTCATTAACAGGATTACCGTCCAACAATGTAAATACAGACGAGTGTGTGTGGTTGTGTTGTGTTGCGTTGCCCGGGCTGCCAGTGAATTTAATCACTAACCATTCCCTTTTTTTTCTCTTCCGCCGCCAAGACGTGAAAGCCAATCAGCCTACTCCAATATGTGCAACGTCTCCGTGCCAGGACTGATTGAGCGTCTCAGCGAGCGGAGGGCTAAAGCGGAGGAATGTTCTGGCAGCAAGCGAGGGCGAGGGCGTTCGTTTTGTTTCCTGCTTCGACTAATTCAGCATCTTTTCCTGCAAAATGGACTTGAAACGCTGCGGGACGATGAGTTCACTGACCTCCTGAGCTGATTGTCCGTGCCCACCGTGTTCACCTGTTACATAAAAACACTTTTTTTATGTAAATCCTGTTTTTTCACCACTCCCGTCACGTTTCTGCAGCGTTTGAAGCCCAAAATAAAGGAAAACAACTCTAAACGTCTCTCCTTTCACAAAAAGAGTCATGGATGTGTTTATCTGTTGCAGCAGCTCGGCTTTCAGTCGCCCGTTTCATCGCTTAGATGCAGTAGTTTCTGTGGGAGCTGTCTTAACGCAGATCAAATCAATTATGATTAATCAATAATATAAAATATGCAACGATAAGAGTAATAACTTTCCTCTGAGACATCAGTGAGCGTGAGCGGAGCAGCTCCATTCATCTGAAGTGGAGTCCAGGCTGCAGCGTGGAGGAGGTTCAACCAGGAGGTTCAGCCAATCACCTCGTCGCCTCCACAGACGAGCGCTGCAGTCGCGTCACGTCCCGCCGTCCACGCAGGTAAAGGGAGAGAGCATCTCTGCAGGTGATCTGTGTCTCTTTGTGGTTTTGTTTCATCTCTTCGTGGATGATTTTTGTCCCTCTGAGGCTGTTTTTGCTCTTTTCCTGGTTGATTTTTGTCTTTTTGTGGTAATTTTTCGTCTCTTTGTGGTCATTTAACGTTTCACTGTGGTTCTTCTGTGTCTCTGTTCTTATTTTCTGTCTCTTTGTGGTTTCGTTTCATGTATTTGTGGCTTTTTTGTCTGTTTGTGCTCATTTTTTGTCTGTTTGTGTCTCTTGTGTGTGTTTTTTGGTTTTGTTTTATCCCATTTTCATCTGTTTGTGGTCGTTTTGCATCTTTCAGTGGTAGTTTAGCATTTCATTGTGTCTCTGTTCTTATTTTACGTCTCTTTGTGGTTATTTAACATTTAATTGTGGCACTTTTGAGTCTCTGAGAGTATTCGGTGTTGTTTTTTGGTTTTGTTTCATCTGAATTTTGTCCTTTTTTGGTAATTTTTCATCTTCTTCCGGTTGTTTAACATTTCATTGAGGTTCTTTTTGTGCCTCTCCAGTCATTTTGCGTCTCTTTGTGGTAGTTTTCCATCTCTGTGATCTGCGATTGACATTTGCAATGAAATGTTAACCCTCACTTCAAACGTCGGCCCCCCGACACCTCGCCGTCTTCCTTCAGCAGTGTCGTGTTGGCGCCCCCTAGAGGCTGCAGCATTGTTACAGCTGCTGTGTTTAATGCGTCCTCTCAGGGGCGTTTTAGTGGTGGAGCTAAAACTGTAAAACACCTCCAGATGGTGGCGCAAGAGGGATCCTCACGAGGTCGCAAAACCTTTACAATTCACCCTCTGGGGATCATGAATCTTTACAGCAAATGTCATGAAAATGCAGCTTGTAGTGGCTCAGATGTCTCGCTCCGGCCCAACGCGTCGCCCTGACAGCAGAGAGCGGCTTCGGCTCCGTCGCTGCTGCCGCGGGGATAAAAATATGTGTGTGTGACAGAAAGTGAGAGGAATTATTATTGGACAGTGTGAAATCCAGCAGGACTGCTAAACTGAGTCCCGATCTGAAGGGCAAACTGTAATTAAAACATGAAACGTGGCAGTCTAATTTGTGGCGGAAATGCCTCTGAGGGCAGATTACGAGGAGTTTCAAACGACACGCAGACGCTCTTCGCTCTCCTGAGACCGACAAACTGCGCCTCTGTAAAACTCCGCTAAACGCAGCTGAAGTGCAAACACAGCAGCTGCAGGGGTCGTTTACGGCGGCGGCTCACCTCGCCGCGCACACCTCGGCCTCCGACACCGACGTTTCTCCCGCTGAGATTGTTTTATTTCACAAAACGCTGAATGTCTGACAGACGAGGACTTCGGCAGCAGCGGCGGCAGATGTTGTGAGAACAACAAAGACACAAAACAATCCAGTTATTTGTTTGTTTGAGTGACGGATTCGATTTGTTCAAATCCACCTGCAGCAGGACGGCGGTTATTTAACCGCGCTGCCTTTATCTTTTGGTTTAGAGACGATTCTGTCGTGAATAGATGTGCAAACAATATATTTTTCTTTTTTATTTACATTTTTTTGTTTTTTGCCGTCACAAACAGAGAGCTGGGCGGCTGTTTCACCCCCTGTGATACGCTAGAACAGTTAATTTGTGTATTTGCAGCCATGTCTTCCACATTTTCCATCATTTGAGCGAAACAGCGCCCCCACCGGCCTTTTGAATATCAAATATCAGTCACTTTGTGTGCTAAAGGCCTGTCTGCGCTGTCACAGCACATATTTTTGAGGTATAATAGAAGAAAAAGCCTGATACTGAGCGTACAAACATCAAATCAAACGTCCCAGGAAGCCTCCTGTGTGTAAGCCCTGCAGCTGGCTCATCTAAATGGGACGCAGCCATGGTTAATGTCATTGACTACACCTGTGCTTTGCACCCACACTATATACATGAAAATACATGAAAAGGCTAAAGGTGTTAGCCAGCGGAGGGCTTTATTAATGATTTAATGATGTTTACTTACAACCATAAGCGAGTCATGTCATGTCTCACTGAACAATCCGGCAGGAGGAGGACGAGCGAGCCGGTGTTTGTGTCTGATTGGACGACTGACTGCAGGTGCTCAGGTGACAGGAACACCCTCGGGGACCTGTGCGCACGTTGCCTCGGAGCACGTCGCCTCTGCTGCAGCTCCGTCGGTGCACCGATGCAAACACTTGGCAGCTGCTGGGCAGAACTTAATAAATTCATCTTTTTATCCAGTTATGGACCTTTTTTTTATCGACATGCTGCTTGTTTCCGTTCAGATTCAGACTTATTTATAATCATACCCTCACTGTTCACTCTTCACAGAAATGAACGTGCAGCAGCATAAGAGCCGCTTTTCCAGCCATCATCTCATTGGAAGCGTTCAGTTGTGTTTTGTTTGACCGTTTGCGCCGATCGACCCTGAGCTGCTCGTTGTGCCTCTCAGTCCTCCTGCTGTAAGTGCTCCTTCAACAACTCGCTGCAGGTTGTGTTGGTGTCTTGTGTTTCGTGAACGCTGAACTGAACCCTGTGGACTTTATGAAAATGGACTGTGGACCTCCACAGAAACAAGAACACGACCACGTACGACGGCTGTTTGTATAATTATCATCATATCAGTGAAATTAGACGCTAACAAGATTAAAAAACATCATTTTCTTGACATTAAAATGTTATTTATACAGTTTTTTCTGTTACTATACAAGTAAAACCAATGCCTGGAGCAGAGACTGAGGAATCAACAATGAGCTCGAGGAACAAACCTGGTCTGTTTGTTAATGAGAGTCCTCTGCAGCTGCAGACCGGAGCAGTAATGTTGGAGTTTTATCCGAGTTTGTGACGCCGCCCAGGCCCTGAATAATTCCTCTCAGCTCGCCGCCTGTTTTTCTTCTGACAACATCCTTTGAACTCGTCTTTCTCCAGGTTGCATCAGCGAGATGTGAAGCAGATAAATGAATAATTTTTGTTAGAATTGTCAAAAACTGTCGCAGCCTTCATCTGACGGGCACTGAGATCGCTCCACGTGTCTGTGTGTGTGTCTCACTCCCACTTTCCAAGGTTTTTGCTTCTATACGCGCCGAGAACAAGGGAATCAGGAAGTTAATTAATCAGATTCAAGCTCATTCAGGTTTATTAGCGACACACTGATGTGAACATGTGTGTGAGAACTCCTGCATCGAAGGTCGGGACAGGCAAAGTCACAAAGCCACGAGCAGAGGAAGACAAAGGTCAACGAGGCAGAATAACTGAAGTTAGTCCGGTTTATCAGATGGAGGGAGGCTAACGAAGCTAAGGTGGAGCCAATCAGGGCGGAGCAGGTGGGACAGACACAGGACAGGAAGTGCTAAATAACGAGGTAAGTAATGACTGAACAATCTGGGAATTCAAAAAGCACCTTTGGCTCTGAAATTTGGAGAATCGTGTTCCCCCGAGTTTGCAGCATTAGCGCCTTGTGTTCATCGAGCAGGTGATCGTCTCTGATCGACCGGGCGATGCTGCAGCTATAGTTTGGCAATCAATCAATGAGGGAATGACTTCTTAAGGTTAAAGGCTGAACTCTCAGGATCCAAACTGAGGTTGCACATCAGATCTAAGCTTCAATCACCACTTTAAAAATGGAAACACTTCATTTCCTGTCTTTACTGTGGTTTATTGCAGCTCCATCAGTGTAACGTGGTTTCTTCTGGTCTCCAGAACCTGGAGCTCATCAGTCCAGGCTCAGCTGGCTTCCTGTTTAACGTCCTCCTCCTACATACGAAGCCCTTCGTGGTCTAAAACCAGGCTTCGCTGTAACACACACGTCACTTTAGCCTTTAACTACCTCTGATGTTCCTGATCATTCAGGGTTTCACTGTCAGTCCTTGTGTTCTGCGCTCTCTGCATCCCATTACTCAATATCCATCTTAGTCCTTTACAATTAGGACGTTATTCCTGTTTTTATGGTCATTCTATGTAAAACTTGGTGCTTTGCTGTAATTTAGACACTTCCAGCTGCTTTTATTGATTGAAAACTACAACACAATTACAATTAATATCACTATTATTGTGGAACTCCCATCTTTAAATGTCTCTGTTCTTCATGCATGTGCAAAATCTTAGATATGTAGCATGAAGACAGCAGCTGAGGTTAACTGCTCGTTAACAGCCTCCCACAACTCCAGCTCCTCTCACGTCACTTTGGCAGAAAAGAGCAAACGAGCACTAAATAAACACATTTAACATATTATTACTGATATTTTACCAGTGAAGCTTAGTTTTGCAGCATGTGTCAGTAAGTGTTTCTGGTTGTTGCGTCACAAACGTCATGTTTGTGGGGTAACGGGCACGTGCACGGCTCTTAATCACCGGTCAGATCGTTGATGCTTCCCCTGTCGTGGACGCTTGGATCCCGAAGTCGTCGCAGTCGCTCTTTGGGTTTTTCCAAAACAAGCAAACTTTATTTTGTTTGTCACCTGAACGTTTCCACCGCCCCGCTGCCTCTTAAGCTCTTCAAGCAGCGTCGATGTTTTATTCATCGCGGGCCGTCGCTGTCGCCTCCTTGACGGCGTCCTGCTCGTGGCGGGGGTGACGGGGACGAAGCGGCGAAATCGCTGGATGTCTCATTTCCCGACTGGTCCTGATAAGGTTGGGTAAAAAGGTTTAAATGGCAGTGACAGGTGTCGGCCTCCAGACTTCACTTCACATCAGTCCCGTGTTAATTTTTCCTCCCTGTTATCGCTCGCTTTCTATTTCACCGCCGCTTCCTCTCGCACTCGTCTGTCTTTCATTTAGAGAGTCCCTCTCTCTCTCTCTCCGTCTTCCTGTTCTTCGCTGATTGTTGTGGCCCGAGGCGATGTTGTTGTGCTGGCGGTTGTCATCGTTCAGCAGAGAAAAGAAGAGATATATTCTCAGCTGTTTGATTTCTTTTCTTCATCGTGCCACAATATCCCTCCCATGCTTAAAGGATTAGATTATTTTGGTGTGACATCCTCGGCTCCTTCTCTTCTGTCTTTTTACAAAACGCTGCTCTCTGGAGGAGGAGCAGTAAATCTGCGTTATTCACTCAACACTTGTACAGTTTTCTGTTCAGACGCTCTTTGGAAACATACGACAATATTGACGCTGACAGGCGGGGGGAGGAGGGGAGGAGGGGATTTTAACTCCGCCACTGAAACCTGGAGGTGGATCAACTTCTGAAATCGGTTACTGAGGTAATCAGACTCGGCTGCAGGTCGCCAAATTAAACCCTCGGATTGCAGATTGACTCCTCCGCCTCTCAGCGG
This sequence comes from Datnioides undecimradiatus, assembly GCA_008933995.1. NCBI lineage: Eukaryota > Metazoa > Chordata > Actinopteri > Lobotiformes > Datnioididae > Datnioides > Datnioides undecimradiatus. The sequence continues at coordinate 5,654,466 of WARS01000043.1, read as the reverse complement.
GCGTTGGCCTCGGTTCATCTCTGTAACCGGAGTTAACACAAAACTAAGATATCTCATCCATCACTGTCAACCTGTAGCTGCCTGCCTCTCTCACTCAGTCACTCGCTGAGCCAAAGCAAAGGCTGTTTCTCTTAATGTTCGTGAGATCGCAGCGAGGATCCATCCTCAGAGTTGGGCGCTTGAGGGAGAACGTTTGCTCCAACGAATCGGTGTCCTCTGAGGAACGTAGCTAGCTTAGCTTAGATGCTGCAGCAGCATCAGTATCATATCAGGAAGTATGGTTCCAGCTCTGATCCCATAACTACAAGAACAACATACCTGATTTAAATTTATCCTCCATGCTCTTCAAAGTAGTCACCTTGTGCAGTGACCCACAGCTCCTGCTCTGTATGTTGCGCCTGGATCGCTCCCTGGTGAACTATTGTGCTATTGTGCGACAGTTCAGGTCGTTTTAGCTCAGTCTGACTGTAGCTCAGTTCGACTGTCACACCGAGTTTGATGCTTCCTCTCTGCTCAGGTTCAAACATGCAGGTGTTCAGTAAAACCTGATGAAGATCACCTGATGTCACTCAGATTACAGACTCTGCAGGCAGCTGCTGCTCCATCACTGCCGTGCTGCGCTGCATTACACAACAGCTGCAAATCCAGTTGACTGCACCTTGTATGGCCATTGGTATGCTAAGCTAATGTGGCTAACAAGCTCTCATGACCCAGTCTATGGAGCACGGAAACATAATATTTTGGGAATAAATGCAAATCTATAACATTTCATTTTCTCATGACGTTCCCTTCTTCTTCAACGATTTAGAAAAGGTGGAGTGTATCATCAGGAGGAACCATAGAGAACAACAGGAAGCTGTTTACTGCAGCGTAAACTTCTTAAACCCTCGTACGTCAAACATACGTACAGTCACTGAACCTGGACTCTGTAAACTGACCGAAGAACAGGAAAGAAACTGATTCACCCCAACGTGTCGAGCTCCAAACACCAGAACAACTGTCAAGCTGTGACTATCATTTGTTTTCAGGACTAATCTAATCAAACTCGATGTCGTCCTCGGTCTTCGTTGGAGATGAACTCGTCCGGTCTTGAGTTAAAAGGCCGAACTCTCGTTTCAACCAATCAGCAGCGACCACGGCATCGTTGGGAAAGCCAATCCACGACTGCCGTCGACTCCTGACGTCCTCCTTTGTCTGGAAGTTCGTACTCTTGTCCAAAACTCGTGAGTGACGCAGCTCCAGCTCTTTGTCTCCGCTCCAGAGGCGATTACAAACGCACCTGGACGTACGCGGTTTCCACTCAGCAGTGATTTGTCTCATTGTGCGCGGCGGCCCTGACAGCATGAATACAGAGTGGCTGTAATTTCCCCGGAGGTGGCAGACCTTCGTCCTCAGACCCACCGTTGTCAGGAAACAAACTCCCATCATCGCTCGGAGGATTAAACCGCCGATCCAGATTCAATATTGCTCATTTAATCCACGTTCGGTTGTGTGTGTGTGTGTGTGTGTGTGTGTGTGAGGAGGTGGATGAAAGGGAAATATCTCTGCGTTTTCTTCTGGTGCTTTGACCCGTTTCATTTGTATACACAGAAATATTAATAACACAACAGGGATATGAAAAGGTTTTTTACCAGCAAATTGATCAGTATGAAGGGAGGCGGCTGCTGTTTGTGAATCAGAAAACAACATTTCACTCTAATGAGTAATAACCACACGTATCAAAAGGTCGGAAAACATTCGGCGTGTTTTAACAGCAGAAAATATCAACCGCCGAGGCGCTCGCCGCTCCGATTGACGCGCGGCGAAAACACAGCGCCGTCTTAATTTCACATTCTCATTCACAAGCAAACGGACGCCTGAATAAAATCAGATAAGCGTTTGTTTTGAATATACGGTGACCTTTTCAGAGGAGCGGCGTGGGACACGAGTCCAGCTTTAAGTGTCTGTACACAAAGAGGAATCGTGCAGATGAGCCGGTCATGTGACGGTCGAGCCGTGTTGATCTGAGCCCTGAAGCATGAACACGCGTGCAGACTGAGAACATTTGGTTTGTTTCACGTCGTTCACGTCAGTCAAATACTGTCACAACCCAATTATTGATTATTAAACACTTTAAGTAGCTTATTACCTTTAATTTATGATATTTAACCTGTCTCTACGTCAAACTTTAACTGAGAAAGTTTTTATGATATAATCTTGACTCAAAGTCCTGTTGCTACTTTAATTTTATCCCATGGTCCTGGTTAGATTGGCCCGATTGTCATGAAACTGGTGCGTTTAAATCGATCGAGTGACAAACTGTGAGTTTGTTGTGTCAGATTGAGTTTCAGATTGTGTCTTTAGCACTGAAAGTTCATGTGAAATGATGTGTCCAGAGTGGAAAGCACAAACAATGCTGGGTTTTGGAGGCTGAGACAGACGTTAGAGGGAAGAAGCTCAGATACAGTTCGAAAAGCGCTGCTAACGACACTGTTATGTCCATAAAGTGCGTATCATGAGGTGCATCTGAGTAGAACAGGATCATAACGTTTGATTTGAAAGTTGAGTTGTTGAGTCACAGCAAACATGAGGAGTTACAGAGCTGCAGAGATTCAGAGTTGGATGACGTAGCATGCTGCTAGCTAGCTAATGAATTGTAGCTCTGTGCTGCTAACAGACTGATGGTTGTGTTTAATGTTTCAACGTGACGTAGGCACATGACACACAAGACAGTTTTCATCTCGTCTCGGCATTAACGACTGTATAATGTCCCGAGAACACGCTGAACATTACGTTTGTCTGGTCGAGCTCCCCGTGGACGTCTCCTCCTGAGTTGAAACAGAAGTTGCGTCCTTGCTCGAGGTGCATACGTTTTGCAGCGCGGTGTGTTCATGGACCTAAACATCCAGAGGCAAGAGTGTTTTGTATTAAGCAGCTGCAGGAGCGAGTGTGTCAGGAGGTCAGGCGATGATGGGTTTTAATAATCTTTCAGATCTATAAACAGGAAGATGTGGCAGGTGTGAGGAGGAGCAGCCCGGGGGGCCGAGTGAAGCCGGTCCACACCCTGAATTTTTAATCCTTACGTTTACTTAAATGACTGGAGCAGAAAAACACGAGCATGTAGAGCCTGTCGGATCGACTTATTGATCAGTGGGTCGTATCTGCAGATGAAGCACTTTACGCCTTCGCCCCGCAGGGTCTCCAGCTTCAGACAGAGGCTGTAACCGTGTTTAATATCGTGAACCTGCAGCTGGACGTGACACCACAGCTTTGTCTTTGTCTTAATTTCAGCCTCATGAAGTCACAAAACCACACTGCAGATGCCAAATATAACATAATTATATCATATTATTATTATTTTTCCCTATTTTGAGTCTTGAATAGCTGCAGAAAAGGGCGGAGTGTTGACCTTTGACCTTCTGTCACAATGATTTACAGCTGAAACAACTGAAACAAACAGGTGAGATTTCCTGTATTTACACTAAAAACAGAATTTAAGGCGTGTTCAGTCTTGTAATCAGGTTTGGTTCCCACCAGCTCGCCATTTCCCTGCAGCAGGAAGTGACACGTCAGCCCACATGTGTCTGAATAAGAGACAATAAAGGAAATAAAAGGCAGAGAAGGCGTGAAATGTGCTTTCTGTCTTTGCGGCGTTCTCTGACAGGTGGTCGCTGTGTGTGGTCACATGATGTGTGTGGTCGAGTAACGAAGGTAAATGAGAATCATCAGGCGCCGCGTCGCGCCACAGGTGAAGCGTGTGATCGCCGCGGCAGCTCCTGAAGGGCACAGGGCTCACTTACAGCAGTTACGTGTGTGTGTGTGTGTGTGTGTGTGTGTGTGTGTTTCTCTGTAGCGTGTGCACAGTGAGGCAACACGGCAACACGCTGACTGACACAAAACAACTTTAAAAACACTTTGAATGGTTTCAAAGTCAGATGCTGAATGCTCTTTGTTTTGACTCGTTGCCATGGCAACACTAATCCTCCTATCAGAAACTGACATCCTCCTTATATATCCTCAAGTTTGGCATCTTAGCCGCCACCATCTTGGTTTTTTAAGAGCCAGAAGCGACCATATTTGGACGAGAGGGTGGAGCTGCCATGGATACGCAACCACAGTCTCCATGGTAACGAGCTGTCCATTCACAAGGTAAGGCATTCCCTGCTTTATCGTCTGTTTGACTCTAAATGGGGTCATAACTTACAAAACGGACATCATGCCGTTTAAAAACACTAAAAATTAGCAGTTTAGGACAAAAGCTCATTAGTGAATTGTTCACTGAGCTAATAAATTAAGTGATTTCTCATTTATTTTTGAACTGACTCTTTAACCAGAAATGCAGGTTTAAGGCTCTTCAGCTCTCCACTATTGGTACTGTTTCATGTTTAATGTATATAAATATATACACTGTTCATGTTTTCCTGGGCTGGCGAATATATGTTATTTTCCTTTGTGAATAATTTAATTTAGAGCACGCTGTAATTTTCTTGCGACCTGCAGTCGACAGATGAATCCTCGTGGCAGCCGTGGACTCGCTGAGTGCCACCCGGCTCCTGCAGCAGGTGAGTAATCAAGGTTTGTGCAGAACCAGATCAGTTTTATTGATGTTCCTCAGTAAAACACAGTGCTTTGTAGTTCAAACAGCTCGTTCATTCAGCGCCTTTTAATTATTAATAGCTCGTGTTTCACAGAGTACATATGAATTTTTAAACTGGTCCAAATAATAACGCCTCTGAAGTGCTGTTTTCTGCATGTTTGTTTAAACACATCCTGGTGTACAAGGTCCATAACCCTCTGATCACACTGTACTCTGCCCCACACGCTGCTCTGCTGAGTGCTGGACTCTGCTCTGAAGGTCTGCAGCTGCACACCTTTTTGCAAGTTCTACAATCAATCATAGTCTTTTCAGATAGGCGCCATCCCCTCCAGAGTAGTGACATTGTGCAGTGATGCTCTGCTCCCAGCGCCCACCACGCTTGGATCCCTCAAAGTCCTGCTTTGCAACCTTATGCAGCTCCACCTGTGACGTCCTCTGGACCTCCTCCACTGTGTCAGAGCAGAGACCCTTCAGCTGCACCAATGCAAGAAGTCTGCATTGCCTAATCCATTTGTAGTGATGATTGTTGGTGCAGCCCAAACGACCCTGTGCACCTGTGCTGTGTCCTGATGGAGAAGCAGAGCTCCACCTGTCCCAGTTCAGGTGGTTGGTGCTGAGTCTCCTCCCTCAGACGCCTCAGAGCGGTGCAGCAGAGCTCTCCACTGACAGTCTGACCCTGGGGGATGAACTCACGCTGCACATGTGGGAGGAGACGACCAGCATGTCCTCCTGATGTGACGCAGACACTTCCCTCTGTGACTCTGCAGCTGCTCCACTGCTCAGGCTGCTGGTCGCTCTCTGGGTCCGAGCCAAAGGCGATCCTCTGCGTTAAGCTTTGACTCTAACGTTTGCCTTCCGCTGAACTTTGAGCTCCATGATGACGATGTGCAAATACCATGCAGATGCATGTAGCAGCCTGTAACTCTGACTCACAACAGTTCAAGCAGCTGCTCGTTACTGAGCGATGCTGCGTTTAGGAACAGCAGAAGCGCCTACTGCAGCTATAGTACATAAATGTTGCTGTTTATTATTATTATTTATTGTTATTGATTAGTTATTATCAGTACGAATGCATTTTAACAAACACTGTCTGCTGCACTGAGCAGCATTTTATGATGGAACTAATTCGGTCTAATTCGGCTTCACGTCTTTGTCCTGAACCGACCGTGTCTGCCGCAGTCCGCCCCTGATCTGTCTGTGTTGTGGCTGCTGCAGGGAGGAAAACAGACGAGGATTTTGTTTCATTTCGGGCAAAACGAAGCAGAATCGTGACACAAAGTGACCTGAAAACGAAGCTCGCCGTGTCTACAAGCAGAAAGCAAAGCCATGTCAATACTCTCTTCCCCTAATGTTCTGACCTTTGACCTCAGTTCACTGCTGAGGCCGAGAGCTTCCTGTTGACCTCCGCTGCTGATTTGTTTGTTTGTTGTCATCAGTTATATCCCTCATGTAATGACCTGCCTGCGTGCTGTTATGAATCGCCCCGAGCGTTGATCAAGGTCTGCAGGTCAGCAGGGAGCTGAGAGCTGCAGAATCGCCCTTTTACGTTGGTTTGTCCACATGTGGTGTGTCGACCCACCCCCCCTCACATCCTCCCCTCCACCCTCTCTGGGACCGGATCAGAGCATAAATGCATCACAAGCAGCAGCGCCGTTGTTGAGGTCACCATCAGCAAGTTTACATTCTGCTTACAGCAGATTAACAGGACTAATCAGTAAACTTCACCCTGTTCCTCGACTGCAGGCGGCAGCAGCAGGAGCCTGCGAGCCATCTGTGGAGCCCACCATGGCTCCAGCTCGGGCTCTGGGTCTGTTTGTTTAACAGACAGGCACCTGCCAATACAGCCATTCACACCACGGAGACAGATGAGGCTTCACTCTGATTGGCTGAGGGGTGTGCATTAGTTTCCGGTAATGACAGAGCTCTGATGAAACGGGCTCATCAGCATTCGTTTCAGCTGCTCCCCAGAGGAGAGTTTGTAACCACGGTGACCCCGTGACCTTTACTGTCTTTTTATCATTTTATCAGTTTTGCACAAGAAAAATCTGAATGTGACGTTCAGGGTTTTCCTGTAAATCTCAGTGTCGCAGAGGATGAACCGCTGACTCTTCCTCTGCAGAACAAACTGGTTTCAGTCAGTTTAAAGGTGCAATACATGACGTTCAGAGCCAGCTGTTATGTAATGCTGCTATGTAAAGACACACTGTGGTGTGGTGGCGTCACTCTCACTGTGTGTGTGTTCTTATCAAAGTGTCTCTCGCTGTTTCAGCCACACGTGCGTGTCACTGCCTCTCTGTTTCAGACAAAACAGTAACAAAAGCACGTTTCTGGAAACATTTACTGCAAAATATATTCAGCGCAGGAAAACAAGAAAGAAAGAACAGGTCGTGTGACAGTGTGACGAACCAGTGTAGCTGCAGAGGAAGGAGCATTATCTCGATTATTAAAGAAAACCATTAATGATGACGTCAAGGTCCGCAGACAGGAAGCTCGTCAGTTCGTGCCTGTGTTTTTGTGCTAATAAATGTCATTGAGTCATGACGACGTTTGTGTCTCGGACAGCTGCAGTGTGTTTGCTGCTGGTGATCGCTGCACAGAACCGTTACAAACAACACGTTACCTTTAATTTCAGCTTCCTGCTTCCTGTTTGAACAGAGGTCAAGTGAATTTCGGGCAGACGTGTGTTTCTACAGAGAAACAGCAGGCGCCGTTTTCCATTTCACCGTCAGTTGAGTCCGTGTTGCTCGTTATGAGCAGATATCAGGTGCAGTCTGCTGTGCAAACCCTCGTTTTCACCCCAGTTCATTTACAACCAGCCACGTTTCCAGCTTTGTTTTTATTATTGGAAGTTAATAACCGGTGTCAACTTATTATATGACGCGATGCTTCGTTTTAAGTTCCAATTAGCACTTTACCTGACAGCGTTTGAGCTAATGACACACTGTTCATTAACAGGGTGGTTAATGGTGCTTATCAGGTATTAAATATCCTGTAAACGGGGCACGTGTGCGGCCGCCGACAGCAGCGGAAGAAGAAGAAGACGGAGGGAGTCGGACCATCAAGGTTGAGCGGACGCCAGGACAGAACGCCACCCTCCGAAATTAGCCCACGACCTTTAAAAGTATGCTAAATTAGCAAAGCTGTCCAGTTCATAAAGCCTTGAGGTAAGCATGGTAAGATGTACTGTCCTGCCATTAGGGGAGTGGTGGAGGGTGGAGGCTGGAGGCTGGCGGGGCAAGAGGGGGGGGAGCTTTATTTAGCAGGTGCAGTTTATTACCCGTCATCAAATCCCCTCCGACCTGGAACAGCTGACTTCGCAGAAATGCGAGGAGACCCAAATAAGCTCAATCAACAGAACTGATAATATTTCATATGCCGTGTGTGTGTGTGTGTGTGTGTGTGTGTGTGTGTGTGTGTGTGTGTGTTTTTATCCTCCACTTCCCAGACAGGAGCCCATTTTTCAGCCCCCTTCGCTCATCACCCATGGCGACCTCCGCAGGGTCACCCAGGTCCCCGCTGAGAGGAGACGGCGAGCGGCGCCTCGGTGCCTTTGGAAAAACCGGGGCGTCTCCTCTGCGCCCGCGTCCGAACGAGCGGCGGGTGCTGAGGCCGAGCGCGCTCTCTGGGATTCCCGTCATCACCTGCTGCGGCGGAGGGAAAAGGGAGAGGGTTCCCATTTGTTTTGTCCTTCCTCCTGCATGTTTCCTTTCCTCCTTCACTACCTATCATCCTCTAACACAGGTTAACGAGAGAGTAAGCAAGGAAAGGAGGAAAGGTGCTAGTTGAGGAAAGAAGCAGGTACTGGTGGAAGTAATGAAGGAAAGGACAAAAGGAGGCGAGGAACTACCCCCTCTCCTTCGCAGACCTGCTTCCTCGCCGGGGTCTGTGGGTCCAGACCTGTTCACGTCAGCATGCAAAACAAGGGCGAAGGGATTCACTCACATTCATGCACTGCAGGTTACGCTGTGTGTGTGACAGAGAGAGAGTGTGTGTGAGTGTGTGTGAGTGTGTGTGAGTGTGTGTGAGGTTGGCCCGTTACATTTTCATTTTACAGTCTGAGGGGTTTAACTGACACTCGCACTCCAGCAGAAGCTTAAATTGAGGATTGGCAGCTGTGCAGGCAGCGAGCTGTAAAACCAACACAGGAGCTGCCTGAAGAACAGCGGGGGATAATATTAATGTAACAGCTGCGACGCTAAAGGATCATTCTGCTTTATTTCAACTTGGGCTCTGTTGGAGTTGGTTGTGGCATCAGTTAGTGGTGATAACTTGGTGTTAGCTAGCACGCTGCACGCTACACGGCGTGCTCGCACGGCGTGCTCACACTCACACTCACACAGCTGGAGAAGAAGAAGTCAAACATCTCGCAGCGTAAAAGGACAAATGTCCGTATTCAGGAGTTGGTGGAGACCAAATCAGAGCTGAGAGAGTAAACATTAATGAAGGATCCGATAATATAAAAGACATATTTACCTGAATGTCCCGCACATCTCATCATCTTATACTAGTAATGTTCATAACGTCAGGTTGTTTGTCACTTCCTGTTGAACTGTTGACAACAGGTAGAGGTTTATCATCAGATAATAACAAATTAAACTGTATTTAAGAAGATTTTAGAGGAAAAAGTCTTTTTATTTCAGCTCCTGCGTCATTTTTATGCTGCATCACATGTTCGACTGTTGTTGGTACGCATTGTTTTCATTCAGTGTGTTTGTTTGTTGTTGTTTTTTTTTTACTTCCTGTCACTTTTCCATTTTTATTTACACAATTATTTAACATATTGATGCCATGTTTGCGTCCGTGGATCCCCTGGGGGTGTAAGCCGATTTAAAATAACATAAACTGAGATAAATATTCAGAAACAGGACTCGATGCAGGACGAGCGTGTTGCTCTTTGTTTACAGGATGCAACTGTTTGCTCTGTCGGCCTGTTGCGAAGGTGCAGCTTCAGACTCGGTCGAGCTAATCGCTAATCTGAATGTATTTGTGCGTCTGTGGGTGAGAAACTGTCGCGGTCGCCGCCCACATCAGTTTCATCGTCGCTCCTCATCATCGGCTCATTGGAAAGTTCAGACGGGGCTGTTGACTCTGTAACGGCCCTCCTGCAGCTCCGTAAACACAGTCCTGTTGTTGGTTTCCCATTCATCCGCCTCTGAACCGAATCCCTCCCTTCAGCTCTCACCTTGGAGAATTCCCAAAACATCCCCGGCTTTTGTTCGTCAGATCACCGCGCTCGCGTTTTCTATTCTCCTCCTTTTCTTTTTATTTATTTCTTTCTAAAATTTCTATGATTGAATTGTGTATTTTTGCAGAGAACTGGAGGCAAAGGAATTTTCATTCGTATCCGTACACGAGAGCGCACAAAGGCAGCCATTGTTGGTAGTCTAATGGGAATGTTAAGTACAAGCAGGCAGTGCTGTCTTTTATCTTGGGTATTTACAACTCTGTCACCACCAGCAGGAATTTGGAAGCCGAGGGGAAAAAGCATCTTTATTCCTTTCTCTTTTTTTGATCCCTGCCCGGATGCACCGGCTTTCATCTCTCTTGGTGCTCTTAAGCGAGCGGCCTGCTGTTTGTGCAGGGAGGACTGGAATCAAAGTCAATGATTAGTATGAAGTATTTGCAGAGGTCTGGGGGGGGGGGTGAAGAAAAGAAAAGGGAACGACATTAAAGGAAGGAAAAATTGGAGGAGAAAGTTAAATTTACCATCTCCAGAAAAGTTGCCGGCTCTGTGTTCGCTGCAGGAGCCGCGGCCTCCAGCAGCTCCCTCTCATCACCATGCAGAATAATCCTCTCTTTGTTCAGAGGAGCGGGATTGTTGCTTTAAAAACACCACCGTCTTACATTATTTCACTCTTTCAGCATCTGTAGCAGGCCCTGAGCGGTCGGTGTGACTCGCAGCCAGGACGCCTCTCTGTGTTCTGTCTGATATCCATCCCTGCGCCGCCTGCAGCGGGAATTAAGCTCCGCTTTTCCAGATTCTTCCGACCTACACGCCTCGGGGCCTCGCACCTCTTTACCTCCAGCTCTTTGTTTCTCTTCTTTTATTATTTTTACAACGAGATACAGTTGCTTACCGCAGTAGGTCAAGTCCAGTTCCTCCAGATAACGTGGAATTACACGGCTAAGTTATCCAGCCGCAGCGCGAAGGAGGGGAGGGACCTGCGGGGAGTTTTAACTGAATGTCAATGGGGAGCGGCGAGCTTTAATGGAGGCCACTGTGGGTCGGCGGGGAGGAAACCGAGCAGAAGGTCAAAGATGTTCTGAGTCGAGTCAAGCCGCGCGGGTGCGTGGGGTTAACTTAAAGAGGGAGAAGAAGAAGAAGAAGAAGAAGAGGAGGAAGAAGGGAAGCGTAGCTCCCCCGCCGACGAGCGGCGCTCTGCCCCCCCCGATGCTAATCCTCTGAAAGCTGTTTTCTAGCGAGGATTAGTGCCAGCGAGAACAAGGCTTAGAGCTCTCCGCCGAGTCGAGATGAGAAATCGAATACAGGTGCTTGTCGGGGGGCTGAGCCCGATGACTTTTCTCTGTGCAATATCATACAGGAGGAGGGCGGGGGGTGGCTCTCACTGCACCAGCTGGTATTACATCCTTCGGGGTGATATTGTTGGAATTCAGGCCAATGCTGACTCGTGCAGAACAGAGAAAAGAATCCTCTGAAGCTCCGTGGATCCTCTAACCCAGAAATCACAGCCTCCTCTCCTCCTCGCGCTCGAACACGGTCGGGCCACTCTGCTCTGAGGGCTGCAGCCGGGATTATTGTCATCCCAGGCTCGTTTGCTGGAGAGATTTTCAATTAATCGCTGAGTCTTTTGCTGTTGAATCACACAAATAATGGGAAAAGGTGGTGATTCAGTCTAAAAAGGAAACCAGATTATGTTTGTATCAGCAGGCCTCCTCCTGCAGGAGCCTGCGGTCAGGGCGGCCACATCACGCCTCCTGTGTAGGCCTCCACCGCTGCTACGAGCGCCATCCGTTGCCCTGACCTGCCCAGAGAAACAGGCCGGTAACAGTCAGCGTTTTATGCAGTTTCAGCGCTAAACTCACCTCTGAGGACGTTAGAGGCAAGAAACCCACTGAGCAGGTTTCACAAATGATCCGATTTATGAGAACCGATGGAGAATCAAGAAGCTCCAGCCTCGAAATCTCTTCTAATTTCTTACACACACACAGCTGAAATATAGAGATGAAGCCACGAAGATGCACGACATCAGTGCATCGGTGCTGTCGCACTGTTTAATGTTAAAAGTCATGTGATCATCAAACGCAGCAGAGGCGATGCATGCGGCTCTGACTCTGACCCCCGCTCTGACTCTGACCCCCGCTCTGACTCTGACCCCCGGCCGGCCTCCTCCTGCAGGATCCTGCAGCTGCTCCTCGCTTTCAGGCTCCTCAGATCCAGGTTTCCGGTTTGTTTTGCTGCTTACAACACAACACACACACACACACAGAACACACACACACACGCCTTGTCTCTCCTGTTCGCCACGTGCAGAGCCTCTTTGTGATTTTATCAAAATAGGTCATCACCTGTTTTCTTGCTAATCAAGTGATAATCGCCCTGATTGGATCGTGTCGTTCTCCCTGTATCAGGCATTAACTCCGGATCCAGAGCGAGATGTTCTGTAACAACCCACAGATCTGTCACAAACTCCACGTTTGAAAGTACATTTGATAGATTTTCTGTTTTCTGATGACTCGTTCCAGATCGACCTGCTGCCAGGAACTCAGATTCCTATGTTTAACCCTGAGGAGGCCTGACGAAGGTTGACGCTGCTGAAATGACTGAAAACCTCTTAAAACGACTTAAGCTTAAGACTCAAACTGCAGTTCATCTTTGACTCTGTTCTGAGTTTGTTTTTGGAGCAGCTGCAAGAAAAAAAGAAGAAGAAGACGACGGGCGGCAGGCGGCGGCTGCATCGTGCAGCCTTCGCTCTCCTCCCACTGGAGGCGCTGCAAAACAAAAAGGTTGAGAACAGCGGCAGGACGGCGGCCGCCCGCTCTGTCCAGGCTGTTTTGCTGTTGTTGCGTTTGTGCTTTTGTTTATTATTCATAATATTCTTTTATGGACCAACTCAGTTCTCTCACTGAATCTGGATCCTGTCGATTATGGATGTGATGCTGAATCCGCTGCTTTGTTTACAATAAAGCGTTTGGTTTGAGCAGGTCATCCCGAACGTACACGTACAGTGACTCCGCCGTTAGCGATCGCTCGCTCTGGAAGCGCTGGAGTACGTCTGAGGGAAGTAGAAAGACCCTAATTACGGCGAGCAGAGTGTTCGCTAAGTTATTTGCTCAGATTGGCGCTCTCGGTGAATCTGCAGCAGCTAATGAGGCTGCGCTGCTTCCTGTGATGTTAAACCTGATGCAGCAGAACAAACACGCAGCGTGTTGTACATTATATAAAAATAAACGTGCTCTCAGCTCGTCCTTGTTCAGGGGATTATTTTCTGTCAGGAGCTGCTGTTTATTTTTTTTTCCAGGCTGCCAGCTGGTGCGTTGGTGTGACAGTGTGTATACGTGTGTGTGTGTGTGTGTGTGTGTGTGTGAGCGAGCTGCGTCCCCCGGGGTCGGCGGCTCGGCACTTGTAATGCATGGCTGTGCTCACCTGTTCGACACGGGAGACGCATCGCCTCCATCGCCGCGGCCGCAAGACGGATGAGGAGGAGAAACAGCAGCATCGGCGCTCCTGGAGGTGACCCAGCTCCGCTCGGAGCCACCCGACTGCAGGAAGGACGGTGAACCGGAAGGTCGACGGTTCAAGGTGCCTTTGAGCAAGGCACCGAAACCCACACCACAGCTCCCGGCTGCTGGCGAGCAGCAGGAGACTGTGGCACTGACCCACTTCTTTAACTTCCACTACAGGATGCTTTATATAATGTACTGAGAGCGACAGCGTGATGCAGTTTGAGGGGAAATGAGTCTGTTTGATTTACAGTGCGGCGGCCGCAGCGAGCGCTGACACAAGACGACAAAACGCCTGTTTGTTCTCAAGTTTTTGTGATTCGCGCTTTGCAGTCAAACGAAGCCACGCTCCTGTTTCAAGTTGCATTATGGGACAAAAACGTCCATCAAGACTCAAATAATCCAGTTATCTCATCCTCGAGTGTGAACGACCTCTGAAGTCGAAGCAGGGGATGAATTATGAAGACGTTAATTATTGAGTTTCACGTCTTTAATGCTCGTCTTAAAAGTGAGGCGATGAAGCGTTATAAAGGCGACGTGCATGAAGTGACGGTTATAAAACACTGAGCGGAGCCGTGCTTTAAGCATACACGTGCAGGAAAACCAAATAACAGCATGCAACAAACAAACAAAACAAACAAAAACATACACACACCTGCAGCCAAAGGTTAATAAACCACAGAAATCACAGGAAGAACATCTACACGCCTGCATCAAGTGCTCAGTGTAAAGCCTCAAGAGATTCAACATTTAAAAACTTTATTGTCACTGTGAAACGAAACAGTCCAACCTACCTCGAATGTTGATCCCTGAGGTTTGGGTCAGACATCGAGGACGTCCAGGACGCTTCCCGAGGATCCCGCACAGCAGGAAGTCACAGGAGTGACCTGGTCTGACGCTGAGGCTTCAAAGAGCTGGAGATATTCATTTAAAGTCGTGTCAGTAGCTCACGGTGTCTCTGATGATGTTGAGTCGTTCTTAACAATGAGAACATGACATAAAGCTCCAGGCTGCTCCGCGGCGCCGTCGCTGACGTTTCCTTCCCCTCCTCCGTTCTCCATCGGCGAGCGCGGCGGCTCCAAAGGCCACAACCCATCAGTCCCCTCGTCGATACCTGATAACCTTTCTATGGGAAACGCACCACGCCTCCATCTGCACAAATAAACAACAGGCCCGATCAATGGCACCCTGTTCGATAAAAGTAAAAGTGCAGCGACACATTACGGACCCCCCGCTGCTCCTTAACTTTGCAATTAGCCGAGGCTCGGTGACCACGCCCCCTCCCCCACTGCGGCCTGCCAATCACGGCCTCCCCTCAGCTCCCTGCGCCCCCTCCCTCCCCTGCGGCGCCAGCCTCAGTTTGTCCAGCCTTCGCCGGCTCGATGACGAGCTCACCGCTCATTACCGAGCAGTGGGCGGCGCTCCTCGTTAGTGTCCTTATTAACGAGCAGCAGGGCTTCTAATTAAACAGCTCAGTGGCTGTTAAGTGTCTTGTCTTTATTTTCCCGGGCAGCACCTGAACGGGGTGATTTGTTTGCCGCACACCCGGCCGCCCCGCCTCGGCTCCCAGCATCCTTCGCTGTCCGCGTTGATGAGATAACAGGTTTCATAACCTGCTGTTTGTGCCTGTTTGCGCCCGACACGCCGACACGGCTGACAGCTGAAAGACGCTCTGCTGCTGCTGAGTCACCGGCCCGGCTGAGCGTCGAGTGATCTCAATTTAAAGTTACTCATGTTTGTCTCCCAGCATCCTTCGCATCTTTATTACTGATTTAATATCAAAACAGAGCTCAGCAGACGTGTGGGAAGGTGAGAAGGTCTGTCTCTGGGTCAAACACTCGGGAACATGGCGTGCATACTCTCTTATAAATACACTGAATTTCAATTTAATGCACTTCAACATTCAAGCTAACGCCTTGTTGTTGACCAGTCAGTATAATACAACGTGCAGTCAACAGGCTGCAGGGCTGCTCCGCCTGATTTCAGAGTAGCAACCTTGTGCAGTGACTCGCAGCGCTCCCGCCACACTCCCTCCTCTGAGTGTGTTTGTCGTCTTTGTTTACTTCCTGTTTTATTTTGAAGAACGCCTCCCTCTCTCGTCTCTGTTTCCTTGTTTCCTGCTTCTCATTGGTTCATTGTTCGCTGGCCCTCCCATCTGTATATGTCACTTCCTGTTGTTCTGCGTCAGGTCATTTCCTTGCACATGTGTAGCATCATCTGTGAGAAACTCTATTTTTTCTTGTCAACATTTATTTTTTTATTTGTTCAGCCTCATTTTTACAAGACATTCTGAGTTTCTCACCAAAGAGGCGGCCGATACTCAAAAAGCTCGAAGCGTAAACACAAAAAGCTTCAGTAGCAGTTGCTAAAATTAACTTTTTGATGCACTGATCAAAGAAATATACAGGTTTGTTTCTGTTTTGTGAAAGTTTTTCTGGCTCTGGAGCATAAGAGGTAACGTCCCTGTTGTCAAAGCCGCCTGCAAAGCTCTGATTGGCTTTATTAGACGGACATTAATGAACACAAACCTACTGAAGTCACGAGGTTTCAACCATTGGGTGAAATTCAGAGACTGTAAACCACTTTCATGCAAACTGATTTCAACAAATAACTTATTTTATTTAAATGATCATTAATATTATCGATTATTTGTCTAATCTACAACACCTCAGTTTGAACCCCTGGTCACATGATAACAGGTGGCTGTATGTTGGTTGGATGCTAACATCTTTTCCAGCTTTCTTCAGTGAGATTTGAGACATTTACTCAGAAAAAAGCTTGAAAATTGACCTTAAAGTTAAAATTGGTGAACTCTTAAAATGTGGTTCATCCTCAGAGGAACAGGTGGCAACATGGGGCATGACTGTGCCAGGCACTTTGATTTAAATTGATATTTAAATTGAAATATCATGTGTCCAAGGGTAAATAATGGCCAGGGGGGAACATGAGCGCCAAAAACATTAGGGTTCATCCTCTGGGGACCATCAACGTCCCTTACAGACATCACAGAAATCCAAAATGTTGTATTCATCGACAAAACTGAGGGCAGTATCAACTTAATGGCAGCACTCAGAGTTCATCCTCTTGGGATCATGAATGCACTCCACAAAATTCACAGCGATGGATCCTCTGGGGAGGTTTTTCTGGTGGGACCTCGCCGCCGTGTTTGCTGACAACATGTAAAATGTTCCTGAAAGTGATTTCCCTGAATTATTTTCCCACTCTGTTGTATAAAACGTCGAACAAAGATCCATGTCGGCAACGTTTTGGGTTTTATAAAAGAACCCGGTCGTGTCGCTCAGCGGGGGCGAATGTGCATCGTCTCCTGCCTCCAGCTCTCGCTTCATTTCGAGCACCTGAAATCTGGAGGCGAGTTAGGAGAGGAGGGAAGGAGAGAGGAGTCTCTGTGACTGTCAGGCGGCGTTGGTCGTTTATCCAGCGCACCGGCGGTCACGGAGCCGTGAATAAGGGAAGCAGGACAAAAAAAAAAAAAAGAAAGAAAGAAAGAAACCAATCCCATTTCATCTCTGCGGGAACATGACAGAGGAATAAAAGCAATACTAAAGTTCAATGGGCCCTGCAGATTTCCTTCCACATGCAATTTGTCACAAGCAGCGAGGTCCATCCGCTGGAAGGAGCCGGTCCCGGAGCTCCACTACTGCCACTGTATTTGTCACAATGCTGTACTGTTGGAGGGAGCGCTACAACCTGCACACACTGTACCTGACTGCATGTGTGTGTGTGTGTGTGTGTGTCCCCAAAGTCGTACTTTAAAAAAGCAGCCGCACGCTAAATCTTGTTAGGGAGGGAAAGCGATGTTGCGCTGACCTCCGGGGGTTAAAAGGTTTAACGTGCTTGTGGCCACACCCGGCTCTGCGGCGTCGAGTCAAACCGAGGCGCGTTACTGTGCACAACACGCACGACAAACACGACGACCAGTAGGTGGTGCAGGAAGCTGCAGGTTTACAGTGTAAAATGTTTTTATTGCAGACAAATCAAGAAAAGATCAAACCAACCGCCCGTTATCAGCCCGAACTGCGGCTTTTTGGTGTTTTAGAGGAGAAAACTTTTTTAGTTTTAGAGTTTTAGAGGCTGCAGGCTGGGACTGCAGGATCGACTGACGATAACAAGACAGTGCAGATCTCAGTCTAAAGTGTGTGTCAGCGTGTTTCAGAGTTCAGGTTTTGATTCGACGTGGTTGAATTTTGTCTTCGCCCTGTGTTCGTCTGACCACGTGTTCACACCTCACAGCTCAGTGTTTGTTGTGTTGCATGGATTCCTCCATGTCTGCAAAGGTTTGTGCACGGACTCGACGTCCATGAATGATATGAAATATAATAAAATGACATCATGCAGTTGCAGTTTTGAGGCTTAGATCCCATTTATATAAAGTTTAGAGACACTGACTGTGTGATAAACACATTTATTCAGTCTTGTAGTGTGATACTGCAACACAAAAGGACAAACTTACACAATATTTGATATAAAAAAGCAACAACTTCATGTGCAACAACTGCCGAACTCACAGCAGAGGGCAAATAAATAAGGATTTGCTGCAGACAGCGTTTCAGAAACACGATAAAGTCTCTAAAACTCAACAACTCGTTAAAATTAGTGAATTTCTAATGGAGTCTGGAGCTGCTGTCGCACAGGTTGTGCTGTGATCCCATCAAGTCGTGGCTTAGTTTCATTGGATCATGAGTTAACAATGACGACTGATGAAAACTGATCAAACAGCTGATTAACACTGAGGGATTCTGGGAGATGGAGTGCTGTGTCTGTAAGAGGTGACAGTACACTGAGTAATGGATTTAACACACACACACACACACACACACTTTTACTACGCACACATATTTTATACGTGGGCCTCATTTCTCTTTTTATCTTTAATGGTCCTGGTTTTGTGCTGTTATTGCTCTATAAAACACTTTGTGACATACTTATTTAATTGAAAGTGCTAAAGCCTAAATCATCCTGACTTCTGATGAATCAGGTGGGCTAAAAGCAGAGATGGCAGCGGCTGAAGCTCTGAAAATGAGCGGACCCACAGACACATAAAGAAAGATTACATTACTTTGCATCGGCTCGCTGCAATAAATCAGCCGGCGGTGACGGCGTGTGCGGCGTGCAGGTGAGACCGAATCCAATAAAAACACAAAGAAGTAGCGCTGCCTCCCTGTGGGACCTAAACAAGAGCCTGTTCCACTATTTCCTGTTACCGCTGACTTCAGATCAGTGTGAGGCCTCAATTACATGATTGATGTGTTGCCAATAACTGCTAAAGATCAGATATTACATGTTTAATTATACTCATTTTTGGTTTCCGGTCTGTTCCTGCTTTAATTTCAACTTTCTCTACGTTTTCCTGTTTTGATTTGTGGTAATTAGCGACCGTTAGCATGCTAGCATGCTAATCTGATATGGTATGACAGTAAGTGCAAGGATTATGGGAAACAACATGGATAAAACTGGTTGTGACGGCATTTTGACTCTAAAAAACAAGGTTTCAGTCTAAAACTGATAAATAAATTAACTAATTTCCATGTTTTCATGTTTTACCAGTTGAAAATAACAAATCATTAGCAGATTATAAACTCAAAATCACTCTGTACTAACGTTCTCTGCTTCGACTTGTGCTGAAGCTCGCAGACGTTTCATATTGTAAAAAACACAATTTGGTGATTTACTGGTCGACTTTTAACGGCAGGAAACGTTTAAAGTGACACAATCAGAAAAAACCCAAAACAGATGAGAAACAATGGGAATTAACTGCACACTTTCACCAGATAAAGGTCTTTTACTGCAGTCTCAGTCTAACACAATATAAAAACTCACGGAGCGAATGGAAGGATAAAACAAGAAAGTGACTGGACAGAGCAGCAGAGTCACCTCGAAGACGACAGCAGATGAATGTCGTGCAGGAAGCAGCCGCTGGACGCACACGTCAACAGTCAAAGCATCACAATAAGCAGCAGTACACAGCCCCCCCCCCCGCTCGCTCATCCTATCTATAGCCCAAGTGCTGATTAACTCCCCATGAGGCTGAAGGCTTGAGCCTTAAAGGCTTCTCTTCCTCTTTCTGTGCAATCAGCAGCTCCTTCCTGCTCCTTGCAACCGAGCTTCCTCCTCAGCGCCACGAGGAAATAAGCTTGTTTTTTTTTTTTAACCACCGCTCGTTCCCCTCGAAGTTTCGTCTGAGCGGTCGAAGTGTCGGCGCGGCGAGGAAAGAGGGCGCCCCCCTCCCTGCAGAGGACACGGGAACCCAAATTCGCAGCCCCTGGAGTATACACGAGCTGCGGGGACGCGGTGGCCTGAGCTGCTCTCTGCCCCCGAAAGGTCGTCGCTAAAGTTCTTCAGCAGCAGTTTGTGTCCGCAAACACTTTGTGCTCCTGCAGGTTTGTTTGGCCCGCAAACACACAACGAAAGGCTTTGTCCTCTCACAGAGGAGCTGCGCTGCGTTTCCCTTCAGTTGTGTTTCCACTGTTTCACCATCGTCTCCGTGTTTCCTGTCTCCTCTCGTTTCACATCACTCCACCTCCTGCCCTGTTCCTGTGTTTCCTGTGTTATGCTCCACCCTGATTGGTCAGTCTCACCTGCCACTCATTGGCTTATTTAATATAAAAGCATGCACGACAGCAGGCGGTGCACATCACAAACAAGACAGAAGCGAAAAAAATAAATAAAAGCATGAGAATGAAACTAAAATCCAGATTAAACAGCGCTGTGGGATTATAGACTGAGCTAATGATTAGCTCCTAGCTAGCTTGAATGGATCCTTCCTGGTTGCCGGCAACTTCAATTTAATATTTAAACAAATAAATAAAAACCAAACGAAGCGAAAACAGGATCGGAAACTCAGTGAGGATGAAAGCTCGGGATGAAACTAACAAGTACTTCCATTATCGATGAATCTGCACATTGATTTCACGATGAATCAAATCCACAGAACGCTCACAGCTTCCTTCACATTGCTTCAGTCCAGCCGACAGTCTGAAAACGAATGAAATAATGGATCGATTATCAAAATAGTTGTCAGTGAAGCTTCTTTTGGTCGATTTATTGTTGCAGCTCTAACACCAGTTCTCTAAAACGAACATATGCACCTTCATTTTTGTCCAAACATTCAGGAAAAGGTGCAGAAAAATCACAAAAAAGCCAAAAAAATCAGTGTTGAAAGGTCTCTTTGTCGCCGCCGCCGGCCTCGGCTGATTGACAGACCTGTCAGCCAATACAATGTGGCGCAGAGAGCGGCCGCGCCCCCTGACCTCAGCAGATGCTTCGGCTCAGTCTGAGCTTTCATCCTGAACTCGGGGGTCGTCGCGGTGTTTGTTCGGTCTATTGTCCGCGGCGACCTCTGACCTCTGACCTCATTACTGCTGCTGCTGGCGGCGCTGACCTGCGAGGACCAGAGAGACGGTGTCACCGGAGCAAAGCCACAAAAATCATTTACAGATATATATTTTAGGGACCAAGTGCATTCACCTGCAAACCACACACACACACACACACACACACACACAGAGGCGTGTGCACGGCCCGCAGTGTTTAATTACAACCTCTGCCAGCGCTGTTTGTTCCATTAAATTATGCATTAGCATTAATTAACATTAACTATAATGTGATTTAAATAAAATCTGAACTGTACACAGCGAGGTCGCGGTCGTAAATGAAGGTTTTGTTTCCCCTCGGCACCGACTCGCAGGCGTGCTCTCAGACTTATTCCCGGAGGAGCCTCCTGATTACACCCGTGTAGTTTCACGACTCGAGCGACCGGCGTGGAGACGGCGATCCTGCTCGGAACAACAAAACACTAAATCCGCTTTTGGAGTTAATTATTAATGCAGAGTCACTTTATCAACAAGTTTCCTTTTAGTTCTCCAGAAAATCCACTTGACCTCTTCTCTAAGTCCTGAATTATGCTGCTGATCTCAGTCTGACATGCCGCAGTCCAGAGTGTTCAGTTGCATTCACTTTGCTGAAAACATGATTCTGTTGTGCAGCAGCACAAGTGACAACATCCGAGTTCACGAGTTAATGACAGTTGAAGCTTTGACTTCCTGCAGAGTGGAGTGTGTTTAAATCAAACCTCATTCAACAGATTTTATGCCTTTGTTAGGAACCGTTCACAGGGATGCAGCTGCAGTTTCCTGCTCAGACCTCGGCGTCGAACATTCACGCTGTATTTCCTCTCCGGTCGCCTGACAGCAGTTCGGTCTAACCTCCTGCTGCGCGTTATTTTTGGTCTCAGTCGTCACAAGAACCCGAACGTTTGGCCACAGCATCAACACAAATATAACCAGTGCAACTGAAACGGCTGAAGACTGGAGCTGTTGGAGGTTTGCAGCTCTGATGTTTCAGAGTATTTTTCAGAGAAGAAGACAAGATGTTTTCACCTCTGAAGCTTTAATGATTAATTGTTACGAGATGCAATGAAAACACCTGAAGACGTACATACGACGTACGTGCAACAGGTGGGAGATGTGTGGTGCAGGCTTGTGCATCGTCATCAGCTACAGCAGAGAGCAGCAGCTTCATGTGGAGGACCATCACAGGTCAATCTGAACAGAGGAGGAGCTGCAGTCTGCAGCGCTGACCACGGTGCATCAGATCAGGAGTGTGACCGACAGCGTGCTCGATGTTGTCACCGACATTCATGCAGTCGTGACCCCCGGGGTGAGGCTGTCAGCTCAGCTGCACCGGTCTGAGGCGCAGGAGGGAGGAAACTCAGCACCAACCACCTGAACCTGTGGCGCGATGAAACAACCGATTTGCATGATGCTCCATCAAGGCAACAATTATGTTTTCATCTGCATCAACACACTCGCTGTGTCCCACCAGCACCTCTTTGCTTCATCTGGCTCCTGCAGCTTCCCATGCTGAATGTTTGCAGCTTTGACTCAGTGGAGGAGGTTCGCAGATGGTCCCTGATGCGTTTACATAACTGGACTTCCAGCGAGCGAGCCGAGCACAGCGGGAGCGCTGGGAGCGGAGGATCACTGCACAGGGTGACGACTCTGAAGGGGATGACGGACAGATTTAGGCTCTGGTGCAGCCTCTGAACTGGTTGCAGGGTTCAGGTTTCAGGTTCAGATCCTGAATCCTGGAGAGTCTGATGCTTCATCAGAACCCTCCACGGTGACTGCGTCAGACTCAGGTGACCACGAGGGGGCGCTGATGCTGCTGACGCCTGTTTGCGTCTCCTCGCTGCAGCCTTTGACGCCGTAGCACCATGTAGCGCCGCCGATCACGTCCTGAGATGCTGCAGATGCAGATGGAGCATCCTTTAACGTTGCAGCCCGCCTCTTTAGCCGCCCACTCCCCCAAAACTCCACGTCCTGAGCTGGATTAGCAGGAAGACTGAGCGGGTGCCATCGAGTCTACCCGACCTTTGACCTCTGCCGCGCTCCCTGAGCTGTGTGTGGGTTTTTCGCTCGGCTGCAGCAACCAAGTAACCCGTCCCTCGCCGTTTATGTTCCTGGCGTCCTGTTTGACTCATTTTGGCTCCCCGTGAAGGTTTGCAGAGCACCATCGAGCCGCGAGGAAGACGGAGACCCTGAGGTTGTGCCAGTCTGAAGGTGGAATGCCTTTGATTAGACGATCTAATCCTCGCTGTAACATGCCCGGCGGCCAGGCAGGCGTGGGCGGCAGGTAATGGTGGTTGTTGGCGTCGGTGGTTGGAGGGGAGGAAGGAGGAGGGCTGGGGGGGGGGTTGTTGTTGTTGTTGGATGTTGCTCTCACACATCCCTCTGACACAGGTAGGCGATTCATCCCCGGCTGGCCGCGCTCCAGGCCAGAGTGGCGAGTGTGATTCACATCAATCCAAATTCACCTTCTTTATTTCCCCCACAAACCTTTTTCTCTTCAAGCACCACTTCTTCTTCTCTGGAACGCCGCTGCGCTTGGCACTAAACGCCGCGGCTGAGCGTGTGTGTGTCTCTGTGTGTGTCTCTGTGTGTCTCTGTGTGTTTCTGTGTGCGGTTTAATCCCCTGCTACCCAAAGACCTTTTTTTTTTGTTTTTTTGTTTATTTATTTTTTTTGTAAAGGAGAGCCGAGCCTCTTCTCCCTCCCTCTCTCTCTCTCTCTCTGTGTGTGTGTGTGTGTGTTTT
This sequence comes from Datnioides undecimradiatus, assembly GCA_008933995.1. NCBI lineage: Eukaryota > Metazoa > Chordata > Actinopteri > Lobotiformes > Datnioididae > Datnioides > Datnioides undecimradiatus. The sequence continues at coordinate 5,631,098 of WARS01000043.1, read as the reverse complement.
CCGGAGCTTGTGATGTCGGCCGCCCACGACCGCGGAGGATTTGGTCCAATCTTTGTTTACAATGCAGACACTGCTGACTTTTTGCTCTGTTCCAATTTTTCAATTATGTGTCCTCTGGCGGATAGCAATTACAATTCACTTGACGGCATACGAGCATCTTATCCCCCCCCCCCGTGTGTGTGTGTGTGTTGCGGTGACGTGGATAAAAACACTTGTTATCTTTAATATGACTACAATGTTCATTCCTCCCGACGGGGCTAACTAAACAGAGGCTTATCTGTAACTCTGACACCACAATCCATCTCTGACACGGACAGACGCAGTGCATTAAGCTGATGCAGAATACGCCGCTCTCTCAGGCCTCCCCCACACGCTCAAATAAGCGTCTGTTTCAATTATTTTACATTGGAAGTCCGATTTGTCTTACTGTCACACTGAATTGCAGTGGAGGGTAAATTGATTGGAGTATATTGGATGGCGGGCCGACTGACAGGGCGGCCTCTGGTTAAAGATGGAGCGATGTGCCGCCGCCGCCGCCTCCGCGCTTCTGCATCTCATACTGGATGTTTCCTGGGTCGTCTGTGAAACTGATCCTTACTTTAACCGTTTCGATGGTTTTTAAGGCCTCGGATCTGGAAAGCTGAGGTGGTTTGTTGCAGCGTCTGTGAGTGGGGAGAGACCTGCACTGATCAACGTTCTTATTTTACCAATAAACCTGGGAGATATACCAATATTACATCAATATCAGACTGGATATTGTTAATTTAGGGGCTTATAATAATCATGATATGGTTTGGATGTTGTCTTTTCCTGGGTTTAAAGGCTGTTTTACAGTGAAATGATGTGATTTCCTCAAACTGCTGTTCTTAATTTCCACATTAACCTAATTGGCAGCGAGTTAAACGACTCAGCGAGGAGCCTGCCGCTTGTCCTGAGCTGTTTCATGGTTTAGATTCTTTACGACACACTTATAGTTTGGTTCTTTCATCGTCCTCGTTCGCTCTGCTCCCTTCATGGTGTTTTTTTTTGTCTGTTGCATCACTTCCTGTTTTATTTTGTGTTGTTCGCCCCCTCCCCTGGTTCCAGACCCCAGCTTCCTGCCCGTGTGCGTCTCCTGCAGCTGCGATAGCCCGGCCCCGCCCTGATTGGTTTCACCTGCGTCTCATCGTTTTCCTGCTCCGGGGTTTTGGATTCCTGCCTCCGCTGTGATGGATCTGATTCTGCCTCTTTTTATTCTTTTTTGACTTTTGCAATAAAAAGTAAGCGACCTGCACCATCAGCTCTGCTCTGTGCTCTGCTTTTTGGGTCCCGCCCTCTTGTTTTCACTTGTTTTCCTGTTGCAACAGACCAAGTTAGAGACTCGCTGGTGCAGAAAGTGGAACATTTACCTGTTCTCAGAGGCTGGAGGAGACCAAACGGGAGCTAAAAACAGAGCGAATTCATCAGGTGGAGCTGAGCTGTGTCCTTCAAAAGCCTCACTGATCAGATGTTATTATTTATATAAGCACCCATCACACACGGCAATCCAAAGTGCTTTACAGGGGAACAGAAATAAATCAAAAGAGATTTTAAGGATATTTGCAATTAAAAGATATCATTGAAAAGAAACTGCATTTTTAAAATAATTGAATCAAATAAAGGAAGCGAAAGGAGTTTTGTCTCAGGGGTTTGTTCCAAAGCTTGTTCCGAAGGTGAGGAGGTGTTTGTTTGCATTGTCATTGGTTTTTAATACAAATGTTGCAGGAAATTAAATATTATATTATAAAAGCAAGTGGAGTATACGTGAATGCAGATTTTAACAGCACAGCGATTCGCGCAGGATTGTTTTGCTCTTCGATATCGAATGAGATGCTGCACAATCCTAAAAAAACAAGCCGACAGGAAAAACTGAGCGACACGACGCAGAGAAAGAGACACAGGGAGCTATTTTTATGTTGTTCCCACAGGCCATCAGTCTGATGAACAGTTCAATCTGTCACACACTGTCAATAACCCGCCGACACCAGGACATCCACTCACTTCCATTATTGATGCTGTTTTCACAGATTATATTCAGGTTAAAAGGCTGCGAGTCCTGCCGCCGCTGTGCACAAACATCCTGCACATCCTGCACAGAAACACCGCGTCCAGAGATTCATTGTTTATTTGCTCTACTGTTTTAAACAGCTGACTCATATAAAGGCTTAGTTACACAGTTTTATATAGACACGCTTATCTTTGAAATATACTGGTTTATGACTTCTGTTTGTGTTTTGTTGCCATTGATCACATGTTTATGTCTATAGAGAAATGAAAACTGGGCCTGATATTAGCATTAGCATGCTACTGCTTTTAGCCATTAGCTATCAGGCAAGCAGCGCTGCATATTTCAGGACTTGTTTATCTAATAAGAGAAAAACCTTTCAGCTGAAGTGAGATTTGAAGCCCTTGTGAGTAGAGACAGCAACTTAGACCAGATACTGAGGCTAATCAAGTCCTGCTACGGTTTCATCCAGCTGTCGTCACAAAACATGATTGGTTGTTGCACTAGAACCAAGAAAATAACATTTAACTGTGAAAAGCATGAAAACTGCATGTAATGATGCCCGAAATCAGAAGAGCTGCCCACAAATGAAGGCAAAACACCTGCATCGCCTCCTGGTCTGTGGCTGCAGCACACTTCATAAGCCCCGCCCCCTGGTCTGTGGCTGCAGCACACTTCATAAGCCCCGCCCCCTGATCTGTGGTTGCAGCACACTTCATAAGCCCCGCCCCCTGGTGTCTGGCTGCAGCACAGCTCATAAACCCCGCCCCCTGGCGCCTGGCTGCAGCACAGCTCATAAGCCCCGCCCCCTGGTGTCTGGCTGGCACAGCACAGTTCATTGTTATCACGCTGATGACATCATGATTGACAGCTAAAGCGGGTGGCTGCACGCTCTGGTCAGTGCTGTATGGACAAATAATGTAAACAAAGCAAGATGGCGGCGCCCGCATCTGGGATATTTTGACATTATTGGGAGGAAGTGGGGACACCGGCGGCCATCTTTAGTCATTTTACATGTTTTGTTTTACCAGACATGTGTTGTTCAGACTCCGTGTTGCCTCGTTAGGGTGGATATTTCTAACGGAGCACACAGACTGACAGGGCGAACAGATTTAACCGTGAACCTGCAGGGTGAATTGATTTTATTCAAACAGCAACAACAACAACAGCAGCAGCAGCAGCAGAGAGAGAAAACCCAAACCCTGTTAGTCTCCCGGTCAAACAGCAGCTCAACAATTCACATTCACATGTTTTTAATGTGAGCGCACGGCTGCCATGCAAATGAGAAACCTGATTGTAATGGAGGAGGCGGCGGCGGCGGCGGCGGCGGCGGCAGTCACCCGTTCGCAGGCCGGCTGGAGAGTTTCGGCGGCGACTGTCAGCGGCTGACAGAGAGCAGAAAGACACTTAAGATAATTGGCTCCCATCCCTCCCGCCATCACCTGCGGTAAGGAATTAAAATAAGAAATGGGGGGAAATGACTCTAAGCTCTCACAGCTCGGCGCTGAATCATACATCAGCCGTCAGTCATGGCGGACGGAGAGCAGCTCAGATGAATCATCTCCTGGCACCTTCCCTTTTCTCTCTTTTAAAGCCCAGCTATCTCAGTCATTAGCTCTCCTGGCCTTATGAAAGGTGTGACTGTGTGAGACTCTGCGTGTGTGTGTGTGTGCGCGCGAACACATGCCAGGATGATCCTTAACTGTAATAGATGTCAAACGACGACTCAGAGAGCCAGACTCTGTGAACGCCACCAACCCCGGGCAGAGCAGCGAACAGCCGGGGGACGAGCGGCGTCGACAGTGATGAGCGGATGGGGGGGGGTGGCGTTGAGGTGGGGCTGGGTTGCAGATGGTTAATATGCTCTCGCTGTATTTGAGGAGGTGGGTGGAGGGCGGCTCGCAGCTGTATTGTCTTTGACAGAGGTTGTTCTGATGATTGGAGCCGTAGTGAAGGAGGAGGGGGAGGTGATGACATGTTCAGTGTGTTTGGAGTCTGATCTCGAGGACAGATCCTCCCGACTGTTAGCCCCCACTCTGCGTCTCTCATGTAGCATCATTACGGTCGTGGCACGGCGTGAAGAGCCTGTTGTTCTGGAAGACACATCCTGGACATCGTGTTTGTTTAACTCTATCACTGCTTGTTTGAAATGACTTCACATCGCACAAACCCAGACGATCTGTTCAGCTGCAGAAACGACCTGAGGAGCATCACGTTTGGTCATCATGAATATATCTGGATGCGGATGACACAGGGTCCTTGAAAATACTGGAAATATTTGTAAAAAATCATCAGATTCTACATAAAAAATTAGATGCAAACTGAATTTTAACACCAGACAAACATGACTGACAGCAAAGTTCAATGCACAGACATACATTTAAATATGCACAGTTAAACCTCAGCTACAGACAGATATCATCAGCTGTGTGCATTTAGTCGAGCCTCCTGAGAACCTTTGCAGAGTCAATCGCTGCTAAATCCACACTAAACATGTCTGTTTTCATTGGATCACAGGCATTCAGTGCATCAGCCGCCATGTTAATCGCAATCGGTCTTAAAATCCCACTTGATGCATGCATGAGCTGTCAATCACCAGGGGGCGGGGCTTATGAGCTACACTGCAGCCAGGCACCAGGGGGCGGGGCTTATGAGCTGCACTGCAGCCAGACACCAGGGGGCGGGGCTTATTAAAATCTGGGTTCTGGCTTCACCTTTTGCGCCGCTGCCATGTCAAACAGTCTGCACTCCGCAGCGTGTTGGTGATTCAGTCCCTTTGTGCATTGCATTGTGGGAAACAAGACTCCATGAAGACGAAGCTGAAACTAAAAGGTTTCGCCTGCGCGCTCACAGTTTCGTCTTCAGTTTGAACCCAGAAGTGAGAACTCAGAGGAATCCGAATGAAGTGTGGAAGTGAGACGCTGAGCTCAGGTCTTATCAAAACATCTTGTCAATAAAGATTAATTGAATTGGACTCAGAGACAGATGGAGAGAGAGGACGGAGGGACGAGGAGGCGGGCTGATGTGTGTGTGTGTGAAGCCTCCCGCTCAGCCACTCTTGACCTCCCGCCTTTATTTAAGTGCTGAAAGAGGCAATTTGCCTGCAGTCCGCCTGCGTCCTCCGCTCGCCGCTCCGTCTGAAGTAATCTGCCATTTCAGACCCATTTTTACCTGATTGCTTCGTCAGAAACGAAGTGACACCGAGGTCGCACGCTCGGATTGGAATGTAGATGCAACACAAACACTGTACACCCACAGATTGGAAATGAGGAGTGGACTGCAGAGAGAGGAATCAGAAAGAAAATATTCCTGACATCCGCGACTTGTAGCCGAGCTGATTCGGAGGAGGCGTGGGGCGGCGGCGGGCGGACGACCTTCAGCATCGATGTGCCCTGATCCAAACACGCAGGCAGAGCGGGGAAGTGACTGATGTCTGAACACTGTATTTACATCGAATCAATGAGTCTGAAGCTTTAAAGATGCTATAATCAATACTTCACATAAACAATCACAGGTGGCATCCAATCAAACAAATCCACAGTCAAATTAATTTAAATCAAACAGATAAAAACAGCAACGTCTGCTTTTCTGATATAAAACAAGAGGCAATGAATACTTAATTATTATTAAAACGGGGTTAATTAACTTTTTGGTCACACTCCACAATAAGGTGAATGAAGAATGATTGATAATGATTAGTTAATGATTGGTTAATTAAGAAACAAGTTAGCAACCAATCAGTAACTTCCCCAACAATCACTAATGAAGGACTATTTACTAGTGAAAGGATGTTAATGAGCAGTTAACGATGAGCTAACGAGGGGTTACTCAGTAACTACCCAGTGTTCTGTATCACTACTTAACTCACATGTATTCATGTACAAATCAACTCTTAATCACACATGTTAACATGCTAACATGCTAACTCATGTCCTGTGATCCCTGTCTCACCAGTGGACCAGTCAGTAACTGAGATCCTTCAGAGTGACGATCTGCCAGTCAAACAGCAGGTAAACACACTCGCTGGTGAGGACACTGCAGAACTTAGCAGCTCAAGACTCGGACGTAATCGTTGGTGGAGACCAAACCAGAGCTAGAAGAAGGTGTTTGGACATTAAGTGGACACCATGTGATCTCATAGGCTGGTCAAAACATAAAACGCCACTTTTAGGAACATGTTGCGTGTTACATCTGGACATTTTAAGCTTCCTGTGTGTCGTTTATAATCTACACATGTAGTTTTGGACGTGCATGAAAGGACAAAGTCGGGTGACCTTTAAACGCATGGTTATGACCTTTAAACGCATGGTTATGACCTTTAAACACATGGTTATGACCTTTAAACACATGGTTATCCATTCCAATTTGCATAATTTTAGAAAACAGAATCATGAATGAAGTTAAAATAAGTATGTTAACTACGTCATGGGTGTGTTACGTGTCGGTGATAAGTTGAATTTTGGTTTCAGGCATGACACAAACACCTTCCTCCTGGGTGTCTCGCTCTTTGCACTTCATTTATGCCTCTGTGACATCATTCAACACACTGTTTAAAGCGTCTTGAAGCTAATTTCAATAAGAAATGATGTGAAACGTGCATTACTGCTGAGTCTTATCTGTGTTTGTGTTCAGTATGTTTTCACTTCACTTGATATCAGTGAAGTCAGCTTGCAGAGAGTTGAAGTTGTCTCAGATTTAATAAGTCACCGTTTTAAATGATCAATCATGGGACGCTCAGTCGGCTGAGACATGTTTAGTTGTTTTCCAGTCTTTTTTAAGAGAAAATGAGCAATTAAGCGAGTCTGGCAGCACAAATTTACACACAGGCAAGCTTTTGTTTTTAATAAACTCTAGATTTCAAGAGATCCTCCTGGTACAATAAACTGATAGATTTTAATCTGTCTTTGGGTTTCTGTGACTAATTTAAAATTAATTAGTTCCAGAAATACAAAAAGGAAAAAAAGAAAAATCCTCAGCCAAGGATTCTGAGGACAGACATTATGATTTGATCATTCTGCGCCGCATTAGCACACAACAACCAGACACAACGAGCAACAGTAAGAAGCAGATAACACTCAGTGATTAATCATTTAGCCACAATGTGTTGCTCCCGCACGCGCACGAGTATGATCCAGTGATTTATCTCACAGCAACATTCGTCACATCAGGGCCAAATGATAGCAGGGAAATTAATTTAATTTAAAACAAATACACCTACAGTCCCAGATATTGCTGCATATCCTGTTTAGTTCACACGTAAGTGCACGGTAATTTGTTTACATGCATCTTCATATCCTGTGCACTAATAGCGTTTCATGTATAGATGAACAAAAGCAGCTGATTATTGCCATGGAAACAGTCCAGGAAACAGAATGCAGAGCAGGCAGAGCAGCAGAGCAGAGCGTGTTCACATTAACATCAGTGTGCGGCAGCGAGGCCGGTAACAGGCTGCTGCAGACAGGAGGCTGTGTTTATGAATCCGTACGTAGAATAAAGAGCCGAGTCCATACTGTGGGCAAACGAGGCTGTATAATGGACCCACAAAGGCCACGCACCATTAAACACTCACTTTAAATTCATGCACACTCGCAACATCCAATCACAAACCACAGGAGAATGTGCACACCTGACCGTTACACACATACGGTCAGAGACGCCTGAATATGTGATTGTGTTTGTGCAGCCTCCAGGATCTGCAGCCGACGCTGGAGCCGGGCTGCAGGGGGGTCGCTCCCGCTCGGCTGCAGGAGATGTTTGACAAAGAGGCCTCGCTCAGTTCATCCGGAGGTGTCGGATGGGGTCTGGGTCAGGGATCTGTGCAGGCCGGTCCAGTTCATCCACAGGAAAGATGCTGCAGAGTGAGATTTCCCTTTACTGGGACTAATGGGTCCAAACCAGAATGTGTGAGTCTTACAAACTTCACAGTGTTTTACTCGTTCAATGTACCATCTGCAGCTTATAGCTAAAGGTGCAAACAAGCTAACGTTAGCATTCACACAATCCATCGCGCTTTCAGGTGTCAGTTCAGGTATTTCCTGTGTGTCTTTGTGTCTTTGTTGACTTACTTCCTGTCTTTTTCCCGCCAGTTTGCACTGCCGCCTGTGTATCGTTAGCTCGTTGGGCGTACATAAAGTCTGTCTTTCATTAATTCTTTCCCTGTTCGTCCTGGAACCGAGCGCCAAACGTCCACCCCTGCTCCCTTTTGTCTCTCCTGGATCTGTTTTCTTGATCACTGCATGTTGCTTTATGGATCTGCTTCCCTGCTTTTGATCCTAGCGCCAACGTCAAGGTTAAGAAATGGTACAGTCCACTTTAGGGGGGCTGAAATTGTACCTGGGATAAATTGTGGAATATTTATGTCAAATAAAAAGCGAATATATAAACGCTTTGATCCCTCCAACCTGGTGTTTGATCTGAAGCCTAGAAAGCAGCTCAGAGGCCACGTGTGTTTGACCATAGTGGATCTGGATTGAGAGCAGCAGCAATGACATGGTTCTTTGGGCAGTTTGTTGGTTTTTCTTTAACTTTGATTGTTTTCTATGAGATAAAACAACTAAATTCAAACCACCTCCTGTTTATTTGTTTGAGCCTCCACCACCGATACATTAAACTTCGTATTAAAGAGCAAAACAGTGGTGACCTCCTCGACAGACCGGCGTCTTCCCAGTAGGTGAGGAGTCTCCTGCCTCAGCAGCATCAAACCCAGTGTTGGAAACAGGAAGTGAGTGTAACATTAAGAACATCAACACTTATTCATTTTACGGTCTACACAGGTTCCAACAGGTTTGACCTCACACCAAACATGTGAGGACGTCTCGTCTTAGAAGAACCTCGGTGTAGGACCTGTGATCACGTGACTTCACTGTCTGTTCGTGGGACAGTTTTGTACTTATTTAACTTTTTTGTGTGACCACGGCTGAATTATTATCTTCTCCACATACTGAGCGTGAGCCGGAGATCTTATCAACACGTTAGATCTCATTACGGCGAGTTAATTAGCTCATCGTGCTAGGACATCAAACCGTTTATCTTGTGATTGTGATTTAAGCGTCTCGTAATCTCAAGATATCAAACGGCATTTTTGTGGCGACGCCGCTCGTTTTTGAATATCACGCTATTATCCTCTAATCACGGGCAGAAGAATCACTTATCTCGAAAATACCAAACCGTTTTCTCGTGATTGTAATTGCATAGGCTGAGAAAACAATCGATACGAGGATTTTTAAACAGAAAACCCTATTTACTCACGTCTGTGGGTGAAACAAAAGGGAATTTAATGCTACTCAATAGCTGTGATTTAATTTGCGGCACATGCTTTTGAGTATTCGCTAATGGCTCCTTCTTGACTGTCAAACACTTGCGCGATCTTGAAAATGCCTTCAGACTCTCAAACTGTTGTGGCAGATCGTGTTAGCGCACCGCGGCGACGTCTGCTTAATTCAGCTTTAATGAGCGCGCAGTTATTCTTTAAGGACCGAAGGCAAACAGTCAGTGTGTTTACTGTAAAATGGAGGATTAGCCGCAGTCGGCGGCGGAAGCTAAACTGGTTTCTGTTTTCTTTGAGGTTGGGTTAAGATTAGGGCAGGCTCCGAGGGAACGAGCGCACGTCAAAGCAACATCCACAAAGGTTTCGTCGACTCGTCGCGTGTGTTAAAATGTCAGTTATCAGCTCAACAATTCGCCGCCGCAGATGAAAGATTTCCTCTCTCAGGAAACTTTTCTCTACAAACAAACTCTGAGCGCAGTAAACTCTGGAATCTGAGGCGCAGCCGCTGGCGAGTGTCTACCTGCTGTTACCTTCTGAACTCCAAACAAGTGTCAGAGCATGCCGATGCGTCACCCTCCCTCACCCTGATTTCCCCCGGCGAGGCAGCCAGCCTATTTGGAGTTTCAGGTCGCTGCTCTGGCCTTTTTGCGCCGAACCCTCAGCGGGTAAGAAGCCGGTCCCCGTGGCTGTCTGCCCGCCCTCAAAGGCGCCACCGGTGACCACGGAGCAGCCCGCTCGGACTAATGAGGTCCCTGGGTACACGCAGCCAGCTCAGTGCTGTCCCGCCTGTAATGTGCTGTAAGCTGCTCTTCAACATGATGCAACAGTTCGGCTCTGCAGGCTCACGATACCAAACTACATTTTAGTCGCCGAGACATCTGGAACAACACAACGCAGGATAATCAGCTCTGTGTCGGCGTGGACTCCCCGGCACACGCTTTACATCCAACAAACCAGAGCCCCTGAACGCTTCCACATGTCGTGACCTGACACTGCTGCAGTAAACTGCATGTTCCTGACTGCACCTGCACATGTGCAGCATCTAACGTCCCTCTGCCTGTTCAGCACAGCCACACAGACCAAACACACGGCCGGTCTGTGGTTGAACACTTTGGTTTTTGGTTTTGGACAGATTAAACAGATTTAGAGGCTTTAGAGGTGCTGGTATGTTGGCTTTATGAGATCCTGGATAGCTGTTTCTGCTTTACAGTGCTTATGTGAAGGTAATCTCGCTATTGGCCGCAGCTTCATAGCTACGGTACAGACACAAGAGTCGTGCCAATCATGTCATCTACTTTGACTCAAGGAAAGAGACACATCTGAAGCCCAGCTGGCGGACTGGGAGGTGCTCTGTTCAGGTGCAGACTGTTTGAATCTCAGAATCGTGTCAGAGGTAAGACAGAGCTGAAACATTAACTAAGTGCTTAACTGTGGACCTTCAAGTCTTTTCTCTCCAGAGACACATGCATAACTACTTTGATCATGTCCTGGTCTGTGCACATGTCTCAGGCTGTAGCAGTACAGTGGCTGAATGTGATCAGGATGTGGATGCATCCTGGGTCACAGCTTCTCTCTGCTTTTCAGTGCTTTTCTAAAGCCTTGCTGTCCACTGCTTCTGCCTGCACGGAGCTTTTGCTGAAGCAGCTGTAGCAGGAAGTTAGCGGTAGGACTTAGGCGACCTCTAACTTTGCTGGGCAGGTTTTCCTCTTAAGGATCACGCGGTCACGCTGAGCAGATTGCATTTACACCTGGCTGAGATCCAATCACAGCGCAAACCCAGACCACTTCCAGATGTGGTCTGGTTCATCTGATGACGTCATAATGCATTCTGCAGGTATTTAGCATGCTTTCACTCTGCAGGTGTGGACGCCGCACCGTGCAGCCTGCAGATGTTGGGTGTTTGTTTAAAAACCCTACATGCATCCTCTGCAGCACCTTTGCTGCATGTACGTGGCTCCTCTCCTCACTTCCTGTTGTCTTTTTATTTCATTTCCATTTGAAATTTGATTTACCTCAAACATATGAATCATCGCCCCCTGGAGAAACAATAACTTGAGGAGATGGTGCGTGTGTGGTTTCTCCACAACAAACAATATTAAAAGCAAGTGAAACGTCAAAACGTCGTGAGCTGCTGCTGCTCGCCGGATGCACGACTCTCGGGAGCAAACTGCAGCACATCCTCTCCGTTCGACACGTCTCTTAATGTTGACCTTTTCCGAAAAAAGCCTGTTCCCACGGGGATTTCTGACGACGCAACAAATGGCGGCGTCTGACGCGAACATGACGACTTCTCCTGCTTACACGCTGCATTTTAAAACCCGGGGCTGTTTGTTCCGTCTACAGCTTTCACATTTTCAAAATGGAGATGGACAGCGGGGGGAGGAAGGATGAGGGGGGGAATCAACACAAAGGTCAGTGCCTCACCTTCCCACCCCCCGGCGAGGAGTGTCAGGGAAATGATGTGGCCACCACTGTGTCATTAATTCCCATGAAAATCACAGGTTGGCAGGGAGGCTGCCATGCCCGCCTCCCCCGCCCCCTCACCCACAGACAATTACAGGTCATCCGGGCTCGTCGCCATGCTGCTGTTGTCTGTGGAAATTGCAAGCTGTTGCTTAAGAGCCCAGGAGAGTGACTTTAATTAAAGGCTGCAGTGACCGACTGCTGCTGGCAATCAGCAGACGCCTGCTCTACCTGCTGCCTCTGTCTGTCTGCTGCTCCCCCCTCGCTCCTCTCGCCTCTCTCCACCTCTGATCTGCTCTTCTTCTTCTTCAGCTGCGTCTGCCGCTCTCACTGAGGTTATTTTGGGTTCTTGCTAGCAGTTAGCAGCTGCTAAATCGAGCAACTTTGGACAGTTCCTGCAGGTACTCAGCGTTAGGAAGTTTGCTGTGGGCGTTCACGGTCTCCAGAGTGCCTCACCTGACCCTCCATCGCAGTCCCACTTTACACAGGACGCATCAAACCAAACCGGCACGCTGACATGTAATTTAGTGAGGACACCCACGCTCCCCAGAGGATGAACCCTTCTTCACCCCAGCATCACAAACCAACTCTCTCAAAAGCCACTGCCTGGATTCATAGTCCCCAGAGGATGCAAACTCATCAGCTCACTCTTATTTAGGTTTGAATTGTGGAAAGTTCATTTAGTTTAAATTAGATAAAACTTTATTGACATTGTGCAGAGAGCAGGTACAACCCCGATGACGTGTGACGGCACCAGAAGGCTGACGTCTACTCACAGACTGCACCTCACCAGGCAGAAACTGTCATTACATTTTAATTACTGGGTAATTTACGGGTTTGTCTACAGATTTCACATTTCAAGCAAAACAGACTCAGTTTCTTTTTTTTTTAATTAAATTTTTTAAAACAGATGTTGACGTGGAACAAAACCAATATAAAAGTTCAGATTTGTATGATTTAAATCATAGTTTAAACAGCTAAAGTCATGTTGTGAGTGACATTCTCTGTCATTTCTTACTGTATTACACTTGATAGACAAGAGCGTTGTGATGGTTGAACACACACACTTGACTTTAAAGCCAGGGGTGTGACATCCATCGACGTGTCAGACCTTCCAGCTGATGTTGCTCCAGTTCAGATGCATCAGCAGCGAAGGTCCGACGCCGGTGTCAGGTGATCAGGTGATCAGGTCGGGCTCCCGGTCGGCGTTCCAGTTCATCTGAAAGGTGTCGGATGGGTCCGCGGTCCGGGCTCTGCGCAGACCAGTCCAGATCTTTCGCTGCAAAACTGGAAAAAAGCTCATTTTTAACGTTGCTGCTTCAACACAGACCGGTGCAGCCAGCAGCTCGTTAACTTCCCTGCAATCTACTAAACTACACTAATGAGCATTGCTAATGCTAACGATGCTTGCAGCCTGAACACAGTCAGTTGATGGACGGATGTTGGACTTTTAATCTGAAAACCATTTAATCACCATGCTGCTGACGCAAATTCACAAAAGTGCACCCACGTCTATGCATATAAGCGTATTAATAACTGTATATGTTGTTTTATTTTATGTTTTATATGCGGTCTAAAGCTCCGGCTTGTGATTATATTTAAATTCCCTCTTAATTGGAAGCAGAGGGCGAGTAAATCAGAAGTTTGTGGACAGGAGTGTTTTGGCGTTTACGTCCTCTGCTGCCGCGGCGCCGTTGACTCCAGAGTTTGTTTTGTTGTTGTTTTAATGATGAAATGAGAGAAACTCATTTTGTGTTGGAGTCATAACTCTGGGCAGGACTTTCCGTCTGTGTCTCTTCACTTTGCACCTCGGTTTCCTTCCCGTTTCCCTCGCTGCCTCTGTCATATCGTCGCCCTAACGCTGCGCTGTCTCTCTCTCTCTCTTCTCTCCGGTCGTCTCTCTCATTTTCTTCCTCTCACTCTCCATCCGAGTGTGTGTGTGTGTGTGTGAGTGTGTGTGTGTGAGTGTGTGTGTGTGTGTGTGTGTGTGTGTGTGTGTTGGATTGATTGTACCTCGGGTTACATATTCTGTCCACATTTCAGTTCTCTGCCGCTCGCCTCTCCTTCACATTCGTCTCTGGAGTGCCGGCCGACCGTGGGCTATTACTGTCTCATTAAAGGGAGGCTGGGGAGACGCCGGCCTGATAAATCAATCAAACTTCCTCTCGCTGTGCCAGAGGGGAGATGGATCGAGATGGATTTTGTCCCAGCGAGAGAATATCCCAGGGTGCACCTCTTCCAAATGGTGTCAGAGTATGTATATGCTGAGGCAGCACGCTGGGTCCAACAATAGCCGAGCTTCTATTTTCATACATTTGGTGGGATTACGCTGGCAGTGCAGGGACAGCCTGTGCTTTCATTATGTCGTATTACACACACTCAACATGCGTCACGGTCAAAGAATCTCTGTAATTAGGCAGAAATAACTGCTGTCGTCTGAACGGGGCCGGCTCTGATTCCTCCTCTAGACGTTTACACTTCTGTTGGCTGTCACACCGGTTCACGCCACAGACAGAATTAATAATGTGACGGACAGTTTTTTGGGGAAAAGCATAATGTAAGAGAAGGTTTTTGGCTGTATATGAATAATAAACGCTGGGGTTCAGCGGTTTGGACAACGTGAGGCCACATCAGCAGAATATTAATGAACTTAGATGGTGCACACACACACACACACACACACAGCAGGTGCTCAGGTCGCTGGCTGCTAACTTCAGTTTTACCACTTTTACCACTGTGTGATACCTGATTCTTAGCTTCACTCTGCACAGAAACCCACGAACAGCTGCTAACATCCGGCTTTTATCGTGTGAATGTGCACAATCAGGATTCAAACCCGCGTCACCCGTGATGTAAACACAAACACCCGGGCAGACGCTGGCGTGTGAACAGCTGATTAACCAGGAGCAGCACTGGTGTTTACACTCTGTGGGAACAAGGCCTGAGGGCGGCCATGTTGGCGTGTTACTGTCGACTGTAACACTCTGGCCGGACACCGTGATGCCAGCAGAAACACACGCAGGTGAACACTTCATGAAAACGTGAAACCAATCAATAAATTGGTCAAAAGATGAGTCACTTGGGTTCATTTTTGCTGCTCAACTGTTGTTTTTGTGTCTCAAATTGAGCATTTTTGTTGACATTTCGTTGACACGAGACAATTCACCAGTAGTTAGAACTCTGAGAGCTCTGTTTACTGTGATCGTATCATAAAAATAACATTAATTCTGTCAGAAAGTTGAAATATACAGCAACTCTTGGCTAATAAGTGATAATAAATAATCAAATCTAGGGCAAAACACATTGAAAAGGAGGAAACCTTCCTCTGGAATCATTTAAAGGTGTTGGTAGCAGCCATGCTAACAGCTGTTTGAGGTTAATGCATGATACTACCAGTGATGCTTAGAGCTACATGCTAACATCAACATGCTAACAATGAAAATGCTCATATTCTGTAATGTTCAGCATCTTACTTTAGCCTGTTAGCATGCTAACATTTGTTAATTAGCACCGAGCTCAAAGCAGACCTGAGGCTGAGGGCAAAGGTTTGATGCATCGCCTGCGTGTCTGCGCTAACTGTGACACTTTGTCCGGTTTGAGCCTGAAACACTGAGTGAGCGCAGCGTCCTCAGACAGTTCGCCTGCTGCGGTTACACCGTCTGTATTTCCAGCTCACGGCGAGCACGTCGTTATTTCCCGACTGATGTTTTTCTCTGATCGGTCTGTTTGTTTCTCTTCCTGCTTCTTTAATTTCATTATCTCTGCTCGTCTCTGCGGATTGAAGGCAACTTGCATTTACACATTGTTCTTAATAAGGCCAAATGTGTCTCTGACCTCCGGATGGAGTTCCTCTGATTGAATTAGAATCCATCCTCAATGCGTCTTGGGCGTGTTTACGCCTCAGTGTTGTGCAATTACAATTCAATCACCAGGACATATTGATTGACTCAACAATGCAAGCTTTCTTTTTGCCCGTTTGTTTGGTTGAACAACAAGTTGCTCGGCATTCAGCAGCAACCTGTGACCTGCTTTTGCTCCTGTTTGTGCATCACAGAGCTGTGAAGCACAGAACCAGGCAGGTGTAATTGTTTCGCCGATGATGTGCAAATATATCTGCAAATAAAAATTCAGTGCAGCCTCTGCAGAACGGCCTGAAAGACTCCAAAACCTTCCTAATAATCATAAAAATAAGACTAAGATCGTCATGTTTGGGCGACCTGAGCTGTGGGATGACCCTGATGGGACCCGAGAACCTTCATCTTCTTACAAACTACCTTTTTTTTATGAATTTTAGACATTTCCCTCACACCTAACAAACAGATTGTTGGTTTACTCCAGGTAAAGCCCTCTCTCTCTCTCCCAAAGACTCTAAGAGACAAATTCATGCTTTTGTAACCTCTGAGTTGTTGTGACTCTCCATTCAGTCGCCTCTACAGCGTCTGCAATTTGTGCAAAATGCAACCGTTCGTCCTCAAACTGGAAGAGGAAGCACGATCGCCAGCATTCGTGTCGATCCACTGGCTGATAATCGAGCAGAACACCTGTTTGAGGAGACTGACCAAGTCTTAAAAATCAAACGACTCAACTGTTCCTATAAGAAAGGAAACGTCTAGTTTGCTGCTGACGAATCTACTTTTCTCGTTAGCATCAGTTCAAGCTTTAACTTCATCCTCTGTTGCACTGAAGTCATTTCAGCTAATATGAAATTTGTTGTTTGACCTTGTTTCTTATTTATTTTCCTATCTGTGCATTTAGTTATTGCTATTCTGGTCTCTGTGGTTGTTTCAAATGTGCTAAATAAACATGTTTTTACTTGATTTCAAACCTTTTCTGCATTTTATTTACACATTCATGTCATTAATGTACTTTACTTTAAGCACTCAGCACTTTGTTGCCTTCGGGTGCACAGGAACTCATCTTACATTGAGCTTGTGTATGAATGGGTCATGCAGTCGGCACAAAAGTAGTTTTTCTTTAATATATTGTTTGATTCTGGTGTGTATTTGTTTTTTAAAAGGAAAAAGATGCTATCTGTTTTCCCCGGAGGGCCCCGCCGTGTGATGTGAACCTACTTTCTATAAAACCAGTGTATTTACTGCGCACCATGTTTGCTATGAGAGGAGCTCGGCACCACGCTATATGTTTATATATCACAGAGCTTCATCTGTATGCATGGTGCACAGCGTTGCTGCTTCCTGAACGCAGGAATCTTTGTTTTCATGACTGTGTCATGTTTTTTAATGTTGATCCTTAATAAACACCGGGCAGTTTCTGCTTTTTCTGAATGGAAATAACTGAATTTTACATTTTAAAGCACGTTTTAACAACATAAAACTGAAATAATCACAACACAATGAAACTACATTTGCCTGCTGTTGAGTTAAAACAACAAATCTCCATAAATATCATATTTTCATGACGTGACGCAGCTTTGTTTTCAGTTTTCAAACAATAAATTATTAAAGTCAGCAGTGTGCAGAATAAAGAAATAAATAATGCAAACAATAACTTTCAAAGCACAAATAAATACAAATATAATAAGATTCATCGCGGGAGGACCCACAGAGCTGCTTCCGTGCCGCCGTTGTGGGAACGTTTCATCGCCGCCCCGTCGCCGTTTGTCTAGATTTCTTGTTTCGACTGAAACGTTTCCTCCGCGTGCGTCGGCTGCCGCTCAGATTCCCAGCATCTCATGAGCGGATGTGACAGGCCGCTGCAGAGACGAGCGGCTGCTGTCAAGCTGCAAATGAAGTAAAAGTAAACAGGTGAGCTATGACAACAAAGCAAACAGCAAACATGACGCGACTCCGCCACTGATGAAGTCGCCGTCAGAGCCAATCAGGGACGAGCATGTCTGAGCTGCAAATGGAGTCAGAAACATTTTCAAGGCTGAGGTCTGAGGAGCAGCCTGAGCGCCGGTTACGTCAAACAGGAGAAGAAGAATGAGCCGAGCTCCGACGCTGCTGCACGACCCGCTCATTTAAATGAACGTGTCTACGAGCGATTAGCGGCGCTGCTCCTGGTTCAACGTGGCAGGAGATGCTGCAGAAGATGCTGCAATCAACATCTTTATCGTGGAGGGAGGTCGTCACTAGATTTTGCTGTTTTTCTCGTGTTTAGTTCAAAAATCTGTTTAATCCAACGAATATTAAAATGTATACGCTTATAACTTATTGTCAGTGTCTCCGTTGGTTGATCACCACAGAGTCCCCGCGCTCTCTGCAGTGTTCAGGGAAACAAGAATCAGCGGATTGACGAACCAAACAGTTGACTTCCTTCCAGTGAAACATGCAAACTGCTTCGGATCAGTCAGGCTGCGCTGTCAATCAGCCCGGTGACGGCAGTTTGGCAGGACGCCCTCCTGCAGACAGACGGCTGCAGGGCGACGCGATAAAACAAATGTTATGCATGTGACTCTCATTTGATTTGGATGCATGAGCAGAAACAGCCTAATTCTCAATCAAAAGTTGTTTTTAAAATCAATAAATGCAACTTATAATTGATCAACCCCCCCCCGAAACAACACAAGACCAGCTGTTCCTTTGGCTAACATCCTCCCCATTTGAATTGTGGGTAAAAACAGACTTGCATCATGCTTCAGTGTCTCGCTAATCAGATTAACAGACACAAACCATGCACACAGGAGCGCAGGCTCCTGGTTACAGCCTGGAGCTGTTGCTGCGGCTGGACTTTGTTTCACCTGCTGGGTTTTGTTTGATTTGACGGGACAGAAGAAGAATTAAAATATATAAATATCAAGTGGAAGCAGCTGCTTCATCCTTCCAACGTGGCTCACTCAACTAATGAGTTACATTCAGGTGTGTCTCAGGTGATTGGGAAGCTGCAGCGAAGTCAGATATGAGTGACTGGTGAATTTTGGGTTTTGCAGTGTGTTTTCAACACATGGCGCCAATTAAAATGGATGAAACTGACTCATAAATGCGCCAAATTATTGGTTTTGTTAGAAAGAAACATACGAAATGAGAAGTTTGGCCCTTTTGAACTAGAAAACGCTCAGTCAGGCTTCATTTAAACCCGCACAGCTCTTTAAATTTCTGATATGAAAATAGAAAAAGTTCAGATATTTCATCTGAATTCACATCTGTGTTGAAACAGAAAACAGTGCATGTTTGAGACGTTCAAGTAAATATTGAAAAACATCACTGAAAAACCCTTTATCTTCAAATATGAACTTATTCGATACCTAAGAGCTGAACTTTAACTTAAAAACATCAGTTTCTAAAGATATTTACTAAAGTAAAACAAGTTAAAACCAACCAAGACACAAACACAAAGACTGGAGACTGTTAAAGGTCATTGTGACTGAACCTTTAATGATTCTAAGTGTGAAAAACAGAAAATGACTGTCAGTTTGGGGTTGTACACTCGACTCATTTCTATTAATCTAATCTGAGGTTTTGAAATATAAAAACTGCCGGTAACAACGTCCTAAACCCTCCTGACAGCAGGCGTCCACTCAGTCATCCATCAGTGTACCGGAGACATGAGACTCGATCAATCTGTTGGTCCCAGACTGCCGCTGAGAGCCGTCAGTCACGACGCTCTGATCGCTCACTCAGTCCCGAAGCCTCGGTGAAGGTCAGCGCTGGTCCGCTCGCTCTCCTACATCACTGTTATTAGTGTCTGCGGCGCGTTGTGAGATGCTTTTATGCAAATGATGCTGAGGCAAAGCTGAGCTGACGTGAACATAAAGTTTATGATTATGACAACGACGTCCCAGAATATGAAAGTATGGGATGCACAACGACATGCTGATGGCCCCGCATTCATGAGGCTTTGTTCTTGTACTGTTCATGACATATTAACCACGTAAAAGCTCAAAACAGCACCTCAGACTCAGAACTGGATCTGAACTCGGGTTTGGAAACCAGAATCTGAGCGTGAACCCTTTTTTCTTTAAGAGATTCACAAACCGTTCTCGCTGAGCGCCTTCGGACTCGTAGCAGAAGCAGCACAGGTGGAGCAAATAACATCCACGATGGCGCCGTTCCAGCTGTAATTGCAGCGCGGCAACGTTATCGGTTCCACTGGTGTTCGACAAGTCGGAGCGTCCGCTGTGAAAAAGGTCGACGCAGCACGATTTTCCGGTTTCTGATCGGACGTCAGTCGAGCTCACGGTGGCACGGAGACGATTCAGACAACCTGAGCCCGTTTGTCATCGGTTTTAAGATCTTAACATAAACTGAAGAAGCTCGATCAGCTGTAACATTTATTATCTTTCTTCTACCGAATCCTGCTGTTAACCAAGACCATACAGGTGTAGTTCTCATGCGATGATGATGGGCACGATGAACGCTTGACTAATGACACACCTGTGTGTGCTTTAATGAGAGAGCTGTGACAAACATTTAAAATAATGCAAAAGTTACTTTCCAAAGTAACCGATTACCTTTATACTTTATAGTTCATACCTTTATACAACACAAAGCTAAAGACTCAACCGGACACTAAAAAACAACACGTTTCCTCTATGAACTTTTCAGTTTTTCAGTTTTTAATGCGCTGGACGCACCTTTAGCATCACGTTTCAACAACTATGTCAGGTTATCAACTTAAAATGCTTATTTTATCTCAAACCAGGATCTTTTACTTTCACAAACCAATTATTCGTGTTGCTTTAATCTAATGAAACTGCTTCAGGCTTCAGTCTCGTGTCGTCTAATTAGGGCTCTGCACGTTCAGCCATGATGCTAAAAAGGGCTGACAAGGGCTCCTGACCCAGCGTCCACGTGTGGCGAGTTGGACTGAGACGCAGATTGTTTTTAAATTGACTGAAGTGAAGTGAGGAACGATTCACAGTTTTAAAAAAACGAGTTTAAAGACGTTTCTCCGTGCACCCGCGCCGAGAGTTCGACTCTGTCAGCAGTGAAATGTTTTAATTTGGAAGTTGAAACATCACCACGACTGAGACAAACACCTTCCTGCAGGGCGCCGGTGTGTTCACGCGTTTGTTTTGATGCATGAAACTCGTCAAAATTAACGAGAAGCGAGTCGAGGAAACACGAAAATACACTTTATATCACAGTTATGGACCAGACAGGATCAGGCCCGAGTGCTGCAGAGGCTGCACGATCATATGTGATGCATATGTGTGTGTGTGTGTGTGTGTGTGTGTGTGTGTGTGTGTCATGCTCTGTGGCTGATCAGGGCCAGAAGTGGCTCAGCTAGCCTGAGAGGCCTTAATTAGCCGGCATGTCTCCTACAGCTCACCATCACACTGCCATCGATCCACACACACACACACACACACACACACACACACACACACACACACACACACACATCTCCCCTGTTAATGACCTCTGACAGCAGGGACGGGGCTGCTGGTAGGAACTAACTGCTTTTGGATCACTACAGCTGTGACATTAATACAGTGTATATGAGTGTGTATATTTACAGCGAGCGGTTAAAACAAAACAAAAAAAGGCAGATCCGCTCAAAGGCTGCGTTTCATTTTCCATCCAATTATTCTGCGGGGAAGCGGAGAGCAGCCGCCGCTTTGTGGGAGACGTTCCCGCTGCAGAAGCAGAGCTGTTAAGCTCCGAGCTTCGCCTCGCTCGCTGCTAATTCAAGAGAAATTCTGTTGTCTGTGGTCCTTCCCAAACCCCAATTTGTCTTCTTTTTGTTCTTTACTGTATGACTGTTAAAATATGCTGATGAAAGGAGGCCGAGCGTTTGCGGGGAAACAACAGTAAACCAGTGTTTTTATACCCAGAGGAAACCAGGCTTCTTGTTAGCCTTGCTTTTTCTGCCTGACTTGACACTTTTGCCGGATCAAACGTCTCATCACGAAATGCAACCTACAAACAAAAATGCTTACCCATAATCCATCAGTGCAGGTGTGTGATGCGCCGGGCTCTGAAATGAACAGCGGAGCTTGTCGTTAATCCTTCAGACAAGCCTCCCTCTAATTAACAGGCTCGACTTTAGCAACACAACGGGAGGAAGAATTGTGTTTCCTCAACAAAACGTAATTCTGCTCCTCTCCTGCAGCCCGCCAGTGTTCAGAGTTCAGCTGCCTCCATCAAACACAACGGGCTTTAAAGGGAACATGCTGCTGCTTTGGCACATCGCAGCCGACCTACCACAAATAATGCATTCTTAAAATAGTTAATTGCGATACCAGTGTGGGGTTTCTGGGGCTGATTTCTGATTCCAGTGTCTTGGCTGATGCAATAAACACAATAAAGAGACCGTTCAGCGTCGACTCTGCAGCGCTGTGGCTCTGCAAAGGTCCTCAGAAGGATAATAACGTCATTATAATGTACGGACGACCAAACATGCTGCCAAAGGTTCACGGTTGAGTGATACAATCGTCTTTCTTAAGCGCACAATATGTGATTTTCTGCCACTTCAGTCATGTGACGTGGTGCAGCAGCGTGGGATGCTGGGAGTTGTTGTCTTCCTGTCAGCTGGGATTCCTTCAGTGTTGATGGTTCAGGCGGCTCTATAATAAATCCAGTCTTTAAATTCCAAATTATTTTAGCTTGTATTTGTCTCAAATGACGCATATTCAGTTGAATTACCTCACTGCAAACCAGGGTCGTGTGCAGGAATACAGTAATAATGCACACAATGGAGGGATGAACAGGGGTAAATGGGGGCCCCAGCAGCTCTTTTCTGCCCCGGGGGCGTTTAAAAGGTTAATTTATTGGTGCGTTGGTACTAAACGAGCTAAAATGTGTAAAATAAATGTTCCAGTGAATTAAAACGTTCAGGGGTTGAGTTTCTGTCCGTTTTGTCAAAACTTGTCATCCGGTTAACATGAGCCGTGTGACTGTTGCTGCAGCATATCGCACATTAAAATGAGCCAAATCAGCACAGCCAGTCTCTCCTGACTTGTTATACATCCTGAAAACCACACTGTCCGGTGTCTCCTGTAGATGCTGTTGTGCTGATGCAGAGAAACCAGCATGATGCAAGGAGCCCCGTCTGGTTTCATCGACAGGAACGAGGCCGCGCGATGCTCCGGGTTTCTAAATCAGGCGGCGGAGTGTTGGGGGGATAACTGTACAGCAACAAAGAGGGGACATCAAACACAGAGAGCAAATGCTCACCTGACAGTTGGCGAGTGGCGTCGAGCCCACATTACACTGCGGAGAAAAGAGAGGGCAGGAGGAGGCAGCGACAAGCCGCTCTCGCCTGTTAACACTCAGCGAAACAGCCAGAGCCGCTTCTAATGGCCTCGCCAAAACTTTTCATTTTATAATTGGCAGGCAGCCGCGGCGAGATTGACAAATGAGTGTCAGCCATCAGCGATTCCCCGAGCCAGGGATGCCAAAGATGGAGAGCGGGGAATCAAAATAATTAAAATAAATAAGGTGCCAAGTGATGGCAGCGCTCCCTCCAACGTGGCAGATGAGAGCTGCCAGCGGAAAAAGGGAAGGAGGGACGAGTCGAGTGTCAGTCTTCACCTCCTCTCCGGGACCTCTCACCACTAAACCGTTATTAGTGACAAAAACCTGCCAGCTAGTCAGTCGCCGGTGTGCATGTGTGTGAATGTGTGTGTTAGCAGAGGCCCCGATTATCTGATTGAAACAATGCGCCGGTAATCAGCGGGAGTTTACACCTCAGGATGAGCTAATTTTCACTTCCCCAGGCTCCCGCCTGCCCTTTTTGTTTGCGTGTTGTTACATGGAAGAAGAAGCGAGATGTGATCAGCGTAATGAAGCCGCTGGAAACGCAAACGAGAAGCAGCTGCCCGCGAGAGCGCAGGGGGAGGATGCAGCCGCCATGTCCCCTCCGTACACCTGAGTTAACATCTTGTATCTGGGTTGTGTTTAGATCTGCGGCATCTGGACTGTATTTACACACAGATCTGCCTCCTGTTTGCCTCCTCAGCAGGGCTGTGCTGCTGAAAGCTAGTCATTAGTTGCATAAAACGTGATTAATTAGAGGGAAAATAACTTTTACTGTTAAATATCCACTTGAATTGTCTTATTATTAGTGCACACATAGATGTATTCTAATTATAGTGTTGCTGTGGTTCATTGTTGGACAAGACAAATGTCACATTTGATGCAATATCACTGTAGAAATAGGAGTTGTTAAACCTCCTGACCACCCAGAGAGCAGCAACAACAAGCGTTCCTACCTGTAAACTACACGTGTATTGTCCTGGTTAGAGCAGCGAATAAAGAATTCGATTTTATTAATTTTTATTATAAAACATTACAACAAGCGTGATTAAATGCAAACTCACACTGTTTGAGCTGTTTTCAGCCAACGTGACGTCGACTGACATTAGGTCATAAACAGGAATGAGCTGCGTTTGTCTGCTGTCCACCGTTTTCACCCATTTAGTTTCTTTGTATTTCAACAGAAATTAGTTATATTTCCAGTTTAATACATTCGTCTGTCTAATAAGTCTGTGTTGATTACTATTATTTTTTCTGGAAATTCATTAGCATCTACAATCTGCAGTGGCTATTTCAGGAAATTGCTTCATAGTTTGGTTTGTCACGGTTTGAATGTGCAAACAGAAATAACCACACGCATTCAAAACGGGGACGGGAAGAGGAAAACGGAGACTGATGCAACTGCAACTTAAACACAGGAAGTTAACTGCTCCTCTAAGATGATTGGATGACATGTGACTCAGTGCTGATTCGTTAGGACAAAACCAAACCTTTCAATCGCAGCTGAGCAAAATGTCAGACGCTGGAATCAGTTAAAATACAATTTAATTAACATCATGCTTCTCTGTTTCTTTGCTGTTTCAGTCACTTCTCAGATTTATCAAAGCTTTAAACAAATTGGCTTCTTTTTAATCTGATCAAATTAATTTAATTTGCAAGTCTTTGATATTCCGATGATAGGTCTGATTCAAAGAGGCAGGTATCAGTCAGAAAATCACCAAAAACACAGTGTCTCCTTTTCACTAAATTCATTCCTGCACCTCCACTGCACGTCCACTAAAGAAAGAACATGAACTGTTATTTATTTATTTGTTTATTTTGACTTTTGATGCTATTTTCTATGGCTACCAGTCTTCATGCTAGGCTAGGCTAACACATCCTGAACCTCATGTCTGCAGATGCTAATGCTAGCCTTTTAAGAATCTGTGGGCTAGCTAGCAACTGCAAGCTTTAGCTAGGTTTGTTAGCATACCGGCTAACGCTAGCTACAGGCTAACGCTCTGTCTGCTGTCTGTTTATCAGGCCTGGCTGTCCAGCCTTTGTGTTTGCGATCAGGTGTTTTCGTTTCGATTGTGACTGAAATGAATTTGCAGCAGATTTCGTCTTTTTCTTTGCTTTGACGGACGCTACGCTCGCAGCGCGCCCGCCCCCGCCGCGTCTGCTTTGGTCGGGCTAAACACGTCCTATCAGATGAAACTATAACATCCATCCTCTCGTCTCGCTGCTGCTTCGCGAACGTGTGTGATGAAATCTCATTTTACAAAAACCAACCAAGGATCTTTAAAACCCATGTGACCGCATGATGCCGACCACACACACATACACAGACACACACACTCTACTATTGTCTCCTTTGTATTCCCAGCTCATTTCTCACACACCCGTCCCCTCCACACACACACACACACACACACACACACACACACACACACACACTCTTTTTCTATTTTGTTTCACTCTCATTTTCTGTCCTTCACTGCGCTGTTATCTAATGGAGCTCTGCCGTGATGTGCGATGCTACGTGAGATGGCAGCAGAGCAGACAGGTGAAAGCCACTTTGTCATCACTAAAAACCACCTGCGAGCTTCCAACATGCTCATTAGCACCTTTTTGCTTCTCTTCTGATCGCTCGCCCCACTGTTTTTCTGTCACTAAGCCCCCACCCACCCACCACCACCACCACCTCACCCAGCTCCCCCTCCTGCTGGCGCCGAGCTTTGTTCCCAAATGTCAAATTGCCATGCGGCCGTTGACAAATGCTGACGCTGATTACAGAGTGAGGGGGCCTGGACAAACAGCTCAGGACAGGCAGAGCTGAGAGAGTGACGGGAAGAGGGAAAAAGAGAAGTCCCCTCAACCTCTCGGCCTGTCACTCTGAGCCGTTATTATCGATCCGCAGGTTGCCAGATCTGAGCTGAACCCCCCACTTGTCTTAGTCTTAGTCTGATCCAAGAGCCTCCGACTGAAATGTATTTCTTTATTTCTACCTGCATTAACAGTGACCGCCCACTGCCGACTGACTGCAGGCTATTTAAACCAGCAGGTGCAGATTTGAATAATATTACAGTTGTCTTTGCCACCTGGCGCTTACATTAATAATAATATCAGTTATTATAAGGTGAGTTGCGACTGAAAAGCTGCAACGCCTTTCAATCAAATCAAAGTGGTCCTTCAAACAACTACTGCTCCTACAAGTACTCAGAGTTAAACAGGGACGTAAATATCGTGACTCAAGGTCGTCGAATATCGACGCGTGGTCTCGTCGAAGGTACGCTTCAGTGTCTGGACGAGACCCACTGGGCCATCGGGCCATCAGCAGCAAATATTAGAGGCTCAGCAGGTCGTGATGTAGCAGGAGGAGCGGCAGAGTCCATGTGGGGAGGAGGTCGGGCTGGATGGAGGGGTCAAACAAACAGGAAACAAACAAGAACCCAGACCTATTAGACCACTGTTCATGTCCTGTGTGGAGTCAATCCCAAGCCATGATCTTCTATCCAAACCTAACCGAGTAGCTTTGGTATCAAAACCAAACCAAACTGCGACTGTCACACAGTTTCCCTGAACCGAACCAAAAGAGGTTGCTTCAGGGTGGTTGGGTTACCCTGCAAGGTAGACCCAACGTGCTGAGGAGGAAGGGCCCTGACCATGCATCACACGTGAGAAGAGTGGGGATGTGAATGTGTTGGACTGAAGTTAAATGATGACTTGTGAATGAGAGCAAGGCAAAACTGTCATTAGCATAAACCTACAGTGTTTGGCACTGTGGACTGGTGGTTAGCCAAAAGGTCCCGGGTTTGATTCAGGACCTGGTCCTTTCTGTGTTGAGTTTGCATGTTGTCTCTGGGTTCTCTGGCTTCCTCCCACCGCCCAAAACATGCATGATTGGTGGACTGGGAACTCTAAGTTGACGGTAGCTTCACGTACGTGGAAACAATCAGTTTCAAACCCTGCACAAAGAAGGAACACACCCCACGGCAGGGATGTAAACCAGTTTGGGACCAACAGTTCTGCCTTTGTCGTGCGTTTTGACAGCCTTGTCACCACATCCAGACCCAAAAAAGAAAGACGCATCCAGCTCGACAGACTCCTTTTTAACAAACGCAACCCTGATTGTGCGGGAGCTGCCAGTGGTGGTGAGCAGGGGCGGAAATGACATGAACAAAGAGTCTTTTAGGAATCAGGGCTAATTAGAGCAGAAACGATGATGAAGGAAAAAAAAAGCAACTTCTTTTATTGTTTAAACTTTTCCAAGTTAAGAGTGAAAGAAAAGCAGCATATGACTTTATTATATCACTAAAATATGAAAGTGTTTGGGTTTTACGTTGCAAAACAAATGCTAACTGAACTTGGCTAACTAGCATTAGCTTCAGCTGCTAACTGTTGGTATCTAGAGCTACGTTATCATGATGCATTAGACTGCGAAACATCTGAATTCATAGACTTTACTACACCTTCCACTGAGTTTGCTGCAGAAGTTGGCAACACACCTCCTGGAAACAGTGGCTGTCACTCGGTCTGTCACAGTAAACACCCACTCAGAGGCTTTACATTTACATAGATGTTGTTAATGTTTATCAAACGTGTCAAAAAAAAGTTTTTCCCTCTGTGAAAAACAGTAAAAATATGTGCATACTTTATATTTCCCTGAACACGAGTGAGATCAGTTCACTCGCTGTTTTAAATAGATGCAAACTGTATTTATTCTTCTGTGATGGCCGCACGATGGTCCTCGACCAATCAGAGCTCCCAGTCTCTCACAAACAGTTGGCTGTGGCTGTGTTTTGACACTGATTTCAGATCTGATCTGGTCTGGTCTTTTCGTTTTCCACGTTTTTGTGTTTTTTATCCTTCATAGTTTTGATAAACGACAGCGCGCAGAGATCGCTCCACTTGAAAACAGTTTGTTTAGCTTTGCCCAAAACCCCGAAACAGTTCAGATTCAACCCGGTTTACAACACAAAGAAAGACGACTGCATCAGGTTTTAGACCCGATCCATCTGAAGCTACGTGAGGACCGACAACTCAGACACATTAAAATACAAACATTTACTCCTGACACGCAGTAACAAGGCTTGTGTTTTAGCACCTGCTGTGAATTCAGTGTGTGTCATCAATGCAAACAAAACATACACGTCATCCTGGTTTTAATTCTCAAAGATCAGTTCATAGCTTGTCCTTGTTTCATCTCAGTCATGAAGAAAAGGTTATTAATCATCGTATTTCATGCAACTGTTGCACCGACGCCTGTTGAATCGTCCCGTTATCAGTCTTATGTCATGTGGTCTGAGACACTTCAGAGATTCTGTGTTTTAACATCAGACCTGCAGACGTTTTTAATGACCAGTGACGCCTTTGTGCAGATATTCGTGGTTGAATCAGGGGATTTCATTCTGTCACGACTTTGTTTCTACAGCTAAAAATTATAATTACATGAATTTTCTGTATTTACCGACATGGTGAACACGCCGTCTACAGACTACGTTAAAAAGCCATTCATCTGCCTTTTTTTGCAGCTTTTGTGCAAACAGACCGACACACAACGAGTGAAGAGCCGCAACGGATACGCGCCGGCCTTGACCTGCTGCTTGTGATTTCACTGTACGAAGCTGCAGGGACACAAGAAACTGCTTCTCAAAGAAACTGAAAAGCTTTAAAAGTATTTCTTTCTCTTTTTTGTCGCAAAACTAACCCCGGGAAATAAAGCCGGTTGAGTTTTGAGTTTTCAGTCCTTCAACTTTTCTTTCATTTATTCTTCCAGGAATAGAGAGGAGCAGAAAGCAGAGGACATGCAGGAGCAGATGCGTCGTGTCTCTGCAAAAAGAGCATTCAGCAGAGTTGCCTTCTATTTTATTTCCTCAGATATGAGCCTGAATAAGGTCAGAGAATAACCTTTGAAGTAGTGCACTATAAACCACACAAGGGCTGACTAAGAGACAGAGAGAGTGTGTGTGCTGTGACATTTCCTCCATCCTCTAATTTGAAGGCGATCCACTTTAAAGATATTGGAGGTGGAAGGACTCTGTGTGTTCCAGTGTTTTAGAAGAGTTTATCATCTGTTGACCTTCTCAGCCACAAAAGCCACAAACTAAAGGAAAGAAAAGGAACAGGAAAAAAGAAAACAGCCTCCGCTCTCGCGCTCGCTTTCTCTCCCGTTCAATAAAGATGTTGTTCTGTGTCATGCGGCGGCAGCTTGTGATCAAAGCCAGCCGAGTAAACCAGCCCGGGTCCTGTACAAATAGCGTGTCAGCCTTCATCTAATGACTGTCTCCTCACTGATTGGTTGCTGTTTTCTTACCGTCAGGGGAGTGGCTGCGGAGTAACGACGTGGGAGGAGGTTCTCTGGTCCTTCATCCTCCGTGTAGACAGTTGTAGTCGGAGCATTTCAAGTTTTGGAGGAATCAACAGAACAAGAGGTGAGCGGCTGCTTCAGAGGCCAGCCCGTTCATCCAATCAGGGAGCTTTGATTTCTGCTGTGTTTGCCGCCACAGTCGAGCGAAA
The DNA here is from genome assembly GCA_008933995.1 of Datnioides undecimradiatus. Lineage (NCBI taxonomy): Eukaryota > Metazoa > Chordata > Actinopteri > Lobotiformes > Datnioididae > Datnioides > Datnioides undecimradiatus. Next base: position 5,601,688 of record WARS01000043.1, on the reverse strand, counting down.
GCTAAAGTTTAAACTGTGGAGAAACCTCATGAAACACTCTGACATCAGTTTAATATCAGTTTCTGGGTCAAATGAGGATAAATTCAGCAACTGTGGTACAAAGTTTTGTAGCCGACAGCAAAAGGTTATGAATATGTTTCAGTTTCTTTTGTAAAACTTGGTTTGTTGCTTTGTTAAATAACTAAATAAACAGATCGGTGATTCTTGTAAGTCAGGGAAGACATCCAGTGCATCCAGTGCCTGAGCCTGGATGCATTTAGCCTAGCTTAGCACAAACAGTGAAAGCAGGGGGAAACTGCTAGCCAGGTTAATCAAACAAAGTGGAAGAAACCTCACATAACTCCAGATCTGCCTGTTTGCTGCAGAAAAAGAAAAGTAAGTTAGTTAGTTAGCTTCAGTTAGCATTGACGCTAATTATTTACAACAACTGCAGGTTGCACTAAGCTTCTGGTTTCAGTTTGCATACAGATAATCCTGTCTTTGTGGATCTGGAGCTCTGCCCTGACTCCGTTGGGATACAGCTTTAGGCTAGCATGTTTCCAGTTATTATGCTAAGCTAGGCCACACACCTGGATGCACAAAGATAAAACTTGTATTCTAACTAATGTGCAACTCAAGGATTTTCCAAAATGTGTGTGCGCTCCTGCGAAACTCTTTAACTTGACGTGACGTAGGCAGCTTCCTCTTGTCACCAGCTTCCTTGTGTCAGGGAGTCGTGGTCACCGCTGAGACCTGCGATGCAGCATCTTCCTGTCGTCCTGGTTTTTTCCTATTTTTGTTCCTGTTTCTGCAGAAATGACACTTTCTTTGTTGGCGGTCCTGACCTCGGAGCGGCCTGTTAAAGCTATCTGCTCCGTCCAGGTTCCCTGCCTCTCGCTTTGTCTCTCGTCACCATTTTTAGTTCCTCCTTTTCGAGGCGGCCAAACTCGCCGCTTCCAAACATCTCTGCTTCTGCTTCGTGACTCATCGATGGTCTGACGCCGCCGTGTCCTTATATTCAGAGCAGAAATGCATTTGTTTGCATTTGTTCCTTTCAGAGGGAAGTGGGGGGGGCAACAGATGTCGCCATGTTGGCTCTGGTTGTTTCTGATCAGCCACCGGCGACGCCATGACTCCCATCCATCAGAGCAGGGTGCTGTCATGTCACCAACACACACACACACACACAGAGAAATAACTGTATACATACATAGAGACACATTACACATACAGTATGATGTGTGCATGAACTAAAACACAGCTTTTGAGTACACACACACACACTTATGCACGCACACACACATACACAAACCAAGGGGAGTAAATGGGCTGCAGTTGCCATAGAAACAGTTGAGTCCCACAACATCCATTCCAGAGAGCCTTCAGAGAAAAAAGAAGTGTTTGTCTCATTTTTCAGATGTGTGTGCGCGCGTGTGTCTCAACATAAAGAGTCACACACACTCACTCTCTGTCACACACACATACCGAGAGCCAGTGTGTGTGTGTGTGTGTGTGTGTGTGTGTGTATGTGTGTGTGGTAGATCCCCCTCTGTGATCACAAAGAGCAGCTCTCATCCCTGAGAATCCCATTTCACGGCCAGGCTTAGCGATGCTGGTGTGTTATTATGTGTGTGTGCGTGTTAGTGGCGGTGGGGTGTTGTGTGTGTGTGTGTGTGTGTGTTGGGGGGGTGGTGTTACTGGATTACTGGGCCGCTGCTCATACAGGTTGGGATTATATCAAATAAGATGTGAAATTCCTTCAACACAGCAGCAATTGGACGGTATCGGTGTGCGAAGCCTCGGACGGGTCCAGATTTCTGATTTTTTTATTTTTGTTAAAATTGAGTTGAGGCTGGATTTACATTCACAGGAAGTCCTGCAAACAAAACAACAACACAGGCTGTTTGCTTCCCTCCAAGGAAACGACCCACGAGTGTTTCCTGAGGTTGAGTCAAAGCCGCTGTCATGTTTAAAGACGCTGCAGCGACGACGTCGTTCTCACATCAGTCCGGTTCAATGTCTCTACTGTGGTCCCTGATTAAGTTTCAGTCAAGCTGCTCAGGGGTCAGAGGTCACAGCCACAGGTGGACACTGTACATTTTAAATATCATGTGCTGTACTTTGATTTGTGATGCTTTTAGCTGCTGTTGCTCAAATATCAGTTGTTGTTCCTTTTCATTGTTTGTTCGTTGTTTAAAAGGCGCAGCCTGAATTAAGCCTTTATCTTAATTACCCTCTGGGTCATTTGAGTATTTTAAAACTCTCCATATAAAACAGTTTGTTTTCTGCACCCTCAGATCAGATCTGAGAGAGTCTGTTGATGCTTTGTCTCGTAGCGACACTTCACACTTCTGTAGTTAACAAGTCTGTGAGTTTCCCAAACCACAAAACCGGTGCTGAGGAGGCTTAAAAACAATAAAAAGACACAGTTTTATGAATAATTCATCGGTTTTAACGTCCAGAGGGGACGCTGCATGGGTTCGGACCTCGGTCTGCAGGTTAGCGGCCTCAGGAAGGATGGAGACAGGCGGCAGGTCAGCAGGCGAGGCTGTTTTGAAGGTCTGGTGAATCAGCTGCAAACAATTTAAAAGTCCAGACTTGGTTAATTTGTGCAGCTGATGGTTGATATGCATTAAATCACTCACATCAGGCGCCTCGATGTGCATCCGAGGCAAAAACACACATCAAATATGTTTTTTTCTACCCAAAATGATGCATACCTTCAATAAATAGATGCAATAAACAGATAAACAACATAAACACGATACTTTCAGACAATGTTTCTTCTAATTCTGAAGATACTTAAAGGGAATCCTGAGGGGGAAAAACAAGGATCAAAAGCTTAAAAAGAGAAAACTCTGCCAGCGCCGTCAGATAATTCCACTTTTATCTGATGCAGTTTCAGGAATTTGCAGGAATTAAATGTCAAAATATTAAAGCTGGAGCCGATATAAAATAACAGCAAAAATGAGATAATGACACATTATCCTCTGAAATGCTTGAAAAGAGTTGATTTGCATGGAGAAGAAACAAAGGTTTTACCCCCCCCCCCACTTCTTGTTTTAAGGAAACACTTTGAGCTGGGAGTTATCAGGCTGAGCAAACGGCTGCTTCAGATGGAGCTCTTCTCTTTTCCCCTTGCAGTGATGATAGGTTTGGTGTGGAGACTGGATTGCTTTCAAAAGCCCCCCTCTTTTTTTTTTCCTCAGGCTGAAATTTAAATGTGAAAGGAGGGAAGTCGGATGCTGCTCAGCTCCTTCCATCGCGGCGCCTTCGCTCCTGATTCGGTGCGACGGGGACGATGTGGTTCGACGGAGCAGTTTGAGTTATTACAGCGTGCGCCGGGAGAGGATGCAGTTCCTGCATCAAGAGTGGAGAGGTTGAAAGGTCAGAGGTCAGAGCGTGCAGACAATACAGAGAGGCTGGGTGCTGATGATGATGGTGGTGGATGAAGGATTAAAGAGTGCAGTGGAAGCTGTGGATGAGAGTGGAGCAGTCTGAGGCTTAAGACTCACAAATCCTCCACGTGGAGCAGATAAAGGAGACAAAGTGAGGGAAGAGAGCGTGTTTCTCTCAGACTGAATCCATATGAGCCGCCGCCATCACCACCGCCGCTGCCATCACCACCGCCACCGCTGCAGAATACAAATCTGAACTTTTGAATGCACCGTGCACGGATGCATTCGTCTTCCCCAGTGCAAAGATGGACGACTGAGAGGAGCCGAGTTCCTCTGACGGATCAGAAGCTGCAGCGGCTGCACTGCTGCCGCCTGCATCAGTAACCCGCCGCCAAAAACACACACACACACACACACACACACACACACACACTAAAGTTGTCTTTTCCCGAGTGAAACTCAAAATCCTTCACAATAAAGCAACAAGAGAACAAATGAAACAGAGAAATGAGAATAAAAAGGTTTGCTTTAGTCTTATCGTGCTCATACTTCACCGCTTTCAACAAAAGAAGAGTGGCTGCTGAAGGAAACGTCCAAATCAAAGTCATTTAAAAATGTTTGTATGAGTGTTTGTGTTTTAAAAAACTGCATTTAAAGTGAAGGAACACAGCATGAAACAACAGAGAATTAAGACAAAACACTGGGTTAATGCTAAAGATACTGGGAACAGGTGCAGGTCAGATGGAGCTGAGTTAATGTGGCTCTGAATGGATTGTACAGGAAACATGGTGGAGAACGTGTTCATTTAAATAAACATTAAAACAAATGATTATTATTATTATTATTATTATTAAAATAAAATAAATGCTAATATGAATCTTTCATCTGATTCTGGATTACACCTGTCGAGTCTTGAGGTTCAGAGCTTTTCTGTTTCCTCGCGTCGCTCACCTGATGTCTCGTTTCAGACCCTCCACTTCCTGTTTGATCACCTGACTCCGCCCTGACGTGCTGCACCTGACTCTCGTGACTGACTCTATATATTACACACTGGGTCAGTTCGTCTGGGCCCCCGAGTCGAGCGGTCCAGCAGGTTTTCCTCCTGCCTTGTTCTTGGCTCTGATCCGGTTCCGGGCCCACCTGTGAACCGACCCAGCACCTGTTGGTTAAACACTGTATATCTGTGGTCCCCAGAGGATAGACCCTAACAGCCCCGGTGCCCCCTGACCTTTCTTTTACTGCCACCATCATGACAAAATGTCTCTGCATTACATCCTGAAAGTAATCTAATTACTTTATTTATTCTCCTAAAAAAAGATAAGCCATGAGTTGTCATCAGCTGGTGTGTGTGTGTGTGTGTGTGTGTGTGTGTGTGTGTGTGTGTGTGTGTGAACGCTTCAGTGCATTAGTTATGAGGGAATAACAACAACACACACACACACACACACAGATGCATTGTGATCTTAATATGCTGACCAAGAGACACTCCGACAAAATATTCAAATGAACCCCAGCAGGAAGTGTGTGTGTGTGTGTGTGTGTGTGTGTGTGTGTGTGTGTTTGAAGTGAACGGAGATCAGACGGAGCAGATGGATGGTGATTGCAGATCTGTGATCCGCAGCCAATTAAACAGACGCTTCCGGCGTCATTTCACTTTTTTTGTACGTTTAATGTTAATTTCTCTGCTGCGTTCACCTGCACAGAGCTCGGGGAACACGCGTTTCTCTCAGGCTCGTTCGGCCCCGTTATGAACTGCGAACAGCGTTTGGAAGGAGAGTTTCATTATTTCAGGAGGAGATTCACGAATTCTGGCTTTTTAATGTAGCTGCTTAAGCTTTAACCTCCTGACAAGCAGGAACCAACCAAAGCAGGACGGTTGGAGCTGTCATCGCCTGTAAACTGGATTTAGAGTGGACCAAAGCCACATTTTGCTTTGCTAAAGGAGGCATTTCATTAAGGATCCATCCTCTGGGGAGCTGAATCTTGCTTGGTAAACATCACGGTAATCTGTCCACTACATGTCAGCACATATCTTGTGTTTGGGTCAATGCTTTGTCTTGTTGTTGATGCAGTTAGTCGCCAAAATCCCGTCTTCTTGGGAGCATGAACATCCACGGTGAGTTTAACGACAGTCTGGAGGGTCATGTTGACACACCGGACTCTGGACCACAGTGTTCAAACATGTACGGGGTCACGGTGGCAGCACCGAGGTACTCCAGGTCCTCCAGATCCTCCCAGGGCCTCGTGAGGCAGATCAGAGCTCCATGTGGTTCCTTCCAAGTCTGGATCACCAGAAACTTGAGCTTGCGTCCCGGTTTTTGGACAAGTTGCTGCAGCTTTGCAAAGGCAGATTCATCGAGAGTCCGTGAGTTGCTTTTGGTCTGGACTCTAACCTTGGACCAGTCTGCATGGGCTGACCGACCCAGGAGAGAACCAGTCACCTTTAGACCTTTAGACCTAATCTATGGTGAAGTAGGGGTCAGAGCCAGGAAAGAAGTCCAAACACCAGGGAGTGAAGGTGATGAGACACAAACCCAGCAGCAGGTCGAATAAAACAGGAAATGACCGAACAAAACCAGGACAGGTGAACTTAGGAAGCCGGCCTTTGTCGCAGGTTTGAAGCCTGGAGTTTGCATTCAGGTGTTTTCAATGCACAAACTCAAAATGTGCTGGAGGAGTAAAGATGCACCAGCTGCTCGGGGTCATGTGATCAGTTGCAGAGTCGGCGGTCTGCTTCTGGATTCTGCTCAAACCTCCTGCTCCCGCTCCTGGAAACTCTGTTATCTGCTCAGCCTCCTCCATCGGCTGACGGGATATTATTTATCCCCGGAGGTGGCGGAGTGTGCGTTTGTGTGTGTTTTCGCTTTGTTTTGTTTGTTTGTGTGCAGGTGCTGACTCACGCTGAGGCGCCACTGTAAGGGTCCTGACCAGGGACTAAAAGGGAACTTTGATCCAGCGGAGATCAGTCCATTAGGGCGAGTTTCCTCCTATCAGTTCCGAGTCATTTATCAATCGACCAGCCGGCTGGAGCGGAGACGAGCGCTCGCTGGGCGCCTCCATGTTTCTCTTCCTCCTTCCTCCTCTGAGGTTGTGTTTCCACGACGACTGTGATTGGCTTTGGTTGAAGTCGCTCAGGTGGTCACCACCTCCAGTACATGGATCGATTCCCTTTCCTGTTGGTCTCAGGAATCAGAGTGTTTGTTTTAAATGCTGTGCCGTGCCACATGGGTGGGGTTTAGCTCAGTAAACTGTTTCCTCATTGTTTCTTTTACCTTTAGACAGCAGAGTTTATTTAACGTCAGTGATTAAATACCTGATTTAAACGATCAGTTGCATCTAATCTGTTGTTTGTTCAGCTGTAATCTGATCCGACAACAGTTTGATTGATCAACTTCCTGGTTTTAGACTTTTACTTTACCAGATGGTCAAAAATGAGTGAAAAGACAGTTTTTACCCAGAGGGAAACAAGATCCCGGGACGGGAAAACACTTTAATATTTGCTATTTTCTTATTTTTACATTACAGATATAAAATTGGCCCAATTAAAGGATACTGGATTTTCTTTTTTTGGCACAACACAACACATATCCGCAGTTTTCTTGCCAATTCCTTGTATCGCTGAGGAAACTTATCAGCATCACACAAACACAACGGCCCCGTAATCATAGCTCTGCAAGCTGAGATCGACTCTATAATTTAATATTCTCATCAAAACTGCAAACTATGCGGGGCTAAAGACTTTATGCAAATTGATATTTGTTGATATTTTAACAAGACACTGCAGCCTCCGAGGGCTTTAATGTTCATTACACACACACACACACACACACACAGAGTTAAAAATAAATAAATAACAACGCTGCACTGAACAAACAACGCGCTGATGGTTTCGCTGACATTTTGATTTGATTTTCGTCCTGATGGATGCGACAGAAAATGTCCCTGAAACCATTAGGACTCATCCTCTGGGGAGCAGCAATGTCTTTTCAGCGATTACGGCGTCAGATCTCCACATTTTGTGCATCTTTATCTTATTTATACGATTATTATCAAGTGGGTCTTATTTTCCATCTTATTTTCCATAATTATGTCCCTTTTATCTTTGTTTTTATGTTAATTCCTCCTTTTTTAATGTGAAACACTTGCTGCGTGTAATTTCTCTGAGCTGCGTTTCTCCTATGAAAATGTATTTTTATTATTATTATTACAGTTAGTTGTCTTCTGGGTATACAGGCAGTGGTTTCAGCTGCTTTTAACCGTTTGGGAAAAGGCCATTAAACGAACACAAGTGAAGCAGTTCGTCTTTATGGATCATAAACAAAGACATATTTACTGGAATCCAACCATTATTTATTCTGTACCTGCTCTAATTTGTGGAAAAGCCATTAATATTAAAAGGTTCATCCTCAGTGGAGCAGGAATGCATTTTGTAGATTTAATGTTATTGTTTCTTATATGTTTAACACGTTTAACTTGTGTTAGAAGAAGGAGCTCCGGAGGCTCTTTCCAAAGTGTGCACGTGTCCTCAGAAGCATTAAAGGTTGGTGCAGGAGTTTTCCTGCAGGTCAGAGGTCGGGCCAGTAACAGCTAAACGTTGTCACATAACAAACGCTCCTCATCATACAACTGCTGCCGTGAACCAGGTCCCAGAGTGTTATCGCTCTGGTTCTGCAATGATTTCCTTCCTTCCTGAGTTCTCGCCCCCTCCGGAGACTCTTCTGACAATCGCACGCTCGCTGCGTTGTCGCCGACGTTCACTGACAGACGGTGACAACTCGCTGTCATGGCTCCTCGGGATTGGACCAGAGAGAAGAAACGTGTGGACGCTAACGAGAGGGCACACACACACACACACACACTTTGAGAAGTTTTGAGATTATTGAAAACTGTAAGAATCAAACGACACAGATCGTCTTCGTGCGTCAGGTCTCACAGCGTCTGCAGCATTAATGACCTGCTTCACGGTTCAGTGTAGCTGCTGGCAGCGGGTGGACAAGGTTCAGGACCTGAAATCAGGAGCTTTTCCAAACCTGAACCAAAGTATTTCGTTTAAAGAAACCAAGATGATCCAGGCGGTGGTGATGTTTGAGACGAGAGCCAGGCGATGTTTGTCTGTTGAGGACATATTGGTATCATATCCAGCCTTTGCAGAGTCACATCACTAAATAATTCATCGTATCAGCCGCCATATTGGTTAATTACTCCCTCTCAGATCCGGCTCCTGAATCCCGTATTCGTCAGACTCCTGTCACCACAAAGCAATTACAGGGAGACCGGGGAGGGGCCGGGATCATTTTAATGGTTTTAATTAGATAATTGACCTTTTTTTGTCAAATCAAACTCAAAATAATATTTGAAGTGGTGCCATTTACCTACAGCTCAACACCTGACACGTGTCTTTAAACCTGCACCGCGGGACGTCAGAGTGACTACACAAACACTGATGCTAGCTCCTGTCGTACGCCTCCGCCACACAATAGTCTCACACTGCAGCTTTAAATTAAGTCAAACTGGACTGATCCGGGGCGCCGGACTTTAAATTTTAACGTCTGGAGTCTGATCTTTGCATGAAGTTGGGAACTTTCTGGGAGGTCTTTACATAACCGACTTCATTATCGGAGGAACAGACGTTAAACCAGCAGCTGTGCCGACGCTCCAGAGGAAGGTTTTGTCTGAACTGGATGGAGGCTTTGTGTGTCAAAAGCTATTCTTCCCCCCTCGCTCCTCTCCTTCTCCACCTCCACCCTCCTCCTCCTCCTCCTTTAGTCCTCTGGGCCAATTTTTGCAGGCAGCGGGGGACGAGGGGAATGAGTCTCCTCGCAGCGAGGTGTGGCGCTGAATGGGGAGAGGATGATGAAGGCTGGAGAGAGAAAAGAGACAACACTTCACTGTTTGGCAAACCGAGTGCAGAGGAGCTTCACAAACCTTCTGCCTTTCTTTGTCAGACTCGAGAGCGCCGGGCTCATATTTGTTAACCGACACACATGTTTACTCCTTCTGCTTCCCCGGCACTCTGAGGTCAGTCCGCCTGAGCAGAAAACCTCTTAATTTCACAGCTCTGACTTTTTATTTTCACATTATTGTTCATTTAATAGTAGAGAAACATGAATTTTGGTTCTTAGTTTACATTTATAGCCATAAATCGCATCACACACATGGGTCAGTGTGCGTACGTATAGATTGAGGTGTTTTAAAGCTGATTTAAGGGATGTTTGTTTATTCTGATTGGACATAATAAACAATTAATATAATATATGCATGCAGTTGCAGTGTAGAGACGTTTATATCCATGAGAAGCTGTTGTAATATCTGATTTAACAGGCAGAACATGACAGAACAGCGTCTGCAGGGTCGGTGCTGGTGCACGTGCTGGACCTCCTCCGCTGTGTGAGATCCAGTGAGCAGGGCTCGTTCGGAGTGACGATTGCGCTGCTGCAGCTAAAAAACCTTTTTGAATGCGCTGTGCACCGGTGCGTTGGCATGGTGAAGCATGCATCGCGCTACATTTCAGGACTTTTACGCTGATTTTCCTCCGTCAGACGCCTCAAAACGGTTCAGTGGAGCCCGGCGTTCATGGTCTGACCCTCGGGGACAAAGTCGTTGCACAACCTGATGGAGTTGGAAGAAAATGAGTTTGATCCTGGTCGTTGTCCTGTCCTGACTGCTGGGTTTGAATATGTGAAATAGTGTTCACATACATGCATTGCTTAGTGCATTTCCTACACTGGGCTCCTGCTGCTTCTCCAAACTACCGGCATCTACTGCAGGTGATGCACTGACTCTGAGGAAGTAGCTCATGCAACCATGCAAACCAGGTCCAGACCTGATGCTGTGGGCACATGCAGTCAAAGCGTTTCACTTAATATAATAATCTGTGTTTTGCTGGTTTGCAGACTCAGATTGTGTTTGAAGGGGATTGTCGCTTTGGGAGTGAAGGCGGCGCCCCGACGTGCGGCGCCGGGCTCCTCTCTGCTCCCTGGGAACAACACTCAAACTGCATTTTATGAAGTAGTTTCCGGAGACAAACCTCGCTTTGCGTCTGTGTGTGTGGAGTTTAGTTTGTTTGGTGTTCGGAGCCTGAAAGGAAAAGGTTTTCCACTGCACTATTCAGAAACCACACACACACACACACACACACACAGCAGGTTGTGTCTCTGCTTGTTTTCAGCATCGATCGCAGAGATCGACCTGCTGAGCCTCACAACATCCAGTCAGTAACCAGCCAGCCACTGACCGGCTGCTCCATCGATCCTCTGCTTCACTGACTGACTGATTAAAAGTCTGACGCGACCGCTTCCCGCCTGGTTATCAACTGACTGACTGGTTTCCTGTTCCAGCGCCTCCGTCGCCGCTCTCAGCCCGCGCCCGTGTCCCGTTCACACCTGCCTCCTCCGCTCGATTCCTCCCGCTCTTCCCTCCCTCTCCGATTCTTCCGCAGTTCCTCCCCCGTCCTCTCCTCGGGATCGATCAAAGTTCCCCTAATGTTCATTAATGTCGAGGCCCAGACAGGGAGAGCGTCCTGTACGCAGCGGGCCGCAGGTTTGATCCCCACCACTGGTCGTCTTTCAGCGCTGTCAAAGAGCTCGGACGTTAAAAGGGTCGGGGGATCGATAGCTCGCTGTGTGACCGCGCTCGATGGACAGGCTTATAAAAGCTCCTGATTGGCTGCGAGATGTTACCATGGATTTATTCGGGGACGGACGTTTGAATTTCTTTTTGCGGAGCTTTAAAGGTTTATCGGATGTTTCCCGTCGGCTTTGTGAGGCGGCGACGGCTCCAAAGATGCAACGTGACGGGCGACTTCCTCTGAAAGAGAAATTAGCAGCGTGTTTATTTACACCAGAGCTCAACATTCATAACGCTCGCCGACCTTTTAGTGGCTGAAGACTCCCTTCAATTTTCTCATCAAGCGTTGGGCTGAAAGCAGCCTCGGGCTACAGAAACACATCAGATGGAGAATTTCACACATTTGTTTTTTCACAGGGAACCTCAGCTTCTGCCATAATGGTGAAATACCAGCATGCTTTAACATGACTGATGTTTCTGAGCACTACTAATGATAAACTCTCCGCCTGGTGAGAATAAATGAGCGGGGGGGCGGCGGCGGAGTGCTGCTTCTTATTTATTTCTCTGGGTTTTTTTTATGTTTTATCAGCGCCGAGCTTCAGAGCTGCATGTTTTCACGGTGAAGTGGTAATTTCTCCGGGCGGCAGCGGATTGTTTCCCACCTTTGCTCGCTCGTCCTCCCACTCGGAGCTCGTCTGGAGCTCAGCGCTGGCGTTTTTTAAAGCTGTTTTCTCGTGGCTTTAGTTTGGCGAGGGCGAGCGCACAAAGATCCTGTAAAATCACACGCACACCCCCCCCCCATCCCCCGGCTTTGAATTCTTTAACCGGTGCGTGTGATTTAACACGCGTGTCAGAAACGCAGGGAGAGGCAGTCGTGTGAGGAAGGATCGCGTTAAACGCATGAAGTGTTTGAGAAGAGCGATCAGGACTGAGCGATCCTCCGCTGGATTATCCTGCGCTCTCACTCTTTCACAGTATTTATCCTCTGAAGCCGAACGTTTGTGTCTCTGTTGCTCTTTAAACAAAACACAGTAAAATGAAAGTTTCCCTGTTTGTTGAACCTCCTCCCAGACGTTCATGGTTCCCAGATGCTGAACCCTACAGCGCCACCACGAGTTGGACTTTATTTGGCTTCAGTTTAACTTTTGGATGGATTCATGATCCCCAGAGGTTGAACCCTGACGACTCTGACCTGAACACCGACGCTGAGAAACACAAACCAACTTGAGTCTGAGTGAAGGTCGACAGGAGCAGCGATGAACACATGAAACTAATCGACGGTGACGCCTGAAACCTTCTCTCACCAGCTGGACGGCTCCTCACCAGCGCCGACAGACCACTGTCATGACTGCACGTGTGAGCATGTGTTCAAACTCAAGGTGATTGGTGCACCAGCTGAAGGCTTCTACCACTGAAGATGCACGATACAGGACCCAAGATGGCGGCCGAGCTGCACGGGAGTTTGTTGTGTTAGACAAACTAATCTTGTTTTATCCTTTTACCATTTTAAAGATATTATAGTTTAGTTTCTGTGTTTCGTGTTTAATGAATCTTCCACCCGTCTGGTTGGTTTAGTTTCTCTGTTGTTTTGCCCTTTGCCCACCTGACGCCCATCCACACCTCCCGTTTTGCTGAAACACCTTGTGAATGAACCCTCAGATGCCAGCAGCTCGTCTCCGTGGCTGCTCGGCACCTGATGACGCTTATTTATGTTGTGTCTGGGCGTAACAGCCAGTTACATCATTAGCAGTCGCAGCGTTGCAGCTCGGCTTTGATTTCGCGTGGTTTCTATCGACCTAAAGGAACCCTGTGGAGTTCTCGTTTACATTCAGCGCTGCCGCCACAACACATTGTGAGTATCCTCAAGGTCTAACAAGCATGTTTGATGCATCCTCCACCTACAAACCACCGGCAAAGTTCCGTAAAAGTGCACGAAAACACAACAAAACAGAGACACGCGGATGAAAAAGACGACTGGGAGGACCACGGTGACCTGCGGGGTCATGTGGTCTGAGCTGTGGACCCACAGTTTGCAGATGATCACAGCACAGATTGTCCTCCTGCTTCCCCTCTTTCTTTTAATTAGTGTTAACATGTGATCAGGGACCCGGGAACAGCCGGCTCGGCCTCTCGAGGACGCTCCGCCGCCACCTGCGCAGTCTTTACCCACAATGCTCTTTTAAGCTCAGGAGGAGGAGGTGCAGGTGGGGGTGGAGATGGATGGATATGACATAAAGGTGGTGAAACATGAAGTGTGACTCTCCTCTTTTCAGAAAGCTCCTACGACAAGTCGACGTGGTTTCCTCCAGGACGGACTTTTACCTGAACGCGTGCGTCGTGTCACCGCGGCGGAACATTCAGTCATTCGCCGGCCGAGGACTTCCTGCATTACTCCAACAAGGTTTCCAGCCTTTTCAGCCTCGTGGTCGCAGCAGAAACTGTTTTGGTTTGGAGCAATTTGTCAACACGTTTGTTTTGAATCAAATTAGCTGAATTCACTGTTTTTGTGTTAATATTAGATTTATTCACCGCAGAGGCTTAAAACACTTGTGTTTCTGTGTCGGCTCTGACACCGGTCATCCACCTCAGACATGAGACATGAGACATGAGCACTTTAATGAGGTGTGATCAGAAACCCTGTTATAAATTTGTCACCTTGTGCAGAAATACGCTCCTGCCACGCACGCATCGCCCCCTGGATGTACGGTGTTTAACCTCCTTTCCACTTCCACACTTGGGGGAATGCAAATCCAGGGACGTAGGGCAGGTGGCGTGCAACAATCGTGTTGGGGCAGCAAGCCTTTCAACACGCTGCAAGCAGCGCATTGCAATGATGGCGTGTCCAAGTGTCATTGCACCAAATTCAGATGCCTCAGAACAGCTGGCGTCTGACCCTAGAGAAGAAATCCACAGTGCATGACTCTGCAAAGACTAAAGAAACTAGAAACTGATGCATCCTCCGGAGCTTGGAGACTGCAGCTGATGTTCGGTCTCCGGCTCGCAGACCTCACCCTCATCACTGCTGATTCTCCTCCACATGCAGCTTTGATCACAGGCTCGCTGGTTCAGTTTGAGCTAAGTGCTGAAGATGTACAAATGTGCACTTGTGCACTGGTCCTGATGATACTTGTGCGACGTAACTGGCTCGCAGCAGTTATTGCTCACACCTGCTGCACGCTTAATGCAGTGCTGCGCTGCGTTCGGGAACAGCAGGAGCAGATTAATCAGTTTTACAGATGGACAAACTGTCGTTGGACGGGCTGAGGTGCAGAAGAAACACAGAACTGTTTGAATCCTTAAAATCGTTTTTTTAGTTCGCATCTACATCTCTATACAGCTCACAGTGAGACCGGGGCCGTTGATCCATAAGAATAGATTTACTTTGCATGTTCACAACATCCTGCAGAATTGGGATTTGAACGGCCGGCCGTGAAGGTTACGCTCTGCTGAGCGTGCCGAGGTTAAAAGAAAAAAAGACCTGCAGGTCTGTCGGAGTCGGCGAGGGCAGATACATATGTAGAAAATGCAAGAATGTGTGTTTCATGAGACGTCTGCGCTGCCAGAGAATCACTTAACAATACGCCCGCGGCGGAGACCGGCCGCAAGACACGAGAAACACAAAGTTACAGGGATAAATAAATTAGCGCCGTGTGCATTTAGTCTGATGTGAACACAGTCTCATTAATGTTTGACAACTGACACGCCGCACAGCCTACATAATCTTCATATAGGGAGTGAGTCAACAGAACACACACACCGTGGATCAGCAGAATACATTACAGTGAGTCAGAGGCTGCTGGGTGACTGCAGGATTTGACTTCTCTCTTTTGAAGAATAGAGCTAAAAAACAAGAGAACACACAGCCTGCAAATGAAGATGTGTGTGTGTGTGTGTGGCTGAGGATGCGTGTGTGTGTGTGTGGCTGAGGATGTGTGTGTGTGTGTGTGTGTGTGTGTGTTTGCTTCATCAGACGAAAGACATTTTCTGTGAATCCATAAATATCTTCCATTTTGTGTTCTTCCTGCCTTCGCTCTCTTTCATCTGCAGGACGCTGACATCAGGTTTTAATGAGCGCCCTCTTGTTATCATCATTAGCGCTAATGTTTATTATTTGTTGTTGTGCATTAAGACCCAGCGTGCAGCATTAAACCGGAGCAGGAGGAGACGTGCGTGGTCATTTTGAGCAGGTCGGAGGATCCCGGGCTCTCGGTGAACATGCATATGTTAATAACGAGGCTTCTTTGTGTTTTTCAGCCTTTTTGCTCGTTGCAGCAGCGAAACAAACGCTCTTGTTTTGTTCGGGTTCATTTCCAACACTCCGACTCTGAACCAGTCTTGTTTCTGTGTTTCCGTTGTCGTGTCTGGAGCCTGGATGCGAGAATCTGTAACTGATCTTAACGAGGGATTTGCTCATGGTTGAAATCAGCTTTGAGACGGTAAACTTAAAGAATCTGAAATAAAAAATAAAAATTGTGAATGTTTTATGCAGAAAAACTGCAAATGTGGTGTAAAACTCAGATGTTCTGCTGTTTCTGTGTTTTCGGGTGGATCAGACACTTCATGCATCAGCCAACAAAACACTAAGCACTCCTATCTAAGCAGTAATCCCTGCTCAACCTGCTTTTTAACCATGTGTTTGCACAGTGACCATGATGTTTGTATTTGCACTGCTTGCGTTACTAGAGGGCGCAACTAGAGGGCGCCACTGGGCGGCTGGGGTTCGGGGGAAACTGACGACGTGAAGACCCGGAAGTATTTTCAAACTCCGACGCGCAGCACACACAGCGAGCCCGTCATCTTAGATGAAGGAGGCTCGAGACCCTGAACCGATGACCCCAAAGGCCAGAAACTAAACCTGACGGGCAGGAAACGTCCAACCAGAACTGGAGATATCAGAGTCTTAAACCGTTTGGTCACCAGGACGCCCACTCTTTAAAATACTCTGAGAGCGCGGTCACGCCTGCTAGCGCCGTGCACAAATGAGTGAAAACACACAAACGGAGACGAAGTAACAGCAGATACGCGGCGTTAGCATGAATTTAGCGTTTAAAGCCCTTTGACGTGTACGATATCCGTCTGCTGATCGCTGGTGACGCCAGCAGCTTCCGTTCGCCATGCCTCTTCTTTTCGTCCTGCGTCAGGCCGTCCATCACGGCGGATGACAGATCAGGTCGAGGTGCAATCTCAAATAATAACTGTGATCATGAACAACGTCCTCGTGAGCTCTTTGTGACACCGGAGAAGATAAACAAACACGTCGGCTCAGAGAGAGAGCAGCGTGACCTGCTGTCAGTCACCACAATTTGATTTTTGCCCCCAGCTGTGGGCTCGTGATGTACGGTGGCTGACAGGGGGCAAAACAGCGACCCGACGCTTCAGGTATGATGCTAATTCACACACACACACACAGCAGCAGAGCGGAGCCAATGACACGCTGCAGATACAGAAATGATGCAAAAACACACAAACACCGACACAAACGGTAAAACGCTGCATCTTCAGCCAACGGGACAGAGTCGTCCAGGCCTGCAGGGGGAGCTCTGAGCCACGGGCTGACGTTTAGCATAAAGGACGTTTTATTGCATTTGTTTTGGTTTCTCAGACGTGTCTTCGGAGCTGCAGCGAGTTTAATCCAATAGAAATGTTTTGTGTTTGTTTTCCACCTGTTGTCCTCTGCGATGATGCGTCAACTCAGCCGTCCAATGAACGAGCGCCCTGGTGACTTCATGCTAACTTAACGGCGTCAGTGCATCGTTGCGTGTGAATTGCGCAGGTTTTGTGCAGAGTTATCGCTCCTGGTTGGCGTCGCCGTCCTCAGCGTGCTCATTTTCAGGCTGCCGGGCGTTAACACACAACCACAAAGCAGCGTCTCATTTGCATTTTAAGGTCACAGTTCACAGTTGTGGTTTGACGACTCAGCGCGTTAAACCCGGGCCCATCTGCGCGTCGCCTCACCGTACGTGGCGCCGCGCTGTTTGCTGTGATTTATGCGAACTGACCCTTTAACACGGCGGCTGCTCTGTGCTGGGGCTGAACATGGTGAAGGAGCTGCTCTGCTACCTGCCTCTCCCCGCTCCCCGCGCCGTGTGAGGAGTGAAAAGCTCTTTTTGTTTGGCGCCGAGTCGCCCCTTAAAACTACAATACCAGGAGACATGTTTAATATTCCTCTCTGTACATCAGATACTTTCTTTTGCATGAAATCAGATATTTGCCCCGTTAATATTCTCCAGCTTCCATTATGCACAAAACAACATTTTATACTTTGACCAAGAAAATGATGCCTGGGAGGCGTTTCACTGAAGGGGCTGCAGCCTCGCCGAGGAGGCCCGGGGCTGGGGAAGAGCCACAGTGACCCCTACAGGACGGAGGGGGAGAGAGAGGAGAGAGAGATGTAAGAGAGGGAGGCAGAAAGAGAAGACGGAGAGAGAGTTGATGAAGAAGAAATGGGTGCAGCGTTACGAGAAGAGCAAAGTTTGGAGAAATGGCGATAACTCACTCCCCCACTCGACTGAGCGAGGATTCGTTTTTCGGTTATTTTGCTTCTGAGCGCTGAAAGATGCTGCAGCAGACTCGCTCTGCAGGAGAGAAGACGGACTGTAGGACTTCAGCCCACCTGCAAACCTTTTCATCAAACAGACGCAGAGTCGAGTTAAACATCTGAGCATCGCCAGGCTGCAGAGCTCTGCTCGGCTTTACTTAAACCATTAATGAAGACTGATGACGAGTTGAGCCTGTGAACAAGAGTCCAGGAGGAAACGATGCCCCGGGCGGCTTCAGAGATGTAGATATAGATGCTATAGATTGACAGAAGCAGCAGCAAAGGTCACGGATAAGCCGCCGCCTGCACGTCGAGGTCGAATCACAATGCAGGAAAACACAAAACACACCAAACTGAACGCCGACGAGACGCGACAGCACGTTGATTCAAAGTCGTCTCAAAATAAAAGAAGGTTGTTTTAAAGGAAATTACAGGTTCTGAACGTGCGATGGTGAATTATTGAAAAGACAGTGGTGGTAATTACACAGAGGTGTTACACGCTCATCCGTACAGCGGGTAATTAAAGAGACGTTAAAGCAAGTTCCATCCAGCGACGTGTAAAATGGTGCAAAACGCAAAATGATCGAACTGAATTAAATAAAAAGAATCAAATTCAGATTCAAATATTAATAATTAAAGGTGAAACACAACCAAGCTGCTTTATTACAGCCTTATAAACCATGATGATGATGATCAGTGAACGCCTCATCTCTTCCCTTTGTTGTCATCGCCGTGTTTTATATTTCTATTCCTGTAAATAATGAAGTCCAATCACAGCAAACTCCAGCGACCCGTGGCGGTAAATAACAGTTGCATAATGTCTTTTTTCTTTTGCCTCAGCAGGTCTGAGAGAAGCGGCGTCTAAGACGGCCTGATTATGCAGGTCAGTTTTATAAAAAGACGATTATACAATGGCAATTATGTAATCAGCGGATCAAACGCAGAACAAAAGATAACGGGACAAAGGGTGAAGCACGTGGGCAGGGAGGACGAGCGCCGCGTGTGCAGCTGTGTGTCGATCAGTTGGTTAAGTTTTCCCAAACGCCTCGCTTCACTTCTTAAACCGCTGCGACCCGACGCGCTGCCTAAAACTCAAATATGATACGAAGCTCAGCGTCTGAGCTTCTGTGAGAGGCAGAAGCACGAATCCGCCGCCTTGTTTCCGCTGCTGTCACCAGTCCACACACCTGTATTCAAATGGAGACGGGGTTTTTTTAATAAGTGTTCATAATAACAACAAAAACTCACATTTCGTTCGGTAAAAGACTCCAAAATTCAAGGCAATTCGAACGTTTGTGTGACTCAGTGTCAAAGCAACAAAACTGAAAATCACTGAAAAGGATAAAAAGTAAGGAAAGAATGCCGAGGTTTGTTTCAGTGAGGGGGAAGAGCTGCAGCCGTGGAGTCGTGGAGAGTTTCAGATTCGTGCAGTGATTCGGTGACGAGACGAACGGCTCTGACCAATAGGATGTTTCACGATGTGCGCGCGGCTGATGAGTGTTGCCACGCTCCACAGGTGTTCTGCAGATAAATCTGCTCACGCCGTCTCAAACCAGCGGCCGGCTGCCTCACATCGGCTCGGTACCACCAAAGGCGAGCCTCAGCAGCCATCTTGGAAACGCCGTCGTGCAGATACTGCAGGCTAACGAGCAGAAGCGTGTTTAAATGGTTATAACTTCACTTTGAATTGTAAAATCTGATATAAAAGCTTAACTGTGGCGACAAAAGAAGGGTTGAAACACCTTTTAATGCTTCTGCCACACATGCACGAGGTTTCACGACTCCAGCTTCTCTTCTAACTCAGTGAAGCCGACCGATAATTACTTATTCATCTGCAGACAGTTTGTCTTCTTCCTGCTTGGACGTGGCAAAGCTTCTGTGCACACACAGAAACGGTTTGTCCCAGCTTGGTGTGGAAGAGTCCGACCGGGCTGCGCGGGGAGACGTCAGACTCATCCAAACAGCTTGGGGATGAACTGGATCTGGACTGCGAGACGCGGTGCGACTCTGGAGAGCAGTGGCGGCTGTTCCAGCCTCACACATGTGCAGACCTCACACACAGCTGCCGCGTTAGGCTGTCCGCACACTTCTGGCCGCGTAGTCTCCAAAACACTGTTTTTCCTCTCCAGCGGCGGCGAATTCAGAGTCGACTGCATTCGACAATGAGTCTGAGTTGTCAGTCCGCCCTCCCCGGACGGTTTCCACCTGCTCCGACTTCCAACACAACCATCCTCCTACTTTAACAAGTTTCCACCCAACCGTTTCCTCCCTCCTGGAGCGTGTCGAGAGGTCGAGGGGTTGCCAACCCAGATGACCGGCGGGGCCCGCCAGAGCAGGTGTTTGACCATATTGGCGCGGCCGGTAATTACCCACAGTCCCCCCGCAAACAACACGGGCACCGGGCAGGCACCATATTGCCGCCATATCGTCATGACAACACATCAAACAGACACGGAGGAGCCAGGAGTGTGGACTCGAGCCTGTGGCGGTGAATTTTCATGACGATGATTATGAATAGAGGGGGAAATAATTACAGCGCTGCACTCGCCAAAACCTACTCCATCTGTGTGTGTGTGTGTGTGTGTGTGTGTGTGTGAGTGTGTGTCGAGGCGGGGTACCCGGAGCTTTGTGGTGAGCGCCACGCGATTCCATTCCAGATGAAATGGGATAGCAACACAATTATCTCAAGTCCAATTCTTTGAGGCCTATTGTGTCTGTAAACTGAGCCTGAGCGAAGGATTAATGTGTCTGTGGGGTTTAGAGAGGAGGGATGGAGGGGGTGGGGGGGTGGTGAGGAGGTGGGGAATGAGGTGGAAAGCTGTTGCTTCATCTCTCTGGTGAATAGGCTCCATGCTCCAACCATCCAGTGAGGTGGAGAGACATAAGAAGACGAGGGGGCGGAGGGGAGTGTAGAGAAATCCGATGTGGAGGCAGCGGGGAGAGGGACCGGCCTTCACCGACAACAGAAAGAAAAGGAGAAGAAGAAAAAAAACAGAGAGAGAGAGACAAGAGGAGCAAAAAAACAGGCCATTTATTCTGTCCAGATGTAATGAATGTAACGAACCCACACCGCCCACCCAGGGAGCGGGAGGCCGGGGGAGGGAGGGGGGAGACAAAGGGAGCGAGAGAGACGCGCAGAAACAGAGGGGGGGGGGGGGCGGGAGAGGGAGTCACAACCATCACAGCCGTCGCCACAGCAACAGATTGGCTAAAACGCCGGCCCGGGTTCTCCCAGGATGCTCGGCTCCCCCTCATCTGGTATAATTTACCATCCAATGATGAAATGACGAGTAAGAGCCCAAATCTCCAGCTGAGAGAGTTTAGATTTCACTGAGACGACACATCTGCTGCCGCTGCTGCTGCAGGAGGAGGAACGATCACAGGAGGAGCGCGGCTACGAGCCGCGCTAATAGTTACAGCGTTAGGCCGAGGGCTGTGGCATCTGCAGAGGCTCAAGTGTGTGCACGTGCTCTCATCTGATCACTGTGCAGGAGAAGTGTAAATGCTTCATATACCTTTATATATCAGCTGTCGTTCTCATGCAATGCTCATTAAAGTAGCAGCAGTAAGCAGAGCAGTTGAGCAGTAGCAGGTAGCAGTAATGCTAGCAGTAGCATCAGCGCTAATTGCAGTGGCGTCAGTCATACTAGACTGGTAGTTGCATTAGCATATTAGCAGCAATAGCATGTAGCAGATGTGCAGCAGTAGCAGAAGCAGCAGTATTGTGTTATTTTGCAATGTTAGCAATGCTAACTAGTCGGTTGCAGTAGTCATATTTGGTATTTTAAGATTATCCCCGTAGCAGCAGCAGTGTTAGTGACAGCAGCAGTGTTAGTGACAGCAGCTGCAGCAGTGTTAGTGACAGCAGCTGCAGCAGTGTTAGTGACAGCAGCTGCAGCAGTTGCATCTGCAGCAGCAGGGAGTGAATCAGAGCAGGTATCAGCAGTTGCAGCAGTCGTGCATACGCAGAGAGTCACCTGATCGACCCGTCAGTCCCTGAATCTGCTTTTCAAGGAACCTAAGGGTTCCTTCATCCGTTCTGGGTTTAAACTGCGGCGTAAACACCTGTGCTGATGTGTGTGTGGATGACAGTCCAACAGGGATGATGCCGCTTGGCCGTCGGTCCAGCTGCCATCGGCCTTCCTCTGCAGATCCATGTCAACGTGTTGACAAACCATAAACAAACCGGTTTTACGGATGCAAATCATTAAAAATAAGACAATAAGTTTGTGGTTGCGAGGCCTAAACCAGATCATTAACCTTTGGAAAGTGCTGCACCCTGAAGTCTCAGATCAGACCCTGGTCCCTGCAGAGGCTCCTCCACAGGCTCCTAGACCTGGAAGAGTCCCAGGAGGAGAAAAGAGGTTTTCTGTTGGTTTTAAGAGATGTGAATTCAATAGTAGGAACGTATTTGCAACAGACTCCACATATTTATATTTTACCCCTGACAGGAGAGAAGGCAGCCCCCCTCTGACTCTCCAGGAATCAATCCCAGCCCCTCCCCGCCAAAACACCAAAACACAAAACTTCTCCATCCACACGTTTCCACCCGAGCCGACGCCCTCGGGCTGTTGTAACTCTGCTGGTTTGATGTTCTTTACGCTGCACAACAACAATAACAACCTGCCTCTCTGTCGAATCAAAACCCACAATGCACCTGCCATAAGTCAGACCTCAGCGCATTCGCTCAGTCGAGCCTGGAGGGAGGCGACATTTGGTTCCCGAGCGCTCGGCCTGCTGCTGAAGGACGCTCCCTCCAGGAAAATAAATGGGATCAAAATAATGTTATATTATATTTATTATTATATATAACTCTGCTGAGTGTCTTCTATCACAAGTCACAATGAGTTGTCATATGATTTCAAACAGACGACAGGCACAGCGATCGCTTACTGCAACAAGTCGGTGGGTGAAAATGAGTTTCCTGACACCAAATTAACACTTCACCAATCAGGATTTTAAAAAAGCACCTCATCCTCACCACCGCACGCAGGTCAGACTTTAACAATGCAAAGAAACCACCAATGCAAACGTGTCAAACGCTCCTGCGTCTTCACATCTGCATCCGGCTTCGGTGAGAAGATGAGAGGACGGCGTGTCTGAGGAAAGCTCTGAACCCTCGCCGTGTCACAGGTGACTTCAGCTGGTGATGATTAACTCGTATAATTTATAAAATCAACTGTGGACTGTGCAGGTTTTCTCAAAGCCAGATTTCATTTTAAATATCTTAATATTGTGTGTAATTGCAGCAAAATTATGTATTAATGTCTTTTAATTATGACTCTAAATAAGTATTTCAGTTTGGACTTTAATTATAATTAATTATATAATTGGACTTTAATTATAATTATATGGGGGAGTGGTGGCCATGTGGATAAAGAGGCGAGCCCCACAACCTGGAGGCAACCAGACGCCGGCTCAAATCCAGACCAGACCAGTATGAGAGGTCGGCACGGGAGACATGAAAGGAAGAAACCGAGATCTGGCATCACTGGCCACCACCGTGGGCCCTGAACCCCCCTAGCTGCTCCCCGGGCGCCGTAAGTGGCTGCCCACTGCCAGCATGTGTGTGTTGTGTGTGTGTTGTACATGCGTGTGAGTGCGGGGTCTAATTTCCACTTGTGGATAAATAAAGTGAATCTTCTTCTTCTTCTTCTTCTATAAACATGAATATTCATTAGAATTATGTTTTAACAGTTATAAGTAATATTCTGATATATTCTTTAGACCTGCAGAGTCATAATAAAGTCTTATTCCTGGTTTTGAGTCTTTTCCTGGGATTAAACGTCTAAATCAAGGTTATAATGAAAAGGGGAGCTGAGCTGTGAACAGAGCCACAGGTTATGATCTTTAACCATCCGATCACACAGACAGGCAGGCAGACAGGCAGACAGACAGGTGTACAGGTAGCTGGCGTCCTGTCTGCTGAGTGTCATTCACGTCTGCTGAGCCGCGGTTGAAGAATGAGCGGCGGCGTCCCGCTGTCTTCGAGGAGAGCCGGATCAAAGACCGCGGCGGGGAGCGAGCTCTTTAAAATGACACGGAGACACGGAGAGCGAGGCGGCGTTTCACATCTGACAATAATCCTCCGCCAAAGAAACCCCGAGAACAGAAATCAGTGAGGACACGATGTCTCATTCAGCCTGTTTACAGTGACGACACCTCGCCATGACGCTGCAGAGACGCACAGGGACCCGGGTCTTCACCTGCACACCCTGCTGAAGCTAACGTTCAGGTATCAGGCATCAAGTGACCTCTGTCACCATGGTAACAATAATCAACACACGTGTAATGCTGATGCAGTTTGGTGAGATGTTGGTGAGTTGTTTGTTTAGGCTCAAACGACAAAACTGCGGCAGCTCATGCATCTTCAAGGCTTCAGTTGGTGAGAGAGGAAGGATCTAACACTGCACAGCTGAGCCGTTGTCTTACCGTTAGTGATGTTAACAGCTAAATGTATTTTTACTGCGGGGGGGCGGACGCAGGAGCGCTCACGCCCCACATTTAGCACCCCCGCGGAGCCATCTGGGAGCTTTTACAGTCTCACATCTGAAAATGAAGCTCGGCCTATTTTAAACACTGGGTTCACCTCCTCTGTGATCAGGTGTCAGCTGCAGCTGTTTTACGATGCATCGGTTGAAAGTTTTAGCAAAGTCTCATCTGCACTTTATTAATAAGACCATTCGTCAAGGATTCAAGTTGAGTGTTTTCTTTGTCGCCTGGAGATCTTCAAGGCTCAGGGTGTGAATGGAGTCTCCGCTGGTTCAAAAGACGAACAACTGAGCATGAAAACAGCTGGTTCTGTTATAAAGGTGCAAAGAAACTGCACAGAGAGTTAAGGAGAGAGGTTATTTATGACCCCAAGGTGCTTTTTGGTGCTGGAAACTCTTTTGTGAGCTGAAAGCTAACGACTCAGACCGGTTCCTCAAGGCGTTAATGTTGTTCGTCTGGACTCGAGGCCAAAGTTCGGCGCCCGTGCACGTCGTCTGCGTTTGTCTGGTGCTTTTAGGTTCAAACAGATTCAATAATTAGAATTAATTCATTTTCAGGTGTGTCAGCTCCGTCTCTGGCTTGTTTCGTCTCCATAGCAACAGCAGCCTCTGTTTCGTCGTGGGTGTCGCAGTATTTTAGGGACATTTTCACTACAAAAACAGCCAAATGTGGGGATCATGAACAAAGTGCAGCGGCAGTCAGGACATCAGAAAGTATCAGGACTCATTTATTCCCTAAAATCCTGACCGGAGCCTTTATTCACCTCCGCCGAGCAAACCGGGCCTTCATTTGGAGCAGGCTTGTATTTCTAAATTCACTCTGTCCGACGGGTTCGATGACCTCACATCGTTTCAATCCACCCCCCAGTTACCTCGTCCAATGACTGCTGCACACTGCTAATGGAAACTCAATACTTCCTGTATCCCTTTCAAATTAAAAGCCCTGCAGTGTTTCAGTGGACTTTACAGTGCAGTTTGCCTTTGACATTAACACTCAAACACCAACAGTGACTGAAAAAGGACAATAACACAATAAATGATGCATGATTATAATGTGGCATTTATTAAATGAAGGTGAAGGAAATCTACTTTATATTATACATACAGTACAAAACAAAACAAAACAAAATCAACAATACATTTATGTTTTTTCTCCCAGCCTCTATTTGAAATCCAGCTTTTATCCAACTTCACGTGTTATTTGAGGAAGTAAGAGATCAAAGGAATCCATTACATCACACGTTCCCCAGCAGCGTTGCTGAAGGAGCCGTCCTGCTGTGGGCCACAGTGCTGGATGAGCTGAAGGACTGCAGGAAATGAGAACGCTCAAAACGCGGCGGCCATGTTGAATTTCAGCCAGCGCTCCTCCAGATGTTTGATCTCTGAGCTCCGGTTGATTTCTGAGTTGACCAGAAGACAAACCCGTTGTGAACCCTGAGCCCACCCCTGCAGCCAGTCCCGCCTGCAGCACCATGTGATTTCCACGCTCACGCTGGTCGGTGTGACCGAGGCTTCCTGCGGCCTGGCCCGCTCGCCGCGAGTGAGCGCATGTCTACAGAAACGAGAGCAAGACAGAACTTTGAACAAGCGAATCCTCCATCAGACGAGCGCGGGGTGTTTTCGGAGGCTGTGACTAACGACGGCGAGGTTGTCAGACTCTGTCGAGTCTCTTTCAGGGGCAGACGGGGACTCGTTCAGGGCTCCTCTTTGAACGTGGAGCGTATCTGTGGAGGGTCCTTGTGCTGTGTTTTGCATGCTTTTAAAAAAGTTATCAATAGACCATATCTGAGACGGCAAACGCCTGAGTGCCATTTCATCCCGCATGGATACGGATAGTCTTTAAAAAAAAAAAAATCAATGCCACCTCGCCACTTGTGAAAGCTTCCTTTCAGAAACGCCCCGTGCACGACGCGAAAGTAATGTCGGAGCTGCCGAGTCTGAATGGGGGAGAGGAATCAGCGGCTTTGCACTTTAGAAAACTTGAACGTTAATGGCAGAGAGACAGCTGCCGTCTGTAATTACCTCAGAAACTAAGGACTTTCTTAATAAAAACTGAACAATGTGTTTTTATGTCACTTTACTGCGCATATGTTTGGATTTATGTTGCGCAGTAAGCTGGGATAAAGCTCTCAGAGCAGGTAAACATCATCTAATCTGGGAACATGTGCAAGTTAGGACCTTGGAAAAGGCGACACAAGCTTCTTCTGGAGCTTTCAACTGCTCGTCATGGTCTTCCTCGGCATGAGATGTGGTTAAAAGTGCTTAACGAAGTGAGAAAGATATGAACTGATAAAGAAAATCCGCCCTTTAATGAGCTTTTATAAAAACATTATTAATAAAAATAATTAGTGCATTTATTATTTTTATTTATTAACTCTTAGACGCTGAATGTTTGTGCAAACTGATCATTAAAAGCAGCTTGTTTAGGAATGATAACACGGCCTTTTTATGAGTTTTGATTTGATCTGTCACACGCAGACACAGGCACACACTCATCGATTTAACTCGGGTCCAGTGTTTTATTGTTTATCATCATAAACGTGATTTCAAGCAGAACTCTGCAAAATTAGAGTAAAAACCAGTTTATGATTCATTATCCAGCGTTATTCTTTCATAAACGTCGTATTAAGGATGACTGCACGTGTAGACGCTGATCCGGGGTTTACGCCTGCATGCAGGAGCAGGGGAGGAGCAGCTGTTGCATGAAACCACTTTGCATGCAGCTGACTGCCACTGCAGCCTGCACTCCTGCTCCACGTCACCTCGTTAGTCCCTCAGTATACACCCCCCCCAGTCATGCATTGTATACTGCTGCCGCTGTGCTGTGCCGTCCTCATCTCTCTGTTTGTGTTTGTACGGCTGATGTTGATGAGGAGCCCGGCGTGTTTTTGCTTTTTACCTGCTCGGCTTCTTTAGTGTTTCTCTTTTAATTTGTCTGCCCCTAATGACTCCCCCTGCACGCTGCTTTGAACTTTCACCACTTAAAACGCCTTTTTACTCTCCCTGCTCTGTTCCCAGGTTTTTCAGGTTTTCTGTAATCACAGCTGCAGATTTTTGCACATTTCACTCTTGCATTTCTCCGAAAACACGCAGCCACACAACAGAGGCTTCATCTGTGCAATGCTCTTACTTATATTTGATCTTATTCTTATTTAGATTTCTTGCATATGATTCATAAGAGACTTGGGCTTGAAGTGACACACCTGCCCTCACGTCATGTAACATTAAATTTGGTGGAGTGACAAACACGGGAGTGTGTCTCTGCTGCAGTCAGGGAAAGAGGGATGGTGGCTCACACAGCTGCAGCATTAAAGCAGCTCTGGACTGATAACTCCTGTCTTTGAGCATAAAACTCATGCAAAGTTGGACAAACATGTCTCAAACTGCAGTACCACTGCTTCACAAGCAGGAACGTCCCTTGCATCAAGTCTGGACTTCCGCATGAATAAGATCGTTTTCTGTTTTAACTCAGGTTCAAAATCAAAATTGATCCCAGGTCAGTTTTTATAAATCAGGCCCCTGCACTGAGGCAGAGAAAGCTAAAAAGAAAAGGCTGCAGCAGAAGAGAAACAACGCTCAGGCTAACACGCGCTAAAGATCCCGAGTCGTGCAGGTGATCCTGAGGAATCTCCATTCACGCCGATCTGTATGAGCGCTGCATCGAAAGCGTTGGCTCCCAGTCTTCAACATAAATCTTTATTGCAAATGAGCTGCAGATGAACAAACTCTCAGGAGACACAACTTGTTAAAACAGAGTTTAAACAGTTTTTGCAGTTTGTTTCATTCGCTGGCCGCTCTGCTAACAGTTTCATTTATTATCTGCTTTTTCCTAATGCGCATCCAGGCTCCTCATCATGTTGTCTTAATCTCCGCGAACGTGGTTCGGCTTCACAGCTCCAGTTTTAATTGCCGGTTTGCTCTCTGGCTGCGGATGAAGTGAAGAGCGTCGGGCTGAATGTTTGTTTACATCGTTAAAGACACATGAAAAGATAAAACGGGGTAAACAGAGGAGAGGCCAGAGATCACTCACATCACTCCACTGTCAGAATATCTTCTCTTCACATCCACAGCTTGGAACTTAAATCCTGAGCTCGGAAAACATTAAAAAATGCACCACAAAGACGATGAGACACAAACAAACAAACAAATAAACAAAATAAAGGCAGCGCTCTGACATCAAACACCGAGCCACAGATCTGAGGCGTGAATAGAAGAAACGGTGTCTTAATACAAACGTTCGTTTCTCTCAGCGCACCGTGTCAGTGAGGCTGCAGCAGACAGAGCCAGGAACAAACTGATGTTTGACGGAGCCAGGCTCATCAGGGAACGCAGGGCTCCCCTGGATGATACAACAATCCTACAGTGAACGGACTCGTCTCGGTGATAGCTTCATGACACACGGAGCTGAAATACAGTCCGAGCTGATTCAACGTGCTTTCCCTCAGAAACCTCGGACACACACTTATATTTCAACAGGTGTCACATGGTCACGTGACACTCACCTCAAACTGCAAACATCATCCTTCAGCCGTGCAATAAAACGACCAGTGGATGTGATCCAACTGTACAGTTCATAAGCCCCGCCCCCTGGTGTCTGGCTGCAGTACAGATCATAAGCCCCGCCCCCTGGTCTCTGGCCACAGTACAGCTCAGAAGCCCCGCCCCCTGGTGTCTGGCTGCAGTACAGATCATAAGCCCCGCCCCCTGGTCTCTGGCCACAGTACAGCTCATAAGCTCCGCCCCCTGGTGTCTGACTGCAGTACAGCTCAGAAGCCCCGCCCCCTCCATGTCAGCAGATGGTTCCTGTCATCTCAGCTCGTTCTCATCTTGCTGATGTTTGTTCAGCTGCTCATTTCTCTGATCAGTTTGGTTTGAATCAGTTACTGATCCTGTGAAAAGAGGGCGTGGCCTCATGATTGACATGGTGGGCGGGGCCTCGATACTGCGCCTCCATGCACGACTCAGACTCCAAAGGCTGTCACCAGAGCAAAACGCCGCCGCCCGTATCTGGAGGCGTTTGGCTTCATGTTTGTTTCGCTGGGGAGGAAGTGGAGACGTCGGCCATCTTTGTTTACCGTCTGCTGTTTAGTTGAGTCAGTGTACAGGAAGTATAATGGAGGAAGGGGACAGATGGCGTCTTTGTCCCATTTCCTCTTGTGGGAATTCAGCAATGTAGACATTAGGGAGCACATGAATCATATAATTCTTTTATTAGTTGGATTAATGAGGAAAAATCAATCAAGTGTAGAATCGAGCAGCTGTTCAGACGATCAGAGGAAGTGAAGATGCCACGTTAAACGGCGGCGCGCTGCTCCACATGTCAGGGCGCACGTCAGGTGACGGGCGTCTGCAAAGAGACTTAAAACTTAGAAAGGAAGAAGCAACTTTTGTCTTTTCTGAGCGGATAAACTCAGGATGCTTCTGTTTCCGTTTCGAACAAAGCGGCTCGGAGACGACTTTATCTCCTCGCGCACAGTCGCGTTTCCTCCTCTGCAGACCGAAAACTGCTTTTAACTTAAAGGACGGCTGCTTTTTTAAATGCAAAGGGGAGGGAAAAAAAAGGGAAGAGGGAAAAATACCGGCGCGGTGATGAGCGATAGAGCAGCTAATTGTGTCCTGGGAGATAAAGACGGCAGCAAAAGAGAGAAGTAGAAACTCCCTCTTGGTTATCTGCTTCCTTCTGAGACGGGGCTGGGTTGGAGTTTCTTCTCTTGGAGAAAAAAGAAGAAAAAAGCTTGTTAAAAGGAAATAAAGGTGTGAGGAGGCACAAAGGACGCTTATCCACCTTTCACGGAGCCGACAAAAGGAAAAAATCTCAGCTCGGGCTAATTACAACCGGGGCGATGAAAGAGACGGAGGGAGACGGGGAAAGAAAGAAAATCCCTGCTTCTGTCTACCTGAGAGAGGGTGGAGGGGTCAACAGCCCCCGTCTCCCCCCGAGACGAGGGGGGAGGAGGAGGGTGAGGTTTGTCTGACGGACACAGAGGTGATTAGCGGACGCTCGTCTTCGCCGTCTTGGCGCCACAGAATGAAAAATTAAAGCCGTCCTCCAATCAGACGAGGTTTCCCTGTCCGGGTGTCACATGTTCATTTGAGCCGCGCCGCAGCGATTTAACCTTTCGGGTTCTGGTGACTTTGAGACGTTTGAAACAAATAAAGGCTGAAATCGAAGCGGGAGGCAGGGAGGGAGGGAGGGAGGCAGGGAGGGAGGCAGGGAGCTCATCCAGGCAGGTTTCCCTCTCTGGCAGCTGGGAACGTTTCCAAGGATCTGACGACTCCGTGTTTTGGCGTGATGCTGCGTTTTTGTGATTAATAGAAGTTTCTTTTCTATTTCTGTCTCCGCTCCTTCAGCCTCTTTATGCTCAGCTTAAAAATCAAAATCCACATTTATACATGTTTATATTTCTGTCTGCCTGACTCAGTTTTATCCTGCCACTGTGCAGAAATCTGAATCAACGTGTCTGTCACACTAAAGTCACTCTGGACTCTGCAAAAGACATTTCAGCGCTTTCAATAGAAACCTGGGCGCAGGTGTGATGGTGAGAGCGAGTGGAGGCCGCATGGCTGCAGGAAACGATGTGATCTCTGCAGAGTTGGTCCTCTTTGTGTTTTTGTTGCAGAAGCAGGGGATAATCGGCAGTTTGTAGTCACAAAAACCACATTGTTGGAATAAAATGATCAGAGCAGGAAGTAAAGCTGTGCAACATGTGATGCTGATGCACACCCAAAGGAAATATCTGCGCTCAGGGTCGGTCGGTCTACGGTTCAGTCTGTTCTTTTATCCTCAGTGTTTCTCCTAAACGCACCGCGTGGATCCTTGAGGACCGACGTGCTTCCTCTCCCAGCAGCTCGCCGCCGCCGCCGCCAGCTGTTCGTGGAACAGCAGAAACGCTGCAGGGGTTTGTGCGTTTTTGCATGTTTAAAGTAAAAACATGTTTACATGACGACAGAAACAATAAGTCTGCAAGAAAACAGCTGAACTCTGCACGTCAGCGTCACAGATATTCCTTTTACAGTTATTCCAACTGTTAGCTGTAAGCTGTGCCGTGCAGCCGTGTGTGTGTGTGTGTGTGTGTGTGTGTGTGTGTGTGTGTTCAGCGCGGCCTCTGACTGAACTCTGCTTCTTGCTGTTGTTTCCCTGCAGTCGCTCTCTCCTCTCCCCCCTCTTGAGTCTGTGTGTTGATGAGGCAGATTCACGAAGCTCCGGGATTCGAAACTTTTGGCTCAAGCGGAGATGCGTTCATCTCGGCGCCGCGGGCAAACTCACTCCTGGCTGCATCTTTTCGATTATTGTTGCATGTAATCGGGCTGCGTGCGGCTCTGCAGAGTTATTGCAGCTAATTTCTATCGTTATGAAGCTCCCTGTGCAAAGTTAACCCTGCAAAATGCTCAGAAATAGACACATCAAGCTAATAAGCTAAGGGCTACTTGCACTTGTGCCCTGCAGACTGCTGACAGGTGTTCCTGGGAGATAAAGGCTACCTCAGATCGCTGCAGTTAGCTTAATTAGAACAACAGAATAATTATGAAAATAATACTAAAGTTGGAGTAAAAAGGATTCGTTATTCATGAGAAACGATCAACAGCAGCAGCGTGTTTACCAGCTCACTGCGGCTCAGTCTGCCTCTCAGTGGGCGGAGACGTCCACGGCAGTGCTCAGCGCTGACAGCATCATGAGTGGGAACAGGAGGAGAGCCGCTGGGGTCAGAGGTCAGCGGGTTTGTCATCGCTGGCACCGGCGGAGGAGAGACTCTCCACGCGGCGAGCTGTTATGACTAAGAGACTGTCACGAGGGGAAATTTGAGGAGTGGAGAACATTGGAAAAGCATCGCCCTCGCCGGCCTTTCCTCTTCAGCCGGCGGACAAACACGGCGTCCGTGTGACTGTAAATAAACAGGAACCTTCAGCCTCTCCACGCTCCACTTCTCCTTTCGAGAGCCGGCGCCCAATGTCAGCGCCCGCCGCCAAATTATCTGCGAATGCGGAGACTTTGTCAAAGTCACCGCCAGCGGTTTCTCCTCACGCAGAGATCAGGAGGTCTTTCAAACTACCTGTTAGCCCGATGTCACCGACACACACACACACACACACACAGCATTTGGCCAGGGAGCGGCTCTGCTCTGTTTACCTGCAGCTCTTCTGGGTCTGAGTGGACGGCTGTTTGACTTTCATCTGGATGAGACGTCAGGCGACAGACTGTGAGCTGAGCTGCTCTTCGCTCACACGCTCTGATTTCCGCCCGTCTTAATGTTTCTTCATTACTTTTATTTAATGAAGCAGCTGAAACCCCGGGGACTGATCTCCGACCAGCTCGTCTCTTTTTCACATCTCAGGTCTTATTTTTTGTTTTCGGTGACCGCCCTCGTCTGTCTGATTAAAACTTAACTTGTCAAACTAATTGGTACTGAGAGCACGATGTCAAATGTTCCACAAACAGCACAACCTCATGCTTTACAATAACTGAAATGCAGTCTTGCATGCACAGGATACGTCGATCCTTCAGCATCCACGGAGACCAGACTCTGAGTCCGGCTGCAGGACTGGATTCAGAGTTTTTGCATGAACGTCTGCAGCAATGCAGCCGCAAACTGCTGAATCATTTAAAATGTTGCATTGAAAAACAATGTTTGGCCAGTTTTTGTTTGTTTCATGCAGTTAAAGTGAGGATGAAATGTGAAAATTAAACGGTATATTATAGGTATTAACAGAAGATAATCCCGTATTCATCCCACAAAGAGGAAATCTGCAATATTAACAGCAGTGAAGGGGAGAACAAGATATAAATAAACATTAAAACAACAATAAATGAAACAGTTTAAAAGTATTTAAAGTGCACAAACACCAGTTCTTTCATTAATTTCTACAAATAATAAATATAAAAATGCTCTTTTCTGCCAATATTTAAAAGTAATTAAACACATATTTTAAATAAACCTCTGCACACACAAGCCAACCCGCTGGCGGCTGCAGATCAGAAGTCCTCACAGTCGCGTTGTGTTGCGCTCTTTCCAACAGCTGTTGAGATATTTGAGTCGGGACCAAAGCGCCGGAGCGCCTGTCAGGCCAGCGCCGCCGCCCCCGGAGCCAAGTTCTTTATGTTCTCTGATTCGAGTTGGCTGGCGGCGGCTGTGATTCTCACTCAGACCATAATGTTCCCCGGCCTGCACCTCGGCGCCCGCAGCCGCGCATTCAAAGGTCAGGCTGGACGGCGTGCACTTCAGAAACACTCCGCGGCTGTTTGTCTTCGTTTCCTCTGTTCTGCTGCTGCTACACGACGCCGCTGCAGGTGATGTCACATGACTTGGAAACAACAGCGACAGCCACCACACACACACACACACACACATGCAGTCACACACCTATTGAAGTTCCATTTTGTCAAGTTCATTGATGTGCCAGATGAAGTGCGACGTCCGCTGAGAGTTAAATCCTGCGACAGCCAATCAGCACATCAGCTCCTAATTTAATTAATAACTCCTCAGTCTAATTAGCAGACGACGGGCTCGGAGGAGAAACAGCTGCAGTCACCTGGGCTTCTCCACTCCTTCACAATCCCTGAAAAGATGAAAACGACAAGATGAGTCTCTGGGGGTGATGGCGAACGATGTGTTGAGTGTGTGTGTGTGTGTGTGTGTGTTTGCAGGGCGTAGAGGTGCTGATCAACTGTAAATCCTCGGGGTGCAACGTGTGCTTTCCAGCAGCAGGAGAGCAGCCAGGGTGTTATCTGCCGGCGGCGAGAACGTTCTCCAGTAGAAGAAGAAGATAAATAAGTAATGTGGGGTTTACCGTTGGGATTTGATTGACAAGCAGCAGCGGTGGTGGTGGCGGTGGTGGCGGCGGCGGCAGTGGCTTGTCAACACTCACCGTCTGGTTGTGTTGGTAATTAAAAGTGATTGAGACGACCCTCTCGCACCCAGAGGTGATGACATCATCAGGGTGTGGAGATAAAACCCGGAGACGCAGGAGGAAACATCTCCACAGCTGGGTCCGGGGTCAAAGGTCAGACCTTTCCTGTCGTCGTTAGACAGAAACACCGGAGACAAACTTCCAGAAAAGCCTCGTCTGAAACATCTGCACCTTCATAACCAAACCCTGCGTGTTCCTGGTGGGTCTAACATCATAATGTCAAAACAAACATGTCAGACTCTGCTTCCTGCACATTTCCCCGTCTGTTTACCGACCGTGTTTACACGAAACCACGCCCACCAAAGCCTCGATGTCACATGACACCCACAGTAACATGTAAAACAGCAATGTAAGACACACAACCTTAGGACTCACACGTTAGTGAAAGTGAATGTTTGAAGCAGAAGATATTACGTCATTGCATCACTGTGGTTTCCATGGAAACCGCTGGTCATGCAGACGTGGGCACAGTTTCATCCAAACATCAGATCCTCCAGGCGCAGAAGTCACTGATGTTGCAACTCAAGACCGACCCTCGTGTGTTGTCATGTGACGACCCCACGGCCTCTCATTGGTCGGTGGCACGCAGCTGTAACACGCAGTCAACAGACATTTCATTCCTGATTGGACTGTTGCTACATGTGTCGACTTCCCCAGTGTCCCGCCCTCATTTCAGCCTGTAAAACCAGCATTAGCTTTAGCATTAGCAGTCTTGTTAGCATGCTAAGCTACAATCACAACCAGTCTCAAACCCCTCAATGATACAGTTTGACTTAAAGCACATGTATTTGTTTTATACCTGATAACAGGTGGTTGTCTCATGCATGTGATCTCCTTCATGCAGTTTCCTGCTAAACAGGAAGTAGGACATTTGTTTACTAACCAGGAACCTGATGCAGCACTGAGTAAGAGCTGATCTTACAACAACACCAGTAATTAGTTAAAGATGAATAACACCAGTTCACATCTTACTTCCTGTGTCGAAAGCTCTGAGCTCTGATTCGTTTGGAACAGCCCGTCTGCTAACGAGGCTACTAGCCGCGGTTTAAATATCAAAACCCAAACCAGCAGAACTGACGGCTGCACTGTAATTAATCAGTTTTCAAAGGGAAGAAGAAGAGCTCAAAGTATGTTTTAAAGGGTTCATCCTCTGGGGAGCGTGCCTGCGCTCGGTAAATGTCATGTTTGTGAGGCCACATGAAATCATGCAGGACCCCTGCCGCCGCCTGGAATTTGAATATAATGACGGCGCAAGAGGGAAAAAGTCAGGAGGTCATCAAAATTTCATCCGTGGCTGCTGTGAATACCTGCAGCAGCCATCATGGAAATCACCCTGCTTAGGCTCAGCCACCAGCTGGGCAAAGAAACTGTATAATAAGACCAAATGTGACCTGGCAGGGGACATCATTTGCACATATATTTCCCGGGAAGGAAGCAGCAGATAGAGAGTAGAAATCCTCCACAACAATAAGAGTGAAAAAAGAGATTCACTTGTTAAAACCACTGAGCTTCCGCCGAGCCTTTGGCCCGACTCTGCTGTGATAAAACGCCTGTGATGGCGGGAGGCCTCCGCCCGGCTTCCTGCTGAACAAACAGATAAATCAGAGCGAGCAGGGGACGGTGAAGTGCCCACCACTCGCCTCCTCCGTCAAGTTGCTTGATGTCGCCTGAAGTGTAAAACAGGCCCCAGTGACTCGCTGTTATGGAGACAGCAATGAAACTAGTGATGGCTCTCCTGACGAGCTCCTGTTTCTGTCCTCCTCCGCCTCCCCCCGCCTCCCCATCTCTCTCTGTATCCCTC
Source organism: Datnioides undecimradiatus (assembly GCA_008933995.1). Classification (NCBI taxonomy): domain Eukaryota; kingdom Metazoa; phylum Chordata; class Actinopteri; order Lobotiformes; family Datnioididae; genus Datnioides; species Datnioides undecimradiatus. Next base: position 5,566,009 of record WARS01000043.1, on the reverse strand, counting down.
CATATGCATGTGAGCTAAGTGTACAGGTGAAGTGGGAATCGCTTGAAAGTAAATTGGAATACAACAAAGCTGGTGGCTGTGGAGCAGCGAGGCAGAAGACGGATGTGCAGACTGAAGTGGCTGCTGCTGAGGGTGATTATCATTACGGCTCCTCTGAAGTCTGATGGACTCTGTTAGTTCTGGTCTGCAGACTTGAAGCTAGCAGGCAGGAAGCTAACAGGAAGATAAGATCAGGGGGAGAATAACAGCACGGAGTTACATCCAACCACAGAAACAACCGCGGAGCTGACCTGGATAGAAAAACTGGCTGCAATGCACTGCAGAGTGCGCTGGTTTGGCCAAACTGTAGCACATAGCATGCTAACAGAAGCAAAATCTGAGCTACTGCACGCTAATAAAACCTAAACCTGCTTCAAACTCAATTAAGAGAAAACCTTCTGTTTTTTCACTTCTGAGCACTTTTTATGCAAAATGCATCTGCACAAAACATTTGAACTGTGCTGCAGTTAAACAATTAGACAGTTAGACAATAGGAAAATGCAGATTGTGCATGCTCTGTAGCTAATGCATCTGCGCCTGGTCACGCTTATTCTGAGAAAACAGCAAGTGTCTCATGAATTATGGCTTTAAATTTTGCAGAAATTTTGAGGAAAATTAAGGCAAAATAAGGAAATTTTGCTTTGTTCCTGTGTTTGTGATGCACGAAGGCCTTTTATGACCCTGGCGCCGCCGCCGCCAGCCATACAGTCGCTTTTGAAGTCGTAGCATTCGGCCTTGTCGTGTTGACTTGCGTCACTTTGAGCCGATGCATATGAGCTGCGCAGAGCACGTCGGGTTGCTCAGGTCCAGATCTGTGACGCGTTCATGATGTGTTTGTCTTTAAACCCTGATGAAGCTGCTTCATCGACTAAACGGAGCGGCTCAGGTAAAACGTGACCTGACAGTTTCCTGCCGGGGGGGAAGACTTTCCGTCTGTAAAATGAGACGATCCACGTTTTTGTTCACTCTGTGTGTGTGTGTGTGGTGTGTGTGCTGTGTGTGTGTGTGTGTGTGTGTGCTGCTCTCCTGTAGCTGCTGCTGTCAATAACCCTCCACCATGACAAACAAATCGCCTCCCGGGGAGAAACAGCGATGGATGTTTCTGGCCGGTCGCAGTCATCGGTTCTGCTCCGTCACCTGACAACGGCGACTCCTGAACAAATGGCGACGCCCCAAAGTGCCGACACAAGCCGGGAGGAAAAAAAAATACATTCGGCGGTCTGCTGCGTCCGACATGTCAGCCCTTTCCGGCAGCGGCGCCTGTCAATCACGTGCACAGGAAGTGGAAAATCAGTTCTTGGCCTGCCGACTCCCAGAGTGCTTCATGAGCTTCATAGAGATGTTTGGGCGAGCGGCGAGGGCGCTCCGGTCCGCAGGCAGCCAGACTGCTGAGGCGGCAGGAAAAAGGAGGCCAGCTGAGGAGGAACGCGACTGTGCCGTCGCCGCGCGAATCCGCTGAGCAAGCAGGTCGAGGCTTTGAAATTAACGTTGATAAAGTAGGCTGAGCCCCCTCCTCCCTCCCTCCGCTCGCCACACAGAGCCCGGCGTGCTAAATCACAGTCGTCACCGGACTGAATGGGTGCAGCGGCCTACATGTTAAAAATACAGACAGAGCTGCGGGGCCACGCCGCCCCCCCCCCCGACACACCTGCTGACAGAGGGAGCAGAGAGACCAGGACCAGGTCTCATCCTCCAAAAACTCAGCTCTGAGGAGCGAGGACGGAAACAACAGCGGCACCTTCGCACGAAGCGCTTACATAAACCGTCTAAGCTCCCTCACACCGACTTTAACGCCTCCTGGCCGTATTTACCCCGTTCACTTCGATGCAAAATCAGTGTTGTGCGCGGAGCAACACGCAGTTCGGGTTTTTAATTAGATTTCTGGAGAAACAGGCTGTGTACAAAAGGCTTTTATACGGATCAGAATGACTCAGGGATGTTGGATTGTCTGCTCTCCGGCGGCTTTTCAGCCTCGCGTGTCGGCTGCAGAGACACAAACGGCGTCAACGTGCACGCTGGCGAGGAAGAAAGAAATGTCCACAATGAGGTTAGCTATGCCAAAAGTAGAGAAAAACTTTTAATTAAACATTTTACTGTACAAAAAGGGTCTCAGCTGTGGACTGAAGAGTAAAAAAAAAAAAAAAAAAAGATTTCTTGTTTTGTCACATTTCAACACTGTTTGTCCTCAAATTCACCTTTTTTTATTTTTTCGGAGGCAAAGCAATCAGAAAAATCTGTTTAAAACTCTTTGGAACAAAAAGTTAACTCAACACAAACTTTGACCAGAAACAGAGAAATAACAAAAAAAAGTAAAAATATAAAAGATAAACAGTGAAATCCAAACGCGAACTACTGACGTTAAAGCTAACACGCTGCGTTTGCACAGTTAGCATGCAGCGCTACACATGGTGTCCAACATGGAGGACGCCATGTGACCGTCCATCAGCTGTGTGACATCATGCAGTGTGACCGGTCGTCTGTTTGCAAACCGACACCACGACGTCTCCTGCTGCGCTGCTGCGCTGCTGCTCTGCTGCACTGCTGCTCTGCTGCTGTCTGGGCTTCAGGGTTGTTTGGAGATGATTCTTCACATGAATCCTGAAGCTGTGGAGATGTTTCAGTTCCCTCAGAGTGACATCGTTCATGGCGCTAACCCCGCTTTCCAGAGCTCCTGTGCTACGGCTGAATGAGTTGGCTGTTGGATCGATTAAATTACTGCAGACCCTCCGATTACCTCTCGGTCTGATGGAGCTTCATCAGCGTTCAGTTTGACCCAAAACGACTTGATTAGAGTTCAGGAAACATCCAAACGAAGTCCATCCACACCGACTTCCTCCCTCTGCAGACCTTCCTGCTCTCTTCATTGAAAACGATCATCCCGTGCGTTAAACTGATCCCGATGAAGCGCCGTCACGTGACGAGTTGGCTGATTGGTCGCTGTGTGCAGTTGTTTTAATCCAAAGTTTGGTTTGGTTGCCAGGAACATGCTGAGATGATTCAGTGCCGCTGCAGAGAGGTCAGAGGTCAGTCCGTCCCACATCACGTCCGTGGCACATCACGCCTCTGCCCCACTTACCCTGGCAGTCACATGATCTCAGTGATTCATCACGTTAATGCGTTTCACAGATTTTCTGCTTAGCAGGCAGAACATGATGTAAGCACAGAGAAACAGCAGCCGGCGCCGACAGGTATTAATGAAGTCATGTGAGGCAGGACGGTCCATGCATTATCAGATGTCCCACGGAGGCCGAGTCACAATCGTTCAACGCTTTGAATTTGACCGATTCGAACTCAGGAGCTGAATTAGCGCTGACGGAAAAACAGGAGAGGGCGGCGGCAGAGCAGGTGGCGAAACAGGCCGACCGCTCTCCGGCGTCAGAGCCGCTTAAATGTTGGCTTTTCACCGAAAACAGCGTGGCTTCACGAGCGATCGGGCCTCTGAACGAGGATATTAAACGAGCGCTGTGTGTTTACACGGTGCAGCGGCCTCTCTCCCGTGGGGGCTAATAAAGGCAGGATGGAGGGGGAGGGAGCGGGCTGCGTGGTTGTGGAGGAGCGGTGGTGGTGGTGGTGGGCACCCAGCAGGGGTAAACACGCCTTCGGGTGCGGGTGCACGTCGAGAGACACGGCGTGACCTTTACAACGGCCGTTGATGAACGTCACCAGCTGAGAGTTTGCCCTTTTCCCACCTGTATCTGAAACCCCGCTGAAAATAATCATTCCCTTCCCTCCGCCGCTCGCTCCACCACTCGCTCCGCCGCTCGCATCGACTCGGCCGCGATCTGCTGAGCCATTAGTGTAATGAAAGAGGGAATAATTCAGCCGCAGTTATGCTGACTGTACATTAGCAGACGTTTACACACACACTCACATTTATCAGAAATCTGTTGTGTGTGTTTCCTTTCGGTTGTTTGTCTCAGCTGCGCTCCGACCTTCCACTTCCTGTTAGGAACCCCGAACAGTGACCAGGCGTCCACTCAGCACTTTACTGTGGCAGGTAAACAGGTGTTCAAGCACATGTGCAGGAAAATGCGTTAAAAGCATATAAATCTATATCTTTTTGGTGAAATCTGATGTTTGCAGCCTCGGTCTGAGCAGATAAATCTGAATTCATGCATCCACGTCACTCACTCGCCTGAAATCAGCGTCCGGCTGCGAGCGCTGACAGACGAAGCTGGAGGTAAACGCTCCGCTCGACATCCTGTATCTGTTTCTGTGAAGCCGCTCACGCCACGATCTCGTCACTGACTCCTCCACAAAACTCACAAGCTCTGCGGTTTTCACTGCACATCAGCTCAGACACGGACTCCGTGTGCGTTGCATGTAATGTGCAGAGCCGAACTGAAAACGGATCTGAGCAGTAATGTGAGCTGAGCTCTGAGGCTGCGACCAGATGCAGGCAACAGGTCAGCTGTTAAAGGCTCTGATAGCGTGCTGCCAACTTGAGAGGGTGTGTGTGTGTGTGTGTGTGTGTGTGTGTGTGTGTGTGAGATGCTCGTAGAAACTCGGCAGCCTCGCCGTCGCCGCCCCCTCCCTGACGTTACATCATCCGCTCCTCTTCATCATGACAGATGGGGTCCGGCTGCAGTCTGGACTAATAACAATCCTGATCAGTTACCTGTTGGTGCACGGAGGAAGATGAATAAACATGGTGTCCGGTAAAGTGCTGCATCATGACGGACAGAGAGACTGACTGATGAATGAGTTACCTGTCTGTCCGTCGAGCTCGAGACATGACGTCCACAGGTGTGAAAGCAAAGATCTGACACTGGGTGAAGAACCTGAGGATTCAGTGTGTTTACAGTTAAATATTAATATTAATCTTTAATTGTTTAAATGCTATGTGCTGAATATCTGTTATGATGAATGTGTTAATGGTGCATTCATATGGTGTCGGAAAAATGAGCTTCTGACTGCGAAAATTCACCTGAATTCAACAAAAACCCTGAATATCTGCAACAAAAGTAAATGTTTGGTTGGTTATTAACTTTGTTTCAATAATTTCATATCAATATTGACTTTATTCACATATATCCTTTATTTTTTAGCATTAGCGTGTCAGGTGAAGCAATATTTTACTGGTATTTTAGAGGTTCGCACTGGAAAATACTTGAAATAGCTATCACTGTGCTGTTTTAACATTTAAACAGCATCCACGTTGTTTCCACGTCAGAACTGCAGAGATCGTGAACAAACAAGAAATGGATGAGCAGCGTGACGGTCTCTAATGCTGTCGGTCAGGAAGCGTACAGCGTGTTCATCACAGGGCCTGCGGCTGCTGCTGGAAACAAGGCTGATGAAACCAAAGAACGCACCTTGATGATCTCTGATTGACACATTTTGACTTAAACTATGAAGAAAGTTCCGTTATTGTTCAGATGAAGCCGATTAAAGTAAGTTCAGAGATATAAAAATGCTAAAAACATCATTTTATCAGAGACCCAAGCTACGCTAACACAACACTAACAGCCAAACCGACCACACCTTTACATTAAAGTGTCTTTTCATTGGCTGCGGCGTCCTGCATCATCACTTCCTGCAGCTCCGCCTGTCAAACACACCATGATCTGATTCCAGCTGCTCAGTTACTGAAATCCCGGCTGGCATCTTCACGCCTCGGCATCCAACCAGAGGTTCAATCTGCCTGAGCACGCACACACACACACACACACACACACACACACACACCTCCTCCCAATTGAAACCCAGCTGCCACGCATCAGTGATGGGCAGGTCAGCCACGGCAACCACAATGAAGGACAACATCATTAAGCTCGATATCAGCGGCGGCAAAGCAAACAGCCTGTCCACTGTCATCAGGGTGATGCATTGGCACTCGCCGCCAAGAGGACGTTTTAATTGTGTCCAAACACGCACACACACACACTGACATGCAAACAAACGCACACACCACCCGGGACCTTCTGCATGTGTGTGTGTGTGATGCTGCAGTTGGGTGGTTTGCAGAATAAACCTGTGTATCGTCGACGAGCTGCTGCTGCTGCTGTTGTTGTTTTAGCACTTTAATGCTATCGAGTGCTCAGTCACACACACAATACATGTTGTCTGAGATCTGAATTCTGTGGTAACCTTGTACGGGTGAACTTTCCCATGGTGCCTTTGGTTTGTGGGCTCGGCTGAATGGAGCCAATGGATTTTACACCAGACGAGAGCGCGCCCACATTTCATCAACAGCAACTCCACTGTGTTTCCTAAATTATCCTTGACGCTAATAACAGTGTTAGCAGCGAAATGTTAAAATATTATGAATAAAAGTGTCTTTTGTGAGTTTTTGGATCAATATCCTTGCTGAATTAATGCACTAGTGTCAGTTTCCAGCTGTTAATGCTTCACTTTGCGCTCGTTTGAGAGATGATGCTTCTCTGAAAAAGTCAAAAACAGCAAAAAGCTGTTTCCAGCTCTGCGACAGAGGGTTTTTAAATAAAGTTTATTCGGTTTAAGAAGGATTTCCTCACTTTTATCCTTCAGTTTATCACAAAAACTCAACAGCAACACACGGTTTTACCTGCACTTATAGAAAACTAGTAACTAACGCTGTCAGACGGATGTAATGGAGTAAAAAGTTCAGTATTTACTTCTGAAATGCTCTGAATAAAGTTGCATAACATAGAAATACTCAAGTGTCTGCAGATGAGTAACAGTATGAATTACAGATGCACATGCATAATTCATTAGCATAGCCAGGAGCGTGTCAATAAGACCCTCTGATTATCATATCGTATATATATGTTTTCCTTTGCAACATGTAAATTCATGCTTTATTGTTATTATCAAGTGTTCCCTGCTGCATATGTTCATTAAAGCCACAATATGAACGCTCTCGTAGGGGGGAGCAGGAATATACTCTCTAATTCATAATTAATGATGATAAATTATAATTTATCACAATAAAAAAAGTGGGGAAAAGTTTAAATGTATGTATTTTTGCAGGAAAGCTAAGACGCTGGATGTTTGTTGAAGACATTTTAGGCCCAATTAGATGTTTTATCGTTGTTAATGATGGATAAAGTCACGCACGTGAGACCAAAGCTGTAATAAACTGCAGTTATCATGCACCTGCAGCGAACATAAAGACTCAGTTTCACACAAGAAAAACAGTGTGATGTGGCGTTTAGGGTCTGCAGCGCTTCGCGTCACGGACTGAGTGCGTTTGGCTCAAGTGTAATTACAAAACACAAGAAATGAAAAGTTTATTTTTAACAGCCGGCGAGTAAAATGTTTCTGTGTGTTTTGTTTGTTTTTAACAGATGATTCCTGTTATTTTCCCCCCGCCGCTGGTTTTTCATCTGCATATCAGACCGGAACAGCGGCGGGCCTCCGTCACGACGGCAGTCACAGTCAATGATCCATTATTACACAGAGTAAAACAACAGCGGAGTCATATCGGCCGTGGTTTGTGAAGATTGCATGGCTTTATGTAAAAATTGTGCCATTACACCCCCTCCAACACACCCCAGCACACCCCTCCGCCGGCCGTCCTCACAAAACAAAAGGATAAATATGTCCATTTTCCCAACTTTAGTCCCATTTCATGCTGTTCTCTTGCTTTTCATTTCACGCTCCGCTTCAGCCTATTTATCGATGAGACGGAGGAGGGAGGCGGGAGGCCATTACTGACAGGAACTAACCTGAGAGTGTGCGCGTGTGCGTTCGCACATGTGTGTCGCACATCATGATGTACGCTCTGCTTTGTGTATCGTCGAAGGCAGTTTACCCTGAAGATCCCATCAGAGAAACACGCTGGGAGAAGATCTGACGCTGGGGTCCGCTGCAGAGCGTTGACTTGAGACAGGAAGCAGGGAGGGCGACTGTTAGCGTAGCTTCATCAAAAACAGACCTCAGAGCAGCCCCAGAGCCGCCCGATTGAAATTACTTGTTTAAATGAAACGTCAGTTCAAGGACTGTTCCTGCAAATGTGCCGCTCAGGCGCCAACGCAGCGACACGTCTCTGTCGAAATGGTTTTTTATTTGTTAGCTTCACATATTTAAGTCTTTACACCGTGTGGGTTTGTGAAGTTTGTCGCCAACAGACTTTTTATTTCAAAAATGGGAAAACCGAAATTAGAGAAGGAGCCGTTTCCCCGGCTACCGTTTAGAAATGGAGAAATAAAAAGACACAAAACGAGCAATGTTCTGTTTTCTATTATCAACACGAGGAGGTGAATGAGGTGCTTCATGCAACTGCTCCTTAACATCTCACAGGCAAGCTGAAGACCCGGACCACACGCCGGGAACCATGTTCCAAAGAAGAGACGATGGGAGAAGGTGCCACCACCAGACCTTCACCAGGACATCAGCAAATTGAAGGAAAGGTCAGAAGAAGTTGGTTCTGACATATTCAAAAGAGGAAAAACAGTCCTTTTATCGCTTTGGTTGTCAACTTGTCTGTGTGGTTGTGAAAAGCCATGAAAACGGTGAAAACAGGACCTGGCAATTCGATTAAAACGAGGTGCAAACTGAAGAAACGAGGAGCTTTGATGACACGACTGTTTGCTGCTGAAGAGTCTCCTGGCAGCATGAAACACAGCATTGAGAGGAAAGACAGACTGCATTATCCTTCAGATGAAAGAGGCTGAGCGTTTGACGCAGTTTGACCCCGGTGATGAGCGACCACGTCCTCAAGATTGAAAGAACGTCGCCTCGCAGGTGCATGGGTTAAACCGTTCAGAACGAGTCCTATCAACGGGAAGACTCAACTAATGTGCAAGAAATAATGAAATGCATGAGCTGCGGCGGCGCTGAACAGCTGTTAGTGGTGATCCCAGCTGCGTGATTGGTAGAAGCAGACCCCAAACGTTAAAGAGCACTTCCTGGAGCCCTCTGGTGAAAGTTTGGCCCGGCTGATTCTGAAGAAGCTCCAGGATCTGCAGACTGCATTTGATTGTACAGGAGTGTGTCTGGGCCCAGTGTCACGGTTTGTTGTTGTGCAGAAGCTGCAGATCCTGGAAAAACCAACCTTTTGATCAAAATGTGCTCAGAAACCAGGAGATCAGAGGGAAATCTGGGATGTGAAGCCCAAAGCTGTGAGGGAGGCTCAAAGTGAGAACCCGACCATCAGCAGCCAAGCCCAGAAGAACAGGAAGCAGAGTCGTTCTGCTTTTCATGGCGCACAGCGGTCTGATATGACATTCAGCCACTGAGCAGACTCATGCAGCCCCAAACAAAGCCAGTGGATGTAGCAGCAGGTCCATTGAACCTGGACTGAAAAAGCTCCTGAGCCCTGCAGAGCCAGGTGCTTTGTGGCTGCACAAACATCAGCAGAGGAGAAGGGTTTGCCTCTTTGTGTCCACCGCGTTCCCACGAGGTTGTTCCCACTGCAGACATGAAAGACGAGTTCAGGATGGTGTCACGCCCACAGATGCTGAAGCAAACGTGGCTCCATCTACAGTTCCTACGTCATTTCCAAAGAATGACTCTTCAGATCAGTCAAGCCTGGTGAAGCTCTACAGATGCTCCACCCTCCAGAGCCTTCAGGCCGACCCCGGCTCCACCCTCCAGCTTCAGGTAGCGGCTCCGCTGAAGCAGACGAAGATCAGGCTCTGAGTCGGACCCGCGGTGTAAACATAACGGCGGAGACCTGTGCCGCATCATTTCTTGTATATTTACTCTGATTTCTGCTGTCGACTTTGACTCTGGAGGCTTTCCTCTTGAATTAAATCTGGCTAATAGCAGCGTGTGGAGGGCGTGTGGAGGTTGGGTGGGGGGGTGGGGGGTTTATTTCCTCGCCGGTTTAAAAACCACCACACTTACTTCCTATTACACTTACAAATATTGAGCTCATGCATAATTTAACCTCCCGCCCACATCCAAAATGCTGCAGTCGACTTCATTATTTATTTTAACGGCACTTCAATAATTTATGCCCGTGTGTATGAGAGCCATCAGAACAGACTGCTGCTCACTTAATTACCGGGGCTGCCAGCTCGCTGAAGTTCTCCGGTATTAAACAGAGTATTAGCCAGGATTAGACCTTACACACACACGCGCACACACATTATTTATTGCTTTCTAATGAGGAGGGAGTTAGCCGGGCTAGCACACGGACTCTCCTCTGTGATTATTTAACGTGAGAGCAGACGCGAGGCTCGTCACGCAGGATCTCAGATATCAGGGCGGGATTGGATGGGATGACCGACGCGCGCGCTCGGATCGATACTAGATTAAGCTGTTATGTCCACTTAGAGCTGATATAATAGGAATAATGGATTCCAGTGGGAGGGCGCTCTGATTTGCTCCGATTCAGGGGTGATTTATGGCCGCTGCTACTTTAAACGGCCCGCTTAAAAAATGAGACTTTTCATAATAAATACTTTCCAGAGTGCCGCAGATCAATTGTGCCCGGAGAACGATGAAGACAGATGGTTTTTCTGTATGTGGCTGACTCGTCGCCGCAGACTTATGTACTTTACCATCTCTGCTGCCTGGAAAAGAGGTCTTATGCCGGGGAAGATGGATTAAGTGGCTTTTTATTTTGAGTGTTACTCAGAGACAAAGGGACAAAAAAACAGAAAGAGAGCGAGAGAAAGAAATAAAGAAGAGGCTTTTTGTGCCGGTTTGACTTTGGTTTGTCTGACAGGTCTGACACAGCAGAGTCTGTGCGCGGATGAGACGACTGCGCTATCAGATTTATGTAACCCCCCCAAAATCCTGCAGAAACGAACAAGAGAGAGGGAGAGAAACAAACAGTTAACCCCAGAATTATTCATGGTGAATCTTCCTCCATCTGGAAACGACATCAGCATGTGACAAAAGACCGATGCTGTGGTCGGATGAGAGGAAAATGGAGTTTCAACCCCAAGAACAGCATGGCGGGGTGTTTTTCAGCCAGTTGGCGACCTTTTCAAAGCAAACTGCATTTTGTAAAAGACTAAATTACGCTAAGATTCGGGATGAAAGCATCAGGCTTTCTGCAGAAAAAGGTCCAACCTCAGAAACCTGGAGGTCGACACAACACAGGAGAGACTCCAGACTCCCAGTGATGCTAACAGCCTGTTAGCGATAAACAGATCTGTTTGGTTGTGTTAATGTTAAATAAAGGCTTTTTACTTTTTGTAGAAATGTGGGAAAAAAGCAGAACCAGTTAATTACAGGAAGAAAACTTCATCTCTTTGTAATTTAATGTCTTTGATTTTAATGCAATTCATTTTTAATCAGTGATTTTCTGTATTTTATTGTTTTTTTAAATGCAAATTCATTTTAATCAGCTTTTATTGACTAGATGCTGCTGTATAATATTTACCTCATTGCTGAATATATATTTGCAGCAGTGCTTTCCTACTGTTAAATGATGCTAATCTGCAGCAGTGGCTCTTAATTAGCCCGGCGCTGCACCTTTGTGCATCACGGTCAGCGGGCGCTACCTCCTTTACCTCTGATATAACCTGCAGAGCAGGCTCAGAGTCACTAATAATTAATAATAATTAAGTATTCTCAGCTATACAGCAGAGACCTCTGTGCACGTCTGCAGCTTGAACCTTCTCCAGCAGCGATGCTAGTCGCTAACTAGCTAAACTACTCGCACTATCAATGCTAACTAATGCTAACCTGTTTTCGATCTTTGCAGCAGGCGCCAGACGTCCTCAGGTGCAGCAGCGCCACCCTCTGGGCGGGAGGACGGCCGAGGCCGAACTCGTTGCAGACGTTGAACTTTATCTGAATATGAGGCAGTGTGAGATAATGACAACAGCAAATCGGGGCTAATGGATCTTATCCAGTACATTTCCAACCACATATTGTGCCTCAAATAGCAGCTGCACATTTGCGTCTCTCCTTGCAGCTTGTCTGAGCAGAAAATTGGCCGATTATACCCGACACTTACAGCAGCTGCACTGTGTAACCACGAAAACGTAAGAAAACAGCACCGTGCTGAGTAAAAAGTAATGTTTTCTCTATTGAACACAAATGTCAGAGCTCTGGGGGTCAGCGTTGCCCAATTCACTGCACAGATATGTCTATAAATCTATTAAACGCCGACTTATTGGAGACGCATCAATTCAAATCGGCTGAATTCACTCGAAAATGCTTCAAAAGCACAGTTTGTGCGTCTGACACGGCCGCGTTGCGCCGTCGCTCGGACACAAACGCGCAGCGGCTTTTATTTGTGCAGCCAGCGGCGGCGGCAGAACAAAGACCAGTTTCTGTGTGTGTGGCTCTCCGGTTTGAGGACCTGACCCCCCCCCGGTCCTCATACTGTCACTGTCGCCTCATGAATAATCCTATTAAATGAATAAATGAAAAAGAAAGGGGGGAAAGAGATTACTACAGGCTCCCATAATGGTTTGCCAAAATCTCGTTTTGAGACATCGAACCTCACTATTTATCCGAGCGGACGCCGTCGTGAGCGCACTGATGCGGCAGATTTAATTTATGGCGCGTTATTAGACATTATCGGGCCGGGGATCCTGCTGCTGAATAGGAAATAACAGCTGTCCCTCTGCAGAGCCACGCCGAACCGGACTGTGTCGTCTCCTCCGATAAGATTGGCTCACACTTTTTTTTTTTTTTATTCTCCTTCCAACAGCACATTGTCATTTAAGGACATTGTATTTTCCTAATTTATTTCCTTTGTCAGCGCCGGCGCAGATGACACGTTCAAGTCTGAAGGATTTGGACGTTACAGCGCGCCGGGGCTTTTCAGAGCTGAGTGAGGCATCGCTCTCCTGCAGCGCATTTATCTCCGAATGTTGAATGAACCTTCACAAGTGCAGGTTTTTTTGGGTTTTTTTTTATTTTTTGTGCAACAGAAAAAAAATTCCCGGTAACAAAAGATTCCCGTCGCCAAAATGAGACGGCGAGCCACAGAGACAGAATTATATTGATAACCGGGAGAATAAAGCAATTTCTTTTTTATCATAGTTTCATATTGCACCCTGTGCAATGGCCCATGAGGTAAATTTACTCTTGGAGCACTTCTCTGCAATATATAGTCCTCCTCTCCTCCTCTCCTCGTCTGTGCTCCCGCCCCGGCTGCCATATTTGCTCTCTAAAACCAGTCCTAATGTATCAATTGTTCTGATCTGGCTCTGCTGGAGTGTGAACAAACAAATTGGATTGTGCCCCCGTCCCCCAAATAGCTTTCCCCTTATCCACCCCCGCCCGGGCCGACGGAGGCTGTTCACTACATATTTTCATGGAACATCTCAATTCAGGCAATTTCTCTAACACACACACACAGAGTGAGACCTTTAAAACCATTTCCCAAGGTCAGAACAAATGGCCAGACTGTAGTGGCGTATAATGATAAAAGCACTCAGAGCGGCTGCTGCTAAAGTGCCTTTCCAAAAAGACAAAATGGCCTCTCCATCCCCGCTGTGTGTCAGTCCTTCAGTCTGCAGGGAGGGCGGCGTGGCGGGAGCGGCGCCGCGGACCGAGTCGAGCTGTTTCATAACACTCTCCAGCTTTTATCTGGATACAATAAACGTCTTACAGGATAAAAGCAGTCTGGCGGTGTGTGTGTGTGTGTGTGTGTGTGTGTGTGTGTGTGTGTGTGTGTGCGCGTGTGTGCGTGTGTTTTCACTTTCTCCTCATGAAGAGCCAGAAGTGTATCTTTTCTCCGCTGTCAGGAAGAAGCTATTGAACATTAGCTGCTCGGGATCATGTATGATGTGGTTCACTGTCTCACACACATCTCACACACACACACACACACACACACACACGATGAGCGCGGGACCCTCAGTCGAACAGGAGCTCAGTCAAATGATTTTCCTCCTGACGGACGAGGCCGGCAGCTCTCTGCCGAGTGATTCACTGCTGCTTTGTTCTCTGCAGCTCGTCTCTGAGCGCGTCCGCGACCTTCAGGCGGCTGATTTCCTTTCCTCCGTGCAGATTCTGTCATGCACGACCCGTGAATACCTGCACGCGCATCACATGTTATCAACAAACTTAGACATTACAGTATACGGCCGTGCATACGATGGCGTCGGCTCAGTCCGATCATCAGGTTTCATGTGAATCGTGTGACCTGACGTGACGATGGCGGATAAACACTTTAATCATGACGTTAATAAAAGTTCATATTAATAATATTGTGTTTAATAATATTAACCATAACAAGTGATGGATGACGTAGCGTGTTGCTGTTGCTGTTGAGCTAACACATGAACCTTAGCACTGTGCTGTTAACAGCTGAGCTCTGATTGGCGGCTGGATGGCAGGATGTGATTGGTTCAGATCATATCTTTTTAGAAAACACAAACAATGCAGTTTATGTGTCCTGTACAGCGCTATATCAATTTAATGTATTATAATAATAGTAATATTAATAATTATTATTATTAATTAGATGTTTTCATATCTTTTTTGGCATATATGGTTTAATAGATGCAGAATACGACCTGGGATCTGATCTAAAAGGGTTGAACTCCTCTTTATGGACATTCAGGTCGGACTCTTGTCGTCGTGGTAACAATAATAAACACGTGCATCGTGCAGTTTGGTTAGGTTTGGGGAAATATTGAGCTCAGGGTTAAAAGAAGCATGTTTGTTATTAGTTTTATTAACTAACAGATGTAAAATAAGATAAAATAACTTAATAATATACAAGAATATACAACATGATTATGAGTTCAGTAAAACATACACTGAACCCAGACCAGGTTAGTTAAAACTGGCCTGGAGCCCACATCAGTAAGTGTGTGTGTGTGTGTGTGTGTGTGTGTGTGGGAGTGTAAACATGTGTTACACAACACATTTTGTGCTGTCCTTGGTTCCATATTTGCCCAAAAAAACTGAATAATATTTTGTTTTTCTGTTCACAAAATTAGTTCAGGGCATTAAAACCGGCATTAATACAGTTACTCAACATCACAACAACACATTTTATTCAAATATGACAAAGTAAATACGATAAAAACATCACTCTCTTTCATTTCTGACTTTTTTATTATTATTTTCACACAGCAGAGCTGAGACAACAATACCAACATTAATGTTAAACAAACTGTTGATTTAAATATTCATTTAACAGCTGTGGAGCTAAAAATGTGGGTTTGTCCTGAGGCTGGCGTTAACCGAGGGGTCATCGAGTCAGTGAAGATGAACCCGGACCATCCTCTGGGGAGCAGGAGTCAGGGATTCAGATATCATCCGCCCTCAGGCGTCTCCAGCAGCAACACTCAATAACAAAAATACTAAAAAAACACATTTAAATTGAAAAACTAAATAAATTTCAAAGTCAAAAAGACCATTTTTGCTGCTTTATATCTGAATTTCTGTGACAAGACTGGAACACAGAACACAAACGCACGACTCGAAAACGCTCAGATGCACAAGCACCAGGTTTATTGAAACAAAGTAAGGACTCGAAATCACTCCGAGGTAATCAAAGTTCAAACAAAATCACTTCGACAAGGTTCAAACAAAAATCACTTTAACAAGGTAACAAGGGCAAAAACTAAAAATCACTCTAACAAGGACGAGAGAGAAAGAACAAAACTAAAAATCTCTTTCGAGGAAAAACAACAGAAAAACTGAATGAATGAACCGAAACAAGACAACAGCACTTAGCAGGATGAAGGCGCAAACAATCAGGGCGGGGAAGACAATCAGACCGAACACAAGAGGAAGGGCAGGCCACCTGAAAAGAGAGGGAAGTTAGTTCTTTCAAAATAAAACAGGAAGTCACGAGACAACACAGACAAGACAAGGGACTAAACATGGCTGACCTGACTCGACTCAACATGACATTCTGTTTGTTTCCTGTTAAACACACAAACGTTTTCAGCTCTGACGATGTGAAGTCATCTAATTAAACAGGATTTCTGTTTACCAGCTGACCCCGCCCATCATCTATGACGCTAACTCAACGGTTAGCTCGCAGGCGGCTTTGCATGCTAACGTGTGAGTCTGGAAAACCTTTGTTTCCGTCTCCAGAGACAGCAGGTCTGCGTGGAGGTCGACAGTCCTCTGCAGCTCCACCCGAGAGTGACATCATCTCTAAATCTTTGTGTTTGAGCGTTTCGTCATGATATTTGCTGCCAGGCTTTCAGTTCTCTCTGTGAAAACAAATGCATTTTGACTGATGAGTGAATCAGTGAATAGTCACAGGTAAACTGTTTGATTGGACAGTGACATCATAGTTATTATAATTATTATTTCTGTAGTTCATGAATCCCTAGCTGCAAACAAATATTAGCCTTAAGCTAACGACGCTATGTTAGCATCTGTGTTTAAATACGTGTTTGTATGTGGTCCCTTTAAAAACTTAATGTGACTTTAACGATTCAGTTAGAAAAGATTAAAATTCCCAAAACAAGAGTGGACGTTTCATCCGTGCGGCGCCCAAATCCTCAGTAATTTGGGATTCACTGGCGCCATTTTGACCAGAAACGCTCCGCCGTGCGCTCTCCGCGTGGTGCCTTCAGGCTCCGCTGGCAGCCGCTGAACCGGACGAAGTCGGGACGAGTTGTTGACAAGCGAACGCATCAGAGTTCATCATCTGCGTCTGCTCAGGCGGAGGCTGCAGAGGACCATTACCTGCCACAACACATCCATCACACCATGACCTGGCCAAACGGTAAGCACCATATAATGACTTCCATTGATCCGTTCCCTGACTCCTGTCCCCCCCCGCCACCCGCCGCCCGCCCTACACATTCCTCTCCTCCATTTTGCTCTCCGCTGCCTCCATACATCGCTCTGGAGGAGAAGAAGAAGCCGTCAGAGCGCCCGCTCCGCCGGGCCGGCCGCCATGTCACAGCCCCTAATCTAATTGCGGACACGTAAAGATTCACATTAAGAGGCTCAATGAGGCTTGGCGTAACAATTCTCTTCACAAGCTTCCTGTATGGTGAGTTACAGGAAAAGCCCGCTCCTCTGATTAAAGCAATTCATCATCTGGGCCATTATTAAAAGGCATCCTGTGACACGGCGAGTTATCTCGCATCGCTGCGTAGCGTCCGACACACAAAGCTCAGCGGGGAGATCCGAGGAACCGCGGAGGGGGCGTGCCTTCACTGCAGGCCTGTGGACGACGAGACCTCTGCTGCTGTGACTCTGCGTCCTGGACACCGGGCATGTCAGCCATATTGGGCCGCGACACGTGTCACACCTGAGGCGCCGCCTCTGTCTGAGGCTGCACCACCATTTACCAGCAGAGTCAGGACGCACCAATCTCGCTGCTTGTTTACCGAGGCCCCTCAAAAATATTTGCACATAAACGGCGCGTTAGCGTTCTGCAGACAGCTCGGCTGTGGGAGGAAAAGCTGCGACCTCACCATTTAACGGCGGTCCCACTCGACACTCCGGTCTTACATCAGCGTTGCACTTCCTCCAAAGCGAAACGCTTCGATTTCGTCTCGTGTCATCTTTTGCCGCGCCGCCTCGACAAATAAGAGCAATTGCTGTGAACCAAAACAGACTGAGACTCGGAGAGAGGCGCGAGCGGGCGGCGTCACCGGCCAGTCACTTTCTTGGCAGATCGAAGCTCGCCATGCGGACGGCCCACGCTTCCAAGTGAGAATCGGAGATTGGACGGGGAATGAAAAGCGCTCTGCCAGCCGACAGACAGACGGACACAGTCGGGATCTGGACGAGCTGTCAAGTAGTTGGTGCTTCTTCATACGAGGAGATGGTTAATTTGACCCAGGAGAGCGCGGAGGAATTGATTTTAACTCTGTTAAATTAAGTCTACTGAGGGACTCGGGGGCACCGGTCTCATGGGTTCATTTTATCCCGATGTGGAGATGATGAGGAGCTGCGCCGCCAACGGCAACTTTGTCAAGAGTCTGCTGACATGCTGTACTCGCTCTCTGTCTCAGTCTCTAATTGCACACACGCACACACACTCGAGTTAGACGTTCACACAGCAGAGCGAAGCCTGTGTGAAGAGAAGAAACTCCACCTTTTTAAAATATCAGTGCCAAACCACGACCGGAGAGACGCCGGTCAGCTGAGAGAGGGAGGGAATACTCGAGTACTCGCAGTAAAATGCACCCTGTTGCTCACCGCGTGGTTTAGTTTAGTTTTACTATCGGGGAAAAGCCTTTAGACGACAGCACAGACGCAAAATAAAGACGAGGGGAAGGTGAAAATGCAACGAGCAGGAAAACAAAGTCAGAGATGAAGGAAAATAAATGTGAAAACACAGAAGAAAGAAACAAAGAACGGGGCCTTTTAGAGATTCTGAGGAAGGAAGGAAAGAAGGGGACAAGAAGGTGTGGTTGGAAAGGAAAGGAAATAGGAAAGGAGAGAAAAATAAGAAGAGAAGGACATAAGAGTTAAAAAAGAAGGAACACTGACTGAATATGGAAGGAAGAAGTGTAAAGAGAGGAAAATAAGAAAGAAACAAAAGAAAAATAACAGGAAAATAAGGAAAAACAAAGAGCGAGGAGACAGAAAAACGATAAAAGGAGCCAAAAATCCAGAAATGACGCCAAATTCACTGCAATCAATTTTGTTTTTTAAGTTGTTTAAATTAAAAACGGGAAATGCGATCCTGTAGGATGAAACTGTCCCCTTGAGGTTGAATTGTCTTTATTTTCAGAAGCTGCAGACACCAAAGTCCAGACATGATGGAAACAGCTGAAATAGGAAACAGACGTGACGTAAAGAAGACAGACGAGTGGAAAAAAGACAAAAGCAAAGAAACGTGGACAGGAGTAAGAGATGAAGACGAGCAGGGACGAAGGTCAAAGTGGAGGAGTCAGGAACAGGGTGAAGACGAGAAGGAAGGTGGGATGGAGAGAAAACAATAAGCTGAAGCTGCTCAGAACTGCACAACTCTCAATGCAAACAACAGTTATATCGTATAAATGTTCTCATGTTCCTGCTGTTCTGATGTTTTAGTTCATTTACGCCTCCTGTTCGCTGTTACTTTACACCTCCAATAGGGAGGAGGAGGAGGAGGAGGAGGCGGCGCTCCCTGAGGAGACGAGGCCCTCGGCTTGACATGTGATTGGGACAACAGCACAATCCACACATATGTTGGACTAATGGGGCAAATCAGCGGCGAGCGAGCAGGCAGAGCAGCGGCGATCACGAGGTCGGGGCGACAGGGATGCTGGTTAGCATTAGCGCCGTGCTAAATTGTGTTTTCAAGCTGCAAATGTGAAAGCATGTTGTTTAATATATATGTGTGTGTGTGTGTGTGTAGGTGTGTGTGTGTGTGTTGAGGCCTCCAGCCTGCAGAGACGGGGGACAGCCGGGCCAAGTCAGGTCCGCTCTGTCTCACCGAAACACGCCGACGCACACGAGGCTGATCAAACCAGACGTTTCACGTGCTGCACACGCGGGAGGCGCAGCAGCAGCAACACCTGTCCGCTGTCGTTTACTTTACGCGTTATCTGACCTTTTGCTTCTGCAGGACGGTCTCTGGAGATCAGAATCTGTTTTCGGAGAGGCCTCGCCAAAATGGCAGCGCAATTACGCTGCAGAGGCAACACACACAAAAGGTGACCGCAATAAGGGGGCATTAAAACGCCACAGAAATATGTGTCAGGCATTAAAACTCTGTACGTTTCAAAGGCTGCTGCATTCACATGAAGCTCATAGTTCAAAGCTCAAAGGGACCTGCTGTTGCTAAGCTAACGCTTTCTGCTAAACATGGATGTATTTGTGATACGAAGCGTAGCCACTGCGTCTGACGTAGCCGGCTAAGCTAACTTTAGCACAGGGTGTAGCTAAATTCATGCTCATGCTCAGTGTTTCTCCTGGTTGTGTCTCCTCTGACCCCATAACGCAGTCATGGCGGCAGGCACTGACATGGCGGCTGACTGTTTCGACCCCAGGGTCACATTTTGACCTTTTCCTGTGAATGCGTGTGTGTTCTCATCCTGTGCGTGTGTGAAACTCTCTCTCTTTGTGGTGTGAGTGTCTGATGAGTTGCAGGTGAGTCTGGATCGACTGTGCAGATTGTTCCTGGGAGCTGATTGGTCCGTGTCTCCTAGCTTGCAGCATAAAGTCCGGCTTCCTCCAGTTCCTGTGGCTCTCTGCTTCCACCCAGACAGCCAGCAGAGCTCCTCCACTGAGAGATGTTTGTATGAGTACATCTAAAGATGATCGTGGTGGTTCCTGGGAGTTGGGAAGTCTCATTTTCATGTTACGTCAAGGCTTCCCCCCAGGCCGGGGCGTGACACCAACACAGTGAGAGCTTCAGCTGCAGAGCTTCTCTCTGTGACTGCGGCCATCCAGCAGCGATATGACTCCGCAAAGGTCCTCAGAAGCTGCTTTCTGAAACAATATATTACCACAAGCAATGTTTCTGCATCATATACCAGGAAATATACAGGTTACACATCAGGGACGTGCACACTGGTGCTGACATGTCTGAAATAACAGTCGCAGCGTTTGTAAAACAGCCTGATTTCAGACGTTCGACCTTCTTCTTCCTCCAAGAACCAATAAAAACACTTGTGCTGATGAGTCACACTGTTGCACGGACATGTGCCTTTATTAGCATGAACACACACAGTTAATTTGGACTTAATCACACACACGCACTGTCCTGCTGCACCAGATAGGAATGTGGATTCATCCGCTGCTGAAAATAGTCCCCAACAAACGCACAACTTCCTGTTTGTGTGATAAAAACGTCATCTTGCAGCAGTTTGAGGGTTTTATTTTAAACACTGAAGCATTTTTAAGCACGATCATATATAAACTGTTCTAATATTATATATTACACTGTATTTCTGAGCTGTTTTCAGAGACTTCAGTGTTCAGCCAGACTCCATGAGTTTGCTCTCTTGCGCTCTCCCGCTGCGCCTGTGGCCTCTAACGCGCTGCAGGTTTTGGTCTTTTCATGCCATTTGTTGGAAGTAAGAGAAATATAGAATAAACAGCTCTGCTCCTAAAATGTGTTTAAAATGAGGCTCTTTCTGTGTCTCTACAGAAACCAGAGAGCCTTGACATGAATCCTCGACACGTTCAATTTCCTCCAGAGACGTCTTGAATCGCCTGTTTTGGTCTTTTTGCATCTTTCAAACGGGTTCAGTCTGCTTCTCTCACAGCTCCACAGTCATGACGTGAAGCGTTGGACACGTGAGTTCATGGTTTGATGTAATGGTTCATCCTCTGGAGACCATAAATATCTGAACTGTGTTAAAATCACCCATTTAATCACAGTCCAGTCATTTCACTCCGGAACAAAATGTTGAGATTTGTGGGAAAAGCAATAATTATAATAATGTTTTGATGCTAAATTGATGTAAAATGGTAAATTTAGCGTTAATTAAAGCAGTGTCCTTCCTCGCTGCAGCTTCCTGTGTCGTCTTCTCAGAGAAGAAGAAGAGGCAGACGCAGGAGGCGGCGTTGACGGTGTTAATATTTACCCCTCTGAGGAAAAGGGCACAACACTCTGCAGAAGCTACAGATGACTTTAAAATGTCATTTTCTAGTTCACTGCCCTGTAACTCCGCCGCTGCTTTAAAGAAAAACAAATAGCAGCATTTAAATCAGAGCCGCCTCAGACGCTCAGAAACACTCACAGCAGCGAAATGTCACCCAAACAAAGAGGACACTTCAGATACTTACAGGATAATCCGGGCACAGCTGATGAGGAACGGCCGCGCGGAAAACTCTCCGCCTTCACTGGACGATGACTTCTTCCTGTTCTCAGCTGATTTCATAGGAAACATGAAACGTCTTCAGCCTTTGATTGATCTGAAGGACTCTGCAGGTTCACGCTTTAATCATCAGATCTGAGTTCTCCTGCAGGATCGGCATCAGGTTCACTGTAATAACAAACTCATCTCATCACAAACTGATGAATGAATGAGCACAAACAATCAAAACATCATCCACGGAGCTCAATATCTCATCATCAAACACAATTATCACCAATAATTTAATGAAGTCGTGCAACTGAGCTGCTCTCCTCCAATTATCAGTTGTCTGTGCTCACGTTTCGCTGCATTATTGCATTTTATTTTGTCAGTTTCTCACTATGAAATATACAAAATAATAAGAAAAGTCCTGTTCCAATGTAATAATGCTTGTAATAACATGAAAATGTCTTGTTGTAACTTGATGTTTTAACACGATGCAGCAGTTCACCTCCACGGTGTTCAGATGAATCAATAGTTATTATAGATTATTAGTTTCCACATCAGCAGCCTGCAGGTTGTTGTTTCTTGTTGTTTGTTTGTTTTTATTTTCAGCCGATGTTATTTGTTCAGATTTATTTATTATTTTTTAAAACGTTTGGACCGTTTTTTTATTTTTATTTTGCTTATTTTTATTTCATATCTCTCTGGGCTGAGAAGCACTATGACCTCGGTTTGTTTTTAAATAAACAATAGCAGCTGCATCAGAGGTGAACGTACATGTTTAATTTCAGCTTTAAAGCTGGTTGATACTTTTATTTTGAAGCAGCTTTAGTTCGACTGTGTTTCCAGGATCCACAGGAAGTAGACGTGGTACCGCTGCAGAGCCTCGTAATGGCGCCGCAGCTCAAACACGTACGAGTGTAAACGCACAACTCTGTGAGACAGCAGAGGCCGACTTCATGGTGTGTATTCATAACTTTCCCTCCTTGCAGCGCCGTCACATCTGTTCCCACATCACACCACCATCGCCGCTAATTGAGCTCCCAGTCTCCGTGGTGAGAGCTGCCGTCACATGCAGCTGCGGCGGAGCGCGTTCGGCACCGTATCACCTATTTATAGGCACGTGTGCGGTTTTGTGTGTGTGTGTGTGTGTTGTATCTCCAGGACTCCCAGGACTTCACACCACAGACGGTCGAGCGGGGAGCGCAACACTGCTTGGTGTCCATGACGACCGAGGATGACCTGCCTCACGCGCACCGTCTCTGAGGCTGAAAACTTCATCCCGCTGTGACTGATGGGAAGTTCAGAGGGTGTGTAATATCTCCGAGAAAAACATTTCACCGGTCAAGCAGAACATGTCGCACTGATCCGGAGCAAAGGGATTTCTGTTCGGTTGCTGTTTGGTTGGAAATTCCTCGGCCCTATTTTCCGGTAAATCGATGACAAGCTGCAGGACGTGACGGAGTGAAACGGAGCAGAGACACCTGGAAGGAGCTGCAGCACACCAACAGCCATCAGACTCAGAAATTAACATCATTTTCTGGTCTGGTTCCTTCAGGGGGAGATGAGTCCTGCTTGAATTCAGACACACACACACACACACACAGTGTCATCTTGTACAGTAGCTCATCTTCCATAACAAACCTTTGCAGTATGGCTTCAGAGGAGCAGGAGAGGAGCGTGCTGGCTCGCTGATTCAGGAGCAGGTCACAGCTGAGCTTTATCAGCCGGCCTCCTTCCTTAAAGTTTGCTCCACTTCCTGTTTTTGTCTTCTGAAGGCGGCTGCGATGAAAATCAGGTTTTTAGCCTCGTTAGCAAAATAAGGAGTTAACCTACATCACAACACGGCCTCACAGACTGCAGGAGCTAAGCCCCAAACAAAGAGCAACACATGATGTCTGTCCTTCAGTGTCGCAGCGCTGGTGATCGAGGTTTATCACATTATTAGCTGTTTGATAATATATTCGAGCTGAAGGTTTCATGTAATCTATTACTCTCTGATGTTGTGGAGAGCAAAACATAAAAACATGAAACATCTCCTGGTCGTTAATAAGTGAAATTCAACGCTTTGATCATTTCCAAAGGTGTATTTAATTCAATTAAAACTGAGGCTTTTGATTGATAATTAGGCTGCACTGTAACTTTAACTCTCCCGTTCAGTCTCTTATTCGATTTGATACTAATATATTTTCTATTTAATATCACCTTAAACTGCTTTTGCATTTAAACACAAAAGCCTTTTATGCTTTAACTAAAAACCACCTTGAATCCCCTTGTCGCAGGAGCTCGCTTTACAAATAAACATACCCACTTCATCGGGGCGATGACGCAAAACACTGAGTTATTAACATTTCCTGCATTCTTCATCGTGGAGTTAGAAAGTTTGAGGCTCGAGATCTGATCCTGAGCCACGGCTCCTGCATGCTCTGCATATTTACCAACAACAGTTCAGCACATTAATAGAAAGATTTCAACTTTTACTCGTGTGCAACTTGTCATTGAGTTGTGCAGCTGTAACATGAAAAACCACTGAATATCCTTCTTTTCGAAGAACTCCACTGTTTGGTTACTGAGACCTGCAGACACACGTGTATTATTTGTTTTTCAGCATTTCGATATTACTTAGCGTAACACGTGTCTTCCACCTTCGCTGATCAGCGCCCTTTAATATTTCTCTGTTTATTTTTTCTACTGCAGGCATCAGGCAAATAAAAAGCCATTTAACCTTTCTGGAGCTGTTGATCGTCTCATGTGATGAAGGTCAAGATCAACATGGATGAGAAGTCCTTAAAGTGCTGAGAAGAAATGGAAATTTTGACATCTACAGTTTCATAACAACAGGGCAGCTCCAGCTGCAGTGAGCAGCTGCTCCAGGGCCTTAAACTTCGCTCTCCAAGGTCAAAAATAAACTCAGCTTTTGAAGATTTAATAAAAAATGACTCATTTGTCTCAAATGGACTCATTATTTTTAAGGATTAACTTGATCTGTAACAAACTAAAGTGGTTTCACACCAGTTTCTTGATGCTCCTCAGTCTGATGGTACATTCAGCTGAACCAGGTCACGATGCAGAAGCTACGCGCTCTCAAATGCTGTTTCATTTCATTTCATTTGATGCAAACGTTGAGGTAAAACAGGTTAAACAGGTCGACATAAAGTTCTGAATCCTGAAAAGTTGCTTTCCTCAATATCTTCATCACAGTTCAAGCAACCAGAAGTATGACGTCAGGAGGCGGAGGAAGATGAGGGAGAGGCGGCTAGCTAGCTAATGAATCTTAGCTTCATGCTGCTAAAAGCTAAAGACTGATTGAAGGCTGGATGTTGGTTGACATTTTAAAGAATACAAACATGAGTTTTCTGTTTCTTCAGTCTGGATCCAATAAAACTGTTAATCTAACATTTAATGTGTCTGTTTACATAGCGATTAAACAACCAAGACACAAAAGGTTGAGCTGTAGGAGTGTTGTATTTAATTAGCCTTTATCATGCTAATACTAGCTAACAATATCCAGCTGCTCAATATCTCCTCAAGTCTCCTCAAGAAAGTGAATTAATGTTTCCCCAACATGTGGAACATCTGAAAACATGTGTTTCCTCAAACAGCTGAGCAGGAAATAGTGCTGGAGACTACTTTCAGCGGCGGATGTATCCACATTTGGTGCAGCAGGGTGTGTGTGTGTGTGTGTGCTGCATGCGTGGATTTAGTTCAGATACATGTCAGCCGGTGTCATGGCGTAGCTCACTGATGTGTTTTTATAGTTTCCAGACAACAGCGCAGCTCGATACCACAGAAGAAGAGCATCCATCAGGCTCTCGAACGCACGCGAACGTCTGGAGACACGTTCGCGGCTGGTTTGAGTCTTTTTGTGGGTTTTGTTTACAAGAAGGAAAAGTACCAGCCCTCTCCTTTAAAAGGGGTCAGGATACAAACTTTTCATCCACAGGCTGAGGGCTAACACATAGGTTGACACGACATACATTTCTGTTTATTAAAAGTTGGATTCTGGTGCCCCCGTAATGTGTTTTTCTGTTTCCATTTTGTGTTTTCTGTGCGGGTAAATGCGCAGGATATGAGAATTTATTTCCTCAGCTGAATTTAATCATTCTCTCCTCTCTCCAAAGGCCAACAGAGACGCAGACCTGAATCACTTATCTGCCTTTGACTCGCGAATGTTTTCCTTGATTCTCGTCATTTCAGAGCTTAAGAGGGCCAGAACAAAAATACAGAAAGCTAATGAAAAGACTCCTGTGAATATGAAGAAAGCTTTTTAGAGCCCTTTTAGAGAGGGAGCAGATGTTGCTGTGCATCGCTGTGATTCAGCGGCGTCTGGAGGTGTGAATCAGGGTCACGTTCTCCGATCTCCTTTCTGCTTGGCTTTCAAAGCATCGGCTGCGCTGACAGGAGACCTTCGGGTTTTTCTGCCGAGCGTAAGGAGAGGTGGAAGTGATGGTGAGACGGCCCCGAGGTCGGTGAACTCCTGACCTTTATCAGGCTGAAGCCGATCGATGGAAAGCTACTGAGAAAGTCAAACGGTCACATGGTATGGATCAGAGCCGGGATGGCTGCTGGTTTATGGATTCTGAAAAAGCACATTCATACTCGGATGAGTTGTTGTTTTTGTTGTTGTTGTTGTTGAGGTGCTGCTTGAAGCTGTTTGTGGACTGGAATGATAAAACATTAACGACTTAAAGGTTCAGAGTTATGACAGAACGACGCTGAGCAGAGGAAGCAGAAGAGTCTAACGTTAGTGAAAGTTACCCTGAAGTAAACATGAGTGAACGTCCAGATCCACGGCTTTACGCTGGTTCGTCGACTCTACTGGTGGTAAACTCAGGTCATTGTATGGTTACTCGGAGTCACTCGCTACTTAAACACAAACAACAACAAACGCAACAAAAATGCAAAATGTGCAAAAGTTATATAAGCTGAATATATAAGAATAAAATACAAAAATAGCACGAAATGAGAACTGAGAATTAAACATTTTAAATAGCTATATAAACAAAAATCAACTGAACAAAATGCAAAATGTGCAAACAGTATATAACTATATACAGAAATATACAAAAGTGCATACGACAAGGCACACCAGTGTGTTTAACCACGTGTTTATAGCAATATTTAACTTATTACTTAGATTCACTGACCGGAGTGAAGTCAGTGAACTGAATCATTGAGTCCACTAACTCTCCTTCTGTACTTAGCAGGAGGACTCATAGGATCCGGGTTAATGGAGACCTCAGACTCATGATTCCTGATTCATTGACCTGGGTGATTCAGGAACCGACCAGCTCTAGTGGACAGGGTATGGACCATGGACCCACAGCGCCCTGTGAGGAGCTCTTCGTAGCTTCAGCTGGTGTGCAGGTTTGACGCCATGGTTCCCCGGAGGCTGCAGCAAAACAAAGCTAATGAACGAGCAGCAGAGCTGACGACAGCTACACCCGACACTCTGCGTTCTCCATGACTTCATCACTTGGAGCGACCCCTTTCACACTACAAGAAGTTGCTTGATCCTTTTGTTACTATGAAATACTGATTGGTGCACCTTTAAGGTCTTCCTGACACTGGAAAAAGAAGAAAGTCTTTCATCAGCTCTGACTATAGGAACTTTGTTGAAACGCCCCGATGGCCTTTGGCCAAACTCAAGGATACTTGAGGTAAGAGCTGCCGATCATAAGAAAGCAATTTACTCTGAGAACCTTGAGCCAGCATGTGACATCCTCGGAAAGAAAGCTACGAGCCGGGTGCAGACAATTTACAATACGTACATCTTCACTGCTACTGCTTTATATGTGGACCTTGAGCTAAAGGACCTTTTGACTCTGCAGACTGTACTCTATGTTGCATTGAGCCACCATTCAAAGTGATTGATGCTGCGTACAAATATTGTCTGACGCATTCAAAGAGCTGTTTGCTGGTCGCATATGTAAATAATTCAGATAATGCTGCATGTTGTTGTCGGCCAAGAGGTGCTCCAGGCGTCGGTCGCGGTCAGAAACAGTTAGACTGAATGGAGTTGATCTCTGTCGTCTGTCTGAGCATCCACCCCCAGCCCTCCGCCTCTGCCTGGTCACTCTCATTTAAAAAGTTGACCCAACTTGTCATTTCATCCCCGGCAGACACGCAGCATATTAATACCCTCACTCTGCATTTGCCTGAGGATGATTATATAAAGCCAGTCTCTGTAATCACAGGACTTAATGACGGCTGGCCAGGCGTGATCAGGTGATTGATAGGTGGCATTTAGCCGCGGATGGAGCCTTAACATACTTCTGTCCTCCTCTCAACTGAGGTCTGCAGAGGGAGGAGAGCTTGGCCACAACCTCAATCGGAAAAGCCTCTCGCCCGGTGAAAGGCTGATCCTTTTGTTCTAATTAACCCGTGAAATGAGTTCAGCGGCTCCCTCTCTACCTGCGGCGTAAACGCTCTAATAGTCTGAACGGCCGAGCGAGGAGAAGAATGCCAAGAGGTGGAAGGTCCGCCGGGCGGTTTTCAACAGATGCTCTCTGTCTCTCCTAGCATTAGCATCAGCAGAGAGGAAGATCAACCGCAGTTCGAATCGAAGGGGTATTAACTCAGGACCGAGACTTCTGACGAGACACAACGACTGACGGCGTGAAAGCAGGTTGCTGATGAACGTTACCCGCTTCAGGAAACTTCCAGAGTCCTTCAGCAACATCCAGGAGCCGGAGGCGATTAAGCAAAGTGTGAACTTTGAAGGACACTCGGACATCAGTAATCCTGTTTTAGTCTTTCACCTACTTCTGTAACTATCATGAATCACCGTGCACCCAAACACCATCAACCCCAGAACCACAGAAACAGTTTCCTTTAAGATCTGCATCTTTTTGTTTCTTTGACTTTTAAACCTGCTAAATGTAGTCAAGAAATGACCATAAATCATTGTTATTACACCGCGCCTGCAGTTTTAGACGTGAGTTTAAGCGTCAGTTCTCTCAGCAGTGCTGGTTATGCCTACAGAAGGTGGCTAATTCAAGCTAATTTGAAAGGGTTAGCTTGCTAACCAGCTAACAAGCATTGAATAATGCCTTCAGCCAGCCTGTGCTTCAGGACCATTAATGTCATTGTCACAGGGTTGTCATTGACTTTGAGGTCAAACGTAGCCTTCATGTTTTAGTTGAGGTCCCTCAGCTCAATCGAAGGTCAATTTAAGGGAAATAAAAAGATAATAAATGCATCAGGGGGACTTAAATATCCTTTTAATGGCTTGATGATGTTGTTTTATGTATGTTAGGTGGACACAGCCAGTAGCACCAGTAGCTGTCCTGCTGGTTTTAGAGTTTTCTGGAGGCAGAACATGGATAAACGCATCCTTTAGGGACTAATAAGACCCTGCAGATCACTTGAGTCCATCTGGTTTTTCAGGTTTCCTCCTTTTATTTTACAAGAACACACACATGCACGGAGAGAAGCAGCAGCAACAGGAGCTTGACTAAACCATAAAACCCCGCTCATCCTTGATAGTTCTGATATGCTGGTGTTTTTCTGCACCACCAAACCCCACTGAGCTTGTAGTATCTATTTCTGCAGACGGGAAGCGAAGGACTCCGGTGAAGAAGAGAGGAGAGGAGGAGGTGGAAATGAAACAAATTCTCCACATGATGCCCGAGGGCGGAGAGGCTCTGGGCAGGCAGACCGTTCTCCTTCATCTTCCTGCCGAACTGAGGAGAGGATTTCAAACCAGAAAGCAGAGGGCATCCCCGCTAACAGGGAAGAGGGCCGGCGGCGACGCTGTCAGTCAAAATGCGATACGAAGCCGCTCATCTGTCCGCGTGTACAGCTTTATATTTACACCCTGTTATTGTAGGAAGGCCTGTGGGTCACCTGACAGCACAACAACGTGTCTGTGTGTGTCTGTGTGTGTGTGTCAGACAGAGACAACTTTATCAGGAAAAGGAAAACGACAGTCTGCAAAGCCGCCTGCAGCCTGCTGCACGTCTCCACGGGTGTGACGCCATCAAAGTCCTGTTATTCACTGTTAATTTAGAAGATTAATCAGCAGCTCCTCCAGACTGAAATGTTGCACTGATGATTTGTCCCGGTCTGTATTTCACTTTAGCAGCCTGAAGCTTTCCCAGTGTATCAAATGCGTTGACCTTTGTCATGTAGACACCTTAAGCTGTTCATCGTCACCACAACTGGAAATATACATCAAAACATTGAGATCTGACCTTCGTTCACACCCCTTTTCCCACTTGTAAGCATCTAGAGGTGCTTTAATATTGTGCTGTGAAAGACTTCATGGAAAGAGTCACATGATCACAGTCACACAGGTGTGGAGGTGTGGCCTACAGAGAGGAGAGTTGTAAGTTCCTGATGTTCACAAAGGATTAAAATAAGACCTTTTAGCTCATTTTTGTGGCTTACACATCATTCTGAAAGCAAAGTTGAGGAGAACACTTGAGCTGAGGAGCGGTGATCACCCCTAAAACTCTGCTAATTTGGTGAGTTTGATCCTTCGACCTGCTGTTCTTACTTTTTTAAGTATTATTGTTCCTGACTTCAGTTTTTGCATTCATCACTGGATAACGGGGCAGGATGAGGAGCCTGTTTAAGCCAAGCATGACATTCAAGGGACAGTTAAAGATCTCGCTCTGGGAGATCTGTATATGCATGTCCAAAGCAGGGGTCAACCAGCTCTTAGTAAATAGTCTACAGTAAAACTAAAGCTGATTGTTTAATGTTCCACATCACATACTCTTCCCTTTAGCTTTTAGCACGCACTGCATCTGTAGTTGCATGCATCCAAAGGAAAAGGATGCTACTTTGAGTGCAGGCGTTGATGAAGCAGAATCTGTCTGCAGCTCAGTCAAAGTGTCTGCGCCGAGGATTGTGGTGCAGGGCATCCTCGCACTACAGAAACTTACATTTGGACGTGCCAACTCGTTCTCTAGCATGCTTAATATTGCATCGGTACTGAAACTCAGTCTCATTTAGCCATAATTTTAAATTTCACATGGCTTGTATTGGTTTTAATGTAAAGGACCTTTTTCCTGGTTGGACTGAATTACGGTTTGCTTACGTGTCGCTGCCATTTTTCCCAGCCTCCTCATACATCGTGTGGAAGAATGCATCGAGCTTTTGTGGAGTCTGGCTATTCTCAGCTTTCTTCCCATCATTTTTACTTAGCTGCTGAGTGAGACTGAAATGCCCGTTCGTAGAGTTGGCGTACGGCTTGACAGAGAAAAGCCACCAGTTGTGTTGGTCCTTGTGTGCTATAGCTAGATTCTATATACAGCCATAAGGCCTCCCTTCCTAATGCCTACACAATAATACCTCTAGAGGGCTATTTGGCTGCCATGGAGCTCAAAGGTTAATTACTATTGCACTCGCTGCACCCTTTGTTGCATCCTGTACAAGAGGGTTTGTTGACCTTCAGGCCTATTTTACGAAATGCTGTGTTGGTGTAATTTGTGATTTCTACACAGACTTTCTGTGCGTGAGTCAGGTGTATTATTAATAATAATCATCTTCAGATACTGTAGTCTGTGTATTTACCATGTTGCATGTGACTCAAACATGTGATGACTCACCGTCAAAGTGTTAACATCGAATAAAAGCAACTATTTCTGCCTGAACAGGACATGACAAGGACAGGACAATGCTAGCTTATTTTGAAACTGGTATAATATAACATCACTTTGGCTTGTTGATGAGCGATTGTATTTCTATTCACCAAGTGGTCTCAAGTATAGTCCAAGGCCCTTCAAAGTCTCAGGGTTTAAGGTAGTCACGTGAGGGAGAGTGAGATAGGTACTCTGGACCCGAGGGTAACCAATGGCCATTCAGCTGGGATCTAGCATTTCTTGTTCTAAGTGAATACTCTGCTCAATAGAGAACGAACAGAACAGAGTTATGAATCCAGACTAGGAGTCACACAGTAATACCTAACACCCAACCAGCAGCTCCTGTGCAGAGGTAAAATAACCGTCAGACGTGATGACACAGCGGCTTAGCTTCCTGTCAGACAGCGAGGTAAAGCATTGAAAATATTCTAAATATAGCGCTCACTTAAACTGATATTGATCGTTTTAGGTGCCTCAAATCCATTTTGCAGCTGACCTCCACAGCAGTACACGGCTTAGCTTCCTACACCGGTACTCCAGAAGAACCTCCTCCGACCTCACCAAAAAACACGAGCTGCCCCTTTAATATTAGAGCTGGTGCACATTACAACAATGCGGATGATGGAAGGCCATTTTAGGATTTTCAGGATGGATTCTGGGCCTATTTCTGTCTTCTAAATTGGATACACACACTCATTGCAGATGTATAATCAGGTCTTTTTCCAATCGCTAATACCCAGGATTGCCTCAAGTAACATGCAGCTCTGCAGCCGGGGTTTGTTTGAGTCCAGATATGCTTCTAATGAAAACACTTCCATTTCTGGCATCACTCTGAGGCTGTTGGCAGCTCGACCAGCCAAACAGAAATATAGATTTCACCCCACACACACACACACACACACACACTCTACCAGTTACATCAATTTGCATGCACATTACCTTTGGCTGTTATTATCACACCGCACCCACTCAGTGATTCAGTGTATTGGTTGAGTGGCCAGGGGCTTGAAGTATTGAGTCCTATTACAGTTTAAGTTCGAGCTAAGGGACAGTACCACGTAAACTTGGTAAATATGGGGGCCTCTGGGCATGTTTCTACTCTGCAGGAAAATGAGCAACAGACTTCAAAATGTCATTTGTATACAAGCAGATTAAAATGGACTTGTATACATGGGGAAAAAAGAACAAATCTGATAGGAAGAAGTCAGGGCAGCTCTATTGTTTGCTGCAGTTAATAAAACAGCAGCTCTGTTCAGCTTTGTTGAATGACGTGTTAAACAACACTTTTCAAACCTCCACTGCACCTCAACTTTCATTCCTCAATCGCTTCTTGCACTCAGACCTTTCAACTTATATCCAAGTCCTCTGCTCAAAGTTCGTGCAAGCTGTTGCTTTTCCTCTCCAACTTCACTTTCATCCCTAAGCGTCACCTGTATTCAAATCTTCTAAGCCCCGTCCTTTAAACTTTGATCTAAACCTTCATCTCAAACTCCAAACCTTCACCTTACATCCAAATTCTCTAGAGCTCACTTTCATCCAAATCTTCCAAACTTTAATATTTTATCCAGATATTCCTCCAAAACTCAACCCCTAGAATTAATCTTTTCTCCAAACCTTTATCCAAACCTACTTCTAAGAACTTCAGCTCAGTCCAAATCTTCTTCCTTCAAGACCAGAACTTTAAATTTTCATCTAAACCTCAGTCTATAATCTCTTTCAGACTTGAAACTTTATCTAATCCATCAGTTTTTCCCAAGGATAAATGGATATGTTCAGCATTATCCCCTGGGTGTCATCCAAATCTACCAAACCTTGACTTTTAAACATCATAGTCTTGGTTAAGCAACAACCCAGACCTTCACCAAACATTGACTTTCACCCAGACCTCCATGTTCCTCCCAATCCTCAATCCTTCCCCTGTTTCTTTCATCATCACTTTGAGCTGAATTTCAACACAATTCTTTTTAAAACCACTCGTTTTTTGGCTTTTTATCGTTAAAATCTTCGCCTCGAAATTCGAACCCACGCAGCAGGAGGCTCCAGTTGAACTGATCCTCATTTCTGATTTGTCAGACCCCATCCGGACTTAACCATCCCTATTTTACCAGGCCCATTAGGAAACGCACCCCAAGTGTCTGGGGAGCAATTAGGGGTTCGGCATTTTGCCCAAACACAATAATAATCAGACTGTTATTGCCTCCAAACTTTATCCAAACCCCGTTTTCAGGTTTATTTCATCTCTCGCTTCATTCAAACCTCCAATTCAAACCCGAAGTTTCAACATCATCCAAATTTTGTTTTTCACCACCTAACTGTGCAGCCGGTCTCTAGCTGTGACTGTCATTTATCACAGTGTGAAACGCAGCAGTAATAGACCCACAGCTGTAGGCTACATCACACCGCAACCCCCTCTATTCCTCCTCAGTTTACACTCCCTCCCAAAGGTTTAACACTTTGACAAATGTTCGAAATGTCCTCCATTGACTGACAACAGCCAAGCAATCGACTGACGGCCTCCAGGGGATCAGTCACAGTCCGATGTCAACTGTTTAGCAGCATAAAGCAAACCTTGTTAATGGCGTCCTGGGAGAAAGGCGGGAAAAAACAACAAAAAAACACTCAATTAAACCTGGAAGGAGAGGAGCTGAGGGACGGAGAGCGGGAAGAATACAAGATAGACGAATGGAGAGAGATGGGGAGAAGTATTAATCGAAATGAACAAGACCAGGTGAGCAGAGGGAGATAATGAGAGGAGGATAATCCCAGGTAGAGTCAGGAAGGAAGACGAAACGAGGGAGGGAAATAAAGAAAGGTGGAGGACGGTAAAGCGAGCCAGTTAAGTACTCGCTGTTTGCATCAGGGAGCTGCAGGCCTGAATGACAAAGTCCCCATTAAACCAAGATGGAGTCTCCCGCCCGCAGCAAAGCGCAGCCGGCGCTGAACTCACTCAGGTGGATCCATTACAGAGGCGTAATTAGAGGGAGAACACAGTGATTTCCACAGCCGGGTCACTGCTGCAGTTACAGGAGTGCTGATGGAAACCTTCGCAGGAAGCTGGATGATGTCTGACAGGGACGGCTCTCCTCTTTCTGTTCTCCAAATTCACCTTATATGTCCCTGTTTTGAAGATTGTTGTGATCAGACGCTGCTGAGATGTTTGGTGCCACCACACAAACAACCGATGAACAGGCCACCACCGGTCCACAGCTCAGGCCCAGGTTGATGACCTTTGACTTGCAGATCTGACCCAGAGTGGACCCTCGTCATAGTCCGGACCTATGAAGACACAAAAACAGCAGAGGGGATCGTAGTTTATCAGTCGTAATGTTGCTCCAACCTGCTCCACAAAGCCCTGGTTATCTCTCCTGAGGAGTTTTGTGAGACGTGCATGCGCTGCACTGAAGATATGCTATTACTGAGACTCGGATAATGAACCTTTCGCCTATCACACGTTGCTCTTGTTATCAAATTAACACCAGATCAAAGCATGCAGTTCGCTTGCAGACGAAGTAGGTATTACAGTCGGAGGATGTTACTCCCAAATCACAGGATAGACCCGGTGTTACCTGCTGTTGGAAATGAGACACTGGAACAAAAAACCCCACAACAGCGTAACAAAGGTAAGGATAAATTCGGTAAAAGCGACAAAATGCAGGAAGAATTCCAGCACAAATAACACCAGCGCAGCATCACAGAGGCAGAGATTAAATAAAATGGAGGTATATGGAAGGAAAGTATGAAAACAGCCGGAATATAAACAAAAAAACATGTTGAGACAAAGGAGTAAATGAAAAATATAAACAATAATCTCATCCTCCAGGCCTGCTTCCCTGGCTTTTTATCTTCTGTTAGCTCTTTCATATACGCAAATCTCCATCTATCTGTCTTGCCAGCCACTTTTATTTTCCTGCATCTCCACCATCTTTCATTATTTCCCTTTCTTCTCAGGTTCTTCTCAGCCTCTCAGCCCCACTAAAGCAGTAGCAGCAGGGGCGAGTGAGGGCTACAACGGATTAGGAGGTTAAACCAATGGTGTGGCCCGATGGCAAATCCATCTGCTAATAAAAACAGGGGAGACGATTATATCTGCACGACGCGCTCGCCCTCGCTCTCTTATTTGATTTTCACTTCAAAGGTGTTTCATTGGCAGGAAAACTAAAGCCATCAAAAGTCCAACACATCTTCTACATCTTTCAGTTCATTCGTCAGATCCAATATCAAATCAATCAAGTGGCAAAAGATAAGACTCAAGTACAACAGGATAAGAACGTAGCAGCCTACACTACGAAGTCGGCCTTTTAGGAAGAGGTGGGAGGGACTTTTTCCTTATTCTAGGAGTGATCGGGCAGCAGACAAACCTTCTACAATAGAGGAGCTGCTGTGAGAAGGTGGAATTAAAAGCCCTGACGCTTCCTGTTGCACAGCAACCGAGCAATGCATGGGAATACGCATGCAGCAGATGCATGCAGTGACCGTCATTAGTCGGAGTCACGCTAGGCACACCGCCATTGGCACCTGAGTTACAACAGAGCCGAAGCTTCATGTGGAGGATCATCATCTATAAAGAAGGCAAGAGACCAAACACGGGTCTGGGACCGAAGATCAGCATCCGGCCAGGTGCAACCAGGAGTGCACACCTGTTGACGCGGGCTGCCGATCATCTCATTGCACATTAAGTGATTCTGTCTGTGGCACCAACACAATCATCGCTTCCCGTCCAGTCTACTCCCTGGACGGTGACGTCCTCCTCTTCTTTAAAATGATAATCAAGGTGATGAGTCACCATTTCACATGGAGGCTCTTCAAGGGAGGAATCCATGACGTGACTACCTAGATGAAGGCCACAAACATCAGGAATCATCTAATATCTCAGACAACGGTGTCCTTCCACATTTTAGTCAGTTAGCATGTGCAGGAAGTCTGTTATAAAGACACGGCGCTCCTGGAGTAAAGCAGAACTTGACTGGCTCCGACCTCAATCCCATCCAACACCTTGGGATGAATCGGGTTACTGACTGTGAGGTAGATCTTATCGCCCAACACCAGTGTTGGACCTCACTACTGCTCTTAGTGTGCCTGAATGAGAGAAAATCCCTGCAGCAGGTTCAACGTCTCGTGCAAAGCCTGAAAGCCTGAGGAGCGGAGGCTGTTACAGCAGCAGATTAATGAGCACGGTTTGGAAAGCCTGCTCAGCTATCGCTTAGATATAATGTCTGCTCCCCTGCTCCTTTTGGCCGCCATGGTGCACTCCACTTACTTTGGACCCAGTTCCTCCACCAACTGTTCCCTCCATCTTTTGGCGTCGCCGCTGGGCATTTTACCGCGGCGCCCAGTTTGTACAAATTAAATCGTGGTGTCGGTCTGGTCACCAGTGGGAATCTGCTCCACCACACAGGAAGTGACTGATCCAAACCCGAAGAGTCAATTCCAGCCCAACTGTTTCCTCTTACTGCAGAGTGGGACCAATAACACGAGCAACACTTCAGTCAAATAAATGATATAATTACCTCACCTGCGACTGTGACATGTTGCTGCAGGTTTAATGTTGCTTCATGGACTCTTATAATAAAATACGCATGCTATTTCAACTTTGAGCTCGGAGGATTCTTTTGTTCCAACGGTTACTAGCGGACAGCCTCCTCTGGTTATTCTGTTGTCTTAATGGGGTTTCTGACAACATGCATGCAAGGTTTGCACACACACACGCACACAGAAAACACTTCTCACTTGCCGCTGAGCTCAGGGTTCTTCCCCAGGTGATGTGGAGCTGCTCATAAAGCTATATGAGGTGTGGGATTAAACCCCGGCTTGTGTGTGCGCAATGAAAACTTTTGAATTACGGTGAACAGACGAAACACTTGGAAATCAGTTTAAGACCGAATCCCTACCTGCTCCGGATCCTGACCTCTGACCTCTGGATAGTGGAGGTCAGGTGAGGACCAGGTGATGGAGGCTAACTTGTTAAGTGAACATGCATTGTAAGGGGTTGAAGGCAGATCTTTGCTCAGCCAGAGGACACTTTCCTGCTGTTGTGGAGTGGTGCTTAAACCCATAAGACGGGTGAACTGAGAGTCTGATGACTCATTCTTTCGACTCCTTCAGTCTCATCTTCTTTCGTTTTTTTAAGTTTCAAGTGTTCACGACAGAAGTAAAACTCTGAAGACCCCATTTTAACCAAGTACATCACCATGAGGTCGTTATCTGGGTAGGTAATCGGGACACTGACGCCGGATCAGGGGCCTCAGCATTGACACCTGGCATTAATCAGCGGCTGCATTTTGATCAGATTTAATATGCAAATCGGGTCAAGAGAGGCAACGCTGCTGTCTGAGCTCTGGTTACTCGTCTTCAGCTCGTTGATGGGATCAAGATGCAGCATCGTCCAATAGACTAAACAGGATTAAATTGATCAGAGTTTGGCTTTAAGCTAAAGTACTCGGTTGGGTTTAG
Organism: Datnioides undecimradiatus; assembly: GCA_008933995.1. Taxonomy (NCBI): domain Eukaryota; kingdom Metazoa; phylum Chordata; class Actinopteri; order Lobotiformes; family Datnioididae; genus Datnioides; species Datnioides undecimradiatus. Next base: position 5,528,424 of record WARS01000043.1, on the reverse strand, counting down.
AAAGACTGTGTGTTGGGAGAAAAAAGAAAAATAATGTGACTTTCTGACAAAAGTTAAGAAGGTTTTGTTTCTAAACTAATCTACGCAAGTTAAAAAATTGTTAACATCGATTTTTTGTTTAAAAGTGACTTGAACAGGGGTCCCTGTGGCAGAAGTCCTGCATTAATAAGTGCCTAAACTTTGTTATTGTTGATAAATGATGCTAAAGAGGTGAATACAGTGTTAAAGCTGATGACTTAAAATCAGTAAGTGTCATTTATTTGCGATTGCTGCTGTTTTTGAGCATTGATTTGTGTTGTGGCGGACAGGAAATAGACAGTGCTTTATGCATCAAATAATAATTAAGTGTTAAAGTAGCTTTAATCCAAGACTCTGAATCACCACCGCCAACTGTTTCAGTGATCAATCAATGTCTGCCGACTGAGAACACAATTAAATGTTAATTCAGTCTAAAATTCAGACTTGTAAAGTGGTAGAGGCTCAAAACAGCCAAACGTCTAACATCACAATAATAATGTTTAATACGGTTAAACAGTGAGGAAAACAGTCAGAGTTGTTCCAAATAAGCACAGAGGGATGAGGAGAGACAAAGAAAGGGCCGAGGACTGAGCAGAGGATCAGAGAGAGAGAGGAGTAAACCTGGAAGATAAACCTCCATCAGCCGCCGCAGCAGCTTCGGCTCTAATAAATGTTTGGTGTGGAGTAAATTGCCTGGGTTAGCCGGGCCAGGCTTGACCACAGTCTGCTCTGTCACTGAGCTTTACAGCCTCTGAACTCACATCTGAAAAACCATTCAGCCTCACACACGCCTCCACTGCCGAGTGCCTGGAGAGCAAATAAACATTTATCTGCTCCGCGGACGCAGGAATATAGAAAGAAAACATGTTAATTCTACAAGCTAGACACTGCAGCCCTGGCCAGATTTCTTCATCCTGTTGCTCCACTCTGTACTCTTGTTCCTTCAGTTTTATTTCTGACTTTTATTACGCTTTTATTTCACATTCACTTAAGCTCTTTCAAGTGCTCTGTCGCCTCAAACACATATAAAGAGCTGTTTGAAGCTGGTTTATCTGCAGCTTCTTCAGTTTTTGTGTCCTACCACCATAAAAAGACCACAACAGAGTCCCACAATAAGCCGCTTTTCTGTGTGGAGGAAAGGAGAGCTTCAAACGGAAACCAAGTCGATTGGTGCGCCCCTCTGAGGCTGCGGCGTTTATCGCGGTAGAAATCACCTGGTGGATTTTGGCAGCTTTAAAACCTGCAGTAGCTTAAACGATAAGGGTGCCACAAAGCCCAGGAAGGTGAAGGAACAATTCAGTTTATAGAGGAAAGAACAAAATAAACATGTAAAAAACAGATTTTTTAGCAGTAAAAGACACAAATTTCCAGCTCGGGTGTAAAACTTTGGGAACTTTATAACGAAACCAAACGGTCTATAGCTGCACATCTGGACGGTGGCAGCAGCACGCCACACAACACACAGCTCAGCTCTCACAGGCCGCCTCTGTCGGGTCAGGACGCGCTGAAGTCGCGGCTAGCTGTCGCTCCAAACGGACGCTAACGCTCCCGTCCGCACGCCGTCGCTGCTGCCCATCGGCTCTGCAGGGAGCAGTGTAACCGGGATGACTACTGGCAGCCACAGAGAAGAGAAGAAACCCTGAACCAAAGCACAACTCTGAAGAAACACCATGCTGCTGCAGACTGGAGACAGCCAAGACAGGCTGCAGCTAATGCTGTCAGCTAAAGCTACTGTGCTGGAGCTGCAGCAGGACACAGAGGGAGCAGGTTTCATCATGTCAATGCACAGTTCAAAACAGCAATCTGAACACAAGTAAACAATTTCAGCTGACGCACATTGAAGGGGTGCAGTTCTTGGACATTGTGGCCTGTTTCCTGCTAACAGCTGATCAAAACTGGACCAGCTTCACAAACTGTTGTTCCCAGTAGACATTCAGACACTAAAACATTCCTCTTTAAAGGCCTTGTCTCACCTATATGTGGCAGTTAGATAGCAATACCAAAATCAAGCTAGCTAGGTGCAGCGCTAACAAGTGATTTATGAGGTTTGTGGCTACAAAAAGACCAAAACCAGCAACAGTTAGTCCTGACCCTGTTTGTGTCTTTCAAACACAGGGAATGATGCATTCTGCAGGGACTGTTTTCAGCGGCGGATGAATCCACATTTGCTGCTTTATTGAGTGTTTGGGGCTTAGCAGGATTCTGTGTGTGTGTGTGCATGGGACAGAGTTCATGGCTAATGAAGGAACATGTCAGCCAGTGCAACAGTGCAGCCATTGATGTTTTTAATAGTTTCTGGACAACAATGGAGCTGTGAGGCACAGAGGAAGAGCTTCTATCAGGCTGTGATACAAACACAATACTCGTTGGAAAGATCAATGCATTGATGGTTTTGGGCTCTTTAATGAGATTCGTTGACAGTAAGGACAGTGCAGAGTAATGCCAGCGTTATCCTATCAGGCTCTGAGACAGAAGAGCTGTTAGAACAACAGTGGCAACAGAAAAACGTAACATGACTAATGGGAACAGGTCGTCAATATGAGGACGGACGTCTGAGGGAACAGGCTGCTGTCGCTTAATGAGTCAACTGCACGTAATCTGATGCTCTGGCCACAACAGATGCAGGAGCAGCGGCATGAAGTGAAAATGAATGCACAATTAGTGTAAATACTAAAAATGCTTCAAACCTCTGTAGCGATAGTTCACCATTTGTAGTACCATTCTAGGCTGAGGGCTCGATGAGATGATTGACGCCACTCCCAAGTCTCGAGTGTGCAGCAGAAGCCGAGCGCTGAATCGGGCTTCGTACTCAGCGTCGAGACACATGAGAGTGATGTCGATCCTCTCATTTAACTCTCAGCAATATGACAGATAAGTATAATTAGCCCAAAATGTTAAACTATGCCTTTAAATTGCGTCGTCGTAAGTCGCACCGTGCTGTCAAACATTGTCCTTAGTCACAGAATGTGATTTAAGTCTGTGAGACGCCCACACACGTCTGATTAAAGAGGAAATGTGATGAACTTATCAGGAATCTTGGGTTTTTATATTTATTTTGGTGTAAACTTCTTCATGAAGCGCTGGATCCAGCAGGTGCAGCGTATATTGTGGAAGTTTAAGGTGAAAGCCGGGGTTTAGGAAGTTGAAACGTAAAGCTGGAGCAGATAACTGCGACACACTTGCAATAAAAAGTGGTTTTGAGATGGATGTGAGGATGAACAGTGAAGGCAGCGTCTCCGCCTGCAGCTCAGGCTCGTGTTGAAAGTCGTTCTCTCTGCAGCTGCTGCAACGCTTCCCGGCAAACACAGCAGATCTGTGGAGCGTTGCAGTCAGCTTACGGCCCATGTTGTTCGGGCAGCGTAGCCGCTACATCTGCCGCTGCAGTTGGACATTCTCCGCCGCTCTGTGTGTGTGTGTGTGTTTGGCTGTTTGTTTGTTTGTTTGTCTGTGCTGTCTGTCAGCCACCTGTCACACGCAGTGGTTATACCTGGCGGCAGACGTCGCCGCTGGCCGAGCCGACACAAGTTCCTGCCTCGTCCTTTTTATCACGGGGGAAGGTCACCGACTTCACTCTGCTGCTTGGAAACTCATCTTTTAAACTGTATAAAGTTTAAAAGATGAGCCTCAGTGTTCCCAAACATTCCCAGCATTCCCAGAAAAACACACAGTGGCCACAGTGGTTTTTAGCATCCACTGTCAAACTGCTCAAATCAGAACTTTCTACGTGATCGTTCCTGTTTTCCCTGAACATTTTGCCAGTTTTACTTTGCATTTTACTTTCCAGAAAACGCTTGGAACGCTTTGAATTCATCAAAGGACGCGAAAAGTTGCTATTTTGTTAGCATTAGCGTTACTGTATTCACTGAAACTGTGTGTTATGGTGATCAGTTCTTATTTTTGTTGTTTGTTTAATACTAATACTACTATAATACTACATTACCCACATACCTTTGCAGAAATCACATTTCTTGGATACTCAAACCAGCCTGGTTCCAGATCACAGAACAGCCTGGGTGCTAGATTAAGGACGTCTGCAGTGCAGGTCGCTGTGGGCGACCGTGGGAAGGTCATCTGCTCACACATGCATGAAAAACCGACGGGAAAACGGCGACGAGGGTGACTGAGGTTAGTGCAGGTTGTTGCGAGTCAATTTATAGAAATAACAACTTATAAATCTGTATTTCTGTGCTCCTCTTTTCAGCCGCTGCTTGTTTTTAACTCTGTATCTGAAGCAGATGAAGGATTTCAGTCGTCGATCGCCTGGATCTGAAGTTATCAGAGAAACAAGCTGGAGCAACTAGCAGCAGCTCGGTCACGCCTCCAGACGTCCCGTGCGGCCGACAGCGTGGGAGAAACAGTGGTTTTAAGGTGGAACTGCTTTATTCAGTGCGTTTCTCTGGTTTGAATCAGTGCCTGTCGAGTTTTGGAGAGGAGGAGACCTCTCAGGAGAATCTAGCCCCAGTAAAACCTCCTGAACCATCAACACTGAAGGAATCCCAGCTGACAGGAAGACAACAACTCCCAGCATCTATCGATCTGACTGAAAGACCCCTGCAGGACATTTCATATTGTCCCTTTAAGCTTAAAAGGAAGCGTAACTGCATCAACCCTCGGCTGAACACAGTCCACAGCAGATGCACCATTTACTCCTGTTTGAGGAGTGTTTGCTAAAAACCACAGCGCTCAGCTGTTTTACAGAAAATATTGATGTACTCCATGAAGATTTATGTAATTAGCAGGAGCCACTGGGCTTTGTGCTCATTTCCACAGACAGGTTGGGAAGTTAGAAAGTGTTGAGATAATTCTTATTGCTGGTTTCGATCTTTGTATAATCATCAGTGACAAATAAAAGACGAATCCCGGGCTCATCCTTTACAAGGAAGCTTCATTCATGTGTCGCACATGAATGAGACACTCAAATCTCCCAACTTCCTGTTTTCAAAGGCTCCAGACGACAAACGCAGCCTCCTTTTGTCTGAATCCGAGGCCCACTGTCATCATGTGTTCTTTGATTCTGATTCAATGTTATTTCCATTTCATATTCGCCGAGACTCGCCAGAAATGAGCCACTCGATGCTAAACTCTCTCCTGTCGACACGAAGAAAAACACTTTTTTTAAGAAGAAGACTTTATTATTTTTTTTTTTTTTTCCAATTTGCTGGTGCTCCCACACGTCTGCCCCCAACAAACATTCCTCCAAGGCTCCTCATGTTGGCTTGCCCTGTGCACATGCTGTTGCCGTGGTAACAGCTGTAAACAGCCCTGCCCGGGCCCGCGGTCCTCAGCGGGGAGCTGACAGTAACATCTGAGAACATCTTGTTATTAGAAAATATCATTTATCGAACGTCTGAGCAGAGTTCGGCGCGCAGCTGTAGCTGCTGCCTCCAGTCGGCGCGATGGTAGCGATGACGGTCCTGCAGCTGCCCCGCTGATTGGCCAGTATTAACAGTATTAACACATGCACACGAACACTACGCCCTGCTCTGTCTTTGCAGCACCATCAGTGTTTCTGGGTGCGTAACGTGCTCGTGCGATTGATTATTGATCAGTTATCTGAAGGCCGCACCCGGGATCCTTGAGTCACGCCGTGGGAGGAGAAGCTGTGGATGAAACACTTGACCTGACTCATCTTGACTCGAGTCTCAGGATTTGAAGCTGCAGCGGTTCATCCGCAGGCTGCTGCTGCCCTCCAGTGTCTCCTGCAGCTGCAGCAGCGCTCGCGTCACACACTCAGGGATAAAGCCCAACACACACTGTCGCTGAATGGCAAATGTGTGTACCATGACGCCGCCACATGAACCTTTACGGACAAAATACACAGTGCAAGACCTGCAAAGCCGCATGGGACTGATACTGTGTGGGCCTCTATATAGCTCACTCAGAGAGATGATCAAGCGAATCTGCAGCCCCAGGTTTGTCCAATCAAATCTGAAGCTGTCTCCGTCTTGATTTTACCCTATTTCACACTCTGGGTGGTAAACAGTCAAACACGATTTGCATTATTCTGATTTTTTTAAGATGAAAACAGGCAGAGATGTGGGTTAACACCTTCCAGTCAGACGCGTGTGGTGATGTTGGTGCATCAGGTGTGGTTTGCATGTGAAAATACGTCGAGCCTGCAGGCCGACCGCATCGCAGCCTGTTGCCGCGGTCAGCCCTGCGCCGCTGTCTCCTCCGCTGTATTAAAGATAAAGCAGAAATGCCAGTAAACATGCAGACAGAGCCGAAGCTCTGATGCTGCGCTCTCATATCAGAGGCTGCAGTCCATCGGCTACGTGTGTCCTGCTGCAGGGATTTGAGGAGCTGGGGGACAAACACAGCTAAATGTTATTCTCAGATGCTGATTTGAACTCACTGCTTGCTGCAAAGTTACTGATTAAAACCCATTTGTTTACATTTGGAGCATTATTCCATTATTGCGAGCATTGCTCCAAATACTCTGTTTGCTCCCTGTTGACACAATCAGCAGACTGGCAGCAGATTGACGGCGCAGCCACAAACAGACGTGTTTATGAGACGCCTATTCGGCACGTCTGGGACACATTTTCCACCAAAATACCGACAACCCGCTCTGCGCGGCTTCGCGAAGCAAAACACAGGCGAGCAAAGCGAATTTTAAGGTCAGCAGAAAACTGAAATGTCTGCCTGCACACGATGTTGCACCACATACAGTTTAAACGCCTTTTAATGGACACAGTGAATCACTTTAACGTGTGTTTGCAGTTTTCCCTGTTAAATACCTTCATACTCTGAGTTTCTGCATGTGTATTACATGCATTGTAATACTAATCTTTCTTACTTGTGCAGCGTTCCAGTGAAGAAACAAGGTGCAGTGAAGTTCAGACTTAAAGTTCAGCAACTGTTAAGTCTCAAAGAAAAAGAATAACTATGCAAAAGAAAAAAGATATAATGCTGTTTCCTGCCGCTGCGGAGGTTGTAAAGCTTCAGGTGAGCTGCACCTAACGGAAAAAACCCTGAAATCCCGAAAAAACTGGGTTTTTTTTTATTTGGTCTATTTTTTTCATCCAGCACTTGGCAGGAATTTAGCCAAACCAATCAATAAGCGCCGCCTGCGCTCGAAAGAAGACTACCAGCATTACCGAGGACGTGTGTGCAGAGCCTAAACAGCAAAACACAGCTCAAAGAAGCAGCCTACGGCAAGCCTGGAGGCCGTAACCCACCGGCAGTTTAACACTGTCTAAGCTGAACTTTCACATCATGCTGTGCCAGGTTTGCAGTAAGTTGTATGGTGGTGTTTATATACATGGTGTAAGGGCAGCAGATGTTAATGTACAGTAGGAACGGTCGGACTGACATAAACACCATGTTTCCAGTCCAGCGGGTATCTTCTGTTCATCTGAACGTGTCCAACGCTGCGCTGAGACGTTGACAGGAGCCTTTCTCCTCCTGTCGCTGCAGCGCTGCTGTGACAGCACAGAGGCCCCAAATCATCGTTAGCACTTCTTCAGAAGTTTGAGAACGATCAGCTGTAATTTTCTCTCATGTGGTGGGAAAAAAAGGTAAAAGCTGAGCATTCGCTGCAGCAACGAGCACGATTTCTAATTGCTGTTATCAGGACAGAACAGAGAGAGACAGACGTCGGGCTGTTAGAGTCATTAAAGGCTTTCAAATCTAATTTCAGGACATCTGCCGTCACCGATTTTCAGCATAATTTGGTCTTTTTATACAAGAGAAACGCTTAAAAGTGGCCAGGATAGTAACCAGACCCAGAAGAACATCGCTAATTTCTTTATAAAAACACAAAGTTTTTATGTTGCTGCTGAAACAAGTGAATCTGCGTCCAGAGTATTCCTGAAACTCTTCACAAACTGTTCCTGCTGCAATCGAATGCATCACGACAGTGGCAGTGAGCATGCATCGGGCGTGAAGAGCAGAAATCCATGTTACATTGAGCGATCAACATCAGCAGCAAACATCAAAACCAGCGCCAAACCCAAGCTTCATGAGGAGGATCATCAGCGGCCAAACAGCGGCCTGAGCAGCGGCAGAGCTGCAGCTCCGTAGGGGTCAAGAAGGTGCATCGAGGACAGGGAACACAAGTGAAGAGCGGCTGAGCATCACTGCACTGCTGTGATGCTTTTGAAGGAGGAAGCTGCGCGCATGATGGCGCTCGGGTGCTCCAGCACGACATTGCCTCCACTCTCAGTGCACTGGAAGCTTTTCGGCTGCACCGGCACAATCTTTGCTCCCTTCCTGGCTAACGGGCTGATTTTGTATTCTTGTAACATCTCTCCTGAAATCAGTTCAAGCTGAGGTGTTGCTGCTTTGACACAGCGGAGGACGTCCAGCGTGAGACGCAGCCAATGCAGCCATAAACTGATCATAGGCCGGTTTGTTGGAGCTCCGCAGCTCTGCTCCTGTTGGCTGATGTGAAACTCAGGATCCAACGTTCGCGGAGCTGCAGGAAAGTTCATTCACACAGTTCTCACTGGTAACAGAGTAACAGAGCTGCAACTTATTCACACATTAACCCAAAATATCAAGTATCTTCAAAGTAATTCCAGTCACTGAACTCTTTGTGAATCCATCCTACGTCGTAATCCGTTATATATAATATTTATAGTCTGAAGACTTGATTCTGCAGCCAGACGCTCAGCAGTGACCACAGTGTTGTTGCAGCTAGTTTGCAGGTTACAGTCTCACCCACTCCCTCTCCTCTGTGTTATTTATAATAATTTACAGCAGTTTGAGTAAAAACAGAGTGAAGGCCGATAATGAGACAGGAAGTGGTTTCCAAAGTCTTTGTATGTGGTGTTTATTTTAAGGTTTGTGTGGCGAAAGTTGATGCAGCAAGTTATCTCAGCCTCGGTGGGACCGAGCGTCGGATGAAGACCCCACGACTTCATCGCCTCACACGGCAAAACATAACTAATAACATCAGCGGAGATCCCAAACTCCCAGCGAGGCTAAAACATGTATCTGAGTAAATGAATCACAAACAAAATACATTTTCCTTCTTCCTCTTTTCCTCTTTAATACCAGCGGCGGTTTGATTTCCGAGGCCTTAAACAATATTCGGGCTCTTTCATCATCCGAGATGACTGGAGCAAAATTAAACACCTGTTGTTCCGACGATGTTTGCGTCTGCTTTTATTTATTGTTCCCTTTACATATTTCCACGAGGCCCAGCCGTGTTTCATCCTGCAGCAGGTGATCCACTTCTCCCTCCTCCCTCCCTCCCTCCTCCTTCCTGGGATTTATTCCGCGTCCAAACTTCCCACATTTGCCCGAAATGAGTTTACACTCCGCTCGTGTTATGAGGGTTCACAAATAAAACACTGTTGTTGTTTTAATCGAGTTTTCATTGGATTTTTTGGTTCCTCTCGCATTCAGTACAGGCACATTTAATAGCAAACTGAGCATTAGCAGCTTCCAGATCTATTTCCAGCCCCGGGGTTTGCTGCCCCACACCTACCTGTTCCCTCTGCATCTGTGGAGGAGCAAAAGTGTTTGTTTTGCTCTTTTCGCTCCCCAGTAAATCTAAACTGGACCAGTTTGTCTCATGAATTAATATTCCCCTGCAGACTGAGATCGCTGTGCATGCTCAGAGCTCATCGGAGGAGTCCCCGGGAAAGTTAGGCTCCAACTTGCTAAAGGAGGCGCTGGACTGCTGCAGAGACTCGGCTCTGGGCTGAGTGAAAATCAACCAAACCGGCCTGATCGATGCTCGGGATGAGAGAATGGAGCGGGAAACTGAAAAAGGCTGCAGACACGTTTAAGGAGGTTTCGACGATGAGATTGGCTTTAATAAATACAATCTTTTCAATTAAATGATATTAATAACCTGAAAAGTGACACTAATATATCACCAATTTCATCTAGAAACGTTTTACCAACAGTAAAAAGGTGAGAAGCTGCAGAACATTTGTACATTTCCAACATTTGATCATGCAAACAGCAGATTAACTCCAGGTTAAACTATAAATCAGGCTTAAACTCATCAGAGCGTCTGCAGCGAGCGTTTGCACGGCTGCCTGAGGAACTCGGTGCTCGTCAGCTCACCTGACTTCACCCCCTCATAACTACATAAGCCGGTTGGCAGCGGGGCCTGCTTCCCTTTGGTTTGGTTCTGTTAAACTTGTGCGTGATGTGAACTCGACCCGGTCTGAATGAACCAGACTCAGAAACATCCAGAGACAGAAGAAGGTGTGGTTCTGCACCATCTGCAGGCCTGGTGTTGCGTGAAGCCGGCAGACATGGGTGGATGTGACTCATCAGACGCTTGTTTGAGCAGCTCAGCCTGCAGCCGGCGCTCACCTGCAGCAGGTGTTAGCTCAACAGGCAGCACTGTGATGGTTTCCCACCAAGGGTTAGAGGTCAAAGGCAGCACAGGAGCTTTCTGGGCAGGTTCAGAGTTGGGAACGTCAGGCTAAAGAACAAAGAAGGCTTCTCAGGAGAGGAAACACCGGCGCTCAGGAATGATTATCTCACTGCAGAATGAGTTCAGCGAGGTGTCAGTGTAATTTAAATCAAACTGAGCTGGTTTTGAGCCCCTTGTTTTTAAAGAAGATTTAATCTTGTTTTTGGGAAAATAACTAAACACCATGTTGTTACCAGCCGCCACCGGAGGCTGTTCAGTAGGTCCACACGGTGCAACGCGCCTCTAACATCAGGTGGAGCTCTGAACAAAGGAAACATCTGAGCAGCTCTCACACACTCTCACACACTCTCACACACACTCGTGGGAACACAGTGTTGAGTTTGTGATTAATTACTCTGAGGTTCAACCATCGTCGCTCCGACCGTCACACCGAGAACCGAGAATCCCGATCCCAGAATGAGCAGTTAGCAAACGTTTTGATCCCACGGAAAGAAGGCGAGTCCCCATGATGCCGGCAGATGTTTGTGCACACACACACACACACACACACACACACACACACACCCTAGCCTTCTGGCTACACAGCATGAAGAGGGTCTATAAACGTTTATAGCAGAAAGCAAACTTCAAGCAAATAGTGAAGCTCTGCACTGCATTCTGAGATGACTTTAACCCCTGTGACCTGTTCGGTTTAAACACGAGCATAAACTTTATTGAAAAAGTTACAAACCAGCTTTATCAAAAGTTTCACAGATACAAAAGGACTATGTACAAAGTGCTGCTCACAAAGTGGTTTACAAAGTACAGACAAGACGCTAATAAGACCCATTAACTTACAGCATCCAACAGAGCATCGGATTCTCAATAATTCATCGTTAAATCCCAGTTTCACCCTGAATCTGGGTTTAGGGGCAGCCAGGAGGCGGGTCGGGACTTGACCGAGGGAGGTCCAGACGGAGCTGCTCCACTGTCAACAAACACTTTTTCCTCCTGCATTCAGCTTCGTTCTGTTTAGTCTTGAGGAAAAACAAAAAGACAAAGCGCCGTTTCCTCTCCGCCGGGGCTTCTTGGCCGGACGGACCCAGGACCGTGGTTTATTGGAGTCCTGACAGACAGACTGGTCCGTCCAGGCCGGGCCCGCTCTGTTCCTGCTGAATGTGACGGAGTTAATGCGCAAACTGCTCCAAAAACAAGACACGTCTCAACTTTCAGATGCTCCTTCTACTGCGATTTTAAAGCTCCTGCCTTCACTTCCTGTTTCCCTTCACGTCATCGTCTGTCTCTGAGGAAATATTCTGAAACTTTCTCTTATTTTCCTTCAACTGTGACCTCCGTCTCCTCCTGCAATCAAACTGTTAATTGTCCTCGAAAATGAACAACTTCCTTGTTGAGCCCTGATGTACTGGCTGATGCTAAACCTGCTGGACTGTAGCACCACTACAGGATCTAGAGGACGCCATGCTGTTGTCCCACATGTCATAGATCTTGTGCTCCTCCATGATCTCAGGTGTTTCATCACTAGACAATCACAACTTGACTGGATCGCTGTAAAGATATATTTCAGTTCTCTTTTCAGCTGCTTGTTTTTAACTCTGTATCTGAAGAGATAAGATTTCATTTAATGCTCTGGATCTAAAGGTCAGAAAACAAGCTGAGCAAACGTTAGCAGTAGCTCGCTCGCCGCCCTCCAGGACGCCCCGTAGCGGCCGACAGCGTGGGAGAAACAGTGGTTTTATGGTGGAACTGCTTTATTCAGTGTTTCTCTGGGTTTGAATCAGTTGCCTGGTTTGTTTTGGAGAGGAGGAGACCTCTGTGGAGAATTCAGCTCCCAGTAAAAACCTCCTGAACCATCAACACTGAAGGAGTCCCAGCTGACAGGAAGACAACAACTCCCAGCATCCCACGCTGCTGCACCACGTCACATGACTGTGTGATCTGGTATTGTTTACATTTAGAGACCCCTAGTGGCTGAAATGACATTTTTACACCTTTAACTTCAGATTCTGTATTTACAGTTGCACCAGTTTAAATCATAATGCCTCTAAAATCCTCCTCCAACACACACACAGACATATTTAATAACTTCCTGATCTGAGCGTCCACCAGCTCTCAGTCTTTTCCAGTGTCCAATGAACAGACTTATTGATAGAGTCCTGTGGGCGGAGCCAGAGCCGACCTGTTCTCGGCGCTCCCAGAGTTCTTTGGTGTGTTGTAGCCGGGCCGGTGGTTGGCGGGGCGCCGCCCAGGCCCAGCGAGCTGCATTGCAGAGAGCTGCATAGGACGCCGGGCCGCTGGCCGGGGTGGGCGGCTGGCCTTCTGCGTGTCATCAGCATCTCGAACAGCTGCGGCTGACCTCAGATAGGAGGGCGCGCTTAGAGCGCCTGGCCCTTCTCTGGGAGTTTTACCTTAGAGAGGGAGAGAGAGGAGGAAGGTCACGCTTGCTGCCAAAACGCTAGTTGAAATGAAACAGAGCTTCCCTGTTTTACCGAGCAGGGAGAAGGACGAGGAGTCCAGGTGGCCCCATGATGGAGCTCGCTTCTCGAGATGGAGGCCCGTTGGGGACAAAAACGTTGTCATGGTAATCGGTGGTGAGCGGGAGCGAGAGTCTGGCCATCCAGGCTGGATCGCTGACCTCGGAGAAGACGTCGTCTGCAGAGAGAAGCGTACAGATGAGTGAACGGGATGATGGGAAGCTAACAGGAAATGTTGTGTTTTAACAGTTTGAGTCACCTCCATCTAAAACACAGGCTGCACTGCAGCAGCCTTTAGCAGATGCTAGCTGCAGTTTAGGTGGCTGCTGCCATAAATGCATTTATTACATGACTGTTAAGCTTAGCTTACATTTCTGAGCAACACAGAAGAACATATGAAAGAGACACTAGCAGACTCTGCAGCAGTTAAATTGACATTATAGCAGTTATAGCAGGTTACGCCTCTGATCTGCCCTCCACTTGGTGCAGTTTGCAATCATGCGTCTGCACAGCTCAGCTTTTATCTGTTCCTCCAGGTTTATTTTGCTAAAACAAGACTTGAGCGGAGAGACGAGTTCAGAAAGTCCTGAGATGCCCCGGGACTCTTCCTGCCCTGATCCACCTTTTCCAGATAGAGAGCGAAGAAGGAAACGACGCAGTGGTTTTATCTGGCTGCTGTCAGCAGGCTTTTCCTTCCATCCGCGGCGTCCTGCGCGCCTCCCCAGCGAGCGCCAAACACGCCCGCATTATTTTGGTAAACAGGCCCATGGCCCGGACAAGCGTTCTCTGTCTGACGCTTCCTGTCGCTAAGTCAGAGGCGAAACACCGGTGTGTCCGAAAGTGAAACACATTAAACGAGCACGGCCCGATATGATTATATCGCCCCGCTTGTTCGCTTACTGTAAAACATGTCGCCTGCCGGGCGAGATGAGGACTAAAACCCAGCTCTGTATCTTTAGCACCGCCACATTTCATCCCCATCTCATCCTCCATCGCATCCTGTTTACGGCCCCAAAGCCTTCCCGTCGTGCTCTTTCTATCTGCCTTCCGCCACAACACGCCAGGAGCTATTTCAGGCTTATCTGACCTAATTTGAATTTGCAATGATTAAAAAGAGTTTCAGCTACTTGGTTGGAAACTGGAGAGAGGAGGGAAAACATCGCAGGTGCCTGTGAAAACATCTCCAGATACGGGACATTTGAGGTCTAAACAGAGATAAGATGCATTTTACCCTCTTTTCTTTTTATAAAACTCCTTTTTCCCATTCAGCCCATGGATTTATTGTCTTTGTTGCTGCCTCTTCCTGTTCTGCGTCCCTCTTTGCTGCTGTAAACATGCTAATGTCACTTATCTCATTGTGTCCCATCAGGTGTACAAAAGCAACAGCTCATGGACGTCGTTTCAGGCCAGAACACACGGATCCATCGTAATTACTTAAAATCAGACTTAAAGCTGATCCTGGACTGGTTTACGAGGCCAGGACTAATCACTGATTCTCAGTCTGATTAATATCAGTATTTCACTTTTATATAAACGAGCGTTTCGGGTCCAGATCCCCTTTAAAATGTGGTTAAAGAGCCTGATGCTGAAATATACATCAAGTCGCTATCTATGGTTAAGTCGGAAGTTGAATAAGGTGTGAAATCAGAACATTTAACTGAAGGAGGGGAGGAGGAGAAGGAGGAGGAGGAGGAGGAGAAAGAGAGAGGGAGGAGAAGGAGAAGAAGAGAGGGAGAGAAGGAAAGAGGAGGGAGGAGGACAAGGAGAAGAAGGAGAAGAAGGATGAGGAGAAGGAGAAAGAGAAGAAGAACGAGAAGGAGAAGGAGGAGGAAAAGAAGGAGGAGGAGATGGACAAGAAGAACAACGAGGAGGAGAGAAGAAGGAGGAGGGGGAGGAGAAGAAGAGGAAGGAGAAGGTCAAGAAGAAGAAGAAGGACAAGGACGAGGAGGAGAAGAAGAAGAAGAAGAAGAAGGAGAAGGACAAGGACGAGGAGGAGAAGAAGAAGAAGGAGAAGAGGAAGGAGAAGAGGAAGGAGATGAAGAAGAAGACGAAGGAGAAGAAGAGGAAGGAGAAGAAGAAGGACAAGGAGGAGGAGGAAGGAAGGAAGAAGGACAAGGAGGAGGAGGAGAAGAAGAAGAAGGAGGAGGAGGAGGAGGAGAAAGAGCGGGAGTGGCATTAGGAGGAGAAGAAGAAGAAGAAGAAGGAGGAGGAGGAGAAGAAGAAGGACAAGAAGAAGGAGGAGGAGGAGGAGGAGAAAGAGCGGGAGTGGCATTAGGAGGAGGAGGAGGAGAAGAAGAAGGACAAGGAGGAGGAGGAGAAGAAGAAGAAGGACAAGAAGAAGGAGGAGGAGGAGGAGGAGAAAGAGCGGGAGTGGCATTAGGAGGAGAAGAAGAAGAAGAAGAAGGAGGAGGACCAGGAGCAGTTTTAACGTGCAGGAACTCTCTCCTGCTCTCTCCTCATTTCTTCCCTGTGGCTCCGCCTCGACCTGGACGACAAATTGAACGGCCTACAGCAACTGAACCCGAGCGGCTTCAGGCTGATCAGCGGCTGAGGAGCTGCGGCCTCTTTCATCCAACCACAACCAGCTGCAGAGAATTAACTCACTCACACACACTCACACACTCACACCTTCAGACCGCCCTCACAGTTAACCCCCCTCCCGTCTTTCCTCCTTGTTTTGGCAGCATTTCACCGCAGATCCCTCCGACTCCAAATGCTCTTTAAATTAGTGAAAGCATCGAGTTTCAGGAGCAACGACCCAACGCCGCCAGTTCTTCCGTGTGTTTAACCTGCGGGTCAAACCCCTGATTTCATCTACATTAGATTTAATGATGTATTTGGTGCATCGTGCTGGATATCAGCCATCTGCATCAGATTTGGAATCTGATTGGCTGATACTTTTAATAAGGATTAAAAGTTGCATTATTTTGTTTTTTATGATTAATAAATTGCACAAAAAGACCAAAACTCCACTATGTCTCATTCAGTGCTCAGTGTCTGACTTCTGTCTGTGGTGCTCAGCCTCATCCCATTGGCTCATCACTGATGATGTAAATCTTAAAAACAAGTATAAAAGTTTGGTTTTTATTTTAAAAAGTTTCAGTAGTTTCTTAAACATATGGTTTATGCAGCAGTTTGGGACTACTTTCCGCGGCGGATTAATACGCATTTGGCCTTCTGATGAGCGTTTGAGGCTGTGGGATGGTGTGTGTGTAGGGTTTAGTCCCAGATAAATAAGTAAAATGTCAAATCCTGCATGATTTGTCCTTTTAAAATCACAAACAACTGTAAAACAGCAGAGAACACCTGAGCCACACACTCCACACCTGTAACATCGTCCCCGGGCCTGGACAAAGGGCCGGGTGTATGTTTGCGTGATTCATCGTGGTCGTCCTGAAGGAGAAGAAGAAGTGACCGGCGGAAAGTAAAAGAGGACACACATTAATTGAGCTACATCGGTCGGGGTGTGAGTTACACTGATAATACAGCCCGGAGGCTAGAGGTGAGTCAGGCAACACACACACACACACACACACACACACACACACACACACAACACAACAGACTCCCACTCGTTCTGTTTCTCTCTCCCTGTCATAAAGTGAAGCTCGCTCCACCGTCATCAGGTGGTAAACCCCCTCTCTGCCCCGGGGCACCGACCACTACAATACCAGGAAGAGACTGTTCAACACACACACACACACACACACACACAGATACTGTACACACTGGGTCATTGTATAAACCGACTTCTGTGGAATTCTCAGCTACACAATGAGCTGTGAGCGTGATTGATGTTTGGTACTTAATGCTAACACGCTAACAACACAGTGTGATCAACTGTTGAGCAGCGCTCTGTGGAAGTCAATGTGAGTGATGACAAAGAGCAAAAGTCGCACAGACAGACGCAAAACCAGAAAAGAGACTTAAAAAACAACTACAGAGACACAAAACGACCACAGAGAGATAAACAAGACGACTACAGAGACACAAAACAACCACAGAGAGATAAACAACAACTACAGAGACACAAAACGACAACAACAACAGAGGCAAAACAAGACGCAACAACAATGACACGCAAAACAACCACAGAGAAAACAACAACTACAGAGACACAAACGCACCACAGAGAGAGATAAACAACAACTACAGAGACACAAAACCACCAGAAAGAGACGAAAAACAACTACAGAGACACAAACGACCACAGAGAGATAAACAAGACGTACTCATACAGAGACACAAAATGACCACAGAGAGATAAACAACAACTACAGAGACACAAAACGACCACAGAGAGATAAACAAGACGACTACAGAGACACAAAACGACCACAGAGAGATAAACAACAACTACAGAGACACAAAACAACCACAGAGAGACACAAACAACTACAGAGATGCAAAACGACCACGAAAGAGATGAGAAACAACTACAGAGACACAAAACTACGACACAGAGAGACGAACAACAACTACAGAGACACAAAACTACCACAGAGAGATAAACAAGACGACTACAGAGACACAAAACAACCACAGAGAGATAAACAACAACTACAGAGACACAAAACGACCACAGAGAGATAAACAACAACTACAGAGACACAAAACGACCAGAAAGAGACGAAAAACAACTACAGAGACACAAAACGACCACAGAGAGATAAACAAGACGACTACAGAGACACAAAATGACCACAGAGAGATAAACAACAACTACAGAGACACAAAACGCACTCACAGAGATAAACAAGACGTACTACAGAGACACAAAACGCACCACAGAGATAAACAAATAAATTACAGAGACACAAAAAACAACCACAGAGAGATAAACAACAACTACAGAGATGCAAAACAACCAGAAAGAGATGAAAAACAACTACAGAGACACAAAACGACCACAGAGAGATGAACAACAACTACAGAGACACAAAACGACCACAGAGAGATAAACAAGACGTACTAAGAGACACAAACCACCAGAGAGATAAACAAGATGACTACATGGAGACACACAGAACTACACAAAGAGTTGGGAAAACAGCTGTATAAAAGATTCAAAAACAACTACGGGCTACAAATTACTACCAAAGAGAAAAGTGATGATGTGGCAACAAAACAGATGGAGAATTAGCACAAAGAGACAGAAAACCACCAAAAAGAGATGAAAACTGACTGTGAGGAGACACAAAACAAACACAAAGAGATTCAGAGCAAACTACAGAGACACAAAACGACCACAGAGACACAAAACTACACAAAGAGACACAAAACTACACAAAGGCATGAAACAACTGCAAAAAGACGCTGAGGAGTTTACAGGGACCACAAACTACATAAGAAACATGAGTGTAGTGGGACACTGTGTGTGTGTGTGTGTGTGTGGGTGGGTGGATGTGGATGTATAACCTGCCACTGTGTTATTTCCTGCTTTCCTGTTTTCCACGCCTGTCAGTCCACAGAGCGGGCCGGGCAGTTCGCTCTGCAGGGGCCGGAGTTCAGCCGCCTCGTCCCGACTAATCAAAAGGCTTTTCACCGAGAGGTCAGCGTTAAACTCAGTGACACCGGCCGAGCCATACGATATCAGAATTGTGTGTGTGTGTGTGTGTGTGTGTGCTCACCTGCTGTTCAGCAGGTTGCCAAGCCCCTCCTCCAGCTGGGAGGGGTCTATGGGCGAGTCTCTTCCCTGCCCCAGTCCACTGCCTCCGCCTCGCTCTCGCTGTGCCTGGGCTGTCTTGGTGCTCTGCCAGTCTGAGCAGTCCTGCCCTGGCGATTCATGCACGACAACATAATGACGCCACTCTGCAACAACACCCCTCAGAACACACAGAGGCCAATTACAGAGAGCAGAAAGAGAGAAAACAGGAAATAAGACATTCAGATTCTCTGGGATTCGACAAAGAACAGAAGTCCTGATTAAACCTGACAGAACCCTAGAATCAGAGCCCAGCTTTGGTGAAAGATAAGCTGCTGATAAAATGCCTGAGGTGACAAATTGATAACGGCCGCCCCGCTTCCTCCAAACACACACAGACACGCACTTCACACAGGCTCCGGGTCGGCAGCACCAGGATCTCAGAGTGTTACAGACAGGAAGTACGTGGTGGTGGTAAAAGGTGAGCTCACAGACGAGTTAGTCACTGGGAACACCCCCCCGCGTGCTGCTCGTCTGCAGCCGATCCTGATGTCAGATCTAATCTCATCGCCATGGCGATGAGCTGATTGCTGTTTTCTGTCAGACTCTGAATCACTGAGAAGGAGCTGCTAACCTGCCTTAACAAACACACACAAACACACACACGCTGGCTTATCAACAGACTGAAGCGCTGGGTGAGAGACACTCTTCCTGTGACACTGAGCGCTGGACTCTGCGTCCTGTTTGTCTGCTGCTGTTATTTCAGTCACAGCGGCTGCAGTCAGCTGCTGCTCGCGTCTGCAGCACGTCGACCAAAAGCAAAAATCCGTTGATTCTCCCCGACGCGCTCGCTGACGTTGGTGCATTTTACCAAAGACGACCACGGCGTCTAACTGCACGGAGCAAGGACTAACTGCTCCGACAGTTTGCCTGTTTGTTTGCCTGTTTGTTTGTTTGTTTGTGCAGGAAGTTGTGGGTATTTAAGCGGAAATGAGGCGCCTCAGAACCTCCCGGTTTCTCTGCTATTAAATTCGACCACTCTGTCGGCGATCGGGTCAGAAACACGGCAGACTCGCGGCACAGGTCATTGAGATCATTTCACACGGCAGTTTATGTCGACTTCTTCTGTAGCTGAGGGGAAATCAGACGATCCTGCACGTTGCCAAGCGAGGATCCTGATCGAAGCGTCTGGTGATGTGAGCAGTTTGCAGCGTAGATGCAAGATGATGCATCTGAATTATCCTGCAAACAGCGGATGTGCTACAGCGCCAGAAGGCCATGAGCAACAGATAAAATCGCGACTAAATTAATTCCGCCGTTAAAATATCAAGGATACACAGAGGTTCGAACCTGAAGACCTGAAGACCTGAACATTCATGGTAGCTCTAAAATAGGTATATTCCTTAATGTTCGCCTGTTCCGGTTATCAGAGGCAGGCTGGTGTGATCAGAGAGCGCAGCAGCGATCACAGCCTCAGAGCTGCAGCCAGCTGGCTCCGAAACAAACCTCCGCCGCCGAGCAGAGCGACGGAGAAGAGGAGGAACCGGCTGGACGAGCTGCAGGCTGGAGGTTAAAATAAAGGCTGTGTCTGTTGACCCTTTAAAACCCGCCTAACACTGACAAACTACTCCGACTAATCCAGGTCATGAAGTGACCGGACAGAGATTAAAACACCCAGACATAGAAGATCTGAGTGAAGTGTGGTCTCGTGTGTTCGAGAAAACAACTTTGTGAAGTGCGTCGGTGGTAAAAACATGAAAAAGCCTGTGAGCAGCCACAGAGCAACCCTGAAAAGGCCTCTGCAGCCCCGACTGTTTGCATTTTGAAACCTCAGGCTGAAAAAACCACACCAGACAGGCCGTGGAGGTCTGCTCATCACGTTACATCGCACCACGTCGCAGCGAAGTGAAAAATGACTTTTAACAGGTTCAGTAAATGACACATAATCTAGAAAATTTTAACTTAAACATTGAACGCAACGTCCACACAAAGGGATCCGATGAAAACAATTCGTTAAGTCTTTCATCCACATTACACATTAAAACACTGAGCTGCACGATATCACGCCAATATCTGCCCTCAGCGTTGTAAGGGAGAATGCTAATCAGTCCGCTTCAGGACCAATTAATGAAAAACATCGTTACGGTTGAAATCAGAACCAGTTTGAAACAAACAGAGACACGAAATCAAATTAAAAATCAACTACTTTGTTTTTTACGACGCACAGAAGGAGCTTTTGTGGTTTGGCTTTGTTGTGTTTTTTATGGGGTGGAGGGTTGGAGGGTGGGGGGTGGGGGGGTGCAGAGGATGGGGAGGGGAGGGAGGACCGACCTGCCGGTGCGATGGTGAGCACTTGTTCCCCCTGGAAGCCAGCCTGGCTGCAGCTGCCGACCCCTGCTGCAGGAGAGAGAGGAGCTGGGAGATCTGCTGCAGGGAGGAAGAGGAGGAAGAGGAGGGGGGGGGAGAGAGACAGAGAGAGAGAGGGAGAGAGAGACAGAGAGAGAGAGGGAGAGAGAGAGGGTTAAAACAGCGACTTCATCACATGAACACTTTGACTTTTCACCATATCACACCACAGCACAGCATCAAACCACCGATCTGGACGACCACCTGCTGTTTTCACTGAAGTGCTGTAACATCTTTAACGGACTGGGTCAAACCTTTGTGGAGTGATTTCAGTCTAAGATGCGTGGGCTTTTCATTTTCAGTTTAAACGTTCTGTGTTTTCAGATTAATCTGAGTTTTGGTTCATCTTTAGCTTCAGTTTGCTGCAGACGCTGGAAGGCCTGTTTCCAAAATCAGGTTTGATTAAATGCTCTTCACCTGCTGAGTCTTTGCTGTTTGTGCCAGTGTGGAGCCGGACCAGCGAGTGTGTCCTTGTGTTGTTTTAGCTGCTGTCACCGTGCGTGCAGCTGGTTTCAGCGACGCTCAGGTAGAGAGTGAATAAACATTTTACAGTGTGAGAACGGAGCGGCGGGCGTCCGTCTCACTGCTCGCAGCTTTCTGCTGACAGCCTCTTGGGTTATATAGCGGGATACACACTGCACACCAGGGAGAGGAACACAGATGCACACACACACTGGTGAAGGTAACCTGTGTGTGTGTGTGCTCACATGCTAATATATGACTTGTTTTAGCCCCTGACATTTGGGTGTTTTTTGCACGTGCAAGCAGCAGCGGCAGGAAACAGTTTCTGCGTAAAAGCCCATTCTTCTGGTCAGTTTCCTTCTAGGATGGGCTCTGAAATATGGACGAGGAGGGTGTGTGTGTGTGTGTGTGTGTGTGTGTGTGTGTGTGTGTGTGAGTGTGTGTGTGTGTTGAGGTGGAGGTGAACAGTAAATCCCACTCCCTCTTCGGAGGTCCAGCAGGCCTCTTCCTCTGCGACCTCGAGGGAGGAGAGGAACGTCTGAAGCCCGAGTGGTGCCAACTGGGCCGACTGGGAGGGTGGAGGAGAGAGGGGGATGCTGGGTAGAAAGAAAAAGGCCTCTTCCTCCCTCTAATCGGATTCACGTGAGGGCGTCGGACCTGGCCGAGCTCTTTGTTCTCTGTCTGCTGGGCGTTGGCAGCAACTTTTGCCCTCAATGACGCGGGTCTGAGTTTTGACCGGTGCAGTTCAGAAGCATTTAAGACGATGTTCTGAGCTGAAGTCGGGCACTTTCTGGTTCTTTATTGAACCCGGGTGTCCTTTAGATGACTTAATTCATTTAATTTTAATGGGTCCTTTTTAAATACCACACCAAACTGTTGCTCTGTCACTCTGTTTTTAAGCAAACACTGTTTAAACCCACAAAACTTCAGTTTCTAATGTGTCAGAGAGCCAAAGAACCGAATCATTTATGCTGCTTTTGATAAAAAATGTTTAAAATGATGGAAACACATGTTTAACTCCACTCTGCTTCAGTAGTTTTCTATTTCCATATAATAAGAGTTTTTGCTAAAAAATACATCTAAATTACTGATTTTCATCACCACTTCCTTTAACATTTGCATTATTTTGGTGTTAAGATGTATATTTAATAATTTAGCTGCATCTGCATCCTTATAAATGTATAATGCGTCTCTGCAAGAGGCAGACTCTGTATAAAAAGCTTGATTTACCTATGCGTTATTCTCACAAATTCCATCAAAAAGACCAAATGTATAGTTTCACTCTGACAAAAGTTAAAGTGACCATTTGCTGGGGACTATTTTCTGTTGTGGATATCACATACTGAGCGCACGCAGCAGCAGGACGGTGCATGCAGCCATCATGCACACTGAGGTCCCGCTCTGACGTTCTGACGTTTGAGTCTGTGCTCGTGCAGCATCTGAAGCCGACGGTCTCTGGCTCAGGGTCCCGCTCTGCAGCCTGAGCTGTTTGTCTTTCCTCCAGCAGCCGCGCAGCAAAAGTGACGGAGCAGCGAGTCTGAGTGGTGTCAGCTTACACCACAAACACATCACAGCTTACTTTAGCTGGCCTCACACACACACACACCTCCTCCTCCTCAGACCCCCATCTAACAGAGCATGAGGAGTTCACCTCCTCCTCCACCTCCTGGTTTCAATATGAATCTGATATGTGAGATTCGGTAGAAAAGGCCCATGGTGTTTCTCAGGGGGGACGATTTCTGCGTGTGACACATGAGCACCTGAATAAACTCACTGCTTTTGGGCATCATCTGTCAGCTAGTTATACCCCCCCACCACCACACACACACACACACACACACACACACACACACACACACACTCACACCCGACTCCAGCCTCCAGGCTGTCTGAGTAAGTCATCATACAGGAGGCTGAAAAAGCAGAGGGGCTGCTGGGAAAATGTAAGAGGAGCTAATTTGTGTGTGTGTGTGTGTGTGTGTGTGTGTGTGTGTGTGTGTGTCGGGGGGGGGTCTCACTCCCTACTCTCTAATGGACTTCTCTTCAGATTAATCTGGAGGCCTGCAGGCGGATACTTAATTACCCCAACGCTAACTGTGAGCACGCTACTGAAATAAATGTGATCACACGTCGTAGATGGAGGTGAATTACATTTAAACGAGAGCCGGCAGCGGCACATCAGCCCTTAATGTTCAACATCTACTCGAGATGTAAATAAAAACACATTATGTTTGTTTAGTTAAAATCATGAATGCAGCTTAAATTGGTTTATTTTAGTTATTTTCTGCTTCGTATTATGAATTTAAGCTCTGATTAAGACTCAATACATAACATTTGATATAAAACACATTGTAAGCTTATTAGCTTAATCCTCCCAGCATGCACTGTGTTTATGAAGTAACTCCAGAAAAGCTGAGACAAGCTGTCTGATAACTGGCAGGATGAGATACGCCTAACCACCTGCACCTCTGGAGAAGCAGACGACAGCTCAATGGAGTCTCCAAATGCAGCCATGGATAGTCGGAATCCAGGTTTCAAGCATCTGCCGACAGCCCTGCATCGTGACCCCCGTCTCCTCCGGAGGTTCGCCCTGAGCTGCCGCTTTCTGGGATGCCGAAAGCACAGCGCACCGCTCCGCACCTTCAGCGCGCGAGCCTGGCGCCAAGGTGCTTGAATGCGTAGGCTGAGGAGGATGACGAGGCGCTCCTGGCTTTCCGAAGACTCCGGTACGATGTGGCGGGCGTCAGAGGCAAAGAGCCATCAAGTTCGATATATCCGGGTTTCCGAAGGGTTTTGCTGTGCTGGGTGACGGGTTGGGTGGCTTCACCTTCTGGGTAGCCTTGGGAATGGAAGCTCGTGTTCAGGACTGACGGCGCACATACTTTCTCTCAGTTTGTTCCTCGACATCACTGGACACGGAGCCAGAGGCTGACTTCCTCACTGTCATCCTCAGGAGGCTCCTCCTTTCGTCCCCTGATGACAGGAACCAGCTGGATGTCAGACTTTCTGATGTTCTTCTGTGGGCGCCGCGGGTGGCGGGTGTAGGTCTATTCAGCCTGTCTGCAGCGCTGTAAGCTCGGGTTGTCCCGCGTTTCTCTGGGCGACAGAACGCTGTCACCAAAGCTGGCGGCGAGCAGAAGCAGCAGGCAGGTGGCGCCTAAAAACAGATCGCCATCATGGTAAAGCTGAGCTGTCCGCCGTGCTGGGTGGAGGAGTTCTTCAGATGGTCCTGAGATTGATGAAAGTCACCCAGAGTCGCCTTTGGCGGCTGGGCTTGGACCGCCTTGCCAGACACAGCGATAGCCTGCCTTTAAAGGTTTTCCCAATTAGCTCAGTAGCATTGGTGGTGTTAACAAACAGCTGTCCCGTAGCTTCATCCAACCAGAACAATCCATGGGGGTTTCCATCAGTGATGAGGTAGCTGAGCTGCCCACTCAGCCCTGAGTCTGGTCTGCCTTATGCGGTGGGGATGCGAGAATCCAACAAGTCCCTCTTGACCAAAAGGATCGCGTAGTGGTGGATCCTTCTTCAGCGTTGTTCCCCAGCTCTGTCACAATCTCACCTTTGTCGGCGTTGACAGGTACACTTAGAGAAGCCACACCCTTTCTGGGTTTTGGTCCAGACGGCGACTACAGCCGTCATTCACATCCTGATGTCGACGGTACAGTGGTTGCAGCAGGAGCCATGGTGACCGGGTCAACCGCTTCCACAATGAAAGAGTAAGCAGGGATTCCTCAGAAGTTCAGAGGACGCGATCGCTTTATGATGCCAGTGGTGGATGGAGAAAGACTGTTCGCTGTTTCTTCTTCATCCGAGTTGCGTCTGAAGTAGGACACTCTTCCACTGAACTCCAGGTCGACATCGTGGGCTTCGACCTTGAGAGCGCGGTAGCCCGCCACGTTGTTCTCCTGAAAGGATGCCTTGTAGAGGGAGGATGAGAACACAGGGTGGTTGTCGCTCTCATCGAGAACACGGACAGGCAGGATTTAACACAAGACAGCGGATCTCCTCGTTATCCATGGCGGCGAGCGTGACGCTGTACTCCATCACCTTCTTCGTCCAGGACATCATCAGTGACGGCGATGTAATTTGCCGTGGCTGGAGTTTCAGATCGAAAGGGCCTGATCCTTCCACACAACGCGGCTGTCACTTTTGCTATTGTCTCCTGAATCTGCATCAGAGACTTTCACCAGAGCGATGAAAGTGTCTGCAGATGCTCCCTCCAGCACAGTCGCCATAGGCGACCCGGGTGGATTCCAGGCTGGCGCGATCCTCGGCGCTAAGCATCGCTTACATCTCTGAGCTTCACGTGAAGTTTGCAGTGTGCCGGGATCGCATTGGGCCCCCGATCACGGGCCTGGATGACTACTTCATAAGAGGCCTCGACCTCATGGTCCAGAGGTGCTGCTAGACTCACAGCCCCAGTTTGTGGATCCACAGAGAAGAGCCTCTGAACCTCCCGGCGCGTGTGCTTACTGATCGAATACTCAACCTTCCCATTAGCACCCTGGTCTGGATCAGTGGCTTTGAGGTTGATGATGGTTGTCCCACGGGGTGTATCCTCTGGCAGCTCCACAGTGGGAGTGCTGTCTTCAAATGTTGGGCTGTTATCGCTAGAGTCCTGAATATTAACGCGGACTAATGTGGTTCCAGATCTAGGGGGGTTGCCTTTATCCCAAGCCACCAGGGTGAGGTCAAATGAGGCCTGAACCTCTCTGTCCAGTCCTTTGATCACCACCAGCTCTGCCTGCTTTGTCCCACCTGGAGCCACCGTCACATCCAGAGCAAAGTGTTGGTTGATGGACAGCTTAGGTCTAAGGCCATTGGGTCCTGCATCAGATCCACCGCCTGGTCCAGTGCGCGATTCGCATCCTGAGGCCAGCTGTCTCTGATCTCCACTTCCTGCACTGCGCTGGGGAAGGTGGGACTGTGGTCATTCTGGTCCATCACCTCCACACGAACCTGCAGGCAGTTCACAGCACCGTTTTTCCTGTAGAGGACGCTGAAGGCCACCTCACACAGGTCGGACTCCCGGCACAGCTCCTCCCTGTCCAGCCGGCCCTGGGTGGACACCACCCCGCCCCAGTGCTGACAGAGAAGGAAGGCTTTTTCTGCGGCTCCACCACCTGGAAATCTCCAAAGGCCACCTTCGGCCCTGCCGGAGGTCGCCCACCAGCCGGCCGCACTGGTCCCAGCAGGCTGCTCCTCCCAAACCCGTACTGGATAAGTTATCGATGATGACTAGAGGAGCGAGCCTCAGAGTAAAGACCTTGTGCTAGAAGCAGAGCCAGCAGCATAATGATGTGTAGTAATAATAACCTTCTAGGGGCTAAAAAACATTTCTAAAAGTCACTTTGAAGAAAAATAAACTTTAAACTCTTTTTTTAAAATAACTCTGAAATATATCCTGTTTTTCTCTAACAAACATGATAAAAAAATGACAATAAAATCCAATTTTTTTGTCAAACTAACTACAATTTCTTCTCACAAAGCAAACAACCACAACCAAACCAGTGAGGGAAACTGTTGGTTTTGTAAATCAAACACCTAAAAAGAGACATGAACCTCCAGTCTGCCCAGGAAACAACCTAGAATTAAGAGATCATCCTCATGTCGCTGTTCGTACGCCACCGGCCTCTCTCTGCCTGCTGCCGTTACTCACTCATACAGCTGCTGGCGTCCACCCTCTCAATTTCATCCTCCCCGCTAACTCAGGAAAGTTTTGTCTAACTGAGAAAGTTTGGATGTGGGTTTCCACATGCTGGCGGAGCCCCGGCCAATCCAAAGGCAGGAGGAGGGTCACATGCAATGCGTCCGGGGCTGAGCACACAAAGAAGAAGCCTCCTGCCCTGCGTGAGACCTGCCCACAACTCTGGAGTGCTTTCAGAGAAACATGACACCGCCTCGCCGTCACTTAGAGCTCCTCTCCCTCTTCCAGTCTGCGTAAACTCATCACAACCTGCAGCGTGAGACCTTAACTCAATTGGAAAATGTGTGTTAGGTTGAATCCCAGTGGGACTGAACTCCACAACACAGCATCTATTCATACTCCAGCCCACAGATTATGTTTGATCTGAGCTTCTGGCGGCAGGATTACAAACACAGACAGGCCGTCAGCATTTAAACAAAGACAGGTTGAGAGCTGTCAGTCTTCAGCCAGAGCTCTGCTTTGCATTAAAGTCTCAGTGAAGCATAAAGTCTAAACTGTGTCTTCTTTAAAAGTGTGAGTCGAGGGCGTCCAACACAACTTTCTCTGCTTTTTGAACCCCGCTTTTCTTCTAAGTCCCTAGAAACAAACAAGACAATGTGGTTGTTGTTTGTTGTTTCTTTGCTCTGGTGAAACAACAACAATCCCTGAAGACTCAAAAAGCAGTGCAGCGAATGCCGAATGTTCAGACGCCCGTTCATTCCAGCTTTTATAAACCCCAGCTGGCAATTATGAAGATTTAGGGCGGCCGTCTGCAACCGCGTCCAAACAGTTCCAGCAGATCATGGCAGGAGCTCGTCGCAGTCACTCCTCCCCAGTTTGTTCACTGAGAGTAGATCACGACATGTTACCAGCAAATTGACTGATTCAGACCGTGTTGCATAAAGATTTGCTAAAAGTTGACGTCTCAGGGTTTTAAAGAAGAAGGTTTTTGTAAACATTCATTAAGTTCATGTTGTTTTTATGTCAACTCGGGAGTGAAACTGTGAGATATCCCACTGGTGTTTAATACACAGTGCAGGCTGTGAGCTTATTAATCAGATTTTAACCAATTATTATAAACATTTAGTGTAGACAAATATTAAAATATTAAATTAGACAGTATTTCAGCTGTGCATAAACTATGTCTGTCTCTTCTCTCTGAGCCGCCTGGTCGTCCAGAAACCTTCAGTTAAAACCATTAAAACCAGTTGGAGCTCAACAGCTGCGCATCCACCGAGCTGAACGTCCCAGCATGCACGGCGCTGATTTGTCATCGTTTGGTCCTGCGGGCTGAGAGAGAACCGGGGCCGGGGAGGGTTCAAGCGTATCACGTTGCTCTGGGCTCAGTCTGTTTAAATCATAAAGACATCAGCGCTGTCATCTGCCAATGAAAGACTTCCAGCAGACAGAGGGACGGTGACCGAGGTGGGAGCAGGGCAAGCTAGGTTTGATTCTGGAAATATGTGAGAGGGGAAGCACAGGACTCACTGACATCAGCCGTAATAAACAGTCAAAACAATCTCACAACTACACAAACTTGCACATAGACCTTCAGAGAAAGAGCAAACAAGTGTCTCCAACTTAAATGTTTTCCTTCTGTTTGTGACTTCAGATGTTATTTCCTGTTTTATTTTGAAAAGGTGTTGCCCTCTCGCCTCCATTTACTCTTCTGTTTCCTGTGTTTAATGAGTTCACTGATTTCACCTGTGCTCTGTTCACCTGCACCTCCCAGTCTATATAAGCTGTGTCACTTCCTTTGTTCTTTGTCTGTCCTGTTTCACAGACTTTGCTTTTTGCCCGCCAATCTTGCTATACCTGGTTCTGACCCTGGGTGCCTGGTTGACCGCCTGTAAATCAAATGCCCAGTGTGGCACAGCCTCGACTCATGCGTGCAAAACAAACCAAACCCTTATTAGAGCTGAAAGTATCTCAGATGACCCTCGGCTCTCTGATGTCTGCCGTCGCCTGCGCGGAGGCACCCAGGCAGCGCAGGAGGTCAGCCAATCAGATTACATATCAGCAAAAGCAAACACCATCAGCCTTCTATGTCTGCAGCCAGTCACTGCATACTGTGCGTGTGTGTGTGTGTTTTACATTCCCAGTTGAATGAGTTGCAGGAGGAAAATGCTTTTGCAGACACACACACACACACACACACACACACACAGGGACGCGTGTGTTTCCAATTAATCCACCACCTGTATGAAGGTTTGTGCGGTCGGGACGTTGCATCCCATCAACCCTCCTTAAGACTCTGTAATTCCAGACTTTCAGCCGAAGCCGGTTCACGGCGACTCTCCCGGCGTCTCATCGCCTGCATTTTAAAATAATATAACAGCGATGATGATTTTCTTTTCCTCAGCTGCTGGACGTGCATGAATGATGAACGTCTGCAGCAGCTGCAGTGGTTTTACAGTGTGACCTGCACAGAGTCAACCCCCCGCTCTCCTCCAACAGGGCTGATAAGCAGCAGGGTGCAGACAGCAGACCACAGCATGCACACACACACACACACACACACACACACACACACACACACACTGTCACTGTGTTTAATGAAAGAGATTCTTACTTTCCAACCTCTCTCAGGAAACATGCCCGACTTCTGCTGCTCTCCAGGTTTATTTTTAAGATGCAGCTTAATGAACCAGCCAATCATCTGCAGGACAACCCTAAATGACTCCATAAAGACACTAATTAATAGTTTACGTGCACGAGCAAATATGGATTCCTCTGCTCTACTTCCTGCTGTGTCATCAGTCACTGGACGTGAATCACGAGGTGCAGGATCGTCCAATATGGCCCTGAGTCCCCAAACGCTGGCCTGGACTGGCTTCCAGCAGGTCAGGAAAGAAATGGACTAGAGCTTGATCTGATGTGTGTGTGTGTGTGTGAGTGTCTGTGTCTGTGTCTGTGTGTGTGTGTGTGTGTGTGTGTGTAAGTATAAGTGACCCCATTAGCAGGCCATTAGTGCTGCATTCAACAGCAAATTCACCTTTTGTTTGGCTTGAAGCCTCGCTGAAAGCAGCTGAGGAACACACTTGTGTGTTAGTCTGTGTGTGTGTGTGTGTGTGTGTGTGTGTGTGTGTCTGTGTGTGTGTGTGTGTGTGTGTCTGTGTGTGTGTGTGTGTGTGTGTGTGGTTAAAAAGGCAGGATGTGGGCTGATTCATGACCCACATATGCTACAGATAAGGATCAGAGTGGAAGAAGACAAATACCACACTCTCCGGTGAGAGGATACACTCTGTGTGTGTGTGTGTGTGTGTGTGTGTGTGTGTGTGTGTGTGTGTGTGTGGCCTGAATTAAAGTCTTCATTAAATCCAATCTGCAGAATCCATAACTGCAGCGTTTAGTGTGAGCCGGTGCCGATAATCCCCCTCAGTCGCTCTTTCACTGTAACTTAAAGGATCAGTCCACAGATTTTAAGTGATTTTAAGAGTTTTAACTAAAACAAATCTGCAAAATCTGCAAAATCAGCACATTCAGCCAAATCAGTGATGAACTGATCCTCCAGCTGAGCTTCATCCAAGAGACACACTGAGCCACACAGTCGCTTCAGCCGACATGTTCCTGTTCCCATGTTAATTTGGACTCAGTCACACACACACACACACACACACACACATTTCTGAGAATTGAAAAACAAGGATTTTTATTGAAGTTTCATCTGATCTTATTGTTTAAATAGGAAGGTAAAGGAAGCAGAACAGAATAAGTCAGTTAGTCGGTTAGTTTAGTTGATGTTCGACACAGCTGGACGCACAGCTCCAGCGTCTGGTCACCACGTTTGTTGCTGCAGGATCCTGTAACTCTCCGCTCCTCCGGGAGGTGAAGGTGTGTGAGCTGCTGTTCTTCAGGAAGCATCATCTGTTAGCAGGTTAGCTGATTGGTTCCTGGTTGACTGATGCTAATGTGCTAATATCACCTGATGAAGATGCATGAAATGGATCTGACAGAAGGTGTGGAGATGTGTTTGTGATTCTTGTGGTTTTCTGGTGTAAGTTCATTAGCCGCAGGTCACTTTAATAAACCAACCAATCAATCAATCACCTGCATTGATCACCTTCATGCATAACGAGCTGTTATAATAAGTTACGCTTAATGAGAAACTGACACAACAACAGATATGAAAGATAAAAACATGTGTGACAGATAATAACATGTCTAAACAAGCTCAGTCGCCCCGACGTGAACTTCATCTCATTGGTGGATCCCACATGGCAACAGGTGATGACACATGTCTGTTGGACAGCCACTGGTGACCGAGCTGGAACCTGTTCACCTCCACGCCCATTGTCTCTGATCCACTGGTTTGTTTGTTTACATGTCGACCTCTGACCTCTCCGCTCCATCTCCTCTTCATCACCTCCTCCCTGTCCACCTCCTTCATCACTCCTCCACCCTAAACACTGCAGATTCCTCCCCCTTCTCTCCTCCTGCACCTCCTCCTCATCATCCTGCCTCCTCCTCCCTCGCCTCCTCTCCTGCGTCTGTGCACGAGTTTCCTGTCACAGGAAACACCCCGATGGTGGAGGTCAGAGACAGGATGTCCTGCAGAGAGGAGAGGAGAGTAGGAAACGAGAGGGGAGGAAAGAAGGAAACAAGAAAGGAGAGGAGAGGAGGAAACAGGAGAGGAGGAAACAAGAGGAAAAAAGGAGAAAAGAGGAGGAAAGGAAACATGTAGATGAAATACAGGGAGGAGAGAAGAGGAGAAACAAGGAGACAAGGAAACAAGGAGAGGAGAGACGAGAGGAAATATGAAGAGAGGAGGAAGCAAAAGAGGAGTAGAGGAGAGAAGAAAGGAGATGAGGAAACAGGAGAGAAGAGCAGAGGATGCGAGAGAAGGAAACAAGAGAGGAGGAAACAAAGAGGTTCAATATAGGGAAGAGAGAGGAGAGGAAAGAAGAGGAGGCAAGGAAACAAGGAGAGGAGAGGCGAGGTGAGGAACAGAGGAAACAAGGATGTGATTATCTTTATTTAGCCGTTTTATCTGACTCTCGCTTTCATCTGTGATTCTGTTTACTCAACACAAACTGCGACATCGACCTCGGCGGCGCCTTCCTCATCCTGACCTGCTTTCTGATACGTGTTTGTTTGTTTGTCTCCACTCGTTTATGAAGTAAACACCTCCTGCAGGAGGCGCGACGATGCACTTACACTTCCTGCTTGTTCCGAGTCACAGATCCCGACGTAGAGCGACGAGCAGTGAGTAGGGACGAAGTCAACCAAACTCTGCTCGACCGAAGCCAGGACCACTGAAATCTGACGCGAGGCGCGGGCGAAGCTGCAGACGAGCAGGGAAACGGAGGTAAGTATCCTCACAGTTTGTGTGTACGCTGGTGATTAATTGTTTTTCCTGCGATTGTGATCTTCTCCACTTCACCCAGACCTACTGACCTCTCTAACACACACACACACACACACACACACACACACACACACACTTTGGTTAAACACATTAAAGGTTTATGCAGCATGTAATGAGGATAACCAGTCATTTGGCCTGTGATATGAGCTCATTTTGAGCTTGGAGACAAAGTCAGGTGACCTTTGACCTCATCAGCCATCACCTGATTAGTCTGATGCTGAGGAGCATTTAAATAAACAATGAATCTTGTTTATTTGTTTGTGAAACAGTTTTAGTGCAATGATCATCCCTCCTCAGTGAGCGGGCTCCTGTGCCGAGCCGGTTTCAGGCTGCAGTGTAGAGTCGGTGAGGAAACAACATGTTTAACTTCTTAATAGATTTAAATGCAGCTAAAAAGGAACTCGACTTTTGATTTCATTTCCTCGCCTTCCAGTCACTTTAATCTAGCCCTTACTCTGGCGCTTACAAGAAAAATGGTTTTCGCCAGCACCGAGCTTTGATCTCGCGGATCAGATTTCTACTGTCGCATCCGATGCATCAGAATCTCTGGGATCAGGGCCTCGTGTCGAACGCTCTCCGAGGTAAAACACTGAGATTCATTGTCTCTTGGTTTAAGACGAAGAGCGTTTCTACGAAGCCGAATGTTTTTGTCGCTCAGGTGGAGAAAAAAGGGTCGTCCGTTAGTTTCTACTGACGCCACGAGCGAGAAACACGAGCAGGCCGCAGTGACTCAGACGCTGCTTTCTGAAACAAGCCACTGTATTAAAGAGGATATTACATCAATATGTCTGCGATAGGTGAATATCAGCCTCCCTGTTGCTGTTAACGCAGCACATGCATGCACAGCGTGTCTGGTGTCCACATGCTGAATGTTTGAAAACACTAAGACTTGCACTTCCCGTCTGAGATTAACGGGAGCGAGTGGTCTGCAGCCGCCCGACTCGAATGAACCCACCTGTAAATCACCAAAAAGCCTGAAGCACAACTTTACAGTTGGATAGATGTAATGGGGATTGATTGATTGATTGCACGTGTACATGTGCAGTCGTACAGTATGAAAGCCACATGCAGCTGTGCAGCAGCTGGTTTAATGATGCTGAGGCCAGAGGTCTCTTCATTACAAATACACAAACACACAAACCCAAACGAGGGGTCTCAAACTCAAAAACCTGATCGGACTCTGTGGCTGGTTGCATCTCCGTCTGATCTGAGCTCAGTTTGCCTTTCATCTCTGACGCAACCACAACAGAACGGCACGAACGCTTTTTTCCAGACGGCGCATTGATCTCCATCAGCCCAGTGCGAGGCTAAAACACAGGTTGCCGTAGGAGCAGCAGCATCCAGGTTCTTAATTCACAGATCTGGACGCGGGTTTGTGCAGAACCTGAGCTGCAGCAGAGCCCGTTCGCCCCAGCTGCTCGGCCTCGTGTGCATGTGTTTGTTGTTCGGTGTGTGTAATTCTCACTTTCCTTTGTTTTCGTTTTCTGCTGCTTCCTGTTAACACTGCTGCTGCGGGTGGCCTGAAAGCCCCAGACCTGCCTTTGTGATGAAATCAGGATACTACGAGTCCTGGTTTGTTTATTATGACAGAGCTATAAACGGTGTTTCAGTCTTTCTGTGATCAGTAAACACACTTTAACCGCAGCAGCAGCAGCAGCAGCAGCAGAGATGAGTGATGTTCAGAGGAAATGCTGCCACCTTGTGGTGGAACACGGAGCTGCTCATTCGTTTCCTCAGTTCATCATTAGTTAGGAGTACACGGCAGCACGAGGAGGAGCAGATGACACTTCCACAGACACAGGAAACAGATTGAGTGTTGCAGAGCAAAGCTGGAGTCGCTGCTTGTTTCAGAGCATCTGTGGATTCAGCCTCGTGTCCTGCAGCGACACTGAAACAGGTGAGGTGAGAACAGGTGACTCGCTGAGGTCAGGTGATCACTTCACTGTGCTGCTGCAGCGTGTATTCATCAGAGCATGTGAAGCGGACGCTGATCACACCGAGGCTCTTTAAAAACAGGAACACGTTTATTTTTACTTCTGTCTCCTGAAGGGACGCCTCGGCCGAAGTGATTGATGATAATCAGTAACTGAAGTCTTTAAAACAGGAACAAACAGTTTATGAGACAATCTTTATTAAAAACTGCTCATCACTGTTATCAGCACTGTACAAAACTCATTAAACATGAAGCAAATGAACCTTAACATCAAGATGAAGCCTCATCTCATCCCCAAGATCTCAGCAGGCACTTGTTAAAATCAAACGGTCAAATCAGGTCAAACATCAGCAAACATCGGTTACTCTGCGTCAACGAGCGCCGTTCATTTCCAGCGGAGCCACGGAAACATCATTTCTAAAGAAAAGTCCGACAGCGATCGAAGCGAAGAATCAAAAAGATGTTTAAAAAACCAAACAGAGCAGAAAAAGAAGCAAAATACAAAGTTTAAAGGTCGTAATTACTGTAAAAAGCATGTGAGAGCATCCCACCACTGAAAAGACTGAGTGTGTGTGTGTGTGTGTGTGTGTGTGTGTGTGCGTTTGTCTAAATTAGGATTTTAAAGCTGTCGGCTCCTTAAAAACTGAGTTAATGTAGTTTTTACTAAACTGGACTTTGTTTTAAAAGGAAACAGAGGGATCAGGAGAGTTTACTGAAGCTGGTGGTTGATAAAATACATCCAATGAATTATTTATTATATAATTTATTGTATTTATTCCATTTTTTATTTGTTTTTATTTGTTTGTGTCATCGTACCGTTTGGTTTTATATTTTTTGTGTTTTCAGTGACTTTAGTTTCATTTTTTTGTTGTTTTTGTGTTACTTTGTTTTTGTTAATAAAGGCGTAAAATGCACATTTATTAATAAAATATTAGTTTGTTATCTTCAAAACATCGTCATGAACATCAGAAATCACACTTTAAACCTGCGATCACTTATTTCCCTTAAACTTTTGCCATTTTAAAGAAAAACAGGAAGCGCTCTGTTGTTGGCCCCGCCCACAGTGTGTGACGTCGTCAAGAAGCCCAGGATATGATGTCACATGACATCGGGACTGCAGGTTTAATAGGCTGAGAAGGTTTTATCCTCTGCGTGCTGAGGAAAGGTGCTTCGATGCTTCCTTTCATGTCTCCTTTAGCGAAGGATGCGGACTTCCCTTTAAGGGAGGAAAGGAGATGACGGCGTCCCACAATTCTTTGCAGCAGCCTTGACTCGCAGAGGACGGCGGCCATCTTTTATTGTGTTTTTCTGAATTCTCCTTCACTAAACGAGAGTTTAGGAGGTGAGGAAAGGACGCAGCGACAGCGGGCGTCCTGTCTGACGATCAGGTGGTTTTTCATTGAACAAACACGAAATCAGAGAAGAATGAAGCTGAAAAACGAATGATTCTGTTGAATTCATTCATCAGTGCAGCTGCCAGTCCCTGAAGACACACACACACGTTTTAACAAATCACTAGCTCTGGTGGTTTTATGTGGAATCAGATGTTTAAACTTGTTTTTTCTGAATCATTTTCTGTTTTTTAGACTAAAACTAAGGTAAAATCATTATCCGACAGTCAGAAAGCTCGCCGTCTGTCCGCGGCTCGTCATTAATCGTCACGGTGACGAGCTGCAGCGGTGAAGATGCGTGAAGATCGAAGAGTAGCTTTGATCGCGCGGGACTTTTGTGCAACTGCTGCTTTCGTTTCCCAAATTTCTCAGCGTTCTCACGTGCAAGTAAAAAGAAAACCTGAGGTGCCCCGGCGGCCGGCGGCGTCGGTTTAGTCGGAGTGAATGGAGAGCGCCACTTTGAGGCAGCCCAGCTCTTTGCCCTGGCCGCCCAGCACGCCCTGCACGCGGTAGTTCCCGTTGGTCAGCCAGTAGGGCAGGTCGACGTAGGGCAGGTAGAAGTCCGACTGAGGCAGCGAGTACGAGCCCTGGGGAGACAGACAGACACACGGGCCGTTACCAACACTGGAGCTGACCTTCTTAAAGGGTTGTTCCACCAGTTTAACATAAGACGGGGCTGTGCTCAGCCTGTGGAAACACCTGCACAAAGTCTCTGCAGCTCTGACTTCAACGTACGACAACAAGCCGCAGTGATGTCATCAGGATGACCTCCAGCTTGACCCTGGAGGTGTTTCCATCAAACAAAGCATCGCTGTCACTGTTTGACGTCTGCATGACGGCCTCAACACAGAGCTGTCTCAGAAAGACAGAGCACTGCAGTGATGTGATTATAATGTTTAGTTAACGTTCACTCCATGCACCGACTTCCTCTAACTGCTGCTTCTTCTTCTGTTATAAATCTGGAAAACCTTGTGTACTCATAAACACACATAAACGCAGACTCAGCAGATGTTGAGCTGCGGTAATGCTGCCCTCCTGTGAGTCGGCCTGAAGGAGCATGAGCTCAGACGTTCCTCTGTCTGAGACTGAAGCTGTGACACTCACGGCTTTGAAGGGGCAGTGGCAGGGCAGCCCGTAGGAGTGCAGCGGTTCGGGACAGTCCTGACCCGGCGGGATCAGCTGGTTCAGCAGGTCGCAGGCGTCCTGATAGTGACAGCTGCCGATCTCCTCCACGCAGGGGATCTTCACCCAGATACCCGCCACCTCCTTCTCCAGGGTCAGGTTCAGCTGATGAGGAGACAACACAGTTTGATTTGAACTCGAGTCAAATTAACCAAAAGAAGGAAACAACTGGGGAAAACAGATCCTGAAACAGCGTCTGTGACGGTTTCAGATCCTCCACACGTGGTTTTACAGATCAATATTCAGCAACTTCACACCAGATGAAAACGTGTGTACAAACATGCAGCATCTCCTGCCATTCAGCCGCGTTACACTGACACATGTCGTGAGCTCTGCTGCAGCCAATCAAACTATCACACCTCAGCAGAGAGTCGGTCACTGATTGGCCGGGTTTGTCACTCAAACGCTGTTAAGGTGAAGCTGCAGCTGTGGGAATTGTTCAGTTTGCATTTGCAGCGTTCTTCCGGGAGCGTCGCCTCAAACACCCGGTTTGTTTCAAATGCAAAAGCTGTGATCAGCTCATTCAGCCGCTGGCAGCGACTCAGCGGACACTGATTTCTGTTATTCGGTGCAAACAACACGTGGTTTTATCTGCTCTGCGCTGGACTTTAGAGCAAAAGGCCATAAACGAACAAGTTAGAGCTGATCTCACAGCTTTATCACAGAGGGCTGATGGTGTTATGACGCACAGCAGAAGCAGGCCGCACATGACCGCAGCTTTACCACCAAACCCATAAACCTACTTCTGCTCCGTCCTGAGACAAACAAACAAGAGCCGCGGCCATCGCAGAGTCTCCGCTGGTCACAAGCTGAAGAGACAGAGCGAACACTAAAACAGAACGAAAGACAGACTCTGGCTCGTCAGAGGAAAGATTGATGAGACGTGCTGAATCAAATTAAAGACATAAAGCACTTCATTCATTTATCCCTGACAGCTCAGCTGCGGCCACGAGACTCGGGACAGAACTTATCTCGACTCTTTTACTCAGAATCGTTTCCTTTGATGACGAATCCAACGTGTGAATCCTCCTCGTCTCAGGCTGCTCTCAGATCTGCCAGCGCCGCGCAGCCTGACCTGCTCACATGAAGCTCACAGGATCAGCAGCAGCTTCTGCCTCACCAAACACCCAGAGACCAACAACAAGCCGCTCGCTGCAGACAGACGGAGCATTGCTCAACTCTAGTTTAACCGTCTAAGGTGCGGCGGCTCCAGCGGGCTAATCTGCAGGGGAGGAATGACAGAGACTTAACGACAACTTCAGCCGCTGCTTCAGCCTTTTAATCTCACTCTGCTCAGACTGAGGCCTCTGCTCTCAGTAAACAGTGATTCAAACTGTAATACAAGTGTCCCGACATGAGGAACGACAACAGTGCAGCTGTTTAACACTCACAGACAGGGGAGCGCTCAGCTCCACCGACGTGGATCCGGAGGCGGAGGCCGTCAGGTCTCCGGGGATGGTGATGGGATCCGGAGACAAAGCCAGAGTCTTCAGCACGGCCGGAGCGTCCGGCTTCCCGCAGTTCTTCCAGTCGAAGCCCAGGAGCTGTTCACAGCACGCAGAGTTGGGTCAACACCAACAAGCACTAACAGGAAGTCTGCAGCTCATCGTCAGCTGTCACGTGTCTGTTTACTGCATCGGTAAACATGTTGCTGTGTGCAGACTGTGACTCAGACACAGCGTTGACGTGTTGCTGTGTGCAGACTGTGTATTTAAACTGTGTGTTTTACATGTTTCCTTAAATGTTTGTGTCAGACCTTGCAGACAGAGTCTAACTTCACTTCCACACCCTGTGAAAACCAACGTGCCCAGACCTGAAACCTGAGCGACGTGAATCCATCAGGACTGTTTTAAAGCACAGTGAGCAGGCAGCCGCTGGTTAAAGGGGCATTTGGTGTATTTTAGGTGTGTGTCTCATATTTCTTTTTGTTTTTAGCTGTTCTGGTCTCCAAACAACTTCAGAAGCTTGTTTTTAGAAGCGTATATAAATAAAGTGAATTATTATTTTATTATTTTACAGGGATGAATCACGTTTTAGGTTTTAAATAAACTTCAAGTTAAATCCACATTCACTCAGCTGAATCCATATTTTATACATAACCCTTCATAAGAATGCATCCTGATTTCTTAAATTTGCTAATTTTGAGCAAACCTTCGCTTAAAAATGCAAAATATTCAACTTTCACTGAAATAAACAACAAGTAAAGTGCTGAATCATCACATTTCACCTGTGTTTGACTGCAGTGTTGGTAAAGGAAGGTGTTACTCGGACTGCAGTATTCTCATGCAGTAATGGTGTTTTACTGCAGTATTAGTGTTTGGATAGTAGTGTTGTTTGGTGTGTGTGTGTGTGTGTGTGTGTGTGTGTGTGTGTGTGTGTGTGTGTGTGTGTGTGTGTGTGTGTGTGTTCTGGCCGCGGTGCTGCGGCGGACTCACCTGCGCCGCGGTGACCCTCCTCAGGCTGGAGGAGCTGCAGCTCACCTGGGTTACAGCTGCGAGCAGACTCACGGTTACCGCCAGAACCGACAACTTAAGCATCCTGTCGTGTGCGCGCGCGGATACCGACAACAAACCGGGACAGACACGCTCCGCTGAGGCGACTCCGAGCAGTTAAACCGACCGCCAACGAGTCCGGACTGAGGAAACTGCTGGAGCCGCAGCCTCTTTCGTGCTGCAGCCACTTCCGTGTTTACTTCCTTATCGGAACAGTCTGTCACGTGACCGGCCAATCATGTGACAGACCTCATTTGAAAACAATGGAGAGCAGCCGAAGATTAGCCTTTGGTTTGATTTAGTTTCTGTGTGAGATTCACAAACCTTTACTCTCGTCAGGACAAATCGTTATTCATTAATTTATTTTATTAGACCGTGTTTTCCTGTTTTTACTCATATGCAGGCACAGATTTAGAATATATATTTCTAAATTCCCCTTGTTGGGGTGACTTTTATTTATGTTTCTGATCTGAAAAATCAATTTATTTTAGACATTATCTCAAGTTGATTATTATTATTATTATTATTATTCTGTCTCTTATACACATCTATTATTATTATTATTATTATTACTAGTAGTAGTAGTAGCGTAGTATCATTGTTATATCTATTTTATACATCTGTAATGTATAAACCTACATTATACATCTATAATATAAGTTCAACTGATCAACAGTCAGTCAAGTCATCTATATAGTTCATTTAAAACAACCTCAGCTGATCAAAGTGCTGTACGAACTATACAAATATATAAAGGTTAAAAATAAATAAAATGAATAATAAAACATGGATTCTGATTCAAACATAATGAGTATGAGCTAAAATAAATGACATCATCAAACACAAAAGGACTAAAATAAAATAGAATAAAATAGAAACAGATGGAAACAAGGTAACAATGAGCCGTGCTGTGAGACAAAAGGCCAGTTGGTTGAAAATCCGCAAGATGTCGCTGTAGAACAACTGTTCACACGCGCACAGCAGCGTCCACAGCGATGAACCCTGCCCCTCGCAGCGGATCTGAGGTCTCTGTAAAAAGCAACCAAACTGTTTTTTCCCCCTGAATCTGAATTTAAACACATCACAGTGAGTTAAACACGGAGTGTGATCTGACCCGTGGTTCATGTTGATGTCATGTTTGTGTTTAAATCACATGGTACAGCTGCATGGTTGTGACCTATATTATAGCCTAATTCAAATAATAATGATGATGATGGTGGGTGGTGGGTTATTAATAATAATATAATAATATAACAGATAGACTGTACCATTAAACCTTCTAATAGGCTATTTGGAACAACACAGCCATAATTAATGACATGAAAAGTGAGAAAAACAATCAGTCTGGGCAGTTTTTCACAGAAAAGCGATATAAAAATATAATACACTTATATTAAAACATTTTTACAATGATTTACTGGGTTATTCTGTAATTTGAACTGCGACAAGCTGAGCATAAACGCAACGCTCTAGCCGCTGACTGAATCTCAGAAATTCGGATTCTCCCATCAGCACTTGAACGCATCCCGATTACCTTTAAAACAGTCTTAAAATGACTGCGATGTGATTATAATAATGTCGGGGCTCAGCTGAGGACAGTTCTAATTCATTTAATTCGAAATGAAGCTGAATTAGAGGAAAGTTGTTATAGCAACACATCAAAATGGTTCAGTCCAACACTGACAGAGGAGGAGGAGGACAGAGGAAGAGGTTTGGGGGAGGAGGGGTTCAGGGGGAGCCAGATGATGCTGTCACTGAAAGGAGGAGGAGGAGGAGGAGGAGGAGGATCCTGTCCACCGGCAGCAGCAGCAGCAGCAGCGCACCCAGCTCCTCTCCATCCCATGTGTCTGTTAGAACAAGAAAATGGGCTCGGATCCAGACATGTGCTGCTAGAGCAGACCTCAGTGTAGCTTCAGCTTTAACGGTGCCTGGTTAGAGAAAAGGCAGAGGTGGGAATATTTAATCACTCTTTCTTTTTCCTGAAAATGCTTCCCTGCTCGTCTTCGGCGCAGATGGAGGGATGCGAGGAGGAGAGGGACGCGCACATGCAAACAGAGGTAAACCGATGGGAAAAGCATAAACCAGCGCACACATTTGCCTCCAGTCCGTCTTATAATGCATGCAAAGCGCTCTGAAGGCGGACAGACGGATCCGTTCATGTCTCCGGCTCAAATGAGACATTTTGCAGGCTCATCTCGGCCGGTGTGATTCGCCGGCCGGCTTCTCCTCCTGGAGGGAGCAGACATCAAAGAGCCGGACCCCTCCCTAAATTTGTCGCTCTTCTCGCCGTTTAGGCAGAGAGAGGACATTATTCTCCAAATTTATGGACCATTAGTGGCGGATTTTCTGCTGGTTTCGGGGAGAATTCGTGATTTTCTAAATGCATTTTAGCCTTTTTTGCAGAGAAATGTGCTGACAGACTCGCTCCGGGCTGGAATATGTCTGAATTCATTCCTCTAATGTGCAGAAAGAGCGTCGCCTCGGGTTTTGATCTGATATTTATCTGATCACACGTGTCCAGAACCTTCACCAGCCCCTCAGCTGCCGCTGATCTGCAGCCTGGTGCAGGCTTTGACCCCAAACATCCCGAATATATGCAGTGAATACAATGGGAATTCAACCCACAACCCTTTCTGGTGGTAATGCCTTGCTTTACCCAAGACTTCCAGTGTTTGTCAGTGTCTAGCTCCACCCTTTGACCTCCAAGGACAAACTCAACCACCCTAAACCTGCAATCTTTGAGTTAAATCAGGAGCCCTCCACCTGCACAACAGGGAATAGAACTAGCAACCCTGCCTTGCTCTAACCAGTCGGATACTGGGAACTGAACCCCCTACCATGGAAGTGTGTCAATGCCTTGCTCCACCCATCTGCCTACATATTAACAAACAGCTGTGTTTGCTTTGCTCAGTGCACGTTATTGTGAATTTAAGTCTGTGTAGCATAATGATGCATTCAGCATTCAACAACTACAACTCCCATGAGGCTTTGCTAGCTACCCTGTGGCTAAGCTAGGTATGTTAAACACAATGGTGAATGACGAAACTCATGATGAGCATCAGGGGTCACTCATGACCTTTAGATCAAAGGTCCACTTACCGCCTGTCAGAGCTCTCACGCTCATCATGTGACACCTGAACCACCACAGTCACATGATCAAATGCCACATGACACACCTGAGCCTGCACCCCTGACTCACTGAAGACCATGAAATGCTGCTGAAAGCTCGTAAGTTGACCTTTGAGCTCAGACTCATTGAACTTTAGCTCTTCAGCACAGCAGCAGGTTCTCAGTCACAGGGATTAGCTGCTTTTCTTTGTCTGAAGTGACGGGGCGGTTTCAAATTATCGATTCATTGTGAAAATAATCTGCAAATCAGCTGAAATGAAGCGAAGACTCGACACTGGTTGCAGGCAGAGTGCAGCTTTTTGTGTAGTTGGGCCTCAAATGCTGCCGTTTGCTTTGCAGCTGCATTAATCAAAGGATGTGCCGCCTCTAATGATGCTAGCATAAAATGATTAGCATAAAGCTAAACTTAGCTTAACCAGACCTGTGCTCTTGTCTGCAAACTGCTTCAGCAGCAAACGTCGGCCTGTGCAGGTGAGCTCGTATACGTTTGAGGGCATTTAAATGCTTTTGTGTAAAAGAAAAGGTGTAGTCACTGCGTCCCTGCGCTCGCTGAGCAGCACCGCTCACCCCGGCAGCGTGGCTGCCTCGCTGTGTGCCGGTGAACCCGCCGCCCTCGCTCTGCTCCTCAGGGAAATCCGAGCTGACAGTGTGTGAGACTGCAGGTGGAGCTGGGAGAAAGTGGGCCAAGTGCTTCCTGCTGCTGGAGGAGAGAGAGCGAGCTGGATGCCGAGCGTCCTCTTTGTCCTTTTTATCTGCGAATATCAGCCCGGGTTTGTCGCAGTTGACGCCCATTCACAGGCTGCAAACTGTAACCGTTAACGTCTACGTCGTGAAACGTCATCAGCACTCTGAGTTTAGTCAAAATCAGACGAGGGGAGTGTGAGGTTTGGTTAAATTTGGACTGTTGTCAAGTGCATACATGTGCATTTAACATCCAACTGATTTACTGAGACTGTGTTCATGTGATTGGAAGGAAGTTTGGGGCTGACGATGCATCCGCCTAAGGATGCGGCCAGGTAGCAATCGTCCGCCTCGTGCTTGTTGACAGGGTTCACATAACTGATTTGCATCATAAG
Source organism: Datnioides undecimradiatus (assembly GCA_008933995.1). Classification (NCBI taxonomy): domain Eukaryota; kingdom Metazoa; phylum Chordata; class Actinopteri; order Lobotiformes; family Datnioididae; genus Datnioides; species Datnioides undecimradiatus. Next base: position 5,484,821 of record WARS01000043.1, on the reverse strand, counting down.
ATCTGATCATCTTCTCTAATCGCAGTAACAAAAGCTCCTTTTAATAGCAGCTGGAACCACACAGACCCGTGGATCAGATGTTATTATCCAGGAAACACATCCAGATCCAAACTACAGGAGCAAACGGGGCCACAGGGACCAAACCTAATGGTGCGTTCAGGGTCCTTTATGACCCCAGTTAACAGCAAACGGTATAAAGTGTCGTTTATATTTAAATTATATTCATGAGTTATTTTCATTCATCTGTATCAGCCCGGGATGAGCAACACGTCCTGCTAACAGGAGCAAACAGGGGCTTCTTCAGTGGTCGGCTCGGTCTGATGTGTTCACCGGTGACTGATGACCGCCTGAGTGAGAAACACCTTTTAAATACAGTTTGGTCACTCGGGGACTTTTCACGGCTTTACAACGGGACACGGTTGCCTGAATGCATCACCGGGGAGCAGATGGGGCTGCACCGGGGATCAAAGAGGCCACAAAGGACACCGAGCAGCGGCAGGCGGTTTGCTTACAGTGCATCTTATCTGCTGCTGCTAAACACAAGAGAGACCTTAGGTTGTGGCTCACATGTGGTTTCACATCTTTGTCCAACCTGTGACGCATTCAGCATCTTGAATGTAAGAAGCGACTCCCGCAGTGCTCGTCATGTTTGAAGATTATCAGTGTCCTGGATGCCAAAAAATGTGGAGCTATTCAGTATATACTGTCTGTAAGGAAGGCTTTAAGGTGCATTCAGTTGTTTCCAGTTACTTTTGCAACTCAGGAGGTCACTGAAGGCTTCCAATTACCATTTTAAATGAAGCGTGCATTGCAGATACTCCACTATTGACTGCAGTCGCGCAGAGGGCCGGCTCTACGTCTCAGTCCAATAAAGAAAAGAGGCCGTAGCTTCAGTTCTGATCAATAATGAGCTGATGTCATTCCCTTGTTAACCTGAGATCAGACGCTGCTGTTGTTTAGTTTTATGCTCTGGATCATCGGCTTTATGATGACTCAACTTCTAATTTAACTAGTAGTTATTGTTGTTGTTGTGTCAGAGCGTTAGCTAACAGCCCAGAGGCTGAGCGTCACCTGATTTAAACAGCTGCAGGTTGGGTTTGTGTTCTCCAGCTTCAGGGGGCGACAGTCACTGTTTCGGGGCTTCAGGTGAAGCCCACAGACACCCAGACCACAGATGATGGATCCTGCAGAGGCTGATTAGCATCAGTGTTTTAGATCCTGGTTAAATTTTGACAATAAAGCTGCTAAAATGCTAAATCATCATCAGCATTTCATCTTTTCTGCTCCTCACATGGACACTTTGCCTGCGTGCAACCGAAACAAGCTGAAACATGATTGGTTGTTGCTACAAGGACTCCAGAAGGAAACCAGAACGCTTCCAGAATCAACTAAAATCAGTCATACGCAGACATCTGTTCAGATCAGCTGTTTAACTAAACGACAACTTGACAAACTGGATGCATGGAGGACGGTGACGAGAAACATCACGCTGGTCCATCACGTTGCTTTTCTAGTTTCTGGTCTGGTCTGGTCTGGTGAGCTGCTGCTTCCAAGGTCAAGGATGTCGCTTCAAAGTCTTCCATGATTGGATGCCTCTCACTGCAATGCACCATGGGAATCTCAGTTTGCTTCTTTAATGTTTATGTTTATGTTTTTGAATCAAAGAACCAGATGCCTCCTGAGCCTGTTCACCTTCTGTAGCGTAGCTTCAACCAGGAGCTCCATCACTTCCTTCAGTTATTAGTCACCTGACCTGATGATGAAATGATTTGGTGGTTTTCAGGTGATGACGACCTCGCTGTCCATAGTTTTGTCCATAGTTTGTTGCATCCTGAGTCTTCTCCACCCAGGAGGATCAGAACGAACCTGCAGTTTGTCCTTGACCTGCTGCAGCTTTGACAGCTTTGCACTTGTTAACCTCGGCGACGTCTGCAGCTGCTGCTGCTGTCGCCCAAGTTTCATCCCTCCGACATCCAACCCGGGCTTCTCCACAGCTGCTCGTCCTAAATATAGTGCGACAAGCGATACTTAGATCAGATCCTGTGGATGTGAAAATGAGTGGTTGCGTCCTTTTATTTCTTGTTTCTTGTAGGGCAAGTCGGCAGGAGCAGAGAGTCTGTTATCGGAAGCGATGGGCTGTCGGTGTTGAAATGAAGCAACATTTTGAGACGATGGGTGAGGGCAGTGCCGCCTTCAGCAGGGAGGGAAGAGGGAAGAGCAGGCAAAATGGATGTTTATCTGGAGAACGTGGTGAGCAGGAGCTCGTTCCTCGTCTCCTCAGACTAAAGCGTTTGCTGCTGAATCCTCTGCTTCTGTCTCTGGAGTATTTGAAGTTTCAGGGGAAGCAGACAGAAGCCGCTTTCTATTAAAACCACTCTGAAGATTCACGTGAATCCGACAGAGCAGCCGTCTGTCTCAGTCTTTTGTTCAGAGTTTCTCGACCCTGGACGGTGATTGGGTTGCATAATAAGCAGACAGTGTCAAATAATTTATGAAGTTTATCTCAGTGGGAGCTTTGTAGCAGTGTTTGATTCATTCAGACTTCATCTCTTTTTAAGTTACAAGCGTTTGGAGTGTTGAAATGTTTTAGTTTTGCAGTAAATCATCTAATATGGCTGATTGATAAGCAGAAGAAAGAAGAACAATCATAAAAAAGCATGAACAGCGATGCATATTTTCATTTTTAGTACATTTTTAATACTTTGGAAGGTCAAACTGAACCTTACTGAAGGTCAGATGTCTTTACTGCTCTTACTTTTGGTCTTCTTCTTACAACAGAGCATTTTACTTGTGCAGTATCACATCTTTTACTTCAGTAAAGTGCTTCTTCCACCACTGATCTTGTCCCTGGTAGCTGAAAACCTCAGGTTGTGGTTGCACCATCAGCTCCTCAGCTCTTCGGCACAGAAACCGGACGTGCAGGGTCGCCGTGTGGCGTCCGAGCATCTGATCCACGAGGTCGTTCACCTCCAAACTCTGGAGAAAAGTTGCTGAGGCTGCAAAATCCTGCAGTGCCAGTTTCCATTATAAATTCATTTGAGTGTGAGAGAGCGAATGAAGTCACCCGAAGACACGATTTATGAATTTGAGGTGACAAATATGTTATGTTATGCATTTTTAATTAGAGAACAGGAAGCACTGATGTTTTTTATTAATTACATATTGATCAGGACAAACTATGGGTCTATCAGGCCTCCTGGTGCTGCAGACATCTGTCAGACCAATGCATCCAGGTACCGCTCATAACTCGCACGCGTATTGTTTTGGGATGAAGCTGTAGCAGCTTCATGTGCAGCCTGCGGTTGTGTCTGACTCACAGCGTGTGTGTGTGTGTGTGTGTAACTGTACCCTGCTGGTATCAGTGACCTGTATATTGAGTCTGTTGTGGAACACGATCTAACGCGTTGACCCCACTGTCTGCTCCTGCAGTGCAACCGACTGACGGAGGAGAGGGACGAGGCCGAGAGACAACTGAAACACATCAAGAGAGGTGAGTCCGGCTTCCTGCAGCCTCCTCAGACTCCGGCGCCATCGGTGCCTCTACTCACACAGCGCAGTTCATCTCAGACACAGGGAAGTTACACCGAGTCTGTTCGACTGTCACACACAAAACCTCATAAATAATATTAATTAACTAAAATATTCTGATTTGCTGTGATAGCTGGTGTTTGTGCTAATTGGAAACGTTAATGTTTTAAACATAAAAGCTGCGATGCATCAGCACGCAGCACATTGTTAGCATGTTAGCTTGCTGATGTTAGCGTTTAGCTCAACGCCACACAACCACTGAGCCACAGAGCTGCTAGCATGGCTGAAGTTTGAGCTCCTGGTGCAGATCGCAGACCTTCTGTAGCTTCTGCTGCTGCGCACACGCTGATATTCTGTGCAACGAGCGTTCGTTAGCAACATTTCGTGTGCGCTCACTTTCAGTGTCACGCCTCCAAATTAAATGATTTAAATAAGGAGGTTTTCATTTAAAAGGTTAAACTCATGTTGAAACGTTCCCCTCAGCACGCGCACAGTCTGTCCAGATATCATGTGCCCACAGGGCGCAGCGACACATCGTCCCGCCCACGATCAGACAGGTGACACCTTCACTTCCTCCCTCTCCCCTCCCCCTTCCCCTTCACACCTCCTCTCCTCACCTCTGTCGACATGACATCACCCACACCTTGTCCCCTGAGTGGGTGCGTTTAAGGGAGGAGGTGAGGCGGCAGAGAGGGTGTCCCCGTTGCCATGGCGACTGGTTGTGAGGGTGGGGGCTGGGGGGTTAGCCTCTGATTCCGTTGAGTGAGGAGCTGAGCCTCAGTCACTGGACGATGGTGACGCTGCAGCGCCTGGTTCCTGTCATGACGATTCGCAGAGGTAAGAGAAAACACAGCTTTTATCACCGACAGCCGGGCGTCAGAGGTGTTCAGGGGCGTCAGATGAGGGTGAAACTCGCAGCTCATGTGAAGCAGGTGTTGTTTAATATCAGAGAGGAGATGAAAGAAGCTGCAGGATAGAGATTTCTACTGTATGAATGAGTTAAACATGAGCTGAGGCTCTTTGCAGCCCTGTGGAGAACCAGCCTGCAAACGCTCAGCAGCAGGAAACTTCAGTCACTTCAGAAATCCTGTGACTTCCTCATGTAAGAGTCAAATAATTTCATTGTTTTTGTGATTTGCATCCTATTTTCTCCGTTTGTTGTACTGAACACTGTCCATCTGGGTATTTAGAGCTACTAACATATATATTTCAACCCACATCCTGATCTTCTCCTAAACTGAACCCAGTCAGTTTGAAAACGTCATGTAGTTAAACACAGACTGAGGAGAGTTATAAGATGATGTTTAAATTACTGGCGCAGGAAGCTTTAAATGAGTGCGTATTAGAAATGATGACATGTCTTCGGGGGGGGGGGGGGGGGCGGTCAGCGGTCGGTTCAGTTATTGTTCTGCAGGAAACAGGAGAAGCAGGCAGGCTCCACCTGGAGTTCACCTCGGTGTCATGTTTCAGTTTACATCAGTCCTGAACTGCTCAGGCAGGAAGTCTGATGAACTGAGGGAGGACTCTTATTCTTCTTCTCTGGTATACGCCCTATTTCCTCCAACACAGACGCTTTAATGTGGAACAGCTCGTCACATGATCCAGATTACCAGCTGAGGATATCTCCAATTAGTCACTGAGGAGTCTAATAAGTCTAATAAAACACAGATTACCAATGTAGCGTCTGAAAGAGTCGGAAAGACAGAGTTTATACACCTCGAATAACACATGGTGCATTCAGGACACACTGAAAAGTTGGATATTTCAGTTCTTGAAGGGAAAAATGCATCTACAGGTCAGAAGTTTCTGATTTCTGGGTCCGTACTGAGAAGAGTCTTTAACTGGAGCCGGATTAATGTGAGGTTTTTGAGACTGATATCGATTTTAGGGGATTAAGTAATTGATTACCAATACGACGGCCTATATACTGAATTTTAGAGCTTCTCTCTGTGACTGAGCAGCGATTCAGCAGCGATGTGACTCTGGTAACTACTCTGGGATGTCAGTGTTGATCAGTAAATCTATCATATTGATTCAGACGAACAGGCTTCAGTGATAAACGTGTAGACTTCAGGTCATTTGTCCTTTTATTAATGAGCTGAAAGCGCCATGACGATGACCACCTGTCAGATTCACAGAACAGGTCCTCTCCTCGGACTCAAACCCTGGATCCGTTTTCAGAAACATGTCAAAAACTCGTCTGCAGCGGCGAGGCCAGACCCGGATCCCTCAGAGTCAGCAGCTTAACGCTGATCCGGCGTTTTCCCTGCCGCTGCCGTCACTTCTTCCGCTCCGTCTTTCATTCATTCACTCATTTATTCATTCACCGCCGCTCCCCAGAGAAGACAGCAGTCGCTCCTGTCATGTTATTCCCATGAATTATTGAAACCTCCTGGTATGAATTATTCAGCAGCAGAAAATGGGGGAAGGATGAGCGTGTGTGTGTGTGTGTGTGTGTGTGTGTGTGTCACCCCTCCTGCCTGACTCTTTATCCACCGCGGCCCTTCAAAAGGCCGTTCTACCTGCTCCTCCATATTTGATGGCCCGGGTTTTAATGACTTTAACGAGGGAGTCTTCTCTCGCCGGCAGGTACTTGATATCGGCCTCGTTTGAATCTCAAAGGCCGGACGGAGCGAGTTCAGCGCAGATTAACACACAATAAAACTGTGACAACACAACCCGACCCCGGACTCGCTGCTGGATAATAAACTGCCCTCTGTGATGAACGAGCAGGCTCATGTAAAACCGTGTAAATCTACATCTGTTGACAGATCCTGTGGATGATTATGAAACATTCCTGCTCCCCAGAGAATAAACCTTGATACGTCTGGTGATTCTCTGGCTTTTTATCTGGCGCCAACACAACGACTTAAAGTTTGCAGTTTTCTGCAAACTCCTCGTACCTAAAATCAGCCGTCAGTGCAGAGGACTGTCCGATTCTGAAGCTGCAGAGTCATCGTTCCTGACACACCTTCACCAACGTCCAAGGTGCATGGAGAAGCCTGATAAAGGCATCCAGCTGGGACACAAAGATAAACCACAAGTAACCAAAACTGCTTTGTCAGGACTGCATTAGCAGCAGCAATTATCTGGACACGTTAAGGTGCAGACTGAGCTGCAACAGAAGCCCACCACACACAGCAAAGATGCAGTAGAAGCAATGTTAGCATGTTAGCATGTGTAACGCAGGATGCGATGGCAGCCGAGAGGGAAGAGCAGGAAAACTGACATGTGTGCAGGATCAACATGTATCAATGCACAGGAGCCAGCGTCTCAACTTCCTGTGAGCGGTTCGGTGCTTTGGTACGGGCCACGCCGTAGACCTGAAAATGGCGAATGGCACACTGTCGGTGCATGATGGAGGAGGAAACATCACCTACAAACCTTCTGCACAGGAGACGTTTTGACCTGTCGCTGCAGGCGAAGCGCAGGTGAAACTTTGTGTCCCAGTTGCATTCAGCCAAGAGCCCATTTGTTCATGGCAGACAGATACCTGCAAGCCCCCATTAGTGGCTGCAGAGAGGATGGAGGGATGGTAAAAGCAGTACAGCACCTCCATCAACCCTGTCTTTGAATCACCTACTGCAGCATCGCTCCAGCATCACATTTGCTGCTCAGAGCTCAGTCTGTGTTTCCAGTCGAAAGACAAACAGAGCAGCAATTAGTTTAAATACGGACATGAATCCTGCAGCATCAGGGACTGATGCGTCCTGCAGAAGTCTTGCAGAAGCTTTCTTTGCTTTTAGCAGCAGCAGATGTATATCAGTCAGCGCCTGCAGTACTTCATGAACTCTGTAGTTCCTCCGTGTTAAAAGCTGCCTCTCTCCCCGCAGCTCGGGCTGGGTGCTCCCGAGCCTCTCAGCTGGCAGGAAGCAGGCGGAGCTGATGTCTCACAGCCTGTAATTCATGCTTTGTGTTAAGCCGGAGTCGGAGCCGGAGTGTCAGACTCACGGGATGGGATTTTTAAAAGCAGCTGAAACTGCTCAGAGTTTCAAATCAGATGCAGAGAGAGATCAAGAACAAAAGAGGAAATGAGTAAAGACGACAAAACAAGATGAATGTGTGAAACGCAGCAGAGCAGGGTCTGAAGCAGCTCGTTACCTGCAGTGGACCCACCACATCTTATAGTGTTTGCCTACGTCATCTCATGCTGCTGTAACTGAACACGCAGTCCGAAGCTAACGCTCAGCTTTGCAGAGCTGATGGCCTGCAGCGCCGTTAGCTTGAGCAGCCCAGTTATTCAGTCTACTGTACTCGGATAAAAGCCTGTGGCTGCACTTTCGCTGCATTCACGTGCTTTCAGAAACACTGCAATTACACGCTGAGCGCACACGGAGCGCCGACACACCGGTGACACGTGACCGGGGGAGTCCCGCTTACTCTGCCGGTCGTTAAGAAGAGACGATGATGATAATGATGCAGCTGTTAATGACTAATTATATAATTAATTTATAATTTGTTGTTTAAGCATATTTTAATTAATGTCTTTGTCTTGTTATCTTTGTAATTGATTTGTTAATTATCCACTCTTCTCTATCCAAAACCTGAAGATGCACATTTTTCTTTCATTTACAGCGACATAAAAAACAAAAAAGCAGCAAATCTTTAAATTTAAGAAGCTGACGCCAGCAAATTGCTCTGTGAGCAACTTAAATGATTAATTGATCATAAAAAATGTTTTTTAATTAATCAGTCGTAGGAACAAACAGGTCGATTAATGTGACGACTGACGTATTTCAGCATTACTGGAAACAACAGTTAAATATTGCTATTGTCACTGTGGCAGAGTGCAGATCATTATTGATTGACAGATTCATTGATTGATTAAGAGTCAGTCACAGGGCTGCAGACGCCAGACTCAGTCCTGCCCTCAGCTCCACACACAGAGTCAGCAGACCTGGTCGTCAGGTTTATGTGCAGGGTGGAGGTGGAGGAGGGTGCATGATGATGCTAACATGATGCTAAAGGTGTTAGCAGCCAGACTCTTGTCCCTGTGTCCATACACGATCAGTTAGGAGTGAGAATATGTTGTTTTCCTTAATAAATGACTTCAGCTCTTTCATCAATGTTATAAACGTTCATAGATTCAGACGATAAATATTAAAAACTGTGATGTGATCAGCGCTAACGGACTGAAAGTCTCATTAAAAAGATATGAATACTTCGACAGAGAGCGAATGAAGACGTCATGTGTCACACGTCGAACCTCGAGTTACATGTCATTTATTCATTTTGGTTATGTTATGAATTCTAAAACTCGAATAACGGTTTCGTATCTGCTCCGGCATTCACGTCACTGTTTCCAGCCAACGAATCCCATTTTACAGCCGTGAACCTCTGAAGTCGGAGCTGAAGAGAGGCACTCGAAGGCAGGATTAGTCCGTCTATTGTTCACTGACGCTCGGCGTCAGTGTTAACAGCTTAAACGCCGCGGGCATTAACACACTTCTGTCTGTTGTAAATCCTTTCTGGGAAGGACAGGGACTCACTTTACTTTAACTCTTAAACATGCGCGTGCAGTGAGGTCCTGGGACTGGTTTGGACCACAGAGGCGGCTCAGCTCCCTGTCCAGCTTCACTGTGTTTACCCTCCACGGTGGGATTTCACCATTACTCATGGATGGATGTGTTCACCGTTGGCTAATCCCCCAAATCATCTGTTAACAACACGCGTCGTCAGTAAAGAGGCTTTCAGCTTCAGCTCGGGTATAAAACAAAAGCAGGGCTCTGTTTTCAGGCCGTCCGATCACAGCAGCTTTGCAGGGGCATGTCGTCCCTCTCATGAAGCCCTGAACTCAGGAGGAGGGGGGTTAGTGACCCAGAACAGGGTCTGACAGGAGACAGGGCGCTGTGTCTCAATGGGAGGAAAGCCTGCTGTCAGTCTGAGGCTTTCAGCTCTCCATTATGCTCCTGAGGCTCCAGGGAAGCTCAGTTTGTAACACGGGAACAGGGAGAGTTCATCCCCAGCCCAGGATTCAAAGGCCTGTTTCACATATACAAGTAACGTCGTGTGGCGCAGCAGAACATTCATTCAAATCACATAATAAGTATGATTTTTAAGAAAAAAATGCAAATAAGTTGTAGTTTTATCTTCTTAAATAGGGAAATTTGCTGGTTTTTGTATATTTTCATGATATTAAACTGAATACTTTGGGGATTTGAACAGTTTTAAAGAGCAGATTTATCTTATTTTCCAATACTTTGCAAACCCAGCCAATGAAATGATTAATTGATTAATTATTAGCCTCACTAACTGAGAAGCCAGCCCTGGGATGCAGGTTGCAAAAATATGAATTTGATATAATCTCGTTTTTACAAAATAAATAATCAATACCCAGAAGAAAAGCTCGATGTGAAGATCAAAAACATTTAAGGTCTGAGGTCTGATCATCCACAGCCATGCAGCAGCCCTGCAATGCTGTTTAAATGCTAAGTGCTAGTGTTAGCATGCTTGTGAGGACAATGTTAATATATGCTCACCTCTTGCAGATGCAGCTAATGTCTACCCAGTCCCGCTTAGCTTAGCATGATCACATGCTAATGCATGCTGAGGCTGATGGAAGTGTCATTCATTTTGAGCAGTGAGTTTATGATAGTGATGCTAATGGTGGCGCTAGTTATGATGCTGCTTTAGGAGTCTTCAGTGACTTGGCGATACGTATTTCATTAAAGACAACCAACGCGACCTCGCTCAGTCCGGACCAGTTCGACAATCAAACTGAATGGACTTGGTTTCACGTTATGCATGCAGCTTGTTAGCGTGCTTGCTTTCAGGGCTAACTTGCTTTGCTAACTTGCCCAAACCCGTGGACGCATGTTCAGAGCTGCATGGATGATGATGGATGCAGTTTCAAGGAGCAGGAAGCCTCCTTCCTCTAACGAGCGCGACACTTGACGCATTTAAATCACCGAATGAATGAATGAATTAGAGACGCTGGCAGCGGTTCAGAAGCCTGGGACGAGGCTAATTAGCTAATGAGGCTGTTAGCAAGATCATTTTTCATTTCTGTGACATGACAAACTGTTGTTTTTCATTTACTGCACCAATAATACAGCCAGACATCATGTAGTTTACATATTTAAACTATTAGCACTGAGTAATGTCAGGTGATGCATTTAAGAGCTAAAATGAATCATGCACCAATTTGCAGGATAAAGAAACGTCTTGTGCAGGTTTTCGTCCTGTTAAAGTGTAAAAATCCAGTGAAACCATGAGAACGACCCCGATGTTTCACTCTGCGCTTCATTAGCTGACAGACAGCTCCCCAGTATTCCCCCGTGATGGCACCAGCTGTTGCTTTCTGTAGTGAACTGGAGTAGATTGAAACCGGGACTATAAATAGCGGATCATGACCCGCTCTCCGCCGTCTCTGACCCACAGAGCTGCAGCTGCGGCGCGGTGCAGCCGAGCAGACGACAATGTGGGCTGAGACGCTGGTTAAAGCGACTGAATGCAGCCCAGAGAGAGAGAGAGAGGGGGAACCACACCACCCAGAAGCATCAAACATTGAATGGGAGATTAAAAATAGATCCCGAAGCCCCTCCCCTGTCCTCCTTCTCTCCCAGATCATCCTCAGCCTCCTCACCCAGACCCCGAGCCTGACTGGCACTGAGCTGACAGATGAATATCCTCGCAGGGTTCAAAGGTCACTTGGTTAAACGTCTGATGCTGTTTGTCTGGATCTGTGGATGCATCCAGGGCCCTCAGTCTTTAGCCTGGCACTGTTGGACTATTCTGCAAATGCACATCAGTGCACGACCTCTGATTTAGATAAGGAGCATTATCGACATGGCGGCCAGGTGGCGAACGTACAGCGAAACAGCCTCAGTCAAAAAAAGAAATGCAGTAACAGAAACGGACGGATTGTTTAAACTGCGTCAGACATCAGAGAATCGGTTGCAGGGGCGAATAAAAGATGAGCTTTGCAGGTTTTTCCGAGTAAACATCAAAGTATTTGCACGCGCTCACAGCGTGTTGGTTCAGCCTAATGCTACTCTCACGTCATGTTGTCATGAATCAGCCCTCGGTGCTGGTGCTGCAGCAGTGCGACGGCACACAAACACGTTGTTTCACTATACTTTCGACATTCAGGATGCTCGTCGCTGTAACCAGGCTCGCTCTTACACTAACTCACCGTTTTAAATGACGTTCCACCTGAGCAAAGTGCTCATTTCTTTGTTTTCACACTTCATTTTTAGTCATTTTTTGCCTTTTTAACAGCAAACCTGTGAGATCGTGAAGCTGTTTGACATTAAAATCACCAAGCTGTGAGAGTAAAGGTCCGGGCAACGCGTGTCCATCAGTGCAAACCTGCAGCAGTCAGTAAAACACATCCCAGCAGACATCGAAGGCTTGTGGGCGCCGAGACGCCTCGGGGAGCAGTTTCCTTATCCGCTCCTCACTTTCTCTTCTTTAAAGACAAATCTTAACGTCCTAAAGATGAATCAGGCGGCCTCTTTTAGGAAAAACTGGATATTTGAGCTAAATCTACATGCAGATGAATAAAGTTTTAACAATTTCAGCACCAAAATAACAGATTGAGAGGATTTCAGAGCCCTTACTCTTCGTCTAAGTGCTGTACTGTCTCTGAAATATCATTAGAAGTAAAGTCTCAGAGGTCTCTGCCTGGTCTTTTAAAAGTTTTGTTTGTTTTTAAATGAAATAATGGGCCTGGATCAGTTTCCCGCAAACAGATGTAATGTTAAAGCTCTCTGTGCTCTTATAAATCAGATCAATATACGAGCAGACCGCTCCGCTGCTGAGCTGAAGCTGTGTGATGTCCTGCAGAGAGCCTGATCTCTGAAAGCATCTCAGCACAATGCATCCACACACCAGATACACACCAGATACACACCACCACACACCACCACACACCAGATACACACCAGCTAGCTTTGTGGCATTGCTAATGTTTGCGTGTGCAGGCGACATCAGGGGACAGAGGCATTAGTCATGTAGCCTGCGAGCAGACGACTCCTCACCTGAGATCCTGTGAGTGGGTCATCAGGCTGAATGTGCATCATGAGTCAGGAGCCTGGAGGACTCACTGACACAGATCCAGGTTTTGGTTGCGGTCAGAAGTCGCTGGTTTGCAAAATGACCAAGGTGCATCCTCCTCTCCATCCGGAGCAGCAGGAGCCAGCTGAGTCTGACTCACTGACCCACGGCGCTGTCCGTGGTGCTGAAGATCAGTTCTGTATTGAATCTATAATATTCTCTATCATATAAACTATAAATACTCATATTTATTTATATTGCAGCAAACATATATTTCCAAAAGCACTAATTAAAGCCACACGTAGCATAAAACCCAGCACATGGACGAGTGAGAGGATCGTAGACTTCTTTATGAAGTTTAAAGTAAACAGAGTTACAGTTCCTGAAGAAAGGTACAAGAGCCTCCTTAATGAATGTACTTTGTTTCTGAGGTTGATTACAGAAAGAAGTTACAGTAAAATGTTCATAAATACACTAAACTGTTGTTTGAGAGCGATGACATGCAGCAGAGACGTTATGCGTCTTGAACCGTCATCATCAGAGATCATCGTGAGCGCATGAGTCACGGCTGCTGGACCGTAATCAGCCGGAGACCGGTAACAACTGGAAGATATGTGGTTATGAACACAAACTTAGCAGCTGTCCCTGCAGCGAGGGAGCGTCTGGCAGCAGCTGAAAGCAGGAGCACCTTCGTCTCGCACTCAGCCGTGTGTGTGTGTGTGTGTGTGTGTGTGTGAACAGTTTAATCAGATTTGGGGCTTCTACATCGACCAGGGAGGAGTCTGTTACCGGCTCAGGGATGTTAGCGGGAGCTTCCTGCTGCCTGTAATATAATCCAGGCTCTGCAGCAGCCTGAAGGAGTCCAGGTCTGACTGCATCACCGCGGCTTCCCCTTTAAATCGTACTCGAAACAACTTAAAACACAAGAATCAGATGCAAAGTGTCACACAAATGACAGGAAAGAGAGGAACGAGCACCGTTATCTCAGTGTGGATGTCACCAAAGTCTCCATAACTGGGTCATTTTAAAATAACCGAGGAGCTCTGGTGACACGTTCGACAGCTGCGAGCGCCTCAGCCTCAGCCTCAGCCTCGCTGCTGTTTTGTTTTTTTAGTGATCATGAAAAAGCAAAACAACACAATCAAATGAAACATCCTGGTTTTATGCAAATGCAGCGCTGCCTTTAAAGGAACCTGTGTATGAAATAAGCTTTACAGCAAAAATGCATCAGTCCACCTTAAAAACACACGAATCGTTGATGCAACTGTGTCAGTGTATCAACCCGTAGCTCTAAACTTAATTTACAGAAGTAATAATTATTATTTTTTACCAAACATGCCTTTGTTTGAAGAGCATCACAGCTTTCCTCCTCTCCTGCACGTCCAAAACTCAGCGATCGGTGTGTTTACATGTGCTGCAGGATCCTGGTTTTGATCAGGATGTATAAACCTCCTGGTTTTCAGAAACCTTGACATGCTAGCTGCAGGCACACAATCAGAATATATAAAACAGATTGCTCTATGCTAACATGCTAACTCACAAAAGCTAACTCTGTGTGTGTGTGTGTGTCCTCCTCAGTGTCTCAGATGGTGATTGAAGAGGTGAGCGTCCTGCAGACTCAGCTGGAGATCGAGAAGTCCTGCCGGGAGAATGCAGAGGCCCTGGCCACAAAGGTCTCACACACACACTCACACACACACACACACACACACACACTCTATAATCAATAGCATGAGATTAGCATTATCAGGGTCCAGCTGGCAGAAGAGAAGCAGGTGGAGCGCTGAGTCAGGATGACGCTGCACAGAGACGACTTGTTCATCTCAGTCTGTTTCTGCCGACACTGCATAAACATTTAATAATGTTTGCATGTAAATAGTAAACAATTTGTTTTTATTGGTTTATTTGTAACAGTATTAATGAATAATTCATTCTTCACATGCAAATGCCATGATGCTGTTTGTTAAAGATTAATGTTTATCACGCTCTGACCTTTGACCTCCAGCTCAACTGCGAGAACAGGAAGTTGAAGTACCTGAGCCTGTCGTCCCGTCCGTGTTTGGACGAGCTGCTGCCGAGCATCTCAGACTGCATCGCACTGGAGGCCGACACAGACGCAGACGCAGACACGGCAGACGGGAGCCCTGACACCTTCACACAGTACCAACAACAGGTTAAAGGTACAGTACGTAGAATTATATACACAACAATAACAACAGGTTAAAGGAACAGTACGTAGAATTATATACACAACAATAACAACAGGTTAAAGGAACAGTACGTATAATTATATATACACAACAATAACAACAGATTAAAGGAATAGTACGTATAATTATACACACAACAATAACAACAACAGGTTAAAGGTACAGTACGTAGAATTATAGTGACACAGTACCATCAACAGGTTAAAGGCACAGTGCATAGGATAATGTACACAACAGTACCAACAATAGCTTAAAGGTACAGAACGTTCAATAACATTAACACAACAACAACAACAGGTTAAAGCTACAATATGTAGTTATGGTCACAGTATCAACAACAAATTAAAGGTACAGTACGTAGAGTTACATTAACACATTATAACAACAGGTTAAAGGTACAATTATGAAGAGCTGTAGTCTCATAGTAGGAACAACAGGTGAACTAAGTGTCTGTGGTCACGGGACCATTAAACCTTTTGTGGATGCTCCTGCTCCCCAGAGGATGAACTTCATCTATGTAGAGTTTTCCATTAAATACACACTGTACTGATGCTGACTGTGCAGTATGTAGTCAGTTAGTACCATACTTTACCAGCCTGCACTGTTGGTCTCTGTGTTTCGTCAGAGCTGAGGGAGACGGTGAACAGTTTGTTGGAGGAGAAGAAGAACTTCGTCTGTCAGATTCATGAACAGCAGAGACGGATAGAAGAGTTGACTTCGCAGGTGAGGAGGCGTTTGCTTTACCAGAGCATTTCCATTTTCTGAACTTCTTACTTTCTTAAGAACAAAGAACAAAGCACTTCTTATTTCTTCTCCTCTTCTGTTCACTGTTTGTTTGCAGTCAGAGAAAGACCAGGCCGAGATGAAGGAGCTCCGTGAAACTGTCGCGCAGCAAAACAAAACCATCAAGAGATTCAACAGAGGTGAGTCAGAGCACGCAGTAACACGGCGAGTGCTCATGCTTTAAAACGAACACACCTTCAAACTATGATTTGTATTAACATGCTAAATATGCTACATGCTAACATGTAAGTGAACTTGATTTCTGTGGTGCCAGTTAACGTAAAGACGCACTGACGTGAGCTTAAAGGTCTCACCTTCACACTTGGAGACAGTAAGGAAGTATGTTCTCATAATGGGACACATGTTAACACGCTAACAAGTGCGTGTGCCAAGCTCACATGCAAAACGTTAGCTGTCCTGTTAGCATGCTAAGACTGAATTAAGCGCTCAGTGCAAACAAAATTGAACTAAGCTGTTTTCCTGATGCGCCCTGTCTCCGTAGTCTCCATGATGGCAGCTCAGGAGTACGACGGGATGAAGGAGCAGCTCGACCTGGAGCAGAGCCTGAGAGTCAAAGCTGAGACTTACGCACACGAGGTAACCTTGAATCTAACAGACTACTGACATTCAGTTTGCACACAGCACATCTTTCATGTGATGAATGTATGAAACGTCTTGGTCTTCACATCATTAATAAGCTGCTCCAGAGTTTTTCCTCATTTCTGAAAACAGTTCTGAAGCTGTTGTGTGTGAGCTGTCTGAAGTGATCCCGTCTGATGATTGAGCTGACTGCAGAGCTGCTGCTGCTGCTGCTGTCAGCCTCGGTGATAAACATTGACCTGCATTGCTGTGTTGGCAATTGATGTGTGTGTTAATAACCTTGCGCCTGATTAATGAAATGTCCTGAATCTGGTGCTTACTGACCTGAAAAGTGAAGAGCCTGCAGGATTGAAACCGACTGTTTGTGATGGACGAACTGTGCGGATGCATTGGTGGTAGAGCTGTAGAACCTTCTTCTTCTCCTCTCCCTCCTCTGCACCCTCCTGCAGATGCTGGTGAAGCAGAAGGAGGCCAACAGGCAGAGCATGATCCTGCTTCAGAGCGCTGAGCCCAGCGTTCAGCTCCTGAAAGCTCTGGAGGACGTCGCTGCCGTCACCAAAACCCTGGAGGAGGAGCGTCTGCAGCATCAGCAGAAGGTGACTTCCAGCAACTTGTGCGGCTTCACTGTATTGTCAGGAAGTCGGCGTTGGCCCGGCAGAGCTGACGGCAGCTTGATTGACAGGACGTTCAAGTCGCAGTGAAGGACTGAGTGATCACTATCGTTCTTTAGCTGGCTATAGGTGTTCTTAAAGGGACATACAACATAAATAAAACCTCCATGTATAAGTCGATTGTTCTGTCAGTTGTAAACAATACAGATAATGCCAAGAAATTAGTACTGAATGGGTGTAAATGTAGTTTATATTTATAATCTGAGAAAAAAGGTGCATTGAAACTGTAAAACATGATCTATTTTAATGGTTTTTGGCCACTTTGGAACAGCAGAAGCAAGGTCTGTTGATAAAACCGACATTTATCCGTTATATTGTGAGCTTCAATTGTGAGTGAAATTCAATCGGCCACTTGCATCCAGGGTCTCACTCTCTCAGCTGCCACAGAGAAAAAGGAAAAGTGAATTAAAACCTTGTTTGTCCTCTGCTGCGGCGCTGTCACACATGTGATCTGAGAGGTTAATCCTGTGTGAAGGCAAACATTGACACAGCGGTAGATGGACGGTACACACTTCTGTGAGGGTTTGCAGTCGTCCATCTAATGACACCATCAGCTTTGGTGTATATTCAAACAGGAACCATTAAGATTCAACTCATTTACAGTTATCAGTTTGCTGATTGGTGGAGATTCAGTCTTTACACCTTGTTACATGGCAATCTAACACCCAATCGTAGACTCCCATTAATTGTGTAGCCATGACGTAAATGTGTGTGTTTGTGTGTGTAGGTGGAGAGCCTGGAGGCCCAGCTGGAGCAGAGCTGCGTGAAGAAGCAGCTGGAGGCTCTGCAGAGGCAGCTGGAGCTGCTGGAGGTGGAGAAGAAGGAGGTGGAGGGACGACTGGAGAAGGCAGAGGAGAAGAACGAGGAGCTGGAGAACAGAGGTGGGCGGAGGCACATGCACACACACACACACACACACCACATGCACGCACGCATGCACACACACACACACACACACACACACACACACACACACTGTACATTGAATTAAAAGGAGACGGAAGCACACACTCAAACATGAAGCATCTGGCAGAAGCACACAGCATAGCGACAGAGAATACTTGCTTCTGATTGGCTGTCAGGGATCTACCTGAACAAACACACTTCAAATCACTTTTCTCTGTTTAATAAGACACAAGACAACAAACTCCACTGGATCTTAGTTTAATTGATCCTGACTGAGAGAAAATGATAACTGATGAATGAATTAATCAGTTATGCTGTTAATTAAACTTTTATGGTACAGACGAAACAGTAAACAAGAGGGATGTTTGTTTGTGTGCAGTACTTTACTGATACATGCAGCTTTCATGCAGCCACTGATAGAGGAACACCCCAGTTGTTTCACCCAGTTTGAGTCTGACTGAGCTGAAATCAAGACTGAACTCCGAAGTAAAGTGTGACGAAATCTGGGAAAAGCTTCCAGTATTCAGGTGTTAATGCCATGGAAACGGGAATATTAGTCAGTGATGTCGTCTTCCTCCTGTGGGGCCTCTGACCCCAGTGCTGCAGGGAAACTGGCAGGAACTGTGCCCGCACGCACGCGGCATCTGTCCGTGTCTTTAAATGGGTCGCATGAAGTCAGCGCCAAAACCCGCCGACTGACTCCAACCGGAAACCGTTAAAACGGACAATTGACAAAGAAGCCTCTTTCACTGGAGCCCCGGCGTCCACAGAGAGATGTTGGGTGAGAGGCGTCACGCCCCTACAGAGAAAAACAAAATGAGACGACGTGACACGACTGCACCTCATGCATCTGCAGCAGCAGCAGCAGCAGCAGCAGCAGCATTTGCAGTAGCAGTAGTATTATTTGCAGTAGCAGCAGCAGTAGTATTTGCAGTGGTATTTGCAGCAGCAGCAGTAGTATTTGCAGCAGTAGTATTTGCAGTAGTATTTGCAGCAGCAGCAGTAGTATTTGCAGTGGTATTTGCAGCAGCAGCAGTAGTATTTGCAGTAGCAGCAGTAGTATTTGCAGCAGCAGCAGTAGTATTTGCAGTAGTATTTGCAGTAGCAGCAGTAGTATTTGCAGTAGCAGCAGTAGTATTTGCAGCAGTAGTATTTGCAGTAGTATTTGCAGCAGCAGCAGTAGTATTTGCAGCAGCAGTAGTAGTATTTGCAGCAGCAGCAGTAGTATTTGCAGTAGTCGCTGCTGGCCAGAATCATGTCGCCGTTGCTGTTGAATCAGTCGTTTGCTGTTTAATCTGCCGTTTCGTTTGTTGAATAATCCTGCATGTTTCTGTCAGTTTCTGTTGGTGCCATCTCATGTTTCGCCGCCTGTTGTTGATCTGCTGCTTGTTAATCACATGTTGTTGTTGACTTGCTGTTGTTAATCTGCTGTTAACCGTTGTTAATTCTGCTGTTGATCTGCTGCTGTTGTTACATCTGTTGCTTGTTGACTGCTGTTGGTGCTGTTACAGCATCTTGCCAAGTTGTTGCTAGCACCATGTTGTTGTTATTAATCTGCTGTTGGTTATATCTATGTTGTTACAGTTGATCTTGCTGTTGTTGTTGTTGTTAATGTTGTTGTTACACTAAGATCTATGTCGTTGTTGAAAATCATGTTAATCGTTTGCTAATTTAACCATTCTCCATCAGTGCTCCTCAAGCCCAAGAGGAGACCCAGAAAAGACGTTCGCCAGTGACGACCAGCACGGACCCTCCCTGGAACCTGGGTCGCCCCGCCTCCGCCCCCTCCCCACAGCCACCCCTCCGCCCCCTCCTCCACCTCCCCCCTCGCGATGCAACCCCCTCAGGTGAGGAGCGACGAACCAAACACACGTTAGCTCGGCTGCACGCCGCAGACGCAGGGAACCAATGACGTCAACACAGACCAGACGAGGCTGTGTGACCGAGCATGAAGTTAATGAATGATTTATGCTAATTATCCTCTGTTTACTACACAGAGCCCCATGTTTATTCTGACTCCATGAGTCATAAACGTCTGGGAGCTTAATGCTCTGCTCTCTACACAATGAACTGTGGTGAATGATCAGAATAAACAGAGCAGGAGATTATTTAACTAGTAAAAGTAACATTACTCGCTCTCACTCTAGTATAAATATGTAAAAATGAACTTAAAAGCCAAAAGTAACCCGGGTGAATGAACCATTAAAGAGACTCCACAAATGCACATGTTAAAGTAGCATGTAGCACACACACACACACAAAACTCTGTTGCTTGGCAACAAAGTGGAAAACAAGTGTAAGTGAAATCTGCTAGTGTCAGGAACAGATGACAAACTGTTCAATGGAAAAACAAATATAACAGTAACTGATCATTTTTACAGTCACAGTGCTGATGCATCATTGACGTGGTGCAGAGCACTGACATTAGAAACATCTGAGGCGAGTCACTGTCTGTGTTTCTCTCCCAGCTCTCTGATAGCCATCATGAGGAAATCCTCCAAAGGCTCCAAAGCCGCGGTGAAGGCCGAGCAGCCTCCGGGTGAGTCTCTGCACCTGTTCATGAACTGGATTAAAACTGCAAACACTGGAGTTTCTCAGCGTGCATGTCTCTGCCCCTGCAGCTGCTGAGGGTGTGGACGATGTGAAGGTGAAGGCGGTGAACGAAATGATGGAAAGGATCAAACACGGCGTCGTCCTGCGGCCCGTCAAGAGCCAGGAGAGCAAGGTGAGCACAGGCCGACGAGCTTTACAGAAACCACAAAACATAAAATTCATTCATTTGGACCCCACATCCAACAATATTGGAAAGGTCAAAGGTCAAAGGTCAAAGCTCCCTGAGCGATCCGAACTGTTTGGATTCACTCTGCTGATTGTTCTCCTCTCTCTCCTCTCTATGTCTCGCCTTCGTGCCGCAGAAGAGGGTCGCAGTAAAAGTGAGTGCATATTGACGCGTGCATCAATCTTGTCGTGTGAGGTCACTGATGATTCCCTCTGAGCCCACTAAACCAACACACACACACACACACACACACGCTGCAGACCCTCCTGTTTTAATCAGTGAAACACACGTCACTTTGAATGTACACTTCAGGGGCCAGAGTCGGCTTATTGTTCCTCTCCTAATGGAGGAGGAGTGACTGGGAGGCCCTGCAGCAGCAGCGGAGCAGCTGGGAGAGAGGAGTCTTCCTCTAATCAGAGATGGAAACCAGAATTTGCATGTTTATAATATTAATTTAATTATTTAGATATAACATGAATAACAGTGCTAAGAGCAGAGGCGCTAGGTTAGCATGAATGATCTGGAATGTGTCAGAACGACCGGACGAACTGAACGTTTTAATTTAGTTCAACACGTTTCAACATTTTATCTTTGAAAATAATAAAAAATATAATAATTTACAGTTTCAGTCTGAAAACCTGCAAAGCTCCTGAGTGAGTGACATAAACACCAACGCTCCCCTCCTGCTTAGCTGCGCAGCTAACTGAGCTAGCCAGCTATAATTAGCATTAGCAGTTAGCCACATCTTCTAACTGGAGACTGATTGATGTAGCGGTTAGCTGATGTTATCCCAACTATAGTGGCCATGTCAGTATTAGCATGTGTTCTTGATGTGCACCAGGAAAACACTGTTTTTCCTGCTGTGTGAGTCAGAGTCAGTGTGTGGTGATGTGTTGCTGTGACTCCAGAGTCTCTGCAGAGCATTGAAGGAATTGCAGTGATGTGTTTCAGAAAGCAGCTGCTGAGTCGCTGCTCAGTCAAAATTCAGTATGTAGGCCGTCGTATTGGTAATCAATTACTTTCTCTCCCCTAAAATCAATATCAGTCTCAAAACCTCATATTAATCAGGCTCCAGTCAATACGGACCCAGTAAATCAGAAACTTCTCACCGGTCGATGCATTTTTCCCTTAAAGAACTGAAATGTCCAACTTTTCGGTGTGTTTTGAATGCATCGCGTGTGTTATTCGAGGTGTAATTGTTTGTTTTCGTCCAGACGCCTCAGATCTGTGAGGAGAAGCAGCAGGAGAGCGCCATGGAGGAGCTGAAAGGCATCCTGGTAAAAACAGCTTTGTGCTGCAGTGACGACGTGATTGTAACTAAACATTTTTATGTTTTAATGTTTTTTCATGAATACACACTTATTTTTCATCCCTATAGAAATATAAAATGCAGATGGGTGCTTGAATTAAGCATGAAATTAAATAGTATTAACTGATTTCACTGTGTGCACTGTGAGCAATAAACTCCCTGCAGTGACGGTTGCTTTCGCCTCCAGGAGACGGTGAAGCGGAGCCCCAGCCGAGGGTCTCAGGAGTCGGGGCCGTCGCCGCCGGGGAAGAAGGACAGCGAGCTGGAGGTCATCCTGAGACGCCGACGCAACAAGGCGGGAGAAGCTGGCTCCGGAGGTAAACGTGGAGGTTACAAAGAAAAACTACATTTTACCTTTTTCCTCATTTCTCCCTCTGAGCTCATATAAAACTGCCTCAGTTACAAGTAAAAGTGTGAAAAGTGTTATGGTTTTACTGTAAATGATCAGTATTAATGAATTGTAGAGGTGTAACCGTGTTCACAGCTGCAGAAGTGAGTGCTGCAGTGTCTGTGTGTGTCCACAAGAGGGCGCGCTGCACCACACAATGAACGCACACACCGAGCAACGAGGTCAGATCTCTGCTCACATGGATTTATCTGCTTTTCCGCCATTGATTGACCTCATCTGGGAGAGCAAACGCCAAATGCACGACTTCAAATCTGCAAAATATTTCGATTAATCACACGAGTGCGTCTGCTCTGAGGGGAAGTTCATGTAAAGTCTGGGTGAAGGGAAGACGTGGAACCGTTTGATCCTCTGTTTGAGCTTTTTTATGAATTAATTATAACTTATACCCAACAATATGCTTGTGTTCCTTCAAAAGCAAAAGAGACAAAAAGACATATTGTTGTTTATCTAGTGATACACTGTGGAAAGATTGTGGTAAATTAGAGAAAACACATTGTCCTGCAGCACGTTGGGGGTTACTGAGGGTGTTAAATGTGTAAAAACACAAGAAGCTCCAGAAGAAAACAATGTTTTATTGTATTTGGCGGTCACTGCTGCTAAAACCTGCAGCTGAGCACGTTTCCAGTAAAAGTGAAAGAGCAGGAAAAGGTCAAAACAAGACCGTAATTCATGTATTAAGGGTGCACATAGAAATTAAGAAGGGTAAAACACAGAATCCCTCTTGCTGGTTAACAGAGAGCAGCTTTGTTCTTTAACCAAATGCTCTGAAACGTTTCTTTGCTGCAGATGAGCGTGAGGGCCAGATGAGCCACGTCTCCTCCTCAGACAGCCTGAACGGGAGGCGCACCAGCAGCGACTCGGGCAAGGATCCAGAGGGGCTGGGGGGGCTGAGCGTCCCCTCCGACTCTGCGGGTCCCAGGGTCAGCCCGGAGAGACGGGGGTCAGGACCGGGGCCCATCGTGGTCAGGAGGAAGAGCTCCGACACAGGGAAGGAGCCCAGGGTGGGGTCCTGGCAGGAGAGGAGGTCCTGCAGCTCCCTGTCTGAGAAGGAGACAGCAGAGTCTCCGGTCAGCAACGGCTGCATCAACAACAGGTGGCGCTCCAGACACACGACCACTCATTATCACATTAGCTCATTTGAGTTTGATCCAGATGTAAAACACTTTGTTAAAGCGCAGCATCTGGTTTAAACCTGTGTCCCTGCTCCACAGCATCGGCGAGGATGAGCAGGGCGCGACGGAGAAGTGCGTCCAGTCAAACGGGGTCAAACACGCCGAACCAGAGGACGCGCACGCCGCGGTCTGCGCCGGCCCCGTGAACGGCACCGCCGACGCTGAGTGCTAGGATGGACTCCGAGGATCCCGGGCTTGTTTCTGTAACCTGACCCTTGCGTTTATTTACTGGCTGATGTGAGAGTGATGTCATCGCTGTCACGTCAGAGGGTTCAGGGTGCGTTCACACGTTTGGATCAGAACCACAACTTGGCTTTACTTTTGTGTTTTTCAGCTTCACACCAATCATTCAAAAACAAATGTAGCTGCTGTAACAAACAGGGTTTTAAAGACCTGCTGCAGACAAACTGTGAGGAACGTGCTTGTTGTGAACGCACCCTGACCTGTCGCTGTAGAAGCTCCTCAAACAGACTCAAGTTAAAATCAGTGGAAAATGCTAAAACTTCTCTTTAAATGAACTCCAGCATCAACAGATTGATCCAATAATCAAGCAGATAAGCAGCAGAAACATGGCGGCAGCGCGGCAGATGTTGGGGTTTCTACAGTAACTGATAATCCGTGTTGTTATTCAGTAACCAGAGCATTTATCAATGGGCTGTGCATCGGTTCTCTCCTCTGAAGGTTTCTGCAAACAAACCCGTGGATCCTGCGGGACGGACGGACTGAACTGTAACGAGGGAAGCTGCACTTTCTTTTTTGCACAGAACCTCAGTCGTCTCCAAACACTTCAACTTGTACAATGACTGCAGAGCTTTAGGTTGACGTTTATTTTGCTCTCCGTTTGATGCACAAAGGATCCGTTCAGCATCACTTTGTGTCATCAGGAAAGGAATGCACTGCGCTGCTTTAGAGTCGAACTCTCCGACCTCTTCTGCTTCTCCTCCAGCCTCCTTTACTCCCAGTTGTAGTAGGGGGTGCACAGTTGACTCATGCATCACCATAAGTCCTCAGCTTCATCAGTGGCAATATGGATGCATATATGAACATTTGAGGGTTATTGAGATACCAAAACACACGTTTCCCTCAGCCACTGAAGCAGACATCCATGATGAGTTGGGCTGTTAGTTTTAAAGCATCTGTGGTTTCCAAACATTCAAACATTCATTCCGAACAGGTTTTAAGACTCAGCCTCATCAAACCAAAACCTCAAAATCCAACATGGCTGCTCTGAGCATTAACCGCAGGTAAGCTGCAGTAAAACACTGTGTGTGAGCACTTCTGTGTTGTTCGTGCCTCACAAATCAGTCATACACACAGTTGTATCCAACCTTTACTTACGGACGTGTTGCTACGCTGTTTGTACGCATGACATGCAGCGTACTGCACTGTTACCTGGGCTAACCTGTAGAGAGGAAACCCAACTTGCTTTTGAAGTTGAACCTGAACCCAACTCTTTTCAGACTTGTTGTACTTCACTGTGTTCCAGGTAAATGGGACGTAGCATGAATCCTAAACACATGTTAGCTTTGCAATACATTCAGCAATACTGAGCTATTGGATTTTACAGTGGTACACTGAATATTAGTCACTTCTCGAGCCTTAAATGTGCAAAGTTATGAGGTTTGGCATTAGAGGAAAGATCCCAGTGTTAGTTAAGTCATGTGGGTTCATCCTCTGGGGAGCAGGTATGTAACAGGTTAATTTCAAGGCTAGTGGATTATTAACTTTTAATAATGGAGATGTTGGTTTGATCTTGGCGTTAGAGTTAAAATGATTAGGATTCATCCTCTGAGGACCATGAACAGACACAACAAACTTCATGGAAGTCTGGGCGACACATCAATAGAAGGTCCCAGCCTTAATCGTGGTTAAGTTAATAAGTTGACAACAAAAAGGTATTAAGTGAACTGCATCCACTGATGAAGACCAAGAGATGTGGCTGAGAGCTCCAGATTTCTGGTTTTGTTGAAGCATGAACCTTCAGGCTGCAGCTGAGTGACGTCCTCAGCTCTAATTGTGCACCCCTGACTGTAGTATCCAGGTAATTGTCGCACTTCCAACCTCTTCCTGAAAAGAAGGGAGGCTGAGTGAAAACAAAAGGAGCAATGTTGACGAACCAGGGTTCAAACAGGAGACAGCGGCGAACGTAGACGCTTCGATCGTGTTCAGGTTCCAGCGTGTCGACTATCAGTGTGTCGTAAGGCTTGTGAGGCTTCCGGGTGGAAAATCAACCACTGACAGTTTTCAGGTTTTTGGGGAACAGAAAACAAAAAAGGTTTCTCCAACAACAAACAGCAAAGACAGTAGCACATCTGACAGAAATGTTCTCAGGGTCCAACGGGTCAACATCTCACCACTTTGCGTTGACAGACAAACAGACAGAAAGCCATTTTTTAAAAAAGAGAAGAAATAGTGGTTAAATGAGCAAAGGGTTAGAAACGGAGGAACGAGGTGCTTGTGTACGTTGTCTACCTCTCCACAGACACCTGCCTCCAAACCCAAAACGTCCTGAATTTACATTTTGTGGTGTGAACTCTAACGATGCTGTCTTCCACACGCCTTCCTCCGCTGAATCAGCACTGAGTCACCGTCACTGTTACTGTAAAGCAAACACGCTCACCGTCACACGTCACCGTGCATTCCTTGACTTTTTGTTTGTAGGGCCTACTGTCTTATTATATATATATATATGGCTTTCCTGACACGTGATGCAACATTAATTACGATTTTAAAGAGTATGCAATTACATAAGGCACATTTGTATGACGCTTTCACACCCTGTCGTTCTTTCTTCAAACACTGAATCACATCTTAAAAGTGCTTTCTTCCTTTCCGTCCATTTATTGTATTTAATTCTCATGCACAGGACCAGATTGTTGAGGAGTTAGTGAGCTGTTAGGCTGCACATTAAACCACCAGGCCTGAACATTATGCATATCGAGGCCTTGCACGGGCCTCCAGACGGCTGCAGAGTGGGTTACGTTTCGGGTCCTTGTACTGATTGCATAGTTGTTAACCAAGTGGCTACTCGACAAAGGGATTTACTGTATCTGACAGAGTTTGGGTGACTATAGATATTGTGTGTGTTTGGGATATAAATGGAGTGTTCAAAGTTTTCTAAAACATGGATTTTCATTTTAGCATCACTTGAAATAAAACTGCAATTCAAACTGAGACTGGTGTCGTTTGCCTTTAGTTAAAGGATAGAAAGCAGCAAAACAGATTATGTGAGTGTCTTTGACTTAAAGGGTCATTTCACTCAAATTACAAACACAGAACAGCCTCAAATATGTCTATAGTGTCTTTAGTCTGGGATTTATATTAGATTTCTGTCTCAGACCAGAAGCTTCATTTTTGCTTTAAGCTTAGTTTAGTTTAGTTTTGTGAGAATATTTGCATATTATTACAATTAGGTATTAATATGTTATACTATACTGTACTCTCTAAAGTTGAAAAATGAATATTTAAATTAAATTTAAAATAGTCAGTCCTATTGTTGAGTGTTCACAGACTTCAGTGGGTCAGTTAGGCCGTGGTTATATTAATTCAACACATTAGTATTATCGCTGCAGTTCATTTTTAATTTTCAAAACAAAAGTAAATATAAATAATTATTTCACTGCTGCTTAATGTGTGGGTCATTTTCTCAGTTAATCTATTTATTCTATATAAAAGTCACAACTGAAATGAGCACAAAGCAGCAAAATGTGACATTTTAGATGCGTAATGACCTTAATCGTTCATCAAACAATCACAAATGGTTTTTGATAGCCTCAATTGAATAATCAGTAGAATAACATTGTTATTCATATGTTTTATTGACAAAATCTTGATCTGTAGAAACGAGAATTATCAAATAAATTGAAAGCAGTGAAAAGTATGTTTGTCTGAAATTTAGTGAGCAGAGAGGAGCAGCCCAAGTAAAGTACCTGAAATGTGTACCAAAATACAGTACATATGTAAAATAAGATACATTTACAAGTAGGATGTTATTTCACAAATGACCCATACAGTGTATGAGCAGTGTTCAGCAAAATAATAACAATTATTTTATACATTTTAACAAAAAGACAGAAGTTAATTAACTTCATTAACCATCAAACACAATTAATTAAAACCAGTTCCTTCCGGCTCCGAAGCGGTTGATGGCGCCACCGCTCGCGCGCGGCCTGTTTCCAACCGCCGCCTTTATCGTGACGCACGGATTCAAGATGGCGTCGCAGTACTTCCAAGAGATGCAGGACAGCTTTAGGAATAACAACAAAAGCCGGGAATTCCCGGCTCACACGGCTAAAGTCCACTCGGTGGCGTGGAGCTGTGACGGCAGGCGACTCGCCTCCGGGTCTTTTGACAAGACTGCGAGTGTCTTCGTCCTGGAAAAGGACCGTTTGGTGAGTCGCTGCGCGGTGTCCGGTCAGCGTGCTGCTAGCGTTAGCATCGTTTCAATGAATGGAGGGATGCTAACCGCGGAGGTTTGAGTGAACTTAAACAATCAAAACAGGGTTAAACCGGCTTTATCTATAATTATTTAACTATTGATTATTTACAACACATAAAGAAGACGTCACAACTAAGTTTATCATCACCTTTAATATGTAAAGTGCTACAACTGCGAGGGAAGCTTGTCTTCTCTGTTTATGAGCTGTGATGAACGTGGTTTAGTGTTGGTTTCACCACAGTTCCCTGTTACCTCGGCTGATGGATGCGGTTTGTCTGTTTGTCTTTTGTCCCGCAGGTGAAGGAAAACAACTACAGGGGTCACGGTGACAGCGTGGATCAGCTCTGCTGGCACCCGACCAACCCCGACCTGTTCGTCACGGCATCTGGAGACAAGACCATTCGCATATGGGACGTGAGAACCACCAAATGCATCGCCACTGTCAACACGAAAGGTGGGGCGTTAGCGCATGCGTTGGCTGGGGTATTATTCACAGTCTTATGAATGAACAGGAGGTTTATATGTTTACATGACAGCTTCTGCAGCGAGGATCGCTCCATGAAGTCCTGTTATTTAACCTCTTAAAGCACCATCAGTGATGCACCATGGATCTTCTCCACTGTGTTGAAGTAGCAGCCAGCATTGCTGACTCCAGCGAGTGACAACTGGTGTGCATCTTTCCACGAAACCTGTCCTGTGATGGAGATTCACAGCCCAGGTGGTGCAGTGCAGCTCTCTGCTGACAGCCTGACCCTAGGGGACGACTTAATGGTGCACAGCTTTGCAAATGCTAATAAACAACCAGCATGTGCCCCATGATCCGATGATCCTCCTCGTTGACGCTGCAGCTTCTCCACTGCTCGGGCTGCTGTCTGCTCTCTGCTCTCTGCTCTCTCTCAGGGGATCAGATCTGGTGTTTTAGTCCGAGCTCCATGGAGACGATGTGCAAAATGTGCACGAGCAGGATGGCAGACGCACATCATGTCTCACATAACGGCATGTAATTCAGCATACTGACTCACAACATTTGCAGCTAGCAACTGCTGCGTGTTTGCTACTGAAGCGTGCTAACATTTTGATTTTACCTCATTACAACATTTTTATTTAAAAATCACAAATCACAAATAAAGGGAATCAGACCTCTTTTGCTCCTTTGTCCTGAAGATCTTAACAGCACAATTATCAAACGTAGTGTCTTTTCTGTCCGTTTGGCTCCTGAAAAGCTGCACGAAGCTGATTAGAGTGCAGTGAGACGTGAGTTGCGATTGCCATGTGCACAGTCATGTAAACACCAACAGAAATGTGAGAACATCTGAGGAAGTTCTCGCGGCTGCAGACTCGCCGCCAGAAGGTTAACAGCAGGACTCCAGACGATAGTTTTCACAGCGACACTTCCTGAATTACACCTCCCACGGCTGACAGGACGGACGAGACGCGCCGCTTCCTCGCTGCGGAAAAGTGTGAAGGAAGAAAACAAAAAATAGTTTTAAAAGTTGTGAAATACTTTTTCATATGACACAGATTCTTAATAAATCCGTTTTCTTTTAGGAGAGAACATCAACATCTGCTGGAGCCCTGATGGTCAGACCATTGCCGTCGGGAACAAAGACGACGTGGTGACCTTCATCGACGCCAAGACGCATCGCTCCAAGGCGGAGGAGCAGTTCAAGTTCGAGGTGAACGAGATCTCCTGGAACAACGACAACGACATGTTCTTCCTCACAAACGGCAACGGCTGCATCAACATCCTGAGGTAGGAACCAGACGCAGGGAAGCAGGAGTCACATCAGGCGTTCCTGCAGAGTTCCTCTGCTCGTCTCATGAAAAGCTGTTTGAGAACTTTGCTCTCTGCTCACACTCTGACACCTGGCAGCCACCGACTGAAGCCGCGCTCTGCTGAAGGTGTGATGGTGCTTTTTGATTTTCCAGCAGGAAACACTTCCTGTAGTTCACAACACGGGCTCCAAGATGTTATATTCCCCCAGAAAGACAGACAGACAGACATAGATAGATGGACAGACAGACAGACAACAGATAGATTGAATTAAACTAATAATGTGATGTGGGTGATGAAAGTCAGCGATGTACTTTCGCTCATTTGTTGGTTGAGTGTTTGGTGACATGTCAGCTTCATTAGAGAAGCTGCTGGGCCGAGCTCCTCTGTCATGTTGTCAGAGCAGTTCTCCACTAAAATACAACAATAATTGCTGCTAATGCAACAGATCTGTTTGCATCATCTTGGAAAACAATCCTCTGGTGTAACCACGAGTCTCCTGCTGCCTCCTCCTCCTATTTACTTTCATTCGTTCATTGCGAGACTTCATTTCCAGCCATCGCTGCGTCTTTATTTGACACCGAGAAAGAGAAAATGAGACGTCCCCGACACAAAAGTTCAACGAGTTTGAGCAGAAACAGGTTTTTATTTGAGACTCATCTCTGCACAGCAGCACCGTTCCTAAAGGAGAAGGTGACCCAGGTAAACAGCGTTTCCTTCAGGGTTATTGGGTTTCCACAGTTTATCTTAATTATTATAAACACACTGTGTTCACACCTGGTGTGAGGACGATGTCAGGTTAGTGTCTGTGCTGTCTGTCTCTGGGGCGGAGCTGAAGTGAACGGCGTGTTTGTTTGCAGTTACCCGGAGCTGAAGCCCATCCAGTCCATCAACGCTCACCCATCAAACTGCATCTGCATCAAGTTTGACCCCACGGGGAAGTACTTCGCCACAGGAAGCGCTGACGCCCTGGTCAGCCTGTGGGACGTGGAGGAACTGGTGTGCGTCCGCTGCTTCTCCAGGTCAGTCTGCGAGTTTACAAAGCTAATCTGTCGAGCATGGTGACATTGCAGTATGACTTACCTCCTTCAATCTGCCTGGACCTGTCCTGTTTCCATTCACTGCTGCTGCTGTCGTAGGCTGGACTGGCCTGTCAGGACACTGAGCTTCAGCCACGACGGCAAGATGTTGGCGTCGGCCTCCGAGGATCACTTCATAGACATCGCAGAGGTGGAAACAGGTCAGTATGACAAACTGTGGCTCTGCGTCTGCTGCGTGTCAGACTCTGGGTGGTGGTGTTGCATCTTTTTAAATCGACCTCCTGACTGTGACCGTGTGCAGGGGAGAAGCTGTGGGAGGTTCAGTGTGACTCTCCGACCTTCACCGTCGCCTGGCACCCCAAGAGGCCGCTGCTGGCCTACGCCTGCGACGACAAGGAGGGCAAATACGACAACAACCGAGAGGCGGGCACCGTCAAACTGTTCGGCCTTCCCAACGACTCCTGAGACGCGTCAGCGGAGTGGACCCGTGGAGACGCCGCTGCTTTGCATTTTGCCTCCAGCAGATGGCGCAGCTGCCATTCCCTGATTTTATGCTCAACTCAAGTGCTGTAATATATTGTTCTTATGTAAAATATGCATTGTTTTTGATATTAAATGATTTCTTTGTAAATCCTGTGCGTCTTGAGCCCTGATCTCTCCTCGGTCTGAGCGGGAAAACGCTTGTTTAATGACTCTGGACCTTGATCCACGCCTGCCTGCAGTCTGTGAGTGTGTACTGAAAGGAGGAGGAGGGTTTTAAACATCAACACCAGCAACGAAAACACCCTGCGGCCCGACATTCACACACCTTTACACCCAGAAAACAGAAAAGCTTGGTTTCTTCTCCTCCTGCCTCCTCCGTCCTCTGTGGGCGTGTCCGTCCTGTCTTTGCCGTTTTGTCTTGACTGCTTCATCTTCCTTTTGCCGTGACAGACGTGCACAGCGTGAGCCCGTGCACGATGCCCTCGGCCTGGGCCGGTGACAGGTGCTCGCTCCCCTTCCCCAGAGCCTCTCGACCAGCAGGCTGCAGGATGTGTGGCCTCGCAGCTTCCTGTGAACTGGAGGAGGGATGTCACAAGGCGCTGCTCTGTCCCTGCATTAATTAATTAGGTTGCACCCACGTGGTCGCCGCTCTGTCCAGAAAAAGGCTTTCTGCTGACTCGCCTGAAACGGTCTCTGCTTGAAAACCTTCCTAATAATTCAACATTTGACTGGATCACTTGTGTTTTCACTGCTCAGTGCACAGAATGTGGGGGATTGTGGGTAACATTTAGTTTGTTCGGCCTCGGAGCCGGACCCATGGGTGACACGCTGTCGTCTTCTGTGATCTCTGCGGCGCCAACATGCAAATCAGCCGAGTCGAGCAGCGGGTGGTGATGTAGCTGGATGGCCCTTGAGCGCGTCGTCCCATCAGTCTCCCCGCTGATCCCAGCTGCTGTTTATTGTAGCCGAGACATCGTGAAGAGGTCGGTCAATATCCGCGGATGTGATTGCCAGCGAGCATCATGGGATGATAAATCAAATCTGGCTGCCTGCAGGGTCTCCTTCATCCGCCCGCCTCCTGGTGTAAGCAGGAAGGTCTATCTGATTTGACTTTTAATGGTGCGATCTGCATGGAGCGAGCTCGCCGCTGCACTCCCGCCGGCCTATAAATCACAGCTGTTTTGGCACGTTGATGTGGCTCCGCAGCTCGGCGGACGCAGGGCAGCGTTACATACCACTGGCTGTGTGTTCGGCAGAGGCAGAGTAATAAATTTAACCTGGTGAAGCTACGAGCACGTGCACGGTGACAAGCTGGCAGCACGAATCTGCAATAACCTCATATTTCTCTGTTTGCTCCTGCGCTCTGCCCGTGGTAACACAACAGAGTCAGTTTACATCATGTGCAGTTCAAGAAATTCACAATTACGCAGTTTAAAGTCATTTTGCGTCCAAATGCACCACGACATCTGGCTCATAGTTACGTTTCAGTCACTCTAACACGTCACTAATCTGAATTACTTTCACTTTACATGAGTATTTCTATGTCATGCAGCTCTATGAAGCAGTTGTAGTGTAGTAAATGCTGCACTGCTGCATCAGTAAGTCCAAAAACAGCACGGAGCTTTTCACTGCACCATGACTACAGTCACTGTTCATGCTCTGAGTGTGCTTTGGTGATAAACACACTCGCTCACGGTGTAGCATTAGAACTTTAACTGCAGTCTTAATCTGATCCGTTTAACATTTCAAAGTTGCGGCGAGTGAACGTGTCAGATATGAGCGCGCAGCCTAATTCGGGTTTTCCTCCTGATCAATATTCGCGTTCATTGACCGTCGGCTCTTCCCAAGGTGATCGTGCTCTGTCTCATCTGACGGAGCTCGGATGCGCTCAGGCATGCTGATCAATCCATTCAGACACTAACGCTTCAGGACAACCTGTGTGTGTGTGTGTGTGTGTGTGTTTACGTGCACGGCTCTGTTTGCACATTTCGATGAGTGTATCAGTGAGGTGGTATTTGTGTATTTCCTCCTCCCCCGTGTGTGTGTGCAGCTGCGTGCAGAGAGATAATCAGACCCACCCGTCCATTTGCTTCAGTCAAAACGAATTAGTCTCCGGATCTGTTAAAGGCCACTTCGGCCATTCTGGATAATTGCTGCGCTGCATTGACCGGAGGCTTCCTCCATTGATTTGTGGAGTTTTGGTGAGATGAGAGTCTTTGATGCTCGGTCAGTCGCTCTAACACCACGTTTCAGGTGACTGGGTGCGCTTTATTTCAGCTTAGTGGGAGAAAACCAGCACAAACTAAAAGTCATTCATCGATTTGAAACATGAAATATGAAATGTGGACTTCTGATGCATCGCATGCACAGCGGGTGGACGGGAAACCTGCACGGCCTGCGCTCAGACTCAGATATCCACCACAATAATCCTCATATCGTACATTTAAACAGGTTTTTAGGCTAAATGAGCAAAAGTAGTTTTTGCCAAGTCGTGCACAGGAGGCGGTGCCATGGATGTTAAAGATGACGTCACAATACGAGGCTCTCACATCCAGGTCGTCTTTGTTCTCAGTGCAATTCAGACCATGCAAGTGGCCGATTGCAATGCATATTTGATTTTTGCTGTCGAGATGCGGACTGTAATGGCTGTGGTAAGTGGGAGTCAGGTGATGTAGTATGAAGAGCTCAGTCGTCCAGATACGGAGGAGGTCTGATGCAGCTGTTTGTGTAAATTCTTATTTATCTTTTCTTTATTGATCTTGTTCTGCTTCCTAAACCCGACCAAGCATCGTGCAACATCATCAGTCTGGTTTTTACTTAACTGAGGTCACAGTCCTTGGTGGAGCCTAAACCATGACTTCTACCTAAAACTAAGCAGCTTTTGGTGCCTCAGTTTGTCCAGTTTGTGACCATTTTACATCGTCTGCCTGATCCAGCTGTTGCTGAAACCTTCCAGCGGCCATGTTTGTCTTTTTCAGAGTCACTGAGCACCGCCTGAACCATCAGAGGTGCACTCAGGCCTTAAAACCTCAAATCAAATGAACCAAGTTCTGTCTCTGAGCTTTGACGAAGCATTACATCCCGTTACATCACGTGAGATAAAAGATGGTTATCACGTCTCATCCTCCTTAAATAGCCGCCCGGATACTGATGACCTCATTCGCGACTGAAGATGCGGCGCACCGGATCTGAGCGGCCTCGCCTGCGTTTCACACGAGCCCCGTGAGGCAATTACCGTCGGTGCTGTTAACCGCTGTCTCCAGATTAAAGCGATTGATTTTACTGAAATGGGATCTGTGCAGAATCAAAGACGGGTTAAAGGTTGATTTTCAGTCGCTACAAACTCACCTGATTCTGTTGTGCGTCCGACCTCAGCGAGAGGAGCTCCACAGGCTTCAACTGTTGGGTTTTGACTAAATGACATGATCTAAAATATGAAATTCATCAACTGGCAGCTGACAAACGTAATCCAGAGAGAAACAGGATGTTTCCTCAAAGAAAGAAGGTACAAACCGCTCTGCTGCGCTATAAATGTAGGTTTTAGCTCATGTTTGACATTTGGAAGCTTGTAGGTGTATCTCAGTACTTGCAAAGCTCTTGCAAACCAACAACTAACACGTTTGATGTGACAGTATTAGAAACTAATGTACAGCTTGATTCATAGCTGCATGTTTCAGAGTTTTGGGTCATGCAAGTCGTCGCCAAAGCACGTCTGCTGGTCGGGAACAGTATGTGTCGTGTTGCGAAGCCGTGAACAGGTGAAGTTTGATGCATGACAGTAAACTGTGTGTATTTAACCCTTAAATCCAACTCACCTGATGATGAAACCTTAAATTCTGCTCTCAGACCAAACAAGGAGCCGCGCCTGAGCATCAGTTGCTGATGATCGCAGTCAAACGTCCTGACCTGCTTGAATGTGACGGAACAAAGGATGGCATGGGCCTGTCGCGCCGACCAGTTTTCCTGCATACATGCAGGCACACGTGTCTCGTTTCCCTCCGCAGCGTTTGCTCAGCAGACGCCTCCCTGGTTAAATAACGGCTACAGCTGCAGGTTCGCCGGACCCACAGAGTTTATCACAGACAACAATGGAGGACGTTCAGGTTTCTAATTTGCGGGTTCTGACCTCGGGGAATAAGCAGCGAGGACGCAGATTAGTGCTGCGACTGGAAGTGCAGGAGTCAGGACTTTTCTTTCTGGAGATGCAGCGAACTGCTGACAGCGGCAACGCTTGGCTGGCTGAGCCGAACGCTCCGGATAAAGACGAGAAACACACACGTTAACACACACACGAGCAGAGGAGAGAGCTGTAGGGAGCAGAGAGCGAGGGGTAATAGAGAGAGAGGAGGAAACGAGCAGACAGCTGCATCCATCTCTGTAGGCTTCACGTTTGTGGTTCTCCCGCGCTGATTAGAAACCAGATCAGTCACAGCAGTTTCAAAATAAAAAAGGAGATAACGATTAAGAAAATGCAAACTTTTGACAGATGCATGAACAAACTGAAACAAGAAATATAGAAATGCACGGTGTAGAACAGATAGTCTGCGTCGTTTGTTGGAGTTGCAGCTTTCATGATCTGTTAATGTGTCATATTTCAGTTCAGGGACATTTAGGTCCAGGAAATGTCAGAATATTGTGGAAAAACAAAGTTTTGTCTCATCAAAAGTCTTTACACCGGAAACTATGAAGCTGCGGTCGATGTTGATGATTGGTTCATTATAGCAGCAATCAGGGTCCCAAGAGGATGAATCCTTAAAGTCCTGGATCTCCTGAGTTTTCCTTTAGAAGAAAGGCGACATGTTTGGCATTCAGTGAAAGTAATTGCATGGTCCGACGTAAACGTTTGCTCAGAGACATCTTTGCTTTCAGGTGATGAAGCCTGATGACTTTGTCTTCGTCTAATACTTTGGTTTAGGGACAGAAAATACCTGCAAAACAGTGAAATCCCATCAGCCTCAGCTCTGCGTTGTGTCCAGTGCTAATTAGTAAATGTTAGCATGCTAACACGCTAATTTAGGACAGTAAACATGTTCAAAAAAGCTTGCTAAAGCATTTTAGTTTTGGGTGTTAGCACTTAGCTCATAGCATCACTGTGCCTAAGAACAATCTCTTAGCGCTGTTAGCTGTAGCTCTTATTAGCTCTTATTAGCTATTAGCTTCTTGCACATTAGTTTGTCTTTGCCTTGTTTTAATGGCAAACTGCAGAGCTCAGGGTACCGATGGAAGCGTCTGTTTTGGTTTTCCAGCACATGCACAGCTGGTGTCAGTGCATGGTCTGCAGATTCACAGCGTGTGCATGATGTTTCATTGTGTAACAGGTGCATCGGAGGAAGGTGCAGCCTGGAAACAACAAGGAGAACTTTCCTGTTTGACCTTCATCAGGAGTATGAGCTGCATCACTTATGTGCATACTCGTACTTTGTAAAAGCAGCTCCTTCATGTTTATGTTGTGCTGCTGCTCATTCAGCTGATGTTTGGATCTCCGGCTTTAACCCGGTGACCCTCTGCCATGTTTTCCTCCATACTCGATGAGTTTACAAGCTGTTTACGCCGCACGCCGCCCGCCGTCCTGTGATGAGAACGAGACGCTGCAGCAATTCATCTCATCTCTCCTCCTCTGAGCAAGTTCCAACAAATAAAGCGACTAACAGCAGTGATGGATCGTTTAGCGAAGCGGGAGCGATGGCTTGTTCGCCGATGATGAACTGGACTCTTCTCTGTGACTAATGGACTAATCGGGGCCGTTACACAGGACAGCTGACGACGAAGAGGAGGAGGAGGAGGAAACAGACCAAAGTCAGTGACCACAAACGAAGAAGCTGCCTTCGCGAACGTGTCCAGGAGCAGATGCTTTGAGAAACACAGGATTTTGATTCAGACTGTGATGCATTCTGGGTTTTTAAACCTCCCTGCAAGTGACTTCCTACATTACCCAGAATGCCTTTCAGCAGAGAGGACATGACACCTTTGCTGTGCTTTCTAATGCTTTGTAACGTCTAACAGACAATGAAGGGAGAAGAGCTGGGCAGAGAGAATAGAGGAGGAGGAGGTGAGGAAAGGAAAGAAGGAAGCAGTTAAAAAGGAAGTAGGAGGAAGAAAGGAGCTTGGAGTGAGGAGAGAGTGTAGAAGGAGGCAAAGAGGAAGGTAAAAAGGAGGGGGGTTAAAAGGAAACTAATGAAATTTGTCAGTTTTTCAATTGTGGATGATTAAAATTAAAAGTTCTGATACTTTCTAATCATTTCAGGACAATAATCAGGTGGATTAACGCTGTGACGAGCAGTAAAAACTCTTGTTTTGACCTTAAAACAGACGAATAAGACTTTGACTCAAGCAGCTGCTGAGCTAGCATGCTAACAGACCCGCGTTCACACTGAGACCTTACAGCGCAGATTATCAGAGGCTGCAGCTCTCACCAAGCTCTCAGCAGCTTTATCCCGAAAACATCCAATTCAGCCGCACGTCGTCGTGTGTACTAGCAAATATTTGACACTTATTCATGCAAAGACGCAAAAACATGCATTTTGAGCAGATGATGTCATAAAAAATGGCTTTTTCTATATATATTTCCTGTCTTTGCCTTATAGATTGGAAATATAACCAACAGCTAAATTATTAATTCATTATCATGGATTAGGACGAGGTTTAATTGATCCCCCCGGGGAAATTCAGTTACCCTGCAGCACATATAGTAATTAAGATCATCTGCACTGTGAGCAGCTGCAGCGTTAGAGTGTCGGGCACATTGATGCGTTCATGATTAAAATCAAATAATATATTAAACATTATTCTGAAGTGTGTCGTCCTGCGTGATGAGTTCTGTGTTTAGATGGTAAAACTTTAGTTTCAGCAAAAGTTGAAATGCTCAGATGTGCCCGATTACCCAGAATGCAACAGACAAGCATGACACCAGCAGGTCAGACCTGTTGATGCAAACGTTAAATTTGCAGCGTGACGACAAAACACGGCGTTTTTCAGGCTGCGTGTGAACAGATGGAGCACGAGCACATCAGAAAACACATGCGGTGTAATCTGCGTACGCTTTATTCACTGCGATCCGACGCGACGTGTTGCAGAGCGACTTCTGCTGCCGCTGCTGGTTCTGTGGGGTGAAGTGGTGCAGCTCCTCACCACGGGATCACGCAGTCGCCTCTCCTGCAGGTGTCGACCCCGCAAATGATCAGCAGACTCAGAGTTTGAAGAGTGAAAGTACTTTTCTGCAGTACGGTGCTCTCTGCTTCCTGCTGCTTCTTCCTGACTTTGCAGCGATGCATCGGCTTCTATAAGATCATCGTGTGTTTGCAGCCGGGCCGTCCCGTGAGAGCCGCGTATATATCCTGTATATCCTGAGTTGAAACACTCCATCCTTCAGTTTATCTCAGGCACTCCACAGCAGCACAGCTGGAGATGCCTGGTTTCCACTGCAGATGCCGTGGAGTGCTTTCCACCTCTGCTCAGAGCAAACAACACCCCCGCCCGCTGCAGCTTTGATGCAAACGGTGCTGCAGCGGTTCGATCGCACGGTTTGTCACGTTTATGAGTCAACAACCAAAACTTTTTGTTAAATGTCGCAGGCGTCAGGATAACGAGTCTGATTCATCACAGAAAGTGATTAATCGGCATGTTTTCCAGCTCCTGGCAGCGCCGACCTTTAAGGACTGTAGTGATTTTCATGTTTTAACCCGTTAACGACACGTAGTTTAGACATTTATACAGTCGACAGAAGCCTGCGGATTCATTCTCAACCTTCCAGTTTTTAGTTTTCTCAGTGTCTGTGAGTAAAAATCTAAAAGTAAGCATCACTTTGTCGTTTGGTGTCGACGCCGCAGGAAGAACAACAACAAACACGAAAGAAAAGGTTGTTTTCTGTATTAAAAGCTTTCACCAGATCACAGACGTAGTTAAAGATGGTGTTAATTAACTTTTAATGTTCGTTTGCCCACAAATATGCAGGTTTGTTCCCGTCTGAGCTCCATTATTCTGCATGAAAACATGTGGAGCTTGTAGTTGGGAACTTACTGAGACCAAGGCTCAGCCCACGGACGGTTCAGTCCTGGAGAACCCGACGCACTCTGGTCCCCAACGGAGCCGAATCACATTAATTAGCATCGTGGCTTAATGCAATTACATCGTCATGCCTGCTGTTGTCATGGAACAGCCGACAGCCGCCTCATGCGTGTCAGATTGAAAACATATAGCGCAGTGTTCACTTCAGTGTTTCCTCAGCCCACTGAGTTGTGTGTGTGTTTGCATGAGCTCATGTTCATCCAAGTATGAGACTGAGCCCCAGATAGCGTGCACATTGTGCCATTAACAGTATGTAAAGAAGATAAAACCGATGTATTTTCAGCGTCTGGATGTTTTTTGGGGCCGAAAAGTGAGAAAACATCTGAGAAATGATTCACGTTTCTCTTCCAAAGTGTCTTTTAACATCTCGTCCAACTTCGATCTTCACCCAAAACTGCAAACACGTCGTCTCCGTCGTGCCGTGTTGCTGAAAGTCTCCTCTGCAGCAGCTGTGGTGCGATCGCCTTCCTGCGCCGACAGCATCGCACATGATTCACTGAACAACATGGAGCTAATGGTGCCCTGCAGTTTGTGACTGGGTGAATATTTTAATGCTCTGAAGCACAACTCAGGTTTTCACAGCTCGTCCTCAAACATCACAGCATTATTCCTCTTCCCGTTTGGTTCCACAGTCCGACGTTCTTCAAAGAACCAGTGGAGAATGGAAGAGAAGAGAATCCACCGTCACATTGAAAAGTCCGTACAATCCATCCAGTGCATGCTCTAAAGTAACCAACAGCAAGGCCCTTTAGCATGCATGTGATTGGCCAATGCAGACCTTTGCCTGGTGACATCATGCTGCATTCAAAGTTGACTTTTCTGCTGTACGTTACCCCGGTCCCGTCATCCCATTAGTGTCCTACTGAGTAATGAGACAAGGTGATGCAGCTTCAGTGATGCCAGCTCCCTGAGTTGCTCCTGTGAGGTTGCATGCAACATGTTTGTCAGGTTGACGGTTGCAGAAACAGAAATGTGCAGAAAACAGTTTGAGAGAATAAAATGTTCCGTGATCGGAGAAAGAAAAGTGAAAATCTGCAGAATTTACCTCAGGAACGCGTCTCGACTTCTCCTGGAAGGAATAAACGTAAGGCGGCTTCTGTCAGGCGAGAGGCTTAAATCACAACAATGTGGACTTTAAGCGTCTCGCCGGCGATGGGAGTGTGATAAAATATTAACTTTTCAATATGCAGACTCCTCAGGACGACTCGAGAAGGCAGAAACTGTAACTGAATGAGGAGGCAGGCGGCGGCGGCGGCGGCGGCGGTGGCGGCTGATCTGAAGGCCATTAGCAGCCTCATTGTCTCATTTACACTGATCTCACACAGCGGCAACATTAAGCCTTTTAATCCAGCCAATAATAAGACCTGTCTGCATGTTTCATCGGTCTACAGCTTCCTCCGTGTGTGTGCGACCTCTCCCCGACCCCACAGGATGGATTTTCGTGGCGGTGACGTGAGCGCCATAACAAAGATTTGTAACCTCAGAGGGCGAAACATGGCTGCCGACCCCGGGAGAGTGATGCTGACGCTGAGGGGAAGTGCTCAACGTTCGTCTCTCTGTGTTATGATCATAAAACAGGCTGTGTGCCGTTACCATGCAGGACGGAGCGCCTCTACCTCGCGTTGCACCTTTCAGATGCCTCCTGTTGCACCTCTGAAGCCTCTGCACACCGAGATCTGTGCTCTCAGGGTTTTCACAGAGGCCCCGCCCCCTCAGTTTGACCTCACGACCCTCAGCAGCCTCTCCCGTCTGCCTCCTCTTTGATTCGACTTCAGCTCTAAGGTCATTTGGAACAGCTGAGGTGAGAATCTCAACTCGTGATGTTGCGCACTGACACAAGGACCAAGGACAGGAAGCACCAGCCCAAACCTGCTGCGACTGACGGCAGTATGGCATTATTTCATTTGAAAAAGTAATCAGTTACTTTAGTAGTTACCTCTAAAAGTAGTAGAATTACAGTGGTATCTCTGTGAACAGTGTTTAATGTTTCAGGCTGTTCTGTGAACTGCGTGCGAAGCGTTTGCTGCTTCTGGTTTGTTTGTCTCCGGAGCAGGTCGTCTGTTGCTGCTGCTCTGTTTGCTTTGATTCAGCTGATTGGGGCCACGTTGTTACCGTGAGCGGCGCGCAGCACCTGTCCTGTGTGTTTGCTTAGTGTCGGTGTGTGTGTGTGTGTGTGTGTGTGTTTGCTCAGTGATAAATGAGGCTGGTAATGACACTTTAACAATGAGTGCATTAGTGTTACACCAGGTCACACATCAGCAGCCCCCCACTCTGAACGCAGCGCCTGAACGCAGAGCCTGAACGCAGCACCACTGTTATTTTAACCTTTACCTGTGCAGGGCTGAAGCTCCGCCTCCTCTCGGCTCAGATCAGCCTGAACCTGAATCGTGTTAGTTTGCAGCTTGAAGAGTCTCTGCTGCTGCTGGACGTTAATCATTCAACATGCACAGCTGTGTCCACCTCGCCCATGTGTTTGTTTATAATTGAAGAGGCCCGACGCCACAAAGGATCCTGTTTCCCTCTGCTGACTCCTGCTGCTGTGCAGCTTCTCCCATCAGTGCGCTGATACACAACAAAGCTCTGCGACTTCCCCGACCCAGTGCTGTTCAGGGCGTTGGTGCAGAAATAAAGAACATTAATGATTTTTATATTTCTTTATACGTCTCTTTGTGTCCTCCTGTGAGTTACATGCAGAGCAGTTGTTAGCCTAGCTTAGCTTACAGACAGGAAACAGAAGAAAAGAGCTCATAAATGTGCAGATCCACACTTCTGAAGCTCAAACTCTATCTTAGTTAAACCAAAATGTAATAATATTTAGTTTTCAGATGGGGTCACATGGTCATTTATGATGCCGTAGACCACCTCGTTTAATGTTTTATAACATGTTTAACCACTGTTCTGAGACCTGCAGCCGAGAAAACAGGAGTAGGAGTTGGGAGTAATGCTGATGCTGCAGAAGTATCTTCACTAAAGACATGTTTCAGGTTTAATCTGATTTTTTTAAATGCAGAAACACTCAGAGATGCACAGTGAACTATCTGAGCGTCTTCTGTATTAAATATGGACCAAACTTGAGTCGAGCTACCTTCAGACCTGATGCTGGTTTTCAGTGTTTGTGTGTCTGTGGTGTTTTTCTGTGGGTTCATGAGGACCTGTTGTTGAGGATCTGTCGCCATATGCTTCCTCGCTCTCTCTCCTGTCTTGGAGGAAGAGAGCGGCGGAGGCTGTGAGGTAATAGTGCGCAGGGGGGGTGGTGGTGGTGGAGAGGGGGAGAGAGAGGGAGAGAGAGAGAGGGAGAGCGAGGGGAGGATATAGGACAGGCATCAAACGGAGGTTTGGCTGCAGACTGGTCGGGATCCCTTTCGCCGCCTCGGTCGCCGCAGACGCATCAGGTCAGTGAAACCAAACGCACCGTGCGCCCACAATCTCACAGAAACCGCGCCGGGGCGGAGCGGCGTGGCGCGCTCCGCGATCATCCGG
This sequence comes from Datnioides undecimradiatus, assembly GCA_008933995.1. Classification (NCBI taxonomy): domain Eukaryota; kingdom Metazoa; phylum Chordata; class Actinopteri; order Lobotiformes; family Datnioididae; genus Datnioides; species Datnioides undecimradiatus. The sequence continues at coordinate 5,442,178 of WARS01000043.1, read as the reverse complement.
CGGTGTTTGTGCGTTTCTTTGGCGGGGCTGGATTGCATTTGTGCCGCAGCTCGGATGATTTCCGCGGTGTGACGATGGAGACGAGGAGTGAGAGGGTGCGCGCAGGTTTTAGGCGTGAGCTGCTGGTGTGACTGCGTGTATGTGTGTGTGCAGATGAACGCGACCGGGCGACAGACGGGCTGCAGGTATCAGTCAGCTTCACCTGGCTGGGTGCTTTCCATGCAACATGCGGAAACGGCGGGCGGGACGCGCTTTCTGCGCACAAAAAACGCGGTTTTACGGTTGAGTTAGGTGTTAAACGTGAAGGCGAGCTGCGGATGATCCACCTCCACCCTCCCTCCACCCCTCACACCGTCCCTCCTGCACTGTGTTATGCATCTTTTCACACAGGTGAAGGCGGATCTTGTCGCCTCTTTCACCGCCATATCTCGCCAGTGGGTGCGAATGATGAGACGGAGGGGGGAGGCAGAGGAGGAGGAGGTGGAGGCTGCAGCTGGGAATCATTGATGAGGATGAGGCAGAGCCCGCGCTGCTGACTGAGGAGGGCCTGCCCGGCTCCGGTCCTCCGCAGTGCCGTCACCAGCCCCGAGCGGCAGCAGCGGCGGCAGCAGCAGCATCTCTGCTGGTGATGGATGGTGGAGAGTGTGAATTATTTATAGCTGCCAGCGCATTGATTAGCTTTATGTAATGCACCGGCAGCTGTGTGTGTGTGTGTGTGTGTGTGTCATAGTGGAGCGCGCTGTGTGTGTGTTTGTGCACCCGGGGAAATAGTGTTTGAAATGAAAGGTGTGCGTCTCTGTGCACGTGCCTGTACGTGCACACGCTTGTCAGGCGGCGTTTGAGAGGTGGTGTGTGTATCTGTGTGCGCGCGTGTGTGAATGGGTGTGAGATACAAGCATCGTCTCACAGCCAATCACATGCAGAGAGAGACTGAACCATAGTAACCTATAAAACAGCTTTACTGCATATTTAAAGGCAAATACCGATAAAATGAGGGCCTGTGTTTTGGAGTTTGTTTCCTCTTTCTGAGTCGCAGTGAACAACATGGCATCATTTCCAGCAGCTTCAGTGAAATGTAATATTTAAGTGAGTTAAAACATTTTAAAAACCGAAGCTTTTGCAGAGAAAAACCATTTTGCAGCAGTGATACAGGGAGAAACCAGAGCCGTGTAAACTCCTGACACACCAGCGACAGTGAGTAATCGCAAAATGCAGTGTCTGTATCAGGGCCACTACCAGACAGACATCACATCAGCAGCAACAGCATCATGGAAACGACGAGAGCATCCAGCGAAGTGCTCTGTATTGTTCCTCCAGGCTGTTAGAGAAGAGCCAGCGGTGTGAAAATGTGCAGGGAGACACTGAAGCACATGTAAGAGCTTCTCCTGCTCAGAGCGTCTGAGGCGAAGCACGCCGACGTTCTTTGTTGTTCACATATCACCAAACAGCGTCATGTGATGTAGAACGAAGTTCGACGAAGTCTGTGAATGGAGGCGTCAGGGATTAATGCTGTCAGTGTGTCGTATGAAACCAAAAGTTAAAGCTTTTGAGTTGCAACCAAAGTCAATTTACGTGCTGAACCTAAGTGACGTCGCAAACATGGCGTACCTGTTGCAGCCCAGACCATGATGCTTTCCCAAACTGTGACCACTTCACAACATCAGCCAGGTATCTGGCTGATGTGACTGTCAGTGACTCTCCAAAGGTCATAAGTGTCGTCCTGGGATTCGCTGCCATCGATCCACCCTGTTGTTGAGCTCTGAGGACGTGTGGCACATAGCGAATCAAACACCGAGCCATAAAGTCCCGTCCAACCCTCCAATCACTCGCAGTTGTCGTGGTCTCTTTACGCTGAACGTTAAAGCCAACCGCAACGACGACGCATCGTTGACGACAGCGTTGTTTTCTTTAACCACGGCGAAGGCAGCTGCACTTTTACCCTTTCCTGCTCTGCAGCCTTTCAGTTTGTTAAGTTTCAGTCTTCTGGAGACGCAGAGCAGGAGCTTGGTGAGCTGTGAGACACAGAAAATGACTGACTGTGAAACTTAAAGTGCCGCTCTGAGCGAGTGCAGGTGTGATTTCCGATGGCCTTCAATCTGAACCCGTTAGTCACGGCCTTTCGTCGTCGTCGTATGGCGGCTGTTTGGCCCGCTCCTGTTCCTCGTAACAACAGCAAACAGCCTTTATAACAAGTCACACTGCAATATGTCTGCAGATGACGAGCGCTATCCGCTGTCGCTCCGCATTGACTCGTGGGGAAAAGAGCGAGTTTCCGTTATCAGTGCTTCTCAATAGGAAATCTGGCGGCGTTCGACAGATGAATACATCCCGAGCAGCGAGAGGTTTGACTGACAGCTGCGCAGAGAGAGTCTCCCAGCGTGTTGGCGTTCTCGGCCTGTCTGTCACCCCGCTGTTGCCATAAACAGACTCCTATACATGTGAGCTATCGCTGCACTGATGCGCCATCAGCTCCATCACACCCCGCTGTATACACCACGAGCCATACACCCCCCACCACCGCGCTCGTCTCGCTCGCCGTTGAAGGCAGACTCGGAGAAATCCTGGACAACGTGTCGGCTTTGCATCTTTGCCATATTTGCAATTTGGTGCAAACGGGTGGAGGTGAGGTGGGATAAGCAAGTGGCAACCGCCACGGCTGAGTATAATAGGCTGAGACACCTGTCAATCAAACAACAGCAACCCCAAAATAGCCTTAAAGGCCCAGGCGGGGTTTGTTTTGACCATGAAGCCCAACGTTCACTGACATTCATGGATGAATAGATGAGTTTGATGGTGACTGAAGTTCAGATGTTTACAGACAGATTGGACCTTTATTTACTCATCAGTTCAGTCAACAGTAGTTTGACCAACCAGATGTTCACCATGTCTGTTTTGCATGTACAACTCTTATATATACACACACAGTATATTCATTACAAATGCATAATAAGCTGTACATACGCGCTGTTCTCTGTTCTGAAGGCTGTAACTGTAAATATTGTAGGTTTTAATAGTGCAAAGGCTGCGAGATGCAGCAGGAAGTTGACTTTTTCAATGCTGAATATGAACTTTATGAAGAACGGAGGCAGCGGTGCACCAACGCGCTGCAGCTGACGGAGCGAGCGTCGTAGACGTCGTGGCGCACGTTAGGCTGCAGAGTGAGACGACCCGACATGTGACCCTGCTGCGATGCTCTGCAGGCTGTGCATTCTGTAAAGCTTAAAGGGAAAACATTTGATCTGGTTCCCTTTACTGCATCTACTATACACTCTGTCAGAGTGTGTGTGTGCAGCATTGTATTCTGTGTGTGCTGCTCTGATCTGCATGTTGACAATACGTGTGTGTGTGTGTGTGACAGGTATTTCGTCACGGCCTGGCTCTGCAGGAGCTTCACTACAGGAGCGACTGTACGTCAGAGGGAATTCATAAAAGATGCATTATTTATCACCGGCTGGGCGCTGAAACACCTTCAGTCAGGCTGCCAGGAGCTCTGAATCTGGGATGAATCACAGTTTTCACGCCGCGAGACTTCGCACTACGCTCGCAGTCTCGTTCATTTAGGTGATTTACTATAAAGGGCTCCGTCTGAAAACATACGTCGAGTGTGTCTACGCGCGAGGAACGACTTACTTTAACCTCAGCCTCGCAGTCTGCGCACGGCCACGTAAAAGCTCAGAATCTCATCCATTAAACAGAAATTACAACAGGATGAGGAGATGCAAAGCCTCATGGGAGACTGAGGCCTGTGGGAACATTGGTACTTTGATCAGAGAATCACTGCTTAGGTCTGATTTTAAGCTCAAATACACATTAAACTGCAATATTTGACAGTTTAAGTTCAACTCAGACACAAATTTAACTTCAGAAATCAGAGAATTGTCTTTGAAAACAAAAGAAAGTTCATTGTTTACGCCCTGGACGCTGTTTTTCTAGTTTTTCTGATTCATTGCTCAGACCTGGCAGTAAACACACATCTGCACAGCACGAAGTGGACGACCATTTATGCAATTTATAAGAAAAAGTCATAATTGTAGTGTCAAAAGTAAAATAACACAAGTTACGTAGAGTGTTGCTGCCCGAGCCACGATGCAGTGCTCACATGTGTGCAGCAGCACGGTGCAGTGGTGGAGCTGAATGTCAGTGCTGCAGCGTCGCATGCACGTGATGCACCAGACTTTCCCATTAGCTCGTGTGTGGGGAGCAGATCCATCGCCATGGTAACTAAAACAAGTGGTTAAAGTTGTGAAATAGTCACAGTGTGATGAAGTTTAGATGTAAAGTTCATGTTTGTGAGTCAAATGCATTAACGTTTGAGGTGACTGTTGACTTTTGGTCACATGTCGGACGCAAACAGCTGTTTCCTGGGGAACTCAATCCAAACGGCGACTCTCTAGCTCTTTAAACTATGATGTATGATAATATTCGGGTGGATCTGCTCTCGACAGAGGTTAATGGGACAGACTGGTGTATCACCTGCGTGCTGAATCGGACTTTGAGCGTTTAAAGTTGTGTAGAGACTGAAGCGACGAGTCACAGTGACGGATCCAGAGCCCGTCGCTGAGCCGCTGAATCGCCCCCGACTGCTGAGGCTGTTACTTAATCCAGCAGCGGTGCTGTGATAGCGGCTGGGTGGAGTGTTTAATCTTGTTGAAATGTTATGCAGATAAAGTGCTGCGAGCTTCACGCTTCAGCTCTGAGGAGGCTTCGCCGCCGCCGCTGCAGCCTTATCTTCCTGCTGCAGCCCAGCTCGGCCGTGGCGAGCCTGAACCAGCAGGAGAGGAACGGGTACACGACCTCGGTCACGTGCAGGGATGCAGTCACATGATCTGCAAACACAATGAGTATAAATAAACACATACCCATGCAGGATGTGAGGCTCAGGTCAGAGGTCACGAGGACTGGAGTCCCGTTCAGGCGTCTGCAGTTCAGCGTCAGATGTTTGTGTCACTTTATCTGTAACGTTCATTCAGTCTGAGCTTCTGGAAACTGAGGAAAAACAGAAAACTGTTTATTTTTCGACTTTTTATCCCCAAAAGTCCTTTTTTTCCTCTTTCTGGTCCCACGTCGGTTTGATTTTTGTGGTTTTTGCTCTGCAGCCAACATCTGCCAGTTATCTCTTCGATCCATTGATTCAGCGTTGCAGCTGCAAAACGTCAGAAACCAGTGACGACTCGTTTTGTCAAACCAGCCGTCCGAAACCCGAAGACGCTCAGTTTACAGTGAGAAGGAACATAGAAGAGCAGAACATCTGAAACCAGCAGTTCCTGGTGATGTGTCTGTCTCGTTAGATTTGCTGGTTAACAACAAATCTGTTTCCTGCTTCGAGCTTCAGGCACAGATGCAGTTTAGAGTCATTTACACCAAGATTAGATCAGTGGATCCAACCAGTGTCCAGAAACCAGAGTCTACAGATGATCGACAGCAAAGGAAACGAAAGCAGTTTCTATTCCACCGAATCGCCGTGCCGCTCGTTCCTCTGCTCTGTTTTACCAGAGGACAGAGCGTCCGATCAGGTGAGCTCTCCAGTCATTGGATGAACTCCTGCGCCGTCGCATGTGGACGCTTCAGGAGCTCTTGACGTCACTTCACAATGCAGCGTGTGTCACTCGTTCAACAGTCAGGGTTGTCTGGTATCGAACGGCGTGTGTAGTTTAAATTTGTTCAGAACTGAAGACAAACTTTAAATTACACCTCACAGGAGACAAATCTACCTTTAAATGACCCAAAAAAGCAAATAATCCAGATTAAATGACAGAAAACCAGAGTTTAGTTTGGCCCAGTCACACATTTCCACTGTCTCTTCACCTGCAGGCTTCTATACCAATATATGGATACATAAAAATCACATTAACAACAAATAAAAGCTCATTTTTACCATTTAACCTGGTTTCAAAGGTTATATTACAGCCTGACGTTCGTGTTAAGCTTACTTCCTGTTTACATAAATGATGGCTTTTGATTGGACAGCAGGTTTCCTCCAATTGCAGTTGACTGAAACGATGAAGTAAAGACAGACTTCAGTCACAATCAGAGAGGGGATTAACGAATATCTGGTCCTGTCTGTGCACCTGTCTGTCCACCCGTCTGTCCACCCGTCTGTCCACCTGTCTGTCCACCCGTCTGTCCACCTGTCTGTGCACCTGTCTGTCCACCTGTCTGTGCACTTGTCTGTGCACCTGTCTGTACACCCGTCTATCCACCTGTCTGTGCACCTGTCTGTACACCCGTCTGTCCACCTGTCTGTCCACCTGTCTGTGCACCTGTCTGTACACCCGTCTGTCCACCTGTCTGTCCACCTGTCTGTGCACCTGTCTGTACACCCGTCTGTCCACCTGTCTGTGCACCTGTCTGTGCACCTGTCTGTACACCCGTCTGTCCACCTGTCTGTGCACCTGTCTGTGCACCTGTCTGTACACCTGTCTGTCCACCCGTCTGTCCACCTCTCCGTACACCTGTCTGTCCACCTCTCTGTCCACCTGTCTGTGTACCCGTCTGTCCACCTGTCTGTGCACCTGTCTGTACACCTGTCTGTGCACCCGTCTGTACACCTGTCTGTCCGCCTGTCTGTCCACCTCTCTGTCCACCTGTCTGTCCACCTGTCTGTGCACCTGTCTGTACACCTGTCTGTGCACCCGTCTGTCTCTTCCTGGCTGCCCTGCCTCACCGTGCAGCCGATGAAGCGTTTCACCGATTGGCTCTGGATTGATGAGTCATCCTAAAAACCGTCTGAGTCACCGACGCCTCTCCTCGCTCGTTATGTGTCTCGCACCTGTGATAGATTTCACTTTTGTCTCCCATTAGCTGAGTCACAGTTGAAATATTTGGCCAGTTATTGCTTTTTAACGACCACTCAGACGTTTAACAGGCTTCCGTCAGAATAACGCGGCGCCGCTTTGACCTCTTCATAAATGTAAACACGACGGTTCGGCCTCCTCTTCTCCTCTTAAACACTAATCAGCCTGAGCATCCAGTGACAGATGTGTATTATCCTGCAGCTCAGTGCAGCAGCGTTCACCCTGAACCAGCCCCGTCTCTTCAATCTGCAGACAAATAACACAAATTAGAGTTCAAATAGCGCGCGGGAGGCGTGTGAAGCGACTGAAACTGTCAGGAACTGTTCCAGGGTGGATGGATGAACCGTGAGTTTACCATCACAGTTTGAGAATCCTGAACCTCTGTTAGAAATGAAAACTTTATATTTGGCGGTTCAGCCATGTGTGTTATGATGTTTAACTCTGGTCTCAGCTAAAGATACTGGTGATGAGTTAATCAGATGCAAGAACACATCAGAGCAACAACAGTAAATGTAGAATTCACTGTGATTTGTTGATGAATTATTGGAAAAATCAGTTAGTTTCACTTTGAATTCATGCAGTTTAGACCTAGTGGACATTTCTAATAACATAATATTATTAATTATTTATTATTTAAAAAGCACTTTGATGATGTCTCCGGGCAGATTTTAACCTTATTCCATATATTTATTCCATATTTTAGAGCGTCGTATCATCGAGCTAAAAGCAGATTTTGAAGTTGATTTTCACTTTTAGCATGTGATAAAATGTGTAACTGTGACACAAAAGAGGCTTTTAAAGAATAATAAGAGCATTTACATGATCCTTAGTGAATGAGACAGCTGGGGGGGGGTGTGATCTCGCTCTCTGTGCACAGTTTGTGTGTGTTACACTCACGTTTTATTCTCTGGATTCAGCTCCAGCACACAAATGAATCACAACATGTGGCTTTTTGGAAGTGATGTTCTCTTCTCTTGTGTGCGTCCAGAGTGGATGCTGTATTTGCATGTTGCAGGGATTGATCTGGTTACTGCAGCCAATGAAATGCAGCGTGCGGGAGCGGCGGTCGTGTCATCAGCTGCTGATTCGCTGCTTCTGCTCCTGAAACTCATCTAAACTCGTGTTGCCTGCGTGTTGTTGCCCTCTCTCCTCTCTTTGCCACTGTCCTGACGCTGATGCAGAGTGCCGCTGTTGCCCCGGCAACGACCCTTTGGCACCTGTTGCCGTGGATCGCCGTGTTAGCGTTTGCCAATCGGTGACGTCCTGGCTGACTTGGGAGAGAAGGCAGCTTGTGCAGCAGCGGGGGAGGGAGGCGCAGAGACTGAGGCAGGGGAGGCTGCAGCTCAGCTCGCTAATGTCGTCAGCTTTGATTGGATGTCTGTTCGTTGTGTCGCTGCACTTGAAACTGCTGTTGCAAATACTCACTGGAACACCTAATGTGGATTCATCCGCCGCTCAAAGTAGTCCCGAATAAATGCAAAAGTTCAGCATTTCCTCCTTTTTTTAACGTTTGTCAGTTTAAAAAATAAAGAAATACATGTTTTAAGGTGTTTTTAAGTGTTTACATCATAACAGACAGGAAGTCAACTTCAACAGCAACCTGGCAGCACCTTAACAGATTCTGCTCAAAGTCCCTCAGTCACATGATTAACTAGTCACAGCGTCGTATCATGGAGCTAAAAACAGTTTCTTCAGTTGATTTTCACTTTTAGCATGTGATGAGGGGCTTTAAGTGATTAATAAAAGCAATTAAATGATATTTAATGACTGAGACAGCTGAGGGTTGTTTGATCCTGCATGCTAACGTCTTCCCCGTTGATTTGGGACCACATCCCAGTTTTCGGTCCTCGGACAAAGCTGCGACTCTGCGCCGTGACCTCGGCCTCGCTGAGCCCCTCGTGTCGCTCCCTCAGAAAACACAGAGCTTCGCTGTTCAATCAGCCGTGTAATGAATCCCTCCATCCGCAGTCCCCGGCTAATTAACTGCACAGCAGGTTCCACCGCTAAGTTAAATAACTTGTGTCTGCCGCCGCTGTGAAGCAAAGCCGATTCGCCTAATTCAAACTAAACACCTTCGGTATATTCGCAGCTCAGAGCGACTTCCTGTTGGAGCGTTATGAGTGTTTTTATTAATGGGCTTCGTTCGCATGTTGCACAGGAACACAAGTCGTCATGTGCTGGAGCATTACACCGGTTTGGCGAGCTGCCGCGGCGGCGAGGCCTCTGATGTCGTGTTTAACAGCCGGCTGTCGCTGCGTTTATCACGCAGCTCCTCACGCTGTCAGTCGGTGACAGGAAACGGGGCAAAGCTTGGCCCCGCTACACTGTTCAGCACAACGCTGGCAGCATGACAGCAGCGTCTCGCTTCACTGTACGAGACCTAAAACAGAAGCAGGTCACGGGCGGGCTATATATGGACTGGACAATGGAGGAGGCTCCGATGGGGAACCGATGGAGAACCACGTCCCTGAACCCTTTGTCGGGGGTCTGTAGCGTCTCTGACAGCGTTGCAGGCCGCGGTGACAGTCCAGCAGGTAGAATTATAAAACGAGCTGCGGCGCGGCGGCCTGATACACAGTAACAAGGTCCCGGGTTCGATTCCCATCCTGGTCCTTCCTGCGTTGAGTCTGCATGTTCCCCCTGGGCCCTCCAGGCTCGATGGAGGGCCCAACCTGTCAGGTCCGAGGAGTCGTGTTGGTCCTGGTCTTGGACTCGGTGTCCACCCTTTAGCACCTGCACTCCCCAGTCTGTGTAAGACATGACGACACATCTGGATGGCCTGCTGGCAGCTGGCTGCAGTACAGGTCACAAACCCTGATGCTAAGACACAGGGGGCGGGGCATGATGATTGACAGCTTGTCTTTCTGAATAAGGCTTGAAACCTTCGATGCACGACTATAAATGGATCAAATTGGCCCTTCCTGTTTTATTCCTTTAGCAGTTTTCGTTGACATACTTTAGGCCTGATTATGTATCTTGATGTATTTGAACGTTGTGTTTTGCGTTGTGGCCTCACATGTGGTTCATTTCACCTCTGTTCTGCAGGTGTACTCACCTCATCCCATGTATTTTCTGCTGTTAGGGTAAAAATACCCATTACTGCCCCGATCCAAATATATAAATGTGCATAAACACATCAGATCCACACCAGGCCGACACCTCCTTCAGTGCACAGTGAGTAAATACAGTTATTGTGTGAGGGTCCGTGCTGAGGTCTGCAGATCGTCCTGTCGGCGTCGGGCAGTGAGCGCCCCGCTGTGAGCTCCAGAGCTCTGTGTTTAACGCTAATCATCCATTGTTCCCGCTGTCACATCCACTTTGTCCAGGACCAAGAGCTATATTGAGCCTGACTTGATTATACACTCGCCCCACCCACAGAAACCCCCCCTGCATCCTCCACCCCGGCGCTCCAAACATACAAACACACACTTACGTTTAGACCAACACAGCGCAGACTGCTGCTGCACTTTGATTTGAATATCAAACATTACAAGCAGCCATGACAGAGGAAACGTTTGTGTGTGAGCTGGTGTGGTAAATATCAGGAAGAGATGTGAAATGAAGCAAAAAGACCAAATATTAAATCCTCTGATCGTTAGAAATGAAATATTTTAGGGTTTTTAGAAACGAACCAACAGAAAAGCGAACGTGCAGACACCATGAACAGCCTTTCAGCAGGTTTTAGATTCAACAGTCATCACCTGCTCAGAGCGATGCAGTGACCTCTGTGAGATAAATGGCCAGCTGCTGCAGAGCTCTCAGACTTTAGCAGTGTTAACCTTTTAGCATCTCAGCTTAGCCTGTTAGCGGTTGCTAAATAGCTTCAAATGCAGAGTGCAGCTGAGGCTGACGGGAGCATCTTTAGCTTTGCAGGTATGGTGAATGATCCTGTGGAGCAGATTTCATGGCGGTTGAGTCAGTAGATGCAGTTTCTGGTGCTACAGGAAAGATCAGAGCATCACCAGAGTCAGAGGGGTTCATCTTCTGGCGACCATGAGCAGCCGCGCTGCAGTAAGGATCACAGTGGACTGTGGACGGCCTGTGCTGCCGTGATTAATGAGATGATTGTGAAACAGTCAGTAGCTGCGGCTCCACGGCCGGTCAGAGGTAAATAATGAATCCGGGCTCTTTTCCTCGTTTGCTGGAGTTGTTTTGTTGTTGTTTTCCTTTTTTTCCCTTTGCAGTGCAGCCCTCCATCTCCCGGCAACATTCATCACTGTACTCGAACAGTTGGCAGGCGTAGCAAACCTCCCGCCCACACAGCATCGCCGCCCACCCTCCCAGCATGCTGCTGGCCACTTACCACAGCCCTCTTAACCCTGATGGAGTGAAGGGGGAGGCGATGCTGAGCGCTTATCCACAAAAGAACAAACATAGCTGAAGGAAGAAACAAACAGCGTTTACAGTCCCTGACCGTCGCTGTGCTCCTCCGAAGACCAGACTCCTGATCTCGAATGAACGTGAGATCTTCCTAACGTGTGCTCTTCACAGCCCTGTGTTGGTTGCTTGTTTTCGGCGTTGCTATGGGTAAAGACCTGTGCTCCAACAGCAACCGCTGATGGTGTCCAGGTGTAAAACAAACCCCGTCTCAAACACATCACCACAAACTGAGGGCTGCAGAAGGCAGGCAACAAGAGACGCAATCGGCAATGTGTTGTTCAGCTTCCTGCATGGTTTATCTGTTCTGTGTATAGGAGGCAGGTTAACGGTTCATTCGCACATGCAGAGTTTTATTTATTCCACGTCGATTTTGAAATGTTTCTGCCTGGAGGAGTGAAGCTTTCAGGGTCCCTGTTTGCCCCCGTGTGCAGACCTTTAATCAGGAGAAACGAGTCAGTTCTTCTCTGATTATTAAACATTTATTTATTTTATTTATGCAGTTTTTATTTGGCTGTTATTTGGCTGGTCGTCTGTACAACTTATTGATCCATATTTACGTTTTATATTAGGCAATGAGTGTTAATTAGCATGAAGCATGCAGCATGAAGAGCGGAGCACGTATGGAGAAGGTTTGGGCGGATGCATCAGCCAGAGTCGACTTAGTGTGAGTTCTGTTGTCACGTGTTAATCTCTTTCACGTAACTTATGCAACTAACGCGCCTAGAAAAACACAATGCTCAATGTCAGACGTCAATATTTGTCATGAGGCAGAAAGTCTACGGTGGCCCGAAGGTGTCGTGACCTTGTCGGTGCTGCAGAAACCCAACATGTCCGCTGTGACTCTGTGTCTCAGCAGACGGTCGGACCGAAGACAAACCACTCAGCCTCTGCATGCATTATGTAGTGTTTGTCTCTCTGAGGACTTCTGTCCTCTGCAAACAGAGGAAGAACACACACTGAGCTCCGCAGCTCGCAATTACTAATTCAGTGTGGCATCTCTTCTCCTCCTCCGGCTGGTGGACACATCTGTCCGCGCCATCGTACGACGTGGTGCAGCGTTTGCAGGCTACGGTTGGACTTTATCGTGAAATGCACCAGTTTTATTTGCAGTTGACAGTGAAAACGTCTCTGAAACAACAGAAGTCTCCTTCTCCTGGTGGAAGCTCGTGGAGGAGGTTGTAGCTGCTTTCTGTCCTCCAGCAGTCCAACCTCAGCCCCCACAGCTGTCTCAGGACTCTGTGTTAAATCTATTCTTGCTGCAGCGTCTCAAAAGGATCCCTCGCTGTTACACGAGAACGTTCGACAGCTCGACGTTTTGCACGAACGCCTTTAACAAGGCGGTGAAGAAGGTGTGCAAGTCCTAAACCAGCATGTCTCTGATCAGCTGATGATACTGGCTACAGCAAAGTATTAATGCTAATTTGATAAGTGTAGCTTTAAGAGCACAACCGTTAGCATCTCTGCTAATATTTTGGCCACGTCCCATTTCTCAGTTTTGCAGACTGAACGCCGCCGTGCTGACCCTGAGCCGCCTGCACAGAGCAGATGCGCGGCCTCGGGGGCAGGTTTCACGTGTTGACCAGGAAAGCGAAGGCGCCTTTTGCAGCTGTTAGCAGGTGACCTGCGGCTACAGCGAGAGCGACGGGCTGTCGAGCTGTCAGTACGGTGCCGCCCATTATCACGGCGGTTGATTCATTAAAGGGTTAATTCACCCACATTTCACCCTCCAGCCCACAGATTCTCTGCGACTTTGCTCCCTTCCTTTCTTCCTTCCTTCCTTCCTTTCTTCCTTCATCCTTCCTTTTCCTCACCTTCATTATCTCCTTTGTGTCTCCTGCAGCTTCCTCTGTCCTTCTCCTCCTTCCTCTCCCACTTTCCCCCTCTGTCACCTCTCTCTCCATCTATCATGTCGTCTCTCTCGCTCTGTCCTGGCGACTCCTTCCTCCTTTCCTTTAAAACTTCTCCTTCCCTCCACCCTCAGTTCCTTCCCTTCTCACATCCTATCCCTCTTTTCCTTCACTGCATCCCCTGATAGTTGTGTCCTTTATTTTCCTTCCTACCCAATCATCTTCCTCCCCTCTCCCTCCATCCTTCCTTCCTACCTTCCCCCCTTCCTCTGTCCTCATTTCTCTTCATTATCCTCCCTCTCTCTTTGTACCCCCCTCCCGTCCTTTCCTCTCTCTCCTCTTTCTCCTCCTTCAGCCACCCAACCGCAAGACAAATGGACGAACGCCTCATTGGTGATATATAGGCTGCTTCCTCCCCCTCCATCTTCCATGGCCTGAGGGGAGGAGGGGGGAGGTACATGCATATATATATATGTATGAGGCTGGAGAAGCAGGCAGAGTCAGTGGAGTGTGGTTGCGTGGCATCATCGGCTCCATTTCCACATCAGACGTCACCACCGATTCAGTTTCCTCCTGGAATAAGTTTTAATTTGAGTTTTCCTGTTTTACACAGAAGAAACAGAAACCAGCTTTAATTCACAGCTCAGCGTTCCTGCGACGCTGCGACGCTGCGACGCTGCAACGCTGCCGCCGACCAGTTTCAGCAAAGCTCGCCGCTCGATGCTGAGCTGAGCGGGTTCGAGTCTGTCGATGCTTCAGTTAAAGCTTTGTTTAATAAAGAACAGGACAGGCCTCATGAGTATGGAGTTACTCTGAATACTCTGACTACTTTACTCTCAATACTCTTAGTACTCATACTCTAAGTACTCTAAGTACACCTGACAGCACACACTACTGTTACATTAAATACTCTAACCACTTCACTCTAAATACTGTCTAATACTCTCTAACTACAGAGTCCACAGAGTGCTTTTACAGTGTGATGTCAGTGTGTCACCTGACTCGTGCGGTGTTACCTGAAACGTGCAGCTCTGGATGAAACGCGCTGAACGGAGCGGCGGAGATGAAGCGGCGCTGGGCGGATGGATGGATGGATGTGGATGGATGGATGGATTGATGGATGGATGCGTGGCGGAGCAGGCTGACGGATGGACGAGTGAATGACATTCTGGATCAATGGCGAAATATCAGCAGATAATTAAATGTCAGCAGATGAGCGGCGTCTCAGCGCGTCTGTCAGAGGTGAACGTGTCGGCGGCGGCGGAGGATCTTTTGTCTTTTTGATTCTTTTGTCTTCGGGCTGAATGAGCTCACTCTGGAAATGTCAGCGGCTGTTTGATTCCACTTCATCAGCAGCAGCCGTTGTTTTCCTGCGCTCGCTCGCTCCACGCCTGTTTGTTTATTTATTCGTCTCTGTTGCGTTTGCATATTTCATGCCATGAGTAAGGACGTTCGCTCGTCTGTTCAGAAACTCTCCATCAGTCATTTCGCCATCGCCTCTTTGACTTTCTCTGAACTCGTCTTCAGTCTGCAGTGTCCCTGTTTTCCCAAACTGCCTCCTGGGAACCAACACTGAATCCTGTCGTTCAACCCCAGGACGACTCGTGTTCGATGAAGCTGGTTTTAAAGCTGGGGGTGATCCAGGAAGTGCAGTTTGATTAAGAAGCAAAGAGTTTAGGAGCGTTTCAGCTGCCACAGAGGTTCATGATGCAGTTTATATCACGTCAGCAGCGTTCACATTAGCTGATGCTGCGTGTTGTCGGGTTACGGCGCGTCACTTTTCACGGCTGTGCTCGTGACAACGCGGCGACTCCGGGCTAAAATCGTGACTCACTGCCCAAACGTCCAAACACAAAGTGTGATTTCATTCGTCTGCGCGATGAGGAGGTCCGAGCGTGTGGAGGGAAGCGATGCGTTTGAGTTTTCATCTCGACTTCATGGAATGAGCAGGTTAGAAACAGATTCAGTTTCTCTGAACTTGATTTGTTTGTTTTTTGTTTGTTTGTCCTCTAGACACACTGGCCCTGCAGGGCAATAAGACATTAACCTGTGTAAGGTGCAGGTTTAAATGTTGCAGCGGTGCTTTGGCTCAAAAAGCAGTTGTAAACTTATTAAATCAGACTCTGACCTTTTCGGAGACCTCAGACTGAGGTGAAACCGGCTCCGAGCGTGTTTGCTCCAGTTTAATCCTGACTAAGCTGTTATAACGACACCTGCACGTCGGCCTAACGTGCTTCTAATCCAGCAGTGAGCGCAAAGGTAAACGGGAAGCGGCGGATCAGGAGCGGGCAGCGGACAGGTGCAGGTTGTTCTCAGATTCACTCTGAACACTTTGTTTAATGGTCGACAGGCTGAGCGGCGGCTGAGCATCGGGGCTCGGCGCCGTATCGATTTCGTTGTTTGTCATCTGTACAGATGGCTGAGCGAGCGCGCCGCACTGTAGCGGCTAATTGCTCCATTAATTACATAACATCCAACACGCTGCTTCCAGTGGGTCTCAGCTGCAACCCGGAAACCTGCCGCACTGTCTGTCCCCGGCTCGTCCTGCATCACCGCCAGCCGCTGCCCAATCAGCTTCGCTCGGCCTCTTATCGAGAGATAAGCATTATTTTATGAAAACAAAAACACTTTATTCTAGAACAAATCAGAGAAACAAGATGTTGGCAGCATGAAACAAAGATGGAGGGAGGACAGAGAGCGTGAGTAAACATCGACTGACTCTAGTCATCGTGTCATCGTCTTCAGCTGAGTACAAACCTGCAGCTGAGGTTCGATGGGTCGCACCGAGGGCAAACATGAAGAACTCAGACACGGGGCAGAGATGTAGGTGGTTAGGTGATGTTTAATGTCATGTGACATCATTCTAGGGTTTCCTCCACCTCAGAGAGAGTTTCCAGTCTCAGGTCATCTCACCGTCAACACTTCATAACAGCCTGTGACCGCTGGTTTAAAGCTTTAACTCATGTTACACCAACGACAGCGTCGAGCAGCTGCACTGATACAGGAAGTCTTTGCTGTGGCACCTGAACGCAGCACCACATGAAAGAGTAAAGTTCTTCCTTTTGTTCCTAACTGGGTGGGCGGGGCCACGGGTGGGCGGGGCCACATGTGGGCAGGGGCTCAATAGCTGCAGCAGCAGCTGTTCATACACTGTGTTTACACTGTGTTTGTGAACACACTGCCATCACCTTGTTAAGATAAGAAAAACTACAAAACCAGAGATTTCTCCGAGTCACAGTAACAGTTCAGACTCAGCAGAGCATCAGAGCATCAGACGTGTGTGGAAAATAATAAAAAGTGTGAGAGACCTGAAAAAAAAGAGCCGGAGCCTAATTTAAAAAAAATAGAAATAAACAAAAAACATAAACTAATAAACAGACGTGTTAGTGTTACTAAACTAATAATATCTGATATTAACTATTAACTGTATACTGTGTTTCACATCAGACTTTTGACATCATGTCCTCGGCCTGTTTGGGCTTTCGTTCGCTCTGTGTTCGTTCGCTCTGTGTTCGTTCGCTCTGTGTCATGTATATGAGTTAATTAGCTGTTCAGATGTCCTGCGTGTATTTATTTATTCTTTTATTCAAAAGAATAATCTCATATTTATCTAAACGTAATGGAAACCTAACCTGCAGGAGCTCGGTGCTGTATTAAAGCATTAAAATACAAATGAGCAAATCACAAAAGCATCTGTAACCTCCAGGTTAACCCTGTTAAATGACTGTATATATATATTAAAGGCAGGGTTATGCATGAAGTTAAATCTGTCTATACATTGGTCATAATTCATAATAATGATAGCTCATGAAACCTCCAAAGAGTCGTCCCTGTACCTCCAAACAGAAAATAACCAAGGAAAGGGACGAGGCCTCGCCGTCAGTCCACACATGAACAAATGTCATTTAATGCAGTTACAAACAGCCGCTCAGAGCAAACCCTCATGTGAAAGACGTCCGTCTCTGCAGAGCACCGAATCATATCGACCCAAAGCAGAAACAGAGCGCCGCGTGTGAAGAAATGGTCTAATATGCAATCTGTCATGACGAACCTGCAGGAAGTGGGAGCTATATTAAACCCTGTTAAGTATTATTAAAATATAAAATATGCAGGTTAAAATTAGCCTCCCCGGTGTGACATCACTCCGCTGAAAGCTCCTCAGACGTCCGAGGCTGGGCGGTCACTTTTGAAGAAGGAGAAGAAGAATTAAATGGAGCCATGTATCCCGCCCCTGCCTTCCAGTCTGTGCTGAGGGAATAATTTATCACGGCGGAGTCACATGAATAAATGATGTCACTGGGCGGTCTGAGCGCCGGGCCCCGGCATTGGCAGCTCATCATTAATTCATTTACCGACGTCTCCGTGATGTATTTTCTGACTTTTTACAACGCGAGGGTGTTTCTCTGTGCAGAGCTCTGCTCAGGAAAACGTTTTTATTCGTGAATTGAATTGAATAACTGCAGAAACTGGCGTTAGTGTGGCAGGGATGCATCTCTCTGTGCAGTCTCATGAAGACAGCAGTCTGCAGCAGCCGCTGACAGATGAAGACGGAGTGTCCTGATGGCGTCGTGCTAACCTGGTGTGAAAGCAGCTGCTGTCAGGGATCCATCTCGGCCCATTCGTCCACATCCCTCTATTGATTTTCCCATTCAGGTCCAGTCGAGGGTCCCCAAGGCTCAGCTCATCAAACACAGGGTGAAAGGCTAGCTGGGGGCAGTGTGTGTGTGTGTGTGTGTGTGTGAGCCCACTACAATTGACTTTTGGTTGTTAACACCTGTCCTTGACGCTGGTTAAAGGGGACAGGAGCATTTCGCCTGTGATGTATGTCATGATGTTGAGTTTCTGCCTCTCAAAGCTTCAGCTGGATCTATGTTTGGGGGGCCAGGAACCAAGACCTGGACCAGGTTTTTGGGTTTAGAACAGTGTGTGTTTTACCACATGACGTTACAGATTTGTTCTACAAATGCAGATGTGCTGCGCCTCTGCAGCTTGCAGAGCTTTTGCAGGACGACCAACTCCTTCTGCAAACATTTGGGTTTGGAGCAAGGGGCCTGACGGAGCGATACGTAGCAGGTCATGTGCATATTTACAGCTTAGACGTTAAAAGCATAATGTAACATCTTGGTAGCGTTAGACTGAGACTGACACTCACTCCTTTAACAAACAAGGGGAGCTTGGAGAGAAGTACTCTGCCTGAAATACTCACTGGAGCAGCAGATTTGGATTCATCCACTGCAAGTAGTCCCCAACAGATGCACTATTTCCTGCTGTTGGTTTGACTAAAAGCTGTGGAAAGCAGCTGCGTTTTCGTGGACTTAGCAATAAGAAACATTCAGATTTGTCCTTTAATGCTAAAAATGAAAATCAGCAAAACTGGAGTAATGAGTTTTTGCACGACAACAGCGAGATGTTGTGTTCATCAGTAAGAGAAACGCAGCGGGGTGCAGACCGTGCAGCTCCGTGTTGGATGCAGCTCCTGTAATGGACCTGTCATCTCTGAACTGGACTCACGCACATTTTAAAGCGTCTCTCCCACTTCTTTCCTTCCTCTCTCTCCCTCCAACACATTTCCTTCGCCTGTCATAAACACGTTACGTTGACAGACTCATGTTCGCCGCTCCCATCCCCGTCTCCGGCCGTGAAACTCGGAAACAACTTCCAATTAACTGGATAGGATCAGCGCGCCGTCCTGCCCGGCCCTGATAACATTATCCCACGTCACGCACCGCTGCCAGCGCCCGGATTATGAAATTAAAAAAAGGAGGAGAAGAAGAAAGGGTGGTGGAGGATGGAAGGAAAATGGTTGGGTGCTGGGGGATGAGGGGGAGGGGGTGGCGGTGGTGGGGAAGCCCTTGGGTGCTGTCGTCAGTGATTGTATGGTATATTTGGCCCTGTGTGAAAGGGAGGGTTAAGTAAGGTTTTACAGCCCCTCCACTATCACCAGAATGGAGAAGTTCAGTCTGCTGAGAGCCGCTTCAGCTTCCAGTCCAACCGCCCACTGATAAGTGCTTACATAACGAGCCGCCGCTCAGCGTCTCCGGTGAGGACGTACATGGAGGCAGGTAGAGCGATGCTCCTCCGTTTCACACGATAACGGCGTGATGAATCGTTCCAGGCGTTCGCAGATGAAGGATTTTCTAAGATCGTGTTGAGAGGTTTGGGGCTGCAGGTGGAGATTGCGGAGCGATTAGACCAGCACAGAGCGTTTGCATCGTTTAAATATGTGACACCCGAGTCTTATGAACCTTGAACAAAACAATACATTAATATCATCAGTGACGGCAAACACACATTCCCAGAAGCTCACGGCGAATCAGGATCCAGAAACTCGACCGCCGCCGACAGATCAATCAATCAAATCAAATAAAGTTTCCTTCCTTCCGTTATTTTCCAATGTCTGATTTGGATTGCACAAAATAAACAAAGTCATACCTCTAATCATGATAACACATCTGTGGGACGATGCAGAGTCTTAATATTTTCTGTATTTAGCCCAGCAGAAACAGGAAGTCAGTCAATTCAGGCAACTTGTCCTTGTACCATTTTGCATCCTGACAATGCAACTCAATACAGTACAATGAAAAAGCTGATTGGTGAGAAGAGAGGGGACGGGGAAAAACGGCAAAAACTGTGACATCGCCACCATTTTCTGTTACAAAAGCACATTCTGAGGGCTGCAGCCGGAGTACGAACGTCCTGGGTTCGTCTCAAACAAACAGGAAACAGAAGCCACTAACAAAAGGGTTTCATCCAGGCTGCAGCTCTGCGGGGACACACAGCGATCGCAGATCATTCATTTTCACGGATTATGACTTTAATGTCAAGGTTAGGAGCCGCTGAATGCCCTCAATACACAAGAGTGTGTGTTGTCGGTGTGTGTGTGTGTGTCCAGATGTCCTTGTCTGACAGCAGCATCTTTCCTTTATTCCATCAGTGCGTCCTTGAGTCTGTTTCTGTAACGATAAGAGAAATGTTCTGCTGCCAGACCACAAACACCAGAGGCCACACACACACACGCACACACACACACACACACACCATGTATGATGCCTTCCTCAGCCCTTCTGATTGTGTCTTAATGTAACAACAAAATCCACATGACTCCAAACGAAGCTGCTAACAGACCCAACGATGCAGATTTCTCCAAAAACTGGAGCATGTACCTCAGAAACTCTTAATTAAAGGTAACGAACTCATGGCTGGATCGCAATGTGACGCTCAGACAGAACCTTTTGGTTGTTTTGATGTTTTTAAAGTTTGCACATAATGGTGTCGATTGTACTCAGAGTACAGACACTCCTGTGGACCGTACGCATGCACACAAACACATTAACAGATGCTAACACAGCTCTCTCTCTCACACAGGGTTAAGTGTGCAGCATTTGTGTTTCTCACATTGTCTACCAGCAATAGATTTGAGTTCCTGTTAATGAAATCATGCCTCTGTGTGTGTGCGTGTGTGTGTGTGTGCATGGAAATGAGGCTCTTCGCCCCCTGAAGCACTCGGTCACAGTTACAAATGGATTGTCGTCCCGCTCGGCCTCGTCTCCCCTGTCGCCTCCCAGAATAAGCTGTGCAGCTCAATCTGCCGGCCCATCCCATCTCATCCCGGCTCCATTCAGCTCCGGCAAATATTGGCGTAGCGAAATGACACTGGGCGCTCGGTCGGCGGGGGGAGCAGGGAGGGATGTGCTTCAAAATGGAAATGGTGTTCTGGTTCGCCAGGTGCAATAAATGCGGAGGATTTCATCTTGGTCGGCGCCGCTGCAGAGGAGCAGTTTATCAAATAGATACAGGGGCAACAGTGAGAGCATACGGGGACGCGCTGCCGAGACAACAGGGCATTCAGCGTGAGTCAATGAGCAACCAGGCTCAACCACGGCCGAGTGATGAGGGCAAGTCCAGTTCCCGTAACGTCCAACTCTGTTATAAACAAAGCCACTTGTCCAAAGCAACTTCAAATTCAGCAATCAGCTTCGTCTCCATACGTCTTAACTGTCGTCCCCGTCACTGCTTACTCTGTGGTAGTGGACAGACTGTCTGCCCTCGAACACCAGGGTTTGTTAAATGACTGTTAAACTGGTCATTCCCCAACAACTGCTGCAAGACTGCACACATTACTCCGCTGTAAACACATTTCGGATTGTTTCGGTCTTCGTTCCAACTTTACCCTTTCATATCGCGCACAGTGCAAACGCCAAAGTCCCCTTTTGCATGCAGCCGATGCCTTAATCCTTCCTATTAAGTTGTGTGGAGAGCAGATGCGTCCAGATACAACACCAGCAGCGAGCGAGAAAGTCCGAGTATGTTGCAAGAAAACCAGTCTTCGTGCGTTGTGTCATGTTGGCTTGCTTTAATGCACGGACGCAACGTGTCAAACTTAAAACATAATGTCACAAGTGTTGGTCATTGGGAAGGTTTCGTATGTCTCCTTCATGCACAATCAGACTCCTGCAGACCAGTTTGAAAGTGTGAAGCTGCACGATCTGCGTGCAGACTGAAGAAACCAGGTTCAGCCCAGCTGATGCAGCCACAGTGATTGTATTTCCATCTACACTGTTATGGCAGGAAGTAGATTCTGAAATTGAGACAGCTGATTGTAAGCTTTCTGTTAATATTAATAAAAATATATGGATTTTAATATATTTCATGATTTCCCTTTGTGTATGGTGCAGCCACATCGTTTCATTTACCCTGAAATATTAATGACCAGCAGCGACAGAAGATGACTGATCCGCTGGTATTGAGCTACAGACAGATAAGTGACTTGGAGCAAATGGCCTTGCTATTGATTTATGTGCTTCCCAGAATGGGATTCCTGTCACGGCATTGGAGGGTGTTAAGAGGATCCAGTTATCTGTTGCTTTAACATTAGCGTGATTGGCTGTCTTGCACAGTCCAATACTTGGTATATTGGAGATCTATTGGTGTATTTAGTGTCTCTATTGATGTATTGGTATATATTGATATTGCTATTTCTTAATCAATATGTCTGTGTGTGTATTTAGAATTAAGGTTCCAGGGGTGGTTTGTTTGATTATTCCCTATTTCTTCTCACTCAGGTCCAGAGTTGAGTCACTTGAGGACTGAAGGGGAAAGTGAGAAGGATCAAGACGCCCAGAGATCCCAGGCTTGGTGGCTACATGCTCAGTTCTCTTTGGTTTTGAGAAGAACAACGATACGAATCAGCCGGAACCATGGATTTTGTAATGAAACAGGCTTTAGGTGGTAAGTACTCAACTGTTTCCACTTGTTTGATCGCACATGAACGCCTCAGTGAACAAAGAAAAGTCAAATCAGTCAGAGTCAGGGAGATCTGTGGCGACTGAACCGCTCAACTGTTGGTTGGTCATCAGTCGACATTAAAGGTGAGCACAGGATGAATCCTGATGATGCTGAGGATTTCTTTAAAATCTAGCACCACCATCAGGTCAAAATGAAAGTAGTTTAATGCTTTGGTTAAAGATCACAGACCTGCACAACATAGTTATATAATACATATAAAATACATAATTAGCAACACTAGCATGCCAAGCTAGCCTGCAGTATGACATTAGCTGTAGCATGGCTATAATGAGCTTCAGTTAATGGCTTTGTATTTACATTGATTTTTATATAAGCAGCTTCATCTGCGAGGTGTAAATGGTCACATGACCACATCTGGAAACCACCATCTTCTCAGACTAGGTTTCTTTATTGTTCAGTGTTTAAAAACTTGATTGAAATGGGAAGGACTGTTTGGCGTTTTGTGGATTTGTTTCATTTTCAGGCTTTATTTTGATTTAATGTTAATTATTCTGGAAGAAATTAAGAAAGAGACCCCCAACACCCGTAGTAAACAGCTGATTCAGACAGCAGATACCTGCCAGCAGAAGGTTTTTCTGCTGTGGTGGATGAACGCCAAGCTAGCATTGAGCTGGCCTTTCTGCAGGGAGCAGCTGTCTACAGGCCCCCTCATCTTATTATTGGACTATATCTGTAAAGTGCTTCTGCTTTAGCTCTTGCAGGACAGAATAATCACCAGGATAATGTGACGCACTTTGCTCAGACAACCGTCTTCTTTGATAAGTTCATATCCGTGCCCCTGGTTTTCATTTCCACCCCAGGTGACTCGTACGTTGGCTGAGGTTGGACTCACTCAGTAAGAGAAACATAAAAAAGGGCCACGTAAATGTTCTTGTAAGTGAGGGGCCTCCGGGGGGCCAGAGGTCAGTGTCTCCTTAAATCAACCCTCTCATCTAGTTTCATCAGCTCAGTGACCACCAGCCAGAATGAAATGAGATTTATTCCTTTATAGCTCAGGCCTCTCACCCCCCTCACTCCCTCCCATCCCTCGTCCAGCTCACATCCCATAGTTCTCATTTCTTCCTCTCGGTCTTTACTCCATCAATTTTCCTTCCCGGCTCCCTTGTTCACTTTGTCCTTTGCCTCATTTCTTCTTCCTTTCTTTGAACACACCAAGCTAATGTGACTGCTTGACGGCTTTCTTCTGGACAGTTGGAGTCTGGAGTCTGGATAAAGCTTTGCACCAATACCAAGGTGCAGATCCCTTACATGCCCTGCAAATGGGTCGAAATTGCATCAATGTGAGCGACACACTTGTGCTTCTCCTTAGAATGTACAGACAAATTCTTTCTGCCATTGGAGCTGTTGAACAACAGTCAAAGCTAATGACAAGGTTGCTGCAGCTGAAATTCGCGAAAACACTCCCAACACAGCTCTGCTATGAGTCAAACCCAGCTGGAACCTACATCATAAAGACCTGGTATGAATAAAACTGACTTGTACTGCCAACTGTGAGACCCAGGCACAACAGAAAAGCTGTGTTTTTGCTTTATTTGATCCACTGGCTGCTAGCTTGCCAGGCTAATCCGACACATTGGCTATGCTGTATCGCTTTGCCTTTTCCCCGCAGGGCGTTTGTTGTGTGCTTCCAACCTTGGACACACATGAAGCCAACGATTGGCACAATCAGAGACACAAAGAGAGAAATCTTTTAATGAAATTCAGTTGAAAATAATCAAAATCAAACCTGAACTGTTATTAAACAAAATGTCAGCGCCTGACCCAATTCATCTTCATACTTTATCTGGGTATCTAACGTCTGTATGGTACAGTAGCCTCCACCTCTTCATCCATCCATCCATTCCTCTGAGCTCACTGAAGGCCTGGGATGGGGCAATTTCCCTGCTCCCCATGGCTTGATCCCTCTTTCTTTTCCAGTTCACTCATCCATTCTCTCCTGCAGGCTTTTGGCAATTTACTCCATCTTTCTCCATTCAGTCTCCGCTCCTTACATCCATCCTTTCATCCTTCCTGCAGTGAGCAGTGCAGATTAGGTTGTTAGCAGTCTTCTTCCCTTGACACAGAGTCCTCGTCTATTCTTGCATCCCTTTCTTATTTCCTTTCTTTTCCTCAGGCCTTCTTTCTTTGCATGTTATAGGCAACTGTGCAGCAGTTTGCCCCTCCATCAGCCCCTCCATTCCCACCTCTGTCCATCCATCCCAGACTGAAGTGTTGTAATTTGCCTCCTGTAGAGGTGCTGTCTAGTGCCGTGACCTTTTCTCCTGGAACAGACTGGCATTTATTTCATTGGGGCGCAGCTGGACGTCCATGAATATATACACACACAAACACACTCACACAGATGAGGTTTCAGTCGCGGCGTTAGTCCTGAGGGGAACGAGACCATTTCCAGATGAAGAGCACTCCAGCCAATGGGAGTGCTGTGTTTAAGTGGGAGCGTCAGGACATCAATCAAACAATCCTGCAGTGTTCCTCCTGCGTAGAAATGACTTAAATGGTCCAACTAAGCTAATTTTATATATTGTAAGCTAATTTTATATATTGTGTTTGTCTTATTATAATTACTAAAAGAAGAATTTAATCTCAGTTTAAACCCAATTAAATGCTCTGATCTGGAGCTTCCTGGGTACTTACACGTATGTTGAAGTTGACTGAAAGACTTACTACTTTACACCAGTAATTAACTGAAATTAATCTGAAACGCACCAGTCTTTCTCATTTTGTTTTATGTGTCTTGGCGTATTGGGGTTTGTTTGGTCTGTGGGCGCAAAAAATAACCATGTGAATTTAAAAAGTGTGTGTTTTTTATCAGCACAGACACACACACAAATTCGATTTCGACACAAGCAGTCGGACACAAACAAGAAGACAATGTGGGCTGGTGCACAAGGACAAATGTGCAACCAAAGCCATCCACTCTGTCCAACTTACCCGCGCTCACGCTTCGATCTAATTTAGCCTGACACACACTCAGGCCAGGCCTCGCTAATGTCATTACATGTTGGACACCTCTTGAACATTTCATTGGTCCAGACTGAGGTATGGATTTCAGCTGCGGGCCACAGATTGTATTTACTGGTTGTTTAATTAGAAATCGGATTTATTGGAGTTTCCACGTTGTGTTAGATTAATCAGTGGAGAACAGCGAGGTGGATCTGTGCACCAGACTGTGAGCCTCACTGTGGAGAGACCAGTGTTACCAGACATGGCGAGTTGTCTACTTTAAAATAGCTCACAAACTATGATATCACAAAATCAGCACTGCCTGGTTTGACTAGTTTTAACAAGTCCGGTGTATCGTGTTTGGTGTATGATTGTGCAAATTCAGATACGGTACAGCGATTGGTTCTTCAGCTCACCTGTTTGTCAGGTATCTGCACCTGTTTGCACCAAAGCCTTTTGTTTTCTAGTGTGCAGCTACACTTTGTTCTGCTCGATGATACGCCCAGTTTGTTTCACCTCAACTCACTCAGCCGGACGTTGAGCTCATGTTACTGTATTTCTTGTTAAGGTGGTGGGTATTTCATTTGTTTTTGCTCCGACACATCAGTAGCAGGTGACTTATCTGTCACATCGCCATCACTCTTATGCATCACTGATGCTGTGGCAGCAGTTGCAGTGGACAGCTCACCCATTTCTCCATTTCTAACGGTGATGGAAGGAATATTTTGGTTAAAGAGTTTCATTTCTGTAAAGGTTTATGACAATGAGCGGCGTCCATCCCGTCTGATGCTGTTTTTCATGAATGAAGCTGGGTAGCTATTTGGTTAATTGGGAAGATGAGATACTCTTTCTTAATTCTGTCAATGAACAATCATGAGTCCAACCAAGACAAATCTGAATCAATGAGCAAATCGAACATGTGGGAGGTTTTTCTTCTGTTTCTCTATTCATATGCCATCACAGCTCAGATGGCATCGTCCTCACCATGACCAACCTGCAGCTCAAACTGTATAGGAGAGTCTTTTTCTCGTTAAATACACCTGAGCAAAGGTTTGTCCCTCGTGCAGACTCTTGCACAAAGCCAAATTTGACATGAACAGGGATCAAAGTTAATTTGAATTGGCAAAAATATCAAGGGACTTCCCAGAGACAATTAATTTAGTCCAGTGCAACCCTACCACACTGTATATGGGTGAGCAAATATTAGCTGAAAGGTGTCGGTTGTGTAGGTGATTAGATGCAACCACTGCGTCTCGCTGCAGCTCCATAAAAGTGTCGTCAAAACAGGTATTTTGTTCCCAACGTGTCCTCCTCCCCTCGCTGCCTTCACCAGGATATCAAACACATTCTCATAAAGAAGCTCATATCAAAGATAACGTTCAGAGAATCTCTGAAAGATCAGCGTGGACAGGTCCTGACCGGGCAGCCTGCGCTCACCGTTTCATTTCCTGTGCAGACGGGTTGATGGCGAAGCAGGCGAGGAAGGCGCAATAACAGGGAGCCGCAGGCGGGCTGATTAGCTGACCACATACTCTCTGCAGAAACACACAAGTAATGTTCATGGTGCTCAAGGGCACTTCTGCAGAACACGTCGGTGCTGGTGATGTAACCACGAGGCCGCCCTGCGTCTGATCGATGCGCCTGAATTTTTCCACCAGTCCAGGCGCTCGTGTGACTTATGGGGGCGTAATTTGGCGATGGAGGTCATCCATTATTTAAATGAGCTCCATTTTTCAAACTCCTCCATCCCTAACAAATTATCCGGCAGCAGTGCCATCCATCTGACCGGCTGGAGGGGGAGTCAATGATCCATGCTTCGTCTCTCTGATTTCCTCTGTCTTGTGTTCTCCTCCTAACCATCCTCGTGTTCTCCATCATTTCTCAAGTTTCTCCCTTTTTACTTCTTCTTCACACTTGGTCTTACTCAAAACTTTGAAGTTCTCGTGATAACTTTAAGAAACAGAAAAGTTAGTTTGAAAGCAAACTGAATAAGCTTCCAGAAAACTGGAGGAAGCATTATAAAGTTTCTCAGTGTGGACAGAAGACCAAAACAGCTCCGACATTCTGCCTTAGGAGAAGGAAATGAACTTTGTGTGAGTCTCCAGCTATCATTCATACATTACCTCCATCTTAAACATGGCAACTCTCCTCCCAGGCTGTGGACAAACACATCGACTTCGGCTGCAAATGTCACGGTGGCATAATTAAATGTATTTGACAAATGAATTTCTGTCACAGTTTCTTTCCGGTTCCCCAAAACTTCACCTCAGGCGCGTAAATATAGTTTTGCAGTTGCAAATTTGCATTTTTCAGTCGGTTTTTGTAATCCATCATAGTTTTCATCAAAACTGACAACCTATAGCTTTTCCCCTTCCTGTCTTTCTATAGTTCCTTCTTTTGCTTTATCTCCTTTTGAATCCCTCCCGTCACACCCGACAGTAGATATCAGCCTTCAGGCAAGAAGGACGGACTGTGAAGCCACGGCTGTTCAGATACGTTAAAGCCCAGTTTGCATTTTTAGATAAATGCTATGTTCCTGATAGTCTTCACTCTGTGGCTTCAGCTCGAGATGATACGGCTCATTTAACCTTTTGATACCCGAGGACGATTCGCTGAGTGATCACGCCAACATTATTTTGTGCCCAACAGGCAGATGTACACATTTCATACTTTGTTGTAAGAAATAATCATGTTAATACTGTCTGATTACTATGTTTCCTTTGATAAAGGCTCTCAACACATCTTATACCACTTCTATATTTATACCAGGAACGCAGTTCTTGTGAAAACTTCTTAATTTGTCTTAATTATCCAGAATAACAGGGATATTGTATCAAGAATGGCACGTTACTTGTATACAACTAGAAGGAAATGGATCAAAAATTAGTATTAAAAATGATGCAAGATGCAAACATGCATCAACGTATTCCCAGTCCCACCTCATCACATCCGGATGCTTCTTCAGGAATCCTCAACGTTACTTTTAGGTCAGCTGGGTGTCACCATGTTTTGAACAGCGTCTGTAGAGGTTATTTTCAAGAGCAGCTTCTAATTTTAAAAGCTCGTTTGCCTAAAATTGCCCGGTCATAATCATAAATTTCACTCACTGCTATTATTCCTCCACAAGCAGCAGAGACATTCATACAGCCCATTCCTTAATGAGCTTCAACCAGATTTACCAAATTAACGAGGGCTCTCTGCTGCCCACTGTTTGGTGAGGCATTCGAGGAGCTGTGCTGCATCTCTGCCTCTTTGAGTTTGGAGCTTGTGTGCATTTAAGTCCCTGTGGCTCAAAGACGTGGCTCACAGAAAGACTGAGTGAAGTAATGAAGGACTGAATGCACAATATGAGGACTGGGGCTGTTTGAGCACTTTGCCTGGAATTGCCCACCTTTGTCTGCGGTGGAGGTCTGTGAGCTGTCCTCTAATGGACTGGTGGAGGAGGCGAGAGTGGAGGAGGGAGATGGACAGGAAGCAGAGGAAAGAGTAAAGATGGTCGAGTCCTAACGGCAGTGATGTTGGTAAAGTGATGGTGACAGAATCGAACACAGGGAAGAAACCCTGTTTGAGAAGAAGAAACAGAAAAGAGAAGAGCGAATGAATGAAAGGGAGTGGATAAAAGAAGACATAATCAAATTATGTCTTGAGATATCACTTTAATAGAGAAAAGAGAAAACAGAAACAGGGGGAGGGTAGAGGAACAGTAGAGGACAGAGGAGAAGGACAGCGGATGGATGGATGGATGGATGAATGCATGAAAGAGAAAACGCTCCACCTCTCTGGGTAGTGGAGTAATAATGACTTTCCCATTTCATTTACTCTCTGCAGCTTGTTGTCCTCCGCTCGTTGACCAGGATCACTTTACGCTCCTGCAGTCATACTCGAATTTTACAAGCACACACTTGAGCTCTCTGCTGCAAATGTGGATTTATGTTGTGCTGGCACTCTGGCTCTAGGTAGCAAAATCATCTTTTATCATTATTTACTTTATTCTTATACTTTAAATTTTAAATTTCACTAGTGTTGCATACTATTTCACTTTTTATTGATTTCTTTTAAACTATTGAAAAAGCACCAACAGTAAAGAGGAAAACCACAGACCCTGAGTAGCTCCAGGGGACTCATGGACTTCCTGGAAAACAACCTAATGATGGATTATCATTATTGATTATATCAACCTGGATATGCTCACACACAGCACATGTATGCATGCGACTTTCTCCATACAGTAGCTCCAGTCCATATGGTGTGTGTTGGAGTGTTTTAACACAACGAAGCACACACAGCGGACAGTCTGACCTTAACCCGACTCCCCAGCGAGTCCTGAGGAACATTTCACCGCCCTCCTCCCTCCCACCAGCTGAGTGCTAATTTGTCATCCTCAGGTTTGCTGCCACCACACAGCGCTGCAGGGCAATTAGGACCACTGTATGAGTCTGCTGCAGAGCGACAGGACCCGCCACCCCTGGCTTCACGCAAACACAAGAGGGGACCATGCAGTCCTTAAAGCCACATTTCTTTAGAGTAATTTACTGTGGTCCCTCAGAAATGTTCTCTTTTGGCCCCTTAAAGAGGCAGTAATTCAGGTTTTTATTGCTACATAACACTAAATGACCGCAATACATCTGCGAGGGTTGATAGGGCCGGTAATCAGTAGCGGTGATTGAATCATTAATGTTTAACGAGCTTCCCGCCGTTCAGAAGTAACGTTCAGTCTTGCAATGTTCTCAAACCAAAACCTCCACACAGGAGTCACAGGAGGAACCTTAACCTAAACAGTGTGAGGTTGGTAGGAGACAATGACCATGTGAAGGGTGGTAAATTTATTATTTTCATTATTAATTAACCTGTAAATTAGTCTGTAGCCTGTGATATCTGAAGAAAGGCCATGCTGTTGCCTGAATAAATCAATTTTATATTGTTCAATGTGAAGATCTTAGTACAACACAGCATGTCAAACATTAGCACAGTAGTGGTACATGCTCCTATGTTTTTGATCTTTTTTATGTTTAGTGGGGCTTTTATGGTTGAAACGTGGAATAAATGGTAATCAAAGTGTTTAAATGTCAGATACAGCAATTCGAGATTTGTGGACTTTTGTTTTGAAGCTTTGCATAAACTTGTTTATGGGAACACAGTACTTGGTAAGGACTCAGCAATCACTAGGTAGCCACATTTTATCATCTATTTTACTGTAAATGGGACGATAATTTACAGAAAGAACATCATCTATTGCATTAAACTAAGGATTGAGACCATGACCTCATTAGGAAAATGCTTACTGAAATAAGAAATTGCTCCGCACTATGAGTCGCCCCCTGCTGGCCATTAGAGTGAATGCAGGTGTAAGGGATATCCACATTTCATGATAACAGGCGTGAATTTGATTTTGCATTTTACAAGTTAAAATCAAAATATTGCAGAACACAAGTAGAACTTTTGACCTTTTGGTGGTGTTAAAAGTTAGTGGTTCATCAGGGTTATTGGGAATTAACCACTGGGGACAATGAATGTCTGCACCACATTTCACCCAAAGGCTGTTGAGAAGCCAGTGTTTTGGTTAGTAAGCCAAAGACAGATTCCTTTTTTATATCTGCAAAATAACACCACGTTTTATAATCATGAAAATAAACGAAATCAGCGCTGACACTGAAAACTCATGAATAATTAACTGTGTGGCATGTGTAAAGCAGACGATCAGAATTAACTTTGATTAGTCCGCCTTTAGCATTCTGTTTGATAAATTATAGATTTAAGCCTGTTTGCAGTCAGTCACATTCAGTAGCTATTGAAAAACCAATGACTTTGAATGCAAATGCAGACGACAAGCTACAACAGCCAATGGCCTGGTTCATTAATTTAGGATGCAGTGCCAAAAATACACCTCTCCTTTGTTCACACCCTCGCGTTTTCCTCAAATAGTCTCCTCAGTGGTGAAACATATTTAGCCTTTATTCTGACTCTGGCTAAAGAAAGGTGCTAGATGGCAAACCAGGCCGCCAGCCAGGCTCTCCTCTCACCAGCGCCTGAGAGGCAGATCAATACCCAGATGAAGTTTTCTCTCCGCTGGAGAATCCATAATTCATACACGCTAAGGTGGTCCTGTATTTACTATCGATCAGACAGAGGTAACAGCAGCAATATCGATAGGCCCGAGGGAGTCGCTTTCACGTCTAGAAAGCAGCTTCTGTGACAGATAAAGAGGTGAGCTTGTTGTAGGAGCAGAGGCTGATGAAACGAAGGAAACTGGAGGCGCCTTTGTGCAAGGCATCTAACCCCAAAACATCCGGTCCACCTGATCAGTTATGACACACGTTTAATACATATACGTTATGTATATTTTGTGAAAGAACAGCACCTCCTTTATGTGACATGATGCGACTCAGCAGATTCGCCTTTGATTTCAAACGCTTGCCGTATAATATTAACTGTGTTGAAATATAACACTGATCTGTGATTAATGAACAGGTTTATTCAAAGTGAGGGTGAATACCTGGATGGGGAGGCACAGGTAGCGCTGACAGATGGCCGACACCAGATGGGAAAATGTATCTTCCTCTGTCTCAGTGGTTCTTTGAAGCGTCTCCAGCTGGCTCTTCGTCTTCCGTCTTGTTTTTCCAAGATGCCTTGAGGATCTTCAGGGAACCCCGTCGCCACATAATCCTCAGAACTGCTAACGCGCAGTATTTTCAAAGTTGATTATGACAGACGGACGTGGGTGTCACCGTACATGTGGTCTATTGTCATGTGTTTTTATTCAGATAGTCTTATGAGGAATAACAAAGTCTAGACGTGAAGAGTCTCTTCTTTTCTGATTATTGGGGGTGCCAATAATCAGGGTTGACTACATTTGGTTATCCAAACCTGGCAAATACAACTGTGGCTGTTTATGTAACAAAGATATTTATTATTTCCACCTGCAGATATTGTCAGGATTGATAAAAGTCCGTAAACCAGCACAGTCAGCCATTGTTTACCTCCAATATCTGCATCTCTTTTCTGTCCAGGGGCCACCAAAGACATGGGTAAGATGCTGGGTGGAGAGGAAGAGAAGGACCCGGATGCAGCCAAGAAGGAGGAGGAGCGACAGGAGGCACTGAGGCAGCAAGAGGAGGAGAGGAAGGCCAAACATGCCCGCATGGAGGCAGAGAGGGAAAAAGTACGGCAGACCATCAGGGACAAGGTAGGAAAATTCCCCCCTGGTTTGACAAATGCTTTAACTTTCAGACTTTCAAACCTGATACAAACAACACTTCTTATATCTGCTCTCAAACCAATAAATCTGGTGGCCCCTTATCAGGGTCATCATTTTAAAAAAAGATTGTGTTTAATCTTGGTTTTTACATTTTTGACGCACTTCCAACACATACACAGTAAAGCCTACAAGGTGCAGTTGAAAACTTAAATCACTTAAATTTGACTATCATCCTATTCAAAGTACGATCATCACCTTGTGCACCTCTCCTGCCACATCTGGATCAAATCCTGAAAGTCCTGCTCTTTGAGAGTATAAAGAACAACATGCAACTTGCATTGGATCTCCAGCATTGTGTCAAAATGGCGACAATGTTTGGGAAGAGGAAGACATTGCAAAGTCGTGAGGTTCAAACATTAGCTCTAAGACATCAACCTGAGGTACAGCTCTTCATTGGGAAAAGTTCAATGGCCCTGCAAAGTTAAATGACCCTTTATCACCTCTCGTCCTCTCTCTCTGTTCAGTATGGGCTGAAGAAGAAAGAGGAGAAAGAGGCGGAGGAGAAAGCCGCCATGGAGCAGGCCTGTGAGGGGTCGCTGACACGCCCGAAGAAGGCGATCCCGCGGGGCTGCGGAGACGACGACGAGGAGGACGAGGAGAGCATCCTCGACACTGTCCTCAAGTTTCTGCCTGGACCTCTACAGGACATGTTCAAGAAGTAAATAAAACAAAACAAATCAAATGAACCCTAAATTCAGGGTCCAGTCTGGCCTGAGCTAGGCTGCGGGGCAAAGGGAGGCGGGGATCTTTGCATTGGGGTGGAAAGGGTTGAGCGAAAGAAAGACTGGGGGGAATGGTTTGGGTATTTGTATGAAGACAGGGTTTGAGTGTAGATTTGGGGCATGTAGACTTTGCTGGCAGCAAAATGGATTTGGGAGGGGGGTTCTTGCCAAACTGTTAGAGGCTACACACTGCCTTTCTAGAAATCTTTTACTTTGTTCTTTTCTACTCCTCGACGATGGCGTCACTCTTCCCCTTTTTATTTGCCACAATTGCTGTACAACCTTTCAACTGCCACTTAGCACATTTCTTACAATTAGTATGTTTTTGGGCATTTTCCTTTTGTTATTTTTACACAGATGAAGGTCAGACATTTTGATTGGTTGGCCATCATCTGTTACCAGGCAATGGTGACCAATGGAGAACAGTATTCCCTCAACGAAGGGCAGCGGACGCTTCCGTCCTCTCGCTTCTGTGGTTTTTCAAATGGAGGCACTGCCACCATGTTTTCCAGTAGATGGAGCATGTTGTGTTTATTTTGATGGGTGTTTTATACTTTTATGAGCCTGGTGTAGTTCTTTATATTGAAGACAAAAAAAAAATCAACATTTGAGTTTTTAGGACATGTGCCTTCATATCATCTCCTCCAGCAGAGGAATTGTAAATGAGGGTTTCATTTTCAGTCAAACAGGTGTACAGTTGTTGATAGCATGTAGGCACTTGTTCAAGGATACATAACGGACACTTTTGGAATAATGTATTTGATATAAAGTTGGT
Organism: Datnioides undecimradiatus; assembly: GCA_008933995.1. Classification (NCBI taxonomy): domain Eukaryota; kingdom Metazoa; phylum Chordata; class Actinopteri; order Lobotiformes; family Datnioididae; genus Datnioides; species Datnioides undecimradiatus. The sequence continues at coordinate 5,408,156 of WARS01000043.1, read as the reverse complement.
TAGTTGGCATATCTTGGGGTTTCCAGAAGCAATTGTTCAAACACTTCTGGAAATCCAAGACCATGTTTTGAAGGGCGATCAGTTTGCATAATGATTTCCAAACATAATCCAATGGTACCTTTACAGAAGTGCGACTTTCTAAGCAGCCAGGTAGACTTCCATCATGCTAAAAAAATTAAATATAAGATCTTAAATGTCTTAAGAATTCGTATCAATATATAATTTTTTGGAATAGATTTTATTTCAACTCAAGGCATCATCTGTGCATGCAAACAAGACTCATTTTACCTTGTTTGAATCCAAAATAAATCACTGGTGTTTTGTCCAGAAATGACAGATTTAGAGAAATATCATGATATTAGGTTGTGTGTGTTCCCCATAGACAATCAAAGCATTGACCACTTGGAAACAGTGGGGGTAGCCGGTACTGTACATGTTGTCATTTCCTGTCCCACCATCTCTGATTGGTTAAAAGTGGGTTCTACATTTAAGCACTCGATTAACTGATTGATATTAAGTGGCTCTTAGTTTGAACTATTCACATTTGCTTCTTTTGTTTCCTTTTCACACATGAATGCAAATGCCAGGCAATGTCTGGATGTTTTCTATACTTATTTACTTAAGTTATTACTTTTTTGTGAATGTGCTGCCAGTTTATTTTAATGCAACTGACATTGTGATTTAACTCACGGTCTGAGCTAACCTTTCCCCTCATCTTTTGATGCATAAGTTTGATCGAAGTTCATCAACATCGAGACCAAAGAAATACTGGTGAGACCTTACTATTTCTTTTGTCAACGCCGAAAACGAAGACGTGCATGCCGAACCTGGTTTTTATTGTGCGTGCGAGGCCTGCAGAGGAAACACAAGCAGCCTGTTCAGCGTGTGCATGCATCCCAAAGACCAACACTAAACTTAAACGATACTTCCTCCTGTTTTCCAAAAGTATTCCATGGCTTATTAAAACTAGATTATATAACTGTAGACTGAGCCTGAGAAAACCGGTTTGTGAGTTGCTGCATCTCACTGCCTGAAGAGCTCGCTTAGAGCGGAGTATAATCTGCATCCTGCATCTCTTAATCCAACGAAATATCATAGTGATTTGTCATATAGCATTTAAGTAGGTGTACTGTAAATGGAAACAATCTCTATTTAGTGAAACTACCTTAATATATGGACATTTATCAGTAAAACAAAGCATGTTGGTTATTCCTAAATGATCTGGTGGTTTTTCAGTGGTTAGTTATGTGACGATGTATGATTAATACATTGTTCCATGAGTTTGTAACTTAAAATAACATTAAGGATTAATAAGACTAATGATGAAGTTGTCATAAGCACTATAAAGGCATTTCTTTTCCTTTTTTCTTTTCATTTTCTAGCTCAGATAGGACTTTTCACTAGACAAAGCCATATTGTTTAGATTGCAATAATTACTTAAAATGATAAAAAGAGAATATTTCAACATTGAAAGTCAAGTGTCTCATGTTTGTTTTCTGTAAAATTAGGGAAAAAAGATATCTGTTTGTAAATCCTCACCATTCTTGTATCTTTAAAGATGTATACTAATGTATACGGAAAGAAAATGTACGTAGAAAAAAGAAGCCATTGTTATAACTGTCTCAGTGTGCTACATGTGTACTGTAAGTGTGTGTGTTTATATGTGTGTGTCTTTCTACATGTCTGTGATGTGAGACCATGTTGTTGACTCATATAGTCCTGGTTTATACTATGTAAGTGTGTCTTTGAACTATTTTGTGCACAGGCAGAAGCTAGGGCGGCTCCCTGGTTTCGCCATGTCTAAAAAAGATTATAATAATAATAATACTTAACACATTCCTTTCAAAATGTTGAGCATGCAAATGTTTGGTAGAAAACGAGAATACACCAAATGTCAAAAGACAAAAAAATAGACAATTTCCTGTTTCTGTCGGAGTCTCCAGGCAACAGAATCTGTGCGTTGGATCCAGAAAGGTCGGCGGTTCGATGGGCTTGTTGAGTGTTCGATGTTCTTTGTTGTCTGAGGTTTGCTGGAGCTTAAGGTTGTGATCACGCACTAACAAAAAACCCCACGCTGTGTCCCAGGTTTGTCGTAGTTTGAGAAGCAGCCACAGAGGAAATGTGAGAAAGTTAAGTAGATTCAGACAGAGTTTGGTTGCTTTGTGAGGTGCTCGAGGTATTAAGTCTTAAAAGCAGTACCCTGCTCTCTTGTTTTCAAACTTAAAGCTAGCATTGGAGTTCAAAAGTCACAGTTTGGTCAGTTGGTGCAAACATCAGCGCAAATTGTGAATTGGGACGCAGCGTCTGGTTGCTGGGTCGATTTTACCAACTATAACTTATCATTGCAATATATGGTTAGCATATTTCCTTGACTGCTAACTCCAGGTCCTACAAATCTTGCAAAACCACTAACATCACAGGAAGAGTGATGCATTTTTATACCAAGTGGTTTGAACCAATCAGTTGCTAAACAGCAGCTGCAGTCTTGCAACTACTGTTGTCCGGTTGTTTTACAGTCAAGATAATGAAAACATGGTTGCTATAACTACTTCTGTCCATGCAGCTTGTACGTCGTGGGTTAGGAACCTCAGTTAAAGCAACTTGATGCGATACGGCCGCCGAGACGTTGCCAGTGATCACAACCTTAAGGCATCAACTCTGAGATTTACGGAAGGCTTTTAAAAAGAAAAAGGGAGACGTGCAATTAAAAGATGAAGAATAGAGACGGTAACTAAATAATTTGCTTTTTCATAGGTTTAATACAAACAAACTTAATTAAGATGTTAATGTAAACATCATGCAAACTGTCATGTCTCTACTTAAGAGACCGACCTGCAGAGAGATTTATTTTAATGCAGTCGCTTCACTCATCATCATAAACCGGCCACCCATGTTTGAGTAGTGTCAGCCACACAGGTGAGAGAGGTTACGGTGCAGAAACTGATTTGTATTTTAGTGCCACGTGCTTCGTTTGAGTTGTCTGAGGCGAATTACCTCAATTCATTTTATTTATTACATCAGCAAAGGGATCCCCATAATTCCCTCCAGACCAGTTTCTCCTACAGCACAGGGATTAAGTTTATCCGAGCCTTGTATCTCCCGGGTGAACGGGAAAAAGGGGGGGCATAAATCCTGGACTAGGCTTAATTCATGGGCTCTTCATGGAAACTACAGCCATACATCCTCTGTATGTAAAATAGTCTCTCAGCGGGACTCGTCTCGAGGCGTCACAGCGTGTGAACCGCCTTTAAGAAAAGGGCTATTACCATGTCATCTGTATGCGAGGTTAGTGGTAACTCATCTGTCGCATCTGTGCTTGTCCTGGCGTGAAGTGTTGTTGTTTCAACTCATTCTGGTTGCATGAGATACTTAAGTGTGGGCAAATTGTGTTTGTGGAGCCGCTACGGCTTTTCAGTTTAGATAAATCTTTGGGTTGATAGACAGTAGTGTAAACACAAGGAGTTGTCCCTGGAAGTTGGGGGTAGGGGTGGGGGTTATAAACAAAAGTATTATTTTACATGGAATATATCGACTGTAAGTATATTTTCCTATCAGAGACGTAGATGTGGGTGAATGAGAGAGAAGAAAACTGCAAAGTGTAGATATTGACATGAAAGGCCTCAAAGACATCAGACAGCCACATCAGATCCTGACTTCTCTGAAACATCTGAGCTCAAAAGGTTGCCATTGACGGGATGGCGTTCGGGGGGGACTCAGTCTAAAGAGACTGAAACTGAAAAACTGGATTATCAAAGCATCTTCTGTTGTCAGGAGCCCAGAAACATTCAGAGAACCGAGAAACAGGCTTGGGTTGAAGCTGCCTTTCAAAACCACAGTTCGTTCTCCCCCCAAACAGAGATTCTCCATTAGCTTTGGTGATATTTCTCATGATTATTATGAGTACTCTCATGAGTATCAACATAAAATCCGGCAGAGTGCAACAACAGAATGCATGCCGTCAATGTTTACGTCTTAAATATGACTTTACAAAAAGCAACAAGCGACTGAAAATGGAGATGACGTCTCAGAATAAAGACTTTCCTTCAAACTTTATCGTTCATCCAACTCCAAACAAGGTTGGACTCTCCTGAACGCTGCAGTGATGTCATGACACTTGTCTCTCTCGTAACAGTTTTACGTAAACTTGAATATATTATTGTAACTGCCCTGCTGATTCCTGCCAGTACATCCCGAAGCGAGAGTCGACGTGTCTCGCGTTCGAGAGTCGAGATCTTGGTGAGCTCTAGTTTGCTGTGAGCACAACTCTTACTGTGAAGAGCCACTCTCTGAAAAACATTCCAGTCTTTTTGGCATTTGCACTAGAATACGTTGAAATGTTACACTAATGACGGTTGTGGCATCTAAGGAGTCGACATTATTAGCTACCTGTGTTTTGTTTAACATCTGCCTGCCCTCTAAACAGCTAAATAGCTAAAATAAATGAATACCTGGCAGCAGTCCCTTTAGTTTGGCCATTTGTGCCAATCAACACGATTGGGTGTGTTTACTTGTTTGCTGATGATGTGACCTTGTCCTGTTCGCTGCACCAGCTCCCTTCACTGATCGGTGAGGCAGCTGGAGACCCCGTGTGGAGGGGCTGGGATTGACATGGACTAGGGTAAACACTGGAAACTGGTGACAACAAAATGTTGAGGAAAATTATCAAACAATTAAATTCAAAAACAGGATAAAAAGGGATAAACAACTGAAAAAGGGAATGGATTTTGATTATAGTTCCTACAATTGAATCAAGAGGGTCTTTCTTTTTAATTCAGGGTGAAAACAATTTCAGGGTGCAGAGGTTAAGAATGTAAAATATGAGTTCTTATGCTATTTTTTCCTTAATTGCATGTCATATACTCTATGTGGAGCCCAATCACTGTAAAACTGTCTCATCGATGGAATTGAATCATTCTTTTTGGAAACTAAATGCATAACACTAATAAAAAAATGTTTATAAAAAGTTATTTGTGTTTTTATTTGCTTTCGTTTTGCTTGTTTCACAAATTGCATGGGTTTGACTGATTGCTGAGTCCTGACTGAGTCCTGAAATGCACTTTTAGCAGCTAAACAAGAGAAACCAAAACTCAACTTCTGTCTAAAATCAATGAGGTTTGATTGGTTTGGTTTGCTGCCTTTATCAATGGGCTACAATTTCCAGGAAGGTGCAACAATCAGTCATCAATCAATCATTAATTATAGCTACCACTGTGAATTATTATTTTAGTATGGAGGTCTAAAAACTACATTATCTACTATCTTTGATTGGTGTTGACTTGTAAAGAGGCAGTCAGAGGCGTGAATCAGAGCACTCTGATCACAGGCTGCAGAGCAAAACAAGGCGTCATGATCGCTAAATTCATTCAGAACTGACCCAGACTCTAAACATGACTTGATTTAAGATGCAGTTTGTGTTTCCAGTTCTCTCTGTAGTGCTGACTGGATGCTGCTTTACATTAGTATTTAGATTTTCTTTAAAAATTAACGTTTTTACTAATGATTTAACTGGACTGTGTTAACTGGGAGAGTGCTCCAACTGGCAATGGTAAAAATGAATGGGACTTTTACTTCCGGGATCGCCGGAAATAGCTCCTCCCACTTCAATTCAAACCAAAATGGCGCGCGTTCACCTGAGAGGAAAGACCCCCAGACACCCGTGGACAGGCCCGCGGACCCCTGGTGACGTTTTCTCGTCGTAGATTTGATTTTATACCTCCACGACATCAACAGCAGTGAGCCGCTGTGAAAGCCGCCATGTTAGCAGCAGGTAAAACGATCGTTAATCGCGTGACGTAAGGCTCGGACAAAGCTGGTCTATTAGAGCGAAGAAGGATCACTCTGACTCGTTTCGGCGCCGTAAAGATGTTGATTTACGGCCGCTTGTTTGACTTCAGAGATCAGAACTCTTACTGCGTATAACATCTCAGTACAACAGAAACGCTACTGTTGATACTGAGATTAAATCTCAGCTCAGCTTTTGTCATTTAGTTATGTGAATCACTGTATTAATAGATGCATTTTAATTATTTAAAAGTTAATTAAGAGTCCATGCTATTTAAAGCACCGCTGCGGGAAAACGCCGTTACTGAGCAAAGAGTTTTGAAGGTAGGAAAACTTATAAAACCAATAATAAAAAGTGATTCGTGAAGCAGTCGGCTGAGGAAGCTGGTGTTCCCTCAGTGACCGGCCTCTTTTTAATTAAACAAGTCTCTTCTGTAATTAAAAAAGTTTGCTGTTTGTTCCAGGGTATTAATAACGCTCACAGTGAATGTATTAATCACCAACGGCACCAACAAACAAGCGCTTACTAATCCCATTAAAAAGAAAAAGCTGACTCTCAGTGTGTGTGCATGTGTGTGTGTGTGTTATACGTGTATAACCTTATAGTAGCAATACTTAATGTACGAATAAAGTTGTGTGCATTTGTTTTTGTCACTCTGCACCAGTATTAAGTCACTGTTTGCAGTAAACGCCTGAGAAGCTGTAACTTCCTGCTCTTTATGGAGACCTTGGGTTTAAACTGTGACTCAGTTTCACTGTGAAAACCAGTCCAGGCCTCTGTTCGTGGGGATGGTGTTGATAATTCATCATTTGAAACTGAACTTTAACTGTTTTCCTCTGCAGCAGCGAGCGCGGTGGCAGATTTGTTATAGAAAGCCGCTGCTCGTTTGGATCCGTCATTGTCCAAAAGCCAGCAAAGTGTGATATTAATGAGCTTCTGTGGTTGATGAATGGTGTGAACTTCATCTGTCTCTGTGTTAAACAAACTCGACAATCTGGCCTTTATAACATTATAATATATATCACTCTACTAGACCAAGCAGCAAGATGTGATTATACAGTCTGTTCAGTGAAAAACATTTCAGCTTCAGCTGCTGTATCCCTCCTTATAATAACATTTTATATGAAACACAGTGAATATTGTGACTGATGCATTAAATAAAGATATAAAGCTGCCGTTATATGTCCTATAAGATGTATTTTGTTAATGCAAAACTTGCTTGCAAGCACATTTGAAGAGAATTCACTGCTTTGACAAGGTTTTCTCTCATGACACGGAGCATCAGAGCTGCAGCTAACTATCATTTTCAACTTCCCTTAATTATATATTCATTGTATTTAAATGCTGAAAAACTACAAATCACAACCTCTCAGAGTCTCAGGTGGTGTTTTAATGTGTCTGATCAACTGTCCCGAACCAAAACAGATCCACTTCATGACGATGCCAACCAGGGGAACAGTCTCTCCTGCTTCTCGGTTATCGGAGTAAGTGCCAGTTTCAGTTGAATGTGCACCACTTCAGCGTGGTTACCCTCACAGTGGGGTTGGTTAATGGAGCCCCAACAGCTCACGTTTTCCCCCGACCCACCAAAAAGGTTCAGGATTTAAAGTCTTTTCGTTCCATTTGCATGTTTTCACACAGTTTGGTACAAACAGTCGCCTGCGGTCATCATCACACTCAAACCTGCTTCTCGACGCCACCGCCGCTGCCTTCGCCAGCGTGTTGTAGCCGATGAATTACCGGCGGTGATTTGCTCTTTTACAGTCTTGTTAATCCTGAATGAAAGACTCTGTGACAGATTAGCGTGTGTGGGCTGTTTGTAATTTCCAGAGACCAATAGACTTTTTCTCGTTACGGGGCTTTGAATGACAGACGGCAGAGAAGTGGTTCAGTGTATTTCTGTCTCCTGAGGGAAACACAAGGCATTTACATTTGGAGAGAGCGAGAGGGAGAGATTAGCTATTTATTGCAGCTAATGCTCACATTAAATGGGGACACTGTAAATGCCAAGAACAGAGGTTGTATAATAGTGTGTGTGTGTGTGTGTGTGTGTGTGTGTGTTTCAGTCTATTTTCTGAATGCAGGCGTCTTGGAAAAGGTGTTTTCCACTGTTTCTGCTCACAGTAGGAAAACAAACAATCATGTGGAGAAAATCGTGTTCGTGATATATTTATTTTCTGTAAAATCAGAAACAACACGTCAGAGTGAGAAGCTGTGTGCATGGTCAGCACCAGACGTAGCACTGAGTGAAACCGTGAAATGATTTGCAGAAACAGGGATAACGGGGATGACAATGGGGACTGTTTCTGCAGCTCGGGGACAATAATGTGCAGATTTTCATGAACTCTCTCGTGCAGTGTGATGAACCAGCATGAAACTGAAGGCATCTGCTCACTCTGTGGCAGTTTTCCTCATTTTATCTAGATTAGAGTCCACAGCTGCACCTGAATCACTCCTTTCTGACATCACACACTCACTATCACTGACGTTTTGCACCATTGCTTCCTGAAGAGTAGAAATATTCATATTTGAGAAGCTGAAATCAGAGACTGTTTGCATTTTTCATTAAAAATACTCCAGTGATTCTTCGATTGATCAAATAGTTGACAGTTAATCAATTAATTGTTGCAGCCCGTCAGAATCATCTGAAGTTTCATTTTCCATCACTTTAAATGAAATTCATTGGAATTTCTGCATAATTAACAGACAAAATAATCAATTATCTAAGTAGCTGATTAAATTTCTTTTGACTGACTCATTGTTTTATTGTGCTTGATATACGGCAAAGTGGTAATCCTCCCGAGAGCATGAAACCTGTCCTGCGGGTCACTCTGCCTGACTCCAGCAGAGCGATCATACTGGAGACGGTTCATCCTCTGAGGATGAAATGTGCAGTTTGGTAATTTCAGTTTGTTTTACAACCACAGCTGAATGTTTTGACATGACGGTGGAGACAAACTAAGCACCAGGGGTTCATTGAAACCATTGGGTGCAGCCTCTGGAGACCATGAATTGGTTTAAGTCACAGTTGGTGGTGCTGAAGGAGAGGGCATGAACAAGGTTTATATATTCAGTATATTTCATAGTAAAGCCATGGTTGTAGTAATTCTGACCTGGTGTCCTCAGGGATCGTCCTCTGGGGACTATAATTGTGAATATTAAGTATTTGTGATTTGGCTCAGACCTCCGTTTGAGCCGGAGCCTTCAGTCAGCATGTAGCGCTGCAGATGAGCGGTTTGGTTCGGGCTGCGCGTGTTTCCGCGTCGGTCCCTGTGTTTTCCGGGCGGAGGTGGGACCCTCAGCTGCACTGGGACACAGCCAGGAGGGAAAATCACAGACATTTGAGGCCAAAATGAGGGCTGCACGAAGGAAAGGGAGGGTGACGGATGCAGACCAGAGTCCAGATTGACCGACTGGTGACGGAGGAGGGAAGGCAAGGCGGTGGTTTGGACTCACAGCTGTCTCTTCTCTCGTCTGTGTAACACATCTAGAAACATCTTCTGCACACCCTATCTTACATTGTATCCTATGAAGTCTTTAAACAAGTTGATCTGCACAGAAAATAAGCTGAATTATATTAAAAATAAGACTTTTAAGATTCTGGAGCCTTGGAAATATGGAGATTTCCACATCAGCGTCCATAAAAGCAAAGGATGAAGTCATACTTTCATTTTATTTAAATAGAAAACTGAAACTATGGCTGCTGTGTGATCGTATCGGTCCTGGCATCCGTGCTGCATCTTGGAAATCTGGCGAGAACATTAACAGATCCGAGGTCGGACGCCGGGGGGGCAGGCCTCGCAGGTGCAGCGCGGCTTTACAGCAGGTCGTGCCTTTGGTCGATCTATAGCCCGACCCGACCTCACACCAAATCCCAGCTGCTCGCGCGTTGGCTTCCACATCAGAAGAGGCCGTCAACGTGACAGGCTCATTTACATTTAAAGTGCTCCCTCTGCTGCTGTTCAGCCCACGCTCATCAAGCTCCTGCAGTCATCACTGCAGCTTCAACAACAGGAGGTCAACTCTTGTGTCACGTATGGAGAGAAAACCACCGAACGCTCACAACAACAGCAGCAGCAGCAGCAGCCGTGCAGTGTCGGAGAATTTGATTTTTATAGTTTTATGTTGTCACTTTTAAAGGTCTCTGATATTTGGATATTATTTAATTAAGTTTATATCGATTTAGATCTATTAAGAGACATAGAAACACTTACATTTCCATTAAAAACACATTTTAATTTATAAAATTGACCACAACAGTTCAACACAACCAGATATTAAAGGAAGGATTTATTAGCATAAATTGTTAAACTCAACTTTAATATCTTCTATTTGTTGTTTATAGCTCTTTGTTTGGAAAAACAGCTTTGAATTTTGCAGTTTATGGCAGAAAGTGACCACCGGGCCCAGTTTTTCATCTATACAGCTCCTATTTCTGTCTTAAAACCTTATTTATGATGTAAACATTCTACAAATGTATTAAAACAGACTTCTAAGTGGCGTTCAAAGACTCAAAAAACCCTTTTTTGATTAAAATAATAAACATAAAATCACAGTCAGACCTGATGACTGAAACTCATCCAAAATGTTGTTTTCTGTAGTGATTTCGAGACGCTGATATATAAAAAGATATACCGTATTTATATCGCTGGGTTGTTACTGTGAACAGGAATGGAGGCTGTTTACAGCATCAAAAGTCGGGGTTACACTGTGACGAAACAGGAAAAGCTTCATTTCCTTCTGAACTCTGAGGAATTAACTTCACACTAAGCTTCCAGAGGCAGTTTTATACAAAATTAGGAAAAAATAAACATTTTTCAAACATTTTTGACACTTGTTAAACTATTAAACTCCACAAATGAAGGTACATTTAAAAAATAGCTTTTTTAAAATGTTAAATTTGCCGCTGAGCTGCAGGTTGATGGATGATGAGCTCCAGTTCGCCTGCAGAGCTGTGAGCAGGTGAAGAGCAGCTGCTGTGTCTGTGAGTTGTGAAGCGCCGCCCCCTAGTGGACACAGCGTGACATCACAGGCGGGTCCAGGTGAGGCCGCAGCCGTTCACTGTGTCTGAGACAGTGAGTGACCTCAGAGCTCCAGGCTCTTATCAGCAGCCTGCAGGCAGAGCGCCAACGTTTGTACTGACGCCCGAGTCTTCCCACCAGGCTGGGTTACGAGACGTGGCTGGCGTAAACATCGAAGTGTTTATCAGGCATCACCTCCACATCTATACGCCTCAAGTGTCACATGACGGGGCCGTCACATGACGAGCTGTCACAAGTTATTCTGAGGAGAGCCAATTCACAGAAGCAGCGGGACTGTTGATGTGTTTAAAAGCTATTATTTATTTATTTACAATAAGACACATGTGGAATGGCAGTTAACATATTTACATGTATTTACAAGACAACAAAGCTATTAAAAACACAACTGTTAGGCGGGCGAAGCGCTTCATTAATCACTCTAAAATGAGAAATATCCATTTTCTGCCCTGAAAATATTGATTTGCATTATAAAACCTTTGACTTCCTGCAGCAGGAGAGTCTTAACCTGACACTTTGTTTAACTGTTAATGCAGATTGTGTATTTTTATAGTATATGTAGTATAGTATATATATAGTATAGTATGTCAGAGAAGGCACCTCGGGTGGATCACTCATTTAAGAATGACTTGTTTTGTGCGTGGTTAACTGTAAATGCTCTGTAACTGTTAGTGATTCTACATTAGTGCTGCAGACTTAATGTACAAAGCATGAATGTAACTATAAAACACACTTTTCTTAATATAAGAAACACACAAGTAAAATATGTACAGGTGGACACTGGATGCACGTACGGTCCGTGTGCATTTGAAGGCAGCGACGCCTGGCGTGAGCGAGCGGGTGCGTCGTTTTCAACACGTCAGGCTGTTTCTCAGAGCAGCAAGACAAGTTAATTCACTCAACAGTCGCCTAGTTTGACTTTAAAAAGGTTCTAAAACTGTAAACACAACTGTCAAAGCACTAATTACACGTAAAACGATTAAAGTTTTATATTTTTGATCATGTGCAAATAAAAAAAAAAAAAAGCAAAACTGAAACAAACCAGCACTGAAAACCGACGCTGATCTGCAGAAAAAGCAACAGAGACGCTAAAGTTCGACTCGCGGTCGCGCTGAAAATGACACGTCCGTGGTTAAAAAAGCTCAGACTTCATGTTTGTGTGTGAACGGTGACGCTGCTGGACGACACACTGATCCCAGGCAACAGGACCACACCGAGGTCTTTGGTAAATTAGCGTTAGAGACCATCAGCTCAGCATCATTAGCTTAAATATGCTAACATATTAGCTTTCGCTATGTGAGATATTATTTTTAGCAACAACTTCTGTTAATGGTTGTGGGACTTTTAGGACTGGTGGTGATTTTAGACAGTAAAACTAACAATTTACCAATTTGTCTGCAGATGTAGTGAATTTTGGATCTGGAATAAGAAAACTCGACCTTTTCTTTGAGGATTTTGCACCGATGATGGTAAAAACGACATATTTATTGATTCCAGCTGCGGTTTGCTGGGTTACTATCAATCTGTGTAATCTCATATTGATAACTGCAGCTGATTCTTAAAATGATTTTTGATTTTTCTCAATCGCCACAACTTTTTAAATTAAAATAATCCAATCTAAGGCCTCATTTAAGAGCCAAACTAAAGGCTCAGTCTAAATACAGTGAGGATGCTTTACTCTCTATAGAGTTTCTATTTGCGGTTGGCACTGAACGGCCATTTTTAATAAAAACCTCACGGACTGAAGGAACTGGTTTAGCTTCCATCAGGACGCTGCTGCAAACTACTTCAAATAACCTGTAAATGCAACTTCCAGCTAAGTTAGCGACATGTTAGCATGAGGTTTCAGCATCGAAGCAGTGGAGCCAAGGCTCAGCCCGGGACCGCGCGGTCAGGACAGAGCTGAGAACATCAGTGATCCTCTGTCACAGGCCCCGTTGTGTTCAGGTGTTCGGTGCCAGTTGGTCGAATAGAAACTGTCTGCTGCGCGCTCATTTCCCAAAAAGCTGAGTGTGGTGTCCTTCTCACTGCCGCCATGTTTCCTTAGAAGCTCCTGAAGAACTGCAGGGAGAGTTCGTAGGTCAGGAACATGGTGGCGCTCATCGGGAAGCCTCGGATGGCGTTGACGGACGCTCCGCGGAAGAAGACCTGCAGACAGGAAACGATTTTAATGAATTAACTCAAATTAAACTTCGGCTTTAGTTAAACTTCAGTCTTAAAGGTGTTGGCAGACACATTCATGGAGCGTGCTGTCATTGTCACGTCCGCTCGTTATCTCGACGGCTTCGTTTGCTCGATGCAGCTTCTTAAAATCCGTTTTTCATTGATTCTTCCTACACTGAGCAAAGAGCCTGAACTCAGCACGCTCTCACTGGGTAAAAGGTTCAGTCGCAGTGCTGAAGGTGCGTTTGGGGAAAGCTGACCTGTGATAACCTGCCTCATTGATCAGGTCACATGATCAGCCTCCGTTGCGACACCGACGACCTTCTGCTATTGATCACATGACAAACAGTTTACCGAAGCTTCTGCACGCTGGCCGTCTGGACGGTTCGTCTCACGCTGTGTAACCTTTGACCTTCTGAACGCGAGGACACGTGGACGCCGTTTGTCAGCTGATGCGTGGCCATGTTGCAACCGCTCACCTGACGTGACCCCGTTAGAGACCCTGTTAATGTTTGGCCTGAGCGCCGGTGATGTAACCCGAGCTTTACCAGAAGAGGCTCGACCGGACCGGACGCTGAGCTTTTAATTCTCCGGTCCAGGACCCTTTGGGGGATCCGAGTGCTGAGAACGCAGCCTGGCGCTCGCCCAGGTTCACGCCGCTTTCTAGAGTTTCACCTCCGAACGATTAAACCAGCTGTTTCGTTTACAGACGCTGGTACAGTGCGAACAGTGATGAGTCGCCTCAACACAAACAAAAACGACTCTGTCTGCTGATTTTACAACTTTACAACAACAATAAAAGGTCTGGAATAAGGACCATAATGATTAACTGACCATTAATAATTAATTAGGATTATAATCTATTAAAGATCTTAAATATGTGTGTATATGTATATGTATGTGTGTAGTTTCTGGTTGATTTAGTTCTATTACATTCATTTTAAAGGATATTTCTATAATTAAATCATTTCTGTGAGCGTGCGATACATTAATGCTACCATACTGAATGTGTTGAACGACATTATAAAGCTTTGACTTGATTAAATTAAGTTAGTTAATCGTTATTTTTAATGAAGAAAGGTGCGTTCAGTGTGCAGCTCTGGATTAAACCGGCTGTGTCCTGGTGCATCAAGGCACTCACCTGTGCTCCCTCCGTCTTGTAGCTGTGGATGATGCAGTGTAAGATTCCCTTGTACTTCCTCTGCAGCTGCGCGTCCGCCTGCATTCGACTCTTCACCACGTCAGCCGGCGTCGCCGTGACCCAGGAGATGGACCCTGAGGTGGAGCAGAACTAACTTTAAGGTTCAGACACTGTCAGAGTTACTCAGATCTATATCGGTGCAGCACTGAGCTACAGTGTTTCATAAAACAACAAACAAAAACCCTGAACTGTCCCTTTAATTTGTTTGTTTATGCTTTTCAAAGCGGGGCAGCTGATGCAGGAACCTGCTGCAACACACGGGCCCAAACTAACGATGCATTCAAGTGCTTCTCAGAAAATCAGTCATTCATCACTTCAACCACCAGTTACAGTGCAGGACTGCTGAGATGCTGCCGCTGTTTTCTGATACTTTCACTTCCAGCGGGCGGTTCACGCTCAGGCCTCGCTGATTTATGACCCACAGCTGATTCAGCTGCTCCCCGCACCACGTTTCCACTCGGTCACGTGTCCACAGGTGGTCGGCCCGCATCTGGAAACAAGCTCCGCTCGAAACTCTGAGGCCAAACTAATCCCCAGACGGCCGTCCACACAGGTCCCGCACTGTTTATCCACCACACACACACACACACACACACTCAGGCTGAACCATGTGCTGGGGTCTGACACACCCCCTGCTCTGCAAACAACTGCAGACGCTGCTGAAAACCCAAATGTTCTGGAGCTTTAACGTGTTTACATTTACAGTAAATTGCAGCTTTATGGCTTCAGCGTGTTTCACAGGTCAGGCACAACAATGACGCACTTCCTGCAGTAAAAAGTCAATAAAAGCCTTGCTGGCACGAACAGGACCCGCCTCCCCGCTGACTGGCCTGATTTAAACTGCACTTTAAATTTAACTTAGACTTTAAAGTAAAAAGGAAATACCCCGGCCCTTATCGGTGCCAAAACTTCGCTTGTGACTTCATCGATGGGCGTGTACAGTCACTAAAAACACACCCTCAGTTCTGACCACGAAGAAAACAGAGCGTCAGCACTTTTTAACCTCGCGTCGATCGGTGTGGCCTGAGTGAAACAGACTTCCTGCCCCCCGCCGGCTGCCAGTCAACGCACTGACACACAAGCTTGTGCATCCAGTTGCTGCAGATGTTATCAACCCTGTCTTTGAGTACTGAGTTGCTAAACAGCTGGACGTCGGGATATTTACCCGCCAGGCCTCCGGCCAGCCAGATGGAGCACGGATGAGGGTTTGACTTGGCGTCTGGCTTCAGCAGGTCGCAGAAGATGGTGTAGGGGATGAAGTAGAGAACGTATCCGGGAACGTCCCTCAGGATCATGGCTCCTGCGCCCCTGTACAGGCCCTGCAGGCCCTCGGTCTGCAGGATGCTGCTGATGCAGTGGAGGGGGCCTCGGTACAGCCTCTGGCCCGGGATGTTGACGGAGCGCAGAGGGATGTTGGTGCCACTGGACACGTTACCGGCGAGGTGCAAGTTCTCTGTGGGGCAGGGGTGAAAGGTCACAGCTCAACAACGGTTCCCTCTGCACAGTAACTGACTCGTGTGACTCGTGTGCAGCTCTGCCTGCGCTCAGTTTAGCAGGAAGGTTTGGTGCTTTGGTGAAACGTCGTCCACACGGTGCAATGAAACCAGCTGACTCTAGAGTGGATCTGCGCCCACTGACCTACTGTACGCTGGGAGTGATGGCTCATGCAAAGCATCAACAAAGCTGACATGTCGGGGCGTTATCAGGAGGACAGTTACAGTCAAATGACCCACGTTTTTATTGCAGTGATAAAGAACTAAAAGTGGTTCTTCTCTGAGCGCAGCTCATTCACCGAGGAACGGCGTTATCACATCCAGACAGTTCAGGTCCAGTTATCAGCAGGCTAAAGGACGTCCAAACCGTCTGAACATCGTAAAAGAGTCTGAACATGCTCAAACTGCAGTTCCTGAACCTTTTCATTCAAATGTGAATATAATAGTTTATATAACAATAATTTAACTGAGCTGTTCACTGTTCGCTTGGGTCTCGTTTGCATTTGCACCACGACCACCTCTCGTGCTCACGTGCTAACTCGTGTAACTTCATTGGAGCGTCTCACTTGATATGTATGTTTTTATTTGATGAAATCTCTGCAGATGAGTTGAGCTGCTCTTCAATCTGCCCCTGCCAGCAGGTTGGGAAACCCCGTATCAAACACGCCCGGCGCGCTTGTGGAGGAAGTCTGTTAAATGAAACCACTGAAACCACATGATGGCAGGTGTGAAGGGCGTGAGCTCGACAGGCTGTAAACAAAGAAAAGGCCAGAAACGCCCCGCGTGCATTGGTTTACTGTTTAACGGCGAGCTGCGGCCGAGACAACACAGCTCAGAACCCGCCGGCATCAGACGCTTGGTTGGGAAGGTGTGTGCAGGACGTCTTAGACCTTTCCTGCAGCATGAAGGACAACAGACGCGTCAAAACCTTCCAGCCGTGTCTGATTTGAAAAGGATCTGTTTGCAGAAATGCAGTGTCTGAACCGAACCTAAACAGCCTGACCGCTGGGACCCGGCCAATCAAAACACTCGAGACCTACACGAGGCCAGTTTTCCAGGAAAAGAAGCTGCAGCTATAATTAAACTGTCGTTCCACAGAGACCGCCGTGTTTCACCATCTTTCTGCAGAACAGACAAACCGAGAGCTGCTCTAGAGGGAGTCGGAGTCCGAGTTTCCTGGCCGACACAGGTTCTCCGACACGGTTCGAAGAGGAGGCCGCCAAACCCTACACACACATCCAGTGATGCCTCAGTGTCAACTGCAAATTCAAGCCCCGGCAGCTCCAGGTGTTGTGTTCATGTGCATCTGTGCTTAAAGTGAGAACTCGTGGCAGAGCACAGGAATATAAACGGTTAATAGCTGCAGCGTGTTCGCAGATACTAACTGCAGCATAATGAGCAGACGGAGGGCGGGGGAGAGGGCAACGCTGCGGGGGGGTTGGTATGTTTCTGTTGGCGGTTTAATGGATTTGAACAAAACAAGCGAACTAAGGCTTTTTCGCAGCAGGCTGGAAGGCGATGGGTCTGCATGGGTGTTGCCATGTTGCCAAAATCATTGTTTATGTGCATTTGTGTTGAAGTTGTGCAAGAAAACCAGAGAAACAGTTCATAAACAACATCGTCGCATCCTTTCAGCAGCGAGCGGCTGCGGCTTACCTGCGAGAACAGGCTGCGTCTGCATTTGCAGTCTGATCTTGACCAGATCCACCGGGGCTCCCAGTCCCACTGACACCAGTCCAGTCAGCATGCTGGCCACAGTCAGGTCCAGCATGCCGCAGGGATGCCGCCCGTCGCCATAGCGATACTTGCTTATGAGTCTCTGTGCGTTACTGAAGAAGCCAAACACCACAGAGTTGTAGACGGTGATGCTGGCCAGCGGGAAGGACATGCCCTTAAAGAAGCCGGTGACCTGAGGAACAGACACAGTTTGGGTGATGATTAACGATGGGAGGATGTGAGTGGGAGTAAAACCTACAGATCTGAAACAGAGTTATACTCCGATTACACCGGCCACTGCCAACAGTGCAGGGAGTGAGGAACGAGGCGAGGCCGCTGCCAAGTATCTGGACTCTGCACAAAGTTTGCTTCTCTGCAGGAGGGTAGGCTGAAGCTTGGCAGGCAGCTGTTGGAGCAGCTGTCCACCGCACAAACAAATCACCCGCCCGCTGAGAAAAGCAGGTTCTGGGTTTGCGCCGGCGAGCGCGGAGCTGATTCCTGATCCGTTTGGGGCGAAAACAAAAGCTGCGACGTTTTCTGAGCGAGAGACGAGACGCGAATCACGGCGGCGGCGTCTGTAGCACTTCTCCCTGCGCGCGGGTCGAATCGAGCCTGAACAAACTGTCCGGAGATCAGCCGTCCTTCATCGTCATCGAGCCTCCACAAATGACCTCAGCTCACTTAGAGGTGCGCTCCAACGCTGAGAGCGATGTTCAGACCTTTACATTTCCCACAATGCAACTCATCTTTCAAATCCCTCACTCGCAGTCCATAGTGCAGAGTCATTTACATCTCAGTACAGAAGATATTACAGAGCACCATGTGTAGAATCACCGTATCGACTCTTTAACGGTTGAATTTCAGTCTGAAGGTCATGGTTCAGGTTTGCAGACGCGGGGCTTTGACGTGCGGACGCTGAAGCTGCTGCGTCTCCTCAGATGCACCAGAAAGTGAGACTGCAGCCGCATTTAGACTGATATCGGACTCCAAAACATGTCTTCCATCATTCTGCAGGCGACATCTACTGCAGCTAATACACCGACAGCGGAGAAGACCCTCAAACGCCACACTTTAAAAACAAATAATCCGCAGTATCCCTTTAAAATATCCTGCGGGGGAAACTGGGTCACACACTGACAGGCTGAATCCGACGGGAGCAGAAACACAAGCAACCAACAACTACAACGTTAGACTGAGTGAAACATGAGGCATGACGGAAGAAAACATCATTACTGTGTGACAACTGACCGAAAAACAAATTCCTGAAACAAAAGACGATCGCAGCACGTAGTGTGTTGGTGCTTTGTGCCTTTAAGACTAAAAAATGCATCGTTTATATTGTTTAAATGCAGTTTTTAAACAAATGGATTTGAGGCAAACAGGCGTGAGAGTTTACCGTCTCCTTCCTGTAGATGGTGAGGACGCAGTGGAACGTGTTCCTGTAGCCTTTCCCCGCCTGGAGCCGCGTCTGCAGCAGAGAAAGAGCGGAAAGCAGTTTAAAACAAGAAAAGTCTGAACTCTGTGATCTCTTCTCTGACGTCCGCTCAGCCTGAATATCAGGCGCTACTGTGTTAGCATTAGCCAGGCAGTGCTGTCCAATAGATCAATCAGCCTCTGCATGACTTTAGACTCTCAAACTGTGTGCAGGTGATTCGTCAAACCCTCCCACTGACACTCCAGGGGGTTTGCTGTCCAAACTTCTTCTGAACGGACCAGTTTAATGCACTCTGAGGTGAATTTCAGAAGCTTTTCCGTCTTTAATCTGTTTGCAATCATGAGGATCCCGTAGCTACAGCAGCAGAAGACGCTAACGTTGACCTGGAACAGGGCTGCGGCTCTTCCAGTAGACAGTGTTTGAGATTTTATCTTGTCTGTTTCTAGGAAATCTGCAGTTTCCTGCAAAGAGCTCGGTATCTGCACATCGCTTCATGCATCACATGTCCTCCGTTGTTTCTCCACAGATGGAGCAGTTTGGTAATAAACCAGGGCGAATCAGGCGTAATTGTTCTTACATAAGAACAAATAAACCAGAATACTGGTATGTTCCACAATAAACTCCAGGACTCTTGATCGAAGGCAGATTATTGTGCTTTTATGTAACGACTATAATCAGGACAAGACAGCGGTGAAGTTCAGCGCTGGTTGACACTCGAGCTGGAGGTCTGAAAGTACCTTCACTGTGTCCAGAGGGTGGCCCACAACCACACTGGAAGCTCCTGCAGCCAGAGGGGAGAGAAGAACAGACAAACGGGGAAATGAATGCAGGAAACAGCAGAAGAAGAAAAACGATAATGGTCAAACTGTTTCCTGCGAAGTGAAGTCCAGCTACAGGTGCTGGCCACGTTTCTTCTGCATTTGTCTCATTCTGAAGCTTTTCACTCAGTTTGCAAACAAAAGCACCAGAGCCCAGACTGGAGGGCAGATACAGACGCTGACACGGCTTTGGTTTGACATGTTTACAACAAACACACACTGACACACACTCTGAAACACACTGAAACACTCTGATACACACACTGAAACACAGTGGAGCACACTGACACACACACTGAAACACACACTGAAACACTCTGATACACACTGATACACACTGACACACACTCTGAAACACACTGATACACACTGATACACACACTGACACACACACTGAAACACACTGATACACACTGACACACACTGATACACACTGATACACACTCTGAAACACACTGAAACACTCTGATACACACTGATACACACTGATACACACACTGACACACACTGAAACACACTGATACACACACTGATACACACACTGATACACACTCTGAAACACACTGATACACACTGATACACACACTGACACACACTGATACACACAGACACACACTCTGATACACACACTGAAACACACTGATACACACACTGACACACACTGAAACACACTGATACACACTGATACACACTGACACACACTGAAACACACTGATACACACACTGATACACACTGATATACACACTGATACACACACTGAAACACACACTGAAACACACACTGATACACACGCTGAAACACACGCTGAAACACACACTGAAACACACACTGAAACACACTCTGATACACACACTGATACACACACTGAAACACACTGAAACACACACTGAAAAACACACTGAAACACACTGAAACACACTGAAACACACACTGAAACACACACTGATACACACTGAAACACACTGAAACACACACTGAAACACACTGAAACACACTGAAACACACACTGAAACACACGCTGAAACACACACTGAAACACACTGATACACACTGATACACACACTGATACACACTGAAACACACTGAAACACACTGATACACACTGAAACATCTCCCTAAACATGATGCAGACACGTGCGGCTGGCAGCGTCCTGCAGGAGGCCATGGGCACCCTGGGCTTCATGATGGGGCCTCAGGGCAAAAACAAGCCTTTGTGCCCTCGTTAACACTCTGTTCCCGCTGCTCTCTGTGCATTGTGTGTGTATCCAAACCCAAATACCCATCAGACACACACACAACGCACAGCAACGCACAGCAACGCACGTCCTGCAGTGGGTGATCGTCTGCTTTAAACCAGGAAACACTATGAAGCACCTGCCCCAACTGCACTGACGGCAGTGAACAGCTGATGTTCAGGGCAGTTCTGACGGCAGGAAGCAGCAGCTTGGAGTAAAATGCAGTAAAGTATAAGCTGTGGGAAACGTTTCCAAGATGGCTGCCGTATAGGCTCTTATTAACGTCGTTTGATCGACTGTGAATGTATTTCTGGCACTTTCAAGACTGAACTGACAACTTCAGCCGTGAAACACACGCGTTTACAGTCAAACGCTGTTGCAAACTGACTTTAAAGGTGCATTCGAGTTTGTTCTGGACCTGATTCAAACTTCTCTTCCAGTCAAGCTTCTCTGACTCAGATTTATTGGCTGAGTGCATGAGCACATGTAAGGAATGTGACTTTCCTTCATCGCTCTCAACTGACAAACACGGAAAAGACAAAACCGGGGCTTACTTAAGAATTCATGAAGGCAGCGATGAATGAGTTAAGTGTTGAGTTATAGTGCAGAGACATAGGAACTGAATGGATGTACATGCATTGTATGCAGGTGAACAGGATCCATTCTGACTGTGATACGACACGTTACCAACATTAAAACTATAAGAGCATGAACTATAATGAACGTAAACTGTAAGAAAGTCTGTGTTTGCTTTAACTTCTTCTTTTCAGGTGGAGCATCATTTGGCTCAGAGCGCTGATCATCGTCAGCAGCAGCGTCTTTCTTTCAAACATTAAAATTCAATCAACTTTCAAATGTCTGAAGAGTTTTTGTTTAGTTTCATTCTTACATTTGAATTTTTAAGTTTCAGTTTCAGTAACAAAGGCTTTGAAGTGGCTGCTTCTTTCAAATCAGGAGTTAATTGACCTAAAACGACTTGTGCACAAACTTTTTAATTAAAGCAAACTGCATTTTAAAGAGAGCTGCAGCTGCACTGGGATCACCTTATAGATATAAACAGGACACAAACATGATCCCTGGGAATCAGAGGCCTACTTTCTTGTTTATGCAACTGAGAATGGCGCAGCAGCAGCGCCCCTGGCGGCCAGTGCGGCACCTTTTAAAAAGGCGTTTTCTCAGTAGAATTAAAACTGAGACAGGATCAGTTCTGCAGACCCTGCAGCCGCTGCAGGTGACTGCGGGCCACAACGCGTGTCACCGCAGGTTTGATCTTAGCTCAGAGGTAAAACACCGGAGAGGAGAGTGGGTATTTATCAGTGTGGGAAAAGGGGGGGGGGGGGTTCTCTGCAGACCCTCCATTGTTTACACCGGCTGTGGATGCATGAGGGGGGGCTGCAGGACTTCTCCATGAAAACGGGGTTCACTGAGCTTAAACAGGAGTTTGCCTGTTGGATCTGTGTTTTCCTCCATGCAAGGCTGAGTAAACCCAGGCAAACATGCAGCTCTGAGGGCTCATTGAGTGCATGCACCCACCACCACCACCACCACCCAACCCCCCACACTGACCCTCTGGACCCTCTCCCCTCAGTAAAAAGCTGGGAGCATGCTGCTGTCACTCACCGCCGATCCATCCTGCGACGAAATCATCCAGCAGGAATCTCTTAGAGGTCTGCATCTTCAACTCTGAGCTGCTGCGCGCGTCCACACTCCGCTTCTCCTGCGTCTCATCAGCCAATAGAAACCGTCCGCGCCTCTGCCTGCGGCTCGGTAGCAGTGATGAAGACAAACAGCCCAGCTCCGGCTTTTATTGATAAAGGTGCCGCCTGCTCCGATTCTGAGAAGAGAAGAAGAAATCCCGTGGAGCGAGAGCTTTGATAAGAAAGCCACACAGCAGGTTGGCACGGGCAGCCAATCGGAGCGGGGTTTCAATCTGCGGGACAGCGCTCTGGGCCAATCAGGTGTGAGCTCTCCGGAGCCACGCAGCCTATAGAGACAGATTCATGGAAATGAGCCATGAGGAGGAAGAGTGAGCTGCGGCCGATGTAAACTCCAGCAGGCCTGTTGCCCAGCGCAGAGCATTAAAACCTTATAATGAAAATGCATCATTGCCGCAGCGCAAACACTGTTCAGCTGATTAGATTTATGTTACTCTTGAGTCCAACTCAGAGGAAAAAGCCTAGATTTTAAATAAAAACAGTTATAAATCTGCGAAAACGTGATATGAAAGTGTCATGAATATAAAATGTGACTCAAAGTTATTTTTATCTGGAGGGAAACTGCGAATATGGACCAAATAAACAAACAATACGAATAAAAGGTAAACAGCCCCTGCTGAAAAAACCAGCTAAACCAGCTAAGGTTGGTAGCTGGTTTAGCTGGTACTCAGGTGGTTAAGCTGGTTGAGCTGGCTGGTTAAGATGGTCGCAGGCTGGTGTAGCTGGAATGCCAGCTAGACCAGTTAGACCAGCTGTGACCAGCCAATTGTCCAGCAATGACCAGCTTAACCAGCTACCCTGACCAGCTAAAGTGTCCAAACCCCCTCTAAACCAGCTACACCAGCCCAGCCTGAGCTGGTGTAGCTGGTTGACCAGCCATCTGAAACGGGACAAGTAAGAGAAAAACACACAAACAACACAATAATAATGATAAACGGGTTTGTCCTGGTGAGTTTTATTGATGCCAGATCATCTGAAACAGCACAACCAGATTCAAACAGTGTGTGTGTGTGTGTGTGTGTGTGTGTGTGTGTGTGTGTGTGTGTGCGCTGCTCAACGCCAGCTGTTTGCACATGTTTCCAGGTGTGTCATAGACATGTGCAACCTGTGACGGGGGAGATCAAGGCGTGGGAAGCGCCGTTCGATGACCATGTGACCTGAGTAAAACAAAATAAAACAAGATCTCGTCTGAAATGCGACGATCAGAGGAAAAGGATTTACTGCGGCCTGTTCCCGCTGCAACACCCAAAGCTTCAGGGCCGCCAGTTTCATCAGAGTCTGGTGCTAATGTCGCAGGCCCAGGTGCTTCAGCCAGTCTCTGGTGCTAATGTCGCAGGCCCAGGTGCTTCAGCCAGTCTCTGTCAACAGAGATCTGCATATAGAAGCTAATGAAGCTAATAAAACTCTGACTCTGATGCTAGCCCGTGGGTTCCCAGGATGCATTTCTGCCAGTGGCTTCCTCCTCTGCTGCTCTGCACACAGACTGTTTACCTGCACCGCTCGACCCTGCACACACAGACTTCTGTTTACAGAGACACCAGCTGACCATCAAGCAGTGTAACAGCGACTACGTTCATGTCTGAAGCTCAGCATTAGGTCAAGGACGGCAGCACGACGAGTCCCGATAACTCACCTAATGTTTAACATTAATGTCTAAACCAGAGAACCCTGCAGGGAACGCGAGGAGAACGAGCAAACGGGCAGAACCCAGCGAGACGAGACGGGACTCAGACTCAACAAGCGCAGGAATATCAAACATCTTGACTTCAGAGTTACTAAAAGCATCACATAAATGTTAAAGTAACTAAGTATGTTTTAGCATTTTGAGCAGTTATTTCATCTGCTTCTAGTGTTTGGAGCCTCAGATTAATGCTTTACAATGTTTCCTCAAACAGTTTGCATCAAATCTTTGTGTCATTGGTCCTTTAATGAAGAACAATGACAATATTTCTCTGTTGAAATCAACAAAAACAGATAAATAACCACCTTATCCCTGCACTTTGGACTATCAGCTAAGAGTTCCATCATATTACATGTAAAATTAATTAAAAACTGATAAATTGTGTTACTTTATTTAGTGGAAAATGTCTCCTCGCCTCTGAAACGTCATTTTCAGGTCCCAAAGTTTTAGAATATTTCCAGTAGTTCAGGATGAAAATGTGGGAAAATGTGAGTAAAAGGACACAAAGCTGCGGTTTTGAGTGTCTGACTCAGTGGAAACATCATATTCTGCAGCTTCCAGGAAGAAATGAAGCCGACAGACTTTAAACAGAACGATAAGACGACTTTTCAACATTAAGGGAAAACATTAAGGGGAAAGTCTGGCGTTAAGGGTAAAGACTGTAAACACAGAAGCGTGGCCTCCATAAACTCATAGACGTTAATGTTTCACGGTGGCTGTGGGGGAAGGCCCCCTGCCTCCTCCTCCACCTCCAGACCAGCTCCACCCTGTGATAAGACGCTGATAACACAACATTTTCACACTTTGTGGAAAACTACCAGAGAACCGCGAGCGACAAACAGCGCGTCGCTCCTTCCGCCGCTCCCCCAGCTGTCTCCGCCCCCAGCTGCTGCATCTTATCACTTTCTATCTCAGCTTCAGATGAAAATAAAAAGGAAACACTCGCTGTGACCTTTCCTCTTTAGCTTCCCTCCTCTCCTTTCCTCACCCCCTCGTGGGAATGAGCAGCGGCTGAAACAAGAAGCGAATGTGTGAAGCCAGTGAAGCAAAACACTACACTGAGCTGAGTACATCTGCCCGTCTGCTACACAGGATGGGTGGCTGCTGAAGGGTTAATTGGGGGGTTAAGTGTCAGTATTTGTAGTTTAACTGGAGAGGCGCCGTAACTCGACCCCTTGGTGAAACCCAACGCTGCACGTTCGGTGGGGTTTCCTCACGGTGGAGGTCTGATCTGCACCACACCCTGGCTCAACTCAGTACGCTCGAGCCACAGCCTCACTTAATCTGCTATGGCCATTAGCTTCTGGTGGCTAATATTAGCAATGTTCAGCAAGATATTGCTGTGTACTGTAAATGGCATTGGCAAAATACAGTCTTGTTTTAAGGCAGCATGGCGTATAGGACGACATGAAACACTGACCATGGCTCCACTTCAAGTCCTCCGTCAGATGGAGCACCCTGCCGTGCATCATCATCAGCTCTTTGCCTAACTCGTAGCTCTGCCTGGAAGCTGTAGCCTAGTCAGGAATTCAGAGTTGTGACAAGGTTTACGTTGGCCGAACTGCCTGAAACTGGAGCTGAGCGCCGCAAAGCAGTCAGATAAATCATCTAAAGAGAGAGATGGCACAGGGAAAGGCGAACAAATAGCTTTTTACAAAACAGTGTTTCCAGCAATGGCTTTTTTGGCAAGAGACACCGAGAGACAGGGTGAAAGCGAGAAGGGCGGAGAAAGGCGCTGGTGCAGACAGGCCGAGGGAGATACAGTCCACCAATGCTAAATGCATGTCAGGTACTTTTTAAATGAACCTATAGTTGAAAATTGCGTTCCTCACTGTCATTATGTGGTCAGCGGTTTCATTCAGTTAGACAGCCGATCCTCTGCTGTGTTTAAACAATGGTTGATGTTCTGGGAGTCATCAACTGAATGAGGTCCAGGGAAAGAGATGGAGACGAGCTTATAGACAGAGAAGCAGAGAGGGAGAGAGAGAGAGAGATGCTGATGTGACCCCACTGAAATCAGCTAAGGTGAGACACAAATAGAGTGAGAGAAGAAGTAAAAACACTGTGAATGACACTGCATGACCCAAAAGTTTCCAGCATGTCCAAACCCAGAGGAAAATGTAGTTTTATTAAGAAGTAATGCTGCATTTCATTTGGTCGCCTGTCAGTGGCACCACCATGTCCTTTTTACCCCTGCAGCTGGAAACACAGGCAACATGAGGCACACTTTCAATCTGAAAACGATGCACAGCACTGAAGCACACTGACGCTGCAGTGTTACCAGACGTCAGACGTGTTTATCCGAATTCTTCCTGTAAAAGTAATAAAAAGCTGCAACAGCCGGGTTTGTCTGTGGTCTCTGCACAGAGATACAGGGAGTCAAGGTCGTGTCCTGCACGGCGACAATGTTTCTTGTCATGTTTCTGCTTCAACACATCCAAAAAACCAAAATGAGTAAGTCAAAGTGCTTTTTCAGAGCATCTCTGATTTAGCTATTGGCCCTGGCGGCTGCAGACACACAGGAAGTGGAGGTGAGAGACTGCAGGTGACTGCACCAGGCTATAGACAGCATGTAGGAGTGGACGTAACCACGGTGACGTCAGCCACTGGTGACTCCTATACTGATGCTCAGGATTTGGCATTTTGACTGTCGCTGTCTTGGTTTCCTGCAGCTTTAAAGCATAATTCAGCTGCTTTATCGTCTGTTTTACTCTAAACTGGATCATCATTGGCTAAAAGCTCATGAAGCTGCATTGAAAAGGCTTAAAACGGGCGAATAAGAGCATAAACCTGCTCCTTTGGATAATAAATCACATGAGAAGTCGGCTGATATTGTTTCCTTGAAGCAGCCAGTTAGGCTAGCAGTTTCCCTTTGCTTCCAGTGTTTGTGCTAAGCTAAGCTAAATGTGTCCTGATGTCTGGGGGCTCAAACTGTCTGAGTGCTGCCTCATGTCATTGTGATAATTTGAGAGATGAGAGAGACGAATTCCTCTCAGGTTTATTAAAAAGGCAAACGCGGAGGTGAAGCTCGGATCTAAACTTAGCCGCCGTGACTCACTGGGCGCGTCTGCTGACGGCGCATCGTCTCGTGTGTTTCTGTATCGCATTTCTGTGACTGCAGCACTTCGCTCAGACCGACTGCAAGAGCCGAGGTCAGGTTTGTCGACATGCAGCTCAACCTGCTGTCACCTTGGCTCTGACGCGTCGGAGTCACACTGCTGATCCCAGATCTGTGGATACCGAATTCAGTCAGATATGAAAACGTTAAAATGAATGCATTGGTGTTAATCTGCGGAGGAGAGCGAGTGAGAAGGTGATGTTTTAACGTCTGTGGACAGTCAAAGTGAAAGTAAAAGAACTGCAGAGTCACATGTTTTAGTGGCTTCAACAACAGTTAAAATACTTTAAATTGAATCAGCTCCTTTGCCTAAAAACATGAAAACTGACTCGATAATTGTGAAATTTAAGTCGGAGGTTTCTGACGTATAAAACACTGATGTCACAGACTGTGCACGAGGTCCGTGTGTGAACACAAACACTGAACCCCAGTGTTCATGTTCACAGTGTGAGGTCGCAGGCTGCATCGCTGCAAAACAACCGCTCGTCTCCTTGAACCACGTGCGTGACATGTGTCTTTCCTGACCATGGCCTCTGATTGGCCGGCGGGACCAGGTGTGGTTGACATGGATGGTGCATGTGAGTTTGACCTGTCATCCAAGTGACAAACAGAGGACTGCATGTTTGCATGTATGACAGAGATGCACGGATGAGTCAGCGTGTTGTGGGAGGGAACATTATGATTGGTCGTCTTATTTTGGCTTTTTTTCGACAATATCTGCAGACGACTGCGCTTCACAGGCTGCAGAGCAATCCTTACATTCACTGCAACAAACCTAGAAAGACGGGAGACAGCAGAATATAGAAGTCAAAAGAACAGATTTGCACGTCACCTTTGCAGGTTTTTGCAGCAAATCCTCAGAATATCTAAAATATCAATATTTAAATACATAAAGGCTTTGTGCACAGATGAATTGTGAGTTTGTGCCTAAGTTGTGGCCACCTAAATGCATCACATTACAGCCGAAAGTATGATTAATTTTAAGCGAATAAACTCATAGGAGCTGCGCTGCATAAGGAATTGTTTGTAATTTATGAAAAATAAACTGCTTAAAATTACTTAGAATTTCCAAAAAAATGTGGCAAAACGTCAAAGAACAAAACATTTCCCAGGGTCATCAAACCCGAGTCACGCAGGAAATTCAAAATATAAAAGATTAAATGAAGTTTGCATGAGGAATAGTGACAAAAACACATGTTAAAGCATGGACGGTGGTGCGTTCAGGTGCCTCCCTGTTGAAAAATCAACCTCAGCAGTGAAAAGCCAGCGCGCCACCTGCAGAGGTTTGACCTCTGCTCTCTTAAATGTATTTTCTGATGAACTGCAGCCACTTCTCTGATTGTGAAAGGTGTTTTCATCTCACTGTGCGTCGCAGTTTCTGTTCAGCTCAGCGCAGCCGCACTCTCAGGTCAGCTGGGTATCAGCGCTTTGCTCACATTGATCCTGACGTCTGACATCATCAGTACTTTGTTTTTGTGTTTCCTCGCCTTCAGAGTTAAACACAAACTGTCTGGCGTGTGTTGTTGACTTGAAAGATGAAGACACTTCTCAGAAATCGACTTCCTGTTGAGTGTTGACATCATGTCCAACAGCAACAACACATCCCGTGTACAATTCGCTGACCTGCGGCCTGTTTGTGAAGGAACATCGATCGACTGAAAGCAAAGTTTGTCTGAATCTGAGTCACAGCAGAATGTGACTCTGAGCGTCAACAACAAGCCTCACCTTTACATTAAACTCCTGTCTGTGACACAGTGCTGTGGGCGGGCGGGTCTGAGGGAGTTAACATGATGAGGTAGCTCTGCAGACTCGTGCACCTCCACAGAAATGCTCCGTTTCACACTCCTCAGACACTAAAGTGACTCATTTTATCTGCAACAATGAAAATAAAGGAGTGGTGCGGTGCAGATTCATCACACCAGACCTCGTGCCTCAAAGCACATTTTCAAACTGCACAAACATGCGATAAATAAAAACTTAAAACAACTCAAAATGAAAGTTTTATGTGGCCGAAAACATGAAAATTCAATCACAATTCACATTTTTAACATTCGTCATCTCATAGTATAACTTAAAATACATATATGATGAATTTCTACATGGTTTTATTATGCTAACACTCATATATATATATATGCTATATATTTGATTTATAAATGCAAGTTTATTAAAACTTCTGCGTGTTTTTTTTATCATAGTTTATATTTTATTTGCACACGTACCATCACATCTGCATCCATGTGTATGTCCACATCCATACACATAGACACATATGCCCATATATGTCAATGGACACACATACAGACCTGAAGACAAATGCAAAAGTTATTGTGTAAATATCTATATTTCTGTAGTAAATGATAAAATACTCCATGTATGGAGGTTCAGTGCATGTACATGCATCATTTGTTTGTGGTAGGTTGAGGACACATGTGGAGGATCAGGGCCAAAGGTCGGTGCTGTGCGTGTTAGAGGAGGAACACCTGGGAGCTGAGGAGAAAAGGCAGAGATGACATTAAAAACCTTTGTTTATATGAAGATGAGAGATAAATAAAGACTAAAACAAACACTGACAAACAAACAGGGCCACGGCTCGTCTGCTGACACTAGGGGGCAGGATAGGCTCGTGTTTGAGCATCGGGGCCATTAATTCTGCCTCTGTGCCGCCTTTTCAATGTCACAGTTTCAATTACGGACGACCTTTTCGCCTCACGTTGCAGCATTCGTGTCACGGAGCATGTGATTCCGACCGCAGCAGCCCGGTAAATATACCTGACCTCGGTCCAGAAACACGCTGCGAAAGCCTCGCCGAGGCTGCAGCCGTGGAAAAACGGCCGAGGATCCCAAAGGTCCCGGCCGCCTGCAGCGTCTGCGGCTGCAAACATGTGGAATATGGTCATGCATTGATTACACAGAAATGAATTTATTGATAGGAATGTGCAGATGGTGTTAAACTGATGTTTTCCTGCACCTGTGTTTGTATTTAAATACAAGATCAACTGTCTTTCATTTAACGAAATGAGCGGAGGTGTTTGTCTTTTGTGAAGCAGCTCCATGTCTTTACGGACGCTGCAGCGAGCAGTCGCCCTGACGCCCGGGGATGCTGGATAACGGCCCTCACACACCGCGGAGCGCCGAGTGCTCGAGGTTCAGTGGGCTTCATTATCACGTCCCCCTGAAAACAAACAGGATTCATCCGCACGTCAGCTTTATTTCGCTCGTCCCGCAGTTGGATTTGAAACTGTGCTGCAAACAAGGAAACAAGTGTGATGCGGATAATTACCGTAATCCCTCCACCTGCAGGAAACAGCTACAAATCACAAGGGATTATGGGTAGAAGGAAATGAATGAAAAACCAAACTGAGGCCTGCTCTGAGGTGTTAACAGCAATAACAACGATGCACGTTCAGCGTTTGTGCACGGGCCGTGTGTGACGGAGTAAAAACAGACTGCAGCGCGTGAACCGGCTGAACTGGAGTCTGCATCTGAGTCTGCATCTTCGCCGCCACAGGTTTGAGTCATTCATACGCTGATTTTCCTGTTTTTTAACTTTTTTATCACTGTTAGCATCAGACTCGTTACTCTGCGTGACATCCGTGCATGCCCCTGCTTATGCTAATTAAAGGTGACGTGCCTGACCGACCGTCTTTGTGCAGATATTCAGAACTGTATGGCAACAGTCCAGAGCCAAATTTAATTTCTCTCGGAGGCGGATGCTAAATGAATTCAGCATGGACTCTTCTGTGGAGCCGGTCTCCGAGCGGCAGCGGCTAATCGTCCTGCAGAAACAGGAAAAGGCTCTTTTCATGAATTCTATTAACATCTAGTTTCTTAGACTCCGCAGACCGGGGACCCGGGACGGGGAGCGGGCTCGTTGCTGCGAGGCGCCTACATGACAAGGATAGAAATATGTTTTAATGAGCCGGCGTCCCGAGGCGGCGGAGTAAATATTTTATTTCAAGGCTGTGAGACTTTAACAATGCATAGAGACGAGGTAAGATCTTAAAACAGAGCAGGGAAAACACGGAGAGAGGTGGGGAACGTGCTAACTGGAGGAGGAGGAGAAAACCGTCAGTTCAGTTGTCATGGTAACGCCCCATGTGTAAACAAAAACAATGCATCAATGAAATCAGCAGCGGTAAAAGTTTCAGTGTTGGTGGCGGAGCCAGCGTGACATCACCCTGCAGTGACTGTGAAGCTCTGCGTGTGGTGGAGCTGCACGTCGGCCATCTTGGCAGCTCATGACATCACCAAACTCCCAAAAAAATCCCAAAAAGAGGTGTCACATGGTCGCTGAAACACGGCAGGCAGCTGGCGGATAGCTGTCAGTCAAAGAAGCCCCGCCCCTTCATCCTGCATAACTTCAGGTGTTAATCTGATTTAAAGGAGTGAGTTCTATATAAATTCAGCCCGTACAGTCGTCATGAACGGGGAAACTAGCTGCAGAGACCAAACCGTTGTTTGTACCAGGCTGTAAACATGTTTACTGCTGCATTTTAACATGGGGGTCTATGGGGACTGACTCGCTGCTGGAGCCTCTGGTGGACGCTCAGGGAGCTGCAGCTCTGACACTGCAGCTCTGACGCTGCAGCTCTGACGCTGCAGCTCTGACGCTGCAGCTCTGATGCTGCAGCTCTGATGCTGTGGCTGCAGGGTTCAGTCAAGCTTTCATTGATCGCAGCAGTGAGTTCACTTCAAACATGTTAACTGTTATAATATTTAGCAGAAATATTAAATTCATCGGCTCCTTTGACTAATAAATAACTCTGCGATGAGTCCATCAAACTGTGAACTCAACTGATTTATTAAAACCTTCTGTCTTCGGTTTCCTGTTTTGGTTAAACGATCCTTAAATATTGAAGTTTGACTCGTGGCGAAACTAAACTCTGCAGCGCATCGAGCGATCCTGCTCCTTCCTCCTCGCTGGAGGTGGAGATGGATGCAGCTCCAGCATCTGAACCGTCTGAGTCACCGAGAACCAGCTCAGTTGCATAACCGACCCTGAAAAGGCAGCGACTGACCAGTCGAACTAATGGAGCGTTGTAAAGAGAGCGCTGACCCCGCGACCTGTAGCCGAGGCGGCGCAGAGGGACGGATGAGGAATGCTGCGGGGCTGAACTGGGTCACCCAGAGGCTCTCAGAGAGGGGTCAAAGGTCAACTAGTCAGGGAAGAGAAGGTTTAAAGTGAGAGCTGCTCTTTCCTTCCTCTGTCAGCTCGTCCTGGTAAATAACAGATTAAATTGCATTAACTGAAATGATTTACTCACAGTAAAGCCGCTTTAATTCATATTTTTAAGCTTTTCAGCCTCGTTTAGCTCCTAGTTTTGATTTTTACACCACATGTACCGCACGGTTCAGCCTCAGGGTGTCAGGAGGCAGACGTGGGATCTGCAGACGTGTTGAATGAAGCCGACACGTGCTCAGGGATCAGGTGTTGAGTGCAGAAGGCCGAGACTGAGCGGGCCGACTCGGGGTTTGCAGCTGATGATGCATTCACTTTAAATGGACGTGCTCATTGTGTCCCGCTCTGGTGTCCACATCGCCCGAACGCAGCACGCCGCCGCCTGCTCCCAGACGTTCCACATTTAGCGCCCGGGAATCTTTCTGAAGTCTTTCATCATCATCCATTCGAGAGAAATTAGCAGAAATTGAGGCAATTACGCTGCGAGGCACCTCTCCCAGCTCATCACATCAAGGACAATAGAACATGAAACGAGACTCATTTTCCATTTTCCATTAAAATCACAGAGCAGACAGAGATGTCCTCGTCGTTTATCCCTCCACCGTTCATCTGTCTGATGGTTTCCGCCTGTTTTCAACAGCGTCGACCTCTCGACCCCGGCTCTGGTCTGAAAAACACACCTGAAACACTCGGCTGTGTTAGAAATCAGCTCACAAAGCCAAATATTGTGTTTTTGCTCCAACACAGAGGCTCTGTTTGCAACATGTTAAGAGGTTTGTTCGTCTTAAAGCAACATTTACTCAATAACTGCATTTGAATGCTTTTCTCAGGCTTCCTGCGGCACGTGGTCCCTCTGCAGCGTTGCATCATGTGTTAAACATGACACAACATAACAAAGCGCAGTAATAAAGACGCAGAGATGAAACACGCAGAGGTTTCCTTCACTGCTCCTGTCGGCTGCACAGGACGAGCTCGCGTCCTGACAAACGTTCTGTTGTAGATGTTGTTTTACCACAAATCGTTTATGCAGATGAACGTGACGAACGTGCACTTTGCGTATCAGCGAATGACAAATCAGACAACGAGCGCCCGGCGCACAAAGACGCTCTGCTCTGCACAGAAACCTATTACATAAACACCAGATTATATATAAATAATACTGAGGGACACATTTCAGGATATGAAAAGCACATCACAGCGGTGGATTATCATTATTCATACATTAACCAGTCAGTCATTTAACGATGCAGCTAATTATTGGCTGTTAAACACTTTACGTCACTGAGATCAGATCAATAACGTCTTATTTTAAGTTGCATTACATCTGAATCTGAACTGCAAATCTGCAAAGTAGTGAGAGAAAGACAACAGCTACAGCGACCTCAAATCTAATACTTTAATAATACTCATAATACTTTAATAATACTCATAATACTTTAATAATACTCATAATACTTTAATAATACTCATAATATTCACTTTTTCAATTTAAAACACTTTGATTTGTTTGATTCTCTGTTGAGCTGTTTAATAAAGATGTGTCGCTGAGCCTCCTGCACACGCTGAGTGATTGTGTTGTTGTTTGGCAGTGACCCTCACATGTTTACTGTTTATGTGTTTATCTCTGGCTGCGTATCACGTTTTGTGCCCGGGCTCGTCTTCGCTCCAAAGGCCGGAGTCGACCATCTGCCAGCGCGCCGCGCCGCTAAACACCGACACGAGCCGCGGAGATAAACACAAGTACAGTCAAACATGCAGCGATCCTCAGCTGTGGGTCGTACCTTAACCTGTGTGTGTGTGTGTGTGTGTGTGTGTGTGTGTGTGTGTGTTTGCGTCAGCCAACACTTCATGCACGCAACGTCTGCACATTTCTGCATCACTCAGGATGACTGCTGCATGCCTGCTGCTGCAACCAATCACCTCTACACACACACACACACACACACACACACACACACACACACACACACACACATTTCCTGTGGCTGCTGATTTGGCAACAGGTGACTTTATCATGGGGAGCAACATGAATCCACATTAATTCATGCATTAGCTCGACATGATTCATGCATTATCTCCATCAGGTGCGTTCACACCTGGTGTCGGTGATCGCCGCGTGGTGTCAGGTGAGACGAGGAGACTGGGATGAATCTTTATTAGTCGTGTTGGTGGAGACGAGTAACAAGACGAGTCAGAACAAAACAAAGCAGGATGTTATGACTAAATAAATACCTGAAGCACAGCATCACACACCTGAGTCAGCGCGTTGGACCATTAACAGACAGGAAACATTAAAAACTGTGACCAGAGACATAAAATCAGCCGGAGAAGGTCGAAAAACAGCTTTCTAACCAGGACAGATGTTGGTTTTTCCTGTTTCTTCATTTTACTCGACTCGTTTCTATAGAAACAATCTGTTTGTTGTTTATTTATTTATTACAGCCTCCCTGCAAAGTAAAGCAGCCTCTGAGTTTTAAATCGTTTTGTGTTTTCTTAGAAACAAACAGCTGCAGAGCTCGATGAAGCGTCTGCTCAGCGTCGGCGCGACGTTAACGTGACCTGATGTTTGTTCATGTTGTTTAAATGTGTTTATTGTTGTGTGTGTATGTATCACCGTCGCTCTACAGGTCAGCAACTGTTAGATGTCGGAATGCTAATGCTAATTAGCATGAGTTAGCTTAGCCCGCAGAGCACGTTATGTGTAATAGATTGATGTTTTCCTGTTTAAGGCTCATGAGCGTTAGCTTTCATTAAGAGAGTAAAGCTGATTCCCACTCGCTTGTTGTTCGCTCATTGTTTGCTTTTATCTGCATCTGAGCGCAGGTTAACATCCCATCAACCAGGCTGCGACGGCGAGCGCAGCCATTAAGGCATTAAGGCCAACACAAAACCCTCAAATCCACTCAGAGCGAGAGCGAGCCGCAGGCGCCGAGGCCGCAGCCGCAGTCCCTCGTTAATTTCATGTGGGATCAGCACCGGAGCGCCGTGCGTCGCTGGAGACGTTTGTCAAATCCGTCACAACAATGTCTCTTTGTACACGTGCGACCTTCGCGAGGACAAATTTGAATGTTTTGATACTGGAATCGAAGTTTTGCTTGGATAATTATCCACGGCGGTGCGTTTAGACAGTTTGCAGGACGTGAGGACGTTTCGCAAAAATGGGGAAAACTCTTGAAAGTCAGGACGTTTCTGGCGTGTGAGGAGGCTTTCGCAGGGATGAAAATGTTTTTATATGCACGCTCGCGTACGGACGCTGGGTCCAGATCCAGATTCACAGCGTACTCGTGTTTCTGAAAAATGCAGGTTTGTGGACATTTTTAAGCAGAGATGGTGTTTTTGGAAAGTGGCTGCAGGGTCGGGATGAATCCAGTTTACCTCAGGGTCCAGGGCTGCGCGATGCAGTTTGTCGATGAGAGTCCTCACAAGTACAGATGCACCGCGTGTGTGTGTGTGTGTGTGAGTGTGTGTGTGTGTGAGGTGCTTATGTAAAACAAGGTTGCTGCTGCAGCCTCCAGCAGGTCGTTTGAGGGTGAGCATCCTTAATGTGGAGTGACAGTAGTAAAAGAGAATAGGCTGCCTGTCCTGTGGCGTGTGTGTGCCTGCGTGTGTGTGCCTGCGTGTGTGTGCCTGCGTGTGTGTGCCTGCGTGTGTGTGTGTGTGTGTGTGTGTTGGCGGGGGTAATGTGTTGACTGTGTGATGCTGGCCGCGAGGTGAGGAAGGAGCCGTTTTGATGAGGAGAAAAGGGAAAAAGAAGAGTAAAGTTTTCTTTTTGCTTCGTGTGAGCCGAGCGCGCTCAGAGGGAAAGTTTTGTTCCCACGGAAACGAAACAAGACGGAAACTTGACTTTTAAAAGTTTGCACTTCACAAACAGAGGCACGCATTTGCTGTTGATGATGTGTTTCGTGCACTGTCGGCATCTTTTGATGGTTATTTCATTGTTTCCTGCAACAAACGATTTGCCCTTTGCTCGTCACCTCGCTGTAACGAGCCTGGTTTCAGCAGAGTTACAACAACGCCGCTGATTATTCACTGAGGTTTAGCAGCATCTGGTGGTGAAGATGCAGAATGCAAGAGGCAAGAGGTGGCAAGAGGCACGCAGCTGCAACACGTTTGACTACGAGGGCTCATATAAACACGCTGTGCCTTAATTCACACACACACAAACAAAAACACACCGACACGTCTCCACTTCCTGCCGCCGGGGACGTCGTTTGAAGCCCGAGTGCGTTCGGTGTGGACGGGCGGGTGGAGCTGCAGCGTGGAGGCCCTGATGCAGGCGTTTCCGCGCTCATCTTTGATCACGGTTGTTCTGTTTGTTGCAGAAAACGCTGATTGCTGCGTCGTGAGCTCACAGATCGACTCTGACTCGTCGCCGCCGACAACCATGTGCAGCCGCTCTCGCAGTTTTTCCACAGATGCGATCGATAGGAGAGCCCGCATGCGCCTCCCTTTCTCTCTTTTAGCAAGATTTACTGTATCTGACAGCAGCTCGGCTCGGTTTCTCTCCAGTGACTCAGCCTCACCTCGCTCCCATCTTCCTGTCTTTGCTTCATTTCTCTCCCCCCATTCCTTCTTTCCTCCCCTCTCTGATCCCTCCCTCCTCTCCTCCCCCCATGCCTCCTCCTTCAGTCCCTCTCATCCCTCCTTCTCCCCTCGCTCCCTCTCCCTCTCTCGCCTCTTCACCTTGCCCCGAGTATCACCGCGATGAAAAATAAATAAAATAAGTTCAGCGGGCTCCTGTGGGTTGTGTTGTTTGTGTGTTTGGTTGTGTGTGTGTGTGTGTGTGTGTGTGTGTGTGTGTGTTTTAGCTGTCTTCAGATCTCTTCTTCTTCTCTGACAACGGGCCCGTGGGCACACACAGTCTAACCTTGGACCTGACATCTGAATAGCGATCAAGTGACGGACCTGAGCGCTGCGAGACAAACTGTGGTCATGTCTGGCTCGTCTAAACTTGTGACAGCATGACTCAGTGGGGGAAAGGCGAAGGATATATAAATATATATATGTATTTGATATATTTGCAGTCAGAGTGCACTGTCTACCAGCGCTGAAGACGACCAGAGCAAACAGAGTGGTGCAGAAAAAGTGACTTTCACGTATCTAAAAAAGCTAAATTAGCTTTCTGAGCTGATGTGATAGCATATTTAGCACGCTATCTACGCCCAAAAGCAAACAAAGTGTTGTCTCTACCTTGATGTAGCAGCACATGCCGCTGTGCAACATGATATTGAACAAACCAGCACTGACGTGGACCCTGATGGCTGCAAGTTAAAGTGAAGAAACGTTCAATTTTCCTTTTTTTAACGATTTAAGAGTAAAAATTGTGACTTAAGGGTTTGAAACTAAACCTCTTCATCATGTTAAAATATGATTTAACTAGAAATAAACCTGTTATATCGCCGGGGCTTAAGCGAGGCTCTGCATGATCCCTGAGAAACTGAAAGATCTCTGTTACATAGAGAACAGCGTGCAACAACCGCGTTTAATGTGTTTTCCTCTGCAGAGCCTGGAATGATGTGTGCACTGCTGTTATCTGCTGATATCCAGTGCACGTGTTCCTGTTTAATACAGTGATGTGTTGCTGTGACTCCAGAGTCTCTGCAGAGCATTGAAGCTGGTCTCTTTTAATATACAGTGATGTGTTGCTGTGACTCCAGAGTCTCTGCTTTAATACAGTGATGTGTTGCTGTGACTCCAGAGTCTCTGCAGAGCACTGAAGCTGAGTCTCTGCTTTAATACAGTGATGTGTTGCTGTGACTCCAGAGTCTCTGCAGAGCATTGAAGCTAGTCTTCTGCTTTATGCAGTGATGTGTTGCTGTGACTCCAGAGTCTCTGCAGAGCATTGAAACTAGTCTCTTTAATACAGTGATGTGTTGCTGTGACTCCAGAGTCTCTGCAGAGCATTGAAGCTGAGTCTCTGCTTTAATACAGTGATGTGTTCAGAAAGCAGCTTCTGACCTTTGCAGAGTCACAGAGAGAAGCTCTGTTTCCACTGGATCAGACTAAATATTGATGATCTGTGATATCTCAATAAAGATATCTCACCGTCAGCCATGTTTTCTGCTGATTGTGAGATAAAACGAGCAGGAGATGCTAAAAACTTCATGCAGAAGACGGAGAGCTGCGTGTGCATCCTCTGGGGAGCAGGAATGTGCACAGTTTTCACACAAATAAGATTTTCTGAAACTGAAATTTGATGCACACTGAGGTTTTAATGGGCTCAGCTGAGGAGACGCCACTCCAGATGTCATGTGACCTCTCTGGTTGGGTAATACTGTCTGTTGTGTATCATCACTTACATATAATGCATCATATGTGATTTATCTCTAAGTTGTGATGCAAACAGCTCCGACCCCGTGACCCTAGTTTCATCGTGAGGTTATGACATCATTAACCTCCTCTGAGATGCCGACTGCAGGTCAAACGAGCGACGATGCTCCCGCTCCTCTTCCCTGCACGTCTGATGCTCACTTGAGCTGCGCTGAGAGATCCTGACGTTTCCCAGCACATTGTCTGCACGAGTCCCTGACGTCTGACGGTGACATTTAAACAGCTGAAACCTGCAGCTTCCGTCCAGAGACGAGACGAGTGTCGATCCTTTCAAGCATAAATGAAGTTTCAGGCTGTTTTCACACCCCGTCGCAAAGTTTCCCCACTCCTGACCTTAACGGCTCCTGACACACCATCGCACTGAGCCACCAGGCGCCAGCCTTTCCCTGCAGCGTCTGCGGTGCGTCCGGCTGGAGCTGAGCTGCACCAACAGCTGAATCAGCTGTTCACACACTTCACACACTTCCCTGCAGGTTCTTCATTCTCTACCACAAAGCAGGTTTGTAGGGTAGAAACAAACTGACGTTCAGATGGTGATTAGAGGGAGGCTGGGACAGGAAACGCTGCCTCGCTCTGAGCAAAACAGCCAAAATGAGTCCCCTCTGTTCAAACACACACAAGATTTGTAGTTGAAATGACACAGATGGACACACGGGACGGGCGGGCATGTCTCTGTTTGAGACTGTGCACATCACTTAAAGCGTCAGTGTGGAGGATCATGCCGGGACAAAGCAGAGAGCAGCTCTGGAGCAAACACACCAACTGATATGTGCACAGAAGATTAATGATTTCAGATGAACCGAACCGTCTGAGCGTCTCCTCTCCAAGCTTTGGATCTGTTTAAACTGCTGAAGCGTCGCCTCTTCGCGTTAGCTCAGAGCTGGAGAGACGTCTGCAGAAGGTTTACTGACATCACACGGGAACGTACAGTGTGTTCGCATCCAAACATGACAACTGGAGTCACTGAGAGGTGCATCAGACGGCGTTCGTCGAGATCACGGATCAGTCAGTGTGCACATTGTGTTACCTCTGAACTGTGTGTGTGAGCCTGGGTAAAATAAACCCAGGCAATGAATCCATGTCAGTGAACGCAACATCTCTGTGATAAACAAGCTGTATCTCAGCAAACAGGAGCCAACTTCACACACATGTCGGGGAATACTGGAGCCTCCTGAGACGCCGCGGCGAGGGTCTGAGGGTTCAGGGCGGTGTGAGGCCTCCCAGAGCATCTGCCCAATCACGGCTCACATGCTCCTGAGCAGCTGAACACAGAGAGGACAGCGAAGCACTGGACGCCGCCGGGGTCAGAGGTTCGCCATCGACTGAGGTCGGGCAAGCTGCAAACGTTTGCCATCGCGGCCCCGTGAGGGAGAACGTGTTCACCAAATGGCTTCAGTCACCGCCGAGCTCTGACGCTCAGTCAGGACCAAACGTGTTGCTGCGATGACAGAGACACAAATACCTCTGAGTAACTAAACCGTAAATGTTTAATGTCATTTCAGTTTCACCTTCACACTCCTCTGTCTCAGTCTTATTTATTCGTATTAAACACATTTTCCAACATATTTCTTTGGAGCTGATGATTCAGGTAAAGCAGGACCTGAACTCCTCCAGCTGTCGGACACTTCACTTCACTTCAGGAAGCATCAGGTGGATGCACAGAAACACTCGTTCCAGCGAACAAACGGCTGTGAAACACCTGAAACGGTCTGGATGCATCGGGTCGAGCAAGCGTCAAGTGTTGTGCAGGTGGGAGGCGGCTCAGAGCCTGGTCACCTGACCTGGTCTGAGAAGGACTCTGGTCCTGCTGCTCTGTGCACCCAAAGCTGCAGGAGCTGGGGTTTGAGCAGTGATGTACTGCCCTGCAAACATAGTGCATCACTTTGCATTTAAACATTAATTTATTTGATATTTTCCCTCTTTTTTACGCTTTTTGGGGCCATAATTTACTAAATAAACCTCACGCTGCATGAGTAAATCAATGCATCGAGTGAGAATTCGGTGGGTTTTCTAGAATCAGACCCGTGGAGTCGCCCCCTGCTGGCCATTATAAGGACTACAGGTTTGAAACACTTCACCAAAGCTTTACAACAATAAATACCCCCCCCCCCCAGCGTTTATCACTCCAGGTCGATATAATCTGCAGATCGATGCTCCTAAGCCAATCAGAAGCAGCTGTGTCACACTGGACTCACAGAAGGATCAGAGTCCTCCGTCCCAGGAGAGGCTGCGTGCTCGCTTTGTTGTACAGTGTGTGTGTGTGTGTGTGTGTGTGTGTGTGTGTGTGTGTGTGTGTGTGTGTCCTGCCTCTGTTTTGCTGCATAATGTCTCCCCCTGCAGCTACGTCGTCCTAATGCAGGACATTAGAGAGTTCTCTGCTTTTCCATTTCAGACTCGTGCCCTGTGTGTGTGTGTGTGTCTGTGTGTGTGTGTGTGTGTGTGTGCAGTGTTATTAAGGTTTTTTTGCTCTTTCTATTCCAAAAAGCGAATCTGATTATGGAAACAGAATGAGCCGCTCCGTCTCTCCTTTAATGGGCGCCATCAAAGTGTCCTTGAACGAGCCGTTTAAACTCTAATGGAGCTGCGGCGGCTGCAGCCTGTGGTTGTTCCCAACAGCTCGTACAGTGTGTGTGTGTGTGTGTGTGTGTGTGTGTGTGTTGTGTGTGTGTGTGTGTGTGTGTGTGTGTGTGTGTGTGAACATACCCCGACGCCCTCGCATCCTTGTGTTGCCGCTGCACAGCTACAGCTTCATCAGGCCCCATTCCGAGAAACACGAGGTCAGCTGAAGAGACGAGGAGAGAGAAGGAAGGAGACGGAGAGAGCGACCGGAGCTGATCACACAGTGTGAAGAGGCTCCGCCCACAGGTTAGTCACATGACTGCTCAGTTACACGGGCATGGAAGTGCAGAGTTTAAATGCAGCTGAAGCTGTGGGCTCTCATTTTATAAAAGCAGATTCCTCTGATGTTTGGACTGTGAAGCAGGGACACGTGGGGAAATACAGAAGCTAGTGGAGCAGAGCCTCGCTCAGAGGTGACATTAGCATCAGTAGCTCCAGGTCTGTGGAGCTAACTGTGCTGCAGCGTTTACCTGCACTGCTTCAGGTTCCTAAAGCTGAAAACCAATCAGACGACGCGCTGCCTCAGCATTGTCAGTTCGATCACACGGCAGCGTCGTGTTTTCTGATTCGTCCTCTGGATCCACTTTTATTTTCCGCCTCCGGCAACAAGTTGTAATTTATGTCGTCCCAACTTAGTTAGCGTCCTTCAGCCCCCTCCAGATGGCATCAGTATCGACAGAAGAGCTCAGGCAATTAGCATTATAATTTTAACTTCGGGACTGCAGGAGTTTTATGAAACAAACAGGCCTCTCCACGGGAGGCTGGTAATTTGATTTCGCCTGCGGACAAACTGAAATGTGTGCACATCACTAATTTCATTCTGTCATCTGGACAGTGAAATGATTCACGGGGGGACAGTGGGACAAGCAGTCACTGTGTGTGTGATGCAGCAGCAGCAGCAGCAGCAGCAGCACCTCTTCTCCTTTTCTCTGCTCAGCTGTTATTGGGAGCTAAATGCTAAATACTCCTATTATTATTATTATTTAACGTTCATACTTTGATCTATACATGATGCTGTTACCGACGCCATCAGGACAGGCGTTTCTGCGACCGCTTGTCGCTGCACATTTGCAATCCTGCACGTCCTGCACCTGGATTTGGCTTCTCGCAACCTTTTCCTCCAGCTCCAAAATGAAGTTCAAGCTGATGATCTGCAGTTTTGATGCAGTGCAGGAAGGTCTGACATGCATCAGAGTCATGGTTTCATGCTAACGTTTGCTAATTAAAATTAAACAAAATGCAGCTGAACAAGAGCAAAGTTTGACCTGCAGATGGTGCAAAAGTCAGAGAATCACCAGAGTTATTATAATTCATCCTCTGAGGATCTTGAATATCCAAATAAAGTTTTATGGAGAAGCATCAAACAGCTGTTGAGATGTTGCAGGTTTAGGATTCATCAGCATCGTCTGAACTCGTTTGTCTGGACTGAAACGTCCTGCTCTGCAGCTTTAAAGGTCCAAACGAGACACGGAGGAGTAAAAATAAATAAAAAGCCTAAAATAGGCTGCGTCGCCCGTGTCTCGCTAACAAAACGTCCTCCCGTCCGCCTGAGGTGTCGGGATGTTAATGTCCTGTCAGTCCTCAGAGGGGGAGGATATGGTCACTCTGGCTTCAGGCCAGGGCCGTGTGTGTGTGTGTGTGTGTGTTCGTCCCTGCATATGTGTGTGTCCTGGTTGTACTGCGCATTAATCATAATGTCTGTATCGTGTGCAGGAGAATTTGTTTTTTCATGTAAAACAATTTTAATTTGTGTGAACCTGCCTGTGTGTGTGTGTGTGTGTGTGTGTGTTTACGTGCACAGTGTGTTTCTATACTTCTGAGGACCAGTGTTGCGACACAGATGTGAATAACAGCCCCCCTCTGTTGCGCCTCGTTTGTTTAAAGGGTAAATTTGTGGTCCTCCTAAATACAGAAAAACACACATGCGTGCAGTTTGCGTGTGTGTGTGTGTAGCCTCACCTCCTCCCTCTCTCCCCCACCTTGTCGTGTCTCGTCCACTCTCCCGTCCTAACAGGAAGTGGCAGCAGCAGCGCAACAAGAACAAAAAAACCCACCAAGAACACCAAATCCTGCCGCGGCACGCCGTCGCATCCGAGAGCCTGATGAAGAAACGTGACTGCAGGCGGGAAACGGACCGAGACGCAGAGAGAGAGGAGAGAAAACACAACAGAGAGAGAGCGAGGGCTTTAATTCAGCGGTCGACGCGCAGCAGCGACACACGCTGAGGTTTGCAGTGACTTGAGCCTGTCTGAAGGTGTTTAATCAAATGAACCAAGCACTGAACCTGCATCCAGCAACTAATATATGTTAGTTAAATGAAAAAACCTTTTTACTTTGTGTGTTTCAGAGTTCAGAGTTCAGGCAGTTTGTTTTTAATATGTTAAATGTGTTTTCTCAGTGTTTCCTGTTTTGATAAATCTAACACAACGCATTTTGATGCACCTGCACACATCTCAGTCCCAGTCCCTCTGCAGCTGCAGCCTCCTGACTCTCAACTGTCCATCAGAGCAGCAACACGATTGGCTGGTCATGTTTCCTGGTTTGGATTGGATAAAGCAGATGACTGGTTAATGGGAAGAAGGGGGCGGGACGTTTATCGTGCAACTGTCAAACCTGGAGTTTCCTGTTAAAAGCGAGGTAAATGTCTCTGCTGTTAAAATGTCTTTGATGTGGTTTCCAACTGTCTGTCCACTGTCTGCAACTGTCTGCCTAACATTCATGTGGAAACATGGCTGTTCTTGGATCAGCAGAGTGAAGGCCAGAGCTGATTCATTCCCACGTCCCGTCACTGTTTCCCCCTCACGACTTGATGCAGCAGCTATACGTCTCTGTAAATGACATTTCAAACCGTTATTTAAGGTCAGATGATGAACGTCGGCGTGAAACTGTGCAGGGACGAGCTAACGAAGGACTAAGAAGTTTGATTTCTGCTGTCACATCGCTTCACTACGGACACAGGAGCAGGTTCGCACCGCAGGTTCTGCATCGCATTCGGATCAGTTAGCGTGACGGCGTGCAGCCTAAAGGCCGCGCCGCTGTGTGTTTTCAGAGGTAATCTCAGCTCTTGAAGGAGATAAAGAGGAAGCACTTCACAGCTCTTCTCCTTCTGGTTTTATGTCCTCAGACCCGCAGCCTCCATCGGGCGAGACAAGGTCGCGCGCCGCGTAAAGAAGAAAGAGCAGAGTGACTCATAACTGAAGTGTTTTTGACTTTTAAAGGTCGGCATTAGCTACCTTTAATCCTCGCTGAATACCAAGCGCCGCGCTAACCTCTGCTCCGCTTCGCTCCCGAGTGCCGTCCTCTCCCCGGCTGCTCGGCCCGGCTTCGTCCTCAACAGCGT
Organism: Datnioides undecimradiatus; assembly: GCA_008933995.1. Lineage (NCBI taxonomy): Eukaryota > Metazoa > Chordata > Actinopteri > Lobotiformes > Datnioididae > Datnioides > Datnioides undecimradiatus. The sequence goes on along the minus strand of WARS01000043.1, from coordinate 5,363,288 downwards.
TCAGGATTCAAACGTCTCTGTTCATTTCTGTTTCACCACGCGACCTTGAAAAACGCCAGGTTGCCAGGTCGGCGGCCCGCTTCTCATTGCACACCTAAACGCTGCCGCCGCCGCGCCAGCTGGTGCCGACAGATTTGAGGAATGAAAGGCTGAGGCGGCGCAGGCAGACCTCCGCTTCGTTTATTGGGAGCAGATGGCGGGGACACGATAAGAATTTGTTACCGCTGCTGCCGTGAGCGCTGTCGGCGCTTTAACAGACATTAAAATCCGTGTTGTCGCTTTGTTTTGTTTGTTCATGCAAGAGGCTGAAATCTTGTGTTGATGGCGGGGGGTGAGACAGACGCCCTCGGATGCAGGTGACCTGTAAGTATCAGCACAGAGATTAAAGGCAGCGCTCTGTGGTTCCAACACAATCAGTCACTTGGGACCAACTGTGCAAAACAAGCAGGGGCTAATTAGTTGTGTGAAAGTCGGTCCATCATGTACTTACATGGCTTTGTGACGTGGGGGTCGCTCTCTGAGGAGCGGCCTGTGTGAATGTGTGTTTGTTGAAGCTGCACAGAAGTTATTAGTATAACAACCAGCTCTTATTATCGTCCTGGGTCTCAACGTTTAGCACAACGCTGAGCCGGAGCCGCTGAAGCGTTTCAAGGTTTTATTCGCAGTTTTGTTTCTGGTATAAAATGTTTTTAAGGCAGCTGGAGCTCAGCATCTCCGCCCCTGCTGCTGCTGCCATTTACTGCAGCAGTGCTAAAGTCCATTTAGCACTGCTGCACTCACATTACTCACGTTTTCCCTGTAGTAACTTCAGATGGAAAAACAGGAAGTGCATGGAGAAGGAAAAGAAGTCTAAAGAGGTCAAAATGCATCGACTCTGGTGGTATGCAAAACAACTTTATGGACAGACCGATAAAGTTTCATTTGTGGCCTTTGTCAGAGTCACAGACGTCACAGAGAAAAAGCAATTTTCTGTATTTTCGACCTTTATTCCTGTGTTTGTTGTGTTGTGCAAGCTGCTGGCAGGGCTACGATGTCCGATACAGGACAACTGCACCTCGTCAGTGTACATCCACATGTTGAACCAGAGTCTGTGTGTGTCTCAGCTGTGAGAGCTGCTGTGCTGCAGGAAGACGTCTGTGGAGATGTGAGTGAGCGTTGGAGAGAGGAGCTGTGCAGAGTTTGTTGCTGTGGAGGACAGAAACCGTAGCTCAGCGTCTCTAAAAGATCAGAAACCAAACGGTTCATAGCTGCACATCTCTGACCTGTGGCAGCAACACGTCACACAACACACAGCTCAGCTCTCACAGGCCGCCTCTGTCGGGTCAGGACGCGCTGAAGTCGCGGCTAGCTGTCGCTCCAAACGGACGCTAACGCTCCCGTCCACGTGCTGTCGCTGCTGCCCATCGGCTCTGCAGGGAGCAGTGTAACCGGGATGACTACTGGCAGCCAGAGAAGAGAAGAAACCCTGAACCAAAGCACAACTTCCTGAAGAAACATGCTGCTGCAGACTGGAGAGAGCTGCTGCAGACAGGCTGCAGCTAATGCTGTTAGCTAAAGCTACTGTGCTGAGCTGCAGCAGGACACAGAGGAGCAGGTTTCATCATGTGGACGACAACAACCTGAGTCTGTCAGAGACACACACACACTTTGCACATTGTAGCCTGTTTCCTGATCAATACTGGACCAGATTCAGAACCTGGTGTCCCCAGTCTTCATCCAGACACCAAAACCAGAACCCCAGCCTTACAGGTTCAAATAAGAGACTTTGTTCCCAGACAGCTTCTCAGTGATGTGGAAAGTGGCTGAAATTAGCTTCACTTTAATCTGATCCAGTGTTAAAATGATGAACACATTAATGTAGCAGCAATTATAATCCAATTCTAATAAAAACAGGAATCTGAAATGGACCTTTCTGCATAATCACTTTTCATACTTTAATTATCATTCGATGCTACAGTGCTTCTGTAGAGTCTGTGCTGGCTGAAGCTGCGGTTTGGCTGAAATATCAGAAACACCTGCACCGCTGCCAGTCTGCCGGAGAGTGAGCTGTGACTGGAGGGTGTATATGGTGAGACAGGTGAGTGATGGGAGGTAGGTGTGCAGGCAGGAGACTGATCAGGTGACTGGATGATCACTGAGGACCTCTACTGGACAGGTGGAAAACAACAGGCACCAAAGCAACAGGAGGAGCAGGTGTTGATGAAAGACCTGAAACATCAACAGAGAGCGAGTAAAGCTCTGAAAGTAGTGAGAAATAGACCAGAATGCATTGCAGCTACAGGACAGGTTGGATCAGAATTGGACGATTAGTGATTCCAGCAGCAGTTTAGATCAAATCAGACGTTTTCCTCTTCTCATGATGCTGAAAAGTGTTCGCAGATATCCAGGGGATCACTCTCTGGGGTGAAGGAGTGAGGGCAGGTTTTATATTTAAAGAACAGGCGTCACCACGAGAATAAATATCATGAGATAAATAAAAAATAAATATCATCATTGCATCATGAGAACGATCCGCGCGCTGATCATCACAGACCGATTACGCACTTCAGCGCGAAGAGTCTCCCTGCAGGTTTCACGTCTGCCTCCGAGCCGAAGCTGTCTGCAAACCGTGCAACCACCGTCACATGACCCTGACTGTCAGCCACAGCATCGTGATGTGAAACGCCTGCGTGATGCAAAACGTGAAAATGCTGACGAAAGAAGCTTTGAGATGTGGAAAAGCTGTGGAGCTTCAACTCGATCACTGTTGAAACAACATTAAAGAACAGACTGCGTGGAGCGTGCAGCAGCGCCGTGAAGGTAAAAACCATTCATCCATCAGCCGACTCTTTTCTCATCTGAGCGAAAGCAGATCATCTCCTCAAATGGATGTTTCACATTCAAGACTACAAAAAACGTCTAAAGTCGAGACTATAAATCCTGAAACTCCTCGAGTGGAAATGATAAGTTCCCTCGACATGAAGCCGACCTGTTTAATCACTCTGAGTTAATGGTAAAAGATGAGAGACTCTGCAGATTAGAACGTTTGGCAGGGCAGAAATCAAAGAAACCAAACATAAATCACCAAACGGCCGAAAAAGGTCTCGTCTGAAGGCACCTGAGGCTGAGTGAGTCATCCGTGAAGCAGATTAGACAGCCGTCTATCACACAGCAAGGAGGGGAAACAGCCTCGGCTTCACTCTTTAAGGCTCGGTCTCAAAGGTCAGAGAGTTTGGTGATGTGATTGCTTTGACAGGACCTCCTTTGCACAAATGATGTCACCCTGCGTCTTCTTCTTCTGCTGCTGCTGCTGCTGCTGTCCGTCCACTCGCAGGATCACAGCCTCACTCCCTGAGACTGGCTTCAGTCGCCCGCTGGCGTGTGAAGACTCAATCAACTCCATTAATCCCTACTTTTGGTTTCAGAGGATTCTCCCTGGTCGGGACGGCCTCACTCTGGAGCACCACCTCCTCCTGTCAGTTATCGTTTTATCACTGCTGCGCATTTCACTTGTCAGACCACGTGGACCCAAAACATCTCATTTTAAAAGGGCAAATAAGCAAACTTAGGGTAGAAGACGATGGACAACATCACACTGAGTGATAAAGATGTTGACCTTTAGTCTACAACCTCTTCGGACCAAATGTTCTTCAGGTTCAGGTCATTAAGTCCATTAATGTCATTGCCATGTTGATCCAAACAGTTCTCGATCCCAGGTCATCAAACACTGATGTTTTGTGTCCTGCAGACGAACACGCTAACCTTTAGCATCTTTTTTAGCATGTCGTTCATTCAACGTTGCTTCTCACTACCCTTCTTTCCCGTGCATGCCTTTCAATATGTTGGTAACTTGACGTTCCTCTCATGAAAATAAGTGATCGTGCTTTTATTTTTTGGAGTTAGCCGAAAGTTCAGTGTTGTTTGACGACCTGGAAAATGAGAACGGTCTGGTTTCTTCATCAACTCTGTCGTAAACCGTCTCGACACAAAGTCTCCGGGAGGAAAACCCCTGAAATAATAATCACACACTCCCCGACACACAACTAAAGTTCATTCATGAATAAATACAAAGACGGTGTTTGCCCGAGACGATGAGCGGTGCAGCCTGTGTGTGTGTGTTCAGGATCATCTGGGTCACAGTAAATGTTTCAGGAGCCTCCAACGTTTTAAGTGCTGCATCATGATGAGATCCTGGCATCAGGAAGTAGATCTTCTTGCCCTCGTCTCCTCAGAGGCGAGAGCATCATGGACCGCTCCAGGGCTGCTTTTTGTTTTTGAAAAGCATCTCTTTGCATTTGTTGCAAAAAAAGAAGAAGAAGAAGAAAAAATAACCTCGTTGAACTTTCTGGAGTCGGTCTGTAAACCGGTGCGATACCGGCTGGCCTTGACTCACTCATGTTTTGAAGTTGCAACCAAGAGCGTGCATGAGCAGGTTGTGCACCAGGAACTCGTCTGTAAGCGGCGAGCTCTGCTGCACCTGAACTTTGTCATTCAGACTGTTTTACGGCTGCACCAAGACGATTACCGCTCCCTTCTTGTCGGATTTGTCTCCCTGTGACTTCTTCCTCTTCCCTGAAGTGACATCCAGCCGCAGGATCGAGACGGACGGGGGTCCGTGCACTTCCTGGGAGCAATCCAAGCGTGGCAGGAGCACTGGGAGCAGTGCATCTCTGCGAATACAGCAGTTATTCACTTTTCCCTTGTTAGAGGCTCAGTCTCGGGGAGTTTTGACCCCGCCTGCGTAAGACAGAGGACATCTTCATCATTCAGTCCTGTATGGAAACTGCTTCCAGGAGCAATCATTAGATGTTTTGTTTGATACTGCAAAAGGAAGACTCTCTTTAATGATGATGAACCCATCTGCTCTGAACTCCAGATGATGTCTTCTGGATGATGCTATAGAATATCGATATATGAGCACAGGACCATGTGCAATCAACATAATAAAGTGATAAAGTATCAGCGTGCCGGGAGATAGGAGTGGTGACACTTGAGAGATCATGAATCATGAAGATCGCCACAGCTCAGTTTCATCTCATCGCCGTGCTGGAGACAGGAAGCACCTGTGTGCTGCTGGTGCAGTCATGCAGCAGTTAGAGTCCTGCAGTCGGCTGGAGGCAGTAAATTAACTTCTCCATAACTGCTCTGCATCCTGTTTACCGACTGGTCCCCTCTGCTCTGAGCTATGGCCTCTGGCTCTCTGTGTAATGTACAGCATCAAATTGCTTCTCTTAAAGGAGCAATCACGCAGCACTCCGGGGGACGCTGAGCACAGTAATTGAACATTCGCTGACGTACAGGATGACACCTCTGGGCTCTGAATGAACGCTGCAGCGTTGGGGTCCGCGTTGGACTCAAAGCCCAGCTGGGAGGTGGCTGGCTGCGCGTGCTGGAGGTGAATGACGGACGCTTCTGTTGGGCCCGTCCACAGCTTGTATTCTGAAGGAAATGGGAAAATAGCCTTTTAATGTGACCTGAGCTGGGCTGCTTGGTGGAAATGCAGCTGTAGGTGTGCAGCCGTGACTCCAGGTGTAAATAAACTGAAGTTCGAAGCAAGGAAAGGTGTTGTGGTGGGTTGTTTTATAAGTATTTAATAAAATATCATATATTTAATTTAATTTGCACCATTGAAAACCTAAATTCACATCACTTCCTTCGTCTTGAGTGTCAAAGAAACACAAACGTTCAACAGTCCGACATCACAGCAAATCTATACTGGAGTCAAGTGTGCAGTGACGGCGTCAAGGTGACGAGGATGGACGCAATTAAGGGAAAACTTAACGATATTGATGTGAGGGAATCAATAAAGTGGTTTCATCATTAGAGAGAACATGTTATTTGGACTGGCTGATGCACACGTGGAAGCTCTAATGGCTGGAAAGTTCATCTGCAAGGAGAACGAAGGCAATCTTGCAAACAGGAAGTGAAGAACCAGGAGTGTGAAGCAACTGAGACGCCTGATTTAATGATGACAAGCCTGAGCGCACAAAGCTGGAACTGATTCTGGACTTAGCCTGGTTTTCCTGGTTTAGATGAATGAAAATTAGCATTATTAATATTATTATTACTACTATCATTATTATTATTATGCAGGAATATCCTGATTTTTCTGAGTTTGCCTGTGAGTCTGGAGGTTTCGAGTTAGGTAAGTGTTTGCAGGCGTTTCACCATTTATCAATTTACATATGTATTTGTTTATTTATTGTCAAGTCTGAAACCATCCGCTCAGCAGGTGTAGAAAGGTGTCAGCTCTGAGCGGTGAGTCGATGACGTCAGCTCCTGTGTGTCTGGCTCGTTTGCAGTGTCTGTAATAGATAAAGTTTTATTTCAACTGTTTATCTGTAACTTAAATAACCAGCCACCATCATTTCCAGCTTGGCTTCACTCGACAGTTGTTCTGTTTTCATGATGTTTGCAGATAATAATGCAGTAATTCTAATGAACTACACCATATTTGTTTTGGCGTGAGGCACCAGGTCACTGTGATTCTGGACCTGTTTGGTCTAAATGTGCAATTTTAACACTTTTTATACGTTTTCTAGGTTAAATAAAGATGTTTTATACGTAGAGTTTCTTATTTTAACTTGCAATTCGATCTAACAACATGGCTGCACACACACACACACACACACACACACACACACACACAGCCTCACTCATTCAACTCTCGTCTCTCTCTGACGCAACATCAACATCACAGCTTTCACCTCGGCTGCGGAGCCATGTTGCCGGGTTGCTTTAGATTTTCAGCCCTGTTCAGCGATGAGGTGGAAACAAACCAACAGCGTGAGCAGAAACACAACGTCTGACCACAGGACGCCGTCCCCGCTGCCCCTGCATCACGGCTGCACCTTCACATGCAAACAGCAGCTGTGGTGAAATGTAATGGCCATTCAGCAAATATGTCAGAGCGGCGTGCTGCGGCGTGCTGCGGCGGGCGCGCTCATAAACTCCCCTGCTGCAATAGCTGCTCAGAGATGGACCGGGGTATTACTCACCGCGCTGTTATTGTTCACAAATAAAACCAAAGCGTAATAAAAGCGATCCTTTAAAAATTCATGTGAGCCGAGGCGGCGTGGAGGCTGAGCGCTGTGGGTGGTGGAGTGTGAGAAGCATGTGTGTGTGTGTGTGTGTGTGTGTGTGTGTGTGATGGGAGTATACGTACGGAGCTTTATTTTAAATCATTCTGGTCATTAAGCTGCATCAGCGCCTGTGTGTCACAGCTCTCTGCCCCTGACCGAGTGTGTGTGTGTGTGTGTGTGTGTGTTTACTGACACTATATGTATTTATAGGTGTGTGTGTGCTCATGTGATTGAGTACGTGTGTGTTTCCAGATGTGTAGGAGCGGTTAGGTGCTTGTGCACATGCATGGCCGGATATGGATTTATGTTTGTGTGTGTGTACATACACATATGTTTCTGTGCATGTGTGTGTTTGCATGTTATTATCTCACACCTGAGAGTCAAACCCAGACTGAAAAGGTGTGAATGTGTCCTGAGTGTGTGTGTGTGTGTGTGTGTGTGTGTGTGTTGACCCTCAGCATGCACAGGTGCACATCACTTGACAGCTGCGTTTGCATATGTACTTTGCTTTTATCAGGGCTGGTTCTGTCTCAGACTGATGAGTTAGGACATTTGGTTCAGTGCGCAGCTCTTGTCTCATGAGAGACAGGGTTAGCAACGTTAGCAGGCTAATGTGTCATGCTAAACAGCAACCATTAAAGCTGCTGCAGGGAAACAAGAACTCGGTTATATTCCTCTGATTCCCAAAGAGACTTTGGTTCGAATCGTGTCAAGGAAAATGCATCAGTATGAGTTAAAACCACAGGTGAACAGGATCTTCATACTACACGTCCTCTGCAGGAGGCTGAGCAGCAGGCGATCAGCCCACCTGTGAGGTGTTTCCATGCAGGTGCACGTTAGTGGGGTGTGGTCAGGGCTAGATGCTTTAAATCAATGAAGGCTGTCATATGTTAAGCACAGTACTGTGAGTGTGTGTGTGTGTGTGTGTGTGTGTAATCAGAGGCTGCTGTCAACCTCGCAGACACGTTTGAATGCAACCTGAGCGTCAGCATGCTAACTGCAGTCGTCCAGCGACCGGAGTGAATTGATATCCAGGTCCCGTCGGTCGTCTCGCAGAGAGAAGCCGAGGCGGAGGAACGTTTTATTAAAAACACGACAAGCGTTTGCAGAGCTGCTGCGGGCAGCGGCGGGCGGTGGCGGGCGGCTGCGGCGCTGCGAGGCCACCCCCGTGTGCAGGATTCAATACGAACATTAATATCTCTGAGGTCGTGTTTGTTATTTTAAAGCTGTGCAGTCGCTGCATATAGACTGTGTGCTCTTGTAAAGCCTCCGTCCTGCTGAGGGGTTTCACAGACGACCGTATCAGCTCCAGGGGCCACGGCTGTGCAGCTGATCCTGGCCTGCAGCAGCTCAACATGTTCAAGGGTTTCCACCATTTGGCACCTCTGCTCTGCTCATTAGCATGTTCCCTCATTCACACAGCCTCAGGAATAAAACTGAACGTCACTAGAAAACAGAGTTAAAGTGTGAAAATAAGGGCTAGTCTCTAAAAAACACAAACAAACAACGTAACCAACCTGTTTTACTTGTTTGTAAAATGGAAAATTAAGCTAACGATGAAGTAAACGTTGGTAAAAAGTGATTAAATAAGATCATTAATGGGTTTTAATTATGGATAAAATGTTGCTGTTTGTAACGAAAGAGTTAACATTAACATGTCAACATGTGTTATTAGCCTGTTTTGCACGTAACGTTTAGCATGTTAGCATGTTAGCATGCTCATATTTAGTGGTCTCGCTTCATTCATTCAGTGGAATCTCATGTGAATAAAGTTTTAAGTGTGATTTAAAGTGCAGTTAATGTGTTTTAGCACGTTTGATTATGTCACTTCCTGTTTGTGTACAACAGTGGTTGGTTGCAGTTTGGAAACAGCGTTCACGGTTATCGATCGATCTGCTCACATCAGTCACATCAGTGATCGTTTTGCTAACGAAAGATGTTCATCAATAACATGTTTCAGGATACTGATGAGGCAAAATGCATCTTTGATTATGAAACTGTGATAAAATGCATGTGTCGTTTAACTTGTGGAGCAACAAGAGTTAAACATTTGTGGTCAGGAGGAGGAATGACCCAGCGGATGCGTGTATGTCTGAGGACTGAACACACACATCTCCACAGCTGAGCCCGTCAGTCACAGAAGTCACCATGATGCATCCTCCGGGGAGCTTGAATGTTTGCGCAGAGCTGCCGTCAGTCTCGTCGTACTGCAGCGTGTTGACTCAAACACATGCTTCATCTGTCTTTGGGTCAGTTTCTGCTGTTTGACCAGAATCACACAGTTCATCGGACAAACTGGAGAAATGAGGAACGTTCGCTGCGTCTCATCTTCTCGTCTCCTCCCTCTGAAGGTTCATCGTCCTGTTTCACAGTCTGACAGCCGCCTCCTCCTGCTCCTCTCCTGCCGGGGAGGCGTATTTCTTTATTTTCACACTCACGCCTCTTTGCATTTCAACTTTTTCAGCTCATTTGCCGACATTTTGTGAAGCCGGACCACTTCTTACCTTTATCTCCTTCTGCCCATCACCCTCTCGCCTCCCAGCGTCTTCCATTATTCAGAGATTCACCTTTGGCACCTCGCTCCTCCCGCTGTCTCCCGCGCTAAATCTACTCTCAGACTTTATTGTCCATGAAATTAGGTTTTCAGCAAAGCGCGCCGCTCGGTACATACAATAAACAAACTCTACCGGAACATACGAGACACACGCGTTAAAACGAATGGCGGGACGAGCGCAGGGTTGAGTGAGCGCAGCCTCCTGCTCTGTTTTATCTTCCTCCACAGTCATTCAGCCACGTCTCTGCCCTTTACACCTCATCTGGTGTGGACCGGCCTGCGGTGAGCACGTCTATACATAAAACCACTGGTCCAGGTTTCCATTATGAGCTAATTATGGTTTTATAAGCAGGGAAATCTGTTTGAAATCACAGCTTTAAATAGTCTGAGCTGTTCACAGGTGCCGCTGGACAGAAGGAGAAAGAAAGAGCTGCGTCCAAATGTTTTCAGTCGTCCCCATGGCAACCACCTGTTTTTTCCTCTTTTTGGTTTTTCCTCTGATTGTTGAGGCAAAATCAGCTGATTAAAGTCACAGGAATAGCCGACGGTGTATGATTTCAGCTCAGCACCTGTGTCTCCACGCTCAGTCAGGTATATTCTACTGCGGCTCTGCTGACAGGCAGTATTTAATATTTATTAGAACACAAAAGCAAAAAAAAAAAAAAAAAATATTATAAATCTGTGTGATGATCTCGTGTTTTCATTATTAAATTGTAATTAAGCTAAAACAGATAATATTTGATTGGAGCATTGAAATTAAAACTCCACTCATATCTTATTAGAGTTACCAGTTAAAGTCACATATGGCCGACATTTAAATTTGATTTAATTGTTTTGTATATTTAATAATCAGCTGAGCATCATGAAACAGGTGACAGGTACAAGTCCGGATGGTGCGTCCTCTGCAGTGTTGAACCTCGTGACCACGTTGCATCGGTCACTGGTCAGATCACATCCTGGACTGACGAACATCCCCCTGCAGGACGTGAATAATGAAACTCAGACATAAACTTAGTGTTTGCTCAACGTTTGCGCTCGCTCAGCGATCGCGACGCTTGTTTGGCTGAATGCACCGTCAGCGCTGCTCTGTGAGGTCAGACCATCTCCTCTGAGCCGCGCGTTCAGAGTTGAGACTTCCTGCCGTCTGACTTCATGAGTTAACCCACGACTTTTATGGATCCTGCAGTCTATTTTATCTTATATGTTATTTATTTATATTCAAATGATCTTAATTCATTTACATTATTGACCTAAAGTGTGTTTCATTCTCCATTATCTCCTTATTTTCCACATATGTGACCTTTTATCTGTTTATTTAATGTGAAGCACTTGCTCATAGTCCCCCTCATGTGAAGGACTTTCTGCTTTTTATCACGTCTTCCTTCACAGTTTTACTTTTAAAGCGTCGCCTTTTGCATTTCACCGCTCTATTTTTGTCTCCGCCTGATCTAAATTAGGAAAAGTCCATTAGATCTCGGAGAGCGATTCTTCAAACGCTCCCACACACACAGAGAAATGCATACGCGCACCTGATGCGGGCCATAAATCGCTGTCTCCATTATAGTTCTGCCAATAGAGCCTCCATGCTGGCTGCACAGCGTCTTTATAGTGCGGGTTTGATGTATATGTGGGGCCGGGCCGTGCCGCGCCGGGCTGGGCGGGGCTAGTGACAGAATGAGGTTGGGAAATGAGCGAGAGGCAGATTCACAACAGAGGAGGAAGAGAAAAACCCGACCGACACCGAACACGAGAGAGAGAGGAGATGCAAATCCATCAGCGGGGAGCGAACCTGCAGGCGGAGCCTGTGCACGGCTCTGTTTCCCAACATCAGCGCGTTGATGCCACGATTTCATCACACTCACCTTCTGGGTTTCCACCGACTGCTGGGTGTTTTCCCCCGACTGAGGAGGAGCTGACGGGAGAGGATCAGCGAGACGCCAGGCTGAGCCGAGGCGCTGCGAGCAAGAGGTCAGGAACAAAAGCTCAAACGCAGGCGAAGAAGCGGCCGCAGGGTCCGGCGAATCATATCGAGCTGCAGCTGACGAGCTCAGGTGGGGACGAGCGTCATCGACCTGTTCTCTCAGTCTGGTGTGAGGACTTTGAGCCATGAAAAGCTTAATGCAGCTTTAAATGAACACTGATAACACACAAAGTGACTGAAGACACTGGTTATTAGAAGAACGCCATGACAACCAGGCACCTGTCAGTCGAGACTGAGAGGCGGGGTTAAAGGCTTTGCACAAAGTCGTAAAGAACAAACTTAGAGCCAGCCAACTGTACTGTTTACCTTCTGCATCTTTAATAAACGTGCACAAGTTGAACCCAGTTTAGCGGGTCACTCGCCGCCCTCTGTCTCCTCACTGCGGTGTCATTACCCGCTGTCCGGCAGCCAGACGCTGGCCATTGCACAGAAATACAAAACAGCCAACCTCTGATAGGAGCCACGACGGAGCCGCCACCGGCCTGGTCCGACATTATTGTTATTCTTTATTATTATTTACTAAACTTTGTGAATCAGTCGTTGGTTTTATGTGAATCGTGGCTCCACAAATGACAAAATGACCTTTTCTAATGAGGAGTGTGGGAGCTCCTCTCGGCTGCAGCGCTCTGCCATCCCTCCGGCCTGCCTGGGAGCTCTGAGCCTGTCGTAATTGCCGTGGCACTGTGTGTGTGTGTGTGTGTGTGTGTGTGGCTGCTGCAGTACTGTCAATAAGGGCCTGACAGCCGAGCTGGTGACTGCCTCCCTCTCTCTCTCTCTGCAGCAGCTCGGAGGAGATGGATGGTGAAAGAGCCGGGCCCTCAGCGACTTTTATCTCCCTCCCTCCACTCCTCCATCACTCTGTCCTGACTCTTCTGCCATTTTCTCCCCCTCTGGTCTTCCTCCCGCTCTCCCCCTCCGTCTCTCTCCATCTGTCGCCTCCCTCTCTCTTTGCCTTTTTGTGTGAATGAATGTTCCTCATTTCCTCTCCCTGTAGACGCCGTCTCCGTGCCATCCTTTATGCTTCTGTCCGTCTCCGCTTGAGCTTTTAAAAAATACTATTTTGGCCAAAAGACTCCAGATCTGTCTCTTTCTGGGCTGAGACGTCAACGTTCCCGCGGTAAAAACAAACTTTTATTACTGTAAAACAGTCAGGGTGTGATATTTGGACTTGTCAACCATCCCACATCTTTTAATTTATTGATAACGTATATTTTATTAATAGTTTCATTATCATCCTTCAGTGTTTCTCTCCCATCTGCCGCTCTTCTCCTGTTTCCTGATGAAGCTGTCCACAGGTGACGGTCACATGACCACAGTCACATATGTCAGGACAGTAAAGTTGCATCTGCACTGATGCCAGTTTTGTATTTTGCAGCACAAAACAACACAAAGGTTCAGGTTGTCTCATTCAGCGGGGGCGACGAATGCGATTTAGTGTTATTACAAACACAAAATGATTAATTTAGGAGCACAAACAACTTCTGTAAATAAATAAATAAACATCCGTCCAACAGTAATTATCGTTAATCCCCAGTAACAAAAGCCGTCCAGGTGGAAGGCTCCGCTGCGACTGAGTGCTGGATCTGCTTTCCCTGGACCTGGCTGCGTCTCTGAAAGCTGGAATTCACTTGTGAGTGAGAATGAATCCTTGTATTTACTGACACCTGTCCAGCAAATTGATGAATGTCGTTTGTTATTGAAATTGGCTCGACGTGTTGCCAAAGATAGGCAGCGGCGGCGGCGGGAGGCGTGTTGTTGCCTTAAAACGAGTCTCACGGGGGATGAGGAGGATTGGGAAGATCCAGCGTCTAAAGCAGCTGCAAGTGTTTGTTTAATGTGTTTGTGACACAGCAAGAAAACAGAGAAACGCTTCAAACTGCTGGAGGCGAAACGGAGCGACTGCAGCCGGGCGTGACCACCTGGGTGAGCGGTGGATGATGGGAGGCTGAACGTCCATCCCTCCATCAGCTGTGACCACTTCACCCCTTTTCAGGGTCGCAGGGATGCTGGGAGGCAGCATAGACCCAGGACCGGTTGCTAGTCTGTCGCTGGGCTGAGACACAGAGTTTCCAAGTCACCTGGGTGGTGGGAGGGAACCCACGCAGACACGGAGGGACCACGCAAGCTCAACACAGAACGGCTGCGGCCGGGAATCGAACCGAGAGCAGAGCTGCGAGGCGAGGCGCTGCCACCGCGCCGCCCGGAGGCTGAACATCAGTAGATCCATCCGTCCACTTGCTGTAACTGCTTTGTTGCTTTCGGGGTCGCTGGGATGCTGGAGGGAGGGTTCACCCAGGACAGGAAGCTCAATTCAGAGCTCCCAGTTCACCCATCATGCATGCTGTTGGGTGGTGGGAGGAAGCCGGAGCACCCGGAGGGAACGTGCACACACCAGGACGGGAACCGAACCTTCTGGCTGTGAGGCGAAGCGCTGACTACCGAGCCACCGTGCCGCCGTTAATCAGGAGATGATTTGTTAATTTGCTAAACTCAGTGAAGCAAATAACATTGAATAAAATAAAACATGAACTCATAATCAACCAAATTACACCGATAAGTAGTTTTTAAGTTTCACTCGTGAGAGTTTTATTCTCTCAAAGTCTTAATTTAGTTTGATATTTCAGACGTTTTGCTGGATTTTCCTGATTTATTATATAAAACGTGTGGCTGTTAGTCTGAACTGTTCACAGTGCTGCTGCTGCTGCACGTGTGTTTCGTTGGATTGATGCATGACGCGTACGAACTTTGCAGCGACTCACCTGAACTTCTCATCTCACTTTGTAATTGAAGTCGTCCTGAACTGAAGAAGTGCATCAGCCATCGCTTTTCCCTTTCGCTGTGTGTTCCAGATGAATATTACAGTCGGACGGAGGCCACTCACAGACTGAGGAGGTTTTGTAATTAGCATGCGGCCTGCAAGAGAGTAATGAAAAACAGTATGCAGCCATCTGAATGGAATTACAATGAAACTGAGGGCCATTTCGTGCTTCCTCTGATTGCCTGGCTCTCATCGGTGATGTACAATGCAATTATACAGTCTTGCAGCAAGTTGGAAATAAAGGGCGGCCGGGCTGCGGGTCGAATGGGAGTTTGAATACTAAAAGCAGCGATTGTCTAATGGCTGCTGGCTACTTTTGGCTTCGGTTCAAAAATAAATGTGAAGTTTGAGCTAATCAAAGCCGACGGTCTCCCGCGGTTTCTAAAGGCAGTTCATAATCTGCTGTTAGAGCGGACTCTCTCAGAATCTAAATATTATATTATTATATTCCCCGTATGCAGCTACGGGCTGCGGCTCCCACAGATCCCTCTGAAGGCTTCATTTCTCTCTCCACTGCTATAAACCGCGTCTCTGTGCAGCTTCAGACTCGGGAAAGTTTGTGGGAGAAGGAGTCAAACAGGGCCTGAAAGGCGGGTTCATCTGTGACGGGTCTGAACATAGATCATCCTCCACCGTGACGACGATGTGAAGCATGAAAAACGCAAAAAAAACCATGTAATTTTCTTGTGTTTGTTAGAAAACATGGACTATATTTCAGTTTATGGTCAACATCAAATGAAAAATGCCCTTTGGATCATATCCACAGACAGTTAATGCCCCAAACAATCAGTTATGTCGTGTTTTCTTCCTGTAATACAAATAAAATGTGTTTACCTTGGATCCAGGATGCAGACAGGACTGAGGCGGAGCTGGTGCACGTCAGAGCTGTTTGAGCAGGCAAACAGGAATCATCTGAGTCCTGGGAACACAATCATCCAAGAAACACAAAGAGCTGTGAGGAAACAGAGGAAGTGGCGCCTGGCTCAGGGGATTAAACACACTAACGAGGCACAGGTGAGCTAAATCTACAGACAGGTGGGAACGCAGGGCAGGAAGTGAGGTGACCGGGTCTGTTAACAATAAAACAAACAAGATGCAACATGTGCGACAGCAACGTAGAGCCATGCTAGCTGTTTCCCCCTGTCTCCAGTCTTTATGCTAAGCTAGGCTAACTGGATGTCGGCAGTCTGTGCTTTCTGACAAGGCATCCAGCAAGAGATCAAATCGGACTTTCCCCACAGTGTTGATACATTTGCTGAGTCGTGCAGGTCGTCGGTACGACTGCAGCTTTTTTGTGTTTTAGCTTGAATTCAGCATCTTGTCCTGTGAACCGACGGGTTTGGACCACGAGGTAGATCATCTCTTGAGCCTTCTCTCTTCCTGTTGATTTCATCTCTCTCTGCTCCTGTTTTCCCACCTTTCCCCCAGTATTTCATTAACACAAGCTTCCTGGTTTTCCCTCTCTGTGCCTTTTCATTCCCCCCTATCTCACATCTCTCTCTTCACACACACTCCAGCTCCCTCGCCGCCTCCCTGTCCGAGCCCACTGACTGTACCTCGCCGGGTATCACCAGGGGATTTGTCTTGGGTGACCACTGATGAGTCAGCAGACAGAGAGGAAGAGAGAAACCAAAGGAGGTCATCAAACCAGCCGAGTCTCCAGATGGAAGTTTTCTTGCTGCTTTGATCAGCCATTTGTCTTTGGAGCGATTCATCTACAGTGTGGGTGTGAAAGCGATGTCAGCACAGAGTGATTAATGCTACAAAATGTTTTCCTAATGTGGCGAGCAGCCGAGCTGGTGGGTAATTTAAAATATGTTTTCAGAATGGAAACAAGGGCTGGTTAGGTCCCAGAGCGAAAACAATCGTTTATAACACGAGGGGAACAAAAGAGGAAGAAAAACAGTTAAAGACGACGACACGATGAAGAATTAAGAAGCAAATTAAGACGAGTACGAATATTAAAAGCACCAGAAAGAGACAACTTGGCTTCTCGTGAATAATGCCCATGTAAATACAGCTTGAAATGGAAAATAGCTTTTGATGGGAAATGTTCACTGATTAGATTTAGTTCACAGTAAGATACTACAAATTAACAAGTGTCTCGAGTCAAAGTCTAAACCCAACATAAAAACCTTAATCCATGCACTAGCTGCATTCATCCAGGTCAGACGGACACAAATGGTGTAAGATGAGATCAGCTGGACTTCACCACCCAACCAAGAGGCTTCTCCGGTTCTGGTGGATCCCAGGGTTTTACTCTCTGTGGGGCGAGCTCCAGCTGCTTCAAACTGTGGTTGCTGGAGACATTAGGAGCAGTCGTAGTTGTTCAGACTTGAAGTCACGACCACATGAGAGTAGGGTCTCCTGGGCAGGCATGAAGGGACAGCACTGGTGTGAGATAGATGGTGCCTCGGCTCGTTCTCTGTTGAGGGGACCAACAACCAGCACTGGGTCGGCCCAGAGCTGTCATGGTTTTGAGTTGAGTTCCTCGTTTTGTTGATTTCCTGTTTTATTTTGAAAAGCCTTCCCTCTGGTGTCCCTGTTCACTTGTCTCCTGCGGTTGGTTGATTGTTGGTGAGTTAGTAGATGTGTCTTTGCTGGGTCCTTTTGTTTTTGGAGATCTGGTTTTGCCTGTTACCCGGACTTTGTTTCAGCCTGCCCCTTTTGGATGTGTTTGCTATGACCCTGCCTACCTCCGCTAACCGTAAGCCCGTCAATAAACTGTTAACTCTCTGCTGCTTGAGTCTGCATTTGGGTCCGTCTCCCTGAGTGCCTCTGTGTGGCGCAAAGATCTGACGAGAGCATCCCAACCACGGTCTGGTGGATCCACCACTGTATAACCATCAAGAGCCCACTTTGTTTCAGACGATGCCATTTTCTGTGAAACCGCCAGAACACGTCACACAAAGAACACGTGTGGGCCCATTTAGCGCCAAGAGAGCCGAACAGCAGCAGAGCCACACAGCTCAGAGTGTGGAGACGTGTCCATTAGGCAGACTGATGGCTGTGCAAACAGAGGACAGCGTCTGCGACGGGACTCCGAGGCGAGAGACGCCGTCAGGATAGTCTCGGTCTCAAAGGGGACGGACAGAATAACGTTGGCTCCTGACAAATGACTTAAACTTTGACCTAACCAAACGTGGCTCATACCAGGTTTGATGTTAGCATTTGTTAGCTTAAGAAGAAAGGTATACATACAGCAAATTGACAGGTGAGTTAGCATAACGGCTCCAGCACCCTGCACAGTGTGAAATCACAGGATGGAGTATGATTATCAGGCTGCCTTAAAAGACATTTTGTGTGTGATGTTGATGCATTTTAAGCCTTTTGTGCATCATTGAATGACGTCCACACTGACTTCAGAACGTGCAGGAAGTCAGCTGTGTGTGGCGTTCAGGCACCAGAACAAACTGGATCCAAACAGGGTCCAATATGAAGAAGAAGAAGAAGAAGAACGCTAAGTTACAGATAAGCTTTCACTAACACATCACGAAACAACAGTAGGCTGTCAAATGATGTGTTTTCCATTTGCAATAAGACTTTACAACAGCTCACCACTGTGTGACAGGTGAACACGCACCACTGTCACTACTGTTCACTTCTGTACGCCTGCTGGGTTTTGTCTGCACATTGTTCACTTATTCATGTACACATTTTAGTTCTACATATTTTAGTTCTATGTTATATTTTTGATATTTTATCTTGATGTTATTATTATTATTTGTTCTTCTTTTGCTGCTGCACCAACACAATTTCCCTGACGTAAAGTAGTGGCGAGTTATTCATGCAGCATTCGGGGGAGCTGCAGGAGCAGTAGTTGAAAAACAACAAAATACCCATGTTTTTTAAAAGTTAAAGGTTGGAGGAGGGCACGTTAGAATAATCTTTACCCTAATCTAGAATATAGATACCAATATATACTGCAGACTGTGAAAGAACATATTGTGCAGCTTTGGTTTCGTTCCCTACAGAAATACAATAAGTGCTGAAGAGATAATATATTACAATACAAAAAAACCCAATATAGAAGCAAAAAAAAGGGTTTTGTTCCTGAAACATTATGTACTAGTGTAACATTATGAAGCAGCGACGATAACTTAGACGCCACCTGCAGTTATTTGTTAATTGCGCCCGTGTGTTTTCGCTCGACGCCCGAGAAGCTAAAACAGTTCATATCGTTTTGTCGTCAGCCTCCAAGCACATTCGTACCCAGACTGGTTCATATGATTACAGAGGTTTTTGCATAATTTATGTCCATTGTTTCTTAGGTTTCTAACAAAAAACAACAACTAATGATGATAATCTTGTTATTATACTGTGCACATTTTATCCCATCTTTAATCCCTGCCAGCTGCACCGCTGTCTGTCTCCGTCCCATTAAACTGTTCCCTGTTCATCAGGGTTTTGTTTCTGTCCTGAGGGAGAGAGGCTGCCTCGTTGTCTCCGTGCATACAGAAGGCGTCCTCTCCTCAAAGCGCCGCTGCCAGTGGCCCGATCGATTACATCACTTAACTCCTCTCCAAGGTGCCGTGAACTGGTGTCACCAGCCCAAACTACATTAACTGATAAACCGCCTTCTTCTGCGAGACACATCTCCAACGTGTCGGCAAAACACGACCTTTGCAAAGGCGTCATAGCTCATACAGATGCACTGGTTCGGAGCGGTGCACCAGTAAATACTGCATAGCCATGGCAACAAGACGGAGCCAAGCCCACACCCTGAAGACAAACAGTTCCTACAAGGGTCTCTGGTCACAACAGTGGCTGCTTATGCAAAAGGCATCTCCAGAGGCTGATCAGTGATGATGAATGTCCAGTGATGCAATGAACAAATGAGTTTTAGAGTCATTCCCTGCAGAGGACAAACATTTTTATGGACCGATATTTGCATTTTCCTGATAAACAACACTTTTTATAGTTACTAATATAATAAAAGTCTTTTCAGAAAAACATTTAAACCATTGGTTGTTTAGTTTCAACAACATATGTTGACAATAAGAAGCAAAAGAGGAAGTCTCCTGAAGTTATCCTCCTGCCCTATAGTCCTGCGTCCTATATCACATGTTCACATGGCGGCCATTGTCCTCAATGCTCAACTGCTGTTGTCACAAAGATAAAGTCCGACTGTTGTGTTGCAGGTGCAAGTCGTTTTAACACAGGAAACAAGACAAACTGTTTTCATTTGGCTGCTTTGAGACTGATCTGCTACTGAAAAGACAAAGGATAGTTAAAGAGTTGAGGTAATAACTCATTAGTTACCGACAACAGCTAACGTTAGCTAGCTTAATTTATATTGTATTTTACTTCCAGGCTTAAGTAAGTGTGTCCAAATCTCTCCTATTGGATCACGAACAACATCAAATAGTATTGTTAGCTCAGACGTGGCTGAGTGCTAACATACTTGCAGGATGTGCTGGATGGATAGTTTCCTAAACTGAACCCGGTAGTTTTATATCCTGCGCCTGGGTTTTTCTGCCCAAACTTAACTAAACTTATCTACAAAGGACCCGTCTCTGGTACCTTAAAGGACCCGTCTCTGGTGCCTTAAAGGACCCGTCTCTGGTGCCTTAAAGGACCCGTCTCTGGTGCCTTAAAGGAACCGTCTCTGGTGCCTTAAAGGACCAGTCTCTGGTGCTTTAAAGGACCGTTTATGTTGAGAGTGTAAGAGGGAATAAAGAAGGACAAGCCGCTGATGTCACAGGAGCAGCTGCCAGGATATAGAAACGTCCCCACAATGGACAGAATAATTACTCACTTAAAAAAGAAAGAAAGAAAGAAAGAGAGAAGTAAAATAAAAGTCGACGAGGTTGTTCTGAGGTTTTCCCAAATGGGTCACACCGTGATCGCTCCTCCTCCCCTGTCCTCTGACAGAGTTAGGCCAGCGGGAGGAGGGAGCGGTGGCTCTCGGTGGTAAAAGGTGATTTATACACTGCGTAGGATGCAGATGCCGGCAGGATCGCAGAGGCAAGGGCAGAGGAGGAGGAGGAGAGATGAGAAAGAGGGGAAAAGTTGAGTAGACAAGAGAAGGATATGGGAGAAGGGGGAAACAGGATGATACAGATATGGTAGGAAAAGAGATTAAGAGAGAGATTTGGCTGGAAGTCAGCATGCAGGACAGGAGGAGAAGGGAACAGAACAAAAAGTTGGACGAAATGGAGACAAAATGAAAAGGGAGGCCAAAATGTAGGTGTGAGAGGACGACAGAGAAAAGAGAAAAGAAGAGGACATAGGAGGCAGGAAGAGATTATAAAGGACGAGGCTGAAAAGAAGGAAAGTGCAAAGGAAAGGAGGGAGGAGAGGCAGCAAGGAGAAGTAGGAGAGGACGAGAAGAGATGGAGAAAAGCAGGATGATCTCGAGAGAAACGCTGAGGAGATAAGGGGAGATTGCAGGAGAGGAGAGGTCAGTAGAGGACATAGGAGAGGAGGCAACAGTGATGGGAAGAGCAGAGAGGGGAGAGGAGGGCATCAGAGGGATGTGAGGGAGAGGAGGGTGATGGAGAGATGTGGTGTGGAGAGCGCAGGAGGACGGCTGCTGCTCTCAAATGTATGTGTTACTAAAGCAGAGCTGACAGGTTTCGTCAGGGCGTTTCTCCAGAGGTGAGGCACCTGAGCCGAGGACCACGGCAGCCTCTGCAGCCTCTCCTCTGTATCCCTGCAGAGTCACACACCAAGTCCGACCACTGCAGCACGTCCACGTGTAACATGTTACCTTACAGTGATGCAGGGAGACCAACAGCAGCTCGAGGCTGCAGGAGAGGAGAGTTATACAGCAGCTATTAGACACACGGACACACAAACAGGACCTACACATATATGAATGCAGTCCACGCTGCAGTGTGTTTTGACAAATTAAATTCTATATCACATGCATAATGTTTCTTTTATTATTTTATAGTTTTATATATATTCTGTGTTCGTCATGCAAAACAAGCGAAACAAGTCATGTGACCACCTTTTTAACTAAGCTAAATTTGGTAAATGAGTATTAACGTGGTTAATGAACGTTTGTGGTGATGTCAGATTAATAACTGTAAAACGAAGCAGAATTAGATAAAGTAATACAGATAACGTAGAGGCATCTGTATTAAACTGAGACTGCTCACAACCTTAAAAACAGGGGATTCGTTCTCTATGAAGCTGTAGAGCTGTGTAGCTCTGTGACTCACGAAGTAAACTGCGACAAACCAGATTCTACAAACAGAAGCTGTGATCCAATCATCATTCACCCTTTAAACTAGAGCAGAGTTCTTTTAAACCCATGGTTAGTTTGGTTTTTAGTGAGCAACTCAAGCGAACGAGCGAAAATGTTGTGGCTCAACTCAAAAACATTTGCCAAACATTCATATTAACAACGCCAAAGGGAATTTATTGGAAAATCACAAAAGCCGACCCCCGGACAGACAAAATCTTTGATCTTTGTCTGGTTTATTCAGACGCTTCCCCCTTTTCTCTATCGCTGGTGCCAGAAATCGATATCAAATGATTTATAACTTTCACCACAATAATGCGAGGGGACGTGTTTTCAGATATTGCCGGTCTAAGCCTTTGCATCATCAGTGGGAAAGTTCAGAAAACTATTACCGGGATGTGACATTAATTAACTCCTAGAGTCTACACTCCCCTGCAAGGCTGCATTAATACAGCACGAGGTAAACCCTCACTTTCCCAAAGAGCCCATTAAGACTTCACACACTCGAGCAAACCCACACACCTCGCACATTAGACGTGACAAGTGAACACCCCAGCAACGGCGATCAATGGACTCCTAAACTTTGGATTCAATGCAGCATACTAAATGAGAAAAATAAATTTCCCCTCTGTGTACGGTGGAGTGCTGCAGTGAGCTGTTTCAGGACAGCGCTCACTCTGACCTATCCACATAAAGCCCAGAGGCAGACATAAATAACAGGCCGGCGTGTGGAAGAGGACGGCTATTGATTACCGGGAGAGGTTGGATGACACTGCAGCCTGGTTCTGCCTGGATACCTTAAAACACAATCTATACATATACTGAGACCCCAAACACAAGCAGGAGTTACATGTTGTAAAGTCATGTTACACACGAAGGGACTGAAAAGAAAGAACACTGCCACTGACTGAAGTCACCTGTGATTTGTTACTTACATGATGGATTTATATTTCCATGGATATATATGTAAAGCTGTGTGGATGTTTGTAAACATCTGTGTGTGTGTGCGGCTGTGTGTGCGGAACACTGTGTGCGTTCCATTAGAACATGGAACACAGGCTCACAGTCTATAAACACAGCCCATGACCGTTGACCATGACTGTTACACTGAGAACACTTCAGCTGCAACACGAACGGTCGATACTTTGAGAGTTCAGGACATTTACGAACAAAGAGACGATAGACAACCGGAGAAGAAAAGAAAAGCCGGCAATGGATGCTACTGTGGAGCACAGGGACCTGACGCCAGAAGGTCCAGAGAAGGGAAATGGGGATGAGACACTGGCCAAGCTCACGAGCTTGAAGACGACCTTCTACACCATATTCAAGGAGTTCTACGACAGCCTTACCGATGAGTAAGTTCATCTAATTTTCCAACTGAACCTCCTGAAAAGATCTGAACACAGCTGAGAACTTCATCATTTGCATTTCTGTGCTAGTGTTTTGACTTTGTCTCATTGTTTTGTTTCATAAGGCGTCAGAAAGAACTTGGCAAAGGCGTCTACAGCGCAGCCGTGAGGGGGAAGCTGACCGACATGTGCACAGAGGTGCTCGGGCTCATCATCCAGACCATCACTGGCATTTTGTCGGCAGCCATCACCAAACAGGCGGGAGTCAGTCACAACGTCAGCGCTTTGAAAGACAGCATTCAGCGGCGTGTGAAAGGCTCCCTTAGTGAGGCGTTCTCTCATGTGGTTGGAGCAGACACACCGGCTCACCTGACCCAAGACCTCAGTGCAGCCATCATGAGGACCGTCAACAGCGAGGTCAACTTCTTCCTGTTCGAGAGCAAGCAAGCGGCGCGGAAGGGGAAATCCTGCCAGGTCCATGCTGTCACCTGCAAGTCACTGAGCTGCAGAGCGTGCAAGGGGATGTTGGCAGACGTCATCCAGGCGATGGAGGTCTTCCTCACTGGTGTTTGGGCTCCAACGGACAACGGTCAGATGGTCGAGTCAGAGACGCCTCCAGATGTTCCCATCAAGGTCCACAAGAAGTCACGGCGGTGGAGGGTCTTTCCCAAGTTGTGGAACAACAAGGTCCAAGTGACTGCTGTGGACGAGGCTGTCAAGGTGTCTTCTGCTGAGTCATCACAGGGACAAATATGGTTCACATCTGCTCAACCAACATCCAAGACCTCTGACCTGAAGTCCATCCCTCTGGAGCTGGTTGATTATGATGATGAGGAAGACACATCAGAGACTGCACACATCCCGTTTCCATCCTCCATCACCTGCCATCCATCACACTTCCTGGGGGATAAAGTCAGAGTCATCTGCTGGACTGGGACTTTGGTCAAGGAGGAGGACAGGAAGGCCAAGACCAAGAGGCCTTCTCTGCTCAAGACGTTCCGCAGGTTCATCAAGTGAAAGACCCTCCTTGTCTTCCCAAACCTTGACCAACAACAAACCCTCTTAAGCTCGCTCCAACCCCGCCATTCACACTTCCCCTCATTTCCCCCCAACTGGTCGAGGCAGATGGCCACCCACCCTCAGCCCGGTTCTGCTCAAGGTTTCTTCCTTTCAAAGGGAGTTTTTCCTTGCCACTGTGAAGTTCTTGCTGATGGTGGGACTTGTTGGGTATAAACAGAGGACCCCACAGACAAATCTGGTCCTCATTTGTTAGTACATGATTAAATCTGGCCTAATTGGACTTTATTTGATAGACTGACGTCATTTTTCCTCTTCTCTCACCATGTCCTTCACACATTGGCTACAAATGAGTCACTTGTTAAGAAACCTGTCTGATTCAATATAATTAGATTACTGCTGGTGCAAAGCTAACACGGACATCCAGCACTGTGATGTGTTTTCCTACCAGATCCTACTGACTGACCAATATTTGCAAGTTAAAAGGTAAATCCAGGCACAGAGCGGGCGCCTTTCGTAAAATCCCTCCAGGTAATTTGAGCAGCTACACATCCAGGTGTTTCCTGTCCCATTAATACCACCTTCACGGCGTAACTGCATATGGTTGTTTCTTTGGGAAGTTCCCAGAGAAAGGTTGTTATGTGTTACCACTACCCAGAACCCCTCAGGAGAACAGCTATAGTATATCTACTGCAACAGGAAAAGCAGATTCATGACAGCAAGGGGCCTTTAATGACCCTTTGTGTGTATGTGTACAATATTAGCACACACACACACACACACACACACACACATACATCCACACATACAACATCTTGCAAGAGGCATGCATTTACTCGTCCCCCATAAAAGCATGCACACACACAAATCTCCAGGGATAGCTGCATGTCTTGGATATTCCTGAAGCCCCGGAGAGTTCAGTGTCAGCACATGCGGTGACCAGGTTATTTCTGTCCTGTTCTATATGCAGTTTGACACTGCATGTAATATTCAGCATCCCACTACACACACACACACACACAGAATATATATTCCCCTGTGTCTGGACCCTATAGATCACCTAGGAACACCCTAGTTTGGAAGTGGGAGAAACCACAAGCTGTACTTAAATCATGGCATCTACACAAAAAACTCTTCTGCAGCTCACACAGGCCATAACAGTCTGTTTAAAATGAAAAAACAAAGTGTGTGTGTGTGTGTGAACAACAGTTCATTTCAAAAGACAAAGGTTTGAAATCAGATCAGCTTCTGAAGACGTGTGCATGTACTGAATTGACTGAATTACTTAAATCCATACACAGAACGGACAAACAATACTCAGAGTATGCTCTTGAAAAGGTTGAATGAAATAATTACAATATTTCAAACACAGTCCATCAACATCACAACCCTCTCATCACGTCTGCAGATGCTGCTGGCGACTCTGCAGCTGACCAGTGGTGCAAAAACGAACTGCAGCAGTAAAGCATGTGCCGTTTTGTCACAGGCTCGCTGAAACGTTACGCCTGTATATTTTTCCCATTTTAATGCATTTGCATGAATTTCAGTCTGGCGCCGGTGCACAGCTGCTCTAAAACAATCAGACTATGAACCCTCTGCCTTCAAAATACCCCCGTTGCTTTCCTTCACCGATATTTGACTGAACATAGTCGTTTTATGAAGAGTGGTGACTTGCAGAGCAAACATTTGTCACTGACTGACAGATGTGTGGGACCGTCGTGAATTCAGAGATGCTGCTATACTGTAGTTTTCCAAAGCCAGAGGGTTACAGAGGCGGAACAGGCAATATGCAATATGTTGAACTTGCTTTAAAGCAAAGTCAATGGATTGTTGGTTGAAAGCTCCAGCTGGCTGCCAGGGTGGAGCACAGCTGCAGGGAGGTTGTTTAGCCCCAACAAAACCATTTCTGACAAGTTAAATTGTGAGAGGGTTTGTCTGCCTGGCCGCACAAGCATTTATTGAGTGTGGAATGAGTTCTCGCACGGCGGATTGTGTGTCTGTGTGTGTATGTGTGTGTGTGACCTCTGGTCTTAGATTAAGGTCACAGCCTCTCTGTCAGGCTGCACAACATGAGTAATGTTTTAATGTGAACTTATTAGGCCCTCTCTGCTTTTATGGACAGTCTGAGGCTCCAGCCCGAAAGGTCATTTTTCACCCAGAATGACTTGACCCTGGACTTGAACTAGCTCCTCTGCCCGGTCAGTGTTTAACTCCCCAAATGATTAAATGACTGGAAATCCTCTGAAGGACAAGAAAACACTCAAAGTAAATACTCAAACTACGAGTGCTTCTACATGTCATAAGCATTTGTGCTGAATTAGCCGATGTTAGCCTGTGTTTCACTTCAGTTTGGTGTTTCACAACGTATTAAAGCAGTTGTTGCACATGCCTATCAGTGTGGTATGCAAATGCAAGGCTAATTTGCTGCTGCATTCACTGAAACGGTGATTCTCAAACTGCAAGGTGGAGCCCTCCTGTGGGGTGCAGAGGCATTGCAGGGGGGTGCACGTCACGAAGGAACTACATTGTGCAGGTTAAATCAGTCTGATTGAAGTGTGGACAGTAAAAATGAATAAATCAAAGTGTTTTTATGGTTGCACCAGCCAAGGTTGCTGTAAGTGGAATGTCTTCAGACATAAAAATGAATTGTGAAGTGTGACTGGGATGAAGTTACTCTAAGAAAAACAACACCAAGTTCAAAAAATATAATAATACTACTCCTGCATGATAAATTAAATATGCAGGTTAACCACAAAACAAACCTGTGGAAGGACTGTGACTCTGATGGTGTTTGTAATGGGGGCTATGCAAGTCTGAACAGATGGGTCTAAGACGTGATTTAAAGATGGAGCGAGGTCTGATGGGAGTGCTCTCCAGAGTCTCGGGGCAGAACGGCTAAACGCCCATGGTGGACAAGTGGGCAGATGGAGTGGACGGGAGAGAGGCTGAGGAGGAGCGGAGTGTGTGGGAGCGTGAGTATGTAATAGGTGCAAGGTTATGGAGGGCTTTGAAGGTGAGAAGGAGGATCTTGAAGTTAATGCGTAGGTGGAGTGGAAGCCAGTGGAGCGGTTTAAGGACAGGTGTTATGTGTTCAGTGGATCTGGTTCTGGATGTGATGCGGGCGGCAGGATGTTGTGCAGTCCCACAAGAGTCTTACATACTAATGATGTGGTGCTTTTCTATGCGGATGATACAGCTTTTCTTATTCTGGATATTCTAATATAAAATGCATGAAAACGTCTGAACTTAATTAATGCAGTTTGGATGCTGGTGGTCAAAGAAGGGACGATAGCATGCACTCTCTGGGTCGATCCTGACCTGCTGTTGCGTGGATGCACTTTGTTTTATCGAGCAGTTTATATATTCATCAGCACAGTGGTTTGTTTTGCGGTTTCTGTCTTACCTATTGATTGCAGGTGCTGTTTTGGGTTTGATGACAAACAGTTTGCCTCAGGACGTTGTAGAGTCACCGACAAAGCAAAGCGAGCAGAGATGGATCCCACGTATCGGACGGCGGCGCTCGGCACAGTGACTCTGCACTTTCCTGCGATGGTTCTCGAGCTGCTGTAGGTCGCCCCGAAGCTGTGCCATTTGTCTTTTTTTAAGCTTTTCAGTGGGGAACCAAATGAGAAATCTGGATTTTACCCCGAGACCGAGCTGAAGACATTTAGCTTTGCCCGAGGCTGCGGCTTCATGAGAACATATTATTACTTTTATCATCTGGAGAGCCATCACAGACAGTCCGCTTCCTCTCTCTGCTTTGTGTTTTTACAGATCTGGCGCAGGGAAAGCTTCACCGTGGTCGTGTTGAAGTAAAGCGACAGTCTGTCTCTAATATCACAATAAAGTTTCTTCACAGCTGCAGGGTTAAATCACTGGATTGTGTAGAATTACTTTGAATGTAATGGCTTCAAAGCTTGGCTGCAGGTTTAATCCCGTCCATCTTTAATACAATAATGAAGTAATAAAGTGGAGCGGTGCATCGATTTAGATCTTTTACACACACATGCCACACACGGGACGTCCTGGAGGGGCGGCGAGCCGAGCTGCTGCTAACGTTTGCTCAGCTTGTTTCTCTGATAACTTCAGATCCAGACGTCCGACGACTGAAATCCTTCATCTGCTTCAGATACAGAGTTAAAAACAAGCAGCGGCTGAAAAGAGGAGCACAGAAATGTGTCTTACAGCTGATCCAGAGTCAGTTTATCAAGCTGCCGACACACAGAAATGTGTCTTACAGCTGATCCAGAGTCAGTTTATCAAGCTGCTGACACACAGAAATGTGTCTTACAGCTGATCCAGAGTCAGTACATGAAGCTGCTGACACACACAAATGTGTCTTACAGCTGATCCAGAGTCAGTACATGAAGCTGCTGACACACAGAAATGTGTCTTACAGCTGATCCAGAGTCAGTTCATGAAGCTGCTGCTGACACACAGAAATGTGTCTTGCAGCTGATCCAGAGTCAGTTTATCAAGCTGCTGACACACAAACACAGCACTGACACATGCACAGGGAGGACACGAATGATTTATTTCAGTGTGCACCAGCCCTTGTGCGTGTTTTTCCACACAGTATGCAGTTTTAACCTGTTGCAGGACTGTGTAGCCACACGTAGACCAGCCGGGTAAAAGCAGGGATGAGCTCTGCTGCAGCAGACCCTGTTCCCTGTTCCATGTAAATGGACCGTTGTTCTGATCGTAACCTGATAAATGTGCTCAGAGGCTGCAGTTCGCTTCTCTCATACTTTCTTTTATTTCTCTTGAGAGAACCTATTTGAGAACCTATTTGGTGTGTTTATGATCCTCAGCTTGTGTTTCTTTGTGATACACCCACACACGGTCTCACACAGTAATACACACACCGAGGGAAGAGATGACAGGGGGAGATCAGGCCAAATTACTGTTTTTCTTTTGGGTTTCAAGGCATTTTGTGGGCACAGAAAACTTCTTTTCTCTCTGCGTTCGTGCAGCTCATTCTTCTCAGCAGACTCTCTGTGAACTTCGTCACCTCGGGCTTTCAGCACCTACTAACTAAAGCGCCGCACACGTATCGCAGAGTTAATGGGGATCAGATGGCCTCTACTCTCTCCTCCTCCTGCCGACCGCAGCTCATCCCTGCCCCGGTCTGCCAAAACTAGACTTCAGAAAGAAAAAGATAGTGAAAAATCACTGTGACATTTCAGACAGTTAGCTCAGTGGATTCTCATCCGCGGCGCGCGCACAGGTCAGGGAGTCGGCAGCGTTTTCATCCGGGCCGATCGCTGCAGCAGCTGATTTGACTGATTTTCTGCTCGGGTGATTGAAAGTGCGCTGACTGCACAGAGCTTCGCCAAAACACTGCGAGTCTGACAGATTTCATGACATGGTTACACACTTTTATCAATAGCTAAAGACCCCGATCAGTGGTTAGTCGTACCATACCTTAGCAGAACCTGCTGTTTGAAAGGCTCTGTGAAGTTTGTCCACTCTGGGCTACTGTAGGAGAAAGTCAGTCTGTATGTGGACATAAAGGGCTCACTGTAAACTAAAGAAAACCACATCGGTGCTTATTTTCAGGTGATTATACACCAGAAGCCAGAACATTAATCAACACACTCGACCTTTAAACGAGCCCGATGAGGAAGTCATGAGCTGACAAATCCTCTCTCAGACCCCAGAATGCACCTCTGCCTCCAGCGCTGACAAAATGTAAAAACAGTATTGAGGCATTGATGCAAGACGCTCGTTGACTCAGCTGAGGCGTTCTTTAAAAAGCCCCTCCCATCTCTGACGGCCTCCGGTTTTTAATGGCTCCAGACAACAGGACCGAGTGGAATCAGCCAAGATTAATGCAAAAACAGCCTCCGTCTCTTTTGTTTTCCTCCGTTTGAAGCTGCCCCCCCCTCCCCAGCCTGACAAACATGCAGGGCAGCTCAGCCAGCAAACTGCACTGGCAGTAGCCTCGGCCAAGCCGGAGCCCTGTGCCTGCATTGCAGAGGCTGTCCGGACACAGATTGATTTGTAGCTATTGAGACAACACTGATACGTTACTGAGAGCGCAGACGTCAGCGATTGCCTTCCGATTCTTAAGTGGGAGGCTGGACCGTTGGAGACGAGAGAGGGGGAGAAAGACACGAGGTGAGGAGTTTCAGGACCAGCATACCTTCACCTTGCTGTCTTCTTTGCTGCTTCCCATCCGGCATGCTAACGCTGACTGCGCCTCACATCTGTTATCGCGGCGCCATTCTTCATGGCATTTGAGAAATGACTCTGCGAAAACAGCACTGGGTGTGAATTTTAACCAGGCGACAGCCGAGGGGAGGAAAGAGACAGCAGCCGTGGTGTGTTTTGGGGTTGCGTTATGCTGCCATCAAACCTGAAGCTCCTGTTCTGATTGTAAACAGAACAAGGACGAAGCAAAGTGATTTTGAAGGCTTGTGTTCGGCCGTAGGAGCCGTGCAAGGCTACCGAATGCAATCAGCGGTAAAAGCTTTATTTTCAAGGTAATGAACCCTCCTCGGGGTGTGTGTGATTTATGCTCCCTATTGAAACCACTTTGAATCACCCAGAACTGCCTCTGATTCAGTGCTGACCTTAAAATACCTCTCTGCTCCTCCTCGTGCAACCAACACAAAGATATGCTTCAGCTGTAACTGTAGCCCCCAGTCGGACTCCTCTCATCTCATCATCTTGAACATCCTGAACTGTAAAACGCGCCCAGGGAAACGCACAAAATAACATTATTCACAAGGTAACGCATTTCCATTTTTCTGCCCTTGACTATCTTTGCATGTGCAGGTGCAATAAGTCCTGAAATACAATTACAGAGGATCAACAGCGATAACCCCCACCACGTGCAGGCGAAAGAAAACACGGCTGCACATTATAAGTAACAGCTATCTGCGCTATCGCTCCGCTGAATGGAAACGAGAAACACGTCGCCGCGGTTAAAAATCAAATCAGTTTCATGACACTCGAGGATCGCAGGGATTTACCTCCCGTGACAGATAATATGCATGGATACAGATTATTGGGAGACGAGGCTCAGGTGCCGGGTGGAATTGTAACATCATCCCCGCTGGGTTTTTACCGGCGCCATCTATCACCGTTTATGCAAAGATAAGAAAAGAAAATATATAAATAAGTTTGACATTTTTGCTTCGTCTGATCTTTGGCGTTGCTTTAATGGTTCTGCTTGATCAGCTGCAGAAACACAGGAAGACGTTAATGTCCTGACTCATCTTGAAATCGAATGTCACGGCCGCAAATTTAAAAAGTCCCGATGCGGCCGTGGGACGTCCTGATAGACCTCTCACCCTCAGACCTTAACAAGCTTTAACTCACTCAATCACAAAATGTACCTGAACACTGACAGATGCAAGAGGTTCTACCTCGATGCTGCATTTGTTAGCACCGTTACGTGCGAACCCCACACGCACGACTCTTTGATGACCTGCAAACTCAAATCAGTCTCACTCCTGTCTCGCCACGAGAACGCCTGCACAGGAAGATGTGGACAGGAACCCGAGACCTTGGACCCTTTTCTCTGCAGCTGAGAGTTGTTGGTCAAATTCATGCAAAATGTAAATAACATTCAACACATTCAGCTGCTGCAGAATGTAAAGAAGCTTACATTAGTGCCACCTTTACAGCCTGCAGTAAGATAAGATAAGAAAACCTATATTTGTCCCACACTGGGGAAATTGCATTGTTGCAACAGCACGGTAGAACAGTACAGCAGGTAAGAGCAGTACAGCAAGGTAAGAGCGGTAAGTAAAGCAATAAACAATATAATGTAATAAAAAAATAAAAAATAAATAAAATAAATAAAGATATTATGAATGCATCAACAATCACAGACCAGTTTTTTAATGAATTGACTTTTATGCAAAAAGATAAATGCTTTTGGTCCTGTCAGTACGTTTTGATGCTGATATGTTCTTTTATGTGTATAATGTTGAATTCAGGCCTTGTTACCTGAGGATGTTCATTTTTAAAAAGCTTTAGAGTTGCTAAGCTGCACAGAAGCCGACACGTTTGATCCGACCAGCGAAAATGCCACTTTGACCCCACATTCGTCTGAACGTGAACTAATGCATTCCTCTATGTTAAGATTTCATTTTGGGCTACCCGCTTTCAGTTTTTCATTTTTATATTTGTTCCCAGACACTGCTACTTCTTCCTGTTCAAAGCATGCAGCAACATTTTGGATTCAACGCTGCTGCCAATCACTGACCCATCTCAGGGCCTAAGAATAATAATAATCAAATACTCCTTGAAATGTATTTTATGGAAATTATTTTAGTTTTATGTTTTTTTCCATAATAAAATGTGGAGTTGTGTAAACATACTGGCCTTTAACGGGTTAAAACCCCCTAAATATAATTAATATTTGATTTGTGTATTTCAGGCTGCAGTAGTTTTAAAAGACTGACTCATTTAAAGTGGAAAGAAATATTAATATATAATATTTTTACAGCAGTTTTTGGGGAAGGTGACACGTTTTGTCATTGGGGACAAATGTGTTCGGATGTTAACGGACCTCTGAAGGGTTAATATGGTGTGCCGACACACTGAGCTTAGTCATTTAAGTTTCCCTCTAGTTTTGAGCTCGTCAAAGGAAACTGAAGGGGGAATTAAGGTCAGCTGGTTTTTAAGGTGGTATTAGTGTAAGGTCGCGCGGGTCAGAGCACGTAAAGCCTGAAGGGTGGCTGACGTTATACAGTGAGACAAGGCTAAGTTAGGAGCAGAGGGCAAGGCTGATTAAATCACCAGCCTCTTGAAAGCATGGGGCCCAAGACGCTGTGCCAGCCGAGTTCACACATGAACACCAACAAACTCTCCCAGCCTCTGTTTACGTTCCCTCCCCGGGCGCTGTGTGACTCAAATCTGCTGGAAAAGTGTCCAGAACGTTATTCCGGGCCGCCGCTAGCTCCCGGTTTGACACTAACTCGGAAGACATTGCAGAGCCGCGCTCAGAGCTGCGCTCGCGCTTCAGCCGGAGGTCTGTCAGCGGGTAGCAGAGAAGCCGAAAAAATGAAAAAAGCTGTGAAAGTCAGTCACCAATTACCAGATCCTGACTCAGTGTCGAGCCATTAATCAAAACTCTGAGCCGTGTCGGGCTCTGCATCACAATCGACTGCAACAAGCTGCACCGTGGACGGATGATAGATCCTGTACGGTGAGACGGGCGGATGGATATATTTCCTGGAGAGAGAAGGGGAAAACGGACAGATTGGGAGTCGCACAGCTGATGAGCAGTCCTGACAGATTCAGGGAAACTGTCCTCTTCCTCCTAATTAACGTCAGATGTGTAGCTCAGCTCCACCTGTGGCCGCTGGCAGCCGCAGAGCTCGCCGGAAGACTCCCAGCCACCAGCCGATGTAGGTCAAATCCTCCATTTGGCGCGTTTCCTTCCACTGCCTGCATTTTTCACAGCCTGAGTGCCAGTTAGCCTCTTGTTTAGCACGGTCGAAGCTTTGTACCTCAGCACGCTGTGGAAATGAAAGACACGATGTGCCACTACCTGTCCGGGTCACCTGCCTCACTCGTGACTGCGTGGGTGAGGAGGAGACCGTGTTCGGCCGGCGGCCCCTGGGCATCCCCTCTGCAGGATCCGCAGCCTGCGGCGGTGATGCATGAATAATTTGATTTCTCCTGACCGCGATCATCATTCAGTCAAAGTACAAAATGGACATGTGCAGAAGTTTTGTAGCGTTCAAGCTTGACTTTGTCACCAGTGTCGTATTGTGGCCACCTCACCACAACATGGATCACTCCGAGAGCTGAAAACTAGTGATTACTCTATTAAAATCAATACTTTTGGTGCATTGATCTAAGCTTTAAGCTCCAGTTTGCTGCTGGTTGGACCTCGTGATCCTGATCTCTTCCCAACCATATCTGCAACCATATCACAGCACTAACCACACGTTAGAAAGGCTTTCTGAGATGCTCGACGGGCTGAACAGAGTTGCTGTAACATCTGAAAGAACGTGATCCATGCATCTTCCCAGGTGAAGCTCGTAGCTTCACTCGGACTTTGCTGCATCGTCTCTCGCCAACAGATGTCGACAGTAGCTGTAAATCACTTGCTCGCTCTTCAGTCTTTCACAGAGACATAACTTAATGTCCCTTCAACATGTTACATCACACAAGACGCTCTGACCTCCATTTTCCCGGAGTAGCAGATAGCTCGTAACAACATCACATAACCATAGCTCATACCGGGCTTGTCTTAGCTCACGGTGCCATATTGTCGTCCTGGAAGCTTCCTGTGGTCTAACCGAGCATGAGCAGAGGTTGCAGTCCCCTTGTTCATTTATTTGATTTATCTATCAGCTGTACTCAGGACCCCCTCCTCCCCGTCTCTATAAATTACCCCAGAGGCGAGATTAAAGCCTTTATTGTTATTACCAGGTGGGTATAGGTGCTCCTGCAGCAACCTCTCCCAAAGTCACAACCTGGCCACGACGCCCTGACCCGTAAGGACGCTGGTGAAATGTATGAGGATGTTAATTACGTCGCTGTGAGCAGCCAGGGGTAATTAGCCATGCACAAAGGTGAGGTGGCTCAGATGCAGGGCGTCTTTAGGTGCCTTCTCTCTCTCTCTTTTTCGTTTTTTTATCTCAGTTTCTTTATGATTAAAGCCACAAAATTAAAATTTTCATCTCATATTCTCATTATGAGAATGTTAAGATGCCCTCCGGCTTCTCCACCAACATCAAACCAGCAGCTGAGGCCTGAAACATCAGGAGATCCATTGTAAACTCACACCCGTGCAGTTAGCTGTCAGCCATTGGCCAACAAACAGAACAACGTCATCACTCTGCTGAGTTTCTGTGATCCTGACCACTAAAAGTCCAGCCTTCACGCTTGTTTTTAGCTCCGTTTTGGTCTCCACCGCCTCCTAATTTAAATATCTGCTGTTCACCAACAAGTTTAATGTGTTTCAGAGCTTCTTCTGTGAAAACAGGCTTGAAAACGGAGACAATGAGGTCAAAGAAGCTTAAAGGGTCAAAGCTCGGTGAGAGACGCTGCAGAGTTGGATCATAATTTTGTAGTTTTGTCATTCCAGGTGACCTCTTTAGAAACAAGCAGCATGGGGAAGAAAGGCGTTGTCGTCTTATTGTTGCCACTGTCAGTTGTGCTCACACTGAGCTGCCACTCAGTAATCAGACCAGTCGGGACTAAAAAGCCTCACATTAACACCACGAACTGGCCCACTGGGACATCTTTTTATTTTAAATAGCTTTTTTTGAGGCTTTCACATATTTTACTCCACATATAAATGAAGATGCGTCTTTTATTACTGGTGATCTTCTCTCTCTCTGAAGCCAAGTCGAAGGTGTTCTCCTGGGAGGATGCACCGGTTGGTATCGCTCACTGTTTTGACGTTTACGACCACTTTTGACGTCAACGGCCATTCTCTGAGCAGTAACGCGTCTTCCCCAGGGGCGCCGTGGAGGGGAAATTTACATTTACTACATTCAGGGAGATCCTGAATCATCTGGTGGCGGTCATCTTCTGTTCGCTGGGTGCAGCAGGGTCCTGATCGAACTGCTCAAAAGCTCAGAAATGCACTGATAAAGGTGCAAAGATCCAAGTAAATGAGTGACTGTAATGTGGAGCTTGCAAACAGAACACTTTGCGTATCCAAAAGTGGTTAAAAACACATCAGCGAATGCTCCTCGAAGCCCTGCTGAGTGTTTTTATTTTAAATTAAACATTTTTGTGGGTTTTTAAGTATTTACATCCTTCTTAGGAACGAGGACGACTGGATTTGCATGACAGGAGCAGCCAAAACAAGGGAAGAAGAAGATAACCTCTGTAGGAACCAATGAGCTTTTGACCTGGCATGTTTGGGAGACCAGAAGGTATGATAATTATTAATATTAGCAGTTAAAAATGTGGAATAACACCAATTATATTCTTTAAATTCAATAAAATTTCGGTTTACACCACCGACGACACCGACGCCCCTGCAGATCTAACCTGGACGGACTGAAACCAATGTCTTCAGGTGCTGCTTTAATCGTTCCTCTGCCACCAGAACATTTTGCACTTGGCTTTTATCACTTAAAAATGTTCCAGCAGGGCTCTAAAGACCACATACCGGCCCGTCAGTTGAGATCATTACTCTCTGTACCAGACGTCTGACCAAGAAGAATCGCGGCTTTTTATTCCAACCTGCAGTGAAACCTTTCCTCAGTCTGCTGCCGAACGAGAGACTGAGCCCCGGGATGATCTAAATGTTTCAGAGCCTTTCCACCCTGACAAGAATAAAATGTTTGATGGGAAACTGTGAGCGATGGAAATGACACGGGGTCATGAAAATGGAAAAAATGTTGAATTTCGTCATGAATTTAGAGAAGTTTAGATGAAAAACATCGACTTTTAAACATTTATCTGTTCTCCGCTCTGACTTTTCTGAGTTATTTCATTAAACAGCAAAGTTTCATTTCCATTATCTCTCCGGAGGGCATTAGGTGCTCTCCGTCCTGCTCAGATCAACATCTGCTGGTGCACATGATTACCGACTCGTATACCTAACATCTGGATGGCAGTGGTCATATAACCGGTGGCGGGGCAGAGCTGCATCGATTGGATGGAGCTTTATTGGTCCCCGATGGCCAGGCAGGTGTTTGCTACAGCAGAAACAACGAGATTGAGCAGGTGGAAAGAGCTAAAAATACCCACAAGCAGAGTATTAAACTGAATAAAAGAATAGACCAGCATCAAAGGTGCATTGAAGTACAGTTTGTCTGGATGAAATACGGGTGTTAGTGTGCTGAAACTGCTGATGGAGTCACTTAAAGTTTGAACTTCCGCCTGCTTCTGTGGATGAAGTTGTTTCATGGGTTCTTGGATTACCCAGTTTCCTCAAATATAATTTTTCCATCTGGATAACTGACTGAAATGGGCCGGTGTTTATGTGGAAAATCGAATTACTGACCTCCCCTGGTTCTACTAACGCTGCTCAGAAAGGCCTGAAGGCTGGTAATAAACCCGGGGCAACATAAATTGGAAATGTTCCCTGCAACAGGCAACAAATCGAGCCACGGGCCGCCGAAAAAATGGATTCAGATACTTTGAGGAAATAAGACGTTCCAATATGAAATCACCAATGTGCATGGGTAAAACCAAATTACTGCCCTCCCCTGGCAATCCCACCCAGACAGAGCTCTACCTTCCCTCCTTCCTCTCTCCTCTGCAGCGGCCATGTTTTACATTCGCCACAGGAGGAGGTCGGAGGAGGAGGACGGCCATTTGTTGCATCGACTCGCACAAACAGGAGGCGGCCCGGGAAGACGGACTCCCTCAACATGCGCGCACGCAAAACGGGTCAAACAGGCAAAGCGAAGAACATCCAACCTGCAGGGAAACAATGAACAATGGGGAGCCGACAAATTCAGCATTATCGAGATGACTGATGAAGTTAATTAAAGTATCAGCGGCTTAGCGAGGGGGTAATCCTAAATCATAAATAAGCAGCTTCTCTGGCCCTAATGAGCCTGTTTGTTGCAGATTCATCTGTGTGTTTTCTCTCCACAATGCAACAAAGGAAACGTCTGGAACGATCCCGCAGGAGGGGGACGCCGACGCGTTAATGTGTTGTTTGCGTCTCGTCTCCGTCCTCAACGCTTAAATGAATAAACTGGCTCTCCTGGCTGTGAAGGGGAGGCGGCGTCTGTGATAATCAGGAGGCTTTTCGTGTGGGTTTGCAGCAGGGGAACGCCGGCAATCAGCTTAAAGACAGACGTGCTGTCCAGCCTCCGACGGGAAATAGTCAGGTTTTAAATCCCACGCATGTGTTCTGTGCTTTTCCTGCACGTGCACTGCTGTAGATTTGAAGTTGTGGTCAGCAGCAAGTTGCGCCCGACACTAGCAGAAGGTTTAGGTGAGGGAAGAAGGTCTGTGTTTGACTTGCAGATCCCATTTCTGTTCAACTTGCTTAAAGGTTGCCGTACTTACACTTTGGCTGCAATTTGACAAACAGCGCCACATTTACACATTATAAAGCTGTTTTGGCGATTATTCTCCATCAGCGCCTGAGTAAAGTGTGCAATTCAAACTTCTGATAATTTGACTTTGTTTTGCTTTGTTTTTATATTGCACCTGAACTCGTACCTGCAGAGAAATGATTGGTTAAAACCAAAAATCATCAATATTTATCATTAATATTAATTTTTGGTGATGTCCAGGCAACAGGATTCAACACGGTCTCTTAATGTCAGCGTGTGTTTTGCACTGTTGACGCCGTATGTTTGTATGTTGACTACATTTGAGCACAGCTGTCAATCCATCCTGCAGCCCTAAAGGGCACATGTCAACCGTCACATGACAGCCTGCGTGTGTGGATCATAAATGAGATATATAAATATCTATACGCTGCACGCTCTGCCCCCTCAGGGATCAATAAAGTCCGTATCATCTCTGCCTCCTCAGCGCTTATTCTCACACCAGCCCCTGCTCCTTCGCCCACACTCGCTGCTGGGTCACAGGGGAGTGTGTTCTGGGTTGTCAGGGTGCAACGGCCTGACCTCTGACCTCTACATCCCCACTTGCACATTTTAATTTTTTTTTAT
This sequence comes from Datnioides undecimradiatus, assembly GCA_008933995.1. Classification (NCBI taxonomy): domain Eukaryota; kingdom Metazoa; phylum Chordata; class Actinopteri; order Lobotiformes; family Datnioididae; genus Datnioides; species Datnioides undecimradiatus. The sequence continues at coordinate 5,324,749 of WARS01000043.1, read as the reverse complement.
TTTGGGACCAGACAAATAAAATTAATGGCATATTCACGGGTTAAATCCTGATTTGCATTGCCGGGGCTGTGAATGAAGTGCAGCAGAGCTCACCCATCTGAAAAGGATTCCCCATGGAGTCCAGTAAAAACCAATTTACCCTCCACTTGATGAATCCTCAGAGGTCCCTGCAGAGGGCCGGACAGACAGCATTTATCTTCCACTGGGGACCTCTGTGAAAGCCCAATAAATTACCTCCTCCTGCATGAATTAGTAAGCACTGTAATCTATACAGAGGACATTAACATACCGAGCCCCCGAGTCCTTCTCCTCACCGAGCTAAATCTCCAGGCAGCATAAGTCAGCATCCGGTGGTTCATTTATTCATGAGGGGGCCTGTGGTCGAATGTGGACGACTGGAGGAGGTTTATCAGCCGCGGTGGTTCAGTCCGCTGCGTGTACGGCCTCTGAGAACTCCACACTGAGGACGCTACATTGGTCTGTAAAGGGAATGGAGTGGGCAGGTTTCATAGTTTACTGTAAATCATTCAAATTTTCTGCACAGCTGGAAGAAAAACATTGATTTTATCCTTTAAAACTAATAAAACAGCAGCCGGCGACACTGTCAGACTCACAGTGCACAGTGTCATTGTCAACACCTTGTGCCTACATTACCCACCAAGCACCAGCAGTTCGGTCAGACAGTTCGGTGAGTTATGCTCCAACAGATGAGGTTCGGTGTCGAGCTTGTCGTCTTTAACCTTTAACTGTCATCATTTTATATAAACTAATAACAAAGTGTGACTGTTTCTTTGTTCAAACATGCAGCTACAGCAGGCGTCGGCATCAGAGCGGAGGGAGAAGAAGAAGACAACATGAGGAGTAAATGCACGAGCTTATTAATACATTTAATCAATAACAGAGACATGAAAGCAGGAGAGCTGTGCAGGGAGAGCGAGGCTTATTGGGAACAGATATTAACACTAACGGTGTCGTTCTCCATTAAACTGATCTGCTGACAGTTTAAGGACGACAGCGCCTCCTGTGGCCGCAGGAGGCAACTGCACTGATACTCATGTACGCTAAATTATGGGGTTACAGTTGAAAATACAGTGAGACGTTGCTCAGACAGTGACGTCAGTTCAACAGTGATCACTTCTGTTCATGCTGGAGAAGTTGGAGTTAGATGAGGAACATTTATTATGACATTAACTTTTCATTTTTAAGTAAAAACAATGTTTTTATGACTTTATAACAAGTGTTCCTACAGGCGGAGTAAGAGATCTGCTGCTTCTTTATGTGGGAGATGGTTCAGCGTGTGGACACGTCCAGCTGAGAGCAGACCCTGGTGCACCCACAGATCATGCCGGGTTACACTGCATGAGAAGTGCCTCCAGCTCCTTCCAGGGAGAGGCTGCGTCTGGAGCCGTGACCTGGACCTGAGACGTAAACCCTGCAGATGAATCTGCTTCTGCAGCGTCGCCAGGGAAGACCGGTTCGTCTCAGAGCCTCGTTGAAACTGCCGCGTTGCCTTGACAACGGATGACGTGTTGTTTTTACAAGTTGCTCAAAATAAAACGCGAGTGAGTCGTGAGTCGTGCTCTCAGCTGTAGTAGGAGCAGCAGCAGGAGTGCTAGGAACAGTAAGCGGCACTAGCAGGTGTGGTGTTGGTGGTTCCAGCAGAAGGTGTAGCTGTGGTGTTCACAGTGATGCTGCAGTGTAATAACAGCAGCCTGAGGACAGAGGTGCTGCAGCTACAGAAGGTATCTATGGTTGAGACGGTGTAATTCATTGTAGCTGCAGCAGGAGCAGCAGCAGCCATTAAACTGTTAATCATACAAACTCTACAACGCTTCCAATGCAGGCCTGCAGACATGCTGTTTATTACTGTTATTACTGCACAATGAGGCCATCACTAAGACTAAAGTCTGTTTGCCTCCATGCTCTCGCCTTCTGTGTGAGATTCAGTGGGATCTATAGGCAGAATATATAATATATAATATAGAATATTCATAATTATGTTTTATTTAGTGAATGAATGTCTGGAAATAAGAATCACAGTGCTTTGGAGGAGGCTTTTGTTCCAGCATGTTGCACTGCCATCTTCCTACGGCAGCCCAGAATGGACAAACCAAACATTCGCTGTGCAGAAAACCTTTTATCTTCAGTGCAAAACTGATACGAGGCCGATTCAAGTGGAGACAAGTGGAGCAGATTGTGCAGCGATATGATGATAAGGTCCATCACTTAACACAAACTTTAATAGACTTTAATGTGAGAAAAGTAACGACAGTAACAGTGAAAAACGTTATTTTCCCTCAGGTTTCACTGTTATTTTTCAGATTCAGAAAGTCAATGAAATGTTTAGTAAATGTGAAACTTGTTAATCTGATTATTGAGCTTCAGGTTCAGAGGGACGACGGCTTGTTTCTCTGATGAAAAGGACGAACAGCGTCAGACAGAGACGAGCAGGGAAAGGCAATAAGATCTGAGGAGGAGAAGGAGATTTGTCTTCAAGACAAGAGCTTATTACAGTTGGAGGAGATGTGAGAGAGGAGGGAGGCGAAGTGTTTCATGAAGATATGAAATTTCTTTTCATGATGGAGGATCGGGTGCGAACCCGGACAAAGAGAGGAAATGTGAATCCGCCGACACTTCGGAGCCTCTGGGTGAGTTTGTCTGGAGCTTTCCAAGCCGGCCCCGTCATCCATATTCATGGCGTCAGATGAGCCGAGCGTCCTGTAATGACCGCGGACATTAACGGCCCCATCAGTGAAGCAGATTCTCCGTCAGCATTAGCGGCTGTCCTCGGGGCAGCGGCGCCTCGCTCCCGTCCAGATTCAACGCGCGCCTCTTGTTTGTCATGGTGGACACGTCGCTGAAGACATCAGCGGCCGCACATGATTGATGAGCGGCACTCAGCAGCTGTTGCTATGTCACTTTATACAGCATCACGCAGGTGGGAGGGGCACGTTTCCAAGGTGACCAATGAGATCACTTGGCCTAATCTGAAAGAGGAAGAAGTGGGGGTGGGCATAAAAACCTGCAACACGTATAAAACTGGGAATGTACTCGTAAAAGAAGTCCCAGGACATCACTTCAGCGGAGGGCGCGAGGACAATGCTCTCGTAAAAACAAAACAGTAAAAATACAGAAATCAACTTCTGGAAGAGAAACAGCATGAGCGAGCAAAGCAGGAGGAGGAGGAGGAGGAGGAGGAGGAGGAGAGATGTGGAGCTATTTAGCTGTTTACCCTCCACAGTAATGAGACAGCAGGGCTGGAGTGAATCACTCCATTAGGACGCCGGCGAAGACGCAGGTTTATCAAGTCGTGCGCCGGCTGCGTTGCTTTAAATATACAAACAGTGACATTAATTAGAGGGAGAGGGATTCCCGGACGGAGCTAAGTGACAGGATTAATAATCCGTCCCTAACGGCCGGGACACAAACAGGAGGCGCCCTCTGTGGTGGTGGTGGTGCAGGGAACTGAGCCCACGTCTCAGCAGGAGGAGCAGGCTGGACTCTGACGTCCAACCAGCTGCACAGCAACTTCTTCAATTAAAACTCGTGCATTTTTAATAAAGCATACATTAAAAATGCAAATCTTTTAATAAATATTGTTCTTATATGAGGACGGTTTGTCTTCTTTTCATAACCTTTTAGATTTACTGACAACACAACCTGATTTTAAAGAGTAAACTCAAATGAATGTGTCACTGTTTTGGCTTTGAAGGTGTTTATTTAATGTTTTGTGTCTTTGCATCGTTTAACTTGATTTCATCCCATAGATTTCAACAGGAATTCTAATGTTTGGTGCACGTCTTCTTACAGAAATACTGAAATTTCGTTGAAGTGCTTCATTCTTTGAATATTTCCTTGTTGCTTTGTGACAGAAACAAAGACACGTGACGCTACAGCCTCAAAAACCAGGAGATCGTCCTGCACGTCAGACCACAGCTTGTTGTTTCACACTAATAATGCGCTAATTAGCTAGCTTTAGAGGTGCTAGGCTATCTGTTTCCCCTTGTTTCCTGCTAAGCTAAGCTAGCCATCCTCTACTTACTGTACAGTTCTATCTAAGCTGACGTGAGTGGAAGTGATTCCCACATCCATATCACGGCATTTATTCATGGTCCCAGGAACTGAAGGTACCGACGTTGTCTGATTAATGGGAGCTTCACAACATTAACACACACACACACACACACACACACACACACACCTTGGATGTCAATAAGTCTTCCTGCGTTTCATGTGTAGCCTGCAGCCAGATGCCGGTGTGTGTGGAAGAAGATGGTTGTCTACAAATATTTGCCTGAATGACTTTGTGCTCCGGGGGCGTTTGGAAAGTGCTCACATGTTTGGAAACTAATGGCAGCGGGGCTAATGGGCGTATTGATTGCTTTTCAATTGAGGAGCCGGCAGCCTCGCAAATTAGATGTTTTCAGCAGCTCTATTTATCATCCGAGAGGCGTGCGACGTCAGGCTGGAGAAGTTTGAACAACACATCACCTCAGCTTGATTCAATTTGAGTCAATTGCAGATGCTGTGGAGGCTCGGCGGCGAGCTCGGGACAGATTCGGGTTTTTTTGGCGCAATATTTACCGACACACACGGGAAAGGTCTCGTTTTTAAATGGATGCATCGCTTTGTTAGCCGGGTCGCTCCGCTCAGCTCGGGCAGGAATTGTTTCAGCTGTGTTTTAAAAAGGTCTCTGCAGCTTTGAGCAAATAAAGAAGCTGCTTCAGTCGCAGTGAAACAAAGGGAAATGTGAGTCTGCTGCAACAGAACCGGGTTCAGTCGGAGATGAGGCTGTGAACTGCAGCAGGGAGCTTAGGTGAGTCAGCTGATCGGTCTGTGACATCATCAACCCATCAGCCTAACTGATGCACCCGAGCCCTGGAGGATGGAGACGTCTGCGCAGCTGTGATTGGGCGTAGAGCCACAGTATTGAAGCCTCACCCACTGAGCTGTCAATCATGATGCCACACCCCCTTTTCACAGCATCCACATTAAAACCAAACTGATCAGAGAAATGAGCAGTTGAACAAACATCAGCGAGATGCTGCAGCCAGACACCAGGGGGCGGGGCTTATGAGCTGTACTGCACCCAGACACCAGGGGGCGGGGCTTATGAACTGTACTGCAGCCAGGCGCCAGGGGGCGGGGCTTATGAGCTGTACTGCACCCAGACACCAGGGGGCGGGGCTTATGAGCTGTACTGCAGCCAGGCGCCAGGGGGCGGGGCCTATGAGCTGTACTGCAGCCAGGCGCCAGGGGGCGGGGCCTATGAGCTGTGCTGAATATGCAAAATCTGGTTGGACCTTAAAAATAAAACATTTTACTTTGAATTTTTCTATATTAAAAACAGTTTGAGATTTTGTGCATTTATTGTCTTAATGATTCAACACAGTGTCATTTTAGCAGCGTCACATCAAATACAGTTTTCAGTTTGCTTCAGACTGAGTCATCGCCTCGATCCGTAGATGGTGCTGTGTCACTGATAGACTGCAGCAGGGACAAACCTGCTCAAGATTAATGTTTTAATTATATTTTGATTAATTTTTACATGGACTTTGGTAATTAGAGTTTGATGAATCTTGAATAAAGCAACCACCTCCCCCCTCCCTGCGCCCGTTCATGTTTTTGATGATTAATCCCAAAGCGAGCTGTTGTTTCGCGGCTTCCTGCAGTCAGTCATCCTGTAACGTGGGCAGAGCAGGTAGAACCTGCACGGTGGTTTTCATTTAACCGGTTCAGGGCCAAACGATCGCACCGTGGATCCCTGTGGGATCTGCACATCGCCTGAGTCAAAGAGGTCACAGGTCAGAGTTCACCTCAGCAGGCGCGTTGCTGTGTTCAGGGCTTGAATCTGAACTTCTAAACAGCTGTCTCAGTTCAGTTCAAGTTTGAATAAACACATGTTTCTGCTGCAAACCTCTGCACAGAGCAGGACATTAAACCAGTTTAACCAATAAAATGTATTAAATGGGTTTATTTAGATTATTTGTCTTTACTAAATTGGCTTTTTAGAAAATCTTGACCGTATTCGTTCAGATTCATCAACTTTTTAGATGCTTATTTAATTTATTTTGTCAGTGCATTTGCTTTGCTGCAACCTCCCACTTTCAGGGTTTGTGTAATGCTGCAATCTGTATGTGAGGGATCGTGATGGTCACATAGTAATAAAAGGAAAAGTGCTTTCAGGAATGAAATCGAAGGTTTTTGCCGTGCAGTGTGTCCATGTTGAGTTTTTGTGGCTGCAGCAACACGATCGTCGCCGGTTTTAAAGTATTTTTGTTTTTTTTGTGCAGTCACAGAACTTCTTGTTGCATCTCATGCAAAATATTAAAATATAAGTCAAACATTAATGTTTTGACAGTAAAACTTTGCAGTTCAGAGGAGTTTCTTTAGCATTAAAACAAGTCAAATCCTCAGTATTGGCAGCTCCAGTCGACCTGGAGATGAGCTGCGTTCACGTTATCCTCCGTGGTGTTTCCCGCCTCAGTGGCTGCCGTATGTGGGTCGACCTGCCTTAAAAAGTAAACAACACAAACTTCAAAGTTGCTCTCGTGTGCAGGAAGTAAAAATAGTAACACCTCCCGAACACGACAGCCGACCAAGAGTTGTGCTGGAAGCCTGGAGAGGAAGAAACAGAAACAAACCAAAGCGTTTTGTTGGTTGATCGGCGTGCCGCGAGAAACATCTGCGTTTGATTTCCCAGCGCCTGGGAAGCACGAGGAAGTCGCTGCGGAGGACGAGAAGTGTCTGCTTGTTGACACGAGAAGCAGCCGTTTGACGAGGTGGGCGCTCCCTCGGGGGAATCGCTGCCTTCAGCTGCAGCGTCTCACCGTGAGTCACCGTGAGTCACCGTGAGTCACGCGGTGCACAGACCCAACACGACGGCTTCGCCTGCCCCGAACACGAAGGGCTGCAGAACGACCAACAGAGGAGAGGACCGCCAGCGCGTCTCTTTTCCCTGGAGATTAGTTTTGTTTTTGTGTTGCTTGCTCCTTTTGGAGGGAACAGTGAAGCAGATCAGTGGCTCACAGCAACCCCGGGTTCATCAGCCAGATATGACTGTTCCTACACTAGTTCAGAGGCACCGCTGATACTCCGAGTGTCTCTAGTTCAACGTCTCCAGGAGGAAATACATTTTTACTGCACATTCATCTCACAACTGGAGCTACAGCCTCTACACTGCTGTTGATTCAATGCCTTACACAGTCTGAATTTAATAAACTCAGCATTTTCCTCTGATTCATTTGTTCTTCTTTGCTTTTCTTTGTGTCTCCACCTTTAAAAAGCAAAACTAATAATGCACAATGAGTTTTTCGCAGTTCTCTTCCACACAGCAACCGACTTCCCACCATTCTTTTGCTGCAAATGCAGAAACCTGAATGCACATTTGTGATTTTTACTTGCAGCAGATGAATTTATTACAACTAAAAATGTTAAACATCAGCTGCTGCTGGTTGGCCTCTTCACGCAGGTCACATGTTTGCTCTGAACTGACCACAGGTGTGAATGAGCTGCCCTGTTCCCACTCTTTGCATGCAGGGACAGTGTGAGCGGTGTGTGTGTGTCGGTGGATCTGCGTCTGTGGTCTCCTGCAGAGTTTCTGCTGCATCGTCTGCAGAACTTTGCAGAGTAAAGCCCAGAGGATCGTTTATCCACCGCTGCATGGTGTAGATTTGCAGGTTCTCCAGGTTTCTCTCAGCGAACCTGCAGGAGAAAGAAGTCCCCGGCGGCCGGAGCTGGAACTGACAACAACAAAACCACATGAAAGCTGTAATCTTCATAATTGAACTCTGGTAGCTCTCATTACTCCACTGTGTTTTTCCCAGAAAGACGACGTTGTTTTCCCCTCAAAGGTGTAATTTATCCTGCGGTTTAAAGTGTTGTTGTGAAATTGTTATTAGATAAACGATGTTCCCTGCATGGCTGTGGCTGCTGTGCTGCACGTGATGAGTCTAATGATGCGCTCAGGACAGATACTCTCACATTACAGCACTGTGTTCATTAACTTAGCTTTTAATAATGTTTACTAATGTATTTTTGCATGTTTGTTTGAGTATTCTCTGCAGAATATTTGCCTTTAGTGATGATAAATGACAGGAGACGGAGGGATAACTTGTCAAAATGCATCTCGACCAATCAGTTCTCAAAGACGTGCGTGATGAATTAAACATCTGTCGAGTCAGCAGCAACACTGAAACCCCAGAAACTGAAACTCAGTGTTCACCCTTTGATACCAGAGTCATCTCAGACAGTTCAGACAGCAACACGTCCCGAGAAACTCTTGGAGCAGTCTCAGTTTGATTGGGTTTCGGCACCAAACTTGGTTATATTTAGGAAAAAGATCACGCTTTGTGTTAAAATAAGATGAAGATGCAAAGAAGCTGCGCGCACTTACCGGATGCGTTGATCACATCCTGCTGCCTGCACTTCACAGGAGCTACCTCTCTGAGCCAAGCAGAAACAGAAATAATGGACTCAGCGGGAGACCCAGGCGCTGCCGGCCCGAACATCTCAGAGCGAGGGGCATGCTGTATATTCAAGACGTGTGCTGCAAACAAAAGCAAACGGCGTGGCAGGCGGAGAGGAAAAACAAAATTAAAGTTATTGATGTGGGAAACGTGCGGCGACTTGAATCTGGAGAACAAACACCTCAGAGGAGCTGAAGGACTCCAGGCGAGTCAGAAAAGAAGCCGGGGGTGAGGGAGGAGGAGGTCAAAGCTACGATGCTGCGTTTTCTGTGCACGTCTCGTCTCCTCAGCGCTCACGATTTTAGGTTTTTAGCATTATTTATGTTCTAAAAATGTCAGTTTTCTAATAAGTTTCCCGTCTAATCTGATCGAAGTTACAGGCCGGCTCTGATCTGTGTGCTCCAGGCTGTTCAGCTGAAGGTCTTTGTCCAAAGGTTGGGAGCAACGCCTCCTTCTTGTAGAAAGGCTGCACAGATTCTTACGAGGTGACGATGACCTGACGGTAAATGTTCAGACTGGACTTTAAAAAGTCGTCCAACAGGTGATGCATGGAAAGATCTGCACTTTGCAAACAGCAGCAGGTGAGATCTTCACCTCGAACACCCAGGGCATGAGTTATCCTCTTCTACTTAAGGGAGATGCATTCTCCCTACGGACTTTCTCTGTTGACTTAAGTCCTCGCTAACGTCGTGCAGCCATATTGTGGTTGAAGCTTTGTGTTTGAGCATACAGATGGAGAGCCAAACTGTTGCACCGGCAGACGTGTGACATCCTGCATCACCATGAACACACACACCGGAGTGTATCTGGACTCATCTGCACACACACACACACTCTGTCCTGCTGCCTCAAATACTCACTAGAGCACCAAATGTGGATTCATCCGCTGCTGAAAGTAGTCCCTGACAAACGCAGCATTTCCTCCTGTGACGTGACCGCCTCCTTTTGTGAAATTATATATTTAAAAGCTGTTTTTAAGGATTTTAATCATTGAATTTTTCAGATTTTGCGATTTTGAAATTCTAAATCAGTCCTCCATCAAGGGCTTTACATCAAACATGCACATTCCCAACAGTTCAGTGCAGCAACCGTCTTCAGTTCGTCAGTCTGCAGGCGATGGACTAAGAAGGAGAAAGTTTCCTGCCCGGGATGTCAGCCTGGTTTGAAGACTTTGCAACGAGATGCGAGCTGATGTGTGAAAACCGGCCTCAGGATGCTGCAAAACAGGAGGCAGAGCAGGTGAGATTCAACCCGAGGACGAGACGAAATCAAAGCTGTCAGCCTGAGAGAAGCTCTGAGAGTAGAGTCGAGCGTCTGTGTCCATCTGATAACCTGCAGGTGCTGGAAGTGATGCCAGACTTCGTGATACTGTTGCATTCGATTCTGAGGCTTTTACAGCAGAAAAGGATGAAAGTCCACTGTGTTTTTGCTTTTTAAAATTAAAACATCGAGCGTGCAGGGAGGCTTTAATAAAAGCGTCATCTAATAAAACTAAAATGTGAGATTTGTTTTGTTGCTGCTGCAATTTCAGAAAGTTTGTAGGGAGAGTTAATTAAAAAGAAGCCAGAGGTTGAAAATATTCAATTTCCTGTATCTGCAGACTCTGAATCTGATGTGCAAAAGAGCCAAAAGTACAAACTCAAAAGGCTTTTCTGAATTGTCACTCAAAAAACATGATTTTACATCTGCATGTGTGCTCGATCTCAGGCTGTGAAATCAGACGTCAAAGTGACATCTTCAGCTGCGTTTCCAAGCAAACATCAGCCTTTTACTCTCACACGTTCCCACATTTTGCACCGAGGATAGCTTTTGTGTTTCCTCTAAAACAAACAAACGTAAGTGTTGCAGCCGGCAAACGGCAGGTAGGATACAAGATGCTCGACTCTGAGCGCACGCAGAAAAAGCACAGACTGTACTTTCCAGGAAAACGGGTCAGAAAACAAGCAGACAAACGCAGCGAGGAGTCGACAAAGACACAGAGAACAAACCTCCACCGGAGGCAGAGACACAGAGGAACGAGAGCGACAGCCAGCATCGCGCAGAACGAACGGAGGACGCAGCAAATGAACACGAAGCTTCCATTTAACTGTGCAAAGCAATTATTAGCTTTTATTCTTATTAACTTCCTGTTTTAATAAAATGAGAATTTACTGTGAAATAAATGAAAAATGTCGTTATTCTGAAATAAAATAACAGTAAAAACTCACAGATGCCCTCAAACGTCCACAGTTTCTGAACATTCACACATCCTCATTTAAAAAAACGTGTATGTTGAAGGTTTTTGCTGCTGAACCGCCGCCACACGGCGCCTGGAGCCTCTCACCACATTAAAGGCTCGCCGCCGCAGGTCCGCCCGCTGCCTCCTGCTACAACTCTCCCCTTTCACTTCCCACAGAAAGGATCGGCCGCTGCCTGATCCAAACGCTGCTGACAGCAGGGCGTCTTTGCACGGCTGAGAATTACAAACTCATATCAAACTTTGATTGAAGCTGTGAAGCTCCCTCAGACTGATTCATGTTGGGCCGCAGCTCAGCGGCACCTCCAGCTACAACCACAGCTTCCTGCCTGCGTCTGGCGGCTGCTGCAGGGTGAATACAGGGTCCAAACTGAGGGTTTTCTCATTTATCACACGGGATACGGCTTCATCCTCCATGTTACACACAAATACCCGTGTTAAGTGCATTACACAGGTAGCTAACATGAAGAGTAAACCTCTTATCTGCCCCTGACACTCCTGTTTATGGATCAGAGCAGACAGTCATAGAGCCGGGGAGGGCTGAACCTCCTAAACTGGGACCTTCCCTGCTCGGTGAAGCGTCTTCAATCATTGACAAACTGTTATTTTAATAACTGTGACCTAATGACTCCACGGCGAGGGTGATTAGTGACCTCCAGTCAGGCTGATGACACAGAACCTGCTTGGTGTTCCTCTAAATAAAGAACCCGTTTCCCAGAAGCCTCGCCGCTCTCTGTCCCTCCTCCCTGACAGCCATGAACACTGATCTGATCCTTTTCTGTTGTTTGTGCTTGTTGAGCTTTGGTTCAGGTGAAATCTGGGCAAAATCCACAATTATTAATGCTAAACAACAGGAGCTAAAGGCGTTCCCATCAGCATGTGTTTAGCACTGAATGTTAGCATGCTACAACATGCTGCAGAGAACTTGGATCTGACACATATTACACCAACACCAATAGTTTGCATGGTAGTTTCCTCTTGCATTTCATGTTCCCATTCACCAGAATCTTGCATTTCACTACACAGCTCTTAGTTTTGCTCTGGAGATGTGTTTGCCGTTGCAGCAGACAGCGAGGACTCAGAATGGGAGAAGATGCAGATGAATTCCTGATGGTGCACCGCGGCGCCTCGGTGAAAAACATTAAAATGACTTCAGGCTGTTTGTGCTTCTGAATTTTTAAAGCTTTATTTTTCTTTGTGCAAACTTTTTATTGATTTGAACTTTTTTATTTTATTCACTAGGCTCGAAATGAAACACGGTGAGACCTAAATGTAAATGCCCTCCCTTCAAATCTGGGCTTTTACTTTGAAAGTCTGGTTCTTCCTCTGCAGCTGTCCAGCGCCGCCCGCTGATGTAAGTGGACATGAGGCTGTGATTAATGGTGGTAGTAATGGTTTAGTCAGCGCAGCATATGAGTCCAGCTAACAGCTCGGCTCTGTGCTGATTGGAGTCGACAGTAGTCACCTCTACGACCTCTGACACTGTGTTCCTCTACCTCTCTCTCTAACACACACACACATTTTGCATCCTGATAGTTTGCCCACTGCTGTCGGCGTCTCCTCTCTCCTGCTGTTGTTTCTTTGAGACGAATAAGTCGATGTTTTACCCAGAAATGCGTCTCGCAAGCAGAAAGAACGAAGACAGCGAGGAGCGTGACGCTGAAGCAAGGCTGCAGGAAACAAACAGATCTCACATTCATCCTGCCGAGGTCAAACTAGGTGTTTTATTAACAACAGAAGAAGTCTAATCTGCACACGTGAAGCACATTTTCTTCCATACGCAGCAAAAACCTGCAATATTAAACCAAATTCCCCCCAAATATGTGTTTTTCTTGTGTTTACGTCCTCGGACTTGTCCGACCTTGGCTGCTCTGACTCGTTTTGTTTTCTTCTGTTGCATGTTTCACAAACACTAACACCACCTCAGCCACTTCCAGGTACAAGCTAACAAGCTCGCAAACAGCATAAAGAAATAAGGGATGCTAACTTTGCTTAGCATTGTCTGACTGAGGAACAGACATGTAACATTAGCGTGTAATGTGTTGATGTGTTTTCCCTTTAACTTTTAACTGATTAAACATAATTTATCATGATATTGATGTTTTTACACATTTTAAATTGTGTCTGAGGCGAACTTTAAAGCCAAATGACTGAGTTTTTGGCCTCTAGGGGGCAGCACCATGTACTGATACACAGTTAGCTTCTCAACATGATGCAAGTTTCCTCATTAAACATACTGCAGAATGTGATTTATAAGAAAGTACACAGTGAGTTTATCAGAGCTGAAACTGGAGTTGCAGAGCTGGTGATGGTTCTTTGTGTTTGTCACAGAAAGCTGATGTCATTTGTCATGTGATTTCCTGTTGTTGTTGTTTTACTTCCTTTTAAAGAGCACACACACTCTGTTTCCAGAGGGAGCTCCAGGCAGTCTGATAGTCTGAGGTTTGAAAATGAAAACAGTCCCGAGGTTTGCAGCTGCTGCTAGCATCACCCACCTGCATCTCCAGTCAGACTGGTTGGTTGGCTGTTGAGTTGTGAGTAAAAAGCACATTCCCCCTCTCTGGACCGACTGACTCCTGTCTTCTTGCATTATGTTTTCATTTCTTTTTGGATGCATCCTCCTTTTATTTCTTGTGTCGGTATGGTTTCTGTTTTTACTCCCTCTTTCTGCAGACGCACGGACTTTCCCTTCAACTGGACTGACTTTGGTCTCTGTGTCTCTTTTCTAACTGGAGATGCAACTTAAATTGATTTTGCATTCTTTCCTCCTTTTCATATATATGCATGTAAGTGTGTGTGTGTGTGTGTGTTAGTCAGGCGTGTAGCTGCACAGTATTGTGTAACACATCTCTTTATGTCCATGCATGCTCCAGGTATCAGTTGTTGTCTGTTGTTGGCTGGATTGTGGTGCGGCTGCAGCGCCTCCGCCGCAATCGTTCGGTTGTTTGCAAGGGCAATATTTTATAAAGGAGCTGATTGGTTTATTCACTCGACTGAAATGACCTGTGAAATGAAAAGCGTTTGGCCGAGCTGCTGTTTAAATGTTTGAGCTGCAGAATAAAGTGGAGGGCAGTTCAAGTACAGTTCAGCTTACCCTGCAACCCCCAGTGAGAGAGAGAGACAGTGTGTGTGTGTGTGTGTGTGTGTGTGTGTGTGTGCACCCAAACACAGTTGTAAAGTGCTTTTTCTGCATTTCTGAGCGTGTTAATATGTTCGTGTGTTTATTTCAGGTCAGATGCTGCAGCTGCAGTTTGAGGAGCGTCAGGTCATGTTGTCATGCATCAGCCACTGAAGCTACTTCCTGCTTAGGCCGAGGAATGATGGTTAAAACTGTGGAACAAGACACCGATGTGCAGGTCGACAGTTTAACACACTGTCTACATTAGCATCAGTGTTTCCTGCAGCTTATTACATCAGCTAATTACCATAATGACACATGCTCACATCAGAAAAGTGTTTTAATGAGATTAAACATTAATCGTCAGTGACGTGCTTTACTGCAGCAAACTGAAGAAAAGTTGGAAACAATTGATGAAAACTAATAAAACACCAGCCTGATCATCAGTAGCTGGACGCACGTTATTGATTATTATGGTCTGCATGAAGCCGAAGAGTTAACTATTAATGAAGCAGACTGGTATTTTAGTGTCAGTAGGTCTCTGTCGATTGGATCCCTACGTCCGCCCACACCAGCCAATTTCCTATAGGAAAACCTGAGAGCTCGAGCTGTGTGAAACTGGGGGTAACCATAGCAACAATAACTCCGTTCAAACTAGTCTTGTCACATAGGGAGGCTTCATCAGGAACCATGTTATTGTAAGTTTTAAGTCAGGAAGTCACGTGACATGTCGTAAAGAGTGAGAAAGCCTGAATTTAGAAGGAGAAGGTCTGGATCAAACAGACGCAGGACTCTCAGTGAGAAGATGCCTCTCAGTGTCCAGTGAGACCATGAATGATGTCACCTACACTACGTCTGAATTTCATCTCGAACTATGACCTTTTCCTGAATCTAACCAAGTCTGTTTGGAGCCTAAACCGAACCAAGCCGCGGTATAAACACATTAACACACTAACATGACAATAAAGGCTTTGTTTGATTCTCTGCAGCTGCTTTATTGTTATCTGTGCATATCAGCGCATGTTCTCGTGCATTATTGACAATTTTAATGTTAAGACACCTGCGAGGACACAATGTTAAGACACCTGCAAAGAGACACAATGTTCCATGGTACCTGCGAGGACACAATGTTAAGATACCTGCGAGACACAATGTTAAGACACCTGCGAGGACACAATGTTAAGACACCTGCAAAGACACAATGTTCAGGTACCTGCGAGGACACAATGTTAAGACACCTGCGAGGACACAATGTTAAGATACCTGCGAGGACACAACGTTAAGACACCTGCAAGGACACAATGTTCAGGTACCTGCGAGGACACAATGTTAAGATACCTGCGAGGACACAACGTTAAGACACCTGCGAGGACACAATGTTCAGGTACCTCTTGAGGACACAATGTTCCAGGTACCTCTTGAGGACAGCCCTAGCGATTAAGACACCTGCGAGACAATGTTCAGGTACCTGCGAGGACACAATGTTCAGGTACCTGCAGGACACAACGTTAAGACACCTGCGAGGACACAATGTTCAGGTACCTGCGAGGACACTTTGCACCCTCCTTGTTTGCCAGAGCCTCCATGTTTCTGTGCGTAACCACTGTGTTTCTGCCACATCCCAGCAGCTCTTCTGTCCCTGTGCACGTCCGAATTTAGCCCCAATCTCCTGGAAAACATTGCTTTCATTATCGAAATTGCAACAGCCCAGTGATTACAATGCAAACTGAGAACTTTGTCCTTGTTTCCCTTCAGCACTCGGCTGCAGATTCGCTCTGAATATGCGGAACATGTCACGGTGAACAGAGCTGCATTTCAGTCTGTTTGTAGTGACAGTTGAAGGAAGTATCATCACTTAAAAAAATGGCTGAATAAACTGAGACTTGGCTCCGCCGACTCATCATTTGTCTATTATGTGGCTGTCAAAACAGAAAAAAAGGAAAAGAAGGAAAAACAAGAAGCCGTTTACTGCGAAACTAATTAAAACTGCTGGAATAAAACAGCAGAGACAGGATGTGGCATCCATCCGAGGCTGTAGAGGAGGATGGAGAGGGAACAATGATCTATTTGAGATTGGCAGCTCGTGGTGCTCCGTGGTTATTAGGGTTTCTGGATTTAGACAGCTGTTGGTGAACGCCGCCGTGCTTTTGTCTCAGCTCCTTCTGCCAAATGTGAGTCAGGAAGTCAAACAGAGAGGGATGCTTTCTCCCTCCGGCTTGTTTTTTCAGAAATGATGAAATGTGCCTTTCTTATTGCGGTCGAGGAGACACCACAGACGTCTGCCGGAGAAGTCCCAGCTTCTGTTTGTGGAGTGTCTCTTTTGTGTTTCGTTAGGTTGAAAGTTCAGGCTTCTTTACACATGAAAAAGCACAAAACCATGACTTATTTATAGTTAATTAAACTGCGATTAATTCTGTTATTCACTGGTTAAATTACAGTAATAAATGAAATGTGCAAAAGGAAAATAATAAAATAGCTGTAACATAATAAACATCCATTGTCCCATTGCAAAAAGAGATTACAACTAAGAGTTAATCATAAGTATTTAGTTTTAGTTTGCAGCAAGATCAGCTCAGTTTTACTGAAAGAGATAAACTCCAAGGTGCTTCACAAAACAAATTTGACCAACACAGACAGAAAATGAAAACAAAAACTGAAATTTTATAAGACCAAAAAACATAAAAATAACAGGTGAAACTGTTAAAACTCAATAAATAAAGTCAGTAGAATAAAATAAAGTAGGTCTGCAGCCCTGCCCTGCGTGCAGCTGTGCAGTGTTGACTTTATGATAAGAGCTAATACCATGGTAACGTGATCAACTGCAACAGTCAACTGCATGGTAACAGTCAACTGCATGAAGACAAGTTGAAGCGCTAATGTTCTGCACAGTTAATGTTATACAGTTTACTTTATCATCTTAATCCAGCATGTTTCTGACTTCCTGCATGTTCAAGTCCAAAAGAATGTGAACTGTTTCTCAGCAGCTGCTGTTTTGGAAGTGTAGTGTATTAATGCTAACTTGCTAACGCTAACTGCCAACCTGCACGTGCAAGACATGTAGCATGCAAGACGGTTGTGTTACATCAGTTTTATTGGTGTTAGATGTTTCAGTCTGGAAACAAAGTGACCAACCAAACATCTGACATCCCTTCAGCTGCAGCTGACAACCGTGCAGCTAGCTAGCTATGATCAAGAAGGTGCCATTAAATCCATGAGCACTGTTGGATTACAATTAGATTACAGTCTGCACACAATGTCTGCTATGTACTTTGTGCAAACCACAAAGTAGCAGCGCACATTAGCTGCTGCCTTATGTTTAATTGTCTCTGTTTTGACTGGACATTTCCAGCCGTCAAGCTGCCTGACACGTTTATTGACATGTAGCACTGAAGCGCTGAAACACAACCGCTCAGGCAGGCCTTCCTGAGCTGAATAAAAGCATAAACCCTGACTGACAGGTCGCGGTGATAGCATCCTCATCGGCTGCTGTCATAATACCCCCCCACCACCCTCTGGCTCATCTGTTTCAGCCAGTTAAAGTCAGAAAGTCTCGGAGAAGATGGGAGATAACGTCTGCAGGGTTCCAGTTATGATTGACAGCTGGTGGTTGCTGCTGTACAGCGAGTGGGCGGCCAGCTGGACACACACTCGGGACGGGATTTAACAGAGGAGCTGCTGTGTGTAGGAG
Organism: Datnioides undecimradiatus; assembly: GCA_008933995.1. NCBI lineage: Eukaryota > Metazoa > Chordata > Actinopteri > Lobotiformes > Datnioididae > Datnioides > Datnioides undecimradiatus. The sequence goes on along the minus strand of WARS01000043.1, from coordinate 5,307,239 downwards.
TGACAGTGTGCATATGTGCATGCAGACACACGTATAAGCATCTGTATGTGAGTGCTTCTCTAAGTATATTGTGTGTGAACTGCAAACTCACCTTAAAGCACTGGCTGAAGGTATATGTTTCAGCGGCTTTATTGTGTTATTTTGGGATGCATTTAGGTCACAGTGATGTTTAATTGCTATTTAAATGCAACTGGACTTGCTTATGTTTCAGTTGCATGCAAAATTGGGAGTTTGGAGTGTGCAGTGCACATGTTTTTAGTGTGCAAAGTTGTGTTATTTGTGCACAGATCGAAGGGACCGGTTTGACAAGTCCACACTTTTCTGAGAACCGGGAGGCGAGCACAAAGAGAGCACTTTATGAAGAAGATGTGTGTGATTGCTGAGGGCTGAGAGGTTTTGCTTGAGGAGAAATATGAAGCTGTGACAGCTGAGAGTGTCAGAACGAACAGAACAAATGAAATCTAATGTCAGAGCAGGAAGGAAGTTTGTTCGCACTGTGTTTACTGCGTTTAGTGTCCGGGACGTAAAACCACACAGTGCTTCACAGTTCATACACACAAATATAACTACTGAACAACTCTACACCTGTTGACATTAAATCATAAAAATTCACATGTGTGATATGTTTTATAATATTATAATATTGTATGTAAGTGTTTATAGTAGCATAGGAGTCCCACATATAGCACCCCATTAACCTTCTCGTGTGTGGGCGATGTGCGATAACACAACTCCATCTGACGGAGACGTGCTTGTGTGAACGTATTGAAATAATGTGTAATATAATATAACATATGTTGTGTGTATTTAATGGAATCTTCAAAGTTTTTTCTTATTTTTCAGACCCTTTTATGACCTTTATGAGCTTTATATGAACCGAACAGTTGGAGAACAGGCATAAATCAAATAAACGTGTTTTACCTGTGAAGTTTTCAGCCGATATGCAGGTTTGCATTTGCATAGTTAAAATAACCATGGGTGTGTGAGGGTGGGTGTGTTTGAGTGCGTGCACACAGGTTTGACGCATATGCACGTCTGTGTTTACAGCATTTTGAGTGTTTGTCACCCCGATACACACACTCACATAGACACACACGCCCTGAACTCTGGGTGTTATTTAACAGGCTGTTTAAAGAGTGAGGAACACAGTTCAGGGAGGCTGGATGGCTTGTTTTGTACGCGCTGCTACCTCACTTAATGTCAAAGCTGCAGTTAGTGATTTGCATATCCAGATGTTTCATATTACGGCCGCCTCTCAGCCGGAATAAGATGCTCATGATGAACGATCATTCCCTCAGAGGAATAATTCATGTCAGTGTGGTGCCGCTTCTGAGACAGCTTGGGAAATTAAGCACTTCAGAGTCTCAAACACAACTTTATTAGACAGAGAAACAGCGTCAGGGTTTTCCTGCATGTGAGCTGCAGCGTGGGCTTTAATGCACGTGAAACAGTTTAGATTGAAACACGTAAAAACAGCCAAAGTGTTGAGATCGTGGTTTGTTTTCTCTTTTTAACAACCCAGCATTTGTTGGTTTCCTGTTTGAAGCAGTTTTATGGTGTCTGAGAAGAGGAAAACACAAGATTTAAGATCACAAGAGACAAAAAGGAGTGAAGTACAGATGCTTTTTGAGTTTGGATGTCGGAGAGATTCAGTCAGTCCTGCAGCAGAACAGCATTCGCAAAGCACGTCTTGGCCAGAGGAGAGGAAACAGAGGAGGCAGACAGTTTAGACAGACAGTCTCAGACTCACTTAATGGTCTGCTGAAGTAACAGCATCGGGGAAAGTTTCAAAAGCCCATTAGAGATACCTGCACGTCAGGCCGGCTGTCTTACAGCTGTCAGGCAGCAGCACTTCAAACACCTACGAGATGCGTTTGCGCGATAGTTACTCAATGCAAAATGTTTGTTTGAGTTCCTCAAAATCTCCCCGATGCATCCTGCAGACTGAGACAAGGCGGCGTGCGAGGTGTTTAAAGCCAACAAATGCAATACATTTGTAAAAAACTTCCTCGAGTGCTTCTGTTTATCGGATGTGAGGAAGCTCGAATGGAAACTTGCCTGAACATCAAGGGCGTGCATCTCTCCCTTATAAGACGACCCGATACGTATCTACATGCAGATACATGAGCTACGGTGTGATCTCTGTACGATACGATTCTCTTTATTTAATGTTAACATTCCTCTTCTATTATGAATCAGAATAAGCCAGTTCTATAAAAATGGCATTGCAGACCAGGGAGTCCTCAGTATTTGTGTTAGTTAGTGCTGTTTGACAGATGAAGTGTATAATGTCAGAGCTGCATGTCATTGTGTTTATGAATCAAACAGTTAGGACAGACTTTGGTCCAACTCTCTGTCCTTCTTGTAGAATCCAGATCCCATCCAGACGTTTGATCTGAGGTTTGGTGCTGCGCTGTTGTCGGACATGTTGCTACGCCGACGTCGCCAGAGGTCCGCGTGTCGATATGTCGTGTCTTTAACTTCAGAACTGATTTCATGTCAGTTAACCTTTACACCCCTAGTGCAACAACAAAAAGGTGGGATTTAGCATTAGTGAGATTAACACGTTAGCACTAGAAAGAAGACAAGGACCAAACGAGCGTTTTACCAATCGGAGGTTCAGTAGGTTTGCAGATCTAAAATGACGCTTTTATTTATTTGAAAATGAGCAGTGATTTTCTGAAACAAAGGGAACACATTTATGTGTCTCTAAGCTGGATCGTGTAGTTGAAATGTGTCGTTTATCTCCGTTTGCACAGGAGAACAAAAGGGGACCGGAGATCGAGCCCTGAGGAACGCCACCTGAAAGAGGAACAGAGGAGATAATCCCACATGGAGCTAATAAGAGGAAACCTTCCTGTGCCCTTGTTTTATATTTAATACAGGTGAGCCAGGCCGGGTTTGAATTATGCTTTTATCTCTCTTCATGCTAATCAAACGCCGGCTGACATTTGATTCACATCTGCAGCTCTACGCTCCCCACCCTCAAGGCCAGCGCCATCCAGAGCAGTGGCTCTATGTGTGCATGCTAGCTGTCGAGCTAGCGGGCTTCCCAAAACACCCTGCATTCATTTCACACTCTGCATCCCATTAGATGGCGTAAATACTCATTAAATGCACTCAGCTGTAACCGGAGTCTTCTCGCGTTTTCACATTAATTCCTTTTCTCCCCGCCGCACGAGCATGTTTGCCCTTGACTCGGTCGGTTTGCACAGGCCGCAAATGAGAATAGCCGCCCATTGGTATGTATGAGAGCAAGAGGTGAGATACTGAGCCAGCAGCCGGCGACACAGAGGCCATTATATTCACACACCACGGGGCTAAACTGTCAAACGCTATTGTCACTCTGATACTGCGTCTCATGCACTCAGACGCTGGCTGACTCGCCCTCTCTCTCACACACACACACACACACACACACACACACAATTCAATTCATTCCCTTTTCTTTATGTCAGTGCCTATTTTATGCACAAACACACAGAAACGGGGCCAAACACAGACGCACACTCATAAGTTTAGACTTAATATAACACACACACACACACACACACACACACACACACACACACTTTTCAGTTTCACACACTAGAACTGAACCAGATGCAACAGGAAGTAAACAGCCAATCAGCAAACACTAAACATTATATTATATGATAATATTCATTGCAGGGCTGTTGTATGAAGTGCACACACACCGGCAGCTTCGTTGCATCATTGATGGCAGCATCAGCAGACACTCGCAGGTCGCATGTGTCACTTCCTGTATGAAAATCAAACAGAGCATGAGCAAACATTAACAAGTGACTATTCAAGCTATTGCATTGATTTAGTATTGATTATTAGTGATTATTCAACACAGATGTGTTGTTAGCCGCTATGTGCAGTTAGCACGTTTCACACCGATTTAAGGATTTTAGAGTTTTTGTGTCTTTTAGTCGACTTATAACAAGCCGGGCAGCTGACGTGCTGCATCAATAAAATGTTCTGTGACAACATATTTCATATGCTTTCCACTGTAGCGAAGTGACTGCAGCACTATTTCACATTTTAATGGTTAAAATCAATAATGAACATAAATAAATCAACAAAAACTGAATTTCAAGCGTTGTAAAAATTGAATTTATCGCAGATTTGTTGCTTTGTGTTTGCAGATGCTGTTATTTGCATGAACACATCACAGATCTGCACACACCACACATGCAGACCTGCACGTACACAGAGAAAACGCTGAGGCGGACATGTTTTGAAAACATACACAGCTTTTTCATTAAACTGGTTTGTAATATGGGTCTTATAACACCACCGGGCCCAGTGATAATTACAACGTGTCAGCCTCTCCCTGCATAAAGAGTCTCTCCGCGTGCAGCCGGCTGATGACTACATATATTTCACTTATTATAAACTGTGCTGTCTGCACTGATAAAAGCCAGCGCCACTCACCGCGCTCCTTCCATCCAGCTGATTGAGTTCTGGGAAACCTTGAGGTTATGCCCAAGGCAACGCTGGCAATAGATTCCCATTCCTCATGGTTGTGGGGCCGTTTTGATCTGATATAGTGCTGCATGTGTTATAATACAGTGTGGTCAGGGGAGGGGCTGTGGGAACTGTGAGTATGTCATGAATGATGGACGCATAAACTTCCTCCTGTTTGATTTTCTCCTTTTCTGCATGCATCCTCTTGTGTGGGAGCTGAAAAAGTGGGTTTCAGAGCGAACGAACCTGTATTTTTTATATTTAGTACGCAGAGACGCTTCTTCCTTTTTTAAAATCCATCTCAGATAAAGTTCAGTGTGCTCCTGAAATCTGAAGTATATCTGCTGTGATCACAGACGTGTGAAGATGCAGAGGTGTGTCGGATATAAACTGAGCAGTGTTGGAGTAAACTGCACACACACACACACACACACGCACACACAGCAGATCAGTTTTAGCCAAAAGTCCCAAACAAAAGACAAACAAGAACATAAAATTAATGCAATAGTGAATATTTACAGACTGATGGATGCGTGTGTGTGTGTGTGTGCAGGTCGGCAGGCGGCCACAGAATCACAGATGGCGTTGGAGGTCGTCCCTCTGCACCGTCTGCTTTCCATGCTCGTGAACACAGGTAGAGGGGTCAGGCGCACACACACACACACACGCACACACACCTACACTTGGTGCTAAATTAATACTGGTAGAACAAGCACAGCCCATATATGCAGAAGCTACGTCCTGTTGTTTTGTACACAAATGTGCATCACACAAATATTTATGATTTGCATCACGACAAACAGATGAAATCTGGAGTATAGGGACGTATGTGCATGTTTACATGCAGGGAGTAAACACAACAACATCACACACCTGCCTCATGTGACTGTGTTTAGTTGTATCCTCTGCATCTTCCCTATTAAGTTGCTAACTAAAAGATTAGCAGTTAAGCTAACAAAGCAGCAGTTTACTGTAGCTAAGAGAGCAGCAGTTTAGCTAACAGATTAGAAGTTAAGATAACAGATTAGCAGTTAAGATAACAGATTAGCAGTTTAGCTAACAGAGCAGCAGTTTAGCTAACAGAGCAGCAGTTTAGCTAATAGAGCAGCAGTTAAACTAACAGAGCAGTAGTTTAGCTAGCAGATTAGAAGTTAAGATAACAGTTTAGCAGTTTAGCTAACAGATTAGAAGTTAAGATAACAGTTTAGCAGTTTAGCTAACAGATTAGCAGTTAAGATAACAGATTAGCAGTTAAACTAGCTCTCCTCCAGTTACATGCACCTGTGAAGGAAACAGCATCATTGTTTTAAACGTGTTTCCTGAGGTGATTCAATGCTTTAACGGTTAAACCGACAGAAAACGTATCGGTCGCTCCAGGCGGCGATCGATTGGTCGTCCAGTTTGCTGATATCAACAAGTATGCACACTCATGATCCCCAGAGGATGAATTCTTATGACTCTGATGATGCATTGGCAAAATGTTCAGGAATCATTGAATAGATTGTAGGAATGTATGTTTTTTTCCTCACTGTTATAGCTTTTTTATTATATTTATGCCATTTTGATGTGTCTGTTCATATAATGTTGTGTTTCATAAAAACACTGAATCTAAAATTGTTCAAACACACACAAAAAGACATTTTAATTGCAGTTTAAAGATCAGTTTAATGTTTAAAACCAGCACAGATATTAAACGTGTGTCACACTGCTGAGGCAACAGAGTCGCACTAAGAGCTCCTCACAGTCGCTGAAAACCAACATGGCCGCCCGGGGGTGTATTACATCACCTCAAAGCTCTTTGCATCTGAACTTGCCTGCAGACTAAACACTTCCGAGCTCTGTCTGGAGTGAAACGTTTGCACATTTTAGCACAATTAAAGCCCCTCGCGTCGCAGAGTGGCAGCTTCGTGTCGTGTGGAGGTCGCTGAGCGCATGCCCGTGTTGTGTGCGAGCGTTACAGCAGCGGTGGGACACTTAAGCTATTAGAGCAGCACATATGAGACCGTCTAGACTGACACTTTAGTTTCCAGGTCCGTGAACATGAGAGGATGAAGTGACCTGAGGAAATGTGGGCTGAATGGATGAATGGATGCGTAAGTGGACGTATGGATGTGCAGATGAATGGTCGCATGTTATTTATGCACAGTGGTACATTTCATACATGAAACTTCAATTTAAAAGATATTAAAATAAACAGTTTGACCTGAATGACGATGAGAAAAAAGATGAGTATGGTCAAAAAGACGTGAATTTTAAATTTGGATGAACATCTTTTATTACTTTATTTCTTTTCCGTGTCCATGCAGGGAAAACGCACTCTGCAACTTAACGTGAACTGTCCCTGTCAAATATAAGAAGCACAGCACAATAAAGTAACGTCAAACAGCAGACTGCTCCTCTGTCTGTGGCCACTGAAGCTAAAAGCAGCTTTGCTGTTGGTCTTTGTCCTCATTTAAAGTCTACTGTACAGGTAACAGAGGCCAGGCTGCAGCGGAGACGCATCAGGTTTATATTTCGCAGTACGCAGAGCTGCGAGGATGCAAACTTTCATTTTAAGTCAATCGCACAGTTTAGTCGTTAGCATGTGAAGCAGCTATTCAGGCCTCACCTGCACTGAGCATGGAGGCTGCAGGTGCATCTGGTGCTGTAGGCTCAGCTTCTCCTGAATGTAGAGCTGGATATTGTGCACATAGATGCAGGCACAGCTGCTTAATGCCTAATCATGAATGAGTGCAGAGTTTGTCTATATTCATCTTTTTCTTGAAACTGTGCATGCTTAATGAGACGTAATAACTGGCTTATTACTTTAAAATGTGACCCTAAAGCTTAAAAACAGGCCTAGTTGTGTAGAAATCATTAAAACTAATGTAAAAAGATTCAAACATCTGAAAGAAACAAACAAAGTAGTGTCTCATCCCTGTGCAGGGAGGGAATGAAGGCTCTTAAAATGATTTCCTTATAGAATAGATGTGTTTTATTGTGTTTCATTCATCTGTGAGCTGAGTCTCCAGCTGCTGCTCTCTGTGTTTGTCTTCAGGCAGCGGGGGCCGCTGGTGGGCGGCTGATGGGGGGTCAGACGTTTGGATGATGGGCAGATGGAGGGACGGGCGTGCGGGGTGAGGGGTTGATGGATGGATCGGTGGCTCGTAGAAAAATAGGATAAAGAGTAAATTTACCTCGGTGACGAGTGACTGGCGACCCGGGCGAGCGCGCACCTGAACTGTGTGGAACACGGTTTCAGAGCGGCGCCTCAGAGATTTGTGTCAGGGTGTGTGTGCAGTGATGCTTATATGTGTGTGTGTGTGTGTGTGTGTGTGTGAGGATGGAGGCTATTTGCTGGCGTGGTGTGACTGAGCGTCCCCCGGGGGGGGGTCCAGGGTTGAAAGGCCAACATGAAACACAGATAAACCATCAAAGCTTGTGGTAGATCTGCTGGGGGACATGAACCGGGTGATGCATGTTTAATACACAGCTCATGTCTGAACAGGAAGTTTATGAATCGTGCGGTCGGACCGTTCATCACCAGGATGCTTATATCTCCCGAGTGCTCATTGTTTTTCTGGTATTACTCAGGATATGGCAGAATAACTTATTCACACTCACGGGATAATGTCGTTTTTTCATCACTGTTTATCGCCTGTGCCGACATGTTTTTGTTATTTCTGATGTAAATCTACAAACGCTTGAGGAAAACTGATTTGGTTTACAGCTCGAGTCGTCATTGTCACCTCCCGGGGTCTGAACTACTCACTGTTATTCTCCGCCAGGAGCTTTAATGTGGAGATAAAACACTGTTTTGAATATGAGAGGGTTCTTTATTGCTAATTTTTAACAAGAGGCTGTTCCTCTGAACTCACGGCATCCATGTCAACAGTACTTCCCTTATGTTGACTGATCTATATGTAATTTGCAATCATTGCATGCAGCAAGCGTGAGTAACAACCACAGTGAGCCAGTAAATCAAGTCTTTGCAGAGCAAACATCAAAATCTGTTTCAAACCAATCACCACCAGTGACGAGGGGCGGGGCTACAGCTCTGACCAAGAGGCCAAACAGCTTCAAGATCAGAAACCCAGAACGTGATTGCTGCTGGATTTGGCTACTTTGCAACCCCCCCCCCCCCCCTCCCCTCGTTAAGATGAAGTTCAGGCTAATTCAAAGATCTCCACTTTGGCTGAAGGAGAACCAGCAGGAGTGAAGATGCTGCTCGATGCCTGATAACCTCTCTGTGCAGAACGGTGCTGAAAAGGTTCAGATCAGGGTCTTGATGGTGTCAGTTCAGGGAGTTTGAGTCAAGCAGAAATGGGAAATAGTCAAAAATATTAAACTCAATCCTTAGTTTACCCAAGAAAAGGCAAAATTACCAGTTTTACAATTAAAAGGTTTGATTACAGAAGCGAACGCGACATCAGCCTCTTTACAAACCTTCTGACAAATATAGAAAGTGTGAATGTCACTTTAAATTAAAACCAGAAATAAAAGTTGGGTCTTTGTAGAACGATAGAAGATTTGGATAAATCAGATGAAACATCTCTGAAGACTCCGGCCGTCACAACAATTAGCGGCTGGTCTCCTGCTGCAGCTCGGCAGGGATCCCTGGACCCACGCTGAGAGCCACCGGAGCAGAGGAGGAAAGGTTGTGTGTGTGTGTTTCTGGTTCAACAAAGAAAGAGACTTTTACACTTGAGCTGGTTGATTAATGCAACCTTTCATCAATAAATGCTCTCAGACAGTGAAGCGTCTCCAGCGTCCCCCTGGACTCTGCAAAGACTCTTCGCTTCCTCTGAAGTGCGTCTGCTGCAGCTGGATTTAGGAGGTTGGAGACTCAGCCGTGTGCATCTGTGCAGATTCACCACTCCCAGTGACGTTCAGAGACACTTTTGGAAAAAACTTTCATATTTTACTCGCTGTGGAGTTCTTTAGCATTGCATTCTGGGTCTCCAGAGGCTGAATCTTTGTCCCAGAGACTGTTTTTAAGGACGAACGACATGACAACTCCCTGAAACATTGTTGATTTCGGTCAAGCTGGGGTATGGGCGGCTCAAGCTCACCGTGGCACTGACTCCGCCTCTAATTTACATCATTAGAGCAAGATGGCGCCGCCTGTCGTCGGCCATCTTTACGTACAGCCTCTACAGTTTGCTCCTTGGCGGCATCGTCATGCCAACAGCTCCACTGTTACACTAAAGACAGATCACACGGATTTAATGTGAGCACTGTGAAGCCGTTCTCTGCTTCATCACATTAAAATGTATTGAATTTAATTTGTTTCTCTGCCGTTCGCCCGAAGATTATGTATCATAACTTCCAACGCTGCTAATAGTCTTGTAATTTGCCTCCGATGCATCACAGCGCGCTCGTATTACCCGGCTCTCTGCAGCGAGATTAATTAGAGGATTTACTCGGAATCGACTTGGTTGTTGTTTACGGCCCCGCGCTGCTTTCTGCAGGTCCACAAAATGATTTCAGCTCCACTTTAATTTATGTGACCTGCTTTTAGTGCAACGTGTGTGTGTGTGTGTGTGTGTATGCGTGTCTGTGTGTGAGTCCCTGATGTCGTCCGATTGTGTTGCTCGCCTCGGTCAGCGCTGTTTGTCGCATCGATTGAGTCTGTGCTGAGGACTGTACCGAGGACCGAATGTCAATACGCTGCACAGTAGAACCATGCGTCGTCCCCCGAGACCCAAATCACTGCAGCTCCTTTATACAAAACACACACACACACGCACACACACACACACACACACACACACACACAACTTTTCTAATCCGCACCAGCAGCGATGATTCAGGGGTCTCACTTTGGAGATCTGAGTTTATTCTGGACACATTTAGTTTGTGCAGCTGATGAAAAACCTGCACTAAGAAGAGAAAAAAGGAACTTTGGAAATTAAAAACAGCAACAATTCAAACATGCATCTGATATTTCAATTAAAACCACCTGTAGTTTTTAATGCTGTACTCCTTATTTGCGAGAAGTAATTGAATTTATTGAATCATTGCTCAATAAATGCCTGCAGCCACGTCCACGCTCGTAAAACGGCGTTTTTGCAGTAAACAACCACAAACTAATGCTAATTTAGTTTTTATTCACCGACTCTAAAACCTTTCTAAGCTGCCTGAGCTTCCTCAGGCTCGCTCTGCAGCAGCGCTTCATCTTTGTTTCATAATCTTTGTGTTTTTAGTTGTTTTATTTAACGTTTCTGCGAATGAGCCAAACCTGAAACGACAGGAAGACTCTTGCCTCCTTCCAGACCTCGAACCACGAAAATAACCCGAGAACAAGTGGAGACCTCAGCCTCTGCCGCTGAGTTCAGCTGCTTAGCTGTCGGCGTCAGGGTCCTGATAGACAGGGAGCACACACACACACACACACACATATAAACACACACACCTGCTAATTATTAACCAGTTGAGTTGACAGCAGGAACCAAAAGCACCAAAATATGAAGAAAAGGAAACCAACATGTCGTTTCTGAGTATTTGCATCCAAACAGGCAGATTTGTGTGTGTGTGTGTGTGTGTGTGTGGGTACACCTGTAATCACAGCCTCCTCCGAGGATCTGTGCTGACAGTTGGGCCTCCCAGCAGCCGCTGCAGTCTCACGAAACGCTGAGAACAAGGGATGTTGGTGTGTTAAACACACACACACACGCACACATCAGTTAAGTGCAGCACAGAAGCCACCAGCCTCAAGGATCGCCAGCACACACACACACACACACACAAATTATTGATAGATTTGAGTTATAGACACGACACACATATAGACACACACACACACTGTTCTTTGTGTCTTAATACGTCACCATGTTATTTTCCACACACATCAGCTCGAGTTGTTTCCCATGAAAAGCATCAGTTTTACCACATCTGAGCCCCAGATTGGCACCTCCAGGCTACCGTACCTCCATACCCTCGTCTTTCTGTGGTTTCTCAGCTGAACAAGACTCTTGTGTTTGTGCAAAGTGTCAAAGTCAATCTTTAAATGTTTGCTCGTAACTCAGTATCGAGCTACGAGCTGCAGCCTCAGGACGAACACCACCTCTGTTTTAAACTGACTTCAATAATTAATCGAACGCCCGGTGAAATAAAAGCCTCTGTTCTTGAAAAAGTCTCTTTTCTAAACGTGCCCTGATTCTTATTCAAGTCTGAAACTCATCAGCGCTCACAGAGGACACACGCTGCACGGACGCACACTCGATCTCACCTTGGTTTGTAATGCATGCACTTTGTTTTCATTGAACCGGGTCACACACACACACAGACCGACTCTCCTCCCCTCACCTCCTCGCTTTGAACACACGGGGCGTTCCTGCGCCCCGCTCAGCCTTCCTCCACCTTTGCATATTCAGCCGTAATTCATTTCAACACCGTTTTAAAACATATTCGGCAGATAAGCGAAGAAAGGAGGCGCGCTATCTCTGCTGTCTGGGCTGGAGCGGAGGCAGACTGTTAACAAAACAAAGCAATTTCCCAGCACAAAGGCGGAGAGAGAGCAATCTATCATCGGCCCCTGAGAGTCGGGCAGGGAGGCAGAGAGGGAGGCAGCGGCGGGCTTTGGAAAATGGGCAGAAAGCCCTTGTTTGTTGCTGAGGCTCCAGCTTCAATCTGCTGCAGCAAGGAGGTAAAAATAAAAGGTGAGGCGCCGCCGGACGCCATGAAGACTTCCTGCTTGCAGCACGGTTGCAGACAAAGACGAGAAGAGAGATTAAAATAATTAAGAGCAGATCTCGCGTTTGTTTCACCGCGGCTCCGGCTCGATGAGGCTGATTCGCAGCAGCACAGCAGCTCTTAAATCGATGTTTCAGACACCTAGAGAATATTTAAAGGTGCATTAGGTAATATTTTTCCTGCCCTCTTGTACAAAATGACCACAATATATTATAGCTGCAGGGCCTGATGGGGTTGCTGATCAATACCAGTGACTCAGCACTTCCTGTGCCAGCTGCTGAGATTTCTGCCTTTCAACATTCATTCTGTCTGTAATTTGAAGACATTTCCAATTCTTCCACGCTCAACAGCGACGGCGGCGACGAGGGACAGGACTGAGAGGTACGACCGCGCGAAGGCTGTCACAACACATCCGAGTCGGGAGGCTTTAGAGCCTTGTCATCCACTTCGTCTGCATGTTGCACTGCAGATTAACAGCCAGCGCCCCCGGCTCTTTAAAGTGAGGCTGTAGACTAAATGGAAACAAGGCTTTTGCATTAGTCGAAACAATGCGTCGTGAAGCCGTGGTGTCGTCTCTTCATCGCTGCACGTCACGGCTTTACCGTCAGGATGTTCCCGGCGTGCGGACGCTTCTTACGCAGCCTCTGTCTTTGATCCTGAGTGTGTTAAATGCACTTTGGATGCAGAATTAATGCAAAGTATTACTGCAAGAAAGAGCTGTACCATATGAGCTAACACAGATCCAGTGTCAGTGATTTGTTTGTATTTGATAACATTCCTTGCTAAGTCTCTCCTGCTAGCTAGCTGGCTAGCATTAACCATTTGCATGCTTCTCAGTGTCACATCCTGACCAATCACATGCATTGTCTAACAACTGAGCAGCAAGTCTCTCTTGACTAGTGACTCAGAAATCTGGTGAAGTCTGGATGATCGAGTTGTGGTTTCGTTGTTGAGTTGATGCAAAGCGATGAACATGAACGGGATCTTCTTCAATAATAATAATCGTGGTCGCCTTGGAGACGGTGGTTTGGTCCCCGGATCTTTGCGGATCTCTTCACTGACTGTCATACTTAACTCGTAGGTTGAGATGCTCGCCGACCTGGAGGTGTTTGGACAAATGCAGATGTAAGTGGTCACAAAAGGAGTTGATTACATGACGTTACGATGAAATGCCAGATCAGCAAAGCTACTGCTCGCAGCTGCTGCATGCACGGTGACATGCGGCGTACGGTTTGATGATCTGAAGCAAGATGAGCTGTCTGGGAAGTTTTAATCGCATCAAACTGCAGAGAAGGGAGCAGATGGAACCACCAGCCTTTGTCAAGCCACTGACCAGGCACAGACTGACCTGCTGTTACACCGACAGATTAATCTGCCTCGCTCCTTCCCGGCTCAGTTTCATTTTCAACTCCTTCACTGTCACTGCTGTTAAACGCAAACATCTGCTGAGGTTCACAGAATGCAAAACTCACTCCGGAGAAACAGATTTCCATATCGAGTCTGCAACAACTTAGCGCACGTAACTTATAAATAATTGGAGATGTGATTCGATATCTGTAGCATCCTATTTTCCCCTCGTCTAACCTAAATGAAGCCTCTCTCTCTGCAGCCCTCTCTGAGTGTCGACGGGAGCAGCACCCGTCTGCATCCAGCACTTATCGGCATCACTCAGAGGCTCCGGCAAACACAGATACAGTGAACTCTGTTGATCCCTCAGGGAGAGTTTGGGTCATTATGGCGTCGGAGAATAGCCGAGGATGACGGAGAGCAAAGAGTAAGAAAAGATAGTAAGTGATAGGAAAGAATAAATTAAAGGTGGTGCCGCTGAGAGGCAGACTGAACCGCTTCTCCACAACGGCTGAAATTGAATTTGCAGCGCGGCGGCCAATCGCACGTACGAGGCGTTTATGGAGGCCTGCGGTTTGCAGTTACAAATTTCAAGACGTCTCCAGTGATTCGGTGATGTATAAGTGCACTTAGAGGTCTGTAATATCGAGCCGGCGTGTATGAAGGCTTCATTTCCCGCTCTACCTTCACAGAGAAACACAATGGATGTGGGCTGTTGAGGCGGCGCTGAGGGAAACGATGGCTCATAGGAAAACCGGTTATACTCCGACGCAGGACCTAATTTCTCTCCATCTGTCTCTCCCTCGCTCCTGCTTCGCCTTCCTGTGTATTTATCTTTGTTTTCCTCCATCCTCTGCATCCTTTTCATCTCCCTCTCCCTCTCCTTGCTCCTCCTTGATGCTCACACACAATAAACGGCCTCTCATCTGCGCCGCACACGCAGAAACACTCCCCGTCGGCCCATTGGTACAGGACATGAGTTAGATATTGAGCCAGGGAGAAAGGGGAGGGGGGGAGTAGAGGAGCGCAGGGACATCAGCCAAGTGTGACAGTGGAGTCGTATTTCTTCCCCCGGCCGTCCGCTGTGGACTCTGAGCTGAATACTGAGTGTGCCCACTGCAGAGCCCGAGGACAGAGCAGGCAGAGCCACAGAGGCGGCCCGAGGAGCCGATCGAGCGCGGGACCAGCCTGAGGGACCAGCTCCAGATCAGAGCCGGATGCATCCTGAAGGCCGGCTCAGATCAGACGTCCTGCAGGGGTCCAGGTGAAACCGACAAATACCCCACAAAATGAGGGCGAGAGAGCATGCAGACAGTAGCTGAGGGGCTGTTAACCGTTTCTATGACGACGGCCCTCGTTATCTCTGCCTCCTTTTACGTCTTTGTCGACAGTTTAGTTGTATTACACCACTGGTGACACACATGAGGTGCACTTCAGTTTGAACATGCAACATGCTCTGTGTCAATAAACTTAACCATGCAAACAGCGGCGCCGTGCAGCAGCAGGGGGCGGGGCCTCCTCCCTCTCTCTCTAGGACACAGCTACTGCATATCATGCTAGGTACCAGATGCATGAAGCTCTACAACAGCGTGTGCACCAACACACAAACATGCATATACTTTATTTTCAGCTTTATGGAGCGGGAAGAGCATCGTCTCCACCGCCGCGGTTTCTCTGCAGCACCGTTAGCTGTGATCCATCCAGCATCACCGTGGTAACATCTCCATTATCATTATTAAACGTCAGACGGATGATTGATGGTGAATCTATAGAGCTCAGACTGAAACTGACTTTTCAAAGAGATTCAGGATCAAGCGAGCAAGATCATCAACAAGGAGACGACGGCTCGAATCAAACTGAAAATGATCAAGTTGATCGCTGAAACCACACGGAAATGAACGCTGACCTTCGCTAATCTTCAAGGTGGTGCAGGTGACGTGTGTGAGGAGACAGTGAAAAAACATTTTTACATTTTATGTGAAGAAACTCTGACAATGTGCACGATGGACTTGACATGTTTGATCTGTTGTGATGTGCGCAGGAGGTCATGACACCGAACCGGCTGAGACGCAGCGTGCGGAGGCATTTATGTATTTAAGCGGTTTTGATGCCACTGTTGCTGTTGTGGTACCGTTACCATGACAACGTCTTTTAATATTCACGACTAATTAGACAAAAGTCAAGTTTAGCTCGGCTCAAGTGAAGAAAAACACGTCCTTTGTTCTGGTTTATTAAAAGTTTAACACTCCCCAAAAACTTGAGTAATCTGCTGAAATCGGGACTGTGTGGGTGCGGCCTGATCAGCAGCACCACGTCCCGCCCGCTCTCCTGAAAATGAAGTTTGTATCTTTTCCCAGAGCACGAAAAGAAAACGTTTGACAACTCGGTTCCAGCTTGTGTCGAACAGGAGCAGGAAAACAGGAGGTGTGCAGCCTGTGACGGCGAAGCTGGAGCAGCTGTAGGACCGCGAACATCGACATGAAGACATCAAATACAGAGACGCTGAGGGGATGGCGAGGCAGGGAGGGTCGAACCCAGAGAAGGAAGAAAACAAATCCAAGGGAGCAGGAGAAACAGAGTTTTAATCCAAGAAACAGGTCGTGAGTGAAGGG
This sequence comes from Datnioides undecimradiatus, assembly GCA_008933995.1. Taxonomy (NCBI): domain Eukaryota; kingdom Metazoa; phylum Chordata; class Actinopteri; order Lobotiformes; family Datnioididae; genus Datnioides; species Datnioides undecimradiatus. Next base: position 5,291,130 of record WARS01000043.1, on the reverse strand, counting down.
AGAACACTGACGAGTCTCAGGTGAACAAACAACACAGGAAACAAGTAAACTACGACCCAAAGCCACGACTGCGTGAAGTGAACGGATCAAAACTGTTTCCCGGCTGCTCAAAGGCCATAAAGTGGCTTCTCAGGGCTTAAAAGGCAAATGAACTGAGTGAACAACGTCGACTCTGATGCTTCGAACTCTGAACTCGCCAATACTCGAGACAACAGTGTGCATTATTTATTTACGTAAAGAGCCTGTAAACAAAGCTCACAGTGGTGTCGTGGTCGGGTCTTAATCCGTTCACCGGGATCTGACGCCGACTCGTCTCCAGAGCAGAAGACCGCGGACCGACTCTTGGTTTCTTCTCAGGCCTTTGTCTCCAATGAAAACACTAACAAACAGATTGTGCAGGAAGCTGAAACAACACAAACCTGTGTCGTACTTATCTGAATTCAGCTTCACCTTCATATGCACGGACCGCACAGTCTCTTCTCTACCAAACTCCGCTCAGCAGCTGCATCGTTTTATCTTAATTAGACCACTAAGAAAGAGATATTAAGATAAACCTCGATGAGGAGTTATTAAGATAAACCAGTCTAACAGGAGATGGATATCACTGCTGCAGGATAAAGGAGAAGAGGCTCGTCACTGAACGCGCGGACGTGTTCCTGAATCAGTCATCCTTCTTTAGGTGTTCCCTCACACTGCAGCTGAAGCAGAAGCTCAGTGCTGTAAACTTGTATTAATCATGTCCTAGTCTGTTCATCGCTGTAAAAACTCTGAGTGAAGTGTGAGTCTGATCCAGATCAGAAATAAATAAATAAAGTTTGAACTGTTCATTCAGGCCGGAGAAGAAGTTGGAAAACAGTTTTCTGCGTCGGCCCAGACAGTTTTCTCTTTACCTCCAAATAATCACTGCACTTGGCAACAGAAACCCACAAACCTGCGGTGCCCAAACTCACAGATGCTTCCTAATGGAACTGGCAAAATGTCTTTACTGGACGTCGTCCCTACGGCAAACAGCCTGGTCCAGGGATGCTGCTCTGCCGTCAGACGAAGCTGCATTACACAGCTGTGTGAGACCTTCTGCATGGTTAATCTGCAGCCTCGCAGCTCGTTTCTTCTTCAGCAGCCCGACAGGAGCTTGAACCTGGTCCGTCTAACTAACCTGGAAATCTGGTTACCTGTAAGACAAAGAAGCATGGCGGGCGACACCTGTGCAAAACAGGTGGGCGCGCATGTAACCAACCGCTGTCAGGACCTTTGAATGTGCTTCAGCTGTGCAGGGTCTCAAACAAACATGCAGCTGCACGCATTATAACATGAATTACAGTGTCTAACAGTAACTTGCAGGTTATGTTTCCTGTTTGCATTTAATATACGACACCTCTGCTTTGTACTGTCCATTGCTGTGTGCTCTCTCTCTCTGTTGTTGAGTCAGTGCAGACTGTTGCTGTAACGGTGCGTCTTGCAGACATGTGTCTTATTTAAAGTGTTAATCTGCAAAGAACCGTGCATTTAAAGATAACTCAGATGAATGCAGAGGAGTTAAATGTAGAGTGTTTATATCTGAGCAGTCGAGCAGGGAAAGCAGTACCAATTCAACTAAAACTAGCGCATGAAGTCAAGTGCACGTATATGGTTAAAGTGCTGTAGACTCTGTTGGTCAAAGTGACGGAGACAGTTCTGTTGGTGCATTAACCGTCATCATGTCATCAGTGAATATTTCAAAAATCATTGAAAATCCCAGAATTGAGGTGGCAGCAGGGCGACGGGTGCAGCTGCGGAGAAGTGCGAGCGATTATCTGAACGTGTCTCATTAATGAAGAGACCGCGGCGCATTAATACACTCTGCAGAAACATCTCTTCCATTTGCAGGAGTGTTGACTGGGTAAATACCATCAGGGCCGCTAAAGTTCACTGGATTAGCAGCTCGTTCATTCATGAACCACACTGCTTCCAGAACCTTATCGCTGAGAGGGATCGAGGCTGGCTGCCAGCTTAATTGCAGAGGGAGGAGTGTTATCTGCAAAAAAGGAAAACCTCCTGATTGTATACAAAGTTAATTAAAACTCTCTTTGCTCAGCCGCACAAACTTTAATCTCTAAATATGAAAAAAAAATAAATTAGCATGGACAATTTCCTTTGTATGTGATGTTAAAGTCCCTCCGCCCTCCCATAATCATGTAGGATCCAATCTCTCATGAGGCTAATTACAGGGATGTGGCCCCGCCCACCCATTGTGATGCGTAACACTGAGCATAATTAATCAAACGACTTTAATGGTAATAGACCAGCCTGCGGGCTCCGGCGGCAGCCATGACACATGCCATTTAAATGCAAATCCAACTCAGAGATAGAAGAATCTGAGATCTGCAGCGGTGCAGAGACTGACACTGACTCACCTCCGCTCCCTCCACCCCCACCGCCTCCACCCCTCAGGACGGAGCCTCAGCCCGGCTGCTCTCCTCTCTGCTGTGGACGAGGCGGAGCCATCTATCTCAGAGAGTTACATCAATGAAATCAGCAGAGGAGCAATAAGTCTCAGTGTTTCACCACAGTCTGTTCAATAAGCTGATGTTGCCATGCAACAACACCGAGGCAGCCCGTCAGTGGAGGGGGTTAGCAGGGAGGATGATGGGAAATGTTGCACCAGGGGCTAAAAGCAACACTTCCTGGTGCAAAACTCAATTTAGTTTCTGGAGCGTGGCTGTAACATGTGCACGAGATCCTGTCCTCTGAATAACAGGCGAACGATGCCGGAGACCTCACTGATCCCACAGCAGCGTTGGTTTTTACAGGCTGACGCCGTAAACAGGCCCTGCTGCTCATTACTACGTGTGTAATGTTAAAAAGCTGTGAGCTGCATCCTGCGTAATGTTAAAAACACAGGTTTACGTATAATCTAATAAAGAAGGACCACAGCAATCATCTGTTACATACAAAAAGTGAAATTACAGCATAGAAACTAATTTGAAAGACGATAATTACATCTGCTCTGTGCACATTTCAGCCGTCCTGCATGTTTGTCAGTTAGTCAAAGACTCGTTTAAACCCAAACCTTCCCAGACGGTTTTAAAATATGTAACGCAGCCGGTGTTGTGCAGCTTTTGATCACCTTGATGACTCTTTTTCGCACCCGGCAGCGCTAACGCAGACATGACAAGCCTTCACTACAGAGACAAACGCAGCCCCGTGTAGTCGTGACTGCAGATCCAGAGAGACATTAGTGGGGAGGCTGCGCGGCGCAGCAGGGGCTGATTCATCAGTCAGATTGGGTTTGTCTTTAAAAAAATAGTTGCGAGGGAGTGCATTAGCCTGACTAACACAAAGAGTGCGTCATGTCGTGTGTCGTGGAGCTGTTCGTTGAGTCATGATGGATGAAAGTGGTGGAAGGGCAGAGCTGATGAAGGCAGCTTTGATACGACAGCTTGGACTCCGGGGATCCCCGTCCTCACCGCATCGAGGGGGCCTGTTCGCAAACACCAATGAGTAAGAGAAGCCGAGGCAAATATGACACTGATTAATGGCGTGAGAATCAATTAGCGCTCCGGCATCGACGTTTGTCCGGTTTAGTTACCGGAGCTCGAGTGATCAGACGCCGGCCAAGTGACTGTGAAATGCAAACGAGGTTGCGCAGGAAAACAGAAAGGAGGCGGTGCATTTGTGTCAAAACACAACCGACATCTCTGCCAGTCTCACGAGCCACGGCGGCGTCTGCTGCTACGCACGGTGTAGCTACGGTTAGCTCATTATTAATGGGCCTCGCTCCATCAGTGTGCAAGGGAGCAGATGGCGAACCCTCCACAGATCGCGAGTGTACATGCCGAGCGTCTACGTTCAATATGCAAGGAGGAGGAGAAGGGGAAGCAAAAAGGTCCGCCTGGCTGCTTCGAGGGATTCCAAACGTGATGTCAGTGCTAATCCCATCAGGAAAACACAGCTAAATCCACCGCCGCCGGGCTGGAGTCACGCAGATTGGCCGTGGCAGCAGCCGTGGATTGGATAGGCCTATAAATAGGACTGTGGAGCCTCTGCCTCTGGTGCTGTCAATGGGGACTGGGTGGCAGACGACTCCCCTCCGACGACAGGGAGGGAGGTGGTCGCTAGGAGAGAGGAGAGGATTCCCCCTGTGACTCAATGCCAAAACACTCGTCCCCAATGTCACTGTAACACGCTGGGGCAGAGGAGCCGCGAGGCGCAGCAGCAAACACACTCAAACACCGCGCTGGTTGGCTGCGACTTCGCAGGCTGCCAGACCGCTGAGCTGCGAGTCGGAGGATAAGATTATATTTGGTGTTGCACTTCAGACGTCACAGTAGTGCACAGTCTGCCGGCTCGCCGCGGGCCGCTGGGTTGGGCACGTCTCAGGTCGGCGTCACCGAAGTCACTGAACTAGGAAGGAGTGCAGACACATCCTGCACCTACCTCACATCCATGAACGGTTTGATTTCAAGGTGTGTGAGTATAGACACACAATGTAAACAGATGTTGCAGCAAAATACAACATGCAACCAACTCCCAGGAACCACCACGATCATCTTTAGATGTACTCATACAAACAGCTCTCAGTGGAGGAGCTCTGCTGGCTGTCTGGGTGGAAGCAGAGAGCCACAGGAACTGGAGGAAGCCGGACTTTATGCTGCTAGGAGACACGGACCAATCAGCTCCCAGGAACAATCTGCACAGTCGATCCAGACTCACCTGCAACTCATCAGACACTCACACCACAGAGAGAGAGAGAGAGTTTCACACACACACAGGATGAGAACACACATGCATATAAATGTGTGTGTATAAGAAGCGTGAGACATGTGAAGATACCCCAAAGCCTGAGTTGGATGCAGCCATGATGACATCACCCATCAGTCGCCAGACGTCTCCTCAGATTTTTGGGTCACAGAAGTGACCAGAGCATAAAGCTGCCGTGGATGCATGCTGACTACAGGTCGCCATGGTAGCGACTGATCGTCTCTAAAGCACAAACTTGCTTTATTGGCTATTTTTACACTAAATTAGACTGAAATTTACAAAATTTATCACCAAGCTGCCTCAAAGAAGACTTGAAACCAGCAACTGAAACGTAAACTCGTTAGAAAAATGTTTAAATATGAAGTCAGTCACTGTAGTTTTATCTGACTTTCATCTAAATTCGAGCCCCAGTTGCCATGTGATGGATGAATGTTGATCCTGACCCTCGTTAGCTAGCTAGCTGCAGTCTGAAGCAGCGCATCATCGCGGCACTGATTCATCATTTTAAATCAGTTATTTGACATCGTGTACAGCACGAAGTTAACTAGATTTCTAAAATAGATCTGAGCCGGGTGGATCTGAGGGTGACAGGTACATCTCTTCAAAAGCAAACAGCTGAAACGTTTCCGCTGGATGTTTACAGCTCCTCAGGATCTGGGAGTCGTTTGCTGCCGCTGTCAGGAGCTGCTCGCTTTCAGACGGGCGAGCCTCCGTGACAGTGACACAAAATGAAACAGTTGATTAGGAAGTCACAACTCCGAGCTAACTAGCTGCTCCACAAAGCCGCCGCTGCAGCTGAGTGACGGCGCCGAATCCTCAGCGTGTTTAAGAACTTGCATCAAGTTGGTGGGATCCGGCGGACGGATTATGCAGATCCAGAAACGTGCATCACGAAGCCGAGGAAAGAGACTCGCTGTGGCAGTGTGTGTCTGCAGGGCTTTAACAGGAGTAACAGTCATGTGTTTTCTCATGACTGCAGTCATACATGACTAAGTGGCTGAGTGGATTACGCACATGTGCACACATGTGATTGTAGACGTGCACTTGAGGAAACTCGCACACAGAGGTGTTGATGCCAGGGAGGGATTATGTACTTTGGAAGGGAAATCTCCCCTGACGGAGCCGCACGCTGCTGTCAGCTTCACCGAGTACAACGACTCCACGGGAGAGTCTCTAATACAGAAACTCACACTGCTATGATACAAGTCACATGTCTCAGTGGACATGGCGTCATGAAGCGCAGGAGAGGTACGGCCTCCTGCTGGTTTATGTAATGTCAGGAGCACTGTTAAAGAGTTAATCCTGATGCAGGTCTGCAGACGCAATGTGAGCTTTGATCTTGACGCGGTGACACACATTAAGCTTTATCAGGCTGCGTGTAGACAGACGTCGTAGAGGCAATGATGCTTCTTTACATGCATCTGCAGAAAACCGTATTCAGCAGCTGCATCAAACGAGAACAAGCTCCAGACTCTCTCTCTGCTCTGATTAGACCTGAAATACTCCTCCCACCTCCGACCTGAGCTGAAGTCTGATCAGCCAAAAACTGAAAACGCCGGTGTGAATGTGCGGGCTGCACACTAATCCACGCTCTCCAGCCGCTTTATTAGGTGCACCTGTTGAACTGCTCGTTAGCACAACTGTTTAATCAGCCAATCACGTTGCAGTCGGCGAGGCCGTCTGCTGAAGTTCAAAGCGGCATCAGAAAACTCTGGTGACTCTGGTTTGCTGCTGCGAGTCGATCGATGGACGTATACACACCTTTTTATTGTTATTATACGCTGTTTCTACATTTATGTGCCTTTATATATCTGAATTTACTGTTTTCTGTAATGGAGCCTCCCAGCCAAACAACATAAACAACATAAACAACATAAGTGTTGAGTTGTAAAACTGGACTCTTTGAACCAAAGAGTACCGTCTGCAGACGTTTTACTCTGCAAAATGTAAACTTCTGTACAGAGAAACACAGAGTTTTTGGGCAGTGATGCACAGTTTAGCCAAGTTTTACCATCAGGAAATAGACCCAGCTTGACTTTGCAGGTTTTAATTTCAGTCAGTCTGGTCTGTCAAACCTTTCCTCATTTTGAGCTGCACAGCTCAGCACTGAATCACACCGGCGTCCATTTAAAATACAACTCAAACTGCAGTTAAATACGTTTTTTGCTTTTCAGTCGTCTTTGTGTTTCAATTTTCATTGTTTCTGCTGCAAATGTCTGCAGGTGAGATCATTTTGGCGACAGTTCAAGCAAATATATATTGTTGTTTTTGAATTTTATTAATATTAATGAAAGAAAAGATGCAACCACCACACGGTTCCGTCCAAAGCTCTGAAAAGGATCTGATTTCACACACGTCACATGCTGGGGTTGTTGCAGAGTCTTCATAAGGTGGTCGGGGTCATGTAAAGCATAAATTTAAAATAAATAAAGTAAAATGACACATGATGCTATCACTGTAAGTCTGTCGGTCCTGCAGCAGCAGGGCGCCCGGTCAGCGCTGCTGCACTGTTAAAATATTTCCGTAATGCAAAGTGACGCGAGGAACCGGCTGACCTCTGCAGATCTGATCCCTGGTTCACAGAGACCCCCTCAAGTCGTCGCGTGACACGCTGATCGGTTCGCAGGCGAGCGGCAGAATGGGAAGGTCTCAGCAGCAGCTCCGCTCTCTCTCAAGCCTGCATCGCATTGTAAATCTTCCCGCGCCGCGATCAGGTCCACAATCAAGCTGCGGAAACTCTTGCAACAGTCTGCGTGAGGAAGTGGAATATTTCCCACTAACTCTCCATCAACCTCAGGAGCACGCACTCGCATGCGAAGTGATGAATTTGCTCTCATTATTCAGCGGCTGAGTTGCTAATTTGTTTGCTGGTTCGTGAATATTGCAGAACAGGCCTTAATGAGCTCCGGGCCTTTCAGGGAGTTTCCTCTCAGGACTTTATAACTTTCAGAAACAACAAATACACTTTTATTCTCATTACGCTCTGTTGTCTGCTGCCACTTTGCTGCTGTTTGTATTATTATTAGAGGTATCACCTTTGCCATTGAGTTTGTTTGCCTCTCATTTTACAGGAGCTTTCAGAAACTTTTGGATGGATTTCACTGAGTCGTGAAGCCGAGAGTCAAAAACAAATCATTTGTTTTTGGTTTAAATCCAAAAAACACTGAGACAGAAAAACGTTTTGGACGTTTTCACTGTTTTTCAACAACTGATGCAACAGCTGATGAGAACGAATCCCCGATCACCTCTCACGATTTGTATTTTTGGACCCAGATGCAGGCACACGTGACGTATCCTCTGGTTGAGCTGAATTGGAGCCAGTGCACGGAGCTTTTGTTGATCACCTGACTTCATATTTTGTGACATCATCATGTGAAATGATGTTAAGACCAAATATCTGCACACCCGGGGACGTTCCCATCAGCCTCGGCTGCGGCCTGTGTTCTGTTTCCCACTAATTAGCAAGCGTTAGCATGCTAACACACTGAAACAAGATCATACCTGCTGAACTCGGCTTGTTAGCATGCTGCCTTGCTGGTGTTAGCATTGAGCTAATAGCATCACTGTGCACGATTACAGCTTCTCCTGAAGACATCAGCTTTGAAACATCTGCTCGAGCTTGAGATGCAGCTGTCTGACGAACTCTTTCATCACGTTTCCTTCCAGGCTACCGTACCCTGACAGCCTCCTTGTATGGTGTGTCTGCTGTGCTCCACAGGTACAATTAATAATGGTGTACTCTGAGGTGTGACAGATGTGTGTTTAGACTTGCATCTGGATGAAACACTGGGTGGTTATTGGTTATAACTATTATTTAATTTTTTAAAGCAGATGCAGCAGACGCAACGTATCCGACGTCCGATGCAATTAAAATTCATCCTGCTGAACAAAATGCACACGCAGCAGATTCCCACAGTAACGTTTCTGTTTCCTTCGACTCTGCGAGACCTCGCGCCGCTCCCACAGCTCGGCGCCATAAAAGCAGATGGCTTTCCTGCAGACCAGCGTCCCCGCTGCGTCTGCAGACGATCGTAAAATGAGCCGCAGTGGATGCGACGCAGTTTCATCAGGGCCGGAATATCTTGTCATGCGAACAGGACGTGGAGCTGAATAACAATACGATACAATGTCAGGCAATGACAGACGCTTCCCCCGGGACCAGTCGTGTGACCCGCGAGACAGAGAGGGTTTGTGTGCGTGTGTGTGTGTGTGTGTAGTTTGAGTGCCAATGTGAGACAGGAAAGGACAGAAGAAGAGAGATGGGAACGGGATTTCATGCAAAATTTTGATCTTTTGTCTCGATGCTTTGCAGCGCTGCTCTGCATTTTAATGCCGCTGAAGCCGACCGAAGTGAAGTGGGAGCGAAGGAACAAGAAGCTGCACGCCACATGTTGCCTCTGAGCGTGTTGCGAGCACGTGCTTCAATCAATGAGGACACCAGACCTTTGCAGAATGCAGATGTTTATTTTAATATTCTAAAGATCTGCATCGTTGAACGTGTCGATACAATCAATGCTCTCGGAGAAGGTCCTATAAATTGCAGCCCCCATCTCTGGGCTCCCTCCGGGGGGGCCTTGAACAGGCCGTGACACTGGCAGTGGAGGGGTGGAGGAGGGGCGAAGCTGCACTCGCTGAAGTGGAGTCGTATAAATTCCCCACAGCTAGCTTGATCTTTGTGTGCAGACGTTCTGCAGCACATGCATGAAATATATTCCTGAATATGAGTTTTTCAATACTGTGCACCGTGCGTAGTTTCCATCCACGCTTGTTTCCATCCACGCTTGTCGTCTTCAGTCTGCCAGTCTGTCGCAGGCTTCTGCAGTCGAGTGCAGCAACAAGCCGTCAGACTGTAGTCTAACGTGCATTGACAAGACATCAACAATTGCATCTTACTGAACAAATATGGAGGATGACTCGGAGCGATTCTTTTCAGAAGAGACAAACAGAAGACAGACTCTCCCTCACGGAGGAACTGTAATGTGTTTTGAAGGCTGTGAGTAAGTTGATGGGATCGTTGCAAAGGCACAAAGCTTCTGGAAAGAAGCCTGCGAGCGAAACAAAGCTGCCGGCTCCCAAAGAATCAAAGTTGCCGTGCTGTGACAACCCGGAGAGGCAGAAGTCAAAACGAATTTCCCCGCGCTGTGATTGACCCTCTCGCTTGCGAAACTTGTCAACGTTACAAAAACATGGATCAGACATGCCTGGGAAAAGACATCTAATCGCTCACTAAGGGAAGAGAGGAATATGGAAAAATGTAAGCGACAGAGCAAAGATGGTTTGATTTATGGAGTTTGATGGAGCTTATCAGCGGCAGGCAAACAGTGAGGAGGCATCAAGTTGACAAAGTAAAATTCAGACTGGGAGTCATCCGGGGGCAGATTGACAGCTAATTCCCTTTAAGCCGTTTCAGAGTTCTGAAAGTTCGGGACTGTGCATGAAATCTAAAAGTGAGCCTGAACATCATTTTAGCACTTTTCTGTTTTCTTTGCGCCGTTGAAGTGGCGACTCCTGACGCTGCGGTGAACAGTGAGAAGGGCCGTGGACGTTGCTTGTTGTTGTCCACATGATGAAACCTGCTCCTCTGTGTCCTGCTGCAGCTCAGCACAGTAGCTTTAGCTAATAGCATTAGCTGCAGCCTGTCTGCAGCAGCTCTCTCCAGTCTGCAGCAGCATGTTTCTTCAGGAAGTTGTGCTTTGGTTCAGGGTTTCTTCTCTTCTCTGGCTGCCAGTAGTCATCCCGGTTACACTGCTCCCTGCAGAGCCGATGGGCAGCAGCGACAGCACGTGGACGGGAGCGTTAGCGTCCGTTTGGAGCAACAGCTAGCCGCGACTTCAGCACGTCCTGACCCGACAGAGGCGGCCTGTGAGAGCTGATGCATTAATAAAGCTAAGACTTTATTAATGCATCAGAACAACAATGACATCACCTTTAAAACTAGCAACATGTCTGTGTCCTCCTGCTCCAGCTGCTCATGTTCTTCATCCTTTACCAGCTAACTGATATCACTCGGTGTAGAGCATGCATCCCTTTCACACCCTGCATAACACTGATATGAAATATGTGTATTAATGCACCTTTAAATGTTTCCAGCTTTAGTATCTGATCTTGTATTTATGTACTTTATCCTTGGTCACACATTGAGTTTTCAATGACTCCTTCACAGAAGCCATTCAGACCCAGGCACAGTGCACGGTGGGTGGCTGGAGCATCATTAACAGCATTAGATCCACATCTGCTTCTCCTGCTATGACAGCTCCAGATGTCTGCTGTGGAAAAAAAAGGCTTATTATCAATGAAGGTGATTGGCAGAGGGAAGTTGAGATGTATTTAAACAGATAACGCAGATTAATGAGTCCCGGAGGGCTTCGGCCGTGTGATCCTCCACTGGGAGATGAGTTAAATCACCAGCATTGACTGTTACAGCTGGAAAAAAGAATATAAACATGAATTAACTCATATATTATACATGCAGAGATAATATACAGATATTTTTGCATCGTGCATCCACCGCCTGTGTTATTTAATTACGGTCAGCGAGAGGGAAACGTGGGGTGAATATGTAAACGTTATCGATGAGAAACATCCTCCAACGCTTGAATTAACAGATTAGTGACGGTGCCTCGTGTAATTCTCTGCTGCAGTCTCAGATAACGAACCAGCAGCAGCAGCTTCATCTCTTTCCCTTCCACCTCTCCGGTTTCTGAGCGTGGTCGGCCATATTTTTCCTCCCCCCTCCTGATAAGATGTTCCCCGTAATGCCCCCCCTGGGACCCCTCTCGCCTCCACCACCTCCCCTCAGTGCTCCTGTTGCAGTATTACATTGGATTGATCAGGGCAGATCCATACAATTAACCAGGAGTCAAAGCTTTTGAGTTAGCGTCCTTCACGTCCAGAAGTGCTGACTCGACGAAGCGCGGTCGAGCACCGCAACGCCACGCTTCAAACAGCGTCTCTTTTCTGCTTTTAAATGTGTCGTCACTGTTTGTTTCTGCACCAGGCAGCGGTTTTAAACAGTTTGCATGCACAGAATAAGAAATGAGGAGACACTGATGTTGAACTTCCTGCGAAATAAAGCCGACTTCCAGGTTTTCAAGGCTTTACGCTCACGCCTCGTTCGGACTGAATTTCGGCTCTGCCCAGGTTTCACTTCCATTCACTCTGGTCTCCAGCAATAAAAACCGTGTGCCGTCATGGCGCTTTAAGGTCTTCTGGATGAAAATGGGATTTTATTCAGTCACCTGAGGAAATGATGAAGTTGGTCATGGTACCTGCAGCGTGAGGTGAAAGGCAGGATGGGATTGGAGGCGCGACACGCTTCATGGACACGCAGCATCGGGGAAATGTGTGAGGAGTCAGGGGTGCTGCTTCGTTTCATATGTAGCCTCGCTGGCCTGATGTCTCTGCTGTTTAGAAAACACCTGTCAGAGTGAGGCAGAGTGTGGGTGGAGCTGTTCTGTTATAGTCGGCTCTCTACAATAAAAAAAACATGCAGATGCTTCACTTTCCGTTTCGCAGGAAGGATGAAAAGTGTTTCAAGGTCGTTCAGAGGTCGTGATATCTGTTGAATTCGTGTCTGACCTACTGAGTGTTTGGTGCAGTTTGATGAGGTGCTGTCAAAAGGTTTGAGGGCTCGTGCACGTTTGCAGTTTCGCCACCTGAGCAGAGAGCAGACGTCAAGATCTGCGTCAGAGCGAAGCTTCAGGTGGAGGATAAACAGCTGCTGCGACCCCGAGAGCAAACAGCAGCCTGAGCAGCGGAGTGGAGAGCGGCGCCGCACCGATCGGAGGCGCCTGAGGGAGGAAACTCTGCACAAACCACCTGAACTGTGGTGCGATGGCACTGCGGCAACACACGGACTCACAAAGCACTGAAAACACACAAGCTTTTTGGCCACAGCAACACAAACATCATGTATCTCCTGCGCTGTTGCTTGGATTTGGCTCTCAGTGACTCCTACCTCTGGCCGCTGTTTGATCCATCGACCATCTGCAAAGCTCAGGTGTAACACTGCACAAGGTGACTACTTTAGAGTGGATGGCAGCGTGTAAAGGGTCAGTCTGGTGGAGTTTAATGGCTCAAAATACAAGTTAACTGCATGAATTAATTGCAGAAGTAGTTTGCGATTAAAAGGAAATAGTAAAAAATACAAATTATGAAGCAGGAAAGTGATAAAAAAGATGCACAAGAGTTAAATCTTTGTGTCCTCTCCGCCGCCGTCAGCCATCCCTCATCTGTTGTTGCTTTTAAACAATTTGCAGAGCTTTTAGCGTTCGACCCGGCCGTTAAAACCTCCTCCGTCTGAGAAATATCGCTGCCTTTAGCTGCACCTCGCATTTACATCCCGGGTTAACGGAGTGAGCGGCTTGGACAAAAAGCACATTTGGCCTGTGATAGCTTTCTGCGATGGGACAACACTGGAGAGAGCTTCATTTAATAGATTAGCATTTAGCGTCTGAGCTGCACTCAGACGTGCACGGTATGAATCATTCTGACCTCCGTCTTAATAAAGAGAGACGGGAATGAGCAACAACAAAAGCTCAGATTTATATGTATTGCAGAAACTGTGACTGGACACAGTGTGGTGTCTAATTTATTAGGTGTAATATTCCTGACAGTCATTAATTTGGTCTGTGATAGTCTTAGAAATGACCTGCCTGAGGAGTTTGAGCCCTCGGTGAATCACTGTCGTCTGTTAATCTCAGTTTATAGACTGATCGTCTCCCATCGCGCCGCGGTTTCTGACTGGTTTCACTCAAACTACGCTCTCATCGCCCGTCGGCTGCTGTTAAAACACTGAAATTTGTCTTTATGAAAAAACCTTTTTTCAGTTTTTCAGACGCTGTTTGTAAAAGTGACACCTGCTGCATTTAGATTTTAACTTTTTATGTGATTCAGAATAACTAGTACCTCAAACAGGCAGAAGTTCAGCCGTCTGAAAGTATTAAAAATGAAATATTCAGAAGTTTGTCTTAGTTTTCTAATTACCATTCATCAGAGGTGGAGGTGTCAGGGTGGGCTGCATAAATCAGGGGCTTCAGCTCTAAAACAGTCGATTTAATGCAGACTTAAACAGCCCGAAGCGAGCCCACAGCTCAGCGTTCGGACTCACAGTCAGCGTTTTCGTTTCATGCGTGAAAAGAGAGAGAACGAAGTGCGTCACGTTCAGCCGCTGTTTTGCACATCTGGAAAACACGTTTATTTCATATGTCATCATCTTCATTTTGTGCACGTCATGCAGCAGTTTGTCGTCAACGTGCAGCAGCCACGTGCTGATTTCTGTGGAGTTCTGAATCAAACTCATAGTTTTGCTGTTTGCAGCTGCAGATGCTGCAGATCTGGTTTAAATTTGAACATGATAAATAAATAAATAATTTCCAATTACACATTTCTCAGATAAACTGATCAATGCAGGGCTTCCTGAAGAGATACGACAATGATCCTGATGTAAAACAGTTAACTTTCCACACTCTTTTGTGTGTTTGGTGATGCAAAGCAAGCGATGATGTGTAATTATCATATTGCTTCTTCACCATAAACTAATGCTTTGCAGATAAATCACCAAGTGAGAGATGAAGTGATCGCTTTAAAGCAAATTCAACACTCTCTCACCTGCAGTGACATTCAGGACTACACATCCACTCAGCATTCATGTCATTACAGGAGTGTTTTAGTCATCGGTGGAGTGTGTGTGTGTGTGAGTGTGTGTGACGGCTGATAAAAGCCCCCTCCTCCCTCCCTCTCTCTCTCTCCCTCTCTCTCTCGTCCACACTTTACTTATCTTCACAAAGACGTTGTAAGTGCAGTGCAATCGTGTCGCCATCAGGCCGAGTAAATTACTCCTGAGAGCGGTCATTTTTCAGTTACGCAGATATTTGGCAGCAGCTCGCCGCCGCTCTGCATTTCGGCCTCGCCTGCAGTGCAGCCGTGCACCTCTGCTGCGGCGTGCTCGGACATGGTCGCTCCATGTTAAAGCGACTTCCTCTGGCTTCGTCATCTTGTCCTGAGATGATCTGAAACACTCGTTTGAGTTTGTTGGGAAACATGTGACTACTCAAACTTTAATTCATCACCTTTCATCTGCACCTGTGGTTACTGTGCTTGTTTAACGAGTAAAACAACAACTCCCATGATCCCACGCTACACACGCTGTCAGCAAACACCTCTTGTTTCCTACTGCAGGTTTACCAGTAACATCATAATAAAAAACTGATTAAACAAAGGAAAAATAACATTTTCACCCAGAAATTGCGATAAATGCAATGAGAAGCTCTTGTTTTGTCGTGCACACATTTAATTTTGTGTCTCTTGAGTCTGAAAACATCAACGTTTACGTCTTCTATTGCTGACTTAGTCCCTGATTCCTGTTTGGGACCAAAATGTTCGATTGCACATGTATCACAAAGGCATAACTCTGACCTCTGTTAGGATAATGGGCTGTGATTTGGCTAAATTCACACGTTAGCTTCTGCTAACTGTAGGTTTTTCTTTATTGTTGCCAAATGTAGAGGCGAGAGGATGATTACCCACAATTCTCCAAACATACAGACATCAGAGGAGCTCTGCTTTTAGAGTAATGAATGAAAAATACAAATATGTGACTGTAACCTCTGTGAATCTGTGTCTTCGTTCCCTGCAGAAAGTACTGAGGCGGCTGAAGTTTTGGTTAAGAAATTGAATTGGCTTCGTTCTGCATGACCAAACGCTAATTCTGCACCAGGGGAGGGAAAAAAAGAACAACAGGGTAAAAAACGGATAAACGCCGGCGCCAAATCTTTGCAATAAGGTGTTAGGGGAATTAAATTTGCAGAAGCCTTACTCAAGCAAAAATAAACAAACAGTAAACCTGCCACTTGTGCGCGCTTGGTTTCGCAGCGGCCTCCAAAGCAAACAGGCGTTATTGGCGACTGAAGAAAACAAGTCATCGGTTTGTGATCGGCGGCATTCTCAACCCGTTTCCAGCCTCTAACGTCTTCTGAGCTTTGTGTCGAGGATGCTCACACTCACATGCACCTACAGCATTTCCATTTTCTCCCTCAAATATCAGGGGAACTCAATCAGTGTGCTGATAGTGAAATGCCACTGAGCAGGGCTGGAGGGAATGCACCTGAGAGGCTCGGTGATTTATTGCGAGGCGAAGCCGCAGCCAAGTCGCCAACTCTAATTAGAAAATCCTGTGCAGGCAGCTGAGTGCAGCAGCGAGCCTTAAATCTCCGAGCCGTCAGCCGCAGACTGCTGCAGCATCCCGAGCTCGGTGTGGAGGTGAAGATCTGTGCTCGCATCAGCACAGCGCACACACACACACACACACACACACACACACACACCCCTGTCTCTGTGTGTGTGTGTGTGTGTGCACGTGTGATTAAACACATACATGAACATTACACAATGTTCTAATCTGTGAGTTGCCGTGTGCATACTGGATTTATATGTACCACTGAGCACTGATATGGTTTTTATGGATGTGTGTTTGGTCAGTGTGTGTGTGTGTGCATGTTTGTGTGTGTGTGCAACATATAAGTGTGTATTAACATGTGCATGTAGCTTGAATGCTGTGGAGATCTCTTATAATGCACGTGCACCGAATGTCTATCTGTCTGCACACGTTGTGTGTACTGCATGTGTGTCCCTGCGTGTTTGTGTGTGTACATGTTTGTGTGTGTGTGTCAGTGCATGTGTGTGTGTGTGTGTGTGTGTGTGCTCTCATCGTGGACTAAAGCACAGGGTCACAACTCTTGGATGAAGCGAAAGAAAAGGCCGTGAAAGAGGTGAAGCGCATGGTGCATTGCATTGTCAGAACTCGCTCTTACACACAAACACAGCTGCACACGCACATACGCACACTCACACACTATCACTTACACTGACAAATGTACACACACACACGCACACACAAACGCAGCCCGGCTGATGTAAAGCAGAGACTTTCCTCGTCTCCCTGAATGGCAGCAACACTGGAAACTTGGCAAGTGTGTGAAATTATATTTAGAGAAGTCTTGACGCACACAGACACACACAAACACACACGCACAAACACACACACACAAACACACACGCACAGACACACACAAACACACACGCACAAACACACACGCACAAACGCAGATACATGGCTGACAGCCGCTGTATCAATGGAGGCACGGCTCGTCTGCTGAAT
This sequence comes from Datnioides undecimradiatus, assembly GCA_008933995.1. Classification (NCBI taxonomy): domain Eukaryota; kingdom Metazoa; phylum Chordata; class Actinopteri; order Lobotiformes; family Datnioididae; genus Datnioides; species Datnioides undecimradiatus. Next base: position 5,274,233 of record WARS01000043.1, on the reverse strand, counting down.
TGTGTTTTGATGTCTGCTGGCACGCAGAGAATGCATTTAAACGTCTGTCCCACTGCAGATACAGAGCACGCACACACACACACACACACACACACACACACACACACACCAGCATTGTCAAATAATGGTCCAATGAATGCAAATTACAGGCATTTTCTATTCAGGGCCGTGCTCATCGGAGCAGCGCGTGTATTTATACCTCAGGATCAGAATAATGTTTATTCAACATGAGAGTCCAGCCGGCGAATCACCTCCTTCATTATCCTGAGGATTAGTTTCACTTGTATCTGGCGGCTTAGAGCGGCGAGCGGCGAACCCGACCGATACACTGCCGGGTCAATATCATTGATCGGTATCAGGTTGTTATGTTGGTATTTATTTAAAAAAACACAATGCAGTATAATCAATAATGGACATCCACAGTTTTCTCATTTCATAGGTTATATTTATTATATTTAAAGGGAAAGTTCAGGTTTTTCTTAATTGTCAGATGAATGATCCATAGTCTGTGTATGACCTGTGTATGGTCACGTGTCCTTTTCAGACAAACAAAACATAGAATTTAAAAGATTATATAACAATAACGCAAAAATATATTGTGGTGTCAATTAGCATAAACAATGTTAGCATTAGCCTGCGTACATTAAATGTTATCCAGTTACCAAAACACAGACTTTGTTAGAGATATCTTTAATTTCTGGGCTCTAGTGGAGAGTAGTGAGCCAAGTGTTCGTCTCATACAACAGATACCTGGAGGTTTGTTTATTTAATACACCAGAAACCCAAAAATTAAATAGATAATTAGTTTAAATGTCTTCTTTCTTTCCTTCCACCATGGTTTCATCTTGGTTGCCTAACTGTGCAGGTGGAGGAATGGAAAATGCTTTTATGAGTCACTGTTGAACGGCTTCCTTCAAAAGACTGTGGCACTCTACCTGTTCAGTCGGTTTTATCTGCTTTGACCTTTAAACCTGCAGTTTCCAGAACATTTTAGCTGAATCACATCCTGCTCTCAGAGGCAAAGGAGCAGGAAATGCTGTCCTCCACCCAGCCTCATGCAGCCGGACATGCACCTGCCATACAGGACCATTCTGGAGTCACATGGGTAGCATTCGGAGTTAATGCTCTGACCTCTGACCTGCACCCACCTGGCGGCTTGTAACGCTGTCAATCTAGAAAGTTCATGTTTTACAGTCGCGCTCATCGTGATTCGCCATCGCCATTTAAAAGATGTAAACGCTCACCTCGGATCAGCCGGTTAACACATCCCCCTCTCATCTGCATGCATCCACCAGCCGGCTCACATGACACAGCGCCGATAATATCTTTATTGTCTGTCACAGTGTGACCTCCGCAGAGGTAATTCATGGATGATTATGCTCTTTCCCCAGCTGTCCGGGTTAATTAATATGAGTTGCATGGTGGAGACTGGTGTAAAAGCCTACTTTTCAATTATTCCTCCGGCTCCACTCCTGCATTAATTCTGCAGACACTTGTCTGTTCTTGAATACTGAGCCCACCGGGTCTGTGTGCAGTGTAAATTAATATCAGAGAGTCTCGTTCACTTTATTTCACCTCCATCTCTGCTCCTCGCAGCTCCCAGCGGTGTTTCAGCGCTTCCCATCCACACACTCTTCTCTGAGTGTTTTCTCATTCGGCTGTCCATCGGTACGAGCTAGCTGTGCTAATGCTAACATGTCATTTCATCTTTGTTTTTCCCGTTCACGGCTCACGCTGCTTATTCTAGTCCACCATATCTTCCTAAAATCAGCTGAACTTCACGGAGGCTAACATTGCTAATGCTAACGCCATTTGTCTGACTGAGGCTTTCACGATTACACCTAATTTGGATAAAACAAACAAAGCGTCTGTCAGGTCATTATACCTACAGGTGCTGAATAGACAGCTTCATTTTGTTGCTAGCACCCTCATATTGCATCTGTTTAATGTAAGCTAACTTGATGCTAACCTGCCAAACCGCCTCAGTGTTTTGTCCTGTGCCGTTGCACCTGCACCTGCTCTAAACCCAAGCTAACAACTGCTGCCAGCCTGCACAGACAACTTCATCCAAGCCCTCCTGAGCACGTCTGACAGTCAGAAAACAGACTTCCTGCATCACACTCCCTAAAAACTGACATGTCTGAGACGTGACTAAACGATGCCTTTACCGATGAGTCTACAGCGCGGCCACAGTTCAGGAGGAATCCAATTAAGAGTTGACTTCGACGGCTCCGTCTCTGTTAATACAGCCCCTGCTGTGCTGCTCCCATCTGCTGTTTGTACATAACATAATTAGGAACTTTAGTTAAACACAGAATTCATTAATTATGCATGACACCAAAATATTCCTTGTTGCAATTATGCAAAATTCATTTGAATAATTCAGGACTAAAATGCAGACATCTCCGTGCAACTCTATATCTAACATGAGGCTTTGTGGCTTTTTAAGATGAAATGCGTTGGTTATGGACTTTTATTAAGTATATTGGACACTTTCCCCCAATAATGAATCAATCAGATCAGAATAAACATCTCTCATTAGCATATAACTGTGTGAGCAGTGCCACGATCACCTCAATATCAGCGCAGTGAGCCGTCTGTTGGCCTTCAGCGTGTCACCATCCACTTTAAATGGTTTCTACTTTTGTCCTTTTCCCAGAATGCCTTCAAACAGGAAACACACACTGTCTGAAGCTGTCGAACTCATGCACGTGTTAAATACTTCAGGTGTGGGTGCAGAGGTGAGGGTTCAGGTCGGCTCTGTGCTGCTCCCGTGGCGTCTGCTCTCATGGTCAGATTACAAAATAAACTGTAAAACCCTGTGAAATCCTGTGCATGTAAATAATCAAACACTGAGAGTGACTGCTGTTAAAGCTTTGCTGAAACAAACTTTCACACCGGGCTGCGACCATTACATGCAGAGGTGGCTGGGGTGATGCTACTCTGCTGCTGTTGAGTCTGCACGCCAATAATTACATGAGGCATTTGAAATACCTCAAAATAAATCTGCACAGCTGCAGCGCAGGGTGAACAAACATGTTCACACAACGCTAATCAGTGCTATCGTGTCTCAGTGTTTCACCTTCCACACACTGGAGCCTGCGGGGCACTTGTTGTGATGCATTTCCAGGAAGCAACTGCAGCATCTGCAGCCAGTAGGAACATGGCTGATGGATGCTAGCATGCATCAACAGCCTGTTTGTGCAGGTTTAAAGTCTTTAAGAAGACGTGGGATCAGATGTGAACATTGTCTGGAAAGTGTGACGTTTTCTAAATATATTGTGAGTAATAGGGGACCTGGAATAGATCCCTGTGGTACCTCATCATCCTTAAATGATCAAATTAAAAAGGCTTGGTCTTGTTTTTGTTCTGTTTGCCATCAACTCTTGTTCTTTCAGAGACGTCCCAGACCTTCAGATGTCAGACATCACCTTTCACTACAACTCGTAAAACTACAAACAAGCAAAAAATCCAAATCATTTCATTATTTGGTCTCTTAGCATCAAATCCTTCCCTGTGAGCTCCACTGATTCATGTAAAATATGCAAGTTAATGAAAATTTGGAGTTGTCGGTCTAACGAGGATTAACCAGCCAGTATTTAACCAGCAGAGTCTCGTGTTCTGCTCAAATCTTAAGCTGATAAACTAATTAGCGAACATGAGTTCAGAGCATCGCAGATTCCTGGAAACCTGAGTCTAAGAGGCAACGTGCAGTGATTAAAATATGATATTTTTAGGAGCAGAGTATTTGGGGAAGATTGGTGCGAGCAGCTCTTGTCCAAACCAGGATTTCACCAGCGTCTTATTAGAGAAAGCACACAGAGGTGTTGCTTTTCTGGGATGTACGAAATGACAGCAGCACCGACACCAACAGGATGAGCGGCAGAGGAGATAAAAAGGTAAGAATGAAGAGGAAGGAGAGGGAGACGACTCGGACATCCCTAATTGGAGGAGCAGAGAGGAGACAGGAAGTGGTTTCTTGCGTAACGTGTGGTTGCTGTCAGGGTTACTCACCGTGTTGGTTTTGTTTCCTCCGCCCGGCAACCTACATACACAACCACAGATGGATAACATCCCATACACCTGATGCCCCGGCTTGTGTTTGTGTGCATATGAGAGAGAGAGCGAGAGCGAGCGAGCAAAGCACAGACTGTGATCTATGTTTTATATCAGGTTGCAGGGTGTTTGAGTATGTGGGCAAGTAGTCCAGCGCGCATGTGATGTATGATCAAGATCTCTCTGTAGCTCTTGTGCACGTGACTGAACACGGATTGATGCGTGTGTGTGTGTGTGCAGAGTGTGTGTGTCGCAGTGTGTCTGAGCTGCAGCCAAAGGTGTGTGAGCTGAACACTAAACATAAAAGGTACGAGAGCGCTGAGTCGATGCATGTGTGTGTGTGTGTGTGTGTGTGTGTGAAATGCAGGAGGAACACGCTGCTGTACACAGATCTGCTGGATAAAGACCGTGACAAGGTGCATTATGGGAACTGACAAATTAACTATCGTTTGATCAAGGTCGCCTCATTAACACACTTTGAGCAGTGTCGCTAAATTATTAAATTAATTAATTAATTAATAAATCACGAGTGCAATTAAATTACAAAGTGTCCGAGTTCTCAGCTGCTGCCTGCGAACACACACGCACAGATTTTCACTGAAAACACACACACATCCTCAGCACACAGCACATGCAGATGTGATCAAACAGTAACTTGCATGAGTCAGTATTTCACATTCTGTTGCAAACGCTTTGCAGGATCGTCAGCGTTAATGCGGGCGGGGTCAACGACAGACGACCCAGAGACAGAACAGCTGACCGAGACGATGCTTGTTGTTTTATTCTAACATCTGCAGGGTTGGGTGCTGTGGATTCACCCGTCAGGGTCAGCTCCACTTCACGTCTGCAGCTGAAAACAGCCTGAAACGTTGCACAGCGGCACTTGAATGCACCGTCGGGACGTTCAAAATGTTCGCTGGCTCTCGTGCCGCTCACCGGATTTCGCTCCCGTTGTCTTCTTCCTCTTCCCTAAAAACTGAAATTTGAAGTGAGCCCCTCATGCCGATGATGGGTGTGGATGCTAAATGTCCAGGGAGTGAATCTGTTTCAACACAAACAACTAAACAAGTGTGTGTGTGTGTTCATGTTTGTCTTCGTGTGTGTGTGTGTGATCCTGCTTTTTGTGCAAAAATAAAGAAAAGATGCTCTGCCATATGACATAAGAGCAATCCTCATTTGCCCACAAGCATATGAGGGGAAAATGAGGGAGCGTGTGTGTGTGTGCATGTGTGTGTGTGTGTGTGCGTGTGCATGTGTGTGTGCTGGAGATACACTGAAACGTCAGCTATTTCCGAGAGTCCAATATTTTCCGCCACAGTCAACAGTTGCCTCGAGGCGCAGAGGAAGCTCCCATTTGGCTCTGAGTCTCTACTGCCTCTCTTCATAACCCCCCCCCAACTGCAAACACACACACACACACAAATAAACACAACACACACATCCTCCGAGCCTCCTTGGGTATAATTAAGTATTTGGAGGAACTGCAGTCAATAAAACGGCGAAGAGTCGTCTCTTAAATTTGATCAAAGCGTCGGCTGACGAGTCTCTGGTGCACAGTACGCTTTATTTTACCGCGAGGGTTTAAAAAGATGAACACACACACACACACACACACACACACACACACACACACACACACACACACTATAAAACAAACAGGATTCATAATGGCACCCAAAAGTGGTTCCTCTCTCTGCAGTCGCTGTCTAAAGCTGGACGACGGAGCACAGCTTGGTCACCAGAGTCACCGTCACCGATTAAAGATCCACGACTTGCATCAAGATGAATGATTTAATTCTGAATTCTGGAGAATTATCAAGTTGAAATAAGATGCAGTGCAGAGCTGAGTAACACTCATCTTTGCCTCCGGCTGCTGAGAGTCTCTCTGCTCTTCCTGCTTCTGTCTGTTTGAGGAGTCTTGCTGAATAAATAGTTAGACCCATTGACCCGGCCCACACACACTTAGTACAACATGGCTCCACAAGCAGGGTCTTAATTCAATTTATCTGCTCTGAATTATTCATGAGAGAAGCTGCCTCACTGCAAACTGCCTTCAGTGCGTGTGTGTGTGTGTGTGTGTGTGTGTGTGTTACAGCTCACCTACCTGTGCACCACTAAATGATGTTAGGTGCATCTGAATCTTGTTTCTGTGTAACGGATGATTCTCGGGATTCAATTGTTGTTTTGTTTTCTCCAAATGAGCTATTATGAAAGTCCCATCTCTCAGCGTTGCTAACCGAACTGCTCATTCACCGCTGAATCAGTCACAGCGTCCAGAGTCGTCGGCGTCTGATGAATTTCTCCGGTGGCGTGTGTTGGCGAACGCAGCACGTTAGCAGAGCAGCAGCTTCAGCGCCCGGTCTGCACAGGATGCGTTCAGGGACAGCGTTGAGCGTAGGTAAGCACCGACACACAATCACAGAAGGAAATGGGAACATGTGTGCACACGTGCGGCTGAGACATGAGCAGATTCATGGTTTTGCAGACAGTTGGACTGATTAACACAGAAGCTGCTCTGTGGGACACACGTAACAGGGACAGATTATGACCAAATGCACTGGTATCAACTAAAATCAGATCGTCTTGGTGTTCACAACCAAACTACACTTTATGCATAATTCAAATGTTCTTGCTTTGCCAAACAAGCAAACAAATCAAAGCAAAACCTCTGAATTCAGGTCTTTTGTAAATCAGTAAATCATTTGCATTCAGCTCAGGTCAGAGGAGCTGACAGTGTGCATGTTAAGAGGTGATTGGCACATGATTAATCGATCTACAGGTGTGGGGAAACTCCACGATGGCCTCCTGTGGACAGGTGGAAGAACCTGGGATGAGATAATCTCAGAGGATTAGAGGAATGAAGAGGAGGACGAAGCAGCTTCTTCACATCTTCTTTACATTTCAGTCTTTGCCCTTCTGCCGCACCACAGGTGAGATATTTAGAGTTGCTCCAACAAAGCAGATGCCTAAATGTTAATGCATTATGGCTTTTATTGCGGCTGTTACCAGCAGATGCTGAATGGCCCGGCTCTTACCGCCGTGTCTCTTTTATGGAGATTGATACCGGGCGTTTTGCAGCAGCTGCAGAAAGCATGACCTGTGCTGCATCTGCACGGGGCTTATCCGTGTCGAGCCACGCGGGTCACTCCGACTAATGAAGCCATCAGGACGGATTTTTACAGCAGAAACCCAGAAAGGCTGCGGTGGAACGACTCGTCCTTCAGCGTCCTCCACCGCTAACAGCTTTTAATCATAAGAGTGGAGCTAATATTCAGAACTCAGGCTGCGTTACCTCACTTGACTCCCTGTTTTCACTGCAGACGATTCAAGTGGTCGTAGCAGGAAAAGCGCAGGTGTTGCTAATGCTATTAGCGGTGGCTTTGTGCCGTTCGAATGCCCTAATAAGCCATGACACAGTTGCTGGTTCATTGTCACGCTGATATTAAAGCAGCTAAATGGAAATCAGCTGTTGTGCTGTTCCTCCTGTGATCAAGTTAGTTCGTGAAATGATTATAGATTAGAATCAGTCACACCATAAACAGGTGACTGCATACACGCCCGTCCACCCTGACAGCGGCTATGGTTAGCTCGCTGTTAGCACGCTCTGCACACGAGCTAAAACATGAGAACATGGGACTGCTCCTCAAAACTTCTAGTCTTTAACTCGCGAGCCAGCAAGTAGCTTGGACCCTGTGATGAGACTGTTCTCTCTCTCTCTGCTGATCTTTTGAAACACATCACAGCGAGCGTTCATCGTCGTGTCTGCAGGTTGGTTTGTGTGGTTTGATCTAATCACAATCATCCATTCAGAGAGGTAATTAGCTGTTTGCTAAACGAGCTGCGTGATGTGTTTGTCGGTGCAGTCACCTGTGCAGTGAAGGTGCTGTGGTTTCCAGTTGCAGGGTTGACATCAGTGCAGAACAATCACAAGCCATTTACGTTCTGTCATTAAACTTATCATCCACTTATCGCTCTGTCATCTGAGCTGACTGACGGACGACTGAGGTCGCTGGCTTTCTGGGTAGCTTTCAGGGACACCCACTGAGCATCAGTAGATAGTTTATTGCCCTGTTTGTTTCCGCTGCCTGTGCAAACACAAAAACAGCAACAGAACATCACCAAAACAGCCACGAGGAACACAGAACAGGTCAATACGTGAAGATCAGGAAACAAAACCTGCTCAGACTGAGACTGAACGCAGCAGGCGGCCGATGGAAATCAACTCAAGTGTCTAAACGATGAGCTCTGCAGTTAGATCCTGTAATCCAGCCACTTCTCTGCTGTGGGACAACCTGAGAGCCAACTGATGACGACTGACACCTTGTTGAAGATGCACAAAGTTAGGTGAACCTTTGTGCCGAGCACCAGTTTAACCCCAGCTTGTATCAGCGGGAGAGTCATTTCAGAGCAGAACAGCTTCCACTGTGTCAGAGTCAGAGAAACTCTGACTTCTGTCGGATTCACAGATGCTGGAGCGGCGCGGCTGTTCTGACAACCAATACTACAGTCGTCCTCTGAAACTGGACGCATTTGATGTGCGCAGCTTCCCTGATCATCAATAAATCCACCAGCTGCAGCGTCTGTTCTGGAGAGGAAGGCCTCTGCTGGGATCGGCAGCTTTACGATAAACTGGCAACACAACAGGAAAGCGTCCGCCGTCGTTTGTTTCCGCAGGTTTAACCGATGACCATGCATCATATTCACACGGCGGCCATTTTCCTCTGACGTCACGCTCACGGCATCAAGCTTAAATACTGTTAAAAAGGGCTAATGTTGCAATATAAACACTGGGGATTGAACAAATCATTGTCATCTCACTGTCACGAGGTCAATTAGCAGCTGAAGAGACGTCATAAGGTGGAAATTCAGAGCAGGAGCAGCAGGAAGAAGAACTTTAAAAGCTGTGAGACGTCTTGTGAATGCATGTACGATGATCCAGGGATGAAAAGGTCGTCAGGTGTCAGATAAAGGAGCTGCATGCAGCTTCAAAGCCACACATGTATGTTTCACGTGTGTCCTTCTGACCACAGTAAGTGCGTGGCCCTCAGCGGCGTCTCGGGCGGCCACTCAGCGCATTCAGCCGACCTCCAGCCTCTCTCTCCGCCGATTGTTCCAGATCACGCAAAAGAGGCGAGTGTGGTGATGACCAGAGGCAACGTTCGGCAGAAAAGGGGCTGAATCACCCACAGCTGGAGCCTATTGACTGCTCAGATTACACGGACACGACGAGAAGAGGGTCACATGTGACTGGTGAGCGGTTAGCAGCAAAGATCTGCCTCCTCCCCAGCTTCAGAGGCAGGCAGAGGGAGCTGAGCTGTGTAGTCTCAGTGATGTAGACGTGTACTCAAGCGTGTGTCGGTGCGCTGTGATGTCATGGTGGGGTGTGGCTACAGGTGCAGCAGGGTGCACTGCTCGCGTTGTTCTTCAAACTTCTTACCAAGGTTCATCAGGTGCTGCAGATGTGCACAGATGTTTTGATTAGCAGCGGCGCAGACACGTTTGATGATCTGTGCAAACTCGGGGGAGACGACGTAGCCGCGGTGGCGTCAACCAGTGGTTCGTGGACGGTTTGGTTGTCGCCTTTTTGTTTCTTAGGTGCAAATGCTGGACAAAGTCAGAGACCGGCTGCTGGAGTCAAAGTCTCAGAGCTGGTGAATGAAAGTTGTCCTGCATCAGAGCGACAGAAGAGTTTAAACTTCCTGTTTCCTCTCTGTCGGATCTCCACATTGAATATTAATTACAATAAAAACTAAAACCCTGCGGCTGTGCAAGAGGCACAGCTGCATGAATTAAGACAAATAAATAAATAAATAAGCTGCGATATGAGACGATAAACGGCCGTGACAGGTGCCACATCAGCACATCACACACTCTGTTAATTAACACCATCATTAACGACGGCCTCTGCTCCCGGCAGTGTTCACCTGGGGGAGGTTACACCCAGCTGCCCCTCTCTCTGCTGCCCCTCTCCCTGCTGCCCCTCTCTCTGCTGCCCCCTCTGCTGCCCCTCTCTCTCTGCTGCCCCTCTCTCTCTGCTGCCCCTCTCTCTGTTGCCCCCTCTCTGCTGCCCCCTCTGCGCTGCCCCTCTCTCTCTGCTGCTGCCCCCTCTGCTGCCCCTCTCTCTCTGCTGCCCCTCTCTCTCTGCTGCCCCTCTCTCCCTGCTGCCCCCTCCTGTTGCCCCTCTCTGCTGCCCCTCTCTCCCTGCTGCCCCCCTCATTGCCCCTCTCTCTCTGCTGCCCCTCTCTCCCTGCCTGCCCCCTCCTGTTGCCCCTCTCTCTCTGTTGCCCCTCTCTCTGCACCCCTCTGTTGCCCCTCTCCCTGCTGCCCCCTCTGTTGCCCCCTCTCTCTACTGCCCCCCTCTACTGCCCCTCTCTCTGCTGCCCCTCGAGACAGTCTCTCTGCTGCCCCCTCTGTTGCCCCTCTCTCTGCTGCCCCCTCTGTTGCCCCTCTCTCTCTGCTGCCTTCCTGCCTTTTCTGTTTTCCATCTCTTTCTTCCATCTTTCCTAACTCATGTCTCAGCGCCCTCCATTTTCATTTTTCTTCTTTTCTGTCGCCGCTGCTTCCCTCTCTACGTCTTCCTGTCACTGCTCTCTCTTCGTCTCTTCGCTTCTCGTCCACATTCATCTGATTTTCCCTCCGCTGCTCTCTCTCTCTCTCTCTGCTGCCGTGCATGTACGTTTCCTCCCTTCCTCTCACCTGCTTCTGTTTGGCCATCACCGCCGTCACTCTGCGACCACGCCGTCTTCATTTCCCCCTCATTTACTCCTCTCTGCGTCTCGACCTGCCTCTGTTTATTCTGCCCTTTCTTCTTTGCGAATTCACTTCTCGTGTCTGCTCCTCAACCCACTTCTGAATCCGTGCGTTTGTGTTTGATGTCTCTTGTTCAGCCTGCGGTTTCTCCCTTGTTATTCTCCTCTCCTGCGCACACGCTCGCTGCATCACTCTCTCTGTTTTTGTCTCGTTTGTTCTCTTCGTTGCCCTCCTCTCTTCCCCCACCTTTGTTTTTTTCCTGCTTGTCTCTGTAATTTCGACATTTTCTCCTCTCCTGTGCATTCCTCCACCTTCCCCTCTAATCTCTCTCACTTCGCCTCCCTTCTCCCTCCTCCTGTCATCCCTCTGTTTTCCGTGATTTAGACGAGTGTTATTTCCCTCGCGGCGAGCGTTCACCTGAGCCCGCCGGCGGCTGCTGTTCTCCAGCCTCCCTGCATTAAAGCGGGAAAGGTGCGGAGCCGCTAAACAACGCCTCATTCTCTCTGACCTCTGCAGAAGCACGACGGTTTCCCGCCACAGAGACACGCTTTTCCCATCGTGTTGTTTTCCTCTCGTTTGTTTTTCCTTATTTTTCATGCTTTGACGTGAAAACATGCAGCAGAAAATAAGCCATTACCGCGGAGATGAGGAGTCTCCGGGAGCGGCTGCAGAGCTGAGAACAGCTTAATGAACTGCGCTTTAGCTGCAAAGTGACATCGTAATAAAGCGAGGATCATATTTATCTGCCATGTGAGGCAATGAGATAAGAAACACACTAACTCTTTAAAGATATCCGGACTGGACTGTGATTAGCAGGAGTTTGCATCAAGGTTTCCTGTTTTAGCAGCTCTGCAGATCATCAGCACCTGCTCTTCTTCTTCAAATGCATGAACATTTTCACGGTTTGCTCCTGAATTTAGCAACGAGATGTGTTTGATTTTACAGAAGCCGTCCTTAAAGTGCTCTTTTCAACTGCAAAACGACATTTAATCAGAAATATGTTGCACTAAAAGACAAAACCAGGACACTGTTGCTCACGTCAGCTCAGCTTTGATGCATTTTAATTAACAGATTTAAGGTATTTAATTAATTTCAGGTTCCTAGTGAAACATGACAAAATGATCTGAACCCAGTCTCGTCTTGTTCCTTAAACCCAACCAGTGCGAGTCTGGAGTCAGACGACAGGACCGGTGTAATTCTTTAATCCGTCGTCGTCCTGCGTGAGCCACAGACGGCCGTGCAGACGGTCGGTGTAAACAAGGAAAACCATTTTCTAAAAGAACAGAGAATAAAACTCCCTCTGCTGAAACGCAGTCGCTGCCAGCTTCAGATCTGCAGCCTGCAGCCTGCACTCAGCTTCAATTAGGAGTGCTAATTATCACCTCGAGTGCATTCGAGCTTTAATCCTCCATTTCTATGATTGGATTAAAACTGTGAACTTGGATTGAACTTAATGTCCCCTGAAGTTTCCCCCTCACACACACACCGGGTGAACAATAGGAGCGTCTTTGTGCGTCTGCGCTCGGCAAAGCAGAGGTTTCCTTCATCTGCTCGCCGCGGTTTGATATTAGCGCTGAGGCGTTTCGCTGCGCGGTGATACTTCTGCACCTGAAGTGCTGTTTTGTTCCCGCGGCGCCATTACATTACCATTAAAAATTGGGTTGCCTTAAGCCGCCTATTATCCCCATTATCCTGTCAGCGAGCGTGGCATATTTGATGTCATCGAGAAGCCTGTAATCTCGAGTTTCATTTAAAAGCAACTGAGAGTGAAGCCTTCGCCCGATCTAATCACATTACAGAGGCTCTTCCTGTTTGGATAATGACTGGGCTTTACGGGCTTAAATCTGCTCGATAACAAATATTTTCCTTCGGGGAGCGAGTGTTTCCCCTCTGGAGTTCAATCTTCCTTTAATTTATAAAGAAAACAAAAGGATGTGAGAGAAAAGAGGAGGATGCTTAGTGTCCTGTAACTTCTGTTCACCTCCACTCAGCACGTCCGTTAGAACAACTGGATCGATGGGTCGGGTACCTGCAACATTCCCATCAGCCTCAGCTGCAGTTTACACCAAAACTAGCGTGTAAATGCAGGTTTTTAAAACATGTCAGAGAGTCAGTTGACTCCTGAATGAGTTTCGCCTTCTTCAGTTTCAGCCATTGTTCCCACAGACTGTAAACAGCAGTGATGCTCCTGGTTAATCAGCTGTTTACTGACCGGCAGACATCACTGCTGATCGGAGCCAGTAAACACCTGGGACTGCTGCAGAGTCATGTGACGCGGGTTTGAATCCTGATTGGACACGTTCACACTGAAGCCAGATGTTAGCGGGTGTTAGCAGGTATCCTGCACAGTGTTAAGGCCTTGGTTAGCAAATGTTAGCATGATACCTTAAGCTAAAATGGTAAAAATGGTAAACATTGTACCTGCTAAACATTAGCATGTTAGCACATGCTCATGTTAGCATGCTGACATTAGCTTTAACGTCGCAAATCCAAACTGCTGAGAAAGACAAATACTCTGAAGGACTGTGGCGTAACTGAGCCGATGTGTTCATCCGGCCTCGACAGTGCAGGGGAGGATCTGAAAAGAGGGCGATGAAAAGGAGGAGATGAAAAAGAAAGAGGGGAGACCGGAGGATCCTTGAAAGTGTGTGATGAACGACTGCAGCAATGTTTTCAGCTTCCCCGAAAACTCTTCACGGCTCATAAACTCACAGGAAGAACAGAAAACGTCTCTCTGTTCGCTCGCTCCCTCCATCCCATCATCCCTCGGATCGGCCTCCTTCTCTCTTTTTGTTATTTTTCGATGAAGAGAGGAGGAGAGAGAGGGAAACGGCCTTCTGTTTCATTCTTTTATTTTATTACTTTCATTTTCTTGTTTTTATATGTTTTTTCTCTGGGAGGCGGGCGATTCATCACGACGGAGGAGAGCAACAAAACCCAAACTCAAAAGGTGGAGATGATTTATCTCTTCCCTCTGCTCCACTTTCTTCCTCCCAGCGAGAGAGGGGAAGGAAAAGAGGGGGAAGAAGGAGATGGAGGGAAGGAAACTGGGGACGAGGACTGAGAAAGAAGCGGGGCATTGCCCGCTGAAGGAGAATGTAAATAAGGAGCTTTGTGCAGAGAAGACATGGGCGCGAAGTGCTGGAATATGTCTCTGATCACAACACAGATACGTGTACTGCGTTGCTAAGTGGCTAATATGCTAACATTTAGGTTTAGACTACAATGCACTCATCATAGATAGGAAATTACTGGCGAGACATTATGAGGCAATGAATTAAATTAGCATTTACTTGATGCTACTTTTTATAGCAATACAGGTCGTCTATTCAAGCAGGTAATGACCCATTTCTACGCGTTCTGTGAGGCGAGGCGCCCTCTAGTGGTCAGATATTATGACGTAGCAAAGGAGGAAGTCATGTGACGTAGAGTAAAGAGCAACGGAGTCTGCAGCAGGAGAAATTCAGAGTGGATCCATGTTAACTTTTAATTATGTTAAGTGATTTACTTGCATCATGTCCTTAACTTAGCACAAGTTGCATATGTAGTTTAAGTCACGTGACTAACCTCAGCTCGAACACGATCCCTTCTTAGACCCAAACAAGTGGTTTTCGTGCCTAAACCTGTTTGTATCCTGTGCACAGCTGCTCGTGCACGCTCTTCACACGCGTTTACAGAGATGCAACCAAACACGGAGGCCACACCCTCTACATGAGCTGCAGCCCAGCTCACTGCTGCACTTAAAGCACGCCAACATGCAACAGCAGCGCCAGGAAACTCACCTGAGCCCTTTTCGACCTGGTCTGCTGCAGGCGTGAGCATGTGCACCAGAATCATATTATCGCAAAGTCTGGAGACTCTGAAGCTGCAAAGAGCCGATGAGGAGCTGCAGCGTGGAGCAAACTCACCATGCATTCAAATTACAGAGAAGCAGACCTGAGCTCCCCTGGGAGCCCGGGGAGGGACTGTTGATGGGGGACCAGTGACATCCGGTTTCATGGGGCATCTTTTTAAAATATTCTTCAAATAATGGGAATTATGGGAACACAGCAAAGTGAAGTAAATGTGCTTTTACTTCCTGGCTGCCGTTTCCTTCGTCATGCAGCGGGCTGGAGACCTCGCTACTGTAAAGGTGGAGGCGACATGTCGTGTCTGCAGGTGGTCAACACGCATTTGAAAATCACCCAGTTCTGGCACAAAAGTGTGAAATGTTCATTGGTCAGCTTTGTTGCTGGTGCATGTGATGTTTTGTTTACCTGCTGCATGCAGCTGTTGATGAAGGTCATTATGACATCATCAGTGAAAAGATGACATCAGTGGTCATAACGTGCACCTGTGTAACAATATATCATTTAAATAAGTACATTTACTCAACTACATTGATTTAGTTACTAGTTACTTTGCAAATTTGAATTATTAGTGCAAAATACACTTGGTTGTTTTATCTTAAAGTTAGCGCCACCTTTAGCTGCTGCAGCATGATTAAATATCATCATTCTGCATAACAACAACAACGTTAGCACATGTTGATGCTAATACTGTGGAGCGGAGCACGTCTTCCAGCGTGTGCAGATCAGTTCGGGGTTGGATTCCCAAACTTCCCCAGATGATTTTTGCCAGAAGTTACTTAAATATTTAAATAATCTGCATGCGTGTGGATAGTTTGGACGGCTTTCTTTGGCATATTTCTAAAAATGTGTCCCCTCGACGGAGAAGGAGAGAAGGGAGGCAAATGAAGCGGAAGGAAACCAAGAAAATGAGGGAGATGAGAAATGACAGGAGGTGGTGAAAAAGGGAAGATTTGGAGAGAAGGAGAGAGAGAGAGGGAATCAGGAAACAGCAGGATGGGCGAGGGAGAGACAATGATATGAAGGTAGAGAGAGAGCGAGAGAGAGAGAGAGTCTTGCCCATGCCATTGATGATATAACATGTTAGTCCCTCGTGGATGATTTTAATGACGCACTGAGATGAGTCACACAAATCCTGCACTTACTGAAACTGTGCAGTGGATATGAGATCCAGCTCTGCAGGGGAAACCCGCCGCTCAGTGCTGCGACACGTGTGCGCTGTTGTGTAGTGTCACTGTAGTAAAGTATGAGCATTAGCATTCACTGATAATCCAGTGATAATCAACAAATCAGTGCAGATTGTTTGCTGCATGAATGTGTTTGTATATAAAGAATAAAATATGTTTGTTTGCATGTAGGTTTCACTGAACACGAGGTGATCGCCCTTATTCTGCAACAAGTAGCGCAGCAAGTAGAAAACGGGGATGCTAACGCCCAAAGTGAAGTAACTCTCCTGTGAGGAGGGGTTCAGACCCGGTGCGCGCTCATGCACGGGCAGCATGGCCACTGTTAAACGGTCATCAAGCAGCTGGAGGCTGCTGGTGGCTGAGAGCATCCAGGAGCAGCTGCAGAGGCTGAGTCAGCAGCCGCAGCTCGCTACCTGCAAAACTTCACCGTAGCAACAAACTGTCGCTCCTCAAAAATGCAAACTCAGCATTTTCATTCCAGCGTTATGTCGTCTCGTACGGTGGTCGTAAAGTTTCCGGCGCTTCTGCATCGCGACAAGGAAAACTTTGTTGTCCCGTGTGAGTAAATGTTTACACAAGACGTCAAACACGGTCTGGACAGTCTGATTTAAACTCAGACATGCCTGTTTATTGTTTTTAAGATACTGTGCAGAGACGGCGCTTGTCACTGTGTTTGTTCGGGACGTCACCGCTGCTTCTGCACGGCTGAATTACAAATGAACCTGGAGAACATTCAACGACTCCTCCTTGCTGCTGATTGCACCGGAGTGTGCAGATCTGAGCCTTTTCATCAGTGCTTGTGATTTTGAAGCGCTTGCTGTGGAAATCTGTAGCTGCACAAAATAAACAGTTGACACTGAAGCAACGTGTTCAGTCCATCAGCAGTCTGCAGAAGAACTAGAAAACACAGACGACATGTAGGAGAAACACACGTTATTTCAGTTCTATATGTTTTAGTTCTGTATTTTATTTATATTTTCTATATTTTATCTTATTTTTTGTTTTTTTAACAACACAATTTCCCACAGGGGATTAATAAAGTACTTCTATTCTATTCTGTTCTATCGTCGCTGCTGTGAGGGGGAACTTACTCAAGTTCCAGGTTCATTTCTCAGCAAACTGTGCTTTTCTAATGTAAAACATAGGTTACGATGCTAAAAACAAGCTAAACATACAGATAAATCACTAAACCCCAGCGTCAGTCATCATCATATCTCAGTGGTTTATATTTAAACGGGTCTAATAAGTGTCAGAACAGTAAAAAGTGGTGTATCTGCTCCTGTAGCAGGATAAACCGATTTTTGCCCGGAGTCACTGTTAATTCCTGCTCCCGATGCAGAACATGCTCCGCGACAAAGTACAGTGGAAGATATCAGTGCCCATCTCCAGAGGGCCATTGTCCTTAATTAGAAGTGCGGTTATCTCCTTCGTTCTGCCCTTCGTCATTACCGGCCTCGTCTGCTTCGCGCCGGGGCCGCGGGTCACTCTCGGTTCACTCCGTTCGGCTGAAGATGCAGAAAACCTGCGAGTGCACCTGCAGATGTGTTGGTGGCAGGAAAACCCCAGGTAGCTAATAAGGTGTTAGCTCACCGCTGCGTGCCCGCAGTGATGTGCTGGCAGACAGCGTCCTCTGAACTATCTTTGACAGGCAGATGCTCGCAAATGTGGGAACATTATGGAAAGTGTAGCGAAGGTGCGGGGATGCTGATTTTATTTAACTGAAACATGAGTCTGGAGTTTAGATGCTGACTCAGAAACCAAATGCTGAGCTTATTTTGGATCTGACACCTAATTTTAAAGATGCAGTCGTCTAAAATAGGTCATGTGCATGTAAAACTTCTGACAAACGCTCATATTGGACCTGAGGCGCTGGAGCCGAGCGCCAACACAATTAAAATCCTGTCTGTGTTCAGACAAACGACTGCGCCGCGCGTGACCCCTTAACGCCGCGCACGCCCACACAGGTGTTTTACTCGGGCTAATTGTGTTGATGTTGATTGCTGCTACAGTGAGGAGTGTGTGAGCTCACCAAACTCCAAATACAACAATAAAGCTCAGACAATAGAACAGAGCTCTTTTAACCCATGTTTCAGCCATAAAGTCAAACCCAGACGACAGCGGGATGCACCTGAGTGTTTGTTATCGTTGTTCTTCTGGATTCTTTACATTTTAATCAATAATGTGACCAAACAAAACCAGATCTGAGCGGTAAATCTGAATTAAACACTGAGGTTTGTGTCGTAAATGTCTGTTTCTTCAGCTGCTGTCGCACACTTTGAGAACGAGCGGGTGCGTCAGATCTGCGTCTGAAGCCCGGAGAGAGCAGCTGTCTGATGACGTGGGTGAAGGAGCTAAATCACCCGACTGTTCGACACCCGAATCAGTCGGGAATTAACCAGATTTAAGCTTTTTTGTCTGAAATCAGGACAGAAACCTGTGATTGTCAGCGACGCCTCTTCACGCTGCGCTCACTCCGTGCTGAGGATGACGGCTCCCAGGGAAGCACCGCCCAATTTCTGGGGGTTATGGGGCGGCCAGGCTGCTCAGCCAATCGCCGCTCTCGGTTTGGCAGCATCCCGCGGCCCGTGATGAAGCCATTAAAGATGCCTGGCTGAGGCCAGATGGTCTGTCATTGAGGAGAGAGAGAAGGAGGGAGGGAGAGAGGAGATGTCAACTAGGGGGAAGGAAAAATAGAGGGAGGGAGGAGGAGAAGGTCAAGACAGACGGAGAGAAAAGAGAATAAAGGGAGAAACAAATGGGGCCGTCAGTGAGGAGAGATGAAAAAGGCGTAATGAAGGAAGAAGGAGCTGGAAAAGGGACAAAACAGGCTGAAGATGTAGAGAGAGAGGATGTGAGCAGAGGGAGAGGACGCCGACTTCAATTTAATTATCGTCTCTTTCAAACTTTCAAAATTCGATCGTCCTCATTTGGTGTGAAAATGCAGAGTGTGCATGTCGAGTAAAACGAACTGTGGCCCCGCTGAAGAGCAGCCCACCACTTCCTGTGAATACTAATCCGCGGAGGAGCGGCGAAGCATCTGAACGCAGCGTCAGAACCATGTAACCAGGCGCTGTTACCGTAACTACGCCCCTGAATTCAGCCTCTGTGTGCTCTTATGTTGTTTAACGGCTTCACGTGAACAGAACAGAGAGTTATTCAGTCGTTAAAGCAAACACAGACCGGAGATGTTGTGTGGAAACAAGCAGGAGAGGAAGCAACAAATGTCCACATTCACAAACCAAACCGGGGACGCTGGGATCACACGGTACACACCTCAGATCACGAGGCTGCAGGGACTTCATCCAGGAGACGGCTGCTCGAATCCACCGTGAGAGCAAAAGTCAGCGCGCAGCTCCAGGCGCTTATGTAGCCAAGTTTACGTGCACAGCATAACCGACGTCTCGTAGGCAGCTGTGATCTTTTCCCAAACCCTAACCAAGCAGAGCTGATGCCAGACCTCAGTGTGATCCTGTCAGGCTGCACGTCGCTCACACCTGAAGTCAACTTTTCATGAAAATCAGACGAACCTGCACAAAGAAGTAACGACGTGGACGTCTAACTGAAACTAAAGCGTGTGTGTCAGAAAATAGAGAACAAAACAAACAGCTGTGGTTGTATTTTCTCACCAAAGATCACTTTTACCTTCACGTTTGATGTAAATCTGAGTAACACGCTCTTAGCGGCGCCTCAAAGCGTCTCAAACGTGGCTCCGCGGCGGCGTTGGATGGCGGATTAACGCCGCACGTCTGTGTAAACTTCCAGCAGCGAGTCGGTCCGCTCCATTTTCTTCATTAGCTCATCGTGGACGAAAGACGAGGCAAGCTGTTGTTGGTACGCTGCTCACAATACACACACACACACACACACACACACTTGGTTTATTTAGTGCACATGATACATGGTAACTGATGTGTTGCGTTGCGCTGCAGCCTGTTTAGCTGAGGGTGGAAACGGAGCAGAAGACATCTGCAGACACGACGGCAGCTATCTGCTGCGGCGATGAAAAGATGTTTTTAATAATCCAGCCGCAGCAGACATTCATCGATCCCTCCTCTGAGAGCTTTCTTTGCTTTATTTCTCTGTTTTTACGGTTTGGCGGGAGGTTTCCACCTGAACTGTGAGCTGCAAAGCCCCGTGAGGCAAATCATCGACCTGAGCGGATGAAGGAATGAATGAAAGTTGATTCTTAATAATTAAAACTGCAATCAGTGTCTCAATAACCGAGACAGACGATGACCAAAACATTACGACACTGGGAGGATGTATGGCTGAACAATCGGTGCACGACTGATTAAAAAGGAGTATATGTAACAGTGTGGCCACTTAATGAGCTACTGATTGAGTTAATAAGTAAATGAACGCATGGATTAATATGTGAACGTATCTGTGATTAAATAAACATTAGCCCATTGATATGTTTGATAAATGAATGAATAAATGCATAAATGAGCGACGGAGGCAGGAAGTTAATGGCTAAAGATCAATCGATGATCAAAGTGACGCAGAGATGGACGACATGAAGGATGAAGGAGTGAGTAAATGAAGAGAAGCTGCTGCAACACATGATATGACATGATGAAACAGAGAATATGTTATAAACTACATGTTTATCAGGGAAACTGATGGTTAAACAAAGAGCTGCTGCTTCTCTGTGAGTCAGTTCTGACCAAACAG
Source organism: Datnioides undecimradiatus (assembly GCA_008933995.1). Classification (NCBI taxonomy): domain Eukaryota; kingdom Metazoa; phylum Chordata; class Actinopteri; order Lobotiformes; family Datnioididae; genus Datnioides; species Datnioides undecimradiatus. The sequence goes on along the minus strand of WARS01000043.1, from coordinate 5,253,718 downwards.
AGAGTGAAACACCTGCCAGTCCACCAGGGTTTACCCTTGCCTGGGTGTGCAGGACCAACGTTGCAGGAGACCGCTGTTCCCGTGCTCGTGTCACATGTGAACCTGAAAGTCGGTGGTGACTCGTGCTGTAAAGCGACATCACATCACCTGTGGAAACCAAAACCATCATCGTTTCCTCAACCGAACCAAACTGTGACCGCCAAATGACATGAAAAGCTTTTATTCTGAAAGTCCAACAGGATACAGGATCCTCTTATTATGATTTTCTTTAGGTTCTCAAGGTTAAGACCAAAGTGCCTCAACGACTTTGAGGCGACAAAGCAAATCTCAAACACGTGGTGACTGGAGATTGGACACCACTGGTGGAAACTACCTGGGCGTTTCCTTCCTATTAACCTGAGTGGAAAACAACCAACGCCTCCAACGTCGACATGTTCCAAACACTGACCAACAGGAGCAGAGAGTCTTCTTCTACTGCAAACATGGTGAAGTGAGAGAAGAATGATGGTTGGTGCTGTGAGAGAAAGGTCTCAGACAGGCAGTAGGTCTGGAGTCTGTCCCTTGATCCTGGTTCCCAGTGACTTAAGTACAAGCTCAAAGTTATCTGTCATGGTTCTGCACCAACGTTTGACTCCAACCGTTAAATCTGACGCCCACATCACCTCACCAGACACAAATGCAAACACACTTATCCCTGAATCATTTACTTTCAACCACGCGATGCAGGGTGCAGATCAAGCACCAACAAATCAGCTCCGATATGAGGCGGAGTCTGAGTTCAGCTGGAGGTTTGTAGAACTGGAAACGGAGCAGAGGCCTGTGTGTCGGCCGTTGGAGAGGCCAGACGATGCTTCGTGGCATCGAGCGGGCCTGCTGGGAAAGGTGATGTAAGACGGTCTATCTCCGGTTTAACCTCTCGTTAACTTTCAACAACCTGCCCGTCTGCCTATACCGGGACACGGGGCCTCATCTGCAGGCAACCTGGGGCCTCTGCTAGCGCTTCACCACACGTATATATGTCAGCACTTCGCCGCGTTTGCGCCCTTCAGGACGTGACCCGGATACACACTTAATCCGCCGTGGGCCCACGAGGTTAAAGCATGCAAATGGGGAAATAATGTTTGTGGTTACAGGACGAAATGGGGCTGCGATGTTCCAAGGCTGCAAACTGGGCTGCAGCCACGAAGTTTAAAGGTAAATACGAGGTTTAACCTTTGTGATGAAGGAAGCAAAAGTAAGAAATTCAGGAGAAATCAAGTGACGTCACGAGGACGCCACAAAGAATCACTGCGTCTCGCTTTAGATCAGGTTCCAAACTTCAGTTTTAGCCCTTCTCTGCGTGAGCATTGACGCTTTAAATGTTCTTGGACTTGATGTTCTCCTCACTGTTTCCTTTATTCTCAGCCCTCCCTGCCGTCCAGCGTCAAATAAAATCTCTGCAGCTCACTAAAACCTGAAACTCAGCAGAGAAAAACTAAATAAAACCTTAAAATTCAAGGTTGAATCTGAGTTTTGAGGCTGAGGCTGTAAATGTGGTCGTCTAAGGGTTCAACTGAACGGGATGAAGTCACTGTAACGTTGGAAAAGCTTTGGAGTGTGATGGAGGCTGAAGCTTTAAAAGGCAGAACCAATGACAGTGCGGGATGAAAGCCCGTTAGACTGAGCTGGATATATAGCAGTTGTTGTTCCTATGCTGGGGATAAAGCATGAAGTAGCGTTATCCTGTGTGATCCAGACCAGACCTGCACACAGTTGAGACAAAATGTGCTTAAATCCTAAAACATAAACACGTTTAGAAGAATAATTGCCGCGTTTTCAGACAGAAACACTGAAACGACAGGCACGGTACAAACATCAGATACCTTCGCGAGGCAGGTTTGTCAAATGCCGCTGTGTTGCAGTCAGACAGCTGCCAGCGTCTGACAGGAGCAGGAACCAGACAACCAACCAGCCTGCAGCCAGGCAGGAAGCTCAGCAGCCGGCCAATTAGGCTGCCATTCAGTCGGGCCTTGGAGCTGGAGTGCGCTCACATTTCACTTTCATTCTCCACTTATGTCAAATCAGACACGTGTAGAGCGGGCGTCCGTCCTCATCTCCATGATTTTTAAGCCTGATGACCCTCTTCTGCTCGAGTTTTCAGTCTCAAGCGCAGTTACCACCAAGTTTGGAATCTCATCACGAGTGCTGACGGAGAGCTTTCACTGGATGAGTGACTCACTGTGAACTGTGAACCAACTGAAGGTCAATCACTTTAAAATCAAATGACTAATCAGCCAAACAACGAGATTTCACCTTAAACCCGAGAACAGCAAATCAGACAGAAGGACAGACAACAACCCCAAAACCAACCAACACAACCAAACAAGCTTTAGCAAGGTAGAAAAGTGGATCGATCAATGCACGCGTCAATGTGATCAATCTACGGATCAGTCGCAGCTTCCCTCTGCTCTGTGGCTCTTTGCAGGAAGTTTCATTTCAGTGTTCAGCTCTTTACCGCTTTAGTTCGTTTCCGCCCACATCGTGCATGTTTTCAGGGTAAAACTAGTAGAAACTCACTTTAACCCACCTGCAAAGAGCAGAGGGATGCTGTTAGAGATGAGCTGGTGTGCGTGGTTCACCAGCTCATCTCATGTTTGGCAGCAAAAGAGTTGATGCAGAGCTCAGGGTGTCATGTCTAGCCATGCTGGCCGTGTTTAGCCCCTTGTCTTGTCTGTGTTGTCTCGAGCCTTCCTGTTTTATTTTGAAAGAACTAACTTCCCTCTCGTTTCAGGTGGCTTGCCCTTCCTCTTGTGTTTTCCCGCTGGTCTGATTGTCTTCCCCGCCCTGATTGTTTCCACCTGTTCCCCTGATCCCAGTGTGTATATATTGTCTCCCCTTGTCCCCTGTCAGTTCGTCTTGTACTTCATGTCAAGGAGCCAGCGCTCACTAGGTCTAAGTTAGACAACCTTAGACCTAATCCTTAAACATTAACTAGACATCAAACAACCACCGTTACCAATGACTCAGTTACCACCTGACCAACCAACACTAGGGATGCCGTTAACGATCAGCCGTCAATAAAATCACATTATATCCAGTATGAATATGCAGCTGGAGACCTGCTCTTTGAATGCTGATTGATTGGGAATCATTGGGATCAATCACACAAAACACTCGAGCCAGTTTTCAGAGACGTCGGCGTCGCTGTCACACGCCAGCTCACCGTAAACACGATGATGGTGTGGATCAGTCGTCGCAGCTCAAAGACGATCTGCAAAGTCATTACTTCAGCCTCTCTGACACACACACACACACACACAATCAGTTTCCTAACTCACAGCCAGTCAACCTGAGTTTCACTTGCACACACACATCAGGACCAGCATTTGTCATTCTGAACACCTGCAGCAGCCACTGATTGTTTATCAGGCCCGGGATGACGACAGAATCCCAAATGCCCCCGAGACGTTTAAGGGACAAAAGGACCCCTTTGTAAAATGGGGATTGGGTTTTTAGTTGTGAATCTGATCGAGACCAGCGGACTGTGATGGCGCTCGTCTCTTCGTGATGTTTATCCATCAACCGCCGCCCGCCCCTGAGGAAGAGCGGACGATCTGTCGGTGCCGTTCGTCTCGCTGAACGATCCATTTTTATGAGACTTTGCATTTGTACACAAACCAGGTAGCACATGAGACAGATTGAATCATGGTCCCACGCCAAAGCAGAACCTTCTCTCAGTCTAATTACTTGTTGATGGCTGTTTGTGTGCAGGCTGGGATGCGTGTGTGAGCATCCCTGACTGCAGCAGCCCGTTATGCATGCATGCATTTGCATATCTGTTTCATGCATTGATATGCATTGTATATGTGCGCAGGACTCCATGAATAGGTGTGTGTGTGTGTGTGTGTGTGGCGCTCATTTGCAATTCAGCCCCTGTCCGTGCAGCCAAAGTGAGATTTGAATAAAAAGAAAAGTAAGAAATACTGTAACAATATGCTAATGGTGGTCTGTTTATTGCGGGAAATATGTATTCAGCGCCAGCAGGAAGGACTCTGTGCATCTATAAATTACTTTGGGGGCTCTGCTGCCTCTCTCAGGGATGCTGATGTATCACAGAGACAGAGGGAGACAGCAAGAGAAAAGATAATCTGAGTGTTTGCATTGAGAAAATCTTTGGAGATAAGAGAAGAGAAAAGGGAGAATGAGAGACGGTCAAACAGAGGGAGGGAGAGAGACGAGGCAGATAAATGGGGAAAATGAGAAAACAGATGAGATAAGGGACGACCAATCGAACCGCTCCGAAAGAGTTGAACTGATGTGTTTTTAAAACCCACTCAGACCCAGAAGGTGCTGCTTCAGGGTCAGCATGAGCCACCGGGACGCCTTGTTCTTCTTCTGTGACCTCCTGCACCGCAGCAGGCCGACTGTCGGCGCTAATGAGTCCGATAATCAACAGGTATGAGGTGCACACCCAGTAAATAACGACCTCGGGCTGGAGCCACTTAACAATGACAGCATGAATATTAAATATCTTTTTTATGATAACGTGGAAGATGAGGACCTGGGTGCATGCTTTAGGACACGCTAACGTTGCTGCACCAGCTGTATTTTTGATTTTATACTGTATATTTTTAATAACACTGCACTGCATAAAGAAACAAAGCAAGATTTACATTAAAGACGTTTAATGTTAGAGTTTCAAATGCATGAAAATGATCAGACAGCTTGTGGGGAAGCAGTTTGTTAACTAGTCGTGTATTTTAGTCTTTAGATTCATGTGCATGGACCTTAAATGCAGCAGGACTTCTAAACTAAGAAGGACTAACATCTGAAGAGTGAGAGAGTCTGTGGAGAAAGGAGGAGGTCGGGGTGTTTTGGTGGAGACGGACGCTTCACATCAGTTGCTCTGGGGGTGTAGGCACCTTAAATGTCAGTCGCTGAGCTTTGTTTTGAAAGTCTAACCAGAAGTTGCATATTTATTATGTCAAACTTGGAAAAATCAGATATGAAGAGACGTGAACTGAAAAACATTAGTTTTGAATGACACCAAAACACTGGGAACTCCAAGTCCGTGCGCACAAATCCAACGATTAGCATCCGTGACTCTTTCACAGACTTGGTCCACCTGACCCTGGTCTGCCTGGTTGAACCCAGACCTGAACCTGAGCCTCAGTCTGAGTCCATTTTTCAGCCAATCCCGTCTGCCTGTGTCCTGAATATGGTTTTACCTTGAACTCTCGTTACTCTTCAACACTCTCCCTTCGCTTTAGTCCAGCTGTCTGTGATCTTGACCTCAGCAAAGCGCCTTTAACTCTCAATGGAGTCCTGGTTTCTGTTGCTGCAGTCGCACAAACGCTGGCACACACAAATGATCCTGTCTTAGTGTGTGTGTGTAGCTGAAAACGCCTCTGTGTTACTGCGTGTCCCTGTGTGTGCGTGTGTGTGTGTGTGCAGTGCGTGACAGGAATAAGCAACGCTCGGTTGGCGTACGTCGAGCCGACCTCTCACTCTCTTTCTCTTCCCGTCACGTCCATCCCGACCGTCCTCTCTTTCTTCTGCCTTTATCTCTTAACTCCTCCTTGTTGGGCTCTCGTAAAAATGAACTTCTGGAAGTCGATATAAATTTTGACACTTTTTGGAGGTCGTAAAAAAAAAAAAAAAGCCGGCCGCTGCGTCTCTTTTAGTGTTTCAATCCACCGAGGCTGAACGAGGCGTGTTTTACAGCCCTGCTGCAGAGAAAATATCAGAAGCAAAGCTAAAAATGAAACTTTGAGATAACTCGTTTCCCCTTTCGCAGCCAGAGCTTCTGCCTTTGGATGAACCTCGAGGCTGAAGCTGCTTCATGCAGCACTTAAATGGGTTGTTGGTTTGATTGGTGGTTTGCTGAGTGGTTTGGCTGTTCATTGCCCAGCATGCTCCTTGACTGGCGTGCTTATTGGTGCGTTTATTGGTTTGTTTGCTTGGTGGCAACCTGGTTTGTTCGCTGGCGGGTTGGTTGGGTTATGCAGCAGGCTCATTGGTTTGGTGCCTGTTCAGCTGTGTGGTAGAAGGTCATTAGCTCTCCGGTTGGTTGAGTGCTTGAAGGTAGTTTGATTTGCCTCTTGGCTCCTGTGTTTGACTGATTTGTCGGCCTCGCACGTCGTCTTGCAAGCCACCTTTCGCCACAGATCGCAGGAGCTGCCATGCTGCCAACATCTGAACGGTTTGTCCAAGATGTCGCATCGCCTCAGGGTCCTGAGGTGCGTCTCTTGTCCTTGGTGTCTCTCAGGATCAGCTCTTCCTGGTTTGTCCTTATTCCACAAACAGACAAACTGAAGAACAAGCGCTGCCAAACGCTTCAAGCAACAAACCCCAGTGAAAATGACACAGTACCAACCAATACAAGCGGTCTCCAGTCTAACGGACAAGAAGCAAAATAGGTTTTGATTTGTCTGAGCGTGGCCTTTGGCTTTGTTAGTCTGTATCAGGAGCTCTGTGACAGGCTGGTGAAAGCAGGGGACACTTGATCAAACTGTAGCTGAGTGCTGGAGACATCCTGATGGAGGACAGAGGACGGTTTTCTGAAGACACAACCCATCTCTCCAACTGAACCTGCAGGTGTATATAACAGGGATATACCTAAAGCACGTTGGAGACTTAACTTGTGTCCAATTTGTCCAGATTTCCTGTCGTTCCACATCGATTTTATGCATCTAAAGTTTGTTGACGCAGACATGGATGAAAAGCATCGGGACATTTTCATGACACGGCAGCGTCCACGGTCAGCGGTGATGCGGCCGGTGTCGCAGGTCAGAGGACAACGACGATGAAATCCATGGAGAGCAGCCACTTCAACCGCTCCTCCGGACTGTATGACAGACACGAGGAAAAATGATTTCTGATTGGTCTAAAAACGCCCTGCGGGGCTGCCAGCATCTATCAGCCGTGAACACGAGACGCTGTGTTTTCCTTCTTTCCCCTTTATCAACATGAGAAACAAGCGTATGACGTGGGTTGTCCTCGATTGGTTTAAAGCCACAAAATCAAAATGCTGCCCAAGCGCTCGAGGTGGAGACGACTTCGAGGGTCTAACCTTCAAAATAAAAGCACAAATTTCCAATTTAATAAATCGTTTCTGTGTAATTGTGTCGCTGCATGCCACGTATGCTGTATGATATGCATTATTATTATTATTATTATTATTATTATTATACCATGGCATCTTTGAATTTTCAGATAGATCTATAAAGTTCGCTGCTCCACATGAAGGTCGAAAGAACCATTTTCCAATGTCAACTAATGCAAAAACACAGAAACTATTAAATATTAATAATCCCTTTCCAGCTATTTTGAGATTATACACCTCAGTTATGCACTGTGCATGGCAACATGCATCTGAAATGCAAATAGGATCAACTCAGCGCTGCAGATCCCTTCCTCTTACAGTTAAAACTCAAACATTTCCTTCTTTTCTCACAGTTTCCCTCGACTTTCTCGAAGCAGGAGCAGTTCACTGAGCTCCTGATGACACCTCAAGTCTCAGGCTCACGGCCCGTGGAAACATCTACCTCCACAAATAAGTAAATCTAATAATTCTCACAGTGTATTTAAATAACAGAGGCCTGAGTGCAGCTCCACCTCCAGAGGGTAAACATTGCTCATACTGGCGCCTTCCACCTGCTGCAGGTTGCACCCTCCCGACGTGCAGCCGAGAAATTACATGTCAGCCACGGCGTCAGAATGATTAATTTGCCTCTGCATCGTGGCATAGTAATCCTCCTCGCGACGGTGCGATCAATCACGCGCGCGCTGCCCGGCGGGTCGCCGCGGCGCACACCGCACAGCCCAGCCAAATGCTGGGGTGAGACGGGTTCCTCCCATAATACAGTCACAACAAACAGCTTGATAGAGTCTGGCTGCATGGCAGGCACAGAGGGGGAACGAGCAGTATGTTTGGGTGTTTGGGTGTTTGGTCGTGCAGGAAAGTGCTTTTCAGAGTTGAGACTTCTGATTCTTGATTGTTAACCCTGCCGTAACGCTCCACACACAGAGTACAGGGGGGGGGCCACAACAAGAAGTGATGTCCGGGTTTTGTTTTATACTTATACCCGCTGATGACATTGAGTTTGCATGTTAGAATAACTACCTTAAGTCTTTTTATGGTGCAAACACTCAGCTTTAATTAACAGCGTCAGGTTCGGTTCAGGTTTGGAGATGAAAGCTGATTGGCTGCTGGTGCCGGGGTCGAGCTTGGCTGCAGTTCTCTAATACAGAAACACTAAACACTGAGACCTTTGTGGCCCAGAGCGACAGACGCTCAGCTCGCAGTTTCACTTTTGACCTCTGACACTTGTGGTCCCCGTCAGTGCCACATGTCTCTCTCTGTGGACAGTGACAACGCCCGAGCCATCCACATGAGCAAATCAGCTGCTTTGAGCTAAATGCTAATAATAATAACATGTGAACAGCGACAATGTCAACATGCTAATGGTTCAAACCCTTTCGCCATAGTCTCCACCTTACACTAGCTGACCTGCTAACAACATGCTGATATTTGCTAATTAGCGCTGAAGCTAACGGGAGCTTCATCAGTTTTGCAGGTGACGGGTGGGCAATCGCCAGAGTTTATCATCTGGAAACCATGAGCGTGCACCTGTACCACCGAAGAGATCAGGATTCACACTCCTTAATCCTGACTTTGACATCAAATCCATCATCCACCGTCAAAGCTCCAGTGATTTCAGATGTTAATGACTCTTTGCCTTGAATTCTTCCTCCCGGGTGGTTCAAAGTCCCTGATTTCAGTATTTTACAGAAACACTGCAGCAAGATTTCACATTTTCCTGAATGAACCGTGACTGAGAATCCTCAGAAGATCCAATTTAAAACAGAACAAACGAGGCTCGGCTCAGGCTCCTCGGCCTTCCCGTAGGCTCCCAGCACGTGCATGCTGACCAGGATTACAGGGCATCACACTGCTAACCAGGTCACAGAGCGTGTGTGTGTGTGTGTGTGTGTGTGTGTGTGTGTGTGTGTGTTTTCTCCAGTGACACTCACACACACGCACCAAGATGCACTAACCAGCCCGAGGCAACGCTCGGCTTTATTGCCGATAAATTACATATTGATTTCACAGTGTGGACGGGGGGCAGGGGAATAGGCTGAGCTGGTGAATTGACTATTGAGTTTTCTCCCTGAAGTGATGATCGAATTCCTGCTGCTCTCCTCCGCCGCACGCCGGCTGCCCGCTGGCATCTCGCAGGCTGCGGCGCGTTCGACAATATTTAACGCCCACATTGTTTGTATGTGTGATTCAGTCTCTGGGGGGAGACCCCGGAGCTGCCCGGTGAAACGCTGCACTGCAAACAACATGTCACTCGCTGGATGAACATGGACGTAGAGTCTTTAACCTGGTTGTGTTACACATTAGATCTGTTTTCTAATCAGATGTTCTTTACCTACAAATAACAAATCATTAAGCTGATTTTGCTTTTTGTGCTTGTGCAGAATCATTTCAGATCGCCGTGTTCTTCGACCATACTTCATTTTTTTTTTAAAAAAACATGCAGGCCTTGTAAAAGAAGCACATGCAACAACAGATTAAAAATAAAAATAAAAGTAAAATAATTATGAAAAAGCAAAATGAGACATGATTTAAAGAGGAAAGTGAATTCTTCAGCTCCTCGAGTGAGCTCAGGGCCTCGTCGCAGGGGCGTCGCGCTGGGAAGCAGCTCAGCCCGGTCACCTGGTGCCGTCACATGCAGGACCTTTGGATCCTCTGATCAGTGGGTGGATCTATAACAGCAGAGTTTACAGGCAGAGCTGTACTGTAACGTGTGAAGGGCACCTTGACAGGCCTCTGCTGTGTGTGTGTGTGTGTGTAAGTGTGTGTTTGTGTGTTTTTACATTTTAACATCTGTCAGGCGTCTGTTTCTATGCTTCTGTTTAACTGTGTTTGTGTTTGCTGCATGCAGGTGTGTGTGTGTGTGTGTGTATGGCCTGACATGCTGCGTGTGTGATTGCAACACACCTCGCCGAAGTGTACTTAAGACATCATGCTGCTCGCCCCCATTCACAGGGATAATATGATTAAGAGCCACCTATGGCGCTTTGTGAGTGAGTGCGTGTGTGTGTGTGAGAGAGATAGGGTGTGTGTGTGTGTGTGTGTGTGTTTGGAGGGGAACTGGTCAGCAGCCAAAAGCACCATCTTAATACGTTCCTGCTGCTCGTCCCCCCGCAGGGCTGAAGCAGTGCGACGCCGGCGCCACGCGGAGCCTCGCCTTCAACCCGAGCCAAATCATCAGCCAACTATCACCCTGTACAAGGTTACATTAACACTCGCCGGCGTCCGCCCGCGCATCACACGCCGCACGCTGCAGGAGCCCAGAATCAAGCGCACACATGCGACGGGAGCGTTTCCTCATGCAGTCTGCTGACGCGGCACTTCCTGTGTTTTTATGTGTCTACAGCATGTTTCTCTGTGTGTGTGTGTGTGTGAAAAGTACTTTATGACACTGATAAGGTGGATCCACGTAAAAGCCATCATCGCTTTATTGATTCCCCTTCATAAATCAGCCGGCATATAAAATATGAAGGACTTAATATAAAACACTGCGATGCTAAAGATGATTTAAAGCCGTGTAAAATATTAGAGACACTTAGTTCATTAAGTGAACTGATGAGGAAGATCTGCACACGAGCCATTATTCCTAATAGATTTCTCTCATTAAATCTCTAATAATCATAAAGGAGGACGTGTAGATCGAGAGTTTGAGGAGCAACTTTGGAGCAACAGTTTGCTGATTCGCTCGGAGTCGGAGGAGGAGATCGATAAGCGCTGGGCGCAGGCAGGTTAGTGTTAGCAGGGCGTGCTAATATATGTAGCATCTGAGCAGCAGTGGAAGAAGTAATCTGATAATTACATGACTGAAAGTGTAGAAATACTCTGTTACCGGCAAAAGTCGGACATTTAGAGTTTAGAGACTTGAGTGAAACGTTTCAGTATTAGCATCAAAATATACTTAAAGAACCCATTTTAGCATAATTATACTATTAAATTACAGGATGATATTGTATTATACCTTATAAAATAGATTACATTCACTCTCTGTGTCAGAATGTGTATCTGCATTGTGCACGTGCAAACGGTGACGTGCGAGAGATGCTGCTCATTAACCACAGACGGGATGACCCACATAAAATCTGTTTTGTGCAAAAAAAAAAGGAAAGAGCGAGAAAGAAGGAGCGCGCCCACAAGTCAGCGCTCGGTCTGCAGGCTTCATCTCAAGGTTAAAGTCAAAGAGAAGCTGCGCTTTGTTGCTGTGTTTCAGGGAAATCCATGTGGTCCGGCTGAGGAACGTGACAGAGGACGGGAGAAGTCCTTGTCTGGTTTAATATGACAGACTTTCATCAGCCCGACGTGTTTTTCAGCCACATTCATGTTCTGCCCTCACGCTGCTGCAGGCTGCGCTCTGCCGGATGCCTACATGTGTTCCCAGCCATTACACTAACAACGCCAACTAATGCGATTGTGATTTAATGTTCAGTTGCTCCGTGCAGCCTCCTGTAGTTAATGAGGTAAACATTATCTTCATTGGTTTCGGTTTCTAAGTATTTCCAAGCTAAGATGCATTTTCCAAGCATTTCCAGATGCTGCTCCTCCTGCAGGGTTCTCCACAGCGTGCAATAAACGAGGTCCTGTTGCGTTGAGCAGAGCTGAAAGTGAAGAGGGAAATGTGGAGGTAACACCGATGAGCTGCTGATCAAGCACCAGAGTCCCACAGAGCAATTAAAGAGATCAATAAATGGTTAACCTGCAAAGTGCTCGCTCGGTAAATTCTGCTTTTAGAAACTTAATCCAGAGTTTTTTTTGACTTTTGAAATAAAAAATAGCTTTTTTAAATTATTGTTATTATTATTATTATTATTGATTTAAGTCCTGTATATCTTTAAATTTAAAAATTAGCTCGGAGGATTCAAGTGCTGCAGCACAGCTCATAAGCTCCGCCCCCTGGTGTCTGACTGCAGCACAGCTCATAAGCCCCGCCCCCTGGTGTCTGGCTGCAGCACAGCTCATAAGCCCCGCCCCCCCGGTGTCTGGCTGCAGCACAGCTCCTAAGCCCCGCCCCCCTGGTGTCTGGCTGCAGCACAGCTCCTAAGCCCCGCCCCCGGTGTCTGTCAGCAGATGCTTCCTGTCATTTCAGCTCGTTCTCATCACGCTGATGTTCATTTTTCTGATCAGTTTGGTTTTAATCAGTTATTTGATGCTCCTTATGAAGAGGGGGCGTGGTCATATGATTGACAGCTCAGTGGGCGGGACCTCGACAGTGCGGCTCCATGCCTCAATCACCGCTGCACAGAGAGGCTTCTTTTGCACAGTGGGAGGAAGTGGAGACGTGTCGGCCATCTTTATACAGAAACTATAGCTTTAGCAGTAACTTGAAGCAAAGTAGCAGCAGTTTCCTCAAGTGAGGCTGAAACTTTAAACTAACATCTGTAACCTGCTGCTCATCTCTGCGTGAGGCTAGCAGCTCAGAGCTACATTAGCTCAGAGCTACGTCAGCTTCACACATAGACTTGTAATGGCCATCAGGGGGCTCCACTTGACATAAATCAAGTCTCTGTGGTGGAGCACTAATCATAGGTCGCTGTCACTGTGCTATGTGACAGCTGATTGCATTATGGGTAATGTAGGCGACAGGTTTTTAGGAAGGAAGAGAAATGTGTGCAGGAAAAAGATATTTCTGGTTCTGCGACATCCACTTTTATCTCCCGTCCTACGAAATTGATGTTTCAGTGTGTAATGGAGTGGAGTTCCACCCTCAGGGTAACTGATTACTCTATCTATCCCTGTTTTGTGCAGACTGATGATGACATAACCAAAACCTCTTTGTCTTCCATTGTTTCACTGCGTCCTTGTTGCATTTTTCATTCACTTTGTGCATTAAAGTCGTCTCCTCTCTGTCCCGTGACGCGCAGCAGTGAAAAAGAAGAACACACGCGGCGTCTGGTCGTGTGTGTTTGTGCCTTTCGCGGGCAGTTGTTACTACGACGACAGCAGATGGACGTAAAAACAGGAAGACACAGAGAAACAAAACTGTTGGAAGTGTAATCACCCAACTGCTGCCGGAGTCAGCAGCCAAATTGTCGGCGTTGCCACGGTAACAAACGCCAGTTTCTCATTTAGCATTTTTCACTCGAGCACCAAACGAGTTCCATTGCTGTGATGGAGACATTGTCAAACACTGCGTGGCTGCCAGACAAACACTAATGTCTTCAGATCCGCTACAACTCGGTGGATTAAGCAGACGAGGGAAACTAAAAGGGTTTTCAGTCTCAGACACCGAGCTCGAGTTCGGACGTCTTTAAACTGCAGTTTTATTTTTGACTTCGCTCTTTCACGTCACTGTTTCGTCTGCTGGAGGGCTTCAGGTGTGCAGCCTGACTTAATCTGACTCCTTCCCCAAATAAGGACTTTCTGCGTAATCATCCAAACGTTCACATGAGAGTTGCCTGCAGTGGAGATGCAGGACAGACACTGGGAGGATGTTACTGTGGTTACTGCTGTTGCCAGCGGTGTCAGATGGAAGTAGAACAGGGGAAAAAATAAAAATGCTGAGTGCAAAATTGCATCTGCGAGGCCTCTTTCAGCAGAGATACTTAGAGAGGGAACCGAGTCAAATCCCTCCGAGGCGCTGAGGCTGAGTCGTTCCGAGGGATTTTCAACAATACGGCCTTGTGCGCTATCGTTTTCTCTCACCTTCTCTCCCCCTTTCTCCCCTCGATGTTGTCAGCCCTCTATTGCACGCTTTATGTCCTCTGAAAAGCAAATCCAGCGCCATAAAAGAGAGCAATAACAGCATTTTACAGCGCAGCAGATGTCACCGTGTTCCCGGGATGCGTCCTCATTTGGCAGCTCTGAGCAACAGCAACTCTGCAGCGTCACTCTGTCCATCATTCGCCGTCTGGAAAACAAATGAGGAGGCACATTTCAGAGATTCAGCGCTTAAAGAATGTGATGGCTCCATTTACAGAAGTCCTGCTGACACGGTACTATGACCCGTGCTGTGATCAATGCAGGTACAAGGTGACGATAAACGATGTAGATACAACACGAGTAGCATTTAGTGATTATGGGAAGTGTCAGCTTGCAGATTTAACTCAGTTATTGGCCAAAGCTACTTGTTGGTTCATACCAGTGATAAAGTTTCCAAGCTGCTAAGTCAAAGCAACTTCCCCTCGCTGTCATTAAGAGTCCACGTCTTTTCCAAATCACACGAATCCTGCTGCTGAGGAGCTGACTGGTTTCTAAATCAGTCGTGTATTAGCAATGTTAGCATTATGACCCATTTCACATTGGCTCTCTCACCGAGAGTGTGTTAGCATGCTGATGTTAGCATTTAGCTCAAATCCATGTTGTGCCTAGCTTCACTGCTAACATGACTGGAGACTCCAAAGCAGTTGACCACGTTGCACCCTCCTGAAATGATGTGCAGTGTTGGTGCATAGCAAAGTGTTTCCGGCACTGACCACAACAAACACCTGATCCGAAGCCAGTGATACAGTGGTTTCCTGTTACTTAAACAGCGCGTTATCCAGATAGGAAGGACAAGGCGTGCACTCACAGGGACACACAGCAGCTCCTCCTCATGCAGTCAGATGGAGCTGTTGATTTGTTTTCAGCAGTGCATCACGTGCAGGTGAAGTTGGCTTTAAAAGGGAAAGACAGATGAATCTCTGATTGGTTTAATCAATGTTCCACCCGAAAAACAACTATGACTAATTAACAGACTGAATACAAACTCTTTAAACCTTACTTTGCACCCAATTTATGCAAATTACATCATCCTGCATCCTCCAACAGAAGCTCCATCGCTCTCTCAGCCTCCTGTGGTTTGTCTTGTCTTGGTTCTGACCTCATGCCTGACTGCTTCCTCCCCCTCTACAGCTTATGAATATGCTATCGCGGTTGCAAAGGGACTATTGTTGCAACACATCCAGCATTCATAACCCACAGGCTGAGGTTTCCAGTTCAGGAGATGGTTCATGTTTTCTTTTACCTTTAAACATGTTTTTGTTCAGTGTATCCGATGCTGAAGCTTAGCAGTCACGGCCACAGCGCAGGCTAACAGGGCGCACACTTGGCAGAGCTGATTGCAGCGTAATTCACTGTAAAAGCGTATCGATAGGAAAGAGGGAGAACCAATCTTCTCCATAAATTCACATCCTCCTCTGCTCTAAATCAGCTCCCCTGACTTTGTCTGTTACTTGCACCTCAGCATGTTCCTCCTCTGTGATGTAATAAATCTCCAGCCTGGGACTGATCTCCTGAAAACTGTTTCATTTGATTTTTTTAGCCTTTTAGGTTCAGGAAATATCCACAGAAAGCTACAAAAAACACATGAATCTGAGGTTTTATTCCTTTATAAAGCCGTCATGGCGTAAATGTTGTAATGTGAGTTTTAATCACAGCCATAAACAACAGAAATACACTTTTCATGTTAGAACCGACCGGAAAGTCCAGCACTGGAGTAAAAGTTTGACTCTTTGTTTAATGTGCAGCTCTGTGTCGGTTCCTCCGCTGCCGTTTGGTTTGGCCTCATTCAAATGAATGGGGGGGCTGCATCTCTTCGGGGCCGCTGTCTGAAGCAGCAAATATGTATAATGCATAAAGGGCAACACAGACTGGTGGCATAATACCTGCCTCAAAACACCAACAGTTCTCCACAGGAGCCTGCAGACTGGCGGCGGCGTCCTGAGTGAACTCAACACGTCAGAGTCAACGTGCATCGATGTTCCCGCGCAAATCACTTCCTCCACTTCCTCTGTCTGTTTCGTGCATCTGATGTGAGCTACAGGCGTCACATTTACTGAACATTACCATGTCTCACACAAATCGAAACTGATTCATGTTGTTTTAAATAGTGTGTAATTTATATTTCAGACAGTTGCTTAAAATGTGCACAACCGATTTATACAAACACAACCTTGTGCTCTAAAACCAAAACAATGAGCTAAAAGAGGCTAAAACACTCTGTAGAGCTGCAGGGTTTAATGTATTTTCATTCACATTTTGACAAAGAATCATCAGTCCTGTTAATAAAATGACTAATTATTGCAGAATATAGGACGAACCCCTGTCTTGAATCATGATTTTGATGCAATATCAAGACATTGCCCAGCTCTAGCAGTGCATTCGCTAACCTTTAGTTAGCATGCTGGTGAAAAACAAATCCTGCCCATTAACATGTAAGAGCAGATCCGTAGTCATGTGACCTCCGCCGTCATGCGAACGCTGTAGCACAGTGTCGCCTGACATTTTTCAGACGTGGCATTTGGACGGGTCCGCTGGATCCACAGGAAGGACTGCTGTATCACCTGCATGCTAAGTTGGACTCGCGCACCGCTCGCTAGCTGGATGTGGTGTTATTTGTATGCAGACTGACGCTGACTGAGCTGCTCTGTGAATCAGTCTGGATCAGTTAGATGCCTTAAATGCAAATGCAGTGTGAACATAAGTAGTTTTGTTTTCCCCCGATGCACATCGCTGACATGAACCGACAGACGAGGCTCTTTGTTGTGTTTCAAGGTAATCTCTGTTGCTGCCGCTGACGTGGAGTCGTTATCGTGTTGTGATGGACGCTCATACAGTACGTTTCGTGTTGAGACCCCGCGAGGCTGAACGCACTGCTCAAGGGCACCTCAACAGAGACATTTAATGAGAGTCCGCATCATCCGTCATCTGTCATCAGCATCAACACACTGGAAATCACGCAGCGCTGCATCTCTCCTTACCTCTGAAGCAAACGATCTGCACCAGATGACGGAGAGAGCTCAGAGTTTTCAGGTCAAGAGAAAAATCTGTTTTTGTGCGTTTCTCTGTGAGCACGCCTCATCTTTCTCAGAGCAACATATGGCTATTAGTCAAAACCTTCCTCTGCTTAAGATGAGTAGACAGCACGAGTTACATAACAGGTTTACTCACTGTTTCCATTCGTGTTTTTATTTAGTATTATATCCAAAAAACAAAGCTGTACACACAGGGAGGCTTGTTCGTGTTTGAACAGGGGATAGAAGACGCCGTTAAGCTGCAACACGAACACTCTTTCGCCCCTGACAGCTGTATTTAACAAGCAGAGTGGATTTAATAATGTGTGCTAACAAATGGCTCCGGTCATCCTCCGCTGGCAGCTCTCCGCTGAAGAGCAGCTCAAGGTTTGACTGCAAGATAACGGCCGTTAGCCACAGAGCACGGGACATCCTTCAGAGCCTGTTGTGTTTGTGTTTGTGTGTCAGGGCTGAACGTGCTCCGCAGCCGCCGGAGTGACGCCTTCGCTTAATTACTTATCTGTGTAAACACTGCACAGTGACCAACGGAAGAGAGACCTGTCTTTAACCATCCCAGGAAACACTCGGAGCAGGGCGGCCATTTTTAACAAACACCTGGCAGGTGATTGGATGATTAGATTAACTTAACGATCAGATCAGAAGAGGAGAGTGCAGCAGGTTGACGACCGTCCGTCCTCTCTGTTTAGACTGAATTTAACTGACGGTAAATTCACTGACAAAACATTTTTAATTTTCGATAATTGTGCAGCGTTTACGCCGCAGCTCATTGATCTCAGGTGTTGCGATGTGAGTGTTTGCGTGGTTTTGAGTTGAACTGACCGCGCTGTCCGAGTTTGAGCCGTAATTCGCAGCTCTGTTGCAGCTGGCAGCTGGTTAACATGTCAAAATAACACAGAGAAGCAGCTGATGTGCTTCCTCTGCCCCCTGCGACTTAATAAGCTGATTGGCAGGCGACGCCATCGGGCGCCGCCACCATCGCTGAAACAGTCTCAGGCTTGAATCTTGAACCTTTGGTCTGAACTTTAAATGTCGTCTGGTGCAGGTTTGTGATTAATTAAGTTAATTCAGATTAAAAGATGACAGGGTCAGAGCTGAGGAACTGGGATGAAGCAGTGGAACAAACCAAATGTTTGAGCTGCGGGGGGGGGGGGACTGCCTGAGACGCCGAGCACCTGAAGACAAATTCAAACTGATTCTGCCAGCAACACATCCAGGCAATTCAGCAAAACTATCTTTAGCCTCCGAGAGGCTTACTGTACAGTTTTGCTCCTGCTACTGTAAACACGGTGTGTGTGTGTGTGTGTGTGTGTGTGTGTGTGTGTGCGTGCGTGCGCGTGTGTTGCATGACTGCCCCTGTTTTCCTCTGTTTATCCCCCAACCAATCAGCAGTCACCAGCCGTCCTCTGTGCAACAACAGCACCAAATTATAATTAAGGTGATGCCTGTGAGTGTGTTTGTGAGTGTGTGTGTGTGTGTGTGTGTGTGTGTGTGTGTGTGTGTGTGTGAGGTGGAGAAGAGAAATGGCTGCATGTTTTTTTTTGTGTAGCCGCACTAAACGTGTGTGTTTATTTGTGTGTGAGTAAGTGAGCGGACCAGAATGAGCGATCGTGGGTGCACGTGTGCAGAGAGAGCATTTGCAAAAGTGTGTGTGTGTGCGTGTGTGTGTGTGTGTGTGTGTGTTTTGGCGTTGCAGCGGAGGGGAATCCATCATCGTCAGGCTTCTATTGATGTGAACGTCAGACTCAGTGAGGACCGATCACACTGAGATGCACCACAAAGCACTCACTATAATTAGACACACACACACACACACAGACTCACATGTGCTGTATG
This sequence comes from Datnioides undecimradiatus, assembly GCA_008933995.1. Taxonomy (NCBI): domain Eukaryota; kingdom Metazoa; phylum Chordata; class Actinopteri; order Lobotiformes; family Datnioididae; genus Datnioides; species Datnioides undecimradiatus. Next base: position 5,235,079 of record WARS01000043.1, on the reverse strand, counting down.
CTAGAATCTGAGAACACACACACACTCACACACTCACACACACACAGGTGGTGTTTGCACAACAGTGACATCATTCACTTCAGAGTGACTCAGAGCAGTTTAACCAAAATAAACCAACAGCTGTGTCCAGAGTCACTTCCTGTTTGTTGTTTACGGCGCCGCGTTGACCTCGGACCATCTCAGTTGAGCATCCAAACACTTCATTCACTGTGTGGGACGATGCTATGCTATGCTATGCTAACGGTGCAGTGATCCATAAGTGTTAGACAGATGGAGTTGTAGTGAGTGTGGTGGCGGTGTGTCGACTGTGCAGGGAGCAGCGAGTGATTCACACAGTGCAGTGAACAACATCACATCACCTTCTGCTCGAAATCCCACAATGCATTGCTTCCCAATACGACCGACGTGTGCATGAGCTCTGATGTCATTCCACACCTGGCACTGATGCAGTCTACACAATAAACCACTGGGTGTGTGTTATGGCATGGAACAACTGCATTTGGGTATTATGAATGTTAGCATTTAGCTTTTAGCCACGAATGCTAACAAATATCGATTGATTAAACTCAATGAAAAACAGATGCATTCAATTCATTTGATTATATTTATGAATACATATTTAAAAACTGTTGTATTTGCTGTTGGTGCTTTAATTTGTGATATTTTGTTTCTTCCGGACGACAAAACCTCACTTTTCAAACGTATTTTGCACCAAATCTTTGATCTTGATTCCCGTCAGTAATGAATTAGTCACACAAACACTCATAAACATGTTTGCAAACCACACGCGTGCACATACATGAACATGCTGTAAACACACAAACAGACACATGCCTGCGACCGAGCCACCGAGCGTTTTATTAATGTGTTACGCAGCCAGGGTGTAAAGTGTGAGTGTATTTATGTTTTATTTAACAGCGCTCCAGCTCCTCCATACATTACAAAGCGCCTCCAGTCAAATTAATATTAACATCCCTACATTAAACATGAAAATACAAAATACAGTTTTGCTGCTGAATGAGTGCGAGAGCGAGTTTCATCTCCCCGGAGGAAAATGTCTTAACTTCCCACGGACAAATATTAACATAAGAAACTCCAAAATTAAAACATTCACGATGTCCCATGATGCATAAAGAGGAGGATGTGCTCTGTGCCCTGGTGACTCACAGTGAGGATCTGTTTTTATGTTTCCTCATTTTCCTTTTTTATGAATATTTGAGAGTCAGATTTGCAGAAAGCAGACGGGCTTCGGTCGCTCAGCTCGGCCGCTTCCTGCTACATCTGTTCACTCTGCCCCACGGGAATACAGCTGGGCTGCGGCCTCCGTAGGACAATACAGAGGAGGCGAGGGAGCGGCGTGGAGGATGAATGAGACAGAGAGAGAGAGACAGAGGGAGGATGAGGAGCCAAGACGAGGAGGAGGAGAAGGAATCACTTCTGCTTTCATAAACCCCACATGTCTTGCACACACAGTCCCAGAAGTCAGTGGCCTAATGTTGTTGTAACGTAGATGAACACACCACAGGGCCGGACAGATCCGCGCTGCAGATGTTTGCTGAGACAAACCCAGTTCACTGCTGTTTAAAAAAAAAACAGGTCTGACCCAGAAAAGCAGAAGTAATGGGACAATTATAACCACGCAAAGCAAAATTACAAACGTCCAGTCACATCTGTGGCGCTGTGTAGCCGAGCGGGTAGGGGAAGGCATTAACCGACACAGCCGGGGGTCCACATACCCCAAAACTACATGTTTAATGCATTTAGGCGCAAACTTAGGCGTGATATGAACGAATGTGTTGAAGACATTAAACCTGGAGCGGATGCTGCTGCAGAAACACATCTCCAGTTGTGTCTAAAAGCTGCAGCGCACAGGTATTTACAGCTGCACGGCTTCAGCAAAACTCATCGAATTTCAGTGAAATTGCAGCAACCAGTTGATTTGAGACGTTGCCCTGGAGGACACGGTGCAGACGCTGCTCTGCTGGGGAAACCTACAAGTCTAGAATGATTGCTGTTATGTCCGAAGGTAGCACTAGCATGTGTTAGCTCGCTTGCTACAATCACGCTAGCCCTCCAATCACCAGCTGTGTGTGGGTTTAAGTCAGGCTTTCATTGAGTCCTGAATTAGCTCCTGTCCTGCTTGAACAAGATGATTTATAACAAAACTAAAAAGTAATTTGGGGTCAGAGTCACTGAAACAGAGGCCGGGGACTCTGCAGCACACACAGTGTTAAACCCGAGGTCAGCGGCTACTCGTGAACTGATCGATGCATCTCAGAGGTCGCAGTTTGACGTCAGCAGTCGTCGGCTGGTTGAAGTGACCAGAATCAATCTGATCCTCGCATCCGCTGTGGAAAGCATTTAGTGCATTTGAAAATGCATCCGTCTGAGATGTTTCACTTCACGGCAGGTAGCATCCCGGTCACGGTGAAGCTGCGGACAGCTGCAGACGCCACGGACACGCTTGTAGCTCTCCTCAGGGTTCTTCCTGGAGGAACATGCTCCACACACATGCTGTAGCGTCTGCAGACACAGTGTACTTCCTTCTTTCTCCTTGCACACTTGCAGAGGCTTCCACAAGGACAGCGTAACCAGCTAGTTGGAAGAAGAAGACAGCTATTGGAGTCTGAAATAAGAGTTGCACAAAACCCAAATTTGGTGTCCTCTGACAAATTAATATACAATCATTTTAATTAATGCACATTATAATGGGTTTGCCTCCCTGTTTGAACACATGCTCAATTCATTTTTATATGATTTATTTGAGAATCTGTGCATCTGAGCCCACAGAGTGTCAGTATGAGCCTGCTCCTCCTCTCCCGTGTCTTCTCCAGTCATGTTATTCACTCTTTTACATGCAAAACTCAAAGACGGTGCAATCAACAATAAAAAAAACGTGGATCGAATGCATGATGTGAGAAGCTCACTGTGTTTACTTGACCATATTACAAGCGGAAGGTGCGTTACATCATAATTAATAATCGCTCAATGGCAAAAATACATAAAAAGCCTGTTGCCAGTGTTTTAGTGTTTGTGTGCATTGCATCTAACAACTGGGTTTGCACAAACATGATATAAATATAATTCATCCATACCTTCAGTCTATAAACTTGTGTGTGGTGTTTATTGGACAATGCAGCTTTCAGACCTAAGAAAAGATCAATTTCTCCTCCGCTGAGAAACCAGCAGGATTGTTTTACACGCAGACGTCAGTCAAACCGATAACTGCTCGTCCCGTGTGTCACTCTGCTGCAGATGCCTGAAAATATGCACGAAGTTCACTGCAAACTTTACTTTCCTCTTAACTTTACTCGTCACCCTCACACCGTGCTGCAGATCATCGGCTGTCACTTATTCAAATGCTGCTGGTGTCAAGTTTGATTTATGGTTACAGCTCAGATCTGCTGTTTTCGTTCTTTTTAATACAATAAATCTTTTAAATCATTGAAGAACCATCTTGACACCCAGTGCAGAAGCTGTAATGCATTTTCCACAGGAGGTCATACTTTGCCCCAGGATGCACCAACACTTAACACCTACAAACAACTTAATTCTTCTGATGCACCACCGGGCCAGATGTTCCTCCTCTTAACGAGTTGCAGGGACACACAGAGCAGCTGAGTTTGGCTGGACTGATGCTCCGGAGTCCACAGGATCTGACGTAACTCCTCACTGTGCTATTTTGGATGAGCCTCAAGGAAGAAAACCTGGTCCGCTGAAAGAAACAGTGGAGTATAAGAGGACGAGCGCCTCGTCTGGGATGTTTTACACCTTTTCCTCCGCTGCCTGAACCGACATTCACCGGCCGGATGGATTTAGATAATAAACAGTCTTTGTTCTGCTCATGTGTCACGTTTTATCAGCATCTCACTGTTCATCCGCAGCGGAACATCTAAGCAAAGGCAATCTATGGTTTTCTCTTTTTACATCATGTGACTCAGGCCGTGCACGCAGTTTGCTTTACATTTCCATCCAAAGTGCCTGTGAGTAACACTGACCCCCGTTCCGTGTTTGCAATCACAAGCAGGTTTGCATGCAACCCTGCGGCACAGAGTTAGTGCGCACAGGCGGCCGCTCTGACTCTGACAAGGTCAAAGTTCATTTCACATTGTTCTGTCATTTGTCATTATTTTCCATCAGCAGAATGAAATACTTTCACTCGTGCTCCCGGGGCTGACTTTCACATCGTTTCCTTCCTTTGGAAAACCATAAAATATTAGTTTCACAGCTGCTGTCATTAACATTTTTATAAAAAGGTATTTATTAGGTTTTAGTGTCATCACTGAATGACAGCAACAGCTACAGACACAGTAGCATGAAAAGTGTCCATTTGTTGTTTGCCTCCAAGAGCCTGTGTACCAATTTCTATATAAAGGACTCAGGACGGTCCAAAGGATGCAAAGTTTATTCAGAGCCCTGAGTGCTTTGCTAGCGCTAGCTTAGCTGTCTGCTCACGTCAAAAGGTAACACTACTGCAAAGCATTTGAAATATACGACCAGACCACGTAGATGAGTGTCCATGTCAACATCAGAGCAGATCACGTGGATCTTCTCTCGTACGCTGTTGTCGTCTGGAGGACGTTGCAGATGTAGCCCCTAATGAGTAAGGCGGACGGTGAGCGACGGGTGTGTTGTTGTTAATGCACTCTGTCACGACTGAAAACCGTAGCTCGATGAGTTGCGATCTCATTTTTGCAGAACCGTGTCTGTAAAAAGCAAAACTGCACCCGACGGAGGTCACCTGACTGTGGGTCCGCTCGCCTAGAGGCTAACGCAACAGATCAGCACATCACCTGCACGCAGTTTGAAAGTCTAAAGTGTGGTGTTTGTGCGCAGACTGAGTTACATATTTGTAACTACAACAACAGAAGCTATTTAAGCTTGAACCTGCACAGAAGAGGAAAATCAGATTATGTTTTGCGCAGGTGGTGGTGGCGGGGGGGGGCAAAGCTAAAAGGCCAAACACACCATTATCACCGTGCTCCAAACAGGCGCATAAACATTTAAAGCTGCAAAGGACACAATAAAAACTTCCAATCTGTTTTAATTAACTCCTTATCCAGCTTCACAGCGACTTCCACCTGCAGACTCGGGTGTGTAAGCGAGACAACAGCCACACAATTACAGAAGAGCGGACAGCCGCCGAAGCTCTGGCGTGTAATCCCAAAATGATTCTTTTTTCTTCCTCTGGATGTTTTTTCTTCCACTTCTCCTTTTACTCCACAGCACTCGAGCACCTGAGGGAAATGTAATTGCATCCTCCTCCTGGCAATAATACAAGGCCTCATGCATTATTCATGCTGTCTAACGCGGCGCGTTGGATTTTTAAATTAGAGGTCATCCTGTGTTCTGGCTCGGGACGCCGTGGGAATTACCTGCTCCACAAGATGCACGTGTGTATGAAAGTGTTTATGTGTGTAGGTGCATCTGTAAAAACCAGTTCATGTATCTGTGTGTGTGTGTGCGCATTTACTGTGAGTAGCTGTATTTGTGTAATATACGAGTCCCTGGGGGTTTGATATCCGTTATCTCCCTTGCGGGATTAGAGCTAACCTCTGTTTGGAGCCTAAAACTTTCATGATATGCGCACCTGGAAGCAGATGGCGCTGCGACCTGACCGCTGTTAGCGGGCCATCGGGTCGCTGTCCGGCTAATCTGGCCAGTCTGGCCGGGCCAAACGCACAAGGAGGACATGCAACAGAGCACTAATGTGATTTTTAACCCACTCTTTGTCTTTAATCATCATGTGATCAAGTCAAATCACAAAGTAAAAACACATAAAAAATACTTTTGTTTTTCCAAATTATGATCAAAGTTTGTTCCTTCGAGAATCGGGTAAGTGGACATTGAGCTTAGCAAGGTGGCAGTCTGAATTACGAGGACATTGTGAGCATGTTAGCATGTTGATGTTAGCATTTAGCTCATAGCACAACCCTGCAGAGCTTCAGTTTGCAGGACGAAGACACCTGAGCGCTGCACTTTACATCCGTTCATATACACGCTTTGACACGTCACACACACAAACGTTGACGTGCTTGCACACCACCAGCTTCCTGTCTGCATGAATTCACACACATAAAAACCCTGTCGGGCTCTTCGCGGTGAGGCGGTGTAGCTATACGTCTCTCTGTCAGCACGGAGAAGTGAAACCACAGCAGTGAACATGCAGCACCGCAGGACACGGAGATAAAACACCTGTTCGTTCATCCAGCGGCCGCTCCGGTGCTTCAGCTCGCTTGGCAGGGCAGCAGGTTTTCCTGTGAGGTCTCAGATTTGAATCCTGCTCCAATAAATTATTCAAACAGTTCAAGTTTGACTCTTGAACCCGGCGAGCGCTCATGGTATGCAGGGTATACAGTGTGCGGTTTGGCAGGATCCGTTTAAAACCGAAGCATTTTGCAACCAAGAGCCCTGAAAGCCCGGCGATCGGCCCCAACAGGCCGCAGGTTTCACTAAAACTTTGTTTGAGAGCAGTCTTAATATTTACCTGCATAAGCACGAAACCCTGCATGCAAGAGGTCCTTCTTCCAAATACTCACTTGTTGTTGCCATCTTCCTCTGTCAGTCTTCCAATGCAACAATTCAGTCTAACTCAGCCCAGTTTAAACGATGGCATTTAGCAGATTTAGAATTAGGACATTTATTGTGATATGCTACATGATTCTGTCAGACGTGCAACTCAAATTCGTTACAAATGAGAAAAGAAAGGTTTCATTTGAAGACGATTTGGTGAAGATTGGGTTGATGTCTGCAGCATTGGAAGCATTCAGAGATTCATCGAAACAAATCAAACTGCGTTAAAAACAATGAACTTAGGTGCCCTCGTTTGCATCCACACACACACACACACACACACACACACTCATATATGTCTGCTGTCTGTGATGTTGCACCATTCCTCCAGCTCCTCTGCTCCACTCTCCTCCCCCTCCCCTCCGTCCTGACAGAGCAGCCAGTGTGTGAAGTGCGATGTCAGGCCCTCCTGCTGCTCGTCGATCATGATTTTCCTGGTAGAGCTCTCAATAACTCAGCAGGCCCTCATGCACCATGAGAGCGCAATTAGGTCGACTGACAACTGCATTTTTCTCCTCAGCAATAAAGTGGCGCGACCCGTTGGTATTAATCTCAATGGAGATTCTGACTGATGTAATGAACGGATGGTTTCCTGCTGAGCTCGGCGCCGCTGCTGCTGCTGCTGCTGCTGCTGCACGGTCGCCTGTCTTCCTTTAACCTGAAGAGAGGGAGAGGATCTGAGACGAGGGTGTGCTTTTTCTGTTTTAAAAGTGGGTCAGCTGTACTTGAAGGCTGGCACAGACCGAAGTGAAAGGTCACACAGTCTGTTTTTAAACGTTCGAGACGGGAGAGATGCAAAATGCGAAGCTGCTGCTGTGGAAAAGAGGAATTTTGTATAATTTGTGATATTTACCTGCAAATGTGCTTTAACCCTGTGAATAACAGGTGTTTTTGGTTTTTGATGTTCGCTTCCTGTTGGTCCTTTGATCCATTTGAACGCCTGACGCCATCCCCAACCTCAAAATCCAATATGGCTGCCTACAAACGCTGCAGGGAGCTGTGGGTTATCAGCACCTTTGTCTTATTTGCGTCTCAAAACAGTTTAACTTCTATCAGTGGACGTGTTTCTACAGTGTTTCCATGCACATTCTCAGCGTTGTGGTGGCGTTGCTCCATGTGTTAGCTGCTGTTTGCCCTGTGCTCATAAACATTTTGTTCTGATTTGTGCAAAAGTGCATTTGAGATATTAGAGCCGCCATGTCGATGAGTCGGTGCACAGCCTAAAAGACAAATCTGAACTGATGCTACAGTTACAGACTTCCTCTCATTCCCACTTTTCCACATTTGTTGCACCCCTTGGCATCTCATACACCAGGTACTGGAGGCTCTCAGCTAACGTTTCTGCAGCCATGTTGCTCAGAGTGAGTCAGGTGACGTCCTGTAAAGCTCACAAAGCCTGCTTCAGGAGTGAGCACAGGTGGATGAATGGGTCAAACAAACAGGACGTTCACCCAGGAGACTGCAGTTTGCATCAAATGGGAAACTAAAAGTCAACATTTGTCTTATTTAAACTCAGATTAGTCACATATCTTTACTGGATTTAGCCTAAACCACGATCGCTAACGACGCCAACCACCGAGACATCGATGCATCTGTCTGAGTTGCCTGAGGGCCGTGACAAAACTATCTGACAACCAGGAAGTGAGACAGGTTAACCGTTCCCACAATGCTTTAGGTGATGTAAACAGGATACACAGTGTTAGCACGGAGCGTTACGCCGTGTTAGCTGCGAGCACTTCCTGCTTGCTCTGCCACCGTGAATGCGCGGATGCTGAGTTATGAGCTGCAGTTTTTGGGTTATTGTCTGTTTGTTTCTTCGCTTCAGTTCGTGGTGAAACATCCCGCCGTGTGTTTGCGATGCAGGCTGTTACACAACAGGACCACATTGTTCCGTCCTCCAGAGAGCCAGCCATTGTTTCCCGTCCCCTCCAGAGGACACTTCGCTTTTGATCAATCCTGCTGCTGTTGCCGGGGCCGCTGTACTTGTTGTACCTTAAAAAAGGGACATTGTCACTCAATGGGACTCTTCTCAAACTCTTGAAATCTCCTTCAACAGAGGAAACGTTAAAGTGTTTCTTTACTTTACAGTTCTGCAGGACGGTTTATGCTGCAGGTCCCGTCTTCTGTTTCCATGTGTTACAACTTTACATTTTACATGTTTCTGTTTGTGCTGCATCTTTCAGGAGGATCATGCACCAGTAAACATCTGGATTTAATAAACATTTACTAAGTAAACTCCCCTGAGGAGGCACAACAAACTGCAACAGCTCGAGCGTCCTGCAGGTAGTCTGCAGCCTCGATCCTTTCACGACCACTAAATGAATCAGAAAACTATCGAGATGTTATATAATATTAACTCTGACCTGACAAAAGGAGCACAGCGAGTGTTAAAACAACCACAAAGAGGGATCATCAATGCACAACAGACTCGGGGCAGAGGAGACTCGTAGCTGCAGCTAGCAGGTAAAGCTAACCCGCTAATTAGCGTCTTCGCGGCTGAAGCTCAGACAGGCTGATGATGACGTTATCGTCAGATCTGTGTTGCCTCCTGCTTCTCAAAGAGCACAGTGAGGCGGTTTGCTCTGCTGTTAGCTGCACATGTTCATCTCCAGGAGACACTTCCTGTTTCAAGTCTGTCTTTCGATATCTGTTCGTCATCCGTCTCCAGCGGAGACCCGACATGCAGTCATGCTGTGCAGAGAACCAATGTGCACCGTGTTGAATCTGTATTTTACTGCTGAAAACTGCTTTTTTTTCCTTGGTACAACTAAAATTACAGTTGTATAAATCAAAAATACACACGATCTCCTCGAATCAGTTCAGTTAGAGAGCTCGGCCTGTCTGAACTCAGAGCTCACATAGCAAAAACACATCTTAGCAACGTAGCTCCTTTGATTTTTAGTTCTTTAAAGATCTTGACAACTTTACTTTTATCTGATGTGATTCTAATTTAATTATCAAAATGATGATGTATTTTCTCCTGACTCTGCTCCTTCTTTGATCCCAGCTTGTATCTTCTTTTGTGATCTCGTAAAGCTCGTCTGGAGCCCTGTTAGTTATTGTGGAAGCGGAGCGGCCGAACGCTGAATTGGCTCCTCTTCAGTCTCCGCACCTGACGAGACTCCGGGGTCGGCCGGCGAGGAGGCAGGCAGCAGAAAGCAGCTAGCCGCGGGTTATTCTGGCTGTCTGACATTTCAACCAACCGTGGAGAGAACCAGCCGGCCGTCTCAAGGACAGAGGGACTGACGCACGCGAGAGGGGAAGACAAGCAGGGGCCGAGGGACAAAAAGATAAAGACGGGGTGGTGATGGAGACAGAGAGAGAGGGTAGAGAGAGGTAGACCGAGAGCAGAGAGAGAGAGTACAGCGATACAATTCATCAGTCTGGCTAAATTAAGCAGATTGCTCAACGTGGTCCCCTGTGTGAATATGAAGAAATGTGCCTCTTAATGTGATTGCCAGCGGCGGCCACGCCATAACTCAAGGTTGAGGTTGGATGATGTGAGCGTGTGTGTGTGTGTGTGTGTGTGTGTGTGGAGGGGGGGGGGGATTATACGAGGACATTTACAATGTGATGATGCCAGGCGAGCATCAAGGAGAGCGGCGGCCCAGGCCAGTCAGCAGCTTCACCTTGTCAGCTGCCAAGCTAACGGGCGAGGGCCGCTCTGTTTGCTAACGCTACACAACACTGACACCTGATCAGTCCACATGTGTGAGGTAAAGCATCACCTCACTATTAGCTCACTATTAGCCCACACACAGACTGTAGATGTTAGCTTGTGTGACTGCGTCCCATATATTTTCTGTTTTCTCTCAATTTCTCCACTTTTCCTGCTTTTGAAGATGAAAAACGCCCTTTACCTCGTTTAGATCACATCGCAGGTCATCATCGTGCACCTTCTTAACAACATATAGGATAGAATTAACAAATATATATTCCTTTGTATTGTCACATTAAAATTAGATCACGTGTTCTTCTCTCAAACTGCAGCATCATCGGGATTTTGCGTTTTAGCATTTTAGCTCAGTGTTCCTCGTCGTACCTGTTTCCAGACACTGCAGGCAGCTGATTACAGTGGAAAAGTGACAAAACACACTTTGCACCACCTGCTTCAAGGGAAACAGACATATTTAGCGACTAGCTGGTGAGCAGAGAGGAGCATTTAGCTGCTAAAGAGCCAGGCGTGTCCATCAGGGGTTGGTAGAGACCAAAAAGGAGCTAGAAGAGACTCCACGTGAAAGACGATGCTGCTCTGCAGCTGCTGGGTGTGCAGCCAGGCAACTGTCTGCTGGGAGTGTGTTACGTTTGTGGGTTTTAACTGAAACAACACCAAACGCCTGCAAAACGCTGTGTTTGCTGCTTTGTGTGAGTCTTTGGCTTCAGGACCGAGGTGTGCAGCTGACGATAGCAGCATCAGGTGAGTTGATTGACACAGCTGCTGCTTGTCGGCTAATTACTCTCTGTTTCCATGCAGGAGCATGCTGGCCCTGAACCAGCTGACTCACAGGCGCGGAGGAGGGACGGGCACGGCGACCGGTTTAGACTTTTGCTGGAGTTATAAATAGTGTTTGCTGGAGTGTGTGTGAGCAGCTGACAATACAGGACATCGCTGTGGAGCAGACTGATGTGGCTGCGGTGTGTGTCGCAGAGACACCTCCTGTAGCATCTCTAACTAATCAGGTTTTCACCCACATCTGCACGTCTGCGCGGTTACTGCTGTCATTTTGTGATGTTTCTCCACTTTAACGAGTCGCTTCATCCGTCCTGCTCTTTGCTGGGGGACTTCTGTGTATATAATAACGATGAACAGGCTTCAATAAAGCACAGGCAGTGTCGCGTAAAAGGTCATTACATGTTAAAAACTCATCTTTCTGTGTTGATTAGCTTTGCTGCTGCAGTGAATACAAGTACAGGAGGTACTCGTGTTACGATGGTCTCGTGTTACGACGGTCTCGTGTTACGACGTTTCGTGGTTATGAACGACTCCCATAAATTACTTAAAAAACCTAGTTTCGACATAAGCGGTTTGGTTCGTAAATAATACGATGCTCGCGTGAGAACTAGTTGCTGGTGCGCAGCTGCGAACACAGTCACGGGGGGGGAACACGGAGTCACGCACATTGACGAACATTGGCCGCGCTTAAGTTGTTCAACGGTTGCAGCGATGATCAAGGACAAAGACTGCATCCTTGAGCATGTGAAAGGATCTGCTCCTATGAAATCCACAGTGATTCCTAAGCAGCGTAGCGGTCTCATTATTGAGATGGAAAGGTTGTTGGTGCTCTGGTTGGAAGACCAGAATCAGCGTCGTGTCCCAGTGAGCCTTATGTTGATTCAGGAGAAGCCTGAGCGATTGTTTGAAACTTTGAGTTTATGGCCAGTAAGGGTTGGTTTATGCGGTTCACCTTAAGGTTCAAGGTGAAGCTGCTACTGCTGATGATAAAGCAGCAAGTGAATTCCCTGTTGTGTACAGTGTGAGTGACTTAAGGTATTAATTTAAGTATAAAATCCGCCTTACACCGAAAGTCAGCTTACGACGCGTCACAGGAATTTAATATTATTTAATATTATAGATTATGGGATATTGAAATGTGTGTGGAGTGTATGGGTCGACTTTATATAAAAACACTTAAGGCGGGTTTGCGTTTATCTTGCTCTGCTCCTGTTTGTCTCCACCGTGTAATCCCTTCCTGAGAACGAGCTGTATTTCTCCGTCTGCATGCGTGGGCGCACACGCCGCAGCTCATTTGCATCATAAGTTCTCATTTAATGAAATCCTGAAACTCCTTGAGCCGGGTGGAGGCGCAGAGTAAACACCAGCCGAGGAAACTTCAGGATAAAACTTTAAAAAACCTGCAGAGGGAGTGGAGGTTTGGGGAGGTGGATCCGTTTTGGGGGGGAGTCCCGCAGGTTCACTGGTCCTGATGCAAAAGTCTGCAGCTCTGTCTGAGGCGTCCCTGAGACGCCTGTAGCCTCGAGTGCTGCATTCCCACCGCCTCTACCTGCAGACTGCTGACTGCGTGTCCAGCACAGTGAGTACAGAGCCAACACCAACACCAAACACCACGTTCTGCCAGACTGTACGTTATTAACACAAATGTTCAGTTTGGATGCTTCTGTTTGTCCTTTGCACCAAGAAATGAAACATGAACCAATCAGAAACATTTAAATTTGCTTTCAGGAGATAAATTTTACATTTTTTTACCTGATCAGTCGATAAGACAGTTCTGAAGTGCACTTTCTTAACTTTTTACGTTGTTTTTCTGGTGTTGTCTAACATATGCAGGGTCTTCTGGACGACCCAGGTCCTGAACTGCACTGCAGCTTGTCTTTAACAGCCGCTCGGCGCCGGCGCACGATGCCACTGCTGCAGCCGAGCCTGAAACATGGAGCCGAGCCCAGCTTAAATCATTGTAACTGTAACCTTGAACATAATATTTAATTCAAGCATTAAGCTTTATATTTTAGGCCTGACCTTCAGCAGAAGAGCCACTGTAAGTCATGTATTGTGAGTTTTCTTAGCAGAAAGTCAAACTCTTCTTCTCAGAACCACAAACTTTTCATTATATTGTGGTTTTTCTTGATTGTTTGGATGCAAAACTAGTTTTTTTGGTGCTTATTGTGCAATTTATTCAAATGTATATGTGGCACGTTGGTGAAAATGGCGGCCCAGCGCCTCATTATGAGGAGTCTTTGTACCTGAACACCAGAATAGGTCGGCGGTCGGTGAAAACAACACATATTACAGTTGGACAGTCAGTGACAAACATGTGATTAACATCGTCAAACTGTCGCCGGTTGGTTCTTGAGTTAAGCAGCTTTAGCCTCGTGGGTTACGTGAGTTATACATGTGTCAGCTTAATGTCAGTTAACTTTAGTACATAAAACGTGTTTCAGACCGGACACAAACAGTGATTTCATGCGTTAAAGTCGTGTTTTTCACTTCATCCTCATTCGCGGGCGTGACTCACCTGACTTCCTCTTTGCTCACGGTAACAATAAAAGTAAGTATGGGTCAGAAAAGGACGATGCCGAGGTGTTTTTTAGGATGACGGCCTGTGTTTTTCTTCTAATATCATGTTTTAAGTCACTGAAACAAAGTGGAAAAACAACAAAATGATGAGGTAGCTTCACTTCTGTCCGGTTATTAACGTCTCATTCCCAGGGAGGTTCTCTGTTTTGAACAATTACGGGATGAGCCGACGGTGAGGGCGACTGGACACTGGGATGATGCTCAGTCTCAATACAGCACGGAAGAAAACTGAAGCTGAAGCACTGACGAATGGAAAAGAGGAGCTGAGGCTGTCGCTGACCGAGAGGAGGGGATCCTAAAAACACCAGAGCCTCGAGGCGATGATGAGGGAAGGCAGGTGATTGCTTCAAGTGCACAGGTACAGGTGTTCCCTCAGACCAGGGCTCTGCAGCTGGGCTTCACCTGCAGGATTAACCACCTCAAACTACAGGAAGACTCATGGCTGAAGTGTTGAGATGACACATAAACTGCAGCTCCAGGTAGCGAAACAACCATCCAGCTGGGCCAAAGAGCTGCGAGATCGCATTTAAATTCAAGACACAGACACAGAATAATGCGTGTTTGTGCAAAGACGCGTTGATTGGATGATGAGTTTCAATCTTAGGAAGATAAATAGAGCGTAAAACTTTAAAAAACAAATAAAACTGTTTATTTCCTGGTCCCTGAGCTTATTTGTTGCGCTACAGCTTGTCCGACCTTCATCAAGTATACGGGCGCCATCACGACAATTGATTATATCCAGTAAAGCCATGAGGTTCATGAAGCGTGACAGGAGTCCAATACTCAACAATAATAATTAACATTATTGTTTTAGCCTTGGGTTGAATATCTGTCTTTTATAACTTTGTTTATAATTAAGGGAGAGCAACACAAGTCAAGTCTTTGGTGTTGAGGAAGGAGACTGAGGACGTCAAACCATGAGAGAGAACCCCTCATGCTGTGCGCTGCAGACAGACAGAGACCTGTGTGCTGCTGCTGCGTCAGTCGTCCTCGCGCTGTAGTTACATCTTCCCACCATGTCGGATCCATCTCAGATATCTCCCCGTCTTCCTGTTGCAGCGCTGCCTCCTATAGCGTCCATCGATTATCTGCTCCGATATGAAAAATGCTCAAGTTCAGGCCTTTCCTCGAGTCTCCCTCTGAAGACGGCGAGAGTGGACATGATGACCTTTAGTAACAGATAAATGTTAGTCACACGTGGCTCTCATTAGGAAACTGCAGCCATCGATCCGTCCTGCAGGCCGGCTGCTGAACATCGTCTTTAACTCTGTTCGCCCTCCAGCTGCAGAGCGAACAGTTAAACTGATGAACGACAGCCTTTGTAGATGGGAAACAACACCGCGGAGCAGAAATGCATGCAGTGGACATAAACGTGCAGGTAAATACACGCTGAGCACGAACAGTAGAGCTGGATTCTTCAATCACGGCTGCTCTCGGTGCAGCAGAACATCTCCTGCTCAATCACACCACTCAGCAGCGAAGCGTCTTTGCAGTCAGAGACTTCGCCTCCTTTTCCTGCTGCAGACTCACCTGCCAGCGACCAGCGGCGGTCAGCCGGGCTGCAAACTATATTTAGTCTATGTGGGTCAGACGACTTCCTGTTGTGTGGCTGCAGCAGGTCTCGGGTCTGCGTGGCAGGACATCCAGTCTGATCACGTGATGCATCATAACTAGACAGGATCTCTGAGACTGATGCAAATATCAAAGTGGAAAAATTCACAGATTTCCAACATGGCGGCCGATTGATTGCATTTTTGATCTGGAGTGGAAACAGAGCCTCTCTCTGTGGACGGTGCAGCGAGTTAGCAGCGATGTGACTCTGCAAAGGTCCTCACATCACTTCATAAAACAATTATCTTCAGGTCCCTATAGTTTGTACAACTTTGCTGTGACACCAGCGTGCTCCCACATGACTTTTCTCTGCTTTATAGACCAGAAAAAAACACATTTTGAACACAGGTGCTTGAGAAATCAGTTAACCCATGCTAATGCTAATGCGACCCTATCGCTAACAGTTCTGCAACAACCCAGCACGATTTGATTACAACTAGTGACGTCATTTTCAGGATTTGCAGTGGCTCGATGACGGAGAGGTTCAGGAAAAGAACACGAGCAGAGATCCTGAAAACCAGGAACTTTAAATGCAAAGAAAAGGCTGGGATGTTAGAATAACACAGACTAACTAGACGAGACAGGCAGGTGCACACAGGTGAACCACGTCAGCCGTGAGAACATGGAGGCAGGAAGTGGGGATGTTAAAGAAGAAGAGAGGAAACAGGAAGTAAAGCAACAAAAGATGCTGAATGAGACGTGACGGTTATAGCAAATCACCACTTGGTTAGACTGTGTGTGTGTGTGTGTGTGTGTGTGTGTGTGGATCTGAACCAGGACCTCCCAGTCACACAGCTGTTGGTCTGAGCTCCCCCACGTGCGGCGGGTCAGCCGGGTGGGTCGACCCACTCCAAAACGACGAGTGAAGCCAATTACAGCCCGCGGCGACTATAAATAACCTCCACAGCACTTTACTCTGCATTTACATAAAGAGCTATAATGGCTGTGTAATGGTTTAAATATTCATCATGCTTCCTTTGCATTTCACTTTCCACTGAATTATAAAAAGCAAATTGTCCCGTTGGAAAGCTTCCTGCTTCTGCGGCGGTGGCCGACGAGCTCTTCTGCACAATTTCACATCAAAACATACAAACAATTTTAATGGAAACGGGTCTGCAGCAGTACGCTTATCACGCTGATATCATGTTCAGGTTGGAAACTGTGTATTATGATTTCCAAAATGCATGCGAAGTCAGGAATGAAACAATTAAACTGTCTTTTTCTGTTTCATTTGCGAAACAAAAACTTTGTTTTCATCTCACCGGCCAAACTAAAACACGAGAAACTCAAGTTATCGTGATCGTATTCTGCGAGACGTTGTTGCAAAATGATGCTAAATCACCGTGCAGCGCTGAATCTAAATGTAAACCGGACGAAGCCTGGAGCGTGTGTGCTGCTGCACGGCCTGCAGGAGCTTCTGGAGCAGGGCCAGCGGGTCCTCGCTGTAATCGATGCAGCTTGATTGTTGCAGTTAGCATCACTTGCTCTTTCCTCCATGTGATGCATTTTAAACGTCAGCGCAGTCTGACTGAGTCTGAGTCTTATGTTGATGTGAAGCGTGCGGTTTGATCCTGCAGAACAGCCTGTGACTGTACGAACCAGCCTCTGATGGTGCAGGGTGCTGAGCCTCCTGAGGCACACGTGTGATTTGTGATATCGGGGTGTGTCAATAAAACCGACTGGACAAACATGAAGTGTTTCCATCGCTCACCCAGAGGTCTGAGTCTGAGGTGGAGGCCTCGCAGCAGGAGCAGCTCTCCCTTTACACTAATGAAGACATCATATCCATATTCAGCAGCTCTGCCCCTCTGTCTGTGTGTGTGTGTGTGTGTGTGTGTGTGTGTGTGCTCCTCAGTCCCAGTATCACTCAGCCTTGTGATTCCTCCAGCGCCTGCAGGCATAAGAATCAGAGTCACGTTCCAGCGGACACTTCGGACAAAACGGTCCTGAGGAGGAGTGTGTGTGTGTGTGTGTGTGTGTGTGTGTGTGTGTGTGTGTGTGTGCAGTGTAATATCACAGGCATCATTAGAACATCATAGCATTATACAGCAGGCATCTCAGTAGCATATGATAAAACACAATCACGTCGGACAGTTTTGGTATTAGTTCCTAACTAACAACAAACTGTTTAATAAACCGCACTGACAGCCAATCTAAATGTAGGGATCAGATCACATGGGTTGATCCTCTGGGGAGCAGGAGTGGATCAGGATTCAATCTCTCAACAACAACATCAATACTACTACTACTACTACTACTACTACTAATAATAATAATAATAATAAGGTGCCATATAAATGCAGCTAATGAACACAAACTGTGACTGCAGTGGACTCAGTAATTATATTAATAAATGACGAACAGACAGTAGGGAATAATAACATACTGTGAATTATGATGGTTTAACAGCAATGTTACAGGATTTTGTTGGAGATATAATTTAATATTAATTATTTGGATTAGACCCGAAGGAAGCTGTGGGGAACTGCAGATATGTCACCATGAATGTTGTGATTCCAATATGATTAAATGATCTAATGTCTGTTTGTGGATGTATAGCGTGAAACATTAACACACAACTCAACAATAAAACAAACAAACACGTTAGACATTAAAACACACACACACACACACACACACAGAATGATCACCACAGTTATTAAATCATTTATTTTCTCTTGTCACTGTGTTTTAGCTCGGTTTGTTCTTTAAATCGTTTTATTTCCGTCTTCTGTGTTTTTAAATGTTTTCATCCTCATGCTCTCAAACATCGGGATCAGTTTCCTGCCTGACTCCGCAGCTCTCTCCGGGATCATCTCTGAACTCATCAGGAAGTTCTTATTGCCGAGATGTTTCCTCACGGGATCTCTGCGCGAGGGGCAGAGCTCATGTCCGGCTAGTGACACCTCGGCCGGCCAATCAGCGACCGGCACCGGGACTGCGCTGGCCAATGGCAGCGTCCTGTGGGCGTGTCCGTCCGCTGCGAGGTGCGTTTTGTGGAGTTTGCTAAATGACTGCAGCAAGAAAATACAGTGTCGGAGCGCACCGAGGCTGCCTGTACTGTACCTCCGTGTGTGTGTGCGTGTTGTGTGCGTGTGTGTGCGCCGGACAGGGGCCAGAGTCACTGCCGCTCTCCTGCCATGGAAGAGGGTCCACATCAGTCCGATGCGCAGCTCCTCACGTTATTATAACGCTCTGACGTCTCGTGGCGGGATTGATTTATTGTGCTCTTTCTCTGTCTGACGGAAGCGGTGCCCGGATGGGAGCGGATGCGGAGCGCGGCAGCGGCCGCCGGTGCGTCTCCAACTTGACCACCAGCAGACAATGGGAGTAGCTGAGCCGTGCTGCTCCAGCGCCAAGTACTACTACTACTACTACTCGCCCCTGGGAGACAACTCAAAGAGGAAGAGGGAGAAGCAGCAGCAGCAGCAGCAGCGGGAGGAGGAGGTAAAGAAGAAGGAGAGGGAGAAGAAGAAAGGGAGGCAGACTTGTTCTACCTGCAGACCTCCTTCTCTGAGCAGCAGCGGCGCCGGGACTCCCGCAACAGCCGAGACGCACGGATCCAGAGCGACGCGCCGGCCGCCTCTGGGATGCGCGTGAGAGAAAACCTGCAGACACCTGAGAAACGCTCTCCGCTGCGTGGGTCTGTTCCGTGAGTGGAATTGGGGAATATACAGCACATGCACAGTTTGCCAGAGCTCTGGAGACAGTGAGACGCAGCTTCCCGCAGCGCAGAAACAGCCCAGTGGTCCTTTCTCTGCCGCCTCTGACGGAATATGTCTTATTTCCCGTTTAACCGCTGTGGATCTCAGACTGGACTTAAGAGTAATTGGGTGTAATTGTGTGTCAATTAACGGCAGCCTGTGAGCGGCTAACCTCCTCTGGAGACCCCCCCTCCCTCCTTCCCTCCTTCTTCTCCTCCTCTCACCCCCTCTCCTTCCCTCCCCCCTTGAGCCAAAAACCTGGACGAGCCTCCTCCCGGCAGCCCCGCCGGTGTCTCTGCCCGCCTCTGTCCGTGGTCCTGAACGCGATTTCGGGGTGGATTTGGTGGATTTTGCGCCGGCTCCACGGCGGCGGCGCTGGAGGCGTGAGAGCGGACACAGGCGCGATTTCATGGCCGGTGAGGTCATGAGCATCCCGCGGCTCAGCAGCGGCGACTCCGGGATCTGAGACACGCACTAAAAAAAACCCAGAACCCGGGACATTTGCGGCTCACCTTGGAGGTCATAAACCACAACCACAAACCCCCCTCTCCCCTCTCCTCCCCTCCCTCCTCCTGTGCCACCACTGAGGGATTTTTTTCTGGAGGGGCATTCATCCTCTCAGGAGTGTGACCCCCCCCTTCTCTCCCTCCCCTTTCAGCAACACCTTCACCCCCCTTCCTAACTCCCCCCCGCCCCTCCAAACAACATGAGACTGGCAAAAATGTGCCGACTAAACGCGCTGGGGATCTATTTGTGGGAAACGGTAGTGTTTATCAGGTAAGCAGAGGCATGAAATGGACTTCACGAGTGAAAATAATGATGTGTGTGAAATCTGTGTGCGCGGGTTTGATTGCGCCGGAATTTGCATTTTTATTGCTTTGCTGCCATTTTGGACGTGCATGACCAACCTGAGGGTCGGAAAACAAAGAGATCCAGGTGAAAGCTCGTGAAAGTTGCCTTTGGGTTGTGTGTGTGTGTGTGTGTGTGTGTGTGTGTGTGAGTGTGTGTGTGTGTGCACGGCAGATTGCACGGTCCAGTGAGTTGAATTAAGTCGCATTGAGTCCAGGCTGTGTGCTGTGGGGAGCAAACAGCGACCACTAGCGGGCGGTGTGAGTTCATGGGGCGCTCCTCCAGACTGTCAACAGGCATGTGGAGAGGGAACTCTGAGGGCAGCACCGTGGTGTGGGAGCCAGATGATGCACACATGCACACACTGGGTCAGTCTGTGTAAATGAGGGTGACTTGCATCCAAAAGCAGTGAAAACCTGGTGGTTTAGTCTTCCCTCAGGCTTCTGTTCAGCGAACCTTTCGCTCCTGGTCTCATTTGTTGTGGTTGTGGGGACAGTCTGCTGTTTTCAGGTTTGATCTGTAATTTCACCCTTTTTTAATTGCAAAGGATCCATTAATCGATTAACGGCGAGTCATTCTGCTGCTGCTGCACGTCCAGCGAGGACACCGCACACCAATCAGACATGCATTTCGTTGCTCTTGAGCTTCGACGTGTTTCTGCTTTTTGCACGTTTTCCCTTTTTTCTCCCTCGTGTGCAAATGTTGGTTTTGAGGTCATCTCCACTCACCCCCACCCCAACCCCCTCGCCCGCAGGAAGCAGCATTTACTCATCCCCGCTGCCTCCAAAGTTGCCTATTCATCAGACCCCTCTCACATGCTGCGTGCCGAAGCGTGCGAGTGATGCGGCAGTAGGCGGGGCTTGATGTAACTCTGCCGTGCGACTGGACGCTGAAGGGGGAAGTTGCAGCCTTCGTTCTGTTGGTGACCAATGAGGAAACTGTTGACGTCGTGTGGAGCTGGTCAGCTGGTTGCTAGGTGTAAACAGAGAGAAGATGCTTGTTGATTGGGCTGCTTGCTGACAGCGTCACATGATCACGTGACCAAAAGACATCTCATGGCTTCGGTTTCTAAACATATTGAAGTCAATTGTTAGGTCGAAGTCGATTGTTAGGTTTGTTTTGGAGACTTTTGCGTCATCATCAGGCGACTGTGTGGTAGCCGAGGTAGGCGGGCAGTCGAGGCAGGACTCAGGACGCTTGGTGCATCGTTTAATAAAGAGCGCAGACGGGTCAGACGTCGCTGCCTTGTACAGGATTTAATGGATCTCCTGGGATCGCGAATGAAAACCAATGAAAGATGAATATCAGAGCATCTGACGTTCACGGTTCAATAACAGACAATATCGTGGTTTATTATTGACATTATTAGTCACAGTCACAGTAAATCAATGAAAGGAGTAGTGATTTTTCCATTTTTCCACACACTATCACAGATTTCTACATCCCTGCAGACCTGAAACTTAATGAACTTTGACCTTTGTGTAACAACAACAGTAGAGTTCACTGCAGCACGTTAGCAAACGTACATGACGTGAAAAGCATCAACATCCAGACCACAGCAATCAGCTGCAACCACAACTGTACTGAAAGCACGCGCACTCATGCAGAGTGTTGGGTTGCAAGCGTTTCATAACAGCGCGTGATAGAGCTTGGTGGGTGGGAGTGGGCGGGGGTCGCCCCTCCATCCTCACCCCCACCGAGGTGACGTTAACCCCTCCTGCTCCTGGTGATGTCTTCAGCTTTGGGACGTTCGGACTTTGAGGCCTAGAGTTTGCAGGAATGCACAGCCTACTGCAAGACACTGCCAAGGTGCATGATGGGAATTGTGGGATGTAGAGTTTTGGGACTTTGGCATTAATCTTTACCATGCTTTCATAACCCACACTCAGCTGTGCATTCATTTTTATCAAAGTACAACAGACAGTGCATGATTTTAAGCCAACTGAAGCTTTCAAACCGGTCTTCAGACAGTAGCACAGACAGATAAACGCCTAAAAGCAGAAATTAATAAGGGAACGGGCGTTAATGCAAAATGAAAAATCATATTTTGGCATATTTTTGATATTACGATCAAGCTGCGAACGGGGCCTTTTATGTTTCTTCCATTTCACACTGAATTCTCATTGTATGCAAAGCGTCTGAGTCCCGCTTTGAATTCCAACCTGCGGGCGAGCTGCACGCTTCCGTTATTGCATCACGTGTTGGATATGACCCCGCCCCTCCAGCCGCTCGGCCTCGGAGGTATTTCATTATGTGAGCTATCAGAGGCGTTTTCCTACCTGCTGCAGCGACTTCCTCGTTTCCACTGAACGAGGCAGCCGTTTACAGTTGGCATGGGCGGCGGCGGCGGCGGCGGCGGCAGCGGAGGGGGCGGCTGCCGGGGTTTTGCATTCAGCGCGCAGTGTTTAGTTAATGAACCAGAGTGGGGATATTGCCGTCTCAGCTCCTCAGGCCTGGACTCTGCAGTTCCCCGCTTAATTGATATCTCTTTCCCCTCCGTGCAGACCCAGACCCCCCACACCTCATTCCACATTCAGCCTTATTACTAAACATTGATTAGCCTGTCAATGGCCGGGGCCGGACCTGATGAATACACATTTAATGCTCGCACATATCTCTCCGCTCTCTCTCCCTCTGTCCCCGCTCCGAGTATTCATCAATGCAGCCGGCGAGAGGAGAGCCCAGAATTTAGATTGAGATTGGACCTGCAGGAAATTCATCTCAATGAAAGCTTTAATCTCGCTTTTCGGGTTTTAAATCTGTGAATTCTGTCAAGACGAGCGAGAGGACGTGAAATCGTTCCCTCGCCGCCAGCACATCTCAACTTCTATTGACTTGACGTGTCTTTCTAATCGAGTGTTAAAACCCTTATAACAGGATGAAGAACTGTATCTCAGAGCGCGGTCTGAACTCCAGGGGCGTCAGTCGACCTTTGACCTCTGCGTTACATTAGTCACTTTGGATGCAAACCTCATTCTTCATCATGAAGACAGAGCTTAGACCAGCTTCTCAGAATAAATGGAAACGTGATAAAAGTAAATCAGAGTCCGACGCTCAGACAGGTTCAGTGTTCGCACATCCGTTGTGATGGCTGATGGATGATTTAGTGTCATATATAAGAGAAACTTTCAGCCAGAGCAGCTGAAAGATTCCTGTTTTCCCCTAAAATGTGTCTGAATGAGCCGTCAGCCTCTTAGAAAAACAAGTCTGTGCACCAACATGACGCAGAAGTTGGAGATAAACAGTTGTTTCCTTTGTTTTAGTCAAATTAGTCACGTTAGCGACACGTTATTGTCAGTTCTTCAGTTTTAGCTGAACGCCATCAGCTCTGGTGAAGCAGCTAGTGCAGCTGGATGGCTAACGAACTGCTAACGAAGATGACACACACACACACACACACACACACGCACATCAATGAGCTGATAACATTGGTGTAGCTGAACCTAAATCCTCAGATCAGAGCACCAGCTGAAGACGACTTGCTCCTCGGGAATCAAACACATCACCTGCTTTTATCGACTGCTGAGGCAGGAGCTAATCAAACCGGTCAGCGTTGCATTTCGAGAATGCAGACGCGCAAACCGCGGCCATCAGGGAGCGCCAGTCAGTCCGTCACAGTGACTGACAGGCCTCGGAACGGCCGCTGACGTCCTCGCCTTATTGCGTTTCGATCACGCTGGACGAGGCTGATGTTGGAGGAGCAGAGCGGGATCTCTGCACCGCGGCGTTTGTGTGTCTGTGTGTGTGTCTGTGTGTGTTTACGAGTGTGTTAATGCACGTGTCCGTGTTTGGAAAGGAGCAAACTGGAGCGTGTGTACAGCGCGTGGAGCGTTGCGTCCAGTGGAGGGGGAAAGAGAAGTGCAGGCGTTGGTGTTTACACCGTGTTTATTTATTTTTTTAATTATTCAGAACTAAGCAGGCGTCGGCGTCGGCGGCGCCGCTCCGTGTGTTTTTACGGCTCCATTTGTCGCAGTGAAACCGTCAAACAGACGCTCCTCTTTTCCTTTTTTCGACCAGGTGCTTCGCTCATTTCCCATCCGCCTCGCCGCGGTAACGCAGATTGATCGCCTCTGTCGTTTCCGGGTGCCTGCACACGGCGTTATTATGCACACGGCCCCCCCGTATGCAAACTATTCATCTTCGCCCGCGCAAAACGTGCAGAGAGTGACCTTTCCCTCTATGGATTCCTATATTGAATAAAAACTCTTTACTCTGCGAAGTGGAAACGGGCGAGCGCTCCACATAAACACCTAATCTAAACATTTCACCCCTGGCCTGAAATATGGGCGCTGAAAACCGTAAACCGTAATCCATGATTTCTGTTAGCGGGGGCGAATACTCAGACGTGCCCGCAGGCGTTTACCTGGCTGGCTGCTGCAGAGTGACCTTGGGCTGGCCTTGAAAACGCAGCTGCACGTGGGGGATCTCCACACACCGCCATTCAGGACACACACACACACACACACACACACACACGCCTTCATCACATCGCAGGGTGAATTAAATCCGACTCCACCGGCTCATGAAATGAATTGATGTTGAAATTTGCCGATTTAGGGAAGGTCGTTCGTCTGCTCTCCTAAATGATTTTAAGCAAAGATGCCGTCGATGTCAGACGCTGGTGAGTCTTGATGTTAAATAAAAGTCCGTATCCTGAACCTGCAGGAATGAAATCAGGACAGAAGTGGCTTTTTGCTTTTTGCAGGGAACAGAACGAGTCGGGAAAAGACCGAACGTCCCGGCCGCGTGTTCATTAAATCAAAGGTTAGCCTCCACGCAGACGGTCGGAGGAAACTGAGCTGCAGCTTAATCGAATGTCATGTTACCCTGAGTGATATTTCACTTCGCTGCAACATTTCCAGTCGTGGCATTCATTAGCTGCGTAAGTGCTGTGGCTCAGTGTCGCCTGTCATCAGTGTTTACAGTCACGTCGCACGCTCGCCTCTTTATTCCCGGCAAACAGGTTGGAAGTTCGCCCGAACAGGAGCGCGTCTCTGCTCTGGGTTGTTTTTATCAAGTGCAAGGTCAAAGCTGAAGCGCGAAGTAATAGAAAAAATGTATTTTTCCTCTGCAGCTTCATCCACCGGGGAATTCCCAGAGCCCCGCGCTGCTTTGACATCACAGGAGAGTTATTGTAAGAATGAAAGCTGCACACTTGAGACCTGGAGTCGCGTCACGAGCCGAGTCCTGACCGAGACTCGACTGCTTTCATCCTCTGCAATCAGACGTTTTTTAGTAAATAGTAAAAAACAGAAACACAACAACAAACAGACTGCAGCCATGAAACATTCATGGTTTCCAGTTCCTCTGTGATGTAAACCTTGCAAAGTCTCAGCTGTGGCGTGCTGAGCAGTGTCTCATCCAGAACGACTGCATACGGATCGAGTGTAAGACACCAGAGAAGAAAACATACTGACGTCAGACTAATGCTAAAATTAAATTTAAGCAGAACGCAAACTACTGTCCTGACTCAGGACCTGACCTGACACCAAAAACCTGGTCTTGACTCGAGACCTGGAAGCAAAAACGCTCCAGTTTGTGTTTTTGATCTGATTGAATTCAGTCGGGCCTCAGCTGTGTCACAAAATTATACAAACTCATCATTTTAATAAAAAACTGAATATTTAAAGTTAGAACGGACGGAGAGCAGACGTGGTTTGGACTCGGTCTCCTCAGAAACCGTATTAGAAACTGTACAGCAGCAGATCCTTTAGCTGCAGGACCAAACACACTGTTTGCATTGAACTGTCATGATGCAATACATGCTAACGTCCTGAGCTCACTCCATGTGTTGCTCAGCCTGCCGACCTCAGTTTATGAAAAACAGGCAAAATGATGAATCTGATGTATTTAAAAAGTCACTTTGTGTGAGTTTGCTCCAGCGTTGGTCTGCAGGCCAGCCCTGATGAAGCAGATATGAAACTTTATCAGAATGAGCTCAGAATAAAGACTCTCATAACTCAAATCTCACTCGCCGATGGACCAGAATGCATTGCAGCGGAGACGTGCAGCATGCTGAGGGACATGCACGTCAACATGTAGCTCAAGTTCCCGCTGCTAAGTGGCGTTAAAGGAAACTTAGTGATTAATGAACACGTGAAAGTCCGGGCTCAGAGTTCAGGGATCAGGCTTCGGACCAGAACCTCAGGAGCTGCCTGGGATTTATCGTGTTGCTCAAGGACACTACAGAAAGATGGACACACGCACACGCACACACACACACACACACACACACCTGCTGCCCGCTCTCAGAAATCATCCGGTGTCAGCGAGCATACTCTCCTGGTTCAGCCAAATTAAAGCGACTGTGTTATTTATGAACCTGCCCTCAGGCTGTTTCATTTGTTCTGCAGGTACCAGGCTGATATTTATCACTCACATCTCCCATCATAACAAATCATAACACACATATATATATATAATTTTTTTTTCTATGATCAATTTCCCAACTCCTCTAATGAAAAACAATCGACTGCTCTGGTGGAGTTCGCTACCATCTCTGCGATAATTAACTTCTGGGCAGGTTCATTTCCAAAACTTGATGTATGATAATACATTATTGATTAGCAGACAGAGACAGATTTGCACCATAAATAACAGAGTATATTATCAATGTCCTCTCGGCGCCGTATCTCAGCGCCAGCCAAGGTGAGTTCTTGGAAATGTTCGGAGCTGCGGCGCATTTGTGTGATTAAAGGCGAAGACAGACGTTTGGAGAGTTTTCAGGTTGTTTTGTGATTAAAGAGTTTTTCAGACAAACGAGTCGGTTTAATGATCGGATCCTGTCTGTGGTCATCCAGGACCATTTCACAGCTGTTAGAATTCATAAACCGAGTGAAGCCTGAAGTTTGCAGAGACGATAAGACATGAAAGCAGTGATCTGAGACGTAAAAGTGAGCGGTGGTGCACGGAATAAAGTTTAATTTGCATTTATCACGTCACTGCTGTGTGGTGCAGCTGAGAAATGAATGAAAACCTGTGTAATATCATTGCTTAAGATGCAAAAACATGCATATAATTAAACCTGGATATAGGACATTCAATATAATTTACAATAACAAGAAATCATTTCCACATAAATATGTATTTACTTGTGTTAATATGTTTAAAATACGGGTGACTAAATGCTGAGAAACCGTCTCTGCAGCATTTCGCTGTTCTCCAACATTTAAATACAGACTTGGCGTTTCGTCCCCGACGTGCCCTCAAAGCTTTTTAATTTCAGGAGCTTCAGTGTCGCAGCAAACTTATTACAGCTGCCTGGATCCGGAGTGTCCGGAGTGGCTCACAGCGACACGCCTGCATGCATTTTTAACGCAGCAGCTCCTGATGGGATTCAAACCCCAAACCCTCGCGGTGCTTTGCTCAACCTGGGCTGCAAACCTGCACAGCAGCTCCTGAAGGGTCATTATACGGCCTGTGTTGACCTGCTGACCTGCTGCCGTGTCGTGACATTTGCAGCTTTTATCAGAGTTTTATTGTTTGGTGTCTGACGCAGAGATTGAGCTGAGTGCTGGAAAGGTTTTGATAAAAGAGGAGCGTGATGGACTAAACGCTCAAACAGCTGTAGGAACGAGGCTGGAGCATCAACCTCCTGAGCTCCAGGCGTCCCAGGAGCTTCAGGCTCAGAGAAGCTGCTCATATGAACTAATTGTTGTTAAACTATAAAGTATTTGCATCAACATTAATGTGCAGATTAAACAGTGCGTCCATCTGTGAGCTTTACAGGTGTTAGCAGGTGTATTATTGAGCTCCTGACCGACCCAGGCTAGCTGTTCCCCCCTGTTTTCAGGCTTTATGCTAAGCTAGGCTAATTGTTTCCTAACTTTAGCTACTTAAACCAGCACACAGACCTCAGTGTGGTATTGATCTTAGCATCTCCGTCTCTAAAGAGCAGGAAGTTTTGTAAAAGGTGAGTTAAAACCTGATTCTAGCATCATGATTGCCTCAGTTTTGTGCCAGTAAGTTGTGTATTCCCATGAGAACGTGCTTTCCTACACAGCATAACAACAAAACTAGTTTGTCTTTGCATAGAAACCAGTTCACAGCAGTGGGAGGAGCAGGAGTCAACACTTTAATTTCATTTCTACATTGATTTTTAGGACAATTATGATGAAAATGCACAAAAACACAAATGCATTTAAGTCTCCTTCCTCATGTGAGTTTACTTTGTGGATATGGCCCCAGTGCATTCTGGGTGAGGAAGCAGATTGCGCAGAGGAAACAGTGAGTTTGCAGCACGTAGGGACCGCTGGCAGCACGCATCCTGCAGGAGAACACACAGCAACAGCAGCCGCAAACACAGCCCGACCGTCTGCTCTGCAAGCCGCTCCTGCATGGAGGGAAGTGTTTGACTGTTTGGCCTCTGATTCTGAAAACCTGACTTTTTCTGTTATTTGCTGTGGTTTATGGAGCAGCGGTGTGTGTGTGTGTGTGTGTGTGTGTGTGTGTGTGTGTGATGCAGCTCAGCCATCCGAGTATCAGGCCTTCATTTGTAGTGATGAGCGAGTGTTTGCTGGAGCCAGGCTGCCTATCTGTTAGTGCCAGGGAGGAAGAGCAGTCCTTTGCTTTCCTGAGTGTTACTAAATGCCAGGATGAGATCAATTAGGGATTCAGGTCCTCAGAGGCTTCGGGAACATAATGAGGAACACTTAGGGCTAATGATTGGAGCCTTGCATTAGCCCACACCTCGCTCTCGGCCTCGCTTTCCCCCTCTCCTCTCTGTGCGTGGATCAGACACTGGCACCGGACGACTCAGCTGTTTTTCCCTCTCCTTTGCTGCCTCAGCGTTGGACACGGGTCTCCGAAGCAGCCACGGCCAGCATTGATCTGAAATAATTAAAGCAAATCCCAACTTTGATCACGGAGAGCGGCACGCTCGGGGGGGAGATTATCAACAAAGGGAGATGAAAAGGCCTTGGACTGCTTTGGACTACGTCGGCGGTTGGATGCCGGTTTACGCCGGTCGATTGTGAAACACTTCAATTCATAGTGGCTCCACTCCAGTCTATTAAAACCTGTGTGTGTGTGTGTGTGTGTGTGTGTGTGGACTGAATAGCAGTGAAAGCACAGGCAATAACACCTGAGTCAAAAAGCACGTTGGAGACTTTAAATGTGCAGTGAATTGAAAAAAGGTGAAGATCACGTTGCAGTAACACCGCGCATGAAGCCCACTCAGTTACTATTCAGCTTTAATATGAAGCAAATACACAAATGAATTAAAATAACTTTAATTTAATTTACCTTAATTTAACGTTAATTAGGTCCAAGTCTTTAATTGATCATTAGAGTTTCTGTGTGCGGGTTACAGGCCGGTGGGTGGAGCTTGTGGGCGGGGTGTACAGGTGAGCTGCAGGGGTGCTGCGTCATGCGCGCCTGTCGGTGGAGATAGCACGGAGACTGTTTGCAGCCGCAGCGCGGGTCACCTGTGCACCCGTGCACCGGGGTGGATGCCGTCTCGCGCGCTCCCGGAGCAGACTAAGCGTGTCGATGGAGACGAAGTCGTCGTTTGCAGCCTGGTCGTGGCGGTGGAGCGTGTTTTTCAGGATTTACCGGTGAGCGGATCGCAGCCGGGTCGTGAGTGCGGGGCGCGGCGATCGAAGCGCGGCGATCAGCTGGAGATCCGGTGGAGAGATGCTGGGAGAGATGATGGAGGATTTGTCCGCCAGCTGCAGGGCCGGAGCTGCAAAGGTATGACAGAGAAACGTCCCATCATGGCTGACAGTGGCGGTCATCAGGGTCTGTCTGTGGTCCGCAGCCTGACGAGACAGTCAAGTCCAGTTCGGTTCTGGTGGTGGATTGAGGATCTGATCTCCATCTTTGATCCAGTAACGGATCGATCTGGTGGAGACAGCTGTTGCTTCCATAAGGTGAGATGGTTTGAGGATTGGACCTGGTTTGTTGGGTTTGTTGGTGAGTCCTGTTGAACTCTCGGGTGTAAAGCTCAGGATATCGCTGCCTCTGGCGCTTTGATGGCGACCAGAGGCCCCAAAACTACCGCTGAGTCAGCACAATTATAAAAAACAAATACGTATAAGGAACAAATTGCACTTAGAAGAAGGTCAGATCAGGTCTGTGGGTCAGTTCTTCAAAAGTCAAAAGTTATGTAGGTACGAGAACATGTTTCCCGTTCGTGTGCTTGCTCCTGCACGTGCCGTGATAAAGGTGCATTGCTTCGCTCCAGCTGCCGTCCCTCTGTCGAAGCTGTCACAACATATCTGGACGTGGACAGGCCACAGACTCAGCATAGGAGGGTTTTATCGGAGAAGACATTTCCTGTGAAGCCGCAGCGCGAGCGATTGTCTCCGTAGGTGAGGAATCAGATGCAATAACACACAAAAGGCCGTGTGCGATGCAACATCGTGCATCATCCCGTCGCGCTTCGTGCCTCGTGTGTGCTGCACGCACATCATCTGCAGGTGTGAGCGCCTCCTGCAGGTTTGGTTCCTCCTGTATCCAAACAGATCGACCCTCAGTCAGTCAGTGGGAGGTGGAATAATCCGTTAACTGCTCTATTCGTGGAAACCGAGGGAGCCACGATTACAGGGCGAGCTGTCTGCAGCGATATTAAAGCAGGTGGGCTTTTCAGAAGCGCCAATCTGATCTACAGTCCAAGCGTTTATGCAAATGGGACAGACACCTGGCAGACGTTTGGCTCTGTGACCTGATGCATATGTATTTTGCAGAGTAGCCGTGAAAACAGAGGCGGGTGTTTGCTGAAATGCGTCTTTCCTTTGGACTTCAAACTCACACAGGACACAGAAAAGACAGTGTGAAACTGATATTTGGACATATGCACATGACTCACAACAACTGACAGAGGTTATTATAGTTAGAGTTTTTCTGATCTGGGACCTGTGCTAAGAGTCGTCCGTCACCTCTCAGGCTGTGTGTTGATGTCAGCAGGCTCCAGGGAGGCACTGACCTCTTGTTTGGGAAGTATTGATTGTTTATGTTCATGTTAATGCATCAGCGTGGCGGCGCACATGGCGGGGAGGTTTGTTGCTCAGCTTCAGATTGAAGACGGGAAACGTGTATCAGGTGATGCGCAGCTCGTCCGCTGAGTTCGTTGAACCTGCGTCTGCTCGGGGAGCGTCGATGATGCTGCAACACTCGAGCAGCTGTGAACACGGTGATCGTCTCAGCATCTGAACCAGCAGCCTCCTCATTTCATTACGTTTGTTTGATTAAATGAAATCTCAGGTTCAGATGCTCGTAGCAGCTTAACAGCTGAAATAAACATTCAGACTTATTGTTTTTAAAACTTATTATTATTGTTATTCAGCAGGTTTCACTGTCCGTCTCATTTTATCCATGTTCTGCAATTTAATTCTCTAATTTCAAGCTAATTTTTAACCTTTGCTCCATATTTTACATGAGTATGAATGTTTTTATGCAGCTTCACCTTATTTTTACTGTTATTATGAAGCAGGGTTTAATTTTACATCATATTTTGCATAATTATGCCAGTTTTTATGTTAATTTTCAGCCTTTTTGATGTAAATTATTATTATTGTTGTTGTTGTTATGCACCATGTAAGCACTATATAAGGGTTCAAATTGCCACAACCCACCTAAAATCTGGTGCTCTATCTCGTTAATTGGTTAATCAAAAACTTTATTGCGGCCTGAGCATAAACATAAACAAGTAAAAGCTGCAATCGCAGAGTTCCCGCTCTCAGAACACGACGGGTCTGTTTGCTGGGGACTTTGAGGACGGGGTCAGAGATCAACAAAGGGGTCCAACAGCGAGTCCCGGGGGTCTTCTCACAGTTGGAGGTCGAAGGGCTACTGGTACCCCCCCCTTTAAATTTCACGGTGTCAGTGTGATTCAGCCCGCAGCGTGGTCGCGTGCACCGCGTCCGGGGGAGACTATCTCAGTGCCGCGGACGCACTGGTGTAATCCCGGTCTGTGACTAATCTGATTGCATCGTCATCAGCCCGGCAGCGCGTTTGTTCAATGCTAATTCGAGAGCCGATTCACACGGCTCTTACGCCGCATTGTGTCATCTCGGCGGCGAGCGCTCGGCCCAAACAAGAGAAATTTGTTGTTTTCTTTTTTCCTCGGCGAGAGCTCGATCCTATCGCGCTCCCACTTGTCGCCGCTGTAAAGAGGATTAAGCTCAGATTCGTCACGTCGCGGCGGGAATTATTGGCGCCGAGATAATCTCTGATCCACCTAATTTGCTGTCACAGAGGAAAGAATCGGATGAAGTGCGGCCGGCCTCAAAAACCCGATGTCTCGTCATTGATCGGCGTTTTCTCTGAGCTCTGCAGTTTTGGGAGACGGTCCATTATCTGATTATCGATGCTTTTCAGACGGAGCGCTTCTCCGGGTTGTTTGCGCCGATTCCCCGGCGACACCTGAGGTCGTTAGGCTCTGACACGCTATTGACAACCGTCGTCATCATCAATGGGCTCCACTCCGCTCGCCCGCGTCAGTCACCCGTGTGACCTCGGGTGCACATCAGCGAGGGGGGGCGGTTAGTGTGAAACGTTCCAGACGATCATCGCGACGGGCTAATCACTCGCGTCAGTGTGCCTGATTTAATTCCGGCGGTCGCGGTCGCGTTGGATCGCTTTCACAGTTAACGAAATTAGGCCCTGCGTGACTTTAATAAATGTAATTGAGTTAAGCTGCTTTATGCTGTTTGTGTGCTTCACTGTGAGACACCTCGTCATTAAGAAGCTGAATAAATAAGAAATATTGTGTTTGAGTGAGGACGAAGTAACAGCCTCACCTCACCGGAGCCCAGCTGAGGTCTGAGGAGCTGCAGGGGTGTTTCTGCTCAGGCACGCTCCAGACAGACTTCATTCACAGGTAAATAAACCCTAAAACAATCAAACACAATGCTCTTTCACCAGCGCTGATCTCATGTACTGTAAAAATTGAATCATTCAGCACATTTTCTACTTAAACAAAACAAAAAGATTCAACGAAATTCCTCCAAATTGCATGAATTTGAAATGCAGGTGTAACTGAGTGCTGCACCGTGGGCTCATACAGCTAATCTGCAAATACATTTTGAGGGATTTATGTTTTCTATTAACATAATGAGGATGTGTAGTTAATTAATGTGCCTGGCGAGTGGCCAGAACGTCGATAAGGTATCAGTGACAGCATGTTTCATTAGTTTTCAATCAGAATATCCAGTCCTGCAGCAGCATTCAGCTGTTTAACGGGTGGGACTGGTTCCAGGCTGCGCTCGGTGAAGGTTCGGGAAAGATCGTCGTCTGTTTTACTAAACAAAGTCTGCAGAGACGTGAGGCGCGAGTTTCATTCGCTCAAAGACACGTCGTCTCTGAACGTGACCAACACAACGTAATCATGAAACCGCTTTAATCAGAGCCACGGGTCAACAGCTTGAAACTACAGGTTTATCTCTGTAAACCACCAATAACCGCTACATATGCATTTCACAAAACACAGAGCTCGTGTTCTTGAACATACTGAGTAATGTTACCTGTAACGCTTCCCAGGCAGCAATGATTTATTCACGTGCATGTCTAAAAGTGTCTGAAACGGAGTCGATTCAGCTGGAAAGTGAACATTTTTAGATATTTGGGTTATTAATGACTAATTAATGACTCGTCATGCAGTTTATTCCTGTTACATACAGTAACTTGTGCATGATAAGCGGTCATGATTTAAAACATGGTCACTAAATTCAGTGTGTTTATATGGATTTCAGTCTCTCGCTCTCTGCAGACTGTCAAAGATCAGATCGTGTCATGGAAAAATAACATAAAAAAAAATCAATGTGAGGTTTTTATTTTAGAGCAGCGACGACACAAAGTGCAGCGCTGGCCAGCAGACATGTGACCTTCTGTCGCCGCAACAAGGACGACTGGAGGGAAGTCTGCTGACCGCACACACGGGTCTCCACAGAGAAAACAGCTGAAACAGTGGCTCCGACGCCGGGCTGCAGGCGGTCGTGGCTTCAGTTAGAAATGATCACAGAAGATTATTAATTCGTCTTTTTGAAGCCAGTCATTGCAGTTGAGATGACTCATTATCAGCCTGACCTGGGATCAGCCAGATCACCTGATTGGACCGTTTGGTTTCCCTTCTCGTCCCAGTGTTGACGGCGTTCCCGCGATTGAGACGGAAATCCTTTTGAAGTGTGAAACGTCCTGAAATGAGACGTCTCCGCCACGTCCGGCCTGACTGTGATCAAGCTTTGAGGTGTGACGAATGTTGCCTCTGTGCGCTGGCATTTAAGAAATTACCCATTTCCCAAACGGGAGGTCTGCAACTAAAGGTCAGGATCTCAGACTTTGACGAGCTTGAAATGTCATAAAACGCTGACGCAGTTTGGTCCTGATTATAGAGCGAGTGACGCCGCCGCCACCGCCGCCGCTGGGTTTTCTCCTGCTGCTCCATCGTTGGTGGTTTCTGAGCTTCCTACCTCGAGAACCCGATCATGAGAAACACAACCAGTGAGTCAGTTGAGGACAGGCGGCTCCTACTGCCCCCTAAACTGCCCCCTGCTGTTCATGTGTGGGATTGCACTTAGCATGCATGTAGCACACAGTTCTGGCGTGCACGGCTAAAGCTGCTAACGGACGCAGGAAGTGCATTTCTCCGAACGAATCTGATTTAAGTTGCTCAACATGTGTGAAGGCGTGTTGATTGATTAAACTCATCCGTTAAGTCCGTAGCTGCAGGTAGCCACTCTCCATCTCAGGCTAGCTAAATGGTTTGCTACCAGTGCTAGCTAATAAACTAGCAGTGATGATGCTAAAGTAACTTTATTGTTGTTTTCTCTTTCCAGATGATTCATGCTTATAACAAACTGTCCTCTTGTTTTTCCACCACACAACACAATAAGTGTGAGAGAGAGGAGAGCGATCATGGGAGAGCAGCAGGATGACTGTAACCTTAACACCGTGCAGACTCTGCAACTTCACCGTGCATCGCGGGTGCACGTTAGCAAATAGCACAACACCTCTGCTCCTGCTCGGCCTGAGGCGTGCCTCTGTCCGCATGTTTATCAGACTGAATCATGAGGCAGCAGACTGAGTCAAAGCGCTTCATACACTGCAAGATGATTTGTCATTTAGTCCCTCAAACAGTGTCCGTCCCTCTGTGCATGTGCACCAATCCTGGATTAATTCACTAAAACCGGTTTTAACCCATGCAGCCTGTGTGCAGGAGCACGAGTGCTGCACAACTCCACAATGCAAACGATTAAAACTGATGAACTGATGCTACACGCTAACAAAACATGCCAACACCATGGTAACGTCCATCAAAATCAGCACCGCTACGACACGATGATCTGATTCATGACATGATGATCAATGATCGGTCCGCTGTAATGTCTCAGTCTGATCGTCAACATCATCGCTCATGATGGCTCTGATATAATTAAGCGTGTTATGATTGATGGTCGTTAAAACATCATCGGCATCACCGTCATCATTTCACAGCAGAGACAGACGGAGACGGGGAGGCAGAGAGAGCGTGGCCTCGTCTGTCAGCTGCGGACGCAGTGTGAGACGCCATTTATTCGCTTAAGACCAAATTATAATAACATCAGTCACCGGAGTTCAGAGCAGCGTGTGAGATTTTAACTCGTTAGATTTTGTTTATTTCTGTGTTTTCTTGTTTTCCCGGAGATAGAAACGCAGGAGCGTGTTCAAAATGATCCTGGTTTTAACTTTTTTCTCAATTCGCCTTCATTTCTTTGCTCTTTTCCACCCAAAACACCAAAAAACAAGCATCAGAAAGAATGAATTCAACACCAGAGTTTGCTGCTCACCCTTAATATCTTAACATACCCTCTGCTGCAGGTGCATGCATCTAGCAGGCCTAGCACCTCGCTAACGTGTTAGCAAACAACAGGATCGTTATGAAGTGGTTATCAGCGCGAGGATTTACAGTCGTTTGTAACATCATCGGCGCAGACAGACAGAGGCTGCATGGCTGGGTCCGTCATTGGTAGCTGCCTCTGGTGTGTGTGTGTGTGTGGGTTGAGGAGGTCATGTGACACTGCAGGCAGCTTGGCCAGTGACCTGACAGGCAGGGTGACCCGAGCGGCTGGTGGCGGCGTGGACGGAGACAGCCGCCAAACTGCATTTACTGGTCGCCTCCTCTTCACACACACACACACACACACACACACACACACACACACAGATACACACACAGATACACACACCCCCATCGTCCTCCTTCACCCTCCTTCCTCTGTCTCCTCGGTGCTCTGCATGATTTGTTTTCCGATGTTTTTCACTGATGAGGGCGAGATGCTTGGAAGGTCGCAGTGTGTGTGTGTGTGTGTGTGTGTGTGTGTGTGTGCATATGCAAGCACCCCTGTGTGCATGTGTGTGTGTGTGGACGTGTGTTTTTCCAGTTTTCCACACTTTGCTCACGTGCTCTTTCCCATTCATTGCACATGAAACACATCCTGGGACGAGGACTAACGAGGCGCTCGCCCCGAGTTTATTCTGTTTTCCGATCACGGCCGCTCCATAATTCCCATTTTCGCCCGGCGGACTGTGATTCCGATCAGCAGTTTCCTGATAAAGCGACAGCGCCGACTGCATTGCGTGTTTATGAATTGCTAATGGCGCTATTTATCATGCCGCGCGTCACCATTTACCATATTGAAAGTCACGGTTAGCGGTTTTACATTTAGAAGGTGAAAATTTAAGCGCGATCGACTGCATCGCCTGTCATTTTAATTTATGAGAGATTAATGCGCCGGCGCTCTCCTCCCCCGCACTCATCAGCACTTACAAGTAATGGCTGAATAATTGTCATCCTCTCTTTAGCAGCTTCGAACTCTCTTTGTTTCTGTGTTGCGTTCAGGGAACATGTTTCAGTCTTTAGCCACCGGGAGGGTCAGGGGACGTTTCGATCGCTCCACCGACTTTCTAAACTTTAAAAAGTCCAAAAAAAAAAAACCAGAGCAAAGAAAAAGCAAAAAGTCGGATCCAGCTCACGTTGTTCCGCTCTGATTCAGCTTATGTCTGTTTTCAATCATTGAGGAGCCGAGCTGAGGGGACGAAGCCGAGGCCGAGCGCCGCTTCGCCGGACGACTGAGTGCTGCAAAGTGAAAATGTTCCAGCGCCGAAATGAATTATTCCTCATCAGCTCCGTTAAAAGTTTCGTCTCAGCCGGAGCCAAAATAAAACATGCACGTCAGGAAAAGTTCCCATTAGGATCCGAACATAATCATTCATCCATATTTATACTTTTATGATTCGTGTTTAGGCTGCAACACTCTATACAAACAGGATTTACATCAGCAGAGCCGACGACGTTTCAGTCCTTCTGCCTTTTATCCATTAATAAGGATCATTTACTGTCACATCGATTGTATTTTTAACTTTTAACCCCACATTCGTTTCATTTATACTCACATTTCCAACCTGTTTGCAGCCTGCAATTAAAACAATGATATTTAAATGAAGTAAAATATTCATATTGTTGGTTTTTGTGGCTGCATTTTCACATAAAAGTGTAAAAAGTGAAATACAAATGAATATGCACGCTAACATATTTCATACCGTTGCACTAAGTGGGTGCAGAAGTGCAGAAGAAGTCAACAAATGTTAATAAAACTGAATATAATGAGTTTAAACTCTGTAATATTAACTTTATAACAGCTATGATCTGATTTTAACACGATGAATAATCACTGATTACTGTGATCAGTCTGTGTGCACAGGCTCCGGAGCTCGTCCTGTGCCGCGCTGCTGCTCGAGCAGCTCACTGTGCGGCTGTGGTGGAATGAACCGGGTCAGTGCTGCAGCGTATTTATAGCCCGGATCACGCCGCCGTCCCCGCTCTTTCTCCAGGCGCAGCGCGAAGTGATGCAATCAAATACAAACTGCACTACAAGTGGCCGCTAATGCAGCTCCACTGTAAGGCCGCGGGTCAGCTCAGTCCCCGCTCGCGACGAAGTCACTGTCAGTTCGCTTTGAATCTAACTCGCGCAGCAAAGCGTCTCATCGCCGGCCCCCGTTGAAACGCTCATACGACTAAAAGCAGCATCAGCAACCGATAAACACACTGTTTCACCCGAAGGAGTCAGCTCGAGTCGAAACAATGAGGGAGAACGAACACGAAACCTCAGCTTTGGGTTAAAATCACTGACAGAAACAAACTAAACGTTAAAAACAAAGTGAAACATGTTTGACTGCGCAGAGTGTTGCTCCTCTGTTTATCTGGAAGGACCCATTGACCTTGGGTCTGGGGACAGTTTGCAAAGAGAAAACCAGGACTTATTTTTGGAAAAATAAGGACATTTATGCAAAGTTAAGAAGCCTTTTGATGTTCAGGAAGGTTTTTAAAAGTCGGGGCTTGGAGGGAAAGTGAGGATGTTTCATTTTAAAGTAAAAGCATTTATGCAGATTTCCTGGAAAAGTCTGGAAAGTCTCAGAAGTCTGTGTTTCTGTTTTTGACCTTGAGCCTGAGGACATTTTGCAAGAATTAGATTTCTTTGGAAAATCTGGACTGTTTGGAAAGTTTTGAAATTCAAGAGAGTTTTTAAAAGTCAGGGAAAAGTGAAGATGCTTCATTTTGAAGATTCAAGGCACTTCTAGGAGTCAGAGCCATTTCTTGGACTTTGGGTCCAGGTTTAAGGTTCAGATTGGGTCTGTGTCAACGAGGGTCCCCACGAGTCGAGCGCTCCATACCTGAGTGTGTACGACAGGAGGTGAGCGGTCAGTCCACAACAAGCGTAGAGGCCGTGTATCTTGGTTGCCATGCCGATCCTCATGGTAACCAGGGAGCCAATTAGTGATCTTCATCTTTCTTTTATCCAGTCTTACATATGTGGTCTGTCCAGGTACACCGGCTGCTCTGATGGTTCGATGCATGGTGTGTGTGTGTGTGTGTGTTATCGACTGTTAGCTCTGGGCTCATTGTGTGTCTGTGCACTGGGGGATTTGACATGATGCAGAGAGCATCTAATGAGCATGATGGGCTTAATAAGGTAAAGAAGTCAAACGTGCAGAGACCGCGGCCTTATTGCAAAATCAATGTGTCACTCAGCGGGACGGGTGCTGGTTAAGAGGATTACAGTGTGTACAGTGTGTAACTACCTGAAGGAAAGGTGTGTGTGTGTGTGTGTGTGTGTGTGTAATGACCACTAATGCATCCAAACTATAAAAGTCTGACTGTTAATTATTCACCTTTTAATTAAATGAGTCAATAAAATTAAATGTTAAATCACAGCACGGGTGCGTTGATGACCAGGAGTAAACAGACAGAAATGATAAATCAATAGTGTTTTACATCGAAATTAATCTTTAAATTATCGTTTTTCCAAGTTTGTATTGGATTCTGCTGATCAGCCTGACAGAAACACATTTCTAGTCCATTTAAATCTATTTTATAACAACATATGGTTTGTGTTTAGGATGTAGATGGAATAAAACAGTTTTCTTTAATAAATCAGTTTATTCAGAGTCGTAAAAGTTTGAAAAACCTCATTTTTGAATGACATCAAGCTCTTAGTCCCTGATTTCTACCTGATTTTACCCAAACATTCTGTTGCCCGTAAAATTGGAATAAAATGTTTTTACTCTTCTCATAAAATGATTGTGGCAATTTGATTTAATAAGAATAAAAAGAGGAATGTGTCTGAAAACAAAACTATTCCAACTTTATGGGCAACAGTGTAGTTTGTTTCATGACAAACGCAACTGATCCTGACATGGTAATGTTACGCCCCAGCTCAAACTTCAATATGAAATTGAATTCAGCCTTAAACTGTGACATCTAAATGCTGATTTTCACATAAAAGTGTATAAAGTGAATTATGAATGAACATGCATGCAAACATATTTCATACAGGTACATTAAGTGGGTGCAGAGGTGCAGAAGAGGTGAACAAACAGTCAGCAACATAAACTGACTTTAAACGTTATAATATGAACTTTACAACAGCGACTGAATTGGAATGAAATGAAGGATGAACGTGCTCAGAGTGCGGTCGCCTCGCTGAGCTGCAGTATTTAATCCTGATCTGCAACAGTCACCACGTTTACATGCACAGATATTCCACTGTTACTCCAAATGTTATGCATCATCTAATGCTTGGACATTCAAAATCAGGCTGAATGTTGCATTTTACAACAGGACCTGTGGGACATGTTAGTCATGGTTAAGGATGTTTGCATTGTTAGTGGTTTTACTGCAGTTTGCATGACAAAAAACATCTTTGCAAGAGTTTAAAAAGCTTTAATCTGCTCCAGAGGGAATTAATCTGCATTGCATGTAAATTAAAATGTTAATTTGCACAAAACCAGAATATTTGGTGCATGCAAACATCGTCACAGGCCCAGAAAACCTCAGAAAACAAACATGTTCTTCTTCTGATCTCACCAGCTCCACTTAGACTGCAGCATCAGCTCATTTGTAGATTTAAAAACTGCAAATTATGGTTCATGTTTGTCCGGTGTCAAAGTCTTGTATCGTTATCTCCTTCATGGGATGGGACGTTGAACATTGAGGGATCTGTAATGGTCTGTGGAGTCTATCAAAAGGTAGTTTGCCTCGATACGATGGGTGGTGTCGACGGACGGGGGCTGCATCAGCTGGGCGTGCAGCAGCAGCTCAGGTGCGCAACAACTCTAACCGAACCTCACCTTTCTGTCTTCCAGCTTGGCGGCGTCGAAAGAAGCTGCGGCGAGGAAAGCTGCCTCCCCGATGCCGCCCTCCGAGTTCCTGGACAAACTCATGGGCAAAGTTTCGGGCTACGACGCCAGGATCCGACCGAATTTCAAAGGTAGGAGCTGCCACCAAGACTCAGTCGGATAAGACGGGAATGTAGCCAAACAATATCCTAAACAAAAGACCCGGTAATGTGTCGTCTCTGCATTTCATCACCTCTCTGAATGCCTTTTCTAAGCGTTTAGCCACAGTTATCACGGAGACAGGTTTGTATCCATTGGTTTTATTTAAAAAGCAGAAGTAAAGTCAACGTATTTAAATGCAGATGTTACTAAAATCATATGGCTTTGTGTTTAATCACCTCTGCTCTTTTGGTTGTTCTCAATCTGTCGATCTCTCTCATTCGCTCTTTGCAGTGTGGAACAAAGGTAATTCTGCCCATTGCTCAACATGTTAAAGACAGAATCAGGCTGTTTCAGGTGTTAGACCCCGACATACCCCCTCGTCCCTGCACTCTTAGCCCCAATCAGACTGTAAAACAACATTGAGGTACAGTGGGATCTGTAGTTACCATGGTGCTCGTTGGCTACATTCCTTGGTATCCTCACAGTATCCTGAGTGCTTGTTTTGGTGGTCAAGGTAATGTGCCTCTCTCCCACAAGCGTGCTGCTGACTTTGATTTCATGATGATGATGATGATGATGATACAATATTAAGTAACCTCTCCCTGAATGGAAGCCCCCATAAAGACACATGTCAGAGGTTTCTATATTAAACTCTCCCACATTAGGAACGACAGTCTGGACATTAATACGTTTGTATGACATTAGAGAACTGGGGCAACCCTGCATATTCATTCAAGTGTATGAATAATACAACAGGTTTAAAAAAGAAAACCATACAGCATCGCACCCATAATTATATTTTGATGTAATTGGATCAGACGGACGCTGGAATTGGCCCGAGTTTCACCTTGTGTTCTGCAGCTTGGATTGATTTTACTGATTCAGTGGCGCAAAATGTGACACTTGAGCCTTGTTGCATGTCAAACACTGACACATCTGAGTTTCCAGAATGGATGTGAGTGATTTTCCTACTGCCGTGTTTTTGTTTTTGATGCGTCAGGTCGTTTGTGTGTTCTGCGTGTACGAAACGTTAGTACCCTTTGTGAGATTTCACCTTCAGGTGCGTGTCCACAGCACACGCCCTGCTCTTCAAGTACCAAACTCTTAATTACACACCAGCATTTCTTTTTAATATAGAACTTCGATGCTGTGATCTTGGAGTATGCAATCTGGAGTAAATCTCATTGTGCTGCACTTTTAAGTTGCTCTGCATATGGACATTCGGTTCTGTCAGCAGGTGGAGGTTCATGTACTTTCCCTTCAGGTTTTATTAAAATCAGAGCAGTGGTATCATCTCTATCTCATCATTTTAGGGTTGATGTGTAGACAAGACAGACGTTTGGACATAAGTATAAATGTCTTTATTGCAGGATTTGGCAATTTTCAAATTTTAGAGTTGCAGCTTTTAGATTTGCACACACGATTCGGTGTTTTAACTCTGTTCTAGTCGTGCAAAATGCAACACTTTCACGCGCTGCTGGTCTGATTTTGGCAAAACCAAATAGCCAACACATGGGGTTAGACGTCAGAGAGGCCTGACAGCATCCCCGTGAACCTTGACCATTGGAGCTGATAAAACCTGGAGGGGTGTCGTCACGTGCTGTACCTCGTTACCGATTGGCCGTCTGCAACCTCGCCCGTGTGTCTCCAGCAGGTCGAACAGGTGAAATGAATGTGGGTCCTAACGTTCTGTACGCCGAACACACAGGAGGACAGACTGCGAGAATGTGCAGCAGTGAACCACAGCTTATGTTTCTGAATGCTGCCATGGAGCTTTTTTTTTTTTGCTGAGCCCATAATGGCATAACCCATTATATGGTGATCTTTGTAAGTGGGATATCTCAGCTGGAGATGGACTTGGGAGGGGGTGGGAGCGGTTTTACCGTGACTGAGTGTGTTTTATTAAACCTGCCGCGGCTGCAGAAACGGCCTCGTCCCTCCTGACCTGCCAGGGATCTGTCCGGGTGTTTCTGTGAGGCATCGTCGTGACTCCATTTTGGAGACTATTTCTATTTTTATTCTTATTATTTTGTGTTTTTTTTAATTTGATTTCTCCTCAGCTCCGGTTGGCAACAGTCCAGTGTGATTTACAGCGACTAGCGCTGCACTGACCTTTTACAAATCAGGATTTAAACAGGCCGACGTGACAGTTATTTGAATTTATGACTTTTATGTTTTCACCCGCCCCCCCTGCTCTTCTAATGTGATGCAATAAAAAACAAAGTTAAGCGCAGATGGAAGCGCTCTGTGGCGGTGTGTTAGACGTTCACACATGCAGACGATGAGAGCGCCCCCACCAGCTGACGTCAGCGAGCTTTCACAAAACACAAAAACACGAACCTTAGAAACAACCAGCGTCCTCCGACATGTGTTACAGTCACCCTGTGTTCTCTGGCTCAGCGTGCACCAAAGCAGTCTGTGACGAAGATGCACACGCTCCGGAGGATGAGCACAGCTTTTTATGTAATCTGCTAAGCTAATTGTGTCAGGGGCCATTGTTAGCAGACAGGACCCGATGTGAGTTTCCAGACTCTGTCATGGCTGTCAGGTCGACAGAGTGGCATAGCGTGAGCTCTCCGACTTGCTCATTCATGCAGTTTCTCTTTTTTTCCCTGTGTGTGCGTTTGAATTATGTGTGTGTGTGTGTGTGTGTGTGTGTCCTACCAGCTAACTATGCCACTGCATTAATCACATTCATGAAATAAACAGCTTGACAGCTCTGCTCCTTAATAAACTCTGGGAGAAAAAGGAACAAAAAGAGTGTTGTACTGCACGAGAGGGAGGGAGGGAGGGAGTCGGCGAGGGGGTGGGAGGCAAAATGGAGGACTGCGCTCGTTCTCAGCCAAAACAATACAAACAACAATAGCTACTGGATTGTGGGAACATGAAAAATAATTATTTCTGGATTTAATTTAACGTTGAATTGTGCAGAACCGTCCCTAAAATAAACCATTGTCTGCGCCGGCTGCAGTGAAACCAATCAGACGCAGCCCCCGTGAGCTCTGCAGCCCCAGTTTTAAAGCTCGACGTAAGCATCACGGCAACAAACAGAAAAACACTGATGATAAAAACTGGGAAAGGGTCGCGGAGGCAGTTTGATGTCGCAGCGTGTGCTCAGAGTCGTCTTGTTCATTCAGAAAGCATTAGAAACATTAGTGGCAGCTAGTTAGCTTGCAGCATTGTTAGCTAGTTAGCACAGCAGCTCACTAGCTACAAAGCAGCCCCGTGACAGAGCATTTAAACTAACTAGCCCACAAATTAACTAGCTAATGAGCTAGCCAGCTAACGAATGTGGTCATCCAGCTCAGTCTGATTTGTGGACAACGATTCAACTTTGACCTGATTTCAACAAACTTTTGTGCAACATTGTGGCGCAGGCTAACCTGCCACTGCTAAGGAACGCATCAAATGAACACAATGTGCACGCAGAACGCGACAAACTCCACTTTTGCACGCACTGGATACTCTATCCTTCGCGTTAACGTCTGTGCAGAGCAGATCTGTAGTCAGGAGACCTTTGTCGTCATGGTAACAGAAGTAAACACCTGGTTAACAGTGAAACAGTCGCAGTTTGGTTAGGTTTTAGCACACAGATGGTGTTTTAGGTTAAAATGAATATGATGAGCGGTTCGAACGGGAACAGTTGGGTCATGGGTCAGAGACTGAAGAGACCGAGCTGCACGAACAGCAAGTTAGAGCGAGAAGACAAGACTCTTGGCTCGTCAGCTCTTTACTGCAGATAAACTCACCACACTGTAGGATTCGGAGCAACGCTTACGTGATGTCAAACGGCCTTTTTGAACCCTCGC
This sequence comes from Datnioides undecimradiatus, assembly GCA_008933995.1. Lineage (NCBI taxonomy): Eukaryota > Metazoa > Chordata > Actinopteri > Lobotiformes > Datnioididae > Datnioides > Datnioides undecimradiatus. The sequence continues at coordinate 5,190,746 of WARS01000043.1, read as the reverse complement.
CGCCATCTAGGAACACGTATGAGGAGACGACAGAGCGCCGGAAAACATGACAGCACGTTTAGCCGGTTAAGGATGTGGCCGGAAAGAGGAACGCTGTAGGGGAAACGGTGAATAGTGCAGTTATTGCTCTTCTCCTCCGCCCACACAGTTTACACACACACACACACACACACACAGCTCATCAAATCAGCACCAGCCCTGCTAATTTTGCCGTGCAGCAGCGGCGGCGGCGGTGGACCGTGCATGGGGAGGGAAACGGCGGCGGGTCGCTAGATTCGCCGCAAGCTACAAATGTGAGAGGAAATTACACTGATCATAACCAGGTGGAGGTGGGGGGGGGGGGGCTTCCTATTGATTTAGCAGGTCTCTCCATCGGTGAGAGAGCAGCGCAAACGCTCCTGACACATTCGGGACAAGTCATTTATAATCCATGAGTTCATCCATTCTTTCGTTCTCTCTTCCTGCTTTCTTCTTCTTTTATTGGCTTTTCCTTCCTCCCCCTCCCTCTCCCATCGATTCCCCTCTCCCACCCCTCACATATCGACTCCTTCGTGTTTCCTCGCGCCTCATTTCTTCAATTTAATCATCATTTTTTTGTTGTTTGTCCCTTTTTTGTTCCTTTCCTCCAACCTCCTTTCCCCTCCTTCCCCATCCCGGTGTTTTCTAATCCATCTTTGTTACGCGCCTCCTCTTCTTTTCTATTTCCTGCAGCAATCGAGTCATTTTTAATTTGCTTATCCCTCCCTTAGATGTAATCTACGAGGTCATTCCTTCAATATATCGTTAAAGTCGGTGCTCGTTCAGCCCTTTCACCTCTTCCTTCACTTTTCATTCGCCACATTTCTTCTTAAGTGTTTTAATTGTTTTAATCTTTCCCATTCTCCTCTTGCATGGATGAAAGACAAGGTCATTAGTACAGTGCGATCACCCCACGCACCTTCTCCCCCTCCCCTCTCTTTTGACCTTCCTCCCGCGCTGCCCCCTCCTCCTCGGTCCCCCTCTGTATTCGAGCCTTGTTTACTGATCTCGCTGATTCGTGAAACAAATTGGACTCTGACTCAGTTGACCGGCTGGGCGGCAGGAAGAGGCTCTACAGTTCCTCGGCGGTGAATACAGGGAGATGTGGAGGAGCGGCAGCGCCAGCCTCCAGTAATGAATGGCCGCACGGCGCTGTGCAGATAAATGAGTGTGTACGTGCACGAGATGTAGAAACAGGGAGAACCAGTGAGGGAAAGGTGTGTGTGTTTGTGTGTTACCTCCTGTGTGTGTGTGTGTGTGTGTGTGTGTGTGCGGTTGATGAATGGTACAGACTACAGCTGCGACTCCCCTCTCCCTCTCTGCCATAACCTTGTCCTTCCTCATCACTCAAGCCGAGCGGCGACGAGGACGACGACCGCGAGCCAGCCCCTGGTTTTAAAGCTCAACCAGGACGGGCTGCTAGTGAGCCGGCTACCTATCGCCGCTGCCACTACTTAACCCCCGCCTCCATTTCTCCCCATGCAAGACACAACCGACCGCCTGAATAGACCCTGAACGCATCGCCGGCCTTAAATTCAATGTGCGTCAGGGTTTGAGCGGGTCTGTCGGCCGGTTTTCACCCTCAGCTCTCCTGAGCAGCCGCTGTGGCTCGGGTTTGCTCCAGACACAATCCTTTTATTTCGCGCCGCTCCCACGGTTGGTTTGGCAAAGCCCCCTCCTTCTCTCTGCTCCTGAGTCCCAGTGGTGATCAGTGTAAAATATATATTTCTATAAACCTACTGCTTCTGAGCTGAATGACGCCCTCTCTCTCATCTGAACAACTGGACCTGAGTAAATATACACAGTGCGGCAGTATATTTACATGTTTGGCTCCCTCCTTCCTCCTCCTACTCCTCTTTTTCCTCCTTCTCTTCCTCCACAGCCGGAGTACTCGTCACCACACAACGCTACACTATCCTGTACTTCACTTGTGTTGCACTACACCCTCCCTGTTCCTCTCTGCATCTCCTTTTCTCCTTGCCAGGGTTGAACGTGCCGAGGTGGGACTGTAGTTATTAGCTGTCGGAGCTTGACGTTCATTTGGTGTTATCAGCACTTGTTTAATGGCTACTTAATGGGATTAATGGGCATAAGGTAATGAGCGTGGGATGGAGGAACGACTGCAGGGAGGGAAAAAAAAAGGCTGGGTCCGGGGGCGGGGGTGAGGGGGAGGGAGGGGAGAAAGAGGGTGAGGTGTAGGAAGGGAGGGGGGTGGCATTGCAAACGGCTAACGGACTTGCAGGGATTTGCTTACGACAGGAGATTGTAAAGAACTGCAGATGGCAAGTGCAATCCAGGGCCTCGCGCTGCAAACACAGAATGTGTTTCCACTAGCTTAGCGCCAGAACATTGATGCTAACACAGTTCCCAGCGGGCTTCGGCATTGCTCAGTTATGTATAACACTCGCAACAGACATGAAGAAGCATCCCTGAGACAGAAACTGAAATACCTGCTCCCTCCTCCTCCCATTTTACGAGAGATGCTTTCCACAAGGATGCAAACACAGAAAACCTGCAGGAGTGAAGGGACATCCTTGCCCAGAGGAAGGTCTCGTGGCTCTTTTAGTATTCTAGGTAATGGCCTCATCCTTTCCAAGCCAGGAAATTTGGATGGGGACTATATTGCACGGAGCGAGGAATTTTAATGTCGTCGCAGAGGTGACTCTCCCCTGAGTTATGACAAAAATATTGATCACGCTTCAACGTCGAGCGGGAGGAGGCGGAACGGCAAGGGCAGCGAAGAGAGGAATATTGAACAGGGTAATGGCAGAAGGCAGCCAAACGTACGAGGGCACTCAAGACGGACTGAAAGGGAGACTGATAGGAGGGGGTGGAGAGAGGAGCGGGCGGGCGGGCGAAGTGAAGCAAAGATGTTTGCACTGATCCAACAGCAGCAGTTGAAATCTGTGTATTAGCGAATAAACAAGCTGATAATTAGAGCGCCGTCAAACGAGCCGTGTTGTCAGAAATGAATGAACCCGGTTCGCCGTAAACACACCACATCATTATTCTTTGGTCTTGATCTAAAGATAGAGGGAAGCTAAGACGTGGGACCTCCTCAGCTGCAGGCAACGCAAAGCTAATCCGGGATGTGTAAGAACAGTTCCTCCGTCTTCCTCCCACTGCAGTCCACTGGTCCGTGGCTAATAAGTTTCTAAGGAGGGGGATGCTGCTTTATAAAAGGCCATTCAGTCGTCCCGTGGAATCCCATCACACCTCTAATTACCAGCTTTTTAAAGGCACCGTATCGGCCTGGAAGGCCTGATGGAGAGGTTGACGCGTAATTGTTTACCGCTGTGACACAATCACGGAGGCGGTAAGCTGCTGTTTTCAGGCTCTACATGGCAGACGTGTCTAATCGTCTGCTGATGCAGGCTCAGCAGAGAGGGAGAGAGACGGGGAGGCATTTAGGGGAAAAACACCTTTGTTTCCCAACACAAAGGCGAGGCTCCCTTTTTGTTTTTCACACCTCCCCTGCAAAGCCCGGAGAATTGATTCTGCACAGCGCTAGTAATTAGCTGGCGTTATGAGATCCCCGCTGCCAGCGAAGCAGAGCCCAAAAAACCAAAGCTGGCTGTGGTTTTAATGCCAGGATCAGGTGCTCAGATGTTCGACAGGCCGCCTGGCCGCGGGGCTAAGCTCAGGCTTAGCCCTGACACAGAGAGATTGCCGTGCACAGAGGAGGGAGGAAAAATTGCCTTTCATGGATTCAGGCAGATTATAGAGTTTAAGTCACCTGTCTGCAACAGTTCATGGTCACGACGAATACGTTCCATCTATCTTAGGAGCCGTTTCCCTTTTTAGTTTTTTAGTTTTTAAGAGCAGGGAGGAGGGGCTGACAATGACAGATTACAGTATCGCTCCCAGGCTTTCTACTCGGCGTAGTTGCAATCCCTCACAGTGGCAGTTGTCAAGTACAGCAAAGGAGGCCGGGCCCCGGTTTACTCAGTTCAGTGCGGCTCGTGGGCAAAATAGGACATCAATCAACAAATCTGAGGTGTGAAGGAAAGAAGGAAACGCGGCGTGCAGCGGGAGGACTTTCTGTGTCTGGAGTTTAAAGTCGTGGTGACATTTCAGGCCCGTCCTGAGTTAACTGTGTAGGAAAACGCGGCCGTCGCACGCTGATGTGCTCATTATTTGCTCGAGAGGCGTCGGGCGTGTGAAGGTCACAATGAGCCGCGCGCCGTTTGACCTTTCAGATTCAGACTGTGGTCAGGTGTGTGTGCGTGTGTGTGTGTGTGCGTGTTTCCTCCTCGCCTGGACTCTCTAGACGTGTCCGGTAAGCTGCTGATCTCCAGAGAAACGAACGCAGGGAGAACGGCTCCGTCGCTGTGAAACAATGATGGTTTGGCCTTAACCTCCGCTTCTTTGACGCCGGCAGTTTTCCCGTCATGAATCAGCCGCTGAGGTTCCCGCTCTGCGGTGCGACTGGAACAATGTGATGAGGTTGAAGATTTACATTTTTCCGGGAGGGGGTGGGGAGGTGGGAAAGTGGAAGTCGGACCTTTTGGGCTCCATTCGAGCCAAACGACTTCAAATTAATGGCGCCCATTCGAAGGTGGCGGGGGTGTTTCAGGTCACGGCTCCATCTCCGCAGCACAGGTCCGGGACAGAGGATCCGTTTTTGAGAACTTTGTCACCGCGGCGCCGTTTCGTTTCACGTCACTCTGGAATATGCAACTCACCACCAACCTGTTGCCCAAAGACCAGAACAATGAAAACAAACGAAGCCAGTTTGACATGTAGTCTTTGCATTCTCCCCCCGCCCTCCTCCTCCTCCTCCTCCTCCTCCTCCTCTTCCTCCTCTCTCTCTCTGGCCTCTTGCATCTCCTGTAGTGCATTTTGCTAGTCTTACTTCAGCTCCTCTTGACAGAACTGCATTGCAACCCTCCTCCTCCTCCTCCTCCTCTTCATCTCAGTGCATCGCCTCTCCTCCTCCTGCCCGCTGCAGTATGGCAGTAGATTGTTCCTCTACAGACTCGTGCATCCCTCCTTCCTGCTATTGCCTTCACAGTATGTTGCCCCTCCTCCTCCCTGCCCCCTCCTAAGTCTCCCCCACTGCCACACACTCACCCCCGCTGAGTGTTGGCAGCAGTGCGACACCTTAGATAATCGAGCCTTGCTGTCTTGTTCGCTCCTTGATAGACAAAGCGGTTGTTTTCCTTAACGAGGACAAACAACGTGTAGTTGGTAACGTGTTGTTAGAATATGCTGTGTTTAATTCTGATCTTTTTTTTATTAGACCCCAAAGGCTCCAAAAATGAAGCTACTCACAAGAAAGGTACTTTCCTTTTCTTTTTACCCTGTTTTCTTTATTTTTCTTCTTCTTTTCCTCCCTGACCATGGTTTTGTGTTTGTCTCATGCGATGATGAGGCATCTTCCAAATGTTGAGAAAACTAAAAATGTGAGGGAAATGCCTTTTTTCTCTTTTTCTGGTTTTAAACATGTAGAGATTTCCATGTGCTGTTGTAAGTTATGTCAATCAAAATGGTCCGAACATCATTGTCCAGGACTCACTGCTGAACATCAGGTGACAGAAGGACAAACAGTAGATATAAGAAGAATAGATTGTGCTGACACAGGCGTTTCTCCTCCTGAAAGCAACTCATTGTTGTTTCATTAGAGCTAATTCTTCCAAAACAGCAGATATTAGGCTTGTTTCCTTCTCATGAAGGCAAACGTCAGCTCTGTGTAACTTGTTTCTACCCTCGCCGTAACGCCCAGATCATCCTGCAGGTCAGAAAACTGTAAAAACAACGACCAAGGCTGTAATGCTGATGTGTCACCGGGCAGATCCTGGTGCAGCTGACGAATCGAAAAAGAGGAAAATACCTGAAATATAAAAACAAATACAGGAAGTGTTTCACTCAGCCGCGTGTTTTCATTTCACAGATGAAGTCCACGCAGCGCTGCAGAACGTCAGACGCCTGCAGGTTAAGTGACGACAGCATGTAGTAAAACGTATATAGTGTTGTTAACAGCTGTGTCACCTGGCAGCCAACGTCCCGACTCAGCGCAGCCTTTGCCGGGTGTTTCAGCTGTTTTCAGTTCAGCTGCTTTAAACAGCTCTGCAGACAGAAAGTGAAACACCCCCCCACACTGAAGCTTCACAGGGAACATCTTTTGGGCATCTTTCCAAACTCAGCGAGCGCACGTAGGAGTGACTCAGGCCTTTGTTTCACAAGCTGTGATTCAGTTTATCGTATAGTATCGTGAATGGCAGGATGCCACTGAGTCATGTGTAGTACAGTATGTACAGTATGGCCCTGCGTGCATTGGACTGTAAACTACAGTGTAGTTTAATTATATAGTCTATTATGTAACATAATAAAGGAGGGTATAGTATAGGCTAGTCTATTATAGAGTATAGTATAGAAACAGTATTTATAGACGTGCTCGACAGTATGTAGTGTATTTATATAAGATATATGATATAGAGTGATGCTTTAGTATGGTATATATTATATAGTTTAGTATAGTCTAGTGCAATATAGCACAGTAAAGTGTTGTATAGCGTTGTATAGTGCAGTACAGTACAGTGCACAGCAGTGAAGTGCAGTAAATACACAGGATACATCATCATCAACAGTACTATGGAATATAGCATAATGTGAGACAGTATATTAGACTGCAGTACAATGTAATGGAGTATATTATAATATAGTACAGTACAGTAAACAGCAGTATAAGAGAGTGCATGTAAACGCGGTACAGTATAATAATATAACATACAGTGCAGTGTAACGCAGATGCATTATAATACACTACAGCATAAAACAGGGTGTAAACAGTGCAGTACGCTATAATGCAGGAGAGCACAGGAGAGTACAGCATAAAAGAGTGAAGTGTAATGCAGTACAGTGCAGTATATTACAGTACAGTGCAGTACTGCACAGTAGACTGCAGTATAAAAGAATGTGTAATAATGCAATACAGTATATGATAATACAGTGTAATGCAGGTCAGTATAATGCAGTAGAATACAGCACAATACGAGTACAGTAGAGTACAGTAGAGTACAGTAGAGTGTGCTACAGTATAAGTTAGGGTAGTACAGTGCAGTACAGTATGATGCAGCACCGTGGCTCTGGCTCCCGTCTCTCCATTTATTCCATGTTGACGAACCTCTTTCAGCCCATTTGGCCTGTTAGCTTAGCATGCTAACGCTCGTAGCACAGCAGGCCGTTAACGCAGTGGCTCCTGTCAGTCGTCACTAACGTGTATGTGGCCCTAATTTACATGCACAGAGGGGAAACCATGGTCAGAACGCCCGTTCACACACACACACAGATACACATCCTGCAATTAGAGCTGCAGGACTTTCCAGACCATTACAGCTGGAGATGGAGCAAACAGAGGTGATGCACTGGTCAGTCTTTCTGTGCGGTGCTGTCAGACCCAGTTAGTGCAGGTTACAAAGCTCATATTAATGCTCCCGGTAACACAGTATTCCTTAGTGATTAGAGCAACAATGCCGAGGAAACGCTGGAGGTCCCGGCGCTTGGAAAGTTGACTCGGGCCGCGGCGTCTCAAGTAGATTAAAACAAAACTTCAACTTCAGCAGCGTCTTTATCCGCAGCGCTGCAGATATGATCCTTTTGTGCCTGATTACTCTGGGCGACTAATGCTATTGAGAGAGACTCCGTCGGTTTGCAGACTAAAAGACCCCAATTACCTCCTGAGCCTTATTCTGCCGGCCAATACTGTCAGCTTCACAGGAGCCGACGGTTTATATTAGCAGGCAGCAGCTCGTCTGCCTCCAGGCTGCTGCGATGCATAACTTACCCAGTGGCCTGGCAGAGTGAGGAAAACACACACACGCACACACACACATGCACTGCAGAGCTAATATGAAATAATTTCTCATTTTAATGTTCAAATAACGGAGAGAATTACAGCTTCAGAGGTTCAGAGATGAGCTGGAGAGGACGGGAATGTCGGTCTTCGTGTCCAAACGCGATAACTTGAGGGATTATCAGGAAACGGGAGCAAAATGTAAACGTTTGCGATCACCACAGTGTAATGTTAACGGCGTTTGCCTCAGTTTCAGTGTTTTAATGACTTAAACTCCAGCTGGATAGTGATGGATTTCACCTGGATTACCTAATGGACAACTAGTCACAACAGTATTGCTGAACTTAGGTGGAGCGTGCAGACAAATACAGCTATACTGATGATTATATACAACAACATGAGTGTATTGCAGATTATAAATTACATGGATTGCATGCTACAAATCAATGAACGGCACCAGTGTGATGAAGAGTCTCGGTTTTGTATCTGACGTGATGGATTAGCCAACAACTAAACAGCGTTACCAAGAGAACCGTCGCTAGCTAACAATCAAAGAGGCTAATTTACTGCATCTTTACATGAACGTCATCTTTACACGCTAGCATCTGTCTCTGAGAGTGCAGATCATGTGCTGCACGTTAGGAAATATTAATAACGTGGTGTTTAAACTCGAAAACCCACCAGACGGATACTGATGAGCCAAAACGCTGTCTGTCAGAAACAAACAGAACCCGACCTCCAATATGGCCGACAGACGTGGTGCTACATCACCCGAATGAGCTCAGCGGGCAACTTATCAGGGAGGGTTTGGCGCCCTGCAGATTAAAGCTCATTGATTTGTTCTGATCACGATTCCCACTTTGCACAGGTAGCAATAAACGTATTGTATTTCCTGTCGGTGCTTTGATTTGACTCGCCTCCAGTGTCCTCAGTGGGGCCCTCATTTACGTCTAATGATGGTTATTGACACGCACGCTGTCGTCAGAAATGGTTATGGTAATTTGCAGGACGAAGTATTGTGCAGGCTCATCGCTTTAATCTACAGGCTTTGGTGGAAAAGGGGGTTTTTAGAGGAGGAGGGGAGAGCAGAGGAGACGTGAGGAGGAGAAGGATGAAGTTAATGTAGAAGGAGGGAAGGAAGGATGTAGGACGCGAGTGCAGAAAAGAGAATATGGGAGGAAAGTAACGGCAAGTTTGCTGAAAGGACAGTCAGTCAATAAAAAGGCCAGTAAAAGGAAAGAAATGAAATTATGGAGGGTTGTTGGACGAGAAACCTGATAAAGGACGGTAAAAAGGACGTCGGAGGAATGTTAAAGGATAATAAAAAGGACAACAAGCGGAGGAGAAGTCAGAGAAAAGGGTGAGGTGAGAGCAAATAAAGGAAGGATGAGGAGAGAGAGGAGAGGAAACGTGAAGACAGGAAGTGGAAAGAACAAATGAGTGAGTCAGACAAACCTACACGCAGAGCTGACGCAGAGCACACACTGGAACGCCACCGTCGAGGACGAGACGTCGGAGGACGAGGAGGGAACAGATAGGAATGAGGACACGCAGAGAGGGAGGACGGAGGATGGAGGACTGAGGATGGAGGAGGGGTGAGGGAGGAGGGAGGAGGGGGGAGAGGAGATTTCTCTTCCAGCGTGTTCAGCAGAATCCAGTCAGCAGGTCAGGGCCCGAAGCCTCGCCGCGGCCGCCGTCGGCAGCAGCCGTTCTTCCTGATTAGAGGCTCCGCTCTGCTCCTTCTGTTGTGGGATGTCGAGCACATATTACACACAACTCACCTCCTCGCACCGGCGCTTTATGCAGATTAATGTTAGGCCAGGGGATATTTGTCTGCTAACACGTTCTGGGCTCTCCTTCCCCCTCGGTGCCGTGCGAGAGGCCCGAGGATTCAATCTGTCTCTGCAGATTTATGCTCATTCAAGTGCCCGGCTTCATGGCGGACGGCTTTGTAATATGATTGCATAGCACTTTGGAGGGGTGACACTTTAATGTGGCGACTGCGGGTTGGAGCATATTGCGGTTATTTTACTTTTTTATTGAGAGCAGAAAAATCTGCTGCTATGTAGATTTATGCTTATCCGAGTGGCCTGTCTCATGGAGAACACCTTTATAATGTGATTGCACAGTGCTGCAGAAAGCCAGCACTGCAGAATGGTTACTGCAGGCTGGGGCGCACAGTGTGGTCTCAGAGAATGTAAAGCAGAAGATACCCCCCACACACACACACACACACACCTCGTCACAGGTTAATGCCCCGTCCGAGTGGCCTGTTTTAGTGATGGCTGCACGGCTCTTTGGAGAGGAGACACTTGGTTTTTCCTAAACTGTGGAAAATCCAACAAATCCCAACACCCGCAGGACAAAACAGGCACAGTCGACGCCGTCTGGAAGTGCCTGATCTGGGATCAGTTCCTCTATAGATGCAGTATGGCTAAATTTAGCCTATGAATGAAAACAAAGATGGCCAACGTGTCTGCACTTCCTCCCACTGTGGACAGGACAGACAGTCGGACGGTGCAGGTGCAGATGCAGAAAAGATGGGAAAATACCCTGATGAGCAGTCTGTCTAACCGACTGCATCCCACAATGCAAAGCGGTTAAACAGTCACACTGACCTGTGAATTACTTTATTTATTAAGCTTCATTAAGTAAGTCAGCGTATGGATTGAACACGTTCCGGGTGTTTCACAGTACAAAAAGAATAAAAATGTGAATTAAATTGTGCAACAAATAACAAAAACTGGGGTAAATCTGAATTTTGCCGAATTCACAAATTTTCTGAATTAATTCTAAAGATAATAATTAATTAAGTTTCATTTGTTCTCATTATAAGTCAGTGCATCAGCCGTGCCAGTGTTTACTTGATATTTGGTGCAGTGTCACACGAGCTGTCAATCATGAAGCCACACCCCCTTTTTACATAATCAAATACCTCATTAAAACCAAACTGATCAGAAAAATGAATATTTGAAGCTACAGCGCAGATAAAACAAACAAATTTAACAAGAATGAGCCGATAAATGTGTTTTGCATTTTGCTTTTATTGATGCATTTAGCAAAAAATATCTAAACGTTGAGTGAAACTGGCAGAGTCAACGAAACATGGTGATAATAAATAAAAATAAAAGACAAAATAAGAGTTAAAGTATTTAAACATTAAAGCGTTTTTCATTTCAATATCTGAAACATGAAACGGAAACGCTGAATTGACCCGTTTTCACAGCGAGGAGTGCACGCGAGTGTTTGAGGGATGAGGTGAGTGGGCGTACTGTGTGTGTGTGTGTGTGTGTGTGTGTGTGTGTGTGTGTGTGTGTGTTCCTTCACTAATCTCACATGACTACCTACCTTCCTCTCAAGATGATTAAAAGCATCGAGCTAACAGCGGAGCATCACGACACACACTGCTCTAAATCACACACTGATTTATTGAGCGGATGACCATCACACACACATTCCTGCACACACACACGCACGCACGCGCGCACATGCACTGCAAACAGTCCATCTGCACAAACACACGGTCAGGCAAACAAACAAACACGCAAACAACAAACAGGAGGGAATAAGCAAACATACGCTCGTGTTCACACACACACACACACACACACGTGTACAGTGTAAATACAAACACACAGCTCACATATTTATGTTTTTACTCTTTTTAAATCTCTCTCTCTCACACACTCACACACACACACACACACACACACACTCACACACACACACACACTTTGCAGCATCACTACCTTTCAGTAATCCACTGGAATAAAGCTCCCGTCACCTCTTCTCCGGCGCCGTCTCGCCGCCGCAGACCTGCTATTGATTTCTGTCCCTCTGCAGTCAAGAAGCTGCCAGCCTGTCATGTCCGCCCGCCACTCAAAACCCGGCCTGGAAAACCCTGGAAGGTCCTGCTTAGGATTCCCTGCAGGCTCTGTTTGCTATCAGCCATTATAGAAAAAATAATATTAGTTATAATAAAAAAACAGTTTCTGTAAATCACCAAGAATGAAAATGACGTGCGCCAAGTTCTGCACATTAAAGAGACGGATGGAACATAAAAATGGGCATTAATGCTATAATAATGTGAATAATGCAAAGAGGGAAATAAAACCTGCTTTATTGATATGGAAAAATAAAGATGCATGAATGATTTAAATCAGTAAATTAAGATGGAAATGAAGCCCCGCTTGGTAAAATGAAGATTTAAAACACGGATGAAACGCATAACTGATTAATTAATTAAAGAGAAAATAAAATAAGAACAAAGATGAAAAACAGTTTGGAGGAAGGTCAGCGGCGAGGGATTGGCCCGCTGTGCCCAGGTCTGTTGGATCACCTGCTGTAATGCGCTCTCTGTGCCCTCTTCCTAAGTCATTTCAGCTCGAGCTCACCACGCTGGTGTTTGTTCTCAGGTCAGTTTGGTTTCAGTCGAGTGTTTGACGCTGTGAAAAGGGGGTGTGACGCCATGATTGACAGCTGCTGCACAGACTCTGGATGACGTCACCAGAGCAGCATGGCGGCGTGCATGAACCTGGATGTTTTGACTTATTTGTGGTGCAGCGGGAGGAAGCGGGGGCACGTCGGCCATCTTTGCTCTCAGTGTTTAAGGCTCAGTTACGTCCTGAAGCAGCTCGTCGCTGTAGTTTTAATGTCCCGTGTGTGTGATCGTGAGGGAGACAGTCAGCCGGTGCAACAGTGAGGCTCACGGTGTGTTTATTATGGCTATAACGGAGGAAGAGCATGCATCCATCAGGCTGCGATGTGCAAACCATACAGTACAATGTATTAATAACATTAAGAGGATTTAGTTTAGAGATACATGGAGTGAGAGAGGGATGTTTGTTTTGCAGGATGCTTTGGCCCATGATTAATGCATAGATGAGACTGTGTGTGTGTGTGTGTGTGTTTGAATAATATGTATAAGCAGAGGAAATATGCACACATGCAAGCACATGCTGCAGCAAACACACAGAGGCACACACCCACACACACACACACACACACACACCGTCAGAGAAACTGAAAATGCTCGCGGGCATGAATGCCAATTTTGAGTAAATATGCATAGACAAATACACACACACACACACACACACACACACACACACACACACACACACAGCCCCAGGTGATTTCTGGCCAGGCTGCCATGCATCCATCCATCTCTGCATCCGCTCCTCTCTGCCTGCCTCCCACTTTGAATACATTTCATCTCATAATGAAACTTGAACGCCCCGTGGCAGGAAGAGAGAATAGGAGGTGAGAGAGGGAGAGGAAGTGAGAGGCAGCGTGACAATGAGACGGGAAAAGAGCGGACAAACCGCAGAAAGAGAAAGGAAACGGAGTGAAACACGTCATCGTGGCCCTTCTCCCCTCGCCGGGGAGCAAAATGAAGTTTTCCCCTAAAGTTCGCTCCATGGAGGAGGCGATGACGGATGGCTGGACGTGTCTGCGGGAGAAGCCGCCGTTCCTCATCTCACCACTCCAATTAAAATGTGACAGGAAGTGTTTCTTCTCCCCCCTCGACGCTGATCAGCCGCGCCGTTTACCTCCCCGATCAAAGCCCAGAGAGTTGGGTGGTCTACAGGCTGGCCACGAGCGTTTGCATGAGGCAGAGTAATGAGAGTAAAGAGAGCTGCGGCGTGTTGCACGAGAACAAAAGCAAAAGTAAATAAGGTTCTCAGGTGCTGAATACGGATCTGGAGAGAGCAGACGCAGGCGAAGAAGAGACGAGGAGAGACAGAACAACAGAGTTTCACCGGCTGAGTCGGGAGACGGACGCCGTCTTCCAGCGTTTTCTTCTCTCTCCCTCCCGGCGATGTTTATCTCCTCCACCGCCGTCGTGTCTGAATGTAACAGTAGAAAAACCCCTGAATAACAGCAGCAGCAGGAAGACTGAGAGGCCTTTTATTTATTTATTTTTAGCCCGGAGTCGTGCTCGTAGGCGTGTACAGAACGTCTGGGAAAATCCTTGAAAGGTTTGTGATGTAATAAAAAAAAAACCCAAAGCTGAGGATTTTTCTAATTTTTTAATGTTTCTGGTGTTTTTTACAAACACGTGGACGCCAAATCGATCAGTACTGAGCATCTGGAAACAGATCTGATCAGTAGTTGCACACTTTAAAGGGATTTCTGATTCCTCAAGTGTGGAAACTTCTGGAACGAGGCTGATTTACAAAAATAATCCTGCTTTGGATAAGTCCCACATTTCCCATAATGCATCATTCATTAGGCTCTGGCTTTGTCTTTCAAACGCCGTGCCCCCGGATGACGTCACTGGGGTTATTTTAATATAAAAAGTTTTCAGAGTCAAAGCAACTCTGCAATAATAACTTTGTTTATTAGGGAAATCGCTTTTAACGTGACAATCAAATTCATTTTGATGTCAAACAGGAAGTAAAGATGACTCGTCTTCCTCTGAAACATGCTCCACGTTGGATCCAGCACTGTATTTCCCACCAAGAAGAACTTAAATGCCACCAAAGAATCAACACGTACGACCACGTGTGACTGTTCCTCCGGTCTGGGGCTGTTTTCGTCCAATCAGCTGCCTTGACTTTGGAGACGCTGAGCCGTCACCTGCAGGTGGTGTTTGTCGGCCCTGAACAGTAAAGCAGCACCACAGAAGCACACGCTGAATGTTCTGGTTACAGCAGTAAATAAGATCCATAAAGATAAACAATAATAAATGAACAGAAATAAAACCCTCTGCGCTTGTTTCCGAGGAGCCTCTGAAGGCTTTTCTTTCCTCTGACTGCAGAATCACTTTTTTATGGCTTTTAGCAAACTTTTTTTTTTTTTTTTTAGAAGTTGAGCAGAGTAACTTCCAGGAATATAAAGCTCTCAGCGTTTGATAAAATGTTCATTATTTCACTGTTTCACCGTCGAGCCCGGGGATTTATGGCGCTTTAAAGTTCCCAGGGAAACTTTCCTTTTTTTCCCCGGTCTCCCTCGTCGGCACTTCAGCTCTGATGTTTCTGCAGAGAGGATGAGAACAGCATGATCACCTCCTCAGCAGTCACGTCTGGACATTACGGCGGATGAACGGCGACGGGGAAAGAAAAACAACCCCGCGCCTTTTCTTTCTTTCTCTCTCGCTCTCGGTCCCGCTCCGGAAAATGAACCATGTTCCTCAACTTCCGCGAGCATGTGTGTGGAATATATATTAGTTCAATAAAAAGTAAAACTGCTTCCCCCGGACCGTGTAGCCCGCAGACGACGGCCTATAAATATTTAATGTCTCACAGCCATTGTAGTATTTTTTGCTGAAGGCAGCTCAATTGCAGAAGAGGTGCTCCCGTGTAATTCAGAGTATTTTCCATCTAATTTGTAGCCCCCGACTTTTCTTCTGCCCTCGCCTTTGCTTTGTTTCGCCCGCCGCCATTCGTTGCCGTGAATACATTCGGCCTCACCGCCGCCGCGGCGCTGAGGTGTCACTTAGAGGACTGCAAATTGGGCATCAGGAGAGGAGTGAGTTAAATAAATCATGGGAGAGCGGGGCCAAGACAATCCTCCAGACACCTGTGTTTTACAGCCCTCCCCGGGCCGATAATGGAGCCAAGCCCACTGTTACACCCATTGTCTCTGCTTCGTGGTGTGTGGGCGGGCGGCGGAGCATCGTATTACTAAAGTCCCAGCATCTTGATGTTTTGGCAACCAATCAATAGGTGCAATTACAACGTGTTGTCTGCGACGGCAACTTTATCAAAACCAACTCACGTGCATCTTCGCCGCCGCTGCAACATGTCGCCTGCTGCTTAATGCTCAGCTGTTGCAGCAGCGGACACTGTTGGGAGTGACCCTCCATGAAGGCAGTACGGAAATAAAACGTGGGAGCTCCTTGTCTTTAATATGAGAAACAGATGAGAAGTTAAGACTCTGCATCGCGCCGGCGTTGCTTTGTGAAGCTGAACCAAACACAGACGTCGCTGCAGCTGCTGTCACATGTCCTACCATGGACAGGGAGGTGTTAAAGGATGCAGTAGCATCAGATTATGACTAAAACAATGAGTGAGTTTGCTTTTGTTGACCACAGGGAGTCAGAAATAACAAGGACTGAAGCAGAAACTTGGAATACTCTCCACCAACCAGTCTGTCTGCTCACTTTGAACTCGCCTTTTGCTCATCTGACTGAAATGCATGGGAAAATGAGAATATTTAGGTCTTAATGTTGTTATTTGAAGCCGTAAAGACGCTTCTTTACTCTCTGACTCACAGACTGCATCCACTCTCATCAGGCACGTACTTAAATAATGAAACTATTTGAAAAACGCTCCACTCACAGGAGATTCAGAGACAAAATGTCTTTATGTGTTTAGCTGGGCATCAGTGAGATTCCCCTCTGTGCTGGCAACAGTAGTGCTTCCTGCAGTCTTCATGCACCTGCTTTACAGTCCTAACATATGGCATCTGGTGGACGTGGCGTAACCTGCTGTTTAGGAGACGCTTTAATCCAAAACGCCCTCCAGTATCACGAGTGGACACGTTTGCAGCAAGTCTGGCTCCAGTGAGAATGCTTGGATCTCTGATGACATACAGAACCAGGAATGTGCCAGGTTGCCATGTTTTCTGCAATGCTAAATCTCAGTTTAATACAGAGACAAGAGTAAAACAGTCCCACGGGCTCATGTCTGGAACCCACGTCCTCAGTTGGCAGCCCGGCGCCGGTTCCCGTGACACTTTAAAAATCACAGCGAGGAAGAGACGTTGAGTTGACGCCGGGAAAAAGAAGCTCCGAGTCTGCTGAGGGAGGGGCGCAGCACCCGCCGAACTATTAATCATTAAAAAGGCAATTACAGCCGCTCCCCCGGCAGGTTTATCAGGCTGTCATCTTCATGCCATCTCTATTTGGACCCATCTACTTCCTGGATAACCACCAAAACACTCTCTTCTCTCTGTCGCTGCTGCTCCGAGGTGAAAAATGAGTGGATGGTGATGACCAGCAGTGATAGATCCAGAATCCATTCAGCTCCAAACGCACATTAAACACGGCTACGGATGTAAAAATACACCTTAAAACAAGCGTCAGGTAGACTTTACACTGCATGGGAACACACAGAATCAGGCAGGACTTGAAGCTGGTAGGAAGAGGAGCTCCTGGACTTCAGAAGACAGCTGGCACATCCTGGTTGTGCAGTCATCCTAGTTTATGGAAGATGAAACTTCAGGTCTCCTAAAATGAATTATTCATTCACGTTAACTGGCTCCAGAGTGACACATTTAAACCTCTGTCTGGTTAAGAGGAACCCGAAACACTGAGCAGACAGCTGTAAAGTCGGAGTTTCTCATTTAAGGCACCAGTTTTAGTAAAACTGTCAGTGTTTATCTCATCCTGTGGTCAAAATGACACCTTCAAAAGAGGACTGTGAACAGTTTCTGTGCACCGATTGGGTTTTTTACGCTTCTGTATGCTGATAATACTCCGCTATCTCCACGTGCACACCTGTGTTAGCAGTTTGTACTTTCATTTCATTTTGCAGTGCTGGTACATTTGTCAAAAGTAGCCTCTCATTCTTAATTCCTGCACAAATGTCCGCCTGCTGTCCTTCACGATCTCTTCACGAAGAGGTCACAGCAGTGGTATTGTGAAGCTGCTCGTCAGCTGTCCTGTTTGTGGGTGTTAGCAGGTGACACTGAGGCCACCGTGACACCTGTGGTCTTCATTGTCAGAGGAAGACACTGGAATTCAGGTGATAGCTCTCACCAGTTTGGATGCATGTTCTTTATAAACCTGATATCCATTGAAATCAGTGAAATTTAATTTAAATTTAAATTAAATTAAACTCTTGCATCGATGAGGAATTACAGGGACAAAATGAAAACTGTCGCAGGAAAGCCTTACACTAAATCGTGTGCAGTGAAATCATCGGCCTGTCGAGGATTCTTGGGCTGATCACACGTTGATTCAAACTTGTTAAGCCCTCACTAAACACCGAGCTGTCCCCGTCAAAACATGGCACTCACACGTCTTCCAGCAAGCTGGTAAAGTCTGGAAACTTCCAGGAGATTAGCAGAAAGAAAGTCTGGTTCTGGAGACAGAATGCAGCCAGGGAGGCGGCCCAACAATCTGCCTGTACAGATAGTTTCTGCAGAAATCATGCACTCCGAGACCGAGAGCTGTGGGAGTCTTTAGAGCGTTTCTTCGGTACGAGGCTGCAGCGGCTGCAGTTAGCAGAAGTGCTGAGAGGCCGAGGCGAGCTGTTTGTTTCATCCTGCTTTATTGCTGTTGTCACTTGGTTTTAATGAAAGTGGAGTCCAGCCGAAGAAGGAGGGGCTTATCCATGCCGATGCACCTCAGCAGGACTACGGCACAGTCGCTGGCTCTGATTGGTCTGCTGTGTGTGTGTGTGTGTGTGTGTGTATTCACTGAAATTAACTTTTTCGCTCTCACGCCGGGAGCCGGTGGAAGTGATTCTCTCATGAACAGAATAGTCTAAATAATTCATAGAAGCACTGAACCCTCGCCGTTGTCGGCACGGTTTTGTGAAGTACAGTCAGCGCCGCGTTCGTAGTTCAGCGGGTGAACAGTCCAGTCCAGTCTGCGTGTGAATATTTAATCATCCAGGCAGCAGATCTGCATCGTGTTGACTCGATGTACGGTGGCCAGCAGGGACAAACTCTGAGAAACACACAGAGGACAACGACTGTGTGCGACATGTTTTAATGTTATCAGCTGCAAAAGGTTAAGAGCCAATGAGGCGTGTGGACAGTATGTATCCGTGCAGAACTGTATGTTAATGAGTGTTAATGTGTGTGTGTGTGCGGTGCAGCCTGTTAGCTCCATGCATACTGTATCCGTCCCTCAGTTGAACGTGTGTGTGTGTGTGTTACATGCTTACATGCATGCCTGATTGCGCCTCCATATCTATCTGTGCAGTTTAACATGAGTGGTGAGTGTGTGTGTTAAATATGTATGTTTCCATGTTAATATGCATGCTTGTCTTTTTGAGTGTGTGTGTGTGTGTGTGTGTACATATAAATGCGGTGTGTCTGTTTGCTCATTTGCACACGTGTTTGTAAACTGCACTGTTTGTTTGTCACATTATCATTTGTGTTTCTCTACGTGTCTGTTTGTGTAGGTGTTTACACACATTATTTATGTGTGTGTGTGTGTATACTATACATGTCATTTGCATATGTGTGCGTGTGTGTGTGTCCTTTTTGCACAGGTACCTTTACGGGGGCCGATATGTGCGTATGTAACCTTGCAGCTGTTTCAGGGTTCAGCTTAGAAATCGATTTATGTTAAGGCGGCGATAAGAGACGCACGTTGTCCTGCCTCTGTTATCTGCACACATTAAAATTCCACCTTAAAGGAAAGCTCCAGTATTTTGTACCTGCACCAGCTCTTTGTGCAGCAGCTTCAAGCCCCTCCCCTTAACACTGATTGTCCAATCGTAACCAAGCAGCCACAACTTAGCGTGCACTGAGCTCCATTAGGAGTGTAAAGGCAAAGTTGATGCTAATTAAGCTCTGACTGTTGCCTCCTGCTGCTTTCATCTGAAATCTTTGACTCATAGGTGTAAATAAAGTGCAGCAGCTGGACCGAAACTGATGCTACACGACCAGAGAAAACAAAGCTAGAAGGATTATGGTGTTCACGCCTGCTTAAAAAGTAGAAAACCTGCGATAACCAGCATGCACTGGGTTGCACTGGGCTGCTTAACGCTCCACTGTAGTGCAGTGAGAGCAATGCAGGAAAAAATGGCTGCAGTGTCACAAACTTTCTCAGTTTTCATTAAAATGTTCCTGCAAACAATGAGACGAACAACTGTTGATGCAGAAAGCTCGTCTCCGCTGTAGCGCAGCAACACAGAGACGAACTGCATGACAACACCCAAATGTGACGGCCCAGACCCTGAAGACTCTGGTTTGGTTCTGCAATGCAGGGTTTCTCTTCAACTCTCTAATTGTTTTAGCAGTGAAAAAGTGCTCAGTCTGGAGCTGAACGACGCTTTTGAGACTTACAGAAGTCAGCAGAAGTCTGGCGCTGGCTGCAGGCAACATGAAGGGAAGCTGAGCAGTGTTCATCTGTACAGAACACCCATATTATAATGATAGTGAGCTTTAAGAGGAGCGGGAACAGTAACCAAGGGCAGTGGAGCTCAGCGAAGAGTCGGTGCCACGTCGTGAATTAGTTGCGCATCGTGCTGAGAAGAAGAAGTCGAACACAGAGAAACAGGAAGCATGGTTATCAGTCGGCACAGATACAGTCTGATGAAGAGTCTGATTGACATTTTCTATTTCACAGGAGAGACGCAGCAAAGCAAAACAACAAAATAATACATTTCATCTGCGAAACACTGTTGGAGCTGTTATTAAAAAGGCAGAACAGGGCTGACACGTCAATGCAAATCAAGTCAGACGCTCACAATAACACAAAAGAAAGTAGAACAGAGTAAGATCGTTAAGACAAAACCAACCATTCTAAGAATAATAACAATAAAACAGATTATTGCTAATTTAAAAAAGCTTTTTTTAAAGCGAAGTTGTGAGTAATGTTGTAGTGATTCTGCAAACCATCACCGTGCCCTTAGACGTACTGTACAGATGTGCGGATGTGTGTGTCTGTGTGTGTACATGCATGCTGAGGCGTGTACGTGTGCAGCTACAGTAGCCTGTGAGTCACACGTTGAGCCTGTCCTCGGTGACAGTTAATGAGCCGCCTCTCTGCTGCAGCCTCGTCCTCTGTCTTTACTGGGAAGCTATAAAACAAACTGTCTCCCTCTCGTCTCTCCGTCTCTGTCTCTCCTCCTCCGGACGGTTTATTAAATGAACTGCTGTGGTAGAAAAGAGGGACAGAAGCAGGAGGAGGAGGAGGAGGAGGAGGTTTTCGGGGGGTATTAGCTTCTCCTCCTCCTCCTCTTCGGGTTTTCTTTGCGTCACGCGCTGCGAGGGTCGTCAAGAAAAGACAAATTATGATATCCCTCCGCTCGCCTCCCTCCCGCCGTGGAGCGAGAGGACTTTGAAGGAGGGATTTCGAACAAAGCCAGGATGCAGAGGAAATGTGTCAGAGGACTTGCGTTAGGCCTGAAAAGCCATCCGGAGAAAAAACCAGAGTGATAATGTAATACCAGCTGGTTTACGGATAAACCCTCTGATGCACTCAGACATATCAGAGCTGGTGCTCACTGGGTGCGGGGAGCCTTTATATGTCGGGCAGATACAGTCAGGTGGCCTCGCCGGGACGATTACTAACCAAGCAGCTCCCAGAGTGCGTTTATCTTCCTCCTGTGCGTTTAAACCTGTTTTTATCCTTTTCTTTTTTTTTAATTTAAGAGAAGACATCATCGTGTTTTAGATAACAGCCGGCGTAACTCAACAAACAGCATAGTTTTATGGTATTATTGTGTAAGTGTCGGGAAAAATAGCAAATTATTGCTGCAAACTGTGGTTCAGTGTGAAGGCTGCTGGGTAAGATCCTGTCATCCCTCGTCAGTGTGCACAGCTTCTTGTCTCTGGTCCTTGTTTTGATATTTTGACCATTCGTGCACATGGTAAACTGTTTATCTGAAGCCACGCATTGATTTTTCTGCACTCCCAGAGTCGGTCTCTGCATGTTAAGTAGATCCACGGCACGTTTTAAGTTATTCCCAGTTTTGGAGGGGACCTGTCACACCCGTGTGCGTGCAGGAAACAGGGGAGGTAGGGCCCGAACACGCAGGGCCTGTTACAGCTGAGCGAGGCAAACGTTTGGCTTTCATACTTTTCAGAGCTCAAGCACGAGTTCGTCACCACCTTTCTGAAGCGACCGTGACTCAGGCGGCTGGAGTGTCTCCCTCATTCAGCTCCGGCCTGCAGCTGATGCAGCTACAGTGGAAACGAACTCGTCTCATCTGCAGATAGTTTCATTCGCTGCACTGGAAGCGAACCTGGTTGGTTTAATATCTCCCTCCATGTTTATAACCTCATGCTCCTCTCCTCACGCAGCCCTGTGAGTAATCTGTTGTTTGTTCTAATTAGATCCTGTACATGTAAGTCACGTAGGGAACCGTCGCCTCCGGCTAGCTTTAATGATTTTTCCTTCTTAACCGTGCATCTTCAACCCTATGATTCTACTCTATGGCTTAACCACAGTTGCGTGCTTGTGTGTGTGAGTGTGTGTGTGTGTGTGTGAGTGACTCTCAGATGATATTCCTCCCCAGTGGCCTCCAGCAGTCCTCAGACTGTGACAGGGAGAGTAATTGGCCATCAAAATAATCCAGACCCCTTCCTTCATTCTCAGTTTGCCGCCGGCGAGTGGAATTAGACACTGAGTTTAGCCAGGGACATTAAACACAAACTGTGTGTGTGTGTGTGTGTGTGTTTGACCTTAACTTACATGAGCATGTATAAGGATATGACTGTATGACTGTGATGTAGCCTCTTGATTTTGTAACGCTGCAGCATTTTCCAACACACGCGCGCGACCTGATAAAGAGCGGATTAAATGTAATGGGATTACAGCAAATCAGATTACAGTCGTTTCTCCAAAGTTTGCAGGCAGTGATTTCATTATTCCTCAGACAACGAGCAGATGATGGTCCGCGGGTTCTGGTGCGTTTCTGTGTGAAACATGCAGAGTTGCACTTCGGGGCCGTTCTGCTTGTGAAGGAGTGACTGTGTTAAAGCTTCGGTCTGTGAAAACGAACAAAGATGCTGCACGAAGACGGGTTAACGTGGTTTTCATCCACAGAAGAGTCACCGAATCTTTGCAAACGGTTTGCTTTGTTTCCGCTTCCTCGTGCTTCCTTCGTGCTAAGCTAGGCTAATCACCTCCAGCTGCACGGCTGAAGGGTATTCTCTCATTTCCCAGATCTCAGTGTAAAGGTAGCTCAGTTTTGTAGCTGAGGAAAGTGGTGAAGTCTGATAAAGTCTTCATATCGCACCTGTTCACAACGAGCCAGTCGCTCAGTCTCCGGCAGTTCCACCTTGCAGCTTCCTGAGCATCATCAGTCAGAGGTCGGACCAAAGCTCCGGCAGTAGGTGTGATCCTGGAGCCTGATCACTGCAGGGTATTCAGACTGATTCCCAGTTCCCATTATATCCTAAACTCACTTATATATTGATGCATATTGGGAACAAATGCACCGATACTCATATGACCTCAACAGGTGCTGATGCCGTGCGACCGCTGAGTCAGCACCGTCTTTCTTTTCAGTGCAAACACAAGTGAAACACGTTCCAGAGTTCCTCATTTCCAAAGCCTTACGGTCTGTGCATTGTTCCCTGAGGTTCTCCTCACTCAGTGAAGGCGTGCTCGCTTCAGTCCTCAGGACCTGCTCAGCGCTCCCTGTTGCTTGGTGATTGACGTGGAACACGTGTGTCCTGTGCAGCGACACCAGACTCTGCGTGTCCTCAGCGATACAGCCGCAGAGTGTGAGGTGGATCTGTTGTTGTTGTGTTGTTGTGAGAGGCGGACGCACTCTGAAAGTGCAGTTTACTCTTTACATTGATTCTCTGTCAGCATCAAACCAGCGGCCAGCCGCCTCCGGGGGTAACACGAGTTTAAAGGTGACTGTCGTTTGACTCTTAAAGCCGACGCCGATGTCCGTCGCCTGAGCGAGATGAGAGCCCCGTCATCCTCCGCGCTCCTCACTGCAACTCCGCTCCAGCCGCCTCGTAATCGCATTTGTGTTCGTACATCCTGGTAACACAGGGAATCGATGCAGCGGCGGGAAAAAGGCCTGAATGCTGTTTACTTTCACTTTGACTCGCTCGTTTGAAAACAACCTTGAACGCGGCGTCTTATCTCTGAGACCGAGGAGACGGCCGCTGTCGTTATGAATTCCTTTTGAAGCGACACCCGTGGGTTTATCGATATCGCCTGAGTTTGACTGACAGCTCCTATCCAGCCTCAGCTGAGGAGGCGACATCGATTAACTCATTTCTGCTTCTCTTAAGTCGTAATGAGATGTTTACCCGGTTTCCTTCTCGCCGACTCTGCCGCTGTCCTCAGGCAGTCGGACGCTGCCGGGGTGTTTAAGTCCAGAGCAGAGACTCGTTGATTGAGCGCGGCCCACCTTCCCTTCGCTGTCACCGACTCACTTTAGCTTCAGTCGCCTCTGCTGCTCGAATATCCGGCCACACACTGAAACGCTGAAACACACACACTCAGGCCTTTATCGTCTCACGAGAGGAAATCAACATGCCCACAATCTGAAAAAAAACAAAACAATTAAAGGTCAAACTGATTAAAAATTCATTAAATTAGAATAAACTGGAAGCACAGAGGAAGCCGACTGTTTGTTTGAATGTGTGAATCCCCCAACAGACGCACACAGCCCCAAAATCTGGGAAGGAAAGTTAATTTGCTGTGCGAGACACTGAAAAATGTTTGCAACAGGCAACAAAGATGGATGGTTGTTGTCTGTAGACCAACAGAAATCAATCTTAAAGCTGCATCAATCAGTATTTCGGGACATCAGATTACCAGGTTTGTGTACAGAAGGAGTCAGTTCTGACAAACCAACGGAGATTTAACGCCGACTCTGCAGTTTCCCTCCGCTCTCTGGGGTCTTTCAGCACCTGTTTCTAATTAAATCCATTGTTTACTTCCTGCCCAGCAACAAATCAGCAGGCAGACACAGTTAGGAAGAAGAATTCAGCAGCTAGAAGGACAAACACACGCGCCACAGTCGGTGGAGACCAAACCGGAGCTAGAAGAGGAGACACAGGAGGAAACGTGTGATCGCATGTCAGTGTGAAAAGTGAAATGACACTGAAATCATCATATTTCTTTAATCGGCGTAATTAAGAGAAGTGTTTCTGACGACCTGCAGGGCAAACAACCCTCTACCCACAGGAAACAGGAAACAGGAAGTGACTTTGGCCTTATCGTCAGGTTAAACGTCAGATATGTGAAACATAAACGATGGATGCGACACAATAAACAACTTCCTGTCAAAGTTGCCGATATTCAGCCTCAGCGAATTGTTTGTTCCTGCTGCTCTTTTGTCTCCTCAGGTGTGTGGACGCTCTAACTCGTCCGTCTCTCTCCCTGTCTCCTCCGTCTCCGCAGGTCCGCCCGTAAACGTAACCTGCAACATTTTTATCAACAGCTTCGGCTCCATCGCTGAGACGACAATGGTAAGCTCAATTACTCACAATCTCACTTTGTCAAACAGCTCGCCGCGCGGGGTTGTGTTTGTGTTCGTCACTTGTGTGTGTGTGTGTGTGTGTGTGTGTGTGTGCGTGCGTGGATGGTTGGGTGGTTAATGGAAAATGCCACATCTCGTCGCGGCTCCATTTCGACTTGGGTAATTTCGCCTTGAAAAATGCGATTAATTGAAGCGACGGCGGCGTTGCTGTGCGTCGCATCCAGAGTCTCATTTTTTACTTCCATTCAAAAATTAAAAGCCCCCCCCCCCCCCCCACACACACACACACACACACACACAGCGAGAGTGTTTGGAAGCGTCTCCGCCTCATTGAGCCTGTCGACCATTTCAAACACTTCATTTGAAAGAGCGCATCAACGCCGCGGCCATTTGCGGCGCTGCTGCCTTTCATGTTTGCAGGAGATGTAGGGAAGAGGTGTGTGTGTGTGTGTGTGTGTGTGTGTGTGTGTGTGTGTGTGTGTGGTGTTGGGGAATTTACACTTGTTCATTACACAGAAAATCCATTAGTGTTAATATGACTGAAGCATCAGCCTTCACACAGCAACAAGGCTGGGGATGCTGAGCCGCCGTGTGTGTGTGTGTGTGTTTGCACGTGTGTGTGACAGCAGAGGGTATGCTAACACCGTGACTGTTGTTAACAAACGAAGCACACTCGCAGCTCTGAGCGCCATAAAGCACACGCACCCTGAACGCATCTCCACCATCATACTGCTGCATAAACCTTCTGCAGGACCGCGGGCGCCATTCAAGATTCCACGTTCTCGATGGCGTTTCCTGGAGGAAGTCACCAAAATTACACTTCAGTTCAATTGAAGTCAGTCTGATGTGGCTTAGTCTGTAGTCTGTCGGTGGGAAAAACCAACTATCAGTGGACGTTTCCTACGTTTCAGCACCGGATAGATTCAAAAGTCGCCTCTTAGACACGAAAACACGAGTCCAGGCTGGAAAATACCCACATGATGCACAGAAACTTGTATCTTCACACAAGTTCAGTGACGTCTTCTGGAAAATAATCATTATAATTGTAATAATCAGCATCTGTCTTAATACGGCGGATAATAGCATGTTTGCAGGAACCCGCGCTAACACGCTGGGTGTCGGTGCCTTTAAAGGCTAAAAGGTTACGACGGATCTCCTGCTTTCTGTGTCTATGTGCAACAGAAACAAACCCAACAGTGATTTTGGTTCTGCTAATAAGTGCGATGTGTGTTTAAAGCCTGATATTAGGAGGAAATGGGATGTGTGCAGGTAAAGTTTGCAAGAGCAGAGGGAGGAAAGGAGGTGAAACAGAAGAATCAAAGGTGCAGAAAAGAAGCTAAAAGAGGGAAATGGGCAAAACTGTAGAGGAACGGAGGATATCCTGAGCTGAACCCTCAGCACGTGCACAGATATCGCTCTGCGCTGACACCGCCGGCCGCCGCTGACCCCCGTCATGCAGAACAAATTCCAGATTTTCACTCCTGCAGAGTCCGAATCGATCCTTGTCAAAGCCGAGGGGGGAGGGAGAGATGGAGTGGCAGCTAATAATAAAAAAGCGATGGTATCAAGCAGAGAGAGAGAAGATGAAGAGGGAGATAGGACGAAGGTGAGGCACCAACACCTTTATCAGACCTGCTGCACGTCCTGCTCAGCTCCTGCTCCGCTGGCTTGAAGTGATCTGACAGGAAACGGCAGCAGAGGGGATGAGATGCCGGTTTTAGCTGAGCTTGGGACAAAGGTTTGTGTTCCTGGCCCCCAGAGGATGAACCCTGGTGACTTTGGTGATCCCCACGTCTTGTCCCGACTCTCATGATCCCTGGACTTTACTCCTGGTGTCGCAGTGTTTCAGCTAGCTTCAGCTCTACTTCGTGTTTGCTAATTTTCATTTTCACGTTTGCGAAGCGGTGTTAGCATGCTAAAATGCTAATTCACGCATTTAAAACATCAGCTCTTGAAGGCAGACACCTGCAAAAGTCAAATCAGCCTTCCTGTTTAGTGCTAATTAGCAAATGCTAGCATGCTAAGGTGCGACACAACATGGTGAACATGGTAAACACTTCACCTGCTTTGCATCATCATTTTAAGCATGTTAGCGTGCTAACGCTAGCATCTAGCGCAATGCACTGCAGGGCCTAAACAGAGCATCCAGTCAGCGCCGCTCACAATCCTGACTCGTGAAATTAAAGCAGATTTTCAGATGAATCCAGAGTTGTTAATCCGTTAGCATGGCTGTGTGCTGCAGCTGTTGTCTGTGTTCGTCCTGAATAGCATCTGATTTCCACATTTTTCTGGAGCTGTTCCTCATCTGAATTCATAATCACAGACTGTTTGAGGACTCGCACCATTGTTGGGGGGAAAACATGAATTTTGACTGTGTAAATAAAATTGAATTGTCAGAGCTCGGGATGTTGTTTGAGCTGCTCGCAGCCGGTCAGACGGAAACAACACGTCAATCAAGCGCTGAACCTCTGGACGCTGAGGCTGCCATCGCCCGCTGAAGACTGCAGTCAGTGTTCCTGCTCTAATCTCTCAGACGGTGGATTAAAAACCAAAGCAAAGTGCTGAAATAATTGGATTTATCAGGTTTTATCAAACCAGTAAATCCATTTTAAAGCTCCAGAGGCGACGCAGAGCCAACAGGAAGCTGAGGGACGCCGTCGCCGTGCAGTGACGGTGGTGTGTAGCTCTCGCTTTGAGCTCGGACTACAGTATCCCTCCATCTTCAACACACACACACACACACACACACACACACACACACACACAGTGCTGCTGGGGCCGGAGCACAGTGATAGATGGAGTCGGTAGAATGGCGCAGTGCGTGTTGAAGTCCCGGCGGTACACGGCTTTATTCCTGTTTCAGCGCTCTCCCCGCTCGCTTGCTCACTCACTCTCTCTCACACTCACACACACACTCACACGCACACACGCACACACACACTCACACACAGACACGCAACCCCTTGTCTCACCCTTCATCCCTTTCTTCCTCCCCCGTTTCTTCTCCTTCTGAGATCACACATGTACCAACAGCAGCCTCGTTCACTTCAGGCCTGTCTTTCTGTGAAACACACACACACACACACACACACACACACACACACACAGATCACAGTGACAGCATTAAGACATCCACTGGGCCCTTCACTGTGCATTTTATTGATTTCTTTCCATTTTTCATGCAGTTTCCCCCCAAAAATCAGAATAAATGTAGAGAACTTGGACTCATCGACACGAAACTCACTCAGAAAATGTTTTTTATTAACTTCCTGTTTAATAATCAGGTATCTTATTATTTTTAATAATAACACAAGTGCTTTTTATTACATCTTCATAATCTAAGGTCGGTAGCACACAGGCTGCACCTCTCTCACCTCAGAAACCTCGATCACGTCATCTCCCTTTGTCTCTCCACCCTGTCTCTCCCACACACACTCATTCACTCTCACACTCTCCATTTGCAGCCCCATGAACAGGCTTCACTGTGTGTGTGTGTGTGTGTGTGTGTGTGTGTGTGTAAAAGCAGCAGTGACGTCTCCTGGTCTGTATCTAGCCCTCCTAGTCTTAGTCTTGGTACTAACTTGGTCTCTGTTGATTTCAATGTCGGCCTAGTCTCAGAAGAGAGAGACACCTTGTGCGGTGATACTCTGCTCCCTGGAGCTCGCTTGAGGAAGCTGACAGAGCATCATCTGCAGCTGTGCATTGACCATCAAGATTCAGGATGTTGCTTTGAAATGTCCAGCAGCTCGCTGCCTTCTCCTCCCCCGATGTCCCCAAAAGCATCATTTTCCAGTTTGGGTTCATCGCTTTGAGTCTTTTTAGGTTGCAATGTGAAGGCAAACCAGGTGTAATTGCGTCAGTTGAGCGGTCAAACCTGTCATTTATCAACATCACCTCCAGACCCAGGGAGAGGTTTCCTGTTGTAAACTGATGTGACATCCCACGGGGCTGCTGCTGCTGCTGCTGCTGCTGCTGCTGCTGCTGCTGCTGCTGCTGCTGCTGCTGCTGCTGCTGCTTATTTTGCGGCCACACAGTGGAAACAGCGTCCTCCCCTCTCCGTGTGCAGTGTTGTCTGAGCAGAGCAGATGTGCTGCCATAATGCCTGAGCCTCCGTAACCTCCTACCTCCTCTTCCTACCTGAGCGGCATCCAGGGAGCCGGCAGGATGTTATGACAGGCGTGGAATTAGAGTATGGCTGCTGCTGTTTCTCCACAGTTTCTGTGTTGCTGTCGGAGGAAAGAGAAGAAGAGGAAGAGGAAGGAGGAGGAGGAAGATTGCAGTCTTTCATGCGTGGTTTACTGCCTGAGTTTAATACATGCTGAAATGACTTTGGTATTGTGTAAGTACAGCATTTCCTCTGCTAATGGTTTCATAGCAGCGTGGCGGTGGTGGATGGTAATTTCAGGGTAGCATTTAACAGTCCAGCGGCCCGATGTCGGGATATGAAACCGTGCGTATGAGCCCACAGACGTCACAGGAGTCCCACTTTTGACTGCGCATATGCTGACAGCACCTTTCCTGTGTGTTTATACGGCGTGTTTTAATAACCCTGGGATTAGTCATCCGATCAATCCAGTTCCATATATCGTTCCCTGAAATCATCATCAGCTCCCATCCTCAAATGACTCTCCCCTCATTTGAACCTCGGAGCGCGGCACCATCCGTCCACCCCGTCTCTGTGAAGCACTGAATGTGCATCCGTCTGCAGCCACCAGGAGCCTCCGACCTATGAAGCCTGTCAGGTTTTATGGACCAGAAGACGTGCAGTTTGTGATGTGAATGTAGCTGGAAAGATGCAAAACCAGTGTGTGAATTAAAGGAAATCTGCAAATCAAATACTAAAACCGTCCGTGCTGACAGGAAATCTGATTTAAAACAAGCGACGGCACATTTCAAAAGACCTGTTCTGTCTGATTTCACAGTCACATTTCTATAGATTTATACTTTAACAGTTAAAATAAGAGTAAAAATGTAAAAACACAACAGCAGACTCTGGTGATTTATGTGGATGTGCCTCCAATTTGTATTTAATTTAGAGACATTTAAATCCTTTTGATTTGCATTTTTAATGTTTGCATGCAGTCTTTCTTTTTAATGCCCAAGATGGAGCCCTTTGAATTTTATTTTATTTTGTCTGATCAAAAATTAACCGGAGCCTGTGCAAGAAACCTCATATTACATCAAACCAAGGCAACTACAGCGATTAAAAATAGAATTAGGGGTTCATAAAAAAGGTTAATTGCCGACCTTTCCTCCTGCACTCATCGCTGGAGGGGCGTTTCAGGAATTACAATCACAGGATCCCTGGCTGAAAAACATTTACAGTTGAGGGAACAAACCACAGCAATCGATGGAGGAGTGAATCATTGAATTTACAGGCTTTAACAATTAAAAATCAGTTTATGAGACGCTGCTACAGGAGCTGAAACAACTTGTGTCTTTAGAGATTTACTCTGAGAGATGAGAGGTGCACGTCTGAAACGGCGTTGGTGGTGAATACCGGACGAGCTGCAGAACAATTAGCTCTGTGAAGCGTCCGCCGGGCTCATAGCTGTGTTTATCTCCACCCAGGCCGCTTCCACCTCCGACTTTCGCTCTTTCTGAGCCGGCGTGATTATGACTGGTGATCCTGGAGTGGGCTCCCACCTCTCCTCTGTTCCCTCGCTCACTCTCTCTCCGTCGACAGACGCTCCGCTCTCGTCCCCGGCTCGGCTTATTTATCATATTCTCGAGCAGAAGAAAAGGCGGCTCATTCACGAAAGGTCAAGCTCATTTGTTTCATGTGAGATATTCAGTCCAGTAAACAGGGCGAAGCGGCGGGCGGGGGGCTCACCGCGGCTGATTGCCATGTGACTGTATTTCACACATGCAGCACCGTGGCTGATTCCTGTTTAAATGCCACCCGCTGGGGCCGCTGGCGTGGCCGTACATCGATGCATTTCTGCCACGCCACGCAGCTTAATGACGGCTCCGGTCTGGCCGCAGCGGCCGAGCTCCATATTCTGAGAATAATTGACAATTAGGGGGATGGAGGAGCGCGTTAAAATGCCACCCCACGCCGAATAAAGACACTCCGTCTCTGATTGTGGAGCCGGGAGCGGAGAACGGGCGGCGGCGGTGACGCAGTACAGCTCTGAGGGAGCAACAGTTAATATCTTCCCGCCGCATCGATTCTTAATTCCAGCCGTAACCCAACTGAAGCTCCGTCCCTCAAAAACAACCTTCTGAAGAAGGACGAGACAAAGCGTCTGCTCAAACGCATCAGCAAGAACAGTGTGTATGAATCCGAGGTTGTTGTTTTAAAGGTTTTGGAGCAGATGAAATGAAGTCGGTGAGGAGTAGCTCCACGCCGCAGCCCGATCGGACCTTTTTAAAGGAGGAGGATGAAGAATCCGTGACTCTGCTTTGATTTCTGAGAAGTTTCCTCACCGCGACCTTTTCCTCAAGTGGTTTTCGATGACTAAACAAAACCCCGCCGTTAACCCGCAGAGGCTGACTGATCGCCCTTAAAACATTTAAGTAATTGATAACGGAGAAACTCGTTTGTTTGAGTGAAACCGATTTAAATGCTAATAGATTAGAGTTCAATAGACTAAAAAGCCCAATTATCTGTACTTAAAGTCTGCAGGAGAGTCAACTTTTCTCCCCAGCTCAGCGTTTACAGTCACAGTTAAATTGTGTCCGATTCGCTAATGAAATGCAGAATGCATTATATTTATTAAACCTGCATTGAAAATATCATCACAAAAACATTATTTGATGTTGAAATATACATAAAAAACTGCTGATACTGAAACAAATGCTAAAAGAAAACCGAGGCCGGACTCAGATCAGTGAAGATCAGCAGCGTTTGATCGCCGTCTTGCTCGTGCAGTAAAGACGAGGTTTGTTTATGCTTAAATTTGCCATTTTGCACCATTCAGAATAAAAGACACAGGCTTTTTTTTCACTAAACATTATATTTCCACTCATTTATTTTAATTAACTGCAGCACGAGTCATGATTTAAGCATTCCTTGATGTGAGACGTTAGCGCCGGTGTGAAGCAGGTGTCTTTTCTGCTAAAAATCAGTTTTCAGCATCTCCATCAGTGCAGTTTTGATCACATCCCTCTGATATTTCTGTTCCAGTGCCGGCAGGACTCAGTGTTCAGTATCATACAAGATGATTTATGCTTGTGGCAGATTACAATGGATTTAGGAGAGTAAGTAAGCATTCACGAGGACTTAAAGTGCAGCAACAACAACCCGCGGCCACGCGCTCGTGTTGGAGTAACGAGGCAAAAGGGATAAAGTCTTTCAAAAAGAACTTATTTGAATCAACTTCAGAACGAAAAGCCAGGAGGAGCGCTCGCTGTTATCTCCTCTGTGAAGACTGGAGGACGTACATCGAGCTCACGCCGCCTCGTCTTTGAACAGCTTTCTATCTTCTGTTCATCTGCCCCTCTGACTGCGCCCCCCATGTATCTCTCCATCCCCCTGTGTAAGACTAAAGAGGCAGCAGCAGCTCAGTGACCTTCAGCTGCCTCCGAGCTTCGTACCAACTCTCTGCGCACCATCCCTCTGCCTGTCCACCTCTTTTCCTGGCAACTTCCTGTCTGTACTGTGCTTCCACTGTTCTGTTTTGTAAAAATAACCATTGCATTGCAAAAAAAAAGGGGATTGCATCAATCAAAGAGCAGCGAACACGAGCCTCCAAGAGCGAACAGGAAGCAAAGGAGCAGAGACTAAAAAGAGCTAAAGGCCGGGTCGGCTGTCGAGGCTGGAGGAGGATCTCGGATGTGGCTCGAGGCCACAGCTCGCCGTGATCAGTAAAATCTCCTGCTTTCACATAAAGGAGAAAATGACATACGGATGAAGACCCATAACCACCTGCTCATCCATCCGCAAAACCCTGTCCATCACTCCATGTCCACAGCTGCCTGTATCCGTCGAGCCGCTCCTCCGTGTGGAGCTGCAGCGTCTTGAGTCAGCAGCGAGCGCGGCGACCCGTGACCAACCCTTCTTTCTTCCCTTCTCTCCTCTCTCCCTGTCTTTTTTTAAAGGGATCAACTCCCCGCGGATTCGTTTTACATCCTTTTTGTCCGACGTGTTCCTGCGATTTCAGCTTTATCACTTTCGCTGTTACGTTGTGATTTAATTTCTCTGCTCAGTCAGTCTCCACCCGACCCGCCTGCTGCAGACAGACTCTGGCCCTGCAGAGGATGCATCTGAGCTGGCCGTGCATGGACAGAGCAGCAGAGGTGACAGTGGTTGCATGATATTGAACACTGGTCACTTGTGTGGCTGTGGTGAGGAGGTGGATGAATGGAACATCAGCCATGTGTTTATCACTGCTACCATGGCAACAAATGTCACCTGAGTATGGATCTGCTCTCCGCAGACGTGAACTGGAGGGACTGGTGTCACCTGCACACAAAGTTGGAGTTTGCCGTATGCACTGCGCGCTGTTTTAAAGTGTTGTTTATACAAAGATACAGAGGAGCCGGCCGCTGTTGGTGTGGTTATTGAATATTTAAAGAAATGCATTGAGCTGTTGCTCCTTTAAAGCTCCTCAGACAGACTCGGAGACTGATTTGTTAAACTGTTTGAAAAGGCTTTCGCAGGTTGTGACGGTTCAATCCGACTCTCAGGAGCGCTCCGGAGAACCACACACCTGTAGAGGGTTCTTCTGTTTGCATTTGCTCCGTCAATAAGAGCACTGAAGTGATTTAAGCCTGCCGGTGTTGGCAGAGCAACATCGAACAAGCCTGTTCTTCACTGGGCATCAACCCTTTGTCTATGTTGTGTTTAATTTCGTTTACTGCAGTTTTTAGATGTTACTGGGACTGCGCTCCCTCCTGTGTCCAACCAATGAGCAAACACATTTATTTAAAAGGTTCCTCAAAATAAGCTTCTAAGATCTACAATCGTTCCCGGTTCTTGTTGAACTATGAAAAGCATCCTCAAAGCACCTCAACCCACAGGAAGAACATGGAGATGAGGTTATTTCGCGGCCTTGCGTAGAGCGAAATGGGTTTTGGTGTTTGCAGCTGCGTCGTGCTTCAGAGACGAGGTCGTTTTGGGTAGGTGCTCGTGTGAAACTTTGGAAAGTCTCAAACCTTTTTCAAAACAGTTTGAACTGAACAGCAGTTTGAAGGTGGATGCTCCAAAAATGATGATGATGATGGGAAATTACTGACGCACGATAAAAAAGTTAGTGAAAATGAAAGGAAGCTGTCAGAGCGCGGCGCTGATTGCAGCTTGTCGTCAGCACTAAGTGTGTGATCGTCCATCCGTCCGACCGCAGCTGCAGAACGGATGCAGATGTAGATGCATCTCTCTCTCTCTTTAACGTCTCCGTACCTCCTCTTCCTGTTTCCTCTCAGGACTACAGAGTGAACATCTTCCTGAGGCAGCAGTGGAACGACCCCCGGCTGGCCTACAGCGAGTACCCCGACGACTCGCTGGACCTCGACCCCTCCATGTTGGACTCCATCTGGAAACCTGACTTGTTCTTCGCCAACGAGAAGGGCGCCAACTTCCACGAGGTCACCACCGACAACAAGCTGCTACGCATCTCTAAAAACGGCAACGTGCTGTACAGCATACGGTGAGTGGAGGAGGTGTGAGACAATAAGCTGGTCTCAACACAGATTACTGCAGCACGGGTGCATCTAAAAGCTGCAGTTCAGCTGGTTTATTAAGTAAATGCAAACACCACATCGGAACAAGCACAGCGTCTTTTTCCAGCCTCAGGACAGGAAAGACCTTCTGATCATGTAGATTTTAGTATTATATTATATATTATTATATATTAAGTGCTGGAAATAGACATTCGTCCCTGGGACACATCAACACCAACTTTATATTTGGAAAATCATGTTTTTGAGACACGCAGGTGGTCGATCCGTCGGCCTCAGCTGTGCATCAGTGTTTGGTGCTAATTAGCAAATGTTAGCATGCTAGCACACCAACTTAAGATCATGCATCAGCAGGTTAGCATGCTGATATTAGCATTTAGCTCAGAGCACGCCTGTGGCTTTTTATCAAAAATAACCAGATTTTTTCTAACAGTTGTTCATTTTTGTACCTAACGATTGAATTAGTTGTTGGCGTCCGTCTAAACCAAGTTCTTCAGAAAACACCTTCTCATCGTCTCTAACCCTGGATGTCTAAAAAAACACAGATATTTCCACAGATATCTGTTTTTCTCTGCTGAAAAGCAATCCCTGCAACTAAAACGCAGGATTTTAGAACATTAGTGCAATGTGACGACCTATAAAACGACCATTTCGAAGGACACACGACCTTTCCTCCCCCCTCTTCTGCCATGACTCACAGCTTTTTTCTATTACTGACACAAGTTTGGAGGTTATATTGAAACAATCCGTTATAAATCCATGATGGGAGACAGAAAGTGACTCTCCTGCTCCGGCTTCCTGTTTATTGCGTTCCAGGGGCCTTCATCCTCGGCTCTCATTGCGTCAAAGTTGGAGGTTTTTATTTCCTCCACAGCTCCACCACCCCTCCCCAACCCCTCCTCCCCATTTTTTGTATCTCCAAGACATCCCATTCAAGGCTGTCAGAGTTATAGCCACCTCGCGCCGCCGAAACCTTTTAGCCTGCCGGTGTCCCCTCCCCCTCCTCCTCCTCGCTTTTATTGCCTCAGCTCAGGGGCGAATGAGAAAGCGGCGCCACAGCCTTGGTAATCTGCTCGGCCTGTTAGTATTCCAGCAGCGAGCCTGATCCGTTATCAGCCTCAGTTTTCACCTTCATGTCCAGCAGGAGGAGGAGCGAGATTGGCCCTTTTATAAATATCGTCAGAGCAGAGATGAACCCGGCGCTCGGCCTCTGTCGCTCCCATTTTTTAACTTGACACCATCTGAATGAACCGTCCGTTGATCAGCTCGATCTCGATGAGTCAGCCCGGGATATTAAACCGTCCCGAGGAGGGGGGGGGGTCTTGTAAATGTTGTTTACTCTGTTTTTTGATGTTTATCGCTCAGCGGCGGAGGAGTCAGGACCGATGGCCGCGTCTCCTCCGTGATGAAAGTGAACTTCTCCAGATTGGCCGATCGGTCCAATCTCCCGCTGTACTTCAAAAGAAAACCGATACGCGGTCCCGTTCGTGCTCGCCGGGCGCCACGTCAAAAGGAGAATCCATGATGCCTCAATTTCAAGAGTCCTGTTACAAAACGCATCGTGTAATTTTGGAAAAAGAAAGCAACGAAGGGCCGTGGCGTTCGTCTGTCGTCACCAGTCATGGAGAACTAACAGTTTAGTTTAATTCTGACTTTATTAGTTTGTCTTGCAGGAATTAAACACAACCGGAAACATAAAAAAACGACTTCCATGTGTAGCCAGAAGCAAAATCCTCAAAGCATGATGGGAACTGTGCTCCCTAAACATCATAATCCTGCAAACAGAAGTAATGAATAGTCTTTTTTCCCGCATGAAACTTTGCATCAGAGTTATTACTGTCCTGCTTTTCCCTGTAATCCCACAAAAGCACAGAGTTGAAGGTTCAGCTCCCGGTGGGAGCCCTGGGGTTAGAGAGCAAGGCACCACCTCCGTCAGCGTCACGCCGCAGCAGGCGGAGCAACCACAGAGCTGAAGCTTCTCTCTGAGAAAGTGGGACATCTGTGGAGGCTGCGTCGTGTGTAATACATATTCAGCATCCTGTCAGGGACTTGTAACAATGTGCAGACGCCGCAAACTTTATGTGGTACATCAGGCCGACTGGACGTGTGTGTGTGTGTGTGTAGCGGCGGCTGTCCTGTTGGAGCCGAGCATAAGGACTCGGTGTGTGCAGCGAACACGCGACACCCCGCTGACAGCTGGAGCTCTGCAGGAGATGAAGCTGGAGCTGGAGTTCAGTTCGTTACCACGACGTGTCGTCAAGCAGCCGGCGTACACTTAATTAGAGCGCCCAAGGACCTGATCACTTCCTGTGTGAAGTCACCTGTTATAAAATGATGTTTTTAAGATGCACAATCAATAATATTCAGTAACATTCAGGATCAAAGTTCATTCTTAACGTTACAAACAGCAGTAAAGACAAACATCTGCACACATGGTGCATTCAGTTCCTGTTCTGGAGCTTTCAGTCGTATCCCATGGTCTTCTGTCATATACAAAGTTTGCAGATCATTTATTGTGACTGAAAGCTCCAGAACAGCCACTAAATGGACCTTGCTGTGAGATTCTTGTGTTGCTGCATCTGTTTTCCTGTAGTTATTGACTCATTACAGGCTGCACCGCCTGCTGACAACGTGAAAATGAATGGATTGACACTGGAAATCATGGTGTGTTGCATATCTTGGTTGATTTTATTTTGAAAAGACAGATGATTGCATCCTCTGCAGAGTCCCTGAGTTTGGCCAAACGGCTCCAAGAAGGCAACCAACAGTAAATACTGAGAGCGGAGCAGTGACGGCGCCTGAGAGCGGGTTTTATTTTGTAAAACGGCAGATAAATCTCATTTTAGAACCAAAAGTCTTTAATTTCAGTAATGCATCATATCAGTAATGGAATAGTTTTCCCATTAATTTCTGGGAAAAGTTGAATACGTTCCCGCCGTGTGACAGCGGTAATTAATTTCGGTGCCTGAGACTCGGAGAGCGAACGTGTCACCGGGACGCGGCGGCGGCGGCGGCTGCCCCGGACGTTTTAATTTGCAGAGTTTCACGGATCGGCCTTGCATGAAACGAGATTCATTCCCATGTGACTGCGCGGCCGCTCAGCTACAGGTCTCCATCCTGTTAGTCCTCCAGCAGAGAAGAAGATGTGCAGACGAGGCTTTTCCAGCTTCGACAGATCCACCGTTTTTGATTGGACGAGGATCCCTCTCAGTGCTCATACAGACACTTCCTGCTCACTGCAGCTTTAAGCATCGACACAGAGGGAGATGCTGCATTTGTTGGGGACTATTTTCAGCGGTGGATTAATCCACAGTAGTTGTTCTAGCGATGTTTTGTGGCAGGAAGAGGGTAAATCAGGCTTTTGATTCGCTTAAAGTTCATTGTTGTCAGTCTGTTGACAATCAGGTGAATTTAAGCAGATTTATATTTTAATTGTTTCCTTTATAAACTATTAAAAAGGCAAAAGTCAGTTTAGAGCAAACCTGTGACATATTGTTGATAAATTACTTAAAACATAGTAAAAACATATTTTATATTTTACATACTACCTGTTAAATTGTACTTGTATCATTGATGCATTTATTATTTCATTAAATTGAGTTTTACATGTAAACTCCTGCACTTTCTGTGAATTCTGCCTCTTTTCCTGGTTTTTGCAAACAACTCTCTCAATGTAAGCATGAAATTAGATGCTTACACGATGTAAACGGCTGCTAATGGCGCCGGCGGGTGGTTAATTTAAGCTGTTGGTGCGCTTTTCACATATCGGTCTGTCCAACAAAGGCGGATAAACTGATTTTGAAGAATAAAGAAACATCGTTATCGATTTCAAACACGTCTCTGATCTGCTGCTGTTCAGTTCGTTGGCCTGTCGCTGGCTCGTTTGAGCAACACTGATAAAGCTGCGGATAATCCTCTTAGTGCTAAGTGATGCTAAGTGTGTGTGTGTGTGTGTGTGTGTGTGTGCATGCATGTGTGTGTGTGTGTGTGTGTGTGTTTGCAGAATAACACTGGTACTGGCCTGTCCCATGGATCTGAAGAACTTCCCTATGGACGTCCAGACGTGCATCATGCAGCTGGAGAGCTGTGAGTAACACACACACACACACACACACACACAGAGTCAGGGGCTCATGGAGAGCATCGGTCGATCAGTCAGTCACCGAGCAGCTGGCAGAGCGGGCGAGAGAGATGATATAGATTTCTCTGCGGCCTTTTCATCTTCGACCAGACGTGAGGGGAATCACAGAAACCGGAGGCGCAGTTCAAAGAGCGCTGCACTTCTGCACGACCGAGAACCAAAGAGGGAACAACAGGAAGCTCAGGGGCGACACGCTGATGCTCGGCGTCCGCTCTGGTGTTAAAGAAGCTGCAGACACTGAAAAAGCTCCACAGAGTCGTGTCGGACTCAGACGGTCGCCGCTGTAACCCACAGCGTTAGTTTCAGCCAGGCTGTGAGCGCACTGGTCACACTGTCATCAGATAAAAGCAGGCAAATGAAAATATATTGAAATTTAATAAAGTAAATGCACTGAACACTGAACACAATATATAAACTGTATATTTATATTATTGGGTTATAATTAGAGATGCATTCGTGTGTGCGTCGCTGTAATGTTGCAGCTAAATGTGGAGCAGGTTGTAATCCATCATCATTTATCAGCTGATTATACTCTTCATTATATTATAAATACATATAAATCTGCAAAATGGCTGTTAGCTGTGGCTGTCAGACAGATGGAGGTGAGTAAAGAGGTAAAGTAAAATCAGACTTGAGTAAATCTACTCAGTTGCTTTCGGCTGCAATCCGATGACATTTGAGACTGTAGGTAGAACAGGAAGCGGCGATTCGACAGCGTTTTATTGGTTACTGACAGGACGAACGCCGCGGTCGCCGAGACAGACGCAGGAAGTCGTCCGCCTGAGTTTATTCTGCAAACTGACAGGTTTTATTTCGCAGATTCGGATTCATTCGACGCGAGATACGTCGTTCTTCTGTCTTGTTTTGCTGTCCCTCCACGTTTCTCTTCTGTCTGTTTTGTTTCTATGTTCCTGCATTACTTCCTGTTCCTCCTTTCTGCCTTTTCCAAGATGATTCCTTCACTTGTTTCCTTGTTCCTTCAATCCTCCTTTACTCCTTTGTTGCTTCTGTTTTTTATTTTACTGTTTCTATTTCCTTCCACCTTTCCTTTCCTCTGGTTCCTCCTTCCTTATTTCCTCCATTTCCTTCTCAAACTAATGAGGAAACGTGACAAACGTCTCATCTGGAGTTAATGTTGGTTCTTCTGCTTCCTTCAAACACCTTTTCCTGCTGGAATGAGTTACAGAGTCGGTAGAGACAGATAACAGAATCGGTCCATTAACCCCCCAAACCCCTGCAGGGGGCCGGACCTCTCACTGGGTGAACCTGCACCCAGACCAGACACAGAAAGATCAGCGTGGTCCTCGGGGGGGGCGTGAAATCAGTGACCCACACGGCGATGAAGCAGCCTCACCTCCTGCTCCCTGCTCTGTCTCTCTCTCCTGCAGTCGGCTACACCATGAACGACCTCATATTCGAGTGGGACGAGAAAGGAGCCGTGCAGGTGGCCGACGGCCTGACGCTACCTCAGTTCATACTCAAAGAGGAGAAGGACCTGCGCTACTGCACCAAACACTACAACACAGGTGAGACGGATCGTTTCAAACATCCAGTCCTGCAGCTCGCTATCCGTCCTCAGCGTCTGCAGCGTTATTATGGTCCTGTTCAGTCTCTGGCTGCAGTCGGTGACGGTTCAGGGAAGATCGCCGTCTGTCTTAGTGCAGAAAGAGTCAGCAGTGACCTCAGAAACAAGATTTTATATTGATATTTCACTAAAATCTGAACTACAGAACGATCTCTCACTCCTAAATCAAAATCCCTTTAAGCTTGTTTTTAGGAAATCTGCATAAAATGTGCAGCTTAATTTTGTGATTTCCAGAATAAAAGTCTGAGGCTTTATGATTTAAAACGTCGGGGTTTAGTTTGGTTTGAAACATTTTCTTGAAATAATCTGATTTTTAAAATAAATATTTAAAGTATTTCAGCTGCGGGCTCTTTAAAAATACATATTGTGGTTTATAACCTGGTGCTTTTATTCTGAAATCAAAACATCAAACTGTAATAAACATCACACCCATCATTAGATTTAGACTCTCCAGCCCTTGTTGTTTTGCGTGTGTGTGCATGTGTGTGTGCGTGTGTGTGTGTGTGTGTGCGTGTGTGTGCGTGCAGCAGGCTGATTAGTTCAGATTCAGAGCCATCACTCACACAGAGGTTGACGTCTGCTGTCACCGCGGAGGAGATGAACGATCAACCTCCAGACAGAAAGCCTTGACACGACTGGGCACCGCTGCACACACACACACACACACACACACACACAGATGCACGCACAGCAGAGACAATGGAGTGATAATCCACAGCTTTGCTGCATTAATACATGCAAGTCTGTTTCCTCTCACATCATGCATCACTCCCACTTCCTTATATGGTATTTCCTGTTTGACTGACTGAACCTGCCCTGAATGACAAACATTAAACTGATGCGTTCATCGTTTGCGCGTGACAATTAACATTATTATTAGAAAAGAAGAAGAACAGATTCAGACGTGTGGCTGCACTCCAGCACAGGTCAGCTGCTTTTGATTATTTGATTAAAAGCTTAATGAGGAGATTAGCACAATGTTAACGAAGTTGACTCGTTAGCTGGAATCCCTGAAATAACCCAGCAGGAGAATAATTACAAACACAGGAAAGACTCAAAATTTAATCTACTTTTGTCTTTTATTGGATTAAAAGTGTTTACTCCCAACACTAATTAAAGGTTGATTGGTTCGTTAGTGGTTGCTATGGACTTAGTTTGGGGGTCAACAGGAGCCAATCGGTGGGCAGTGTGCAGCGAGTCTCTTACAGCTGGATGTGGATCAGAGCGTCCAAAACTCTGAGCTAAAAGAGGCTAAAACGCCCTGCAGCGCTCCTGCAGGTTCGTCACACGTGATGAATCTGTCGTCACCATCACACACACACACACACACACACACACACACACCACCCCCTTGCTCTCTCCTGTTCCTTCATCTCTCTCTCTTTGCCTCTTTCTCATCTCATCTCTGGCCTATTGCTCTGCAGCCGTGCAGCACCTCTCTGAGTGTGTGCACGTACATTTGTGTGTGCGTGTGTGTGTTAGTTGTGCGTGGTTGAGCGTGCACATGCCTCGCTGCGTCCCAATCAAGCATTAAGAGGGAATTCAGGTGTCGTTTGGCCTCAGATTTATTAGCTGCAGTCTATTGTGACTCCCAGAGAGAGCGAGCATTTCCCTCTCTCTCTCTGACTGTTGTCTTTCTTTCCATCCCTCCATCCACCCATCCACACACACACACACACACACACACACACACACACAATACGAGCACACACACAGAAATAGCCCTGTTTGAAATACTAATTGTGCTTTCTGCTGCATTGCAGGGTGCTTTGTTTTCTGTCTGGTGGCGTGTGTGGAGTGTGTAGGGAGTGTGTGTTGAGTGTGTTGGGAGCTTGTTGGCGTGTGCTTAGTGTGTGCTTGGCGTGTTTTCAGAGTGTGTTCAGTGTGTGTTTGGTGTGTGTTCTGTGTGTGTGTGTGTGTGTGTGTGTGTGTGTGTGTGTGTGTGTGTGTGAGTGTGTGTGCGCGCAGGGCACCAACCTAAACTCAAATTAAACACACGAACACGCACTCGTCACATCTTTACATTCACTATGAATGAAATTACAGCATGGATTTAAAGGACACTGCAGCGTTCAACACAGTGCGTGCACACACACACACACAAAGAGACACACAGACACACACACACAGATGCACACACACACACACAAAGAGACACACAGAGACACACACACACACACACAGACGCACACACACAAAGAGACACACAGACACACACACACAGATGCACACACTGGGGCCCGGCTGAATAATTTCAATCTTCTTATCAGATGGAAAATATGGACAGCACTTAAAAGCTCTGAAGTGTATCACAGCTATAAATCAAGTCCGACTTCATCGACTCGCCTCCTCCTCCTCCTCCTCCTCGTCACCTCCTCACCTCCTCCCTGCTGCTGTCATTTTCTCCTTCCCTCTTTCTTCCTGTCCTCTCTTATCTCCTCCTCCTCATCCCTCTCTCCTCTCACCATCACCTTTCCTCCTCTCTTCCCTTGTTTCCTTGCTCCTCTCCTTTTCTCCTTCCTCCTCCTCCTCCTCCTCTCCAGTCTTTTAGGGTTAACTCTAATTGATGAGGCGGCCTTCCATTGATCTTCTTTGATTAAATGGATCGTCGGCCATCTTTCTCTCTGGCTCTCTTGTGGTTTATTATGAGGCCCGGCGCGCTCATTACATTACAGAGAGAGGAAGGGACATTTGTTACTGTTGCTGCTGTGCTGCAATGTAAATAAGACCTCTGCAGCAGCGCTAATTTAATTATCTTTGCTGCAGATTCTCCGTTTTGTTTTGTGCAGAAAATGCAGATTGTGTGTGTGTTTTACACAACGTAACACCCGAATATGTTTATGTTTTAAAAGAAACCTTTGATTTGAATCCAAACCTGCTCGGTGCAACATCAGATACTGATTTAATAATCTATTCAAGTGCAGTGCTAGCAAAGAGCGCCACCTACAGACAGTCCAACGTCACAGTGTTTGATTGGCAGGTGATCCTGAACTGGGCTCTTGTGTGTTGTAGTAAGAGGAGCAGGAGGTGGAGCGCACGCCTCCGAATCTCTCCACCCTGTTTCACAGCAACGTGCTGCGAGCGTAAACATCCAGTCTGTTTCTCTGCCCTCACGGCCCGCGCAAGGACTAACTGCGCTTCTGGCGCTGCTACAGCAGGCAGCTGCACGCTCAGCTGCAACAGCGCAGCGCATGTGCTGGCATGAAAAAGCCTAAAATTCAAGTTGTTCTTGATGCTGATATTTAACACAGGCATCAGCGTTACGCCGCATGGAAGGCTGTGCAGGAACATGTTTAGGAGCCGTTAACTGTATATGAAGACTGCAGTACAGCTCATAAGCCCCGCCCCCTGGTGTGTGGCTGCAGTACAGCTCATAAGCCCCGCCCCCTGGTGCCTGGCTGCAGTACAGCTCATAAGCCCCGCCCCCTGGTGTCTGGTTGCAGTACAGCTCATAAGCCCCGCCCCCTGGTGTCTGGCTGCAGTACAGTTCATAAGCCCCGCCCCCTGGTGCCTGGCTGCAGTACAGATCATAAGCCCCGCCCCTCTCCATGTCAGCAGATGGTTCCTGTCGTTTCAGTTCAACTGATCATTTCTCTGATCAGTTTGGTTTAATCAGTTATTGATGCTGTGAAATGAGGGGGTGATGATGTCATGACTGACAGCTCAGTGGGCGGGGCCTTGTTACAGCGGCTCCATGCCATCGGCCGTCTTTAAAGACACTTAGTGGTTGCAGCTAATGAGCATGAAGACGCCTTTTTCCTCTTTGAAACATCAGAAAAGATGCGAATAAAGGTTTTGCAGTAACAACTTCGCCATTTCCTGCCGCGTCATCACTCCTCCCACGGTGCCGCCTGTTCCTGTGAACCGCCTCTCAGACACTCTGCGACAGGCTGCGACTGCAACAAGTGACAGATCCCTGAAAACACACCTCCTGTTTGTTCTCTAACATTTATCGTGTTTGGTTTCAGAGCCGAGCGCCGGTGTCGCTCTGATTTCCCGCTCGTGGTTTCCCGCCCCGGCTTAGCGCCGGCGCTGAGGGAGGATGACATTTTGTCTCCGGGCTGTCAACTTTGCCTTCAGTCGCTCTGAGTTTCCCTCTCCGGCTTATCTCCTCCTCCTCGTCACTGAACTCTTCCCTCCTCTCTGTCCTCGCCGTCTCTCCGGATCGACCCTGCGTCTCTTTGTTTCCACCTGTTCTTCCCGGAGACGCGGCGGTGTCGGTGTTTAGATAATGACGATAACAGGGAGTTCAGAAAACACTCGTCACTCGCTGATGGAGCTGCACCGCCTCGGGGAAACTGATGAAAGCGCATTTTGCTTTTAAGTTCTTTAAACGTTATTTCTTTTTTCCTGGAATCAACCTCCTGATGAGACGTCCACGTTTGGAAAAACAGGACGCCTGCTGAGACAAAATGATCGGCTCCATGAGTTTATAACTGCTGCAGCTACAAACATCCTCATTACAGAAGAACGACCTTTCCTCTGGCTCTGTTTACTCAACATCAAAATAGATTTAAATAAAACGAAATTATTGGTTTTTTCTTACTTCAAATTCACTTTTTTTTTAAAATCAATCTTTAATTTATGGACAAACTGATCTCTTCCTGCACCAGAGTTTCTTGCCGTGTGAGTTCCTGCAGAGATTCATATGAAAATGAGCCGACTCGCTCCAGGTTTAGCTTCTGTTTCTTGTGGTTCTTCGTGTGCTTTGTTTACTGGCTCCTTCCCCTCGTTCATCTCTGTA
Organism: Datnioides undecimradiatus; assembly: GCA_008933995.1. NCBI lineage: Eukaryota > Metazoa > Chordata > Actinopteri > Lobotiformes > Datnioididae > Datnioides > Datnioides undecimradiatus. The sequence goes on along the minus strand of WARS01000043.1, from coordinate 5,145,761 downwards.
AAATCAACATGCAACAAACTCAAAATGTCTTTGCTCCTCCTCCTCCAGGTAAGTTCACCTGCATCGAGGCTCGTTTCCACCTGGAGCGTCAGATGGGCTACTACCTGATCCAGATGTACATCCCCTCGCTGCTCATCGTCATCCTGTCCTGGGTTTCCTTCTGGATCAACATGGACGCTGCGCCCGCCCGGGTCGGTCTGGGTATCACCACTGTGCTGACCATGACCACGCAGAGCTCTGGTTCCAGAGCCTCCCTGCCCAAGGTGAGGACGCATCAAACGCACCTCTGCTACCAGAGTCAGTGTAAAGCCTCAAATCATCGGCCGGTGACTCAGCAGTGTGTCGTTGCAGAGACAGTTAGTCTGGCTGAACCGTTAGAAGCTCTGCTCTGCTCCTGATGCCTGCAGGAAGCAGCTGTGACTCAAGTCAAACACCTGACACTGAAACATGACAGTTAGACGCTGGAACACAGAAACAACGCTCGGCAGGTTTTAAAACCAATGTGTTGCAAAACGAACTGAATCTTCAGAAAATCAGGGAAACACGAAGCAGATTGATGCTTGTTTTGATGCACAGCCGCCGTCTGGTTATTGGGAGTTGGTCCATTGAGATAAGCAGCAGTTTGCACCAACTCTCCAGCTGGAAAAGGCACCAAACTACTGCAGAGGAGGAGGTGCAACATGGGCGAGGTTCAGATTATTAAAAGAAATGAATAAAATACGACATTTTATCTGTTTTAATGTATTAATGTGAAGGAGGTGACATCAGATTTAACGTTTCCATCAACATATAAACCCAACTGCAGCCATGTTGACACACATCACACCCTCCTGTCGTTTACATCAACCACACTGATTGATTGACCAAAAATGGGGAATACTCTTTATTTTATAAAGGACTTAACTGATGATGATGAAGCACTTTGTCCCTTCTTTCCATGCAAATAGCCAAAACAGCATTTTAAATTAAAATTACAGCAAACACATACATAAATATGTAAACGGACAGAGCAAAGGAAGGAAAGGAAAGGAAAGGAAAGGAAAGAAAGGAAAGGAAAGGAAAGGAAAGAAAGGAAAGGAAAGGAAAGAAAGGAAAGGAAAGGAAAGGAAAGGACAAAGAGTGTTTGAAAGGACAGAAAACATTGTTTCTACTGAAAGATGCAAGTTTCAGCGGAGGCAGAAGGGAGGCAGACGGATGGAGGGATGAGAGAGGAATGAAGACGAGACGTTTAAGGGAAGTTCAAGGAAACAAAGACGGGAAAAACAAGTTTTCATATAAAAACCGAGAGAAATCTGGTCCTGTGGGGGATTTTCAGATTAAAGCAGGGAAAAAAACACGGTCAGACTTTTGCGTGAGCCGGTAGGATTGTATAATTATGTCCAGGGAAGCTGTAATCCCCCCAACACACACACACACACACACGCACACACACACACACACACGCACACACACACACACACACACACACTGTTTGTTGACATTAGGTGCTTCATGCGCTCTAAAAATTGAACAAGTGAACCGTGATTCCTCTGCAGTTCAGCTGTCACAATAATGATCACACAGCACAGCTGAGCTTAGGTGGGCATACTGCTCACACACACACACACACACACACACAAGTACATCTGTGTGTGTGTGATTGATAGCGGACACACACTCCTGAACACACGGCTCTTTTCACATGCCACAGAGGACGGCTGCACCGCGTCAGGCGAGGCAAGGGAGGAGATGAGGGGAGGAGACAAGGAAAGGAGGCATAGGTGGAGGAGGAGAGGAAGTATTTGATATTTGTCTGAATTATTCAGCACAGCAGGCGGCGAACACGAGGCCGTGGTATGTAAATACACACACGGGCAGGTAACTCACCAGAAAATGCTGTTGGATGCAGGTCGACAAAAATGTAAACAGGTGCAGGAAACACACGCCGTCGGCAACACGAGGCTGCACGCCAACGCCGCTGCAGGACGGCGGTCAGCACGCCAACAGAGCCGCTGATTCAAACCCAGAGAAACACTGAATAAAGCAGTTCCACCTTAAAAACCACTGTTTCTCCCACGCTGTCGGCCGCACACGGGACGTCCTGGAGGGGCGGCGAGCCGAGCTGCTGCTAACGTTTGCTCAGCTTGTTTCTCTGATAACTTCAGATCCAGACGTCCGACGACTGAAATCCTTCATCTGCTTCAGATACAGAGTTAAAAACAAGCAGCGGCTGAAAAGAGGAGCACAGAAATGTGTCTTACAGCTGATCCAGAGTCAGTTTATCAAGCTGCCGACACACAGAAATGTGTCTTACAGCTGATCCAGAGTCAGTTTATCAAGCTGCTGACACACAGAAATGTGTCTTACAGCTGATCCAGAGTCAGTTTATCAAGCTGCTGACACACAGAAATGTGTCTTACAGCTGATCCAGAGTCAGTTCATGAAGCTGCTGACACACAGACACAGCACTGGCACATGCACAGAGAGGAGACGAGTCACAGAGTCTGATGAAACACTGAGATCATGGAGGAACAACAGCTCAGGAACATGTTTGAACAGAGGTTTTGCTGTTTCAGACCTTGTGGTGCAGAAATGTTGCACATTCTAAATTAAAAATGAGCTAAAATATAAAGAAACTGGAAAAGAATTGAGTATTTTCTAAAATATTGTATTATGAATATTATTATTACAGCTAACCAGTCACCAAACCAACTGTCAGGTGACCCAGTCAGTCAGCTGATCATTGCTCCAGTCATACCACGGCCCCTCGCTCGCCGCCTGCAGTCCTCCACTGCGTTCTTCTTCTCTGAACATTGTCCTGCCAAGCATGAGTTCACCACGCCACCTAAGCCGCGGCCCAACAGGCCGCCGCTGGTCAGTGTGTGTCAGAGGCTGTCAGGCTCATGCAGGACCAGCTGACGAGGCAGGGACGAGGTCACTTTAGCTCCGCCCCCCTGCTTCCAGGAGCCTCTAACGGTTATGTTGTGGTAGTTTGATGCAGACGCACAGCTGTCGTAGTTTAGACTTGAACATCTGGTGATTTCTCAATAAAAGTGATCAAATCGGCTCTGCAGGAAGCTAAAAAGCTGCAAACTGCCAGTAAAACAAACAGAAATCAAACGTTTCCACGACGATGACGTGATGTCCACCCACTCTTTCCCCATTCACCTTCATTTGCCGCACTTACCGCTTTACTTTCCCAGAATGCTTTTCAGCCGCCTTTCAGAGAAGCGTGCATTTAGCGTTAGTTGTGCCAAGTTAAATGTTTTTCCAGGAAGGCAAACGCACTGTGCCGGTTTCACCGAAACAATCCCAGAGTAACAGACTGAAGCGACACAAACAGCATCCAAAGTTAAATATTAAGCGATTTAAAAAGGAGGGAAACAGTAAAAACTGCAGTTTGAGAGCAGACAAAACATGTTTCCTGTTTATATGAAAAGGCTGAATGGTTGTTGGAGTAAAAATCCGATTTTCTGAGTGGAAACATCATAAATCTGTTGTTTTTGCAGCGGCTCACGCTGAAAAGGTGGATTTCTCTGAAGTGGGATCCTGTTAGGACTCCTCTCTCTGTTCTTCTTCTGATCTTCCTCTCTCTCTCTCTCTCTCTCTGCCTGGATGACCATCAAACCAAGTGAACCAGTTGACCGTTTAGGCCTCAGCGCCTCTCGGCCTCAGTCAGCCATTCCAAGATAAATGTTTTCATAAGCGTGGGACCCGGCGCGGACGAGCACGAATCGCAAGCGGCCGAGCGGCGATGATGAGCGCTGCGTGTTTGTGAAAGTGATCTAAAGTCGCGGCTTAATTGGATTTTAAGCGGCTGATCGTGGGTTTTCTGCCCCTGCGACAGAGCAGGGGTCTCCCTCTCAGGCTGCGCGGTGTAATTGCGTGCGGAGATGGAGAGTTGTAATGACAGGCCGGGGTGAATGCACTTGAATAATGGCACTTGGCGGGCAGATAGCAATCAGACAATGATCCAACCAGACTTCATTTAGCCCTTATTATCCGGACGGTCCCTCGTTCTGTCCGTCTTGCATCACGCCGCGCTCCCTGTGTGCAAACGCTGCAGACGTTCGACCGGTTTCAGAGCTGGTTGGTGTTTGTTTGGCTGCGTGCTCGATCTGCTCACATATAAGCAGAGCATCATGACAATGGATGCAGACTCCGTGCAGCCGGCGTCTCTTTCTATCTGCAGATGCACGTGTTTGTGCATCGTCCATAAAAACGACTGCAGCTGCACCACAGGAGCGCCCGGACACACAGGAGTTTAAATTGACTTCTCTCTGCTCAGTGTCTCCCCTCAAACCTGCAAACCTGAATCTGATCTTTGGCATCAGTTAGTTAAAAGCAGTAAAACAGAGTCGCAAATATATTAAATTACATCAACAATGAACTTAAATACACTTTAGATTTAGGGAGAAGAGACGGCCGGGTGCTCAGTGAGACCGATGATGGTGATAGTCTAAACATCAGAAAACTCCGTAATAAAAGAGGAAAAGCATTTCATGCCGTGTTTTAACGTGGGTGTGTTTCGTGTTTCGTTTGGGTTTCTTCTGTGCATCGCTGTCGACTGGTTGCTTGGTTTGTTTGCAGCTGGAAACTGCACAAAAAATGAGTTTTTTAATAAAAAATGCACCTAAAAAAATGAAAAATAAGCAGAAAACGCTACATTTTGAACGCAGAGCATCCAGGCCGAACATGTTGCTTCAGAATGCATATCGATTGTGATGTCTGGAAACCTTGAGGAATCAGTGAGTTCCCTCAGCTGCTCAGAGTCAGGTGGCGATGCTCTCACTCGATGGTCGGTCACCTGACACACTCTGTCGCCCTCTCTGCAGGTGTCCTACGTGAAAGCCATCGACATCTGGATGGCCGTGTGTCTGCTGTTCGTGTTCTCGGCCCTGCTGGAGTACGCCGCCGTCAACTTCATCGCCCGCCAACACAAGGAGCTGCTGCGCTTCAGACGGAGGCGACGACACATGAAGGTGACTGCGGCCTGAGACCACATCAGACGCTTCATTCACACCCACATTTACATTTTTATTATTGTTTAACATCTCTTCCACCAGATCTGCCGTTATTAAAGCGTGAGTCGCGAATTAAGGAGCCGACAGAGCCGAGGATGTTAAACTTTAATGATCTGATTCAAACTCCTCAGCTCTAGTGATCAGCAAACATCTATAACCGCCCTTCAAACCCAGCAAGAAGGAACCAGACAAACACACACACATTGCTTCATCCCGACTCTTCCTGTTGTCTCCGACGTCCAAACAGAAGCGAGACAAATGGTTCAAAACCGCAATTTTGTTGTTTTTTTGAGGGGTGAGGTGTTCCCACTGTTCCCGCTGCTTTCAACAGAATAACAGAACAGGTGACTGTAAACACCAGAACACAGTTTGGATTCAAATCCCCGCTCCGTGTCCTCGGGAGCCTCTGAAATATTCACCGGGTGTTTGATATTAGCTGCGAGCGGCGCTTAACGCCAGGCGGGAACACGGGGCATCAATGTTTCATGGGAGGAGCATTGGGCATGATTAAAAGCTGAGCTGTGGAGCAAACAGAGAGAGACGGAGCTCATAATGGATTCACAAGGTGGAGGAGGAGGGAAAAGGCCGTTCCCCTGCGCGCTGAAACTGTTGTTTGCAGAGATGCATCATTTACAGGAAACAGATGAGAGCGGGAAAGCTTGTTTAAAGGATGACGGAGCTGAAAACTGGTTTTTAGCCTCTGTAGCACGATCAGTGTGCTGTGAGTCGCTTGTTTTTATTGAATTCTTAACATAACGACGGTCTAAAGTCATCGTAAATCTTTATTGAAAGTTTGGCCCATCTGCTAGCGTGCAGGGGGCGGGGCTTATGAGCTATACCTCATCCAGCCACCGGGGGGCGATCCAGAGTAGTCGGCCATCTTTGTCGCACCTTCCCGAGCCACATCCGGTCAGAATCGCACGTCCAACTTGTTCAAAATGCGCCTCAGCCTTACAGGAAACACTTAAGGTCCATTTAGTAGATGTTCTGGAGCTTTCAGTCGTAGCAGATGATCAGCAGAGCGTCGGTGGCTTCCTTCTCAGCCCCGGAAACAGGTCGTGATGTCACGTAAAGCTCCAGAGAAGCCTTTAAAATGAGGTTTGTGGTCGACGTTGTTGCAGGAACAGTGACAGTGAGTCAACGTGAACAGGAAGTCCTCAGAATGATCCTCAAAACTGGGTGAGGAGCAACAACCCAGTGGACTGCCGCGTCCAACGACTTGTTTTTTAATCATTGCGACTGTTATCCGATCAGGCGGCGAGGTGTTCTGTGTTTGTGAGGGTCGTGTGCGGCAGCGCGACGGTGTTTTTATCTTAAAGATAACCTAAAATGAATGCTTTAACCCGTCAGACTGCCCACCGCTGTGTGCTTCCACACGACAACAGCGTCAGCAGCCTTCACTGCCTCCGCTTTGACGTGACTGTGAAGTCAAAAACACACACATCCGCCTCGAAACCACCTTTTTATTATTATCAGCCGTCTCCGAGCACAGGAAGGCTGCTTCTGATGAAACCAGGATGAAGTGGAGACGTGTCGGTTTATTTAATGTCTCCCAACTGATTTGGATATATTTAGCGAAAAGATGACAAAACACCGTGTCAATCCTTCCCCCGAGCGGTTTTGATATTCTTCTCCTCTTCCTCCTACACTTTCTTCTCTTTAATCAATCACTTCTGTCCGTCCGGCTGCATTCATCCGTCCCGGGCTGCTGTATTGAAGAAGGAGCAAAGCTGTCGGGCCTGCGGGGGAACATGTCGGCTGATTGTGGAGCTGCTGGTTTGTGTGTTTGCGTGGGTGCAGGGCGAGACACAGCGAACACCCACAAGAAACACAACCTGCAGTGAACAATCCATACAGCCCTGCGTGTGTGTGTGTGTGTGTGTGTGTCGCAGGGAGAACTGCATCCATGCAGCCGGTGACCATGCATGAGTGCATTCACGAGTGCTGTCGTGCGTTTTGGCGTTGTAGGGCATGTGTTCGTGCCTGCCACGACTGCAGCTGCCTGATTGAGTTTGACACGTTTTAGAGTGTGTGTGTGTGTGTGTGTGTGTGTCTGTATTTATGGGGACACGCATGTCCTTGCAAGGCAGGTAATCTGACACAGTGAAGCCGGCGAGTCGGGCTCAGGATTAGATTAGGTTTTAGTTTTGGGTGAAGGACGGACTGAGGGTCGGGTTCGGGCTGAGATCAGAGCCAACGGTTTTAATTGAATAGATTTATGGGTTTATAAGAGCTGAAGGTGATGTGCTCAGTTTGTTTGGTTTGTCTGACGACCAATCCAACGCTAATTATGGTAAATCACAATAATTAACAGAAAAAATGCAAATCTTGACATTTTTGCTTCTTAATGCAATGAAAACCCCTGAAATTGCTCAGAAAAACTGAATTTGAGCATCTACAGATACAAAAACAACTCCTCCTGCTCATTAACATCATGTTCAATAATGAAAAGCTCCAGAAATGCAAATGAAAAATATGTTTTTTCATCTTTGGTAACTGACGTAATCGTCTCGTCACCACTTGTTTGATCCCGGTGACATGCGCGACGTGACTGTAGAGCTTTAAACGAGCCGCCATGTTGGATTTTAATCCAAATATAAAGGAGGGCAGCTCAGATCTGGAATGACGCGTGATCTGTGAGTGCGTCTTCAGTTTCGGTGACGTCACTTCCTCCTCGGGCTCAGTAAGTGAAAGCAGAGGGGAACAGGAAGCGGCGAGCTGAGTCGAGTTCGGGAGGAAGATGTTTATAAAACTAAAAAAGTCTAAATCCTGTTGCTGTAATCCCCAATCCCCTGAGCGGCGACGGCAGGTGAAGAGGTAGATTAGCGGTCCAGCTGCCGCTGCACTTTCAGGAGAATCGGACGCCAAGCGGCTCGCTCGCTCTCTTTGTGCCTCTCTCTGTGTCTCTCGACCCTCCCTCGTCCCAGCGGCGGGGGGAGAGAGCGAGAGCACCGCGGGCTCAGGACTGACCCACATCTGGCTCAACCAACCTTTTGCATAGTTTCCTGCTCATATGACGGCGGCGGGAGGTGACATCAGGCCGTCGACCTGTTACATAACACGGCTTCTGTTAATGAGGGAGCTCGCGTGTTCGCTTCCAGTCGGCGTTTCACAGAGTTTTTGTCATCGATGATGCTCATCAGTGTTTTCCTGTCGGCTCATGTCATAAAAAAAGCGAATTCAGCTTCTCGGTTTCTTACGTAACGTGATTTGTTTTTGACAGAGGGGGTTTTTGTGTGACGCTGTGCTGCAGGAGGTGAAGTCAGGACTGACGCCGGGCTGTGTTTCAGGTTTGAGTTCGTTCGTCACACGCACCTGATGGGTTCTTACTCCCTCCCGGGGTGACTTTAGGCGACGGCGCCGCCTGTTTTTCACACTTTCTGATTTATTTATTAGGAATTCTGTGACGTGGAGCAGAAAGCAAAATGTATGTGAGCGCACGGTCAGGCTTATCGCACCGGGGTCACATGTTGAAATATAAATGCACAGATGTTCCTGAGGGTGGAAGCATCGTGATGGAGCAGGAAGCTGTAACAGAAACAGCTTAAGCTCGGTTGCAGAAGAACAAACTGAATCAAATGCAGCTGCAGATTCAAACCAAATGCGACGTAGAGCTTTCATGAACAACACTTTAACGATGCGTCTAAAACACCATTGTCATTTGAAAAGGACGCACTTTTACCTTAATTTGGTTTATTCCAAATTAATTATGCAAGGTAAAACAAAAAACAGCTCAGGTTACCTGTAGATAAACGGGTATTATGAATGACGTGGAGCACAAACTGTTCTCTTTACTGGAGTCTAATTAGTCATTTCATAATGTAAAAGCAGTAAATTACATGCAAACGCATTTTAAATTTGAAAGTAACAAAGTTTATTTTGTCTAATAAGTGTCAAAAGTAAACAGCGGGTTCATTACTGCCTGTGTGTTCGCTGCCATAGTGGATTATTATTACAGTTTGTGGATTTTGGGGAAGTTTAATCTCTAATAATGAATCATTTTTTTTAATATAATCACATGTTTTTGTATGGAAAAGATCATAGTATTGAAAAATAACTGGGAACTATTACATGACATAATTACTCCCTCTGGAAGAAGTGGATCTGAGGTATAGAGACGGATAAAATGGAGCAAAGCACGAGAACTTTAAAACTGCACTTAAGTACTGTACTTTAATGTTCCTGCTCCGCTGGTGCACAGACTGCCTGGTCTCATCACGAACCCTGACAGACACAAAACATTAAAGAGCTTCGCTTTTCTTCAGGACAAAGCCCCCGCAGAACTAAAAGGACTTCTGAGGACGCTCAGGAAACACAGGGAGCGATCTGAAGTATTTGCATTTGAAACGGGATTTTGCCGAGAGCGGTTGTGCAAATACGCTCCCGAATGTGGGAACCAGTCGGGAGCGTGAAGCGGCTTTTAATTCGGCTCTTCGCTTTATTTCGAGCACAATGAGGAGAATGAGAAAGAAGCTGAAGAATGAAAGTCATTATTAAAAACATGAGCACCCTCAGTCAGATCATCAGCATTAATCCCAAACGCTGCGCCGTGAGATAAATCCAGCGCCTGGTGAAACCCCACTGACGCTCAGTGAGAGAGAGCCGCAGTCCTTGGGCGTCACACGCTCTTAATTAACCTCTCTGGCCAGTCCTTCTAATGCGAGCCTAATGTGATCCACAGCCCTCCATTACGGCTCTGAGAGGGCTATCAGTCAGGTTTCAGCTCTGCAGAGGAAGCTGTCGCTGCGGGCGCGCGACCCCGACAGAGGCGGCCGTGGTGCTGCCGCCCGCTGCCTGCTCGCCGCTCTGCGCGCAAAGAAGCAAAGGAAGAGGTGGAGACGACGCGCAGCAAACACGGAAAAGGCAAAACATTCCCAGCTGAATCATTACCGACGTTATATCGCACCAGCACAGTATCCCGGTGATTTACCTTGTTTAGTGTCAACACATGAGCTGTAAGAAGTGAATGAGTGAGGGAGGAAGTCACAGGTCCCCAACATGGCGGCCGGTAAAGTTAACGTTTGATCTGGAGTGAAAACAGCTTCTCTCTGTGACTGAGCAGCCACTCAGCAGTGATGTTACCATATAGATCATATAGTTTACATTTACATGTAATCACAAGCGATGCACAAAGATAAGTGCCTCAACATTAAGTCCCATGCTCCAGCTGACACAGGTGCAACACGGCTGCAGGTGCATCAAGAGACACACGAGTGCAGAGCAAAGAGAGACAGAGCGTCTGAGGTGAGTTCGTCTGAGAGGAGGTGAAGCTGTTTTTGAAGACAGAGAGTGTTTGAGTGTTAACCACCGCCTGACCGCTGTGCAGCAGCCTTGGAGGAGGTAGCTGAAGAAGAGACCTTCGTTGCTGACGCATCTGGAAGTAACTGTGTTTTCTGTTGAAAGGGTCCAGTGGTCCACAGCAAAACCAGCAAAATGCACCAACTATTTAGCAAAAACCTAAAGTTTAGCATCATTTTTATAAATCTGAACCTTCCAGAGAAATGGATGGAGGAGGAAGGGGTGAATGGATGAGGTGCTGATGGACCGATGTCAGCTGGTGGAGGAGGGAGGTACAGGTGGAAACCTGAGTGGAGGAGCTGTCTCCTCAGGGCGTCAGCTGACATTGAGACCCAGTGACTGTACTGAACGAACGAGAGAGAACGTTAAAGAGAAAACACGGTGGGCTGACTGGTTGAACATGGGTTTGAGGGTTTATTCTTGGACTGCAGCTGAGTGAATGAATGCAACATCTTGCTGCTAGCACTAGCAAGATCATTAGCCCATCACTTACGTGACTCTGCACAGTGTTTGCACTGGTGCGTGTTGTCGTTTAACGCTCAGGTGCAGGTTCCCGTGCTGTTCGGTCCAAATCTTTGACGCGCTGTCATCAGGAATGTATTTCATTACGACAATGAGACCCTGCACGCCCGCTTACCGCCATTACAAATGCAACAGTGACACCTCTCCAGGGGATTATGTCTCATTATGGACGGATCACCAATGCATGCGGAAAAGTTTCCCCGCAACAAGACAGGAAATTAGAAACCTAACAATCTGTGCTGGCATTAGCGTGCAGCGCAGCTAGTCATGTTTTTAAATGGGAATTACCAGCACGGTTAGCACACATCGTCAATTTCATATGCTAATTGAGTTAGCATGGTAGGATGTATTGGATTAGAGCAGCTACATCCCGGGAGGGATTTGTTTACCGTGATTTGTGGCTGCAGCAGTGATGAAGAGCTCCGAGTACAGTTGGAAATCTGAGTGAACAATGTCCTCAAGGGTTTTACGGCTTTTATGCAACTGTTACGCTGTACGAGGCTGCTGTGAAAGGGTTCTGTGAAGCAGAGACGCAAAGGAAACCAGAAGGAGGTCCGACGGGCTCTGTGGTTTTTGGGAGCATCGGTGGAGCTTTCCCAGGATTTGAGCGCAGTTGCAAAGTGTCTCATTGAGCTGATCGCTTTGTGATTCAGAGCGAGCATCTACAGTCCGACCATCTCCGCTCTGATTGGTGCTGCGCTCCGGCTCGTCTGTCTGTGCTGGGGCTGGAGCTGTGGCTGCGGTGCAGGTAGCTGCAGTCGAGGTAGTCCCAGTTGTGCTGATTTCTGTGCTTTCTGCTCTGATGCTTTATTGATTCGTTAGTGACACTGATAGTCCGGAGAGAACGAGGCAGAAAGGGAAAGAGCGGCGGCAATTGGACTGAGGCCACCTGCTTCAGAGGCCTGTCTAATTAGAAAGACAGAGCGAGAGGGCATCAAATGGACGGATACCGCAGCCCGGAGAGAGGGGAGAGAGCAGAGTGACATCCCCCCCTGCTGGGGGAGCGAAACCACTGCAGAGGGATCAGATCAATAGCGCCACTCATCCTTGAAGGATAGGCCCGCCTGGCAGCAGCTCGCTTGTTTAACACAGACGAGCTCTCCAGACTGAGAAAGAGAGAGGCCCCTTTAGAAATCAAAGGGAAGTCGAACATTACAGCCTCTCGCCTCCGTTTCAATCAGGACCGCGTCTTCGCCGCCGCCGCTTCTCAAGTTCACGGCGCAGAATGCAAATTAGTCATTTCAGACCGAGGCGGGCTTTTCATCGAATTAAATGGCTTGTGAGGAATCGTCGGTTCTGGAGCGCGACGACTGTGGTCGGGTGCTTCAGAAATAACTGGCCCACATTACAAAATCCCATCCTGTATCTCACACACACACACACACACACACACAGGCCGGACATTAAACAACGATGTTTCACGTTGCCCCGAGGTAGAAAGCTACCAGAGCCGGAGCTCTGTCCTCCTCCACCTCAACCACATGAGGACAGAAATGAGGCAGTGGAGCCTTGAGACGCTTCGTCCTCCTCCTCCTGCAGCCCGCTCTGCTTTCGACTCACACGGCCTTCTGGGAAAATGGATGTGCATGAGGGGCGTGACCTCCCCCCCTGCAACACCAGACACCATCCAGCTGTTTAATAACAACAGCGCCTTATTAGGGAAGCTGACTTCCTGATTGATCGTCTATAATCAGCTCATTAGCTGTGATTAGGCGTTTTGTGGCGGCGGCGGCGTTGGGGGGAGGTTCTACATGCTGGTTTGCTCTTGATCTCGCAGGCTGTTCGGCAGCTTTGAGAACAAAGAGCAGATAAGAGAGCGTGGGGATTAAGAGGCGCGGGGAGAGCGATCAGTGATCTCCGCCGGCTGAACCCAACCTTCAGACTGACAGGTCGGCTCTGAAGTGTCGTGCGACGCACTCACTGCTTCCTGATCAGAAGAAGAAGTGCTTACAGTCGTTGACAGAGCGGGGGCCTGCGTTGTTTTCATCCATTTGTACCGACGACACTTAACATCTCGACTGTGACTCACTGGAAGCGAACCACCTGGCAGATCTTTATGTTAATATCCATATTTATGCGTCCGCCCGCTGGCCGAGCAAACGCTTCGACCTATCGCCCTTCCTACGCTCCTAAAAGCTGCTGGATTAGTTCAAACACGGTTTCTCATCCGGATGTCGTGTTTCTACAAGACCAAAGCGTCGACCTTTTGGACTCTTCCTGATGCTGCAGCTTCAGTTCCTCGTGCAGCATCACGTCATGCAGCACGCATCGTCAAACGGGACCGAGCCGAACCCTCAAAGCTTCGAGTCAGGAGGGTTTTTTTCTTAAAAGGCAAAAACAAATTATTTAAGATGTAAGACGACGTCACTGAATAGTTTATCCATTAAAACGTTAAGTTTAGAAGAAATACTTTGAGCTTTGAGTGTTTTAGTTATGGGTTGTTGGTTAGTTGAGGTCGTTTTACTCATTAAAAACATCAGATACGATATTCTCAGTCAGAGGATGCAAAGTTTAATGCAAGATGCAATCATTACAGATTGTGTTTGTGATCTAAATTAAAGTTAATCTGCATTTGACTTCCTAGTTCTTCGCTTTGTGCATTTGGAAATTTACATTTAATGTCAACAAGTCTAATAAAAAGACTGAAACTAAGGCTGAACTGATTCTAATAATAACAACCTGCACCACAGAGCTCTGAACCAAATGTAGATTCATCCGCCGCTGAAAATAGTCCCCAACAAATCCACTATTGTCTCCTGTTTAAATATCATTTGCTACAAAATGCAGTGAACAGCTGGTTTTAGGAAAGAGCACGACCATTTTTAAAAAGAAAACTATAATTATTCAAGATTAATGCGCTTAAAAGACCAAATAATGATATGGGCATGAAGTAATGCAAACACAGGAAGTCACCGGGCATTTAGTAACATTTAATCATCATGAAATTACAAAGCATTCATCAAAGCTACGGCTCCGGCCGTTTGTGCGGAGGCTCGGCGGGGACACTTTGTTTTCATTACGCCCATCTGACGTCAAAGGGCAAATTTAACCCCGCATTAAGCTGAAGTGAACCCTGAGTGACATTTAAACGTCACATTTAACGCGTGAAGCTAAAGGTGTCGCGGCCTCCCTGAAAACGTTATTCGCATCCAAAACGGGAGAGAGAGAGAAGAAGGAACTGTGCAGCAGATCATGTGGATAATCATTCCAGGTCAGCGGCTTGATGAGCAAGAGACATTAACACAGCACGCTTTAATGCAACCAGGGACTCCAGTGGAAACAAATGGAGGGGGGGGGTACATGCAGGATCATTGGTAGCATGCAGGTCAAAGCTGAACAGACGAGCTTCACCTCGCTGATCGTGTAGTTGCAACCTCACTGTGGAGACGAGAAACAACTACACCACGAAACACACCTTCCACATGCTGTGACGTTGCATCATTCGACGGTCGCTTATAACTATTCGCAGTAGAGCTGGTGGAGAAAGCTGTTTGGTGGAGGAACCTGGAGATCTCATCATTCACGATGTTGGTCCAGCATCGACGATGGTGAACACTCACAGATGCATCATGGTGTTGCTGCTGTGAGTCGCCCTTCAGTAGTTTGGGGATACGTGCAGCTGAGAACCATCGTTTCCCATGTTTGCAGCATTATGACCTCCAGTTATATTCAGTCTGCTCCAGTCAAACAGGGTCTTCCTCTGTCCTCTTCGCTGGACACAGTTTAATCTCAGCTGTCGTCTCGCAGATCGAATCAAAACCCAGCTGTGATCCAAAATCAAGCCACGGGTTGTCACCTGGGACGGATCCAAGACAAATTCACTGGTGTGAACATAGTCCACCCGGGCTTATATCAAGCTTTTAAACATCTTTTATACGTGGAGATACTTTTTAAAGTCACGTCTACTCAGACATTCCTCCCGGCTCCGCAGAATCCACTCAGCTCTGACTTATTGATACCGAAACATCCTAAAAAGCCTCGAATGGCCTTAATCGAGGTGAGAGGCAGAGGGGAGAACAGGGGGAAAAGGGTGCGGGGCGGCTTGAGATGAATCCACCGGAAAATGGATCAGCAAAGGCAAATTTATAATGTATTTCCTTCCCCACCGCTCGGCTGGAATTGCTTCTGGGGGGGAAACCATAGAGCGTAACGCAAGCCGAGGAATTCCTCCTCCGGCCTCCTTCAGGAGAGACCGATCCCGGCGTTAGTCGAGGCTGACACCTTTTCCGGATTGTGTTTTATGTAAATGCAGGTCCCTAAAAACAAGTACGCAAGGGTAATATTTGCAGAGGAGATGGCGGCGGATAGCGCGGCCGACGCCGTTCGCTCTCTGCTTCCTGCTAATCTGCTCGATTAATCACATCAGCAGAGGCAGAGATATGAACGCTTCAATCGGGAGAGGAAGGCGTGATGGATGAGTGAGCTAAGAGGTCCTCTTGCTCGCTTCCTCTCCTCCGTCTCCCCTCCGTCCCTCCCTCCATCTCTCTGGCTCCTTCTCACTCGTGTGGATTTGTCTCTCCTCATTATTTCTGTCTTCTTTCCTCCTTTTCCCCACGTTTCAGTTTCTGATTTGAATTCTCGTCTTTTTCCGTCTTCCCTCTGTCTCTCACCCACTTTCCTTCCACCTGCTCTGCTCTTTCTCCTAAATCCTCCAATCGGACGCTTGATCTTAAAGCTCCTTCCACCTAATTTGTCATCAATAAGCAGCAAATGCAGCAAAATGCAAAAGCACGATGACACAACTGTTGCTGCAGCAGTTTACCTGATTCCCTCGGTTCTTTCAGTAAAGCTTCACGTGACGAAATGACAAAACGATGATGAGCCTGAGTGAGTCTTCACGGTACGAGTCCTGCATTGGAGAAGCGCTCCACCGATACGAGCTGTGCACAGACGAACTAGAGGAGAGAGCAACACGAGCGTTTGTAGCCGGGACGTTAGAAATACTGAAGCACCTGTTTGCCCTCAGCGCTAACGAGGGTCTTGACCTGCTGTGGTGAACCGTCGTTTATGAGTTTTAAGCGTGTTTTGCGTCACCTCTCAGACCTGCATCACCTGCCGATCTGTGTGAAGATGTGTGAGGCGACACCGTAACGAGCGTGGCTGCAAGACATAAACAATAAGGTCAATCGCTGCTGCTGTCATGTTGCGTGTAGCTGTTGTCATGTGTCGCACCGCCTGCTGCGATTGGCGCCTGAGTGTTGTGAGTGTGTGTGTGTGTGTGTGTGTGTGTGTGTGTGTGTGTGTGTTGTTTTCGGGTTAATTGTTGTAGAAGGGTCTGTGTGGTTTGCATATGCAGGCGGAGCACGGTGGAGAAAAGGTGGAGGGGAGCAGAACAACAGGCGGAGCGAGCTGCAGCCGTGAACTGCCTCCTGCATCCTCCTGTCCTTCCCTCCTCCACCCACCCACCCATCCATCCATCCTTCCTGCAGGCCTACTCCTCGCTCCCTTAATGGAGTAAATCTCTAATTAGTCCTGAATGTAATGAATCACCCGTCCAATCCAAGGGCGGAGGTTCGGTTTCAGTCGGGGTCTTCTGGCATCGAAAACCAGCCAGAGTGCACATTTTGTGTTGCCCTGAACAGTGTCTGTCAGGCTCCGTCATCCCTTATTGTCCTCCTCCTCCTCCCGTCTTTCTGTCCCTCATCGCGCCTCCTCCTCCCTCCATTGTGCTCCTCATTGCGCCTCCTCCTCACGTCCCTCCGCCCTCCACATTAATCACATGGCAGGGAGAATAAAGCAGAGCATCTGTAATAGTTTAGCGGCGTCACTGAAGGACGGGCAGAGGTCGGCTAGCATCATGGCTAATGTGTAGACACCCTGCGTCCGCGCGCGCGTGTGTGTGTGCATGTGTGTGCATCTGTGCGCGCGTGTGTGTACATGTATTAACAGTAATAGATGGGTTGCTGCAGATGCAAGGACAGAACGGGGACGTGCGACGCTAAAAATGGATCGCTACCTGGTGGTCTGACACACACACACACACACACACACACACACACACACCTATGCATGCACACGCTGACATGAGCATGCACACACACACGTATGACTGCTACACACACGTTTATGCTCCCTCGCCCCATTTAATCTGATCTTTAGGTGCGTCTTAACCTTTTCCCATCATGTTATTGACGATATTGGCATGTTATTGGCTTACTGATGATCAGTTTTAGAGTTTTCCCCCTGCGTGGTCTGGCACAGGAGCGCCGTCTTTCACAGGCTGCTTGATTTGTTGTTGCTGCAGAGGTTTTGCGTCAGTCGTTAAGTTCTCCTGCTGCCAGCGACTTCCTCCTGCTCCGGGCGGCGTTCTCGCTCGTTTTCCCGATCACAAAACGCTCCTGTCTCTTTTTTTTTTTTTCTCCTCGTACCCAGAATGCACTGCAAAGATCTCCTGCTGATAGGCTGCCACACAGTTTCCCCAGAGGGAAAAAAACAAAGTCGCACTGATGCGTGAATTTATTTCTGACATCGTCTTTTATCAGAGAACGTGAATCCAAACAGAGATGACTCCTAATCAACAGAGGGCTCCTTCGTCTGATCATTTTTAATTTCATGGGTGTTGTTTTAAAGTTGAAGGGCACTTTGGAGCCTGTTGTGTTCACACACACACACACACGCACACACGCTGAGTGTCTCTCAGCCCATCGTGGTGTTTGTGTTGGAGTCTCTGAACCAGATAAGGAAGTCATTGTGTCTCCTGTAATGAAAAGGCAGGGTGACGGTGCAGATAGCGTTTTCAATATCTCACCGCGCCCGGGTGCAAACGCCACGCACACGCGCCGTAACCTTGAGTACAGCGCATGTCAATCAATCCAATCCATTCAGCCACCCCGACTCACCCCCTCACTCTCCTTGACGGGTGAGATAAACGCGCTCGGTGTTCAGCCTCAGCTCGGGAGATACCGGCTGTG
The DNA here is from genome assembly GCA_008933995.1 of Datnioides undecimradiatus. Classification (NCBI taxonomy): domain Eukaryota; kingdom Metazoa; phylum Chordata; class Actinopteri; order Lobotiformes; family Datnioididae; genus Datnioides; species Datnioides undecimradiatus. The sequence goes on along the minus strand of WARS01000043.1, from coordinate 5,128,027 downwards.
TGATCAATGCTCAGCTCATAATTTAAGAGTCTGCGAGCGTGCAGGAGCTGGTCGGCGTGCAGGAGCTGGTCGGCGTGCAGGAGCTGGTCGGCGTGCAGGAGCTGGTCGGCGTGCAGTTAGCATGTTCTTACCATGTCTGCGAGCTGCTGGTGGGTGGATGGTTGCACACCTGCACCCAGGGATTGATGACATGTGAACATTTCAGTTCAAGAGCAATCAATCAGCCGCAACTGACCATCGGAAAACTGGGTTTGAGCAGCAGTAAATGTCATGGAGTCCGTCTTTATCCGCCGGCTGCAAATGTCACGCAGTCTGGCTCCAGGGTTTTTCACTTTTCTGTCACCGGGTTGTTTGTGTCTCCGATGTTTCTCAAGTATTCAAATATGAAGCTGCTCAGGGAACAACGACAGGAAGTTCAACACAAATATTTATTCAGAGACTGATGATTGTTGCTGCCCAAATAACTGCTCCAGCTGCACGGTGGATGCAGTTTAGCTTCCAGAAGTGAGTAAATAAAATGAAGTTTTGGGTCAAAGAGGATCGGGTCCAGCTCAGCTCAGCTCAGCTCAGCTCAGCTCAGCTCAGCTCAGCTCAGCTCAGCTCAGCCTTTACAGTGATGCCTCGTGCAGAGCAGCTCGTCCTCGCGTCTGCACGCAACAATATGAGCATTTCTGAGCAAACAGCTGGTGACAGTGGACAAACATGTAACTATCCAGATAAAACATGTGGATAAGCTGCAGGTGTTTTGTGGGCAGTTAGCTGTTTATACCTGCTTTATGCTAAGCTAAGCTAAATACGTCCTGCACCTGTCTCCCCACTGATGATGTTGTTTTTCATCAACCTCCAAGTGTTTGAGCAAATGAATACTTTAAGTGATCTTATCATGTTTTGATGCATCCAAACTAATCAGTGATAACCAGGTACACTGTGATGTCACGGCGCCACGTCACGCGTCGCGTCTGCACAGTTCAAGCTTTTAGACAGAGTGCCACCATCTGGCGACCTTTGTTGTCACGGCAACAATAAGTGTTTGTCTATGACATTTTCACAAGAAAAGCTCAATCACAAATTATAAAATGAAGAAAATGATAAAACAAACGGCGTCCTGGCGTCCTGGCGTCCTGTGAAGTGTCTGAAGACGGTGGCGTGTTCGTACGTGATTTAATGACTCCAGGCTGACGGGGACGATAAAGGAACCGCGGCAGGAAACTGGGAATATCATCAAAAACCACGTCTCATCTTCACTTCATGTTTGATTTTCACGTCTGAATCATTTTGCAATTACCTGAACTGAGAGTGAACTGACCTCTGTTGCACACACACACACGCACACACACCTGTAACAGCTGCATGTACTGAACACCCTCACACCTACATTCACACACACCTTCACAAACACACACCTCCAACAGTAACGTCTTTCTCTGGTTCCTAACAGCCTGAGTCTTGGCCTGTGTTGCAGGAGGATGAGACAGGCGAGGGGCGCTTCAGCTTCCCCGGCTACGGCATGGGCCCCGCCTGCCTGCAGGCCAAAGACGGCATGGCCATCAAGGGCAACAACAACAACGCCCCGGCCTCGGCCGCGCCCGAGAAGAGCATCGAGGAGATGAAGAAGCTGTTCATCAGCCGGGCCAAGCGCATCGACACGGTGTCCCGCGTGGCCTTCCCGCTCGTCTTCCTCATTTTTAACATTTTCTACTGGATCATTTACAAGATCATCCGCAGCGAGGACATCCACAAGCAGTAGTCGAGAGGCGGAGGAGGAGGAGGAGGAGGAGGAGGAGGGCGAGAACAGTGCGAAGAGGCAGAGAAACAAAAAGAGAGAGATGACTTCAGACGGAGATGTCATTGCCCCTTTGTCACGCCAACCACGCCTCCTTTCCTCGTCCTCACCCTGTGGGTACCGCCTCCTCTCGTCAACCCCTCCTGACCCCCCCCCCACATGATTTCAGATATTTATTGCTTTCTGTTCCCTGTCTTCTCCTCTCCAGAGCCCCCGCCGACCCAAAAAACCCCAGCCCCCGTCCCGTCTCTCCACACCTCCTGAGTAATCCGGACCAGTGCAATAGCAATGCAGTAAAATGCATGATATATGAATGTGGCAATATATTAATGAAAAGATGAAACACGACACAGCAGACGCAGACGTTCGCCGGCGCACCCGACAAACTGAGCGGGCGTGGACGGAGCGGAGAGGCGAGCAGAGGTGACGAGGGGGTCTCGTGTTCGATTTCAGGCTTTTTTCTTTTCGTGTGTGACGATTCTCCGTGGAAACGTGACGTCGGGACAGGGTGGGGGGTGTGTGAGGAGCATCCAGCCGTGTAATATACTCATATATCTATCATAAATGGAGAGAGAGGACTTTGCTTCGAGGGCGGGTGCTGGACATGAGGGGCGGATCAGTGCTTCCATAAACAAACCGATGCAAGGATCACGCATTCTATATATCTAGATTTGCTTCAAACGTGTATTGCGAGCACTCCTCAACGCTTTTTCCTCCCCGCCCCCCCCTTCACCCCGCCCCAGCCCGCCACCGCCACCGCCGCAAGCCGCCGCCAAACACCACGAAACCTTGAACTGCAGAGACACTTGAGGTTCGCTGCTGCCGCTGTCGATCATGCGAGCGGACGAAAAGAATAAAAAAAGAGAAAAACAAAAGAAACACTGGACAAACTGTCTCTGAAGACGAGACGAATCATCTCATGTGTCTGTGGTCGACGTGTTCCTCTGCCTGTCGTTGATTTACTTCATTCTGCATTTGTTTGTTTTTGTTTTTTTTGCTTTGTTTACGTGCCAAGTGAAACACGTCGCCTGTGGCCGCGCAGCGCTCCGACCGTTTGGGGTGGAGGCGAAGTGGTCTGGACGTCGCGCGCAGCGTCGACGGCTCCCTCTGGGTTTTTTTTAATCCCTGAGACATTCGTTCGTTTTCATCGACTGGGAAAAAAAACGAAAAAAACAAAAGAGCGTCCCGACCCCGGACTGAGCCACAAACGCAGATCCTGGTTTTTGTTTTCCTCGTTGTGTTCGCTGGGACTGAACCACAGACGTGTTTACATCTTATTAGTGCTTCCTTGCTTTGACCCCGCCTTAATGTGACAGCCCGCCCGTCCCGTCCCCAGCTGAGAGGACGTATGTAGTGACGTATACAGATTATAGCACCTGTTATACCTTAATTAACTATTTCCATCTCATTCACACGCGCCAACTTGTAGCTGCAAACGCCGTCATTCGTGGAACGCTGCACCGCCGCACACACGGAGCGTAGGGAAGGGATTTATTTTGCCGTCGCCATGTTGGACGGGATTTGATCATTTGACAGGTCAGTTGGTTTGATTGATGATTTACATGCAGGCTTCTCTATGCAATGATCAGTATATGCAAATATGATTTCCCCCTTTGTTTTTTAGCAACTTCATCACATAAAGAAACATTTCTGTTGGTTGTTTGATCCCAAAGCTGACGGTCCCCGGGACAAACGGAGGAGGGGAAGTGATGAAACGCAGCGGCGAAGCAGGAACGCGTGCAGGGGCTTTGGGCCCTGCTGCAGATTAATGTACGGGACGCTGTTGAATAATAGAAATCATCAGCAAACAGAGCGAGCCGAACCTCTGAGCCAGTCACAACTACACCGAGAGTACAGACATTAAAATGCATCGGGCGGTCGTTCCGTATATTTCCTGTCATCTGGTCTTCGCTCCCGTTTCATGCTGTTTTAAAGATTTATTCCTATTGCATTTCCTGGATTTCCAACCTGGGTTCGTTGTTTCAGCTACAAAGTGTCACCAGCAACTCCTTTCATGCCAAACTCTTCAAAGGAAGCCGGGGGGTGATTAGCCTAGCTTAGCATGAGTAGTTTAACGTCTTGTGTAGTGACTGAACAGCTGAGATATAATGTGTTAATTAGCACTTTGGTGCTAATCGTGCAGTATTAGTGAAGGCTGGAGAGAAACGGGCTAGCCATTTCCACCTGCTTCCAGCATTTATGCTAAGCTAGGCTAATAGCCTCCAGACTCCAGCTCTGTACTTCACATTCACACGCGACTGGTGTCGATCTTCGCCTCTAACTTTCTAAAAGGGAGTGAATAATTATAATTTTCTAACTGTTCCTTCATCATTGAGTGTTTAATGAGCCTCTTAACTGCAGCTGGTGTTTTGGGTTTTAGATGAAACAGCCCACTGGTGTTTTACTGTGAAGTTATCACAGGAAGTTGCTTCCTGGATGGAGACATAAGCTAATTTAAAAGTATCTGACTTCACAATAAAAGCACAGTTCAGTGTTTTACTTTTGAGCATCACACACAAGAGAAAACATGGTCCAGTCTAAAATCAAATGTTGGAAAACTGTAATATTTCAATTAAAAATCTCTCCTTGTGAAAATGTTTGAGCCCCAGCTAAACTTGGTTTTGATGCAAAACCAAAGATTCGTGTTTTTCTGTTTCTCACGTTCGATGTTGTCGTCGCTTCGTTGCTGCAGTTGTGTTCAGGACTCGTTGCAGGAAGTGAAATCATGTTTGTCTTTTTAATGATCGCCAGATGCAGCATTGGGTTAACGAGTAAGATATAATAATTATAATATATAGAGGGGCTTATTTTGATATGAGACATTTCAGCATTTTCCCTTTTTTCATTGTTTCATTGCCTCATTTCTAAAGTCACCTCCCGATCCTCCTGTGCACCTACACAACTTTTACATGGAATGACACATTTAGATGTGGTTAAACGATCAGAGCTCATTATTCCAGTGCGTCAACATGTTTGTAAAGTACATGTTCCATTCATTTCCTCTCATCCTCAGTTTAAAACTCCTTTTTTTTACGCGTTCGTACTGTGTGTAAGACTGATCCGAAGGGCTACGCCACGCACACGCACTCTTCTGTTCACATTCCAGCATGTTTTTAACTTTAAAGTGGAAGTGCCATAGAAACCGCTCCATCGCCCCGTGAATCCGCCTGCGCATCAGCGAATCATTCCCAGACGCAGGGATGGAAAACATTTCAAGGCCATGATCACCGAGGTGCAAACGGTGCAAACTGTCAGTGAAAGACAAAGGTGTTAGCGAACATCATTAGCTTTAGCTACAGCCGACCATTTAGCGATGAACACAGTGAAATCTGTAGCTCCATGCGTTGCATTCATTTGATTATTATCCCATGTGAGACTGTAGGTTAGCCGGCGTTAGGTCAGATCAGGTAGCTGCACGCTGCAACACTAAATTGCATTGGTTCTGATATTTCTTCATGCAGTCCAAACAAGAAAACAGTGAGTTTGCGTACGAAGAATTCAGTTTGCAGTTTACAGATGGCACTTCTGTGTTTACACCCTTTTCTTCACAGTCTGTGTCATGCAACTATCACAGATGACGTTGCACGAGAAAGCGCAGAGCTAATGCTAACATCAACTCTTTCGCTTGCATACGTAGAAGTGGAAATAGAAAGACCTAATCAGAGTCTGTGCTGTATTTAGCTAATTAAAAATGCTAGCAAACATGCTGTTTGGCTAACATGACGGGACATTAGACCCTTAGTTTTCCAAAAAGCAGTAAACACTGACTTTATCTTGCTGCTAACGTTGCCTTTGATGCTTTCTTTAGCAAAACACGAGGAGCGAGTAGGTGCAGTACTCAGCCAGCTGAAAAGCAAAGACGTGCTAATTAGATTAATCTTTATTTTTGCCAAACTTTGAAGAAAAGGTGTTAAATTTGCTGCATGTAGCACAAACATGATGCTTCCTTTAAGTCCACAAAACCTGATGTTTATCCAAAAATGTTTTAGACTTCAGGGCGTCGTGTAGAGATCCACGCAGGATGCTAAGTGTTAGCAACAGAGCCGGTCTGTCGCAGTTTCATTGGAAATAATAAAATAAGACAACAAAATATGGGTCTATGTTCAAAGACAGTGCCACCTTTAGTCGCTTCGGCGAATGAAAACGCCGTCCTCGTCTCGACTTGCAGCCGCGCCGCCTTTCTGATCATGGCCGCCACCCGACTGGGAAACGTCAGCAGGCTCGGTCTAATTAGGACGATTCAGTTTCAGTCCCTCTGTGCCATAAAGACGCCGCATCTGGAAAACGTCCCAGTCACCTCCGTCCATCATTTGCCAACAGCGGTCGTACACACTTATCTTCTCGTGCCATATGGGGGTTGAATATGCAACTGAGAAACGAGGACCTACGAGCATATCGTGCATTCATTCAACTACCATTTCACATGATTCATGCCCTTTCCTCAGGCGTGGCTGTTCTGTGTATCATAGTCATTTTAGAGCTTTGTCATAGGCCTCACGTCATTGTATTAATCATTGTTATACTGTATGGGTTTGGGGGGGGAGGGAGGGGTTCATACCATGAGATAGATACCGGGTTTATATTGCATCACGGTGCGATGCGACGCATACGGACTGAACAGTGACGGACGTGTTTTTGGAAGTTTATAGAAAAACTTTCCTTTGGTTCTGAACTGGATTTTAAAGTAGCATGGTTTGATTTGTCGATGATCAACGATTCTATCGGTTTATTGGGGTTTTGTTCGATTCTCTTGTATTTTATTGTATGTATTGTACAATCTGACGCCCTGAGGGGGAGAAGGAAACATTACAGTGACTCCTGAACTGCTGTGAACTAGAGGAAACATGATTATTATGATTATTATTATTCTATTTATTTATTTGTTTTCTTTGCACAAGTTGGAATGGCCTTAATTTTGCTTTTACTTGCTTCTATTGTGTATTGGCACAAAGTGCACCCGTTTGATTTGCGAAAAATTACGATGCTCATTGCGACGCTTATATTCCGAGAGTGCACATCGAAGCAGGATGAAAAAAAAAAAAAAAGATAATAATAATAATATGAAAAGTTCAGCAAATCCTTTTTATTTTTCATTAATCTGAGAAACAATATTTTGCATGAATATAAATACAATGGCAGATATTTTGGCTTGTACAAAAAAAAAACGTGAAGCAATTTGAAGAGAAAAAAAGAATGTACCGTTTCTGCTGTATCTGTATATATCTAAATATTTATTGAAATATGTCATACTACTAATTCTATTAACGATTAAAGGTTTTCTGAACAAAAATCTCTTTACCTGTTTTTGAACATTGTCAAGGTTGTTGGAGTTGGATCTTCTGCTTTCTGTTACTCGACTCAAGGATCTGTGTAATCATTAAAGAAAAAGTATTAAAAATTGCAAATAAACGCCTCGCTGTCGGCCGCCTTCATTCTCCCTCTCCACAGGTGTGAACTCCTGTTTTATTTAATGAAACAGCCTCCAGTTGTTCTGCCTTTGCGTCACTTCACCTGTTGAATTTTCACATTGTTCACCTGTTTTGCATCATTTCAAGCCAAACTGTGCACACGTGTGTCTCGGCTGTGATTTGACGCTACATAAACGAAATTGAATTGTAATACACCGGCTGATCCACTAGAGGGTGCTGCATCAGTGTGTTGCCTCACTGAGGTGTGTGTAGGTACTCATGAGTATATAGGTGCAGAACCAGATGACATGCATGACTGCAAACGCACTTTAAAGAGCGACACAGTGTGCACAGGGTCTGGTGCAAAAGGTCCGTGTCTGGTCGTTAAGTCCAGTTTTTTGGGTTGTTGAGTTGATCTTGACGGAGATGTTTGGTTTTGTTCCTGAAAGCAAAATAACATTTGAAAACAAAATCCAAACACATGTTGGTCTGGAACCTGTCAGTGCAGTTTCTGTTTCCAGGGGGCGCTATTGTCACAGGAAATGCTTCTGAACACGCTTTTATTTTGAAAGCTGATCACAGTGACGGTCACTGTGAGGGGGGGGGCGATGCATCTGCAGATCGAAGGTCTCATCAAACAACCTGTGAACTGTGAACACACACACTCACACACACACACAAACTCCTGATGATCTCTATTTAAACTCATGGGGGAAACGCAAAGTAGCTGTTCAACATCTCCATCCTGCAGTCGGTGAAAGTGATGTTACCATGGCAACAAGCAAACTTCACCCATTTAAACAGTGGCACTGTGCCGTATCTGTGCACGCTGAAGTTTGATGAGATGATATTTCACGTTGTAGAGCTCTGAATATTTCTGTTTGCAGAGAACACGTCGGTCCCAGTTTATTATACATGACTGTGATTATTATGTCTCATTCAGCAAAAGACTATTTTTATTTTTCAATGCTCCACATCTTCAGTCTTCCGTTTTGTAAATCTGCAGAGCAGAGTGATTCAAAATGAAAACATCAAACACAAAAGTCATAATGAGAATAAACAGGAAACAGAAACAGGCTGAAACTGAATTAAACAGAGTGGTGTTAACGCCGCAGTGAATCACCTGAAACAGTTAAAATCACTGACCCTGCAGTGTTGATTCCACGGGCAGTCGCTCCTGATTCACCTGGCTTCAGGATGGTCATGTGACAGGATACACCTGAGTGTCAGGAGGGCGGTGCTCTCTGCTCATTGGTTAACGAGGCGCCTTCCTGCACCAATCCCTCAGCTGCGCCTGCAAACGTTAAACTCCCATTTTGTTATTTTGCCAAACTCCATGTTTCACGTTTGATCACATGACTGGTGTGTGTGTGTGTGTGTCTGTGTGTGTGTGCTCGGGGGTCTTGCTGCCAGCTGGACCTGAACATGCTGGAAGCCATGTTGGTCCACGAATACTAATGATGTGTGTGTTCACAGCAGGAGGGCTGCACTCACACTGAATACTGATGCACATGAGAATCCAGCGACTGTGTGTGTGTGTGTGTGTGTGTGTGTGTGTGTGTGTGTGTGTGTGTGTGTGTGCTGACCACGTGTCCACACAGGCTGTACTGTAACTTGTAGGTCACAGGCTCAAACCCTGCAACGCTGAGTCCATTAAGCGCCACATGTTCCTGCACCTGCAGCGCTGCGCTCTGTAGAAACCCAAATGTTCAGCTGATACACGCGTCTGCGTCTGTGTTGTGTGGTTGGAATTGGAATTGTGATCAGACACAGTGTGTGTGTTTGTATTTAACACACACCAACACCGTCGGCCTCCAGGCTCCGTCCTCACGCGTCTCAGTTCATCCCGAGTTCAAGTGAAGCCGGTGGAGTGGACGAAATCCAAACCCTGGGAGAGAAGCGAGGAGCTGGGACAGCACTGGCTCACAGAAACGATGTTTGTTTATTAATAAACAGTTTTATTTATGTCGTGGTGACAAACGTCATCACGACTCAACAGACAGTAAAATGAAAATAAAACATTTTATTTTAATTGTGCTGACACAGGTGAGATATGCTCCTCACACGCCTCCAGCTCCTCTCTGAACCCGACCGAGAACATGCTGCATCCTCGCCGCGGCTCATTGTGCATTCATAGGCCACTCTGGCTATTGGAGGTGCAGCTACGCTATGAAGGAGTACAACTTAAACATGCCCTTAAGGGCTATTAAGTCAGGGAAATCAGGATTTAAAGTGGCTCCTGCGTGCTGAGACGTGGCTGCGTTACTAACGGGGCCGCGGCCGCATCGCTATTCAGCTCACAGCGAGAAATTATTCAAGTTACACGGTGTGTGATGCACCCGCAGAGAGCTGAGAGACAGGCAGACAGACAGGCAGACAGACAGCTGAGGGCTTTACCTTTAATGGCTGGTTTTACAGTCACTAATCCTCACTTTAAAATGTGTAAAATCATAATCGTGAACTATTTGCTCATTTTTATCCACATGCTTAGTTTAATGTTTCACCTCAGAATTCACTTTATCGATCACGTGCAGGGAAACTGGAGCAAGTAAGAAGGAAGGAGATAAAGTTTTAATAAAGAATCATTAATTTATCGTTTTACTGCTCAAAGAAATCATGTCACACAGACATAAATAAATTTATACTAGAATTTAAAAAAAAAACTGTTTTGACTCAACAAATCTTTTATTAATTGTGCTTTAATTAAAAAACGACAGTTTAACGTTAAATTCTCACAGACTCACACAGAGAGGTCAAAGGTCACCGTCGGTTACAGGACAGCGACGCCTGCAGAATCTGAATCAGAGCGTGTGAAGCTTTTGGTTTGAACAGGACGCGACTGAAGCTTCAACAGGACGATTGGTTAAAACAAAGATGGCCGACACATCTCCACTTCCTCCTACTGTACAGGAATGAGGTCAGAGTGTCACGGATACAGGTGCTGTGTGAGCTCTGTGAGGCCCTGCCCTGTTTAGCTGTCAATCATGAAGCCACGCCCCCTTCCACACATCAATAACTGATTAAAACCAAACTGATCAGAAGAACAAACAGCCAGCCAGCTTATGAGCTGTACTGCAGACGGACACCAGGGGGCGGGGCTTATGAGCTGTACTGCAGATGGACACCAGGGGGCGGGGCTTATGAGCTGTACTGCAGATGGACATCAGGGGGCGGGGCTTATGAGCTGTACTGCAGACAGACACCAGGGGGCGGGGCTTATGAGCTGCGCTGCAGTCGGACACCAGGGGGCGGGGCTTATGAGCTGTGCTGCAGTCGGACACCAGGGGGCGGGGCTTATGAGCTGTACTGCAGTTGGACACCAGGGGGCGGGGCTTATGAGCTGTACTGCAGTTGGACACCAGGGGGCGATGCAGGTGTTTCATCTTCTCAGAGCTCTGATCTCATCTGTGTTTATATAAACGGTTAATGCTGTAGTGAAACACATGAAATCAGACCCAAACAGGTTTATTTTCACGCATCATTCAACAAATCCAATATCATTAATTCCTGTACAGTGAGATGATCTGCGTGGCTGCTGCAGGAGTCTCTGAACTCAAAGTGTCGACAGGTTTAAAATCGTAGCTTCAGCGCTAACGCTAACGACAGATCCAAACAGACACGAAGGTTTAAAACAGTAAATGACTTTTAATTTAGTTCTCTCATCGGCAGGTGAGTTCATTTCAAACATGATGACAAATGAAGTGCATCGGTAGAAGAAGCTTAAACAGGAGTTTGATACATGAGTCGATACATGCTCCATTCAGACGCGTCCGTGAATCCACATATCACAAGCCAACATCATTACTCAAATAAAACCACTACAGTTCAGCTCTTGACCTGATAGAATAAAAAGATAAGACAGATCCATCGCTAGATACAACGGTGGCAGCAATACACAGGATTGCCCAAGCAGTAAAGTACACGTTCCTTTAAGAAACAGGGAGAGAGAACGCGAAAAAAACCTAAACTCTGGGTTTTTTAATCCCCAATTCAAGTAGTATTTACCCCTTTTTCATGTGTGTTTGCGTGTTTCGAGTTGTTTCTTAATAAATTCAAGTTCAGCATGAAAAAAAAAAAAAAAGACAAAATAAAAAGTCCAGATAACGTGTGTGTGAGTGTGAGTGTGTGTGTGAGTGTGTGTGTGTGTGAGGAGACGAGGAGGAGGGGGTGGGGCTTTCTGGGAAACAAAAAGCAGCAGGTGAGACAGAAGAAGAAGGAGGTGGAGGAGGAGGAGGCAGCCATCTTCATGAGAGACGCATGTTGAGACTGGCTGAGTTCAGCAGGAGCTGGCGTGACGTGACGGTGTGATCTCAACCAAACCTGCATCGATTACTAACAGAAAGCCCTTCGAATACTCGGATACTCTGACGCGTAGGAGGAAGAATGAGGAGGAGATCAGTGTGTGTGTGCGTGTGTGTGTGCGTGTGTGTGAGCGCAGAGAAACAAACGAACGCGCCTCCTACTGATTTTTGCTCCTACGCCACGTGAACAGAAGGGTTTTGTGACTTTGTGTCCAATTGGTTCCTGCTGCAACGATTGATCACTCGGGTTGGATCCAAACAGTAATCTAACTCAGGTTTGGAGCCGGGGCGCCTCACTGGCGCTGGGCCGAGTAGCGGCCATCGCTGGGGCCGGCGCCCCGCCCGGAGCCGAAGCTCGGTTTCTGTGCCATGCCTCCGCGGGTGGGGGGGCCCCGGGGTCCGCCGCCGCCTCCTATTCGCTCTCTGGGGCCGCCGGGACCTCCTGGACCACGGGGCCTCATGTCCCGCCTGTCGCCCTCCCTGGCCGACCGGGTCTTCTTCTCCTCCACGTTCAGGCGGACGTCGCCTCTGAACTTGATGGGCTGCAGAGACGAGAAGTTAAATTAAAACTCAGGGTTTAACTGAAGCAAAGCAACGTGTAAATCAATGAGAGCAGGAGGAGGAGCAGGCGGGGGAGCAGGCGGGGGAGCAGGAGGAGGAGGAGCAGGCGGAGGTGCAGGAGGCGGGGGAGGAGCAGGAGGGGGAGCAGGAGCAGGCGGAGGAGGAGCAGCAGGCGGAGGAGGAGCAGCAGGCGGAGGAGGAGCAGGAGGAGGAGGAGCAGGCGGGGGAGCAGGCGGAGGAGCAGCAGGCGGAGGAGGAGCAGGAGGAGGAGGAGCAGCAGGCGGAGGAGGAGCAGGCGGGGGAGCAGGAGGATGTTTCAGGATCCGAATGAGAAACACGTGAAGCAGCGTTTTTACCCTGTTACTGAGGATCTTCTGCACGGGCTCAGAGTCGTCAAACACCACGAAGCCAAAGTTGGGCAGCTTCCCTCCGCTGTTGATCCTCAGCTCCAGGACTGTGCCGTACTCTGTGGACCCCACACACACACACACACACACGTCATTAACCTCACATGCACCAAATGTAACCTATAGGCTGACTGAGCTGAAACAGCTCGTCCGTCCTCGGTCGTGTGTTGTTCAACTTACGTTCGAAGAACTCCTTGAGTTCAGTCCTGTCCACGTCATGGGGGACGTTGCCCACGAAGAGCTGCTGGGCGTCGGGGTACCTGACCACCCTGCGGCCCTCCGACTCCCCCTGCTCGCCCTCGCGAACTGAAACAGAGACATTCACACGGCCGGTCATCATCTCTCCCATCCAGCGTGTCATCAGCGGCGGCGCTCTCGTCCACGCGCCCACTTCATTTCTGCTGCATGTTAACGCGCAGGTGCTGAATCTTACAATGCAGACGATGTTCAAAGAGGCGCCGGGAGCAGACGACAGACAAACACATCTGACGCCGCGCGCGGGAGCGTTTGATGTGCAGCCCGTGCGCTCTGGACAACACTGGGCTTCGGGCCACACATGCTAAAGGCCTGTCGTGGTTATTCTACAATCACCTGATCGCTGCTGTGAACATTCTGCATCATCGTTCTCACTCAGTCGGGCTGAGAGTCAGACGCCACCTTCACGTCTGCTCTGCCCGTTCAGCAGCTGCTGGACAAACGCTGTGAATCTGGTTAGAGTTTGAGCGGCGACAGCGGCGGCGGCGCAGCCACAGAAACCGTTTTGCAGAGTCAGAAGCGTCTCGGCGCCACGCTCCGTTATTCAGCCCGGGTTTCGCTCTCGGCGCCACGTCCAGCAGCGCACGTCACATCTGATCGCGTTCGGTTCACACTGGCGGCGAAATGCTTGGTGACCTGCCGGTGACGCGTGTCCGAACCGTGTTCGTACCTGGTCTGGGGCCCCGGTGAACCGGCGGAGGACCCCCGGGCCTCTGTTCCCTCGGCCTCTGGTCTCTCTGTGGTCTCTGTGCTGTGGTCTGGGACTCGGGCTTCGGCTCCGCTCTGGGCTGAAAGAGTCAACAACACAGTTTGGTAAGAAGAGGAGGAAGGTGTGTTTCACTCAGAGGCGAACAAACAAACAACAAGAAGCATCAGGATCGGAGCAGAGGTGCAGTCTGCAGGAGGCCTTTGTGTCCTGCGCTCACAACACGACCCTGACGATGGGAGTAACCTGCCTGACACTGGAGCTCATGGACGCCGGTACTCGGAGCTGATGCAGTATTTCGGTGTTTTGTTGCGTCCGAACATCAGAACGCTCACATCTCAACATCTCTCTGATATGAAACACAGGCGGTACTTAACCTACCGGCGCTGTGGGCGTGGCTTTGACGACGTGTGGGGGCATTCCTGAGACTGGGACGGCCCCGCTGGGTGGGAGGTTCTTACTGGTGACGGACGCCCAGGAGAACGGCTGTGGGACGGGAGACAGGAGAGGTTAGGGCGGGCCGACGTCATCATCGGCCTTAATAAAGCACCGTCTGAGCGCCGCCTGGAGACGCGATGTCACACCTACCCTGTTTTCTTCTGGGGCGGCGGGGGCGGGCTCTGCGGGCGCGGCGGCAGGTTCTCCGGTGGGCGGGGCGGCGCTGGGGCTCTTCTCTGTCTGGTCGTCGGCTGTGTGTGCGTCTGTTTGCGTCTCCAGCATCGTCTCGGGCTTCAGCTCCACGGCGGCGGCCTCAGCCTCCTTCTCCGCCTCTGGCTCCGGCTCCGGACTCGCTGCCGCCACCTCGACCTCATCGCCGGGAACCGCCGGCTCTGAACTGGAAGGGAAGAGAGCGAGGCAGGCGTTAGGACACAAACGACCTTAACGTCAGTTTGGCGCCCTACGTCTTGCCGGTCTGACTCTGAGAAACAGGAAGCGTGAACCTCACCAGGTCACCGGGTCGTAGAAGGGAGCGGACTCCTCAGCAGCGACGTCGGGGGAGGGGACCCGCTCCTCGATCTCCTCCACCTCGTCCTCAGACTCTGAGCGACACACAAACAAAGACGATTTCAGAACAAACAAACAAACAAACATCTGCTGCAGCAGGGTCAGGGCAGCGCTTCAAAGGCCGACTCACCCTCAGGAGGCTCGGAGTCGGAGTCGCCGAACACCTCGTCCTGGTAACGGAACACGTCGTTGTGGACGTAGAACTTGTTTGCGACGGTTCCCTGAAAAACAAACAAACGGGTTAAACACACAAAGCTCCGCGCACGCACGGGGACGCTGATCCTGAATCTGTGGCGCGAGTGTTGGACAAACCTCCGGCGCCAGCACGAACGTCTGCATGAACTTCCTCATGGGTTGCATGTTGTTGGACAGCTCGCCCATCACCTGCACCACCACGCCCTCGTTCAGGGTGGCGTGCGCGTCCACGTGCCTGATCTTGGTGTGACAATCGCGGAAACTCAGAGCCATCACCCTCTTATGGATCTCCTGCAGGAGGGAAGGGCAGGTTAGCGTCAGCTTCACCCAGAGAAGGTCTGAGCCGGAGCTGCAGCCTGGAGATAATCCAGCCGCGCCGCCGTCACAACATTTACACAACCCGCCCCGTGCCGCGGCGTCACTGTGACGCTCCGCTCTGACCGACTGATCGTGAATCGGGGCTGCAGGTGTGACGCAGACTCTTCCTCTGTCTGCGGTCGATGCAGCCACAGACCAGTCGCTCTGGTGAAAACGGCTGAATTTAAGATCTGTGATGGTTTTGGGACAGATGTGGATTTTTTTAATTGGTTAATTTCTTTAATTGGTTTTGTTAAAAAGAAATGAAATCATGTATAATTAAATCAGATCAAACGTTTGTGGCGATGAAGAGCTCACATTCAAATTTAAGACTCTTTAAAGACTTTTATGGTTTAATATTAATAAATCTCAGACTTCAGACGGCCTCCAGGCTCGGGGTGCTGTCGATCGCCGTGTTATCAACAGTCAGAGGGATTTAAAACGGTTTCTGGTTGAGCCCCACTCACGACTCACGACTGTGATCAAATCATATTACTGTTAACAACACGCTGTGAATTATATTTCTGTAAAGATCTTTAATGTAAAAACACTAATGTTGTGTTTGGGTGTCGCCTGCTGCCCCTCGCCACACACTCGGTGTTGCTGTGTGGGAGTTGAGAGCAGCAGCGTCTATGGAAACAGCCTCTGAAGCCGCTCTCTGCCGGATGAAGCCCACTTACAGATTGTCCGTAAACAGCCTCGACCGGTTTGCCGTTGCTGTCCAGGCCGCCGTGCACGTAGGACGAGTTCTTCCCGTAGAACCTGAGGAAGACAGGACGCGTCGTTTGTTTGGCAAATTTAAACAAAGGCTGCGGCTCATATTTGCATATTCATAACCCAGAGGCGGCGGGAAGACGCCAAACTCAGGATCGGGTTGCAGTCGTCACACGGCAGACCGCCGCCGCCGCCGCTCGTACCTGTGCAGGTAGTCGGGGGCCTGGTTCAGGAGTGTGTAGTACTGTCGGACAAACTCTCGCCCGACCAGCTGGGCACTTGGCTTCTCCATCACCATTTCTTTGGTCAACTGGAAATCTCTGCAAAGGGAGGAGGGGTCAGTCCGCGCCGACACACCAAAGCATTATGGGACATTAAACATGGCCGCCCCAGCGACAGTTTTAAAGATTTCAAACAATCAACAAGTGACATGAGTTTAATAAAACTGATATCTGTTAATAAAGGAGCAGCGTTTCTGATTTTATCATAACCGTAGTTTTGTTTCACGTCACTGCGACACATTTAGTTCAGTCAGAAACAACAAACCCGCCGCCGCGCGGCTCCGTCGTGTCGTAGAAAACGACATCTTCACTGTTTTCTGACGTTTAAAAGACTAAAGATTAAATGTTAAACACGAAAAACGACTCGAGTGAAACCTGTCGTCAGAAAATCTAATGAAAAGGAAGCAACAGGGCTGAAGTGAGCCGAGCGCACTGCGCCGAGCGAGTTTCACTTTAACTGTGATGTCTGCCGTGTGTGTGTCTGAGGTTTGCACCACACTTTGTGCACTAATATCACACACACACACACACACAGAGCGTTTCACAGAACTCAGCCATACATTCCTGTGATGGTGGTGATGAATCATCCGGCCGCTCTGATTGGAGAGCAGTCAGATTGGCTCCCTCTGGCAGTTTGAAGTGTAAATCAGGTTAGGTAAACACGACCTCTGATTGCACATCAGCGCACGCCATGCGACTCTCATCGTGTCACGGGCTCGTTTTTTAATTTGCTTTCCTGGACGGCGGCGAAGCGCCGGCGGCACCGGGCGCGTTTGATCTGCAGAACTGACGGGTCCCGACGAGCGTTTGCCGCCCCGTCATGAAGACAGCCCGCCCAAGGCGTGGAAAACAAACCCAGGCTTTCGCCGTGTGTTTTCATACTGAGTGGATAAAAATCTGAAATTGCACAGTCACTGCACTCGACTGCCGCTCCAACAGCCCCGACGGCCCCGCTGCCCGTTTCCCCCTCTCTCACAAATGAACCGAGGCACATTTAGAAAGCAAACAGCGCGTTTTAACTGAGGGGGGCATGCACACGCACCCTGCCCGTGCTACCTTATCACTGACTGAGATTAAACAGTGTCACACGTTTCAGATGTTGGTGTTTCTGCCTCGTACGTCAGGACAGTGTGTGTGTGTGTGTTTCAGCTTTAAGGTTGTATGTAATCTAGTTTCAGCCTCAGTGGAGTGTGTGTTAACCCTACAGGCCACTTTGCTGGAAAACAAAAGTGCAACTGAAACAATCATTTCTCCCTCGAACCAGGATTACTGCTCCTGTTACTGACTGAACACCTGTGTCCAGTGTTTAGGGTTTAAATCTGAAGTCTGCAGCTTCATCACCGCCCTCCTCCTCCTCCTCTTCCTGTACAGTTTGTGTCTGTAGCTGCAACCTAGATCTGATCTTACTGTTAAATGCAAACAGTCGTCCACATGAACATTTGCACAAGGTGCCTACAATCCTGTCAGGCTTGATGGATCACCCATTTAAAGCGAGCGGCACATCTCTTCTAGTTGATTTTCATCGACACTTGCACGCACAGAGGTATGAATTCAAACTGAGGCGAGCCTGAAAGGTGGGGAAAGTAATTTAAAAAGTGGAAAGCTGGTGATATGTTATGTTTACAGGGGCTGTCAACAACCAAGGGAAAGACCAAAAACCAACAGTCTAACTTTGTCCCGGCCTGTCTGTGGCGCTCAGCCATGAGCCTACAGGCGCCTACAGAGGACGCAAATACTTTCTTTAAAAGAGAAGCTACAGGAAGTGTGTAGTGTCTGTAACCAGGGCGCAGTAATGTCTTCCAACGTTAGACACTGAGGTTTCCAGCACGCCTTCCTCAGACAGGAGGAAACTGTGTTTTTAGTAAGGACGACAGCCAACAGAAGAAAAACAGGATAGCTGCAGTAACTGATCAGTGCAGCTCATTGGTGCGTCACAGTGAAGTAGCTGGGGTTCATTTACAACCGTTCTGGGTCTTTTCATTGGATTTTATGTCTTTAGCATAAAGATCACAGTCCAATAGTGAACTTCAGCACGTGTGATTAGTGAGAAAGGAGCTAAAACACGTGAACACGCTGTTCAATCAAACACACTCGTTTCCCTGGTTGCTGATTGTCTGCCACACCTGTCCACACAACATTAAAAAGCCATCTGTTGTGCTAACACACACACACACACACACACACTTAGCAACCACGAGCTGATCAATGAAAGTGAGGTGTGATGTGAAGCTTCAAGGCGTGCTGGGGCAGATCTGTTACCGGTTAATATCAGGTGCTTAAAGGATCCTAGTTCTTTCGGAGAACAGGCACATATAAGGGCATGCTACACTGCAGCAGCCAGAAGAAAGGTGCGAGCATGGCACGCAGACAAAGGCCACGCCGTGCCCGCAGTGATGGTGCCATTAACTGTATCGACCGGCCTACACACACACACACACACACGCTCATCGCAAGTCACGGTGGGACTTTGGGGCGGTTTCCAGATATAACCTGGGCTTGAAATGGCACGCTGGCTGGCCCACTGCAGAGCTAAACCGCGACAGCTGGACGAGCACACGGGCCCCAAAAACTAGGGCACGGGCTGCAGCTCGGTTTCAGGAGCAGCCCCAACACGTGTCCCGGCCGGTGCTCAGCCACACTGCTCAGCCCCCGTCGAGCTAAGTTAGCGGGTTAGCTGTGTGAAAACGAGGAGAAACGCACAGAGTAGACTTTGAAACCTGTGCGGGGAAACCTGGCAAGCGAGGCGGTTTGGGAAAGACAGGAAGGGAGGGAGTCACGACTGAATGGGAGCTAGAAGTGGGCTACACATGGGCGCTGGGTATGTCTTGAAGACCAAAAATGAAACCAGGAGGCGACGGCTAAATCCCGGCATTTCAACAATTACTACGTCGCCGGCTAGTAAATTCAAACATACACAGTAAAATATTTTTTAAATTTTAATAATCTAACTACACTCGCTATGCTAACGCCAAAGGTTGCTAACAGCCACAATCTCCACACCAGGATATAGACGAAGCCCCGAGAGGCGACCCAGTTAATTTACCGACTGTAAGAAGCAAATAACGCCGCTAATACCGAAAATTGACAATAATTCGTATAAAAGAACAACTTACCGGTGGGTCAATTATCAAAAAATATCGTTGATTTACAAACAAGTGATTTCCTTGAATCACCTCGGCGGCAGCCAGAAACACTAGCGGCTTCACAACGTGCTGGAGTGCTCGGTTGCCGGTTTCAGCTCCGCAACCGAACGTGACATCCCGCCCACTTTACGACCCACACAACCAATCAAATTAAAACACTAGAAATCGTTGACCTATCGTATGGCGCTGCTGCGATGGCCTCTGAGTAACAGCCAATCCAGAAGGGCTGTGACGCTACATGGAGTTCGCAATTCGACCAATCACCTTACAGTAATGGCTGACGGTGCGATGGTTTCACTGGTTGGCGTATGCCGGTTTGTTTTTTTTAGCTCGCTGCGAGCGGTGCACCAGAGCCTGTTTCACGCTTGGGGGCGACAAAACTTCATTCGGCCTTTAAAACTGATTTAATTAGAGCGGATGACTCATCAAATTCTAATGAATTTCCATTCAGTTTATCTGGTTTAACGAATCAAACAGAGAGTCTGGGATTGTGGTCATCACATATCTGACTATAACATCCATTCACCAGACTAGATACTGCATATAAGCAAAGAATTCATTGTTTTCAAGTCAAAATAAAAATTAGATTCATTCATTTTGCCATTCATGTTTATTGAGCTTTCATTTCCAGATATAAATAATGTGATTTTGAATGTCCAAAATTAAATTTGACTGGTACAAAGTAATGTGGGTTTTCTTTATTAATGAAAAATGTAAGATGTCCCTAATTATCATTTTTTATATTTAGCATGGTTTTTCATACCTGAAATTAAAAATTAAGACTTGTAACAAAATGACTGTTGATATATTCTCGTTAACACCTCTGATGCAGATATCCAGTTATGTACATATGAAACTGAAAGCACATGAATGGCAACAGTGACGTCATTTGTCCCAGGAGCAGTGTCTGAACTGATGACGAAACCTTCAAAGAGTGAGGAAATACTGCACCTTGTTTACTTTATTGTTATGCATTAAATAAGTTGTAATCGAGTTTATTGTCTTTTATTTGGCGCCGTCATTGTGAACAGGTGTGTCTGTATCAGAGCACAGAAGAGGTGCTGGTGCATGTTTGAGCCTGACTCAGATGATTTTTCAAAGTAAAACACTAACACACTTTAACATTCAGGTGTTTAACAGTTAGAAAAAGACTTTATCGGTTCAGAGGAGCAGCACCAGCCGCTCTTCGCTCCCTCGTGAGGACAGAAAGTGAACGGGAGCAGGTTTTTCCCCCGCTGTGGCTGAGAGGAGGGACTTGGCCTTTGTGGACGAGGCTCGGCTGTTGTTTCACATTCTTGACACCGGAGTCTGGATGAACTGGTGGGGATGGTAACCGGGTGCTGAGATCTCCCTCTCCCGTCTCCCAGGGGACCACGAGCAGCTCCGCTCATGGTGTAACACAGTAACACAAACCCCACAAGCGCGGTTGACTTCAGGCTGTACTGACTCTAACATTCACAGCCAAAGATTTGTTTCATGCTAAATATCCCTGCGGTGTGCTTTGTCGTGTTTAACGGCCCCTTTCATAGACATTTCTAACATACCAGGTCTGCTTTGTCAAGGCTGTGGCTGCTCACATGTGAGAAAAGACAAATACTGTATCCACACATCCAAAACACACAAACCGTTCATTGTATAACATTTATAATCGTCTGGACACATGCACATGCCACATCCCTGGGAGTGTTTGACTGATTTTAAGCCACAAAGCACAAGAAAACGTTAAACTCTTGTGTGTTTCTGCACATTAATTGTAGGGAAAAGTACAAAAAAAAAGCCTGTTTTTACTTCAAATAATAGAACTCGAGTTTATTTCAGCCTCTTTGAGCTCAAATCTGTATTTCATGATGTTGTTTAAAGGCCCTGCAGTTCGTTCTTACAGTACAAACACAGATGTTTTCGCTTTCGGCCTGATTAGAAACTCGAACACATCTGAAGCCAGGCGAAGCCGCCGCAGATGCCTGCTACTTATTTTCAATGACAAGTGACAAATCTCTAATGTGGAGCACAGAGAGACCACAGGAGGAGGCAGGCGGCTGAATGACCATGTGACGGACAGAGCGCAAGAAGCACACGTTTCTATTTGTCAACAACAACAGTGGGAGAGGAGCAGATGAACTCTCAGATCTGATTAGAAACACAGAAAATGTTTCAAAGAAGAACTTCAGCTTCAACTTTCAGCTGCTGCTCAGCTTCATTTCAAGTGGTTCGATGTTATTTTAAGTGTGTGTTAACGTTATTGCTCAATTTTGAATTTGCAGACGTGCCAATGTGTTGCTGAAGTGTCTGAGTTCAAGGATGCTGCAAAACCATTCAGTTCAGAGGCTGTTTCTGCTGCGAACAAACGCCGCGCGGCACCGTGACGTCGACTTCTGTGAGCCAGCGTCACACTGTACTTCAACATCGGGACCTGTGTCGGACGTGTTGTTACGGCCACTTGCAGGTGCACATTTGCACATCGTCAACGCGGAGCTCGAGCTCGAGAGCAGAGAGCAAACATCAAACCCAAGCAACCAAGGCAAGGGCGGGGTTCACGCCAATGACCCAGAGACCAGACAGCAGTCTGAGCAGTGGAAGAGCTGCAGCCTGAAAGATGGAGGAAGGTGCATCAGGTCAGCCATGTTCATCGTTTTCTTAGTTCCTCTGCATCGTTTTGAGTTTGCAGGGGAGGAAATTCAGCACACAATGGCTCGCTGTGTGTTAGAAAAACGCAGAGTTTTTCACTTTTTTGCAGCTTCTTCCTCTTCATCAAAGTGAAATTCAAGATGAAAGGTCAATAATTTGACACATTGGAGAAGATCCAGCACGAGTGGGTCTTCCAGGGAGAGATCCAGGCATGGCAGGAGCCCTGGGAGCCCTGTGTCACTGCACAGGGCGACTACTTTGAACGGGGGCGGCGGCCAAATTGAAATCAGTTATTGGAGCAGCCTCTGAAGTTTCTGATCACAGCCCGTGTGGACTGACTGTAGCTGAGAGAGGAGCACAGGAGAAAAGGAAGAAGAAGCTTTTAAACTGGGTCGTCATCGGCGTCTAACTCGACTCACGAGGAGGGACTTTAAAGGCATCGCAGCTGCACAAAGGGAGCATTCAGGGACAAATAAAACGCAGGAAAATGTGACTTTTCCTGATAAAACAAGAGGAAAAGCTTCTTATAAAGAAACTTCTTACGCTTTATCGCCCGAGACCGGTAAAGATGTGACACGGGGCTGTTTTCTAAGTATGAAACATGGCTTGTAAACAAACTGTTTGGAGCCACGCTGATCCCTTGTCAGATCATCTCAGCAGAAATTCCTAAACAGAGGAGATACAGTATGAACGCATGCAGAGATTCCCAGATCGTTTCATAGTCTTTTATTCATGGAAAGGGTTTGGTCGTGCTCAGTAGAAACATGTCGATCATGAGAAAAACTCTCAGCCTGCGAGATTTTCTCCTCATTCAACGTCCAAACAAATATAAATCGTCTTTATTGCGTCAAATATCAGTACACGCTCCGTGTCCTCGTCCGGGACGCGGACTCCGTATGGAAGAACAAAAATGAACAGCTCGTAAAGCAGTAGTCAAAAGATTAAAAACAAAAATACACAAAACCACAAATAAAAAAAAGGAGTCCACCACCAAAAGAGTGCAAAAACTAAAAGGTTGTGTTGTAGAAAGCAAGCAGAGGGAGCATTTATTTAGAAACTTTATTTTGGATTTACAGTTTTGTCTCCTCAAGATCACGTCTCAGATCGATCTCCAATTAAAACCCTGAACAGTTCAAAGCGTGTATATTATACTGCCAACAACGTACATTTACATCCGAGGTCTTTAAGTTTTCCTTACTGGGGTTTTCTGTTCGAACAAACAAGAGAATTCAAAGTTGCAGGAACATGTGATGTTAGTACAGACTGTGCACGTCTCTCTTCTGTAATCTTTTCTTTGTTTTAGTGGTATAGGTAGGAAAGGTCATTATTAAAAAAACAAAAATAATAAAAAATAATTTGCAATTAGCACCGTTACTGTGATTTTTTTTTTTTTTAACTTAGGGATCAGCACCTTGTCCCGTTAGTAGCAACTAGGAGTTGTCATTACTGCTGCTGCTGCTGCTGCTGTTGCAGAGGAGCTCAGATGACGAGGTCTTGGTCCACGTCCTCTGCAAACACAGAGACGCGAAACATCCGTCAGCACATCGGAACAAACTAAACACCAGTTTCATGTAATTTTGTCTGAAGGAAAGTGAATTGTGAGGAAAAAAACGACAAAAAAGGGCAGAGATCAACTGAAAATATTAATATTTAAGACATCATTTGAGCAATTTCATGCATATGCAGTTAGAAAATGTGGTTACATGAACTAAAAAGTAAACTTAAGCTCTAAATGAAGCTAAAATCTGATGTTTTAATAACAAATTTGGGGCAAAATGCTGGAAATGACCGACCTTTACGCTCTGATTTCGAAGGAAATCACACAATTACAGTTAATTATGATAACTGACTAACTCCTGGAGTCATTTATCGAGTAAAAATGCAAAAATATTCTCGTTTCTGCTTCTGAAACGTGACGATCTGATGCATTTTTATTACAGGAAGTTAAATCTCTGAGCTTTCCTGATATTTGGAGCCAAAGAGCGTTTTCCAGGTCGATGGGATTTACAGAAATACTGTGACAGACACACAAGACGCATCAGTCTGATGGGCTGCAGGCGCAAAGCGAAGGACATGAATCCATATATAGAGCAGGTCAAACAGAGCTGTCAGAGCTCATGCTGCAGTCATGGGCAAACCAATAACGCATCCTGACGTCACATGATCATCTTCACGCGTCGTGCGTCGATACTCACGCTCCTTGATGCCGAAGCACGCGGCCCACTCCTCCAGGGCGATGTATTTGTCGTTGTCGGCGTCGCACTGATCGAAGAAGCGGGTGGTGCAGTGCTCCATGGGAATGAGGGGGGCGCGCAGGGGGGAGAGCTCGGTGTGGGTCAGGTACCTGGCGGCGTGGGAATGAGACCAGAACGTTTACAGATGCAGTGATTGTGTTTCGGACTGCTGACTCAGCAAAACCTCAACCGGCTCCGGAGCGGCTCCTCGCTCACTGAGTCTGATTGGGTTTGAAAGGACAGCGGCTGTTTGCTCCTACGTACCCGTCGACGGGGTGCTGGTCGAGCTGGCCGAACTGCCAGTGGACAGGGAAGATGTACATGTTGTAGTTCTTCTCGAAGTCGTGAGCCAGCAGGTCCAGGGAGTGGTCGCCGGCCTGCAGCCTCTTCTCGTTCTCGTAGATCTTCTTCACCTGGAACGTCAGCGTCGGACACAACCAGCGTGAAACACGAGAAATGAGCCACAGTCGGTGATGAGACCAGGTTAAAATGTAAAGTGTTAAACCCAGCGGTGGGTCTATAACTGCTCTCTGCTATTTAAGGTGGTATTTAAGGTGGCCATATGAACATCTCCACCCTGACTCTGGTTCTTTCACTGTTTGCATCAGACGTTGTGCTTTATCATCTCCTCACTGTTGCTGCTAACACCTCTCAGTTTATGCCATAAAGAACCCTGCGTGCAAACTAAATCTCACTGAGTTTACGTGAATGTGACGCTCGTGTCCGTATAAGGCGTCCGGTCTGAGCTCTGACAGGGACATTAAATCCCGATCGCTCAGGCGGCGTCGACCGCTCTGTGTTTGACGGTGTTTCCACGGCCTGTTTACAAGAAGATTCAACAAAAAGTGCAGCAGCAACATCATAAAGCTCTGAATTTGTTGGGTTTCCATCTTATTGCAGCAGAAAATTCACTGATCAGGTGAAATACATTTAGTGTCCTGAGGACCTAAAATATAATAAACTATAATAATATTCTATATTTTATGGATTTAAAACATCAGGATCTTGTAAATATATCATTTGTTACTTCAACTCATCCTAGAAGTCAACACTTCATGGATTGTCTTGTGTTATATTGTGTAAAATGGCACCAGGATATCAAGTTTCCAAGAGCTCTTCCTAACCAAACTGCTGAACCATGTGTTTACCGTCGTTACCGTGACAACAGAGGTCAGCTGACTCTAGACCTGCTCTGCTGAGAAGTTCATTGGTAGTTTTGCATGTCATTCGGCTGCTTTTTAAAGAGTAAAATCATGCTGTTTCGATGCAAACTGAAGAGTAATCAGAGCTGTATTGGCTTTTAATGAACTTAATGAATACCAGCACCTCCAGTAACGAACAGATCAGGCCGAAAACACTGGCTCATGCTGCACTGGGGCCGGTGAGGGACACTGGATGAATGCTCACCCTGAGCTTCTGCTTCTCGGTCAGCAGGTTGTTGTCCTCGTCGCGCTCGTACAGAGTCACCAGGACGTTCTTCAGCCAGTCCCTCATGCGCAGGGGGAACTCGTTCAGCTCGGAGTCCAGGCAGGGCTCAATGACTGCGGAGACACAGCGCGGTCAGCAGGAACGCGAGCGGACGAACTCTGTCTCTGATTAACACACGTCAGGTGCTGAAGTCTGACGCAGAACAGGGTTAGTGTCAAAGTTTAACCGAGGTCATCTTTGAAAATAATCAATATAAAGGAATTAAATGCATTTATAGCCTTTATTGATACCTGACGACTGATCATTACCATACATCAGCTGGGAGCAAATGAAAAAGTGTGATATTAAACTGAAACAGGCTGATGTTTGTTGTGTTTCTGAGGCATTAATAATAAAACTGATCTCTGGTCTATTTGTAATTATTTAATATTTCAGTAAGGATTGTTATTACTCTTGAAGCTTATTTAAATGCAGTGTGTCAACCTCCCGCACTTAAAGGACGAGATTCCACCTTAAATCTGACATTAAAAGTTAAGGTGGAATGATTAACATCAAGTGATCTGCATGTGAACAGTTGTGTTAATCATGGTTCATCACCGGCTGCGTCCTGTTTTACTCCTGAGAGCAGCACCTCGATCTCCGTTTGAACCCTTCAGCCCTGACTCATCAGCTCAGTGTGTGTGTGTGTGTGTGTGTGATGTGTCAGTTTGAACAGTAGAAGAAATGTAGCCTGCGTGTCTGAACCGATCCCCCCGCCGGCCCAACCCGCCCTCAGCGCATCAAACAGGTGAGTGGGAACGAAGCGCCCCAGATCGAGCCTGATCCCCGGTTAGTGAACGAACAGAGAGGCAAACAGATCAACAGCGGAAACCACACGGTGTCAAAACAACTCACAGAGGATGAAAACAACCACACGCATCAACTGAGACTGAAGATGACGAGATAAAGCTCAGCTGAAAGAAAAGAAATCTGCAGGATGCTGAGTTTGCATTTCACACTGCAGCCAAAGCACGGTCAGACGTGATTGGTCAGAGCCACCGGGACCAGGAACGGGCAAGAAACCAAAACCAAAAGACTTGTTTTACTGAAAACCCGCCCCACCTTTAACTTGTTATGGACTAAATTCACAGTAAATCACAGCTTTCAGATCAGTTTTGTATCTGTATTAAACAAACACTGGAGAGGATCTGGTCTCCACCAAGACGCTGTGTCCTCTGCACAGCCTGGAAACACTGGAAGCAGAGGGTCTGGACTCACATTTGCAGGGTCCGACGTAGTCGAGGTGCAGCTTGTGGCCCTTCTTGGTTCCCTCCAGGGTGCACTTGGTGGCGAAGAAGTGGCAGGAGGAGTCGTAGGTCTTGTTGTCGGTGCCGCAGACCTGAGAAGGAAACAACAAGCCCGGTGAGCGCTGAGCTTCTGTGGGCTGTTAGTAATAGAAATAAATAAGATAAGAGAGGCATCGGATCTGTTTTATCCAAATCCACCAGACTCCATTGACAAAAGCTGCAATTTTACTTCACAGAACACAGGAGCTGCAGGTCTTCTGCAGCCTTGATCGGTTAGTTTGTTTGTGTTGTTGAATAACTTCCCTGAATCTGTCTCAACCCTTTAGTCGCACAGTAACACAAACACACTCTGTGATCCAGGCAGAGGAGGACGAGCAGCGTCTGCGTCCTCAGCTAAAATGACTGTTTTTGTTAAAGGAGTCTGGTGGATTCGGACAGAGCGACCTCAGTTTCCTGTCTGACAGGAAAAGCAGTGAACATATTCTAAATAAAGCGCACATTAAAACTCATACTGGTTCTTTTAATTGTCTAAAATCTGTTTTTCTGCAGAGTCGGTGCCCAGCAGCTCACCGCCCAGCTTCCTGCGCCGGTATTCATGCTGCTTCTCCAACCTGCACCGCGCCAAAGCCACTGTTCTGTTTAAATTTACATTTGTCTGTATTTATACGGTCTTCTTTCACCAAATAGCAAAAAAAATCTTTTCTGCGTTTTTTTAAGTTTTACTGACAGGTGCTGATAATGGCGAGGAGTTCACGGCTGCAGGAATAATACGAATTTTCAGTTTCTGCACAGGATTAAAGCGTCTCGGCTGATTGTTGTCACACTGACGTGCTCGAACTCTCCCTCGGGGACGGGGCAGGTGGAGGGGTCCTGGCACACACACATGGGGGTGTTGCTCTCGTCGACCTCGCACACTTTTCCCTTCTTGCAGTGGTGGTTCAGGCAGGGATCTGCGAAAAGAGGCGGAGTTAGAGTCGATTCATCGGGAAACAGACCAACGAGCCGGTCCAGACGCACGCGCTCTGTCCAAAATAAAATGAGATCATTCACAGGAGAGGATTATTCTGCAAAATGAGGCAACGACTGAGTAAAACAACTGTCACCGACGGCTGTGTGGCCGACTTCAGCCGCTGTGTCTGGTCAAAGAGTCGCTGCCTCATGAAAACAAGCAGAAGTCATGGAAAAATGCGGAAACACTGGCGCTGAAGACACAAACCACACTGCTGGATGTGCGGAGCAGAGCTGAAGGGCTTTTAGTTTGGTCCAGCAAAGCTTAGATTATACTGAACTGTGCACATTTCTGATTAAAATCCACATTTTGTTTATTTTAAGACACATTTCACCGATAAAATCGCACCACAGACCTTAAATACAGTGATAATAAAAGGGTGCACACCCTCGTGAAGCTGCAGCTTCATAAGCGTTTCTCCATCCGCTGCATAAACCTCCTCAGAAGAGGCTTTTTGGTATTAGGACCACGAGCTGGTGAAAGGTGTTTCACTGGGTTTTCCTCAGGCTGAATCACATCTGAGTCACAGTTTTACACTTTTTTACCTACAACAGCCCAAAACCTACAAGTTCAAGGTGTGACGTTTGCTTTGGAGGCCACTGTCGAGACACAGCTCCATGATTCAAGAAGCAATACCTGTGCCCTGAATAGTTAAAGAAACAAACGTTTATCATGTACCGTATTTCACCTTCTCTTTGACAGTTTAAATGATTCCTACTTGAGGAAAGCTCATAACATCTCCTTCTGTCCTTCAGTGCTTCCTTACTTCGTTCCTTCTGATGTTCTGTCTCTCCTTCTTCTTCACACATCTCCAACTGGGCACCGTTAATGTAATTTAAACATGTAAAATATGAATATTGTTAATTTAACCATATAAAACAATCCTTTCCTTGGTTGGCTGGTTACCGCTTTGCTATTTAAAGGTATTTTCTTAATAAATTTCACCTGTTTTTACTGATTTTTCCAGTTTAAATGCAAACTTTTCTCGTTAACTCCTGCAGGTGTTCAGGATTCAACCAAACTCGTTCGTCGCCATTGTATCGATGCAGATAATGAGACGTCTCAGTCTACAAAAGGGGTGAAAATGGAGTTTTTCACTGTGGTGTTTGCTCTTTCAAACAGACGGTGAGTAAATCCTCCAGCCCTGCTCGGGCAGAAATACCTCAGCCTGTACACTTTGTACAGTTGGACTGTTTTTCCTGCTGCTGGTGTTTCCTGTGGCTCCGTCCCCGCTACTTAAAGCAGGGTGGAACGCGTAATTGCAGCCGTCTCCTCGCAGAATGAGGCAGCCTGTTATTACGGCTGCTCGATTTGCCAGTCTGAGGCTTCGCCTTAAACCCAGATGCCGTAGCCGGAGGGCAGAGGAGCCGAACGTGGCTGAATCGAGTACTGTCGGCGGAGGCTTGTGTGTTATTCGACAAAACGTGACGTATTTTGTGTCTGCTGTCACTGAAACCTCTCAATCCAAAGGGTTTATGGAAGTCTGAGGTCAGGTGAGCGTGTCCAGACATGATCTTCTATTAAAAGCTCACTCTTTTTGATTTCCACCTTTACTTCACGCCACAGTATTACACCAACAAAATCAATGTTTGATCCATTACAGTGTTCTTCACCATGTTATTCACTGTTCTGCCTGCTTTTAAACGACCGCGACTCATCTTTGCTCGTTTATTGACTGTTAAACACCTGATACTTTTACTTTTAATGCAACAGTCATTTGGTTTCTTTCCAAACGTTTCTCATATTATGATTCACAAAAACTGTCAGAAGAAGATGTGAACGATCGTTTGTGATCTGTTATCGACACGCCATCGTCAGGAGTTGGTTCGTTGAGATTAACGGTAATTAGTTGAACCTGAAACAGTGAAAAACAATGAAGAAAACGAAAGATTGAAATGAAAGATTCCTTTTTGTCTCGTGTATTAATGTGATGACGTGATGAAGAGCTAGTGTTCACGTCTTCAACAGAGCAGAAGCTTTAATCTGCGTTTTTTAAATGCGCAGACTGATTTAAACACACCTTGTAATTTAACTAATTGAAACATAAATTGGTTTTTCGGCGTCTTGGAGCTCGGGGAATCAAGCCATCACAACACTGACACTCATCTTTTAAGTTAATACTGCAAATATTTGCATATTTCAACATCCAGCAGTTACAGAACGATCACTGTGAGAGCTTCGAGAGCATTTTGAGGATTCACCACTAACATTGGGGCTTGACTCTGAACTCTTCAAAGATAAACATTTTGTCTCAGTATAAGACTGGAGTTGTTGTGGTTTTAGTAAAATGACCCCAAAGCTCCTGGGAACTGGTGTAAGTCCACGCAACAGAGCAACAAAAACAAGTCCGTGTGTCATTTTGGAAACTTACTCTCGGCAACAACGTCTTCAACGATCTCAATGGCCTCGTCAAACTCTCCAACCTCAATCTGCACTGGGTTGGCCCCCACCTCGGTCTCCTGGGGAACATGAAGGGTCAAAGGTGAGACTGTGAGCACCTCAAGCTTCATGAGTCACCTGCAGAGGTATTCATTATCATGTGTGATCTGGGATCTGTCTTAATGCACTTTCTGAGTTCGGTCTAGCAGATGATTTCCATGCAACAGGGTCTATTTCTGCACAACGTCCACTCAAACCAAACCACTTAAATATCCCTGGTTTTCCTGGAAAAAAAAAAAGAAAACTTTAAACGTCACCACTAAAGAAGGTTCCTCCCTGAAGGCCAAACAGAGTCTGGGAGCAGCGAGACCATAATATCCAACAATAACAAGCAGCTGGATCCACATGTGGTGAAGCCATGAAACACGTAATGGCTTCCTGAGCGGCTGGCAGGCTAAAATTAACAGCTGTGGGATCTCTGGTCCCGCTGGACCTCTGGAGCAGGAAATGATAAAACGTTCACATGAAAGCTCGCTCCAACCGTCCTGCACGGGGATGTTTTGGTAGTGTCTGTATTGTTTACAGCGAGGTTATGAAGGACATGGTGTTCTGCTAGAAACATAACTGCAAAATCATGGAGGGATTTCATGCCTTCATCCCTCAGATGAAGCCTCGGAGGCAACAAATTAATTTAGAGAACAGATTTACTGGACTCTTGGTAAAGATCCATCAGTAACAGGTTAAAGCCTGTTGGAACACACAAACATCAGAAACGTCCAAGATGGCTGCAAAGCAGTGAAATCTCGGTGATGCAACTTCACGAAACTGCTCAGATTGTTTGAATCTGGAGGCGGAGACGCCGGAAACAAGTCCCAAGCTAAACCCGAGAGGTCGCTGGATAATTAAAGACACGAGAATGAAAACAGTGTTTCTGCTGCACCGGGTTACGTTTAATTTTTAACTTTTAATTGTGAAATTCTGCACAATTTCACCTTTTCAGGCATCAAACAGCTTTTAAAACCCAACACCTGAGCAGCAAATAGTCAGTCACAGCTGAGTTTAACTTGTGTTTCTTGCATTTTGTTCTCAGTTGTTCTGTGATAGGTTGGTTCTTTCAGCGTGTGACTAATTTGTCGAGAAGTCGGCGCCATCGTCACGTGACCGAAGCAAACGTTTTTGGCCACAGTGTTGAAAACCCCCCCAAAGCCCCGTCGCAGACCGGATCATCTCACCGAGCAGCTGCCTGGCTCAGGAAACACGTCCCAGACGCCAAATCAAAGTCAGATGAGAGCAAAAGTATCTGGGTCACGTTTCACCGCAGAAATATCAAAAACGCAAAAACAAAACAGAGCTCTGCAGATTTTAAAGGATAAATCTGTTTTTTCTTGAGTTAAATTGTATTTTTTTGGTAATTTTGTCCATTATTTTATGAATTCTGATGACATCACGCTCACAGAAGTAACTGCAGACAATCAGACGGCTAACATTATTTACATTACACATTACTGACTTTATTCAGAGGGAACATTAAAGGTGACTCACTCCAAGTGTGAGCTATGATGCATCGTTACTACACGCAGGCGTCAACAAACAAACACTTCAGCCTGAACCCGACAACAGACAGGTCGCCATGTTGGAGGAGCAGAACATCTGCTGAACCTCCTCCGACCAGCGCCAGCAGCTTTGTTATTGTGAAAACACGGCCGCACCGACAATCCCTGATCTTGCAACTAAGACCTTTTCAAGGCCTTGAGTTTGCACGATTTCAAATGTTTCCAGGATTTCAAGGACTTTGAAAAAACTCGCCTTGTGTCAGCTAAAAACAGGAAGAACAACTGGACTCACCTCAACAACTGGCTCCTCAGTTACCAGCTCTTCCACGATGGCCTCCTCCTCAGTCTGACACACACACACACACACACACACACACACACACACATGCCAGACCATTATAACGTGCATGTGAACACACACTTGTGGATACTCATTGGAAAACTTGAGTGCAGGAAGTGAGAACAGACAATGAGCTCACTCACATGTGCACCCACACAATAGCGCGCGTGCACACACTCACACACACACACACACACACACACTTTTTGAGTCTTCATGCACACACAGCCACAGCGAACACTCAGGGGAGCAATAGGGAATGAGGAAAGCAAACATTTCATCTTCACTGAGTTGAAATAAGAACACACACACCCATGAGTAGATACACACAGGAACTGCACATGGATAGGAAAACACAATTATCAGACACACACAGTCTGAGACACACACACACACACACACACACACACGACATGGAAACTCACACCCTCACACGTGAATTTATGATCAGACAGGAAAAGAGAAAGGAGGAGACACACAAAAGAAAAGAGAGAGAGCAGGACACACACGCACACACACACCCCCCCCCCCCCACACACACACACACACACACACACACACACAGTTTAACTTACAGGAGCAGCCATGGCGTGGCCAGCCAGGCAAAGGACGAAGACAAACCACACCCTCATCTTCAAAGTCTGCGGGGACAAACAGAGCGACAGGTGAGGCAGAGATCTTTTCATTTTCTGGTTTGTTGTCATTTATTAAGCATTTTGCAGCATCGATCTACTGAAGTATCACATCTGCAGCCAGTGCCCCAAAACCAGCAAATATTAAGATTTAAATGAAGTAAAATCAAGCTGAAAGCAGACAGTATTCAACAGGAATCACAAAATAGCTTCTCATCGAAGTGAATAATGTGCTTGACAGCCTGAATCTGCAGGTTTTCATGTCTTTTAGTTTCTTTATTCAATCAAATAAAAAAATAATGAATTCCTTTTGTCTGATTCTAAAGAAACCTGTCCAATAAAAGAGAAGCAGAGCGTGAATTACAGTCGATAAAGTCTCGACTCTCCTGAAGCTCCGAAAGCATCTGGACACAACGTGTAACACAACTCCCTCCACAGACCGATGGACGCTTTCCAGTTTCCCCCCAGAACACAAACCCTCAGTCGGCTTTGTTTGCTGGCAGGTCGTGTTCGAATTGTCTGCGGCTGTTTGTGGGTTTGTTGAGCAGATTCTCCCGGAGCATCGTGTCGCCTTAAATCAGAGCGAGAGCAGGAGCTGATTGCACGACGGTAACACGCCGGGTCGACTCGTCCTTCTGCAGTTTGGATGGAAACGGGAGCGCAAACATCTTTTCCACACCCTGAGGCACCAACCTCTAATATTTCCACCTCTGTTTGGAAAAAATCACCTTCCATGCAGCTCTGCCAACCGCATATTTACACCAGCAAACCCAAATAAGCCCGACGGCAGCAAAGTCCAGCTACGATAACATCACAGCGAGAGCAAGGAAACCAAAAACTCCACCTGAAGCTTAGCCTCAGCAGAGCAGGGCCATGTTTCCCACATTATCGCCACCAATCAGAGCCTGACAAGCACCAACACCATAATTCAAGGGGTTGAAACAGTTTGTTTGATTGGCTGCTTTGCTCCAGAGTGACATATCTCAATAATTACGGGAGGGGATCATCAAACAAGAGGCATTCATGTTCCCCAGAGGATGAACCTTGTCACTGACATTTCTGAACAACCATGAAACTTACTGGGCCACGCGCTCGCTCATGCTCCGTCAGCATGTTCACCAGTTTAACTTTGCTCCAGCACTTTGGTTTATGCCCCAATTCCCATGTTTCTAGTGCTAGTTAACACATGTTAGCATGCTAGCATACTAAACTAAAATGCTGAACATGATTAAAGTTGCGCCTGCTAAACATTAGCATAACAGCAATGCTACTGTGACCAAATTAGCTCGAAGCTAACTTCTGATCTCCTTTTAGCGACTTAGTTTTGGGAGTTTACACAAGATTAAGAGTGAGATTTTGGTGCTTTTATGATAAAAAACATGACAATGCTGAGTTCACGCGCCACACTGTGCTGTTTTTCAGTGACTCACATGGAAAACACGACGTATTTGACATGCAGAGATATAAGATTCCTGGGAGTTTTGGCTGCCGTGAGAGCAGAGTCCCAGTGAGTCCCCTGTCTGTCCGCTGTATCGTTCCTCATCTCATCTCCATCTGATTGTCTAAGCATCCATTGTTGGGGGCTCAAAAGCCTCTCTCCATCCCTGCTCTCCTCCTTCATCATGTCTCGTCTGAAGGACTAAATAAGGGCTTCTTTGTTCGGTAATGGAGCACGACGTTGCTTGGTCTTCCTCCCTCTTCCTCTATTGGTTATCTCTCTGCTCTTCACCCAAACATCCAGCTACAATCTCCAACATCAAAGGCCATATAGCATATAGGGGTAACGTCAGGTGTCTGCAGCGGTCGACTGTAAAGATCAAAGTCTGAACTGTTATTTTCAGTCGCACTGTTTATGTTGTTTGTTCTGGCTTGAAATCAAAAAAGAGCAGATTCGGTGCGACGGCAGCGGTCTGTCCCTCTGGTTACTGTCGAGTTTTCACCCCCGCTGGGAGGGAAATTTCTCACGCAGGGCAATAAGAGCGAGGAGAACGAACGCAGTTTGTGCAATATGCCGGAGTCTGCAGGAGATCAGCGGGGGGATAATAAGATTTACAAAACAGAGCTGGGGATAGTTGGAATTCCTGCGACTCGGATAATAACGGCATCAGGTTTAAACCAGCGACAAATCAGTGAAATCAAGCTGAACTGAGATCTGTACGCTTTGTTAAGTGTTTCCCGTTGTTGTTTCAGCACGTGCAGAAATGATCAACTCCGCCGTGGCTCTCAGAAAAACATCGCCTCGAGGGAAACTGGGCTCGACATTTTTGGTTGGGGAGGGGTGGAGAAACACTTCGGCTGGCTTGTTGCCGGGTGTCCTGAAAAACTCTTGACACGAAGCGTCTGAATAGGGCAACATGTTTGGACAGATGCAGCGAAAAGGAGAAAGTTTGCATACAGTCGAGCCGAGGTGCTGAGGCGCTAGGGTGGAGGGCGCCGTTTGATGAACCCTCAAGTGACAAGAGAACCCTCTGCCATTCAGACAACGAAGAAACAAAGACACGTTGAACGCTCGCCCGCGGCGCCTTCTCTTCTGCCGTCACCCTCAAAATAGTCAAAACGGTCACGATCAGAAATGACTGACGGGTTTGAAATTTGGTGTAACGCACTTGTAAAAGATGTTGCATTCTTTGCGGAGAGCAGGTTTGTGCAGGTTTTCCATCGGACTAAACCTTCAGAACGTGACCAGAGAAGCATAAAGACACCTCAAACCTGCAGCTACTCAACGTGGTTAATCCAGACTGCTGCTGCAACAGAAAATCTGTATTTTTGCATTTAAATAGTTCTTTGTGTTAAAATCATGATCTTTATTGTCTCTCAAGATCAAATCAGGGTTTTAATTGATGTTGTTTGGTTGATTTGTAAATTCCAGTATGATTCCAGGCTTTTATTTTGAAAGGTTTGGGTCCTGCTGTCGTGTTTCCTGGTTTAATTGTTGTTACGCATAAACTGATGAACGTGTTTTTGAGTCTTGGCTCTTTGTTTCCGCGCTTCCTGCTTTAAATGTGATGCTAATTTGCTAATGCTAATTTTAAATGAATATGAAGCACTTTATTGCATGCAGCGATGTCAGCTGTCATGTAATGATCACAGTTAGAACAGTTTTAGTTTTGTCCTTTCTGGGCCTCCGTACTTAGTAAATACAGCAAATGCTACATTCACTGTAAACTACAAACTGTGCAAGCAGTGGTTTGCTGCAGCGGCTCTTATCAGGATTAATTTGATTGGCTGAGCAGCATCACATGATCTGATTTACAGCACATGCAGCTGAGCTGTGGGTCTCCTGAGCTGCTGAAAACCAAAAATGAAACACTCAAAATGTAATACTTCTCATTAATTTATAGGTTATAGGTTCAGATCCAGACCGCGGTCTGACTATTAATGACTGGGGTTGAAGAGGAGGATGTGGTTTGCTAACGGGAGGATGGCGTTTTCCTCAGCTCCCCTTTAATCTGCTGCTGGATGTGGGTCTCTGGTGTGTTAGATGTTTGACACTGTGATTGCAGAAGGCGCAATAAGAGCTGCAGCTGCTGCTGAGATACGTTAGCAAAGAGGAATAATTCTGCTGCATTGTTCCGCTCCATCCGTCAAAGGCAAACACCAAGCCTTCGCTGCTTAACGCAGAGGCGGGGCGCGACTCGGACAGTGGCGACCACTGTTCGTGAAGGTCCAGAGATGAGAAGTCGCGAGCAGGCTCGGAAGTGGAAAAGTACAGAGAGACGCTGGCAGAGGACGCAGACGCTGACGTCTCCACATATCCTGCGCACAAGCAAACGTCTCTGCAGCTTTGAAACGAGCTCGTCAAGAGCACCTCTGACACGCGACGGAGAGCGAGCGCTTAAGCCGTCCCCAAAAAGAGGTCTCATCTCCAAAAAGTGCGAGGTCGGTGTTTGAGTTGGAGGGACGCGGTGTTCCCGTCGTATGTCGGCTTTAACATATTCCTGTTTGGTCGTCCGTCTCAGGAAAGAGGAGGCCGGACGGACTGACGTAACAGCAAAACAAATTATTTTATTTGGAAAGCTGCTCTCATAATCAAACAGGGCCGGGGCTAAAAGGGAAACTTCAGGCTCATAAAGGGGGCCTTTCTCTCCTCACATGTATTTAATTTGGGAGGTTAGTTAGGTAAGCAAGTGTAAACTGGCTGCAGAGGAAAACAACCTGCGCCGAGGCTGCTGCCGATGCACTTTCTGTCCAATGTCTGCAGCCGGGTGTAGAAGGAGCAGCTTTAGAGGAATTCTTTCTGCTTCTCCTCGGTGACATAACCCCTGGAAAAACAAGCTGTCTGCCTGCAAACAGTGCAGACAAACAACGCCGGCGTGCAAACGGCTGCGAGGAGGCCAACACAGTGATTTCCACGGTCTTTACTGAGCTCAGAGAGACAGAGACGGCTTTTATAATCACGTCATATAATCTATAATCTCAGGTTTATGATGTACTTTATGCTTCATGTTTGTGAGAAACAGCTGATTTTATCCGATTTGAAGCAGAACTTGAAATCATTTTTAGCTGATGACCGCATTTTACTGACGTGGCTGAGGAGACAAAGAGAAGCTGGCGGCTTTATCGCAGAATCAGTTTCTGTGTGTTCGACACTCGTCAGCTCCAATTACACGTCAGTCGTGGTCGAGTTTGGAGGCGAATGTTTTGAAATGTGGAGGCTTGACTCTCCACACAGAGGACAAAGGTTCCTCTCAGATGGTTTCCACCATTTGGTCTTCATGACTTTATTTGGGTCCCAAGCAGGAATGCAAAAGGTCAGACAGGTGTTGGAGGGAGCTGTCAGGAGCTCTGAGTCCTGCAGCGAAGCTCCTGCACCATATAAACTGCAAAGTGTTATAAACACCTTCAGAGGGACAGACTCTTGAGGGGCACACACGAGGTTTTGTGCATCTTTGGTTAACACTGTGCGATATTTGAGCGTGCACTTGAGCTTAGAAGAGTAAAATCAACAGTTCAGCCGAGACGAGACAGATAACTGCTTCATCTGCAGCCGTGTGACACTGCGGTGTGCCTGACACACACACACACACACACACGCATGTA
This sequence comes from Datnioides undecimradiatus, assembly GCA_008933995.1. Taxonomy (NCBI): domain Eukaryota; kingdom Metazoa; phylum Chordata; class Actinopteri; order Lobotiformes; family Datnioididae; genus Datnioides; species Datnioides undecimradiatus. Next base: position 5,090,385 of record WARS01000043.1, on the reverse strand, counting down.
ATGAAGCTAAATATCCTGTCACTCACATCCAAACGTGCATTCTCTGCAACAAACACCATCCGAGAAACGTTCTTTATCACTGTGGAGTCATGTCTTCCTATGAAAGGACAGATTTTCTTAACGTTTTGTTTACACGATAATAAAGTGTTTTGTTTCATTAAAGGCACAGGAAACATTTCCACTTCAGAGACACGAAATTCAACGTTATTATAAGAGAAATGATGCGTTCCTGCAGCACAGGACCAGAGGCTGAGTACGGCTGACACTTCCAGCTGGAGTTTCTCTCTTTAAGAGCATAAAATGTTCTGTTATCCAGCCTCGTCCTGTGAACCTGGACCAACATCAACGGTTTGATCGGGCCGACCTGCAGCGACTACTGTTCAAACATCAGGCCCCTTTCAATCGAAATGACCTCCGCCACCGGCAACAAGACACCTGACAAATTCAACTTGTCTCTCTGGAGAGGGCCGGGGGGGATGGGTGGAGGGTGGAGGGGGTCTTCATGTTGCATGATGGACAAAGAGCAGTTTCAGAGAGGCCACCAGTCGTCACTCAGGAAACTCTGAGCACAAAGAGCACAAACAAGAAGCGAAGAGAGCAGAAAAGTCAGGATGTATGTAACCTGAGTTTCAGGTCACATGACCTCTTCGACTCGGTTTTCCCCACCCCTCCCCCCTCCTCCGGCTTTAATCAGGACAGATCATCTGTTTGTGTCTTTCCACTGAATTTCTCTTCAGGTGATGGACAGTTTGGGCCAGTTTCGCTCTTTGATGTCGTCTTTTCACGAATGTTTCCTCTGAAGCCAAATACATCTCAGACAAAACTGCTGTTGTTCAGTCGCCAGACGTGACGTTTACCTTCGCTCCGGACCATCGAGGCTGTCCCCTTCATTCGGCTCTGATTGCACTTTGCTTTTATGCTCGCTCTCTACTTCTCTCTCTGGCTTTTTACGTTATTACTGGTCATAATGTTGCTGTCGGCTGCAGTGACCTGTCTCAGTCTCCTTTGAAGGTGTTTGCTGCAAGAGGTCAGAAGGCACTGACTTCACATGCTCAGCAGGAAGTCGGTGTAAAGGTAAGTCACTGCACATATATGCAGCTGCAATGCTCTTCTTGGACGCACCCTAATGAGCATGCAGCCGGTGTGAGGACTGACTGAACACACAAACTTGATTGTGTCGGATAATTGTTGCTCGTTGTCGCCATAGGTGGAGTCTGCTTCCCCGTTCTGAGCAAACAACCTGAACGCAAAACAGTCACTTTGGGGTTTAATCGGCTGCACCTACACAATCGCCGCTCTCTTCCTGCTTCACTCGTTGGTTTTGAATCCCTGCGACTTGTTTCTCATCACAAGAGTTAAACTTAAGCCAAACTGCTGCAGCTTTGACACAGTGGAGGCATAATGCGACGTCCAGGCGCAGCAGGAGCGCTGGGAGCAGTCTGTGGCTGCACAAGGTTACTACTCTGAAGGGGACTGCTGCCAGATTTACATCAGGGACAGGTTTTGGTTGTTACTGAAGCCGTCGCTGAACTTTGCAGCTTGTTCTACGTCACGTGTGCTGCAGCGCTGACTTCCACCTGCACCTGTTTAGATGCTAACAGCATTTAATTGCCTTTGTGCCTGAACTCTGTTCAGCTGGATGCCTGAGGAGCAGGAAGGAGCCTCATGATCTCGCCTTCTCTAAATGATCTAGAGATGATCCATGGAAAGTTTGGTGCAGCAACACGACACCGTCAATCAAATACAGAGTTTCCTTCAGTCAGATATTTCCATTTCAGGATTAAATCACAGTTCTCTGCATCTGTATAATCAGTTTTTCTGTCTTTAAGCTAGTTTTTAAATGATCTGGCCTTTGTCTCTCACAGTCTTTCATTCAGTTATCAATCACAATGTTTCACCTAAATCTTTATCTGTCTTCCTTTGTTTCCTTTCATCTTCCACTTGTTCCTTTCTCTTCTGCTCTTTTTCCACTTTTTTATCTCTCGTTGTCTTCTCATCATCTCTTCGTCGTGCCGTTTCCTCCTCTCGTTCTCTCGCTCTCCCTCTTCCTGTCTCTTTGTTTCTCTCTGACACTAAACTCAGGCTTTTTCTTCGCCACGTCGAGCTCAGACAGCAGCACAATCCTTCCTTCCTGTCGGGGGATTAGAGGTTTTCTGGAGATTGCCAAGCTGGCCTGGTATTTCCCAGCATCCTCAGCTCCAGTGCCACTGGCCCAGTCCTCCCTCCTCCCCATCCTCCTCCTCCTCCTACCCCTCCCACCTCGGTCCAGACCTGCCACCTCAACAATTAAGCAGCCACAGACGCTCTCATGCTAATGCGGACACTTTGTCCCTCTGTTATCCCAGGGACAGGTGTGACGGACGTGGAAACAAGGACATCACTTTGAATAAAAAGACAGTTCAGGGGTTTATAATGAGCTGTATAATGTGTTTTCAGGGCGGGGGGAATCTGTTTCACCTCCGATTGGACTGAAACGACCCTCAACAGCATTACTGAGGCGACCCTGGTGCTGGGCGGTCAGGTCGCTGCTCCGGTTCGACCCAAAGCGGCTGCACGGATGCTGAGGTCGAGCTCTTTCACAGTCAAACTGTTTTCCCAACGGAGCCGGCTTCGAATCGCACGCTGAAACCGAAAGGCCGAGGTGAGAACAGACCGGGAGCTGCTCAGGGTGCCGGACCTTCAGCCGCTCTCTGAGCAGGAGCGACGCCCCGGCACTCGAAGGCATCTGAACTAACTAACAGAGCGTTTTAAACAGCTGGTAACCGATCGCCATGGCAACGCGCATTCCTTTACACGAGAGTAATCAGGGAGGGGGGAGTCACAGAGGGATGCAGAGAGGGAGGGAGGGAGAGATATTTGTCGGAGAAACGCTCCCATTGCTCTCTCTGGCTTTGTTGGAATCCCATCCACCCCCTCTCCTCCTCCTTCACCTCCTCCTCCTCCACCTCCTCCTCCTCCTCCTCCTCTCTCCCTTCTTTCTTTCTTTCTAACTTTATTTGCACAACTTTTCCACAGACGTCAACCCTGCAGAAACTGTAAACTCTCCAGAAACGAGGAGGCAGCAGCTGTTCCACGTTCATCGACTAACGATTTGACAGCAGCCGATAATAAAACCTTCAGGTTGGGAGAGAACCAGAAATACTAAAGAGCATGTCAGCCTGTGTCTGCATCTCCCCCCAGCTCTAAACCACAGCACCCCCTCCCTCCTGCTCCTGCTCCTCCTCCACCCTCTCCTCCTGTTGCCGATGTGGCACACAATGCCTCCACAGAGAATGAGTCCTCATAATCACCGCTTGTTTACCTGCAGGGAGTGATTTTCCTTTGCAGCTGTTTCAGCGTTAATGACAGAGAGAGACTGTTGGCTGAGGTCTGAGGCCGCGGCGGCTGCCTTTTCAACCAGATGTCAGTCATTTCAAAGCAACTCTTTTAGAAAACTGTGGAAAACTAGGCGGAAAATTGAGAAACTGCCCCTGACAGCGGTGCAGGCAGTGGCTGGAGACTCTGCTGCAGGTAAACCAGTACTGGACTGAGGTTTTTAGAAGATTGCAGATGAACTGTGTGTAAAGATCTAGCTGCTTGGTTCACTTTTCAAAAGAAAATGCATATTTAACTTGATTAAAGGCAAATGACAAAGTAATGAGAACTGTAAAGTTCAGCAAACCAGGTCACACCAACACATCAAAACTACATTTGTCAGTGAAATCCTGCAAATTCTGATCCCTCCTTATTCCTGCAGGGTAAAAGGTGAATATAACGTGTCGCTCTGGGCGGTTACACTCAGCTAAAGCCACTCCACACCAGAGATCACATGATAAGCGCTCAGCAGCGAGGAGATGCCGTGCGGAGTCAGAGCTCTTACCGTTAGCTTTGCAGAGCAGGGACACCAGGAGAGAAGTCAGCAGTGTGCGGGGCCCGGGACGATCTAACAGCCTCAACAGTTCACACAGAAGACATTTGCAGTGGGACGTCCCAGTTTGGACACAGACCCCCCTCCCCTCTCCTGTCACCCAAACCTCCCATTACTCACTCCCTCCCTCACTCCCTCACTCTTCCTGCCCTGGTGGGAGGGGCCTCGCGTTAACTCACTGCTCTTTCTGAACCTGCAATCTGAGGAGGAAAAGCTTTTTCACTGGACGTTTGAGGTGTAGTCCTGTCAGAGCATAAAAACATAAATACACAGTTACTTAATTTGAGTTGTGACACTTGAAAACAGCACGAAAATGATAAAATAATGTAATCAGGCAAAGCAAAAAGACGAGAACAGCAGTTCTTTGGCTGAGGATTAAGATGTTGACGCTGTGGAGCAGCTCCAGACTCTGGGTCGAGTTCATGTGACGTGTATTTCATCATTTACTCATGTGCACGAACACCTGCGTGCACAGTTTTGTCCACGTCTGATGTTCAGACAGGACGGAGAGTGGACGTGAGAGCAGTTTTGTTCATACTGTGCTGGGTGTTTGCCTGCGTGCATCCACAGGTTTGCAGGAACGGTTTGTGTTTACAGCTGCACAGGTGCCTGCAGGTATGAGCCGGCAAGTGTCGGGGGAGCTGCAGATAAGCTACCTCACAGGGAGATGTTGCTTTTACCTAAAGCTACTTAGAAAAAGTATTTATTTAATGAAAATGATCTGAAAATTGAAACAAAATACATTTAAAAAGCAAAAAATGCTGCTGAATTAAGTTTATTGCACAATCTTCAGTCAGAAGCTGGAGTCCAGGTGAGCGCACCGCACCGAGCAGTTGTCCTGGAAACCTTGCTGGGGTTCACGAGGTTTACCCACGATGACGCCGTTGCTGTGTGAGCACTGAACAACGCCTTCCTTTTGCATGTGTAGCACACAAAGGTCAGGTGCGTGCTTGTGGCAGCAGATGCGTTGCCTGGGCCTGCCGCCTTCACAGCGGTCAGGATGAGACAAACAGGGCGTGGCTCGACGAAGCAGCAGCAGCATTTCTAAACTCTGTGCAGGTCTAAATTAAGGAGACTTGTCTTTGATGCGGCCTTCTCGGCCCTCACATCTATATATTTCCACTCTGCCCTCCTGCTCCTCTGCAGGGAAGTTAGAGGTCAAAGGTCAAGCTGTGACACACGGGACAGCAGCCACAGAGCCAGGGTGGATTCAGACACTTAATACAGCAAATTACTATGTCTATATTGTATATTCTCACAAATTAACTCCACTTTTCCTGAATAATAAATACTAAATAAATGTTTTTTATCTTTATTTTGCTTTTTTCACACCCCTGCTGTAAATATTCACCCACCTCCTGAACTAACACGACTTTAACGACTCACATAAGAGCTCTCCATCTGTCCTTTCCTATGCCGTCACCTGACTCACTGCAGCAGCTGGTTAGCCGGCGCAATGACGGAGAAGAGTCTCCGATGCTGCAACACTTGGTTGGGACTTTCACTCAGGGTGAGCTCTGAATCACTGTGTTGATTCATGCCTCATTGTTCCTGGTTCGCACCTCAGTCTGTGTTTAGCGCTAATTAGCAAATGCTAACACACAAAACTAAGATAAATGTCTGACTGTTAGCATTGTTGTTTTAGCATGTTAGCATGGCTGAGCTCCTCAGCAGTGTATTTAGAGACTTTAAAGTCCTGCTGCTTCTCCTTTAAGCACTAACTGGTCTCTGCTGCCTGACACTAAACCTGTCAGCTCATTCAAATCAGGGCTTAAACCATCCATTAAGTTAGATATAATGGCTTTTTTAATATATTTCTCTGCCCCTTGTGTCTGAATGGTGCTGCACTGATGATTCTGCCTTAAATGAGCCTCACAGACCTGCTTGCATGACCACAGATTGTTGTTTTGGGGATTATCTCACCTGTTTTATGCTTTTTTGATGCAAAATCTGCATTTTGACTTAAAAACATTGGGCTTATCAGTTCAGTGTAAGATTTAAAGGCAACAGGTGATGACATCAGCTTGTGCTACCCATTATAAAGTGATTTTTATGTTTCATATATAATATATGCAGCATATTTATTCAGTATATTTGCTCATCGTGATGAATGAACCTTGAGACGTCGACGCTTCGGTTCCTGTGAGGCTGAAACTCAATGAGTCTTCTGGAGACTCCACAGCAAACTGAACACCTGCCGTCAGATGGCAGGCAGAAGCAGTCGAGCGCCGGGGTCCGATCCTTTCTGATGCAAACAGTCGCTCCGGGTTTGTTTTCCTCTGGGCGGATTGCTCCTGCCTGTTCCCACAGTGCAGGACAGAGCTGATGTGAGGAACAGCTGGATGGGAGGAAAGAAGGAAAAGGAGGGAGGGAGGAAAAAAGCTGCGCTGCAACGTGGCGTTTTCCATTCTGCCTGGAAGCCACGGTCCAGCCAATGATGGGGGGAGGAGAGGGGAGGAGGGGGGAGGTGTCGTTAAACCGTGAGACTCTCTCTTTCCTCCTCCCACATCACTTATCCTCTCTTTCACCCTCTCCTCCCTCAGTTTGTCTGCTTTTTCTGTCTCCTCTCTTTTATCTCACACCCTTTTCTCTTTTTTTCCTCACCCCTCTCCCCTCCTGTCTCACCCACCCTCCTCTCTCTCTCCCCCTGTGTATACGTGGCAGTTGTCCCTCTGTATTTGACTTCACATGTCTCAGCTGCAATTATGCTGAATTATCCATCCGCAGCTGTGCAGGTTGGAGCACGCCGACACCTGAAAGGCCGCGACATCGCCGTGAAGCCGCCCGTGTGTTATTAAACACTATGAAATCCACACGTCTGCGCCACATCACAGGCCCTAGAAACGAGTCCACAGATCAGAAATGAAAGAGTATTTGGCCTCTCGTCAGACAGAATGAAACAGATTCAGCTCTCAGGTGTTCACACCTAATCTCCACTGTGTTTTAAAACTGTTTCCTAAACAGAAATGTCTTTAATCTGCAGCTGAAACGTTAAATACTCTTAAAATAAGTCTTAAAACAAGCCGCGGCTGGACGCACCGCAGGTTTTCTGCTATGCTACAGGACACACACTGTATTCCATGGGCGCTCTCATTGGTTTAAGCTTATATTTTACTTATTAACATGTTTCATTTACATTATATTTGTGACTAAGGAGGAGCCGGGGCATGCAGGTCCTTTTCACAGACCTGTTCACCTGATCGCCACCTGCCTGCATGCGCTCCACGTCCACCCATAATTAGCCTTTTGCTAATTTGCATTAAATGTCAGTCCGCATGTCGCAAAAGTGTCGCAGTTCATCGAGTCCAAGTCTGCAGGAGCTCTTTGTGTCCGCAGGCTGACAACGAACATTAAGAAAAGGTTACGGCTCGGGGAAAATGCCACGCCAACAGGAACCTGGCAAACGATTAAAGCATGAATTCTTTAAGAGAAGTGAGCGAGTGGCTCTCAAAGCGAAGCCCAACACCGAGTAATCGCTTGTTGCGTGGTCCTGCGGGCTACGTTTAAACCAATTTTTGCTAAAATCAGCTCAGCAGGTTTCAATAAAACCTGCCAAAGTACGCCTGATTGTTATATAAACTGTAATTTGATGAATTTATACAGTTTAGCTTGACATTTGCAGTTTGATAGCTGGTCACAGCTGCGGGGTCACCAAGTCTCCCTGACCTGATGTGCTTCTTTTCACGACCGAACTGAGTAAAGCTCACAAACAGGTTCAATATTTGGATCATTTGAACCTGGTACATATTTGTTCGGCCATGTTTTCTCTAAATTTAACTCTGTGAGTGTAAACAGCTCAGTAAGCTCGGGCTCTTCGCAGCAGAGGACCCTGAATATTTAAACCCAATAACAAACATCAAAGCTCCGTCTTTCCACCACTATTTCCTCTATAAAGTCACTCAGGCTCTTAAAATGATTACTACTGTACGCTGAGGGACAGGGAGCCTTTTCACTTTGATAGGTGTTTTGCCTTCAGTCACACTGGGCCTCCTCCTCCTCCTCCTCCTCCTCCTCCTCCTCCTGCTGCTGCTGCTGCTGCTCGACACACAACAGCACAAAGTATAAACACACACACACACAAACAGAAGTAATTATGGGTCTGTTTCTGGGTATTTTCCCCTTTTTTTTGCTCATATGAACATATTTAAAGGTGTAAATGACACGTTTGCTGCGCAGCGCCTCTCATTGCTCGACCGAACAAAGTAGAAGTTAATTTAGAAGAAGAGGAACTTCACAGCGCCCTCAAGAATGAAACTAAATGCAGAGGAACATTGTAAGATCCAAATAGAAACTGGTGCAGGCTGAAGAAGTCAAAGGTCACATGACCAACAGGAGGCGGACCCAGTCCAACTCCTCACGTATGGACTGATGCTCGGTCGGGAGCTACTGCAGCAGTTTTGGATGGTGGCTGCATGGGTCAAAGAAACACAGGACGTTCACCCGAGAGGCCGCCATTTGTGTCCGAAAGCAAAAGTCAACTGTGCACACGCAGGAAATTAAAAAAATCTTGTTTACTCATGTGAGAAGAACTTTTTAGTTTCGTGCTGCTTCACGTGCATCCTGCTAAACTGGTAGACGAGCCACCGCGGATGCTGAAAAGCAGCCAGGTGATGCATTTGATGGTCTCAGGTCACGTGACTCTCACCTCTCTGGTGCAGTTTGCAGTAAAATTCACCATCACACATGCAAATGCTGCAACGTGTGTTTGTCAGAATGCCATGAAGTCCAGACTCTTTAGTTTTTCACTCCACCCGTGCATTTTCCACTGGTTATCCACATGAGGCTGCAGCAGCAGGAGCAGCGTGTGTGACTCACATTTAAACCCTGAAAATGAAGATTTGTGCATAGTAATGTCCATAATTAAGTACATATGAGTGTTTGTCATCTGTATGCAGATGATTAGTGTGTGTTGACACAGTTTGTCTGGTTGTGAGTACTTCAATCCAACTGCTGTGACACTGTTTGCTCCCCAGCCTGGATGAACTGGACAGCTGAACGCCCAAAACGTGACAGAGCGAACTGTTCGTGCGTTCGAGGGAAGTCTGTGATTTAGTCATTCCTCAAAACAGTCTGGCCGAGCCGCCACACAGAGACAAAACCCTGATGGAGGGTTACAGGCTGTAATTACACCGACACAGAGGACAGCGGATGAGCTCACTGCCCGACCGCTGGGATTTCAGTCCAGGTTTGTAGAGATTTGTAAAGGACACGAAGTCACCTGCAAGAAGCGTCCGAAAATCAGCCGCAATGATGAGCAAAGCACAGTTATCCAGGAGGGAAACGTGGAGGCTGTAAAGACTGACTGCACATGAGGTTTACTCAACTGCAAAGTGACGGACTGTCATGCATGGACGGCATTTTAAAACCCTCTCACAGGCTGAGATGGTTTGAAATGTGCACATTGCATTTAAGTAATCCGAAACTTAACGGCAGGAGTCCCAGGAGCATCACAGTCTGGATGTTCAGGATGAATTAAAGTGATTTTTCCAAACTGTTTCTTCTTCAAATCTTCAAATGTCCAATATAGTTCAACAGCACTCTGTCAGTGTGTGCTCACTAAAAGTGTCTGTCGGGTCAGGACGCGCTGAAGTCGTGGCTAGCTGTTGCTCCAAACGGACGCTAACGCTCCCGTCCACGCGCTGTCGCTGCTGCCCATCGGCTCTGCAGGGAGCAGTGTAACCGGGATGACTACTGGCAGCCAGAGAAGAGAAGAAACCCTGAACCAAAGCACAACTTCCTGAAGAAACATGCTGCTGCAGACTGGAGAGAGCTGCTGCAGACAGGCTGCAGCTAATGCTATTAGCTAAAGCTACTGTGCTGAGCTGCAGCAGGACACAGAGGAGCAGGTTTCATCATGTGGACAACAACAACCTGAGTCTGTCAGAGACACAGACAAACACAAAACAGTGATGGGGAGCAGCTGGTCCTGTGTTAGAGCCTGATCAGCACTGGACCAGCTGCACAAACAGACACCCAGGGAGAGTAGTTAGTGTTATTTCAAACTCTCATCAAGATCTTAAGTTTCCAAAGACAACAAACATGTTTTCATTTTTGGGGAAATGTGTTAAGGAGACATAAAAAGCATGCAGTCGTGTTAAAGGTTCGGTGTGGAGCTGGAAAGAGCTGACAGAGAATCAAACAACGAGGCGACTTTTGAGGAGACGATGAAACTCTGGACTGAGTCAAAGCAGCAGACGTCAGCAGCTGCAGACGGTTTGGTGACGTGTAAGAGCAGAGCAGCTCGGACACGGTGTACCGACGCCAGACACACACACACACACACACACACACACACACACACACACACACACACACACTCAGAGGCTGCGGGGCTGTGCAGTAAAAGTTAATAGCTCTCAGCTCCCGACACTTAAAACATCAAACTGGTTTCTGAGCCGATGTGTGGATGGATGGAGGGCAGATCTTTATTTGTGCCCCGTCTCATTTCACCGAGAACACACTCGCTTCCTGTCAGACAGAGCGGACTCTCAGAGGAGCTGAGGAGCCCGCAGAGCCGACTCCCGCTCGCATTCAACACAAAACAGAACCCCTTCATTTCACATCTTAAAATCCCCTTAAAGACTTTATATTAAGGGTATATCACAGCAAGTAAAGCCCTTAATGCTCTTCCTACAGAAATGATAAGGGCTTTAATACCTTAATTAAAGGTTTAGGTGAGGTAAATGCCATTTATTGCACAATTAAGGGGGAATTAAGACGTTAAACTTGTCTGCAGTGTCTGTAATTTATGGATTAATTCATGCATTTTTTTAGCTTTTATTCTCTTTTTTGATTTATTTTGGAGGAGTTTGGCTCTTTTTTGTGATCATTAAACGAGGATTTTAAAAAACGGTGTATTTAACAATAACATCCACCTTAAATTTGACTTAAAAAAGACCAAAAATCTAGAAATAATTATTAGTAAAAATGTAAATTAAAAAACTACAAAATGAATGATGTGTGGGCTTTTTATATCCATCACAGGCAGAGCATGTTGACACGATGAAGTGCAGCTAAAGCAGGAGTTATATGATTCGTTTCAGAGGTGTAATTCATTGATTTAACACTAATGTCAGTCTGTCAGTCTGGCTGTTTTCATTGTCACTCACGGGCCGATGCAGTCCAGCAGCTGTGACACATCTTGAGGCAAAACACATCCCGTGTGGCCCAGATCTGATTCCTAATGTCAGAAAATGTCTTTAGATAACGGACCACACACACACTCGACCCACAGAGATGACGATCTTCACCTGCAACCTGTGTTTGCTGCACGCAGACGGGTTGCACACAATCAGCCGACGTTAGTGCGACGCAACAAACAAGATAAACAGGGACATCAAAGGAGTTTTCAGATAAAATTAGTTTAAATTTGACCCAAATCCCACACCGTACTCACACATGCCTGATAGGGTTTTTGTTTGGGGCGGCATCATTTCAACCTGCGCTTTTCCTGATGTTCGTATTGGTCCAGTCTGAATGGGACACCTTCAGTGCTTCTTCAGACGTCATTTCAGGCCTCCAGACCGTTCTGTGCATGCGTCTCACAGTCTCTCAGTCAGGACGGGTTCTGGTTCTTTGCAATTGAAATCTATTGGACAAACTCATTCACACTCAAATTAGAGCTCCCAGTTCACCCATAATGCATGTTTTTTGGGTGGTGGGAGGAAGCTGGAGTGCCCGGAGGGAACCCACACAGACACGGAGAGAACATGCAAACTCAACACAGAAAGGACCCGGTCGGGAACCGAACCTGGGACCTTCTTGCTGTGAGGCGAGATGCGGGATGATGAGGCCGGTCCCTCAGTGAAACCCTCTGATGCTGCAGCCTCACATGATGCACAGTCTGGTGCTTTGCTGCTTCACACTGGCTTACGTTCCACCACAGCAGTCCATCTATGTTTGATCTTTGTTACGACCCCAGGGTCATTTCTGTGAAAGCATGTATGTTTTAATCACGTGATCTTTCTGTGAGTGTCTGATAGGTTGCAGGTGAGTCTGGTTAACTGACAGAGTGGAGGATCAGCGGTGTGGATGGTTCCAGCCTTCCAAGCTTCCCACCTTAAAGACTGGCTTCCACCAGTTCCTGTGGGCTCTCCTCTCTCCACCCAGACTGCCTGCATGGTTCTTTCTTTGAAAGATGTTTTTAGGGAATAAATCTAAATTATTTTTGTAACCTCTAGTCGGGAAGAGGGGAGTCTCACTCACGTGTTGCGTCAAGGTTTCCCCTAGGCCGGGACGTAACAGTCTTATTTTACATATTTAAATCCAGCTCTTTGAGGTTTTTCTCAGTTTTGTCCCCAGAGAGTGCAGCAAACTGCCATCGTTCTGCTCCAAAGTGAAATCAGCCTCTGGTCTTTCCTTTCTTTGGCTTCTGTTTGGCAGATATGGCAACTCCTGCCTGCACTTGTGTTCTTTGCACGCTCATACATGCTTCTTTGCGTGTTCAGTAAAAACGCTAAATAGCAATCTGAGCTTTCAATCTCCTTGACACAAATGGGAGGCTGGCGCTCGCTTCAGGACGGCTGCTAAATGCCAGCAGAATGTTAAATGTCACAGTGTTTGAGTCCAGAATTGAACTTCCCATGGTTCAGACTCAGAGAGCTGCAGTGTTGATCAGTCCGTCAGCCCAGGGCTAAACGCGACATTACAGGCTCCAGCTTATTACTGTGATCGATCTGTCATTGTGTTTCACTGTAACGGGCTTGTTGCAGTGTCCTCCTGGCTGCTGCAGCAAATCCTGCCAACGCAGCTTCCACTCCTCAGTCAGATAACGCCACATAAGTGTGTTTGCGCTCGTGTTCATGCATGTACATATTTATTCACCTGAGGGTCTGTTTTCGTCTGTTCGCATGTCGGGCTCCTGTACTGTGTGCTCCGTACATTACATGCATCTCTCTGCAGGTGAAAAACAAGATTTCCCTGATAGCAGGAATTCCAGATAATCTCCATCACATTCCAGCTCGATGTGTTCTTGTGCTCTTATTCTGAGCTATCTGATGCAGATTCGGGCACTCTTTCTGTTTTGGAATGCAAATCAAAACCTGGAATCGTCTCCCGTGTCGTCAAAACAAGGAAGAAGAACGACGGGGGCGACAATAAACACCACGTGGCGTTGCGTTGTTGGCGTTTCTTGAACATGTCTCGACGTCGTCCGTGCCACATGTTTCTGCAGAGTCAGAGGTAAATGTAGCAGAACCTTAAAGCCCCTCCACACGTATCAGGGTGAGGCTGTGACTGTGGCTTGATCGACATCGCCCCCCCCCATTCACTCTGTAGCTTTATTATGATGGGACCGGGTATCATTCGTATCAGGACGGGGGGGGTTTGGTGATCTCGGCTCTGAGCTGCGGCGTGATGTTGGTGCCGAGGCCACGTGTCATGTGACATCCTGTCTGTCTGAGGCTGCAGCCACACTCATGTTTTTGTATTTAAATGTAAAACACTACTCCAACGGTTTATGACCTGAAACTTTACAACTTCACTTCCTGATTGAGTCTCATCAGTCATGATGTGTCCTTTTCTGATTCGCCCACTATCACATGACCCATTTTGGGTAACAACACAGGACATGAGCTGGTTTCTATACACGAATTACCGGCATTGCTGACCTTGTGTCAGTGCTAACAGCTGTTGCACAGTCTGCATCTTATCATGTCACGCACGTGCCCACTGAGTCAGTGAGTGGCAGTTCTAGTTGTAGATTATCTATGAAAGGCGATTAAATGCTCTTATGCACAAAGATCGCCTATGTTTTAAAACGTCTGTTCGAAGTGAAAACTCATTAGTTTGGACGCAGCCCGTGGCAGCTAATTTCATATTTAATTGCCTGACTGGATATATATTGCAGATATTAATGAAAAACCCATAATTTCATTCTTACTGGGACAAACGACGTTACTGTTGCCATTCATGCTTGATGGGCTTTGAATTTCAGATCTGCAAGTTTGCATTTTAATATCCAGAATGACTATTGTGCATATCTGCAACAGAATTTATACTAGAAACTGTAAATTCAGATATTTGCAATACAATTTTTGCTTGTCATCTTATTAAATCTTGCATGTTTGAGATAAAAATACATTCCAGACATCCATAATGTACCTTTAAATATCTGAAAATCCATCTTAAATGGTAAAAAATGTAAATGTAAATGTGTAAAACTGCAACTTTACAAAGGAAAAATACAATTTTGTACATTTGTATTAATATTGTGGGAACATAATGAAATTTTTACTATACACCATATATTTTGGATATTCAAACTTATATTTATGACTCAAAACCATTGGGTTGTAGATGTCTGTATTCAGATCTGCTTCTCTGTGACAGAGCAGGAGTTAACGTAGCTCCATTAGCACTGACATGATACGTTTCCCATCATGCTAATTACGGACAAACATGGACTGAATTTCCAGCCAGAACAGGACGATAAAGTTTCGCCCAGCAGAGAGGAAGTGCACGGCAGACACTCCCGGAGAGACGCGAAGCCGCAGCGCCGGCTGACTGTTTGCTCTCGTCAGTCAAACTGCACATTTCCCTGACTGGCTGTAACCTCCTGGTGATGGGTGTGTTTGTTTTGGCACTCAGGGCAGGATCTGACAGCCCTAACTACACCCCACCCTCACCCTCACCCCAACCCATGGGACACACACATACACATAGAGACATATATTACCTGTTCCTGGTCAGCTGAGGACACGGTGTGTGTTAGTGTGTGTGTGTGTGTGTGTGTGTGTGTGTGTTTCAGTGTGTTAATAAGCTGAATACAGCTGAGGCTGACGAAGCCAAATCTAACAAGGCTGAATCGACTCTGACAAACAGCTGAGAGTCTGAAGGGTCTTACAGCCAATTATAATCAACACAATATGGCCAAAAGTATGTGGACATCATAATGTTACACCCATGGCCGTTACCCTTCTGCTGTAACAGCCCCTGCTGCTCTAGTTTCACCACATGTTGAACCTCCTCCCGTTCAGCTACAACAGCACAGGTCTAACATACATTCGTTGCATAAACATTGTTTAAGACTCAGGTTAGCACAGTTATCCACCTCTTCTTCTGGCTGGTGACGCTGTGTTTAGGGGATAAACAGCAAAGGGTCTGACTTTCAAGGCTCCCACAGCCACACCACCCAGTGCTGATGGAGACCAAACACAGCAAAGAGAAGAGGACAGTGACACTAACCCAAACATGTCTTGGTGTGTGGTTGACAATGGTTTTGGCCTGTTAATATAGAGCCAGTAGCTAGTTAGCTCATAAAATAACTATAAAGCCTGCAAGTAAGCAAACACTTCAACATGGTAATTAGGAAAAGGTCCTGATGCTGTTTAAAATAACACATTTTTGGACATTTTATGGTTCTCAAACGTTGTCTCAGTGTTTCTGTTGCAGCCGCCATTTTGTGTCTTCAACCATAAGACATTGCTCAACAATCTAAGTCTAGACACTCTTTATGCAATGAGAATACACTGCACGTGTTTATTGCAGGTCAGACTTAACCAAAGGTGTTGGGATGTTGAGGCCAAAGCTCTGTCAAGTCAAGTTCCTCCACAGCAAACGGATGGAGACGGCTTTGTTGTTTGGTAGGGCCGTCCTCAGTGTGTTACCGCAGAGTTGGAGGAACAATATTGTCTAAAAATACCGTTGTTTCCTTAAAACTAAAGGTCCAAACCCAAACTATGAGCGACAGCTGAAGATCAAAATAAGACAAAAGTCTGGAAACACCATGTTTTGCCATTTTGGGTAAATTTAAAGCTAAATTATTAAAATAAATGAACAAAATCAAGAAACTTTCCATTTCTAACGAGTGCACAGGTCTGATGCCAGCTCAGCTGCAGTTTCCCTGCAGTGTTTTCAGTCAATGGAAAGTTAATCACTTGGTATGGCCAGATAATGGTCAACATTGGCTTTGCAACAGAAGCAAACAGGCTGTATTTGCTTCTGTATATTGCATTAATTGTATCAACTGTGGAACAACGGCGGCCGACATTTGTCAGGGGAAATCTGTGCTGCACACAAACATCATCCCAGTAACACGGAGCGCATCAGTCGTCGGGGAGAGGACCGACAGACGGCTTCTCTGGCCTTCAGCTTCACCTTGCTTCCTGCAGTAGATGCAGTCTCCTGCTTGTGAAAAGCAGCTGTCTGCGGATTATGTGCCTTGCTCAAAGGCTGCAGACGCCGAGGAGGTGGCACTATTTTCTGATCGATTCATGCACTTAAACCAAAAATCTCTTTGATGAAACCCTGCAGCTTCCTCCAGCCCAGAAGAATTAACGAACATCATCCAGAAACTATCGGAGGCACTGAAGAGAGACAGTGTGTTTGTGTTTGCTAGTGTGTGTATGTGTGTGTGGGAGGGTAATATGAGGAATCCAGTGACTGTTCTGACAACCCTGTTATCTGTGGAGTTTGTGCTGTACACAATGAGTCTCTGTTCGCCTCAGTGGCTGGTTCTGACCGAGGGGGCCAGCGAGGGACTCTTTGCCCTCTGCAGCACCTACGACGGCTTCTCCAGCTGCACAACGTTTCCAGCCTGGCTGGGTAAGCGTCCATTATCCGTGATGTCATCTTTGGTTTATGGAGATTAATTATTCATCAGACTCACCGATTGATTTGAACAGGTGATAACTTTCTAAAAAATAAAATGGTGGTCCAATCAGCTGCCTGTTTTTAGCTGTTTTTAATGTTAATGAAACATTTACAAATACTTTATGAATCAGTTAGAAGCCGTTAATAATTAATAATAAGAAACTTTGGATTGTTTGGTATTTATCCTTTGCCATAACACCTTCTCTTTATTATAAATAAGGGAAGATATACTCATCATAGCATGTACATTTGGTTTTGATGGACAATGAAGACCTTAATGCCTTAATGTCTAAAAATGAAATCTCTGAGTACTCGTTAATTAGTTATTTTGTGAAGGTTTTTTGGAGTTTAATCACATAACGGGTTATTTTCTATCAGTGATCGGTTGCTACAGTCAAGAGATTCAAGTTTCTCATGTTTTAAAGAGGCAGAGATCAACTTTTCACTGCTCACACTGACCTCAGCAGTAACAGTATTTAGATCCTTTGCTTCAATAAAAACAGAATTGAGAAGCTTCCTGGAAATGATGTGAGCACTCAGTGTGCAACCACCACAGAGCTGCACCTAAATACAGCACTTAAATGAATGTGAACTAGCAGGCTAAACAGGCGAAATGTTACATTTTTAACTAAATATGCTAACTACCTACTGCCAAGCTAACACTTTTAATATGCTAACTACCTACTGCCAAGCTAACACTTTTAATATGCTAACTGCATGCTGTCAAGCTAACCTAATATGCTAACTGCATGCTGCCAAGCTAACACTTTTAATATGCTAACTGCATGCTGCCAAGCTAACTTAATATGCTAACTGCATGCTAGCAAGCTAATGCTGTCAAGTCAACAGGGTTAAACCAATCATGATAAAATGCAAACTATAGCATGATGATTGGTTTATGCTAAATGTCATGCTAACTTTAGGCATGCTAAACAGCTGCGAGCTGATGCTGCCATTCACTAAACATGGCATCTGAGGCGTCATAGAGAAGGCAAACAGGAAGTAGACGAGGAGGTTAACCGCCATCACTGAGGTTAATGCTTGTCATCATGTACCTGCAGGCAGCTACAGCCTGTCCTGGATGTTTCTGTCTGCCTCCACTCTGCTGTCACTGACCGCGCTGCTCATAGTCAGGCCCGCGCTGACCAGGGGAAACAAGGCCATCGCTGCTCTGGTCCTCAACATCATCTCTGGTATAATGCACACTTTAACCACATGCAGACGGATATTATTAATCGCACACAATCCTCCAAACAGTCAAATCATGCAGTAAGAACATGATATAAGTAGGTACAATCACATTTAGGCAATATGTTAGGAAACAATGTCCCACTTTTGGCCTCTTAGAAGAATCTCAAAACTCTAATTTATGGGTAAATATCAGTTATCAAACTAGTGTTGCAGGAAGTAATCACTTAATACTTCCTGTCCTGTGCAGTTACCCTCTGTGCCGGCGCTCTCGTCACCTTCCTGGTGACCATCAACCAGCAGGAGTCCAAGCTGCTGCAGCGCCTCGGCTGGACCTTCTACATCTGCTGCGGCACCCTCCTGTACGCCTCGCTGGTGACCGTCCTGCTGGGCGTCATTAACGGTGACGGCTCGAGGGTCGAACCGACCGTGAGGGCGGCGGCTGTGGATCTGGCTGTGATAGCAACCTGACCGTGATGATCGAATAAATATGTGTATTTTACTGTCAGAAGGCCGAATGTCGACGCTTTAAATTCACATTATAATACATCAGCCTCTCATGCAGCATATTAGATGCTTTTCTGTTGCAGGAATATCATGAAAATGCATTGCAAATGATCTTGTCTGTACCTTTAAGTTTGTGATTGCATAACCTTCTTTGAATATACGCGAAAACACCCGTTTCAGGAAACACCCAGGTCACATGTTGCACGTTATAACGTGGCACAGAAGTGGAAACACCTGCCTCTCAATCTGAGCCTGATTTGATGAGGAATGGGAGAGTCCACTCATTTGCATTTCATCACTGAATCCGAGCAGCTGCTGACGTGTCTGACATGATGATCCCAGAGCTGCTGCCCGTGTGAACACCAAAACGCTTTATTGTGTCTTTAACAGAAGTCACGCCACCAGTGAGTCACAGTTTCTGAGTCACGGCACGGTTTTTCTTTACCACCGGTATGAGGAGCTTAAACAAAGGCTCAAAACCAGGAAAACTGCGCTGCTAAATATTTAATTCACTCTATGAAAAAGCCCTTTTTACTTCACAACCTGTTCGTGAGCTCTGCAGGCGAAATGAAAGGAGTTACAGCAGACCAGAGGAGGCCAACGCTGCATTTTTAAAACAGTTAAGAGCTCTCAGGGAGGTGGGAACATCTTGATCACACAGCGCCTCCTGGTGGTTAAATCACTGAGTTATTATGCAACCTGGATATTTGCACACCCTGTTTTCAGGGTGACAGCTCGGTGCTAACATATGTGACATCCTAACAGCTGAATGTGTGTTTGAAACGATGACTGCGTATGAATGTGGGCTTGTAGACAACAGTGCAGGGTGTTTATCCAATGCACACATTGTGAATCTGGTCAGGAGGCTCAAAGTGACGTGACGTTCTCTACTGTCACCGACAAAAACAATCATTAACTATGTGACGTACTGTAAAACTGTAAACGCACAGCCCTGATTCACTGCACTGTAGCTGCTGCTGCAGAGATCATTTCTGTGGTGATTTAGACAAAAATATGACAAAACTTCAGAAAACACAGAATAATTAGAGTGCAACAAGTATTTAGTCTGTTAGCTGATCATTCCCCGTTAGAGCTGCAATTAAAGAATATTGCCAATGTAAGATGTCGGGACAGTTTAATCAGAATTTGTACAATTAACATAAAACTTCACTTTTTAAAACAGGTTTTTACTCAGTAATGTGAAAGAGGACGAACGCACACATTTACTGTTACATGTAATTAGAGGCATTACACACATATATAGTATATTGTCATTTTGTAGGTGCCATTTCTTTTCAATAACTGAAATAAAGTATGGAAGCTTTAACTGCTCAATGCTGTCTCACGACTCCAGTTTACTTCTTAAAACATCGTAGAAATAGCGCACTTAGCTCTGGCACTGTCCCGTAATGAAGGATACATGCAAACACTTGCAGTTTTGTTCAAATCAAATCAAAATGAGCTTTATTGATTGAATATTCTCAAACAGAAGAATCAATCCTGCTCTAATCGGAGCCCTGCCGGCGGCGTAAACCTTGATTCTGCTTCACCACATGAACGCGTGTAGGTTGGCGGTGAAATGTTTTACAGCTGATTTGAATCCCACACTCAGGTCGGGTGTGCAGCAAAGGTTGCCGCGGCGATGCAGCCAGGTTAGATGACAGCGACATAGCGACGTAGTTTGCCATTCACAACGGGGTGGTTATTGGTTTCCCAGGATAAACAGAAAGAGCGAATTACAGCAAAGTCTTGTTGTTATTTAGAGAATACAAAGACATTTGTTAGTAAATATTAATTAATGTGACATGTTTGACCTGTAGTGCCAGAATACTGTCATAGTGTCAACTGTGGTGAGGCCAAAACAAAGCAGATTTACAAAAGATCCAGCAGATGGTCCCTGAAGGGAAGAGAGATGGACTGAGGGTCCTCCTCGGTGCAGATCTACAGACATGTTTCACACAGGTAGCTTCATTATTTCATGTCCAGTAAATGAATTAACACTGAGTCATTCTTCAGACGAACGTATCCAACAGTTCACGGTTGGTTCTACAACACTGCGAACGTGCTTCGACTGCGTCAGAGGAAGGAGGCTAGAGTCTTGTTTTGTAGCTTTAAGGCGACTTTGACACAAACGGCAACAGAGAGTTACAAAATAAACATGAAAATGAGAACTATGCTTCAAACACCCGGCTAAACGTCCTGATGCTTCTGATTTTACAGCTGAGTGCTCGTGTTCCAGAGCACGTGAGGTGTCAGTGTCACATTTATCACATAAAGATACCTGAAAGTAAACTAAACATTAAATATGAATGTCAGGGAATTTAGAGATGAAGGGGGCTGTGATTTAAATAAAACAACCAGAGACATGTTGGAAAATGCTTGCCGAGTGATTATCCAGGCCAGGCCGCCATGTTGGAGGAGAAGCAACAGCCTCACCACATGGAAGACAAACACAATCGCAGCTGCGGAGAGGAGAGGCGTGTTCATCATGATCTCAGGTTTGTTGTCAACCTCCAAACGTGCTTATCCGACCTGACCTTGTAAATCACAACACTGAGAGAAGATCTGCATCCAAGGAGGGTTTTGTGCGTGAGCAGATTGGCATCTTAAGTTTGAGAGGGAGGAGGGGAGGGTGTCGCGTCGATCCATCAGACTCTTCCTGACGGGTGAGGAGCTTGAAATCCAGGATAAATTGTCACTTCGCACCAGCAGCAATGATTTCCTAAGGAAAATACACACATGTACACGGGTGAGGTGAGCCGCAGCAGATCGAGCGATGATGAACGCGCTGCACGGCTAATATGGTCAATATACTGCTGCAGAGAGACACAGATCAATAACATGATTTATTTATCTGATTTGATCAAAACAAACACACACTAGATGTCCCACTAGATGTCAGCAAACAACCATTTGCTATGTAATGATCTTGGTGTGAATCTGTGCGTGCCTCAGTGTTCGTAGTGTTCAGTACAAGCTTTTCACATTACAGCCAGAAAGTAATTGAAATATGTAAAAACATCTGAGGTGAGAAATCATCGCCGCACAAACAGAATCTGATCCACGTTTGATCGGCGCTGCCCAGTCTGATCAGAGCGCGAGGAGCCGTGTGTTCACGAAAACATGTGGCCTTTATCTGCGTCATGTCACCTGTTCCACCTGAAGCAGATCCCTTCATTTAGTGCCGTTGTACTTGACCTCCTTTCCACACTTCCTCAGTGTCTCCATGAGAACTTCCACATCTTTGTCGGACTCGATCCAAACCAGTTTCTTCGGCAGGTCGATCTCAAACTTCACATCTGAGAGCGCAGAGAACAAAGAGACTCGTCTGACTCCGCGAGGTAACAACACTGAGGACGCTGTGCAGATGAAACTCACAAGGACAAGGGGCACCATAATAGCCTCTAATTCTGATGCTTATTATTTTTTTATCTCTGGCTCCAACAAAGTAAATCTTTTTACTATTGTACCACAGTGAGAGAGGAAGTGTTTCCTTTAAGAGCAGGCTGTGTTTGAGCAGACTGTGAGACCAGCATGAGCTGAAACACAGAAGCGATACTGCGACGCGATCGACATTTTAACGACTAAGCCATATAAAGGTTTTTAAAAACAACAGCACCGCTGCATCAGCTGACCTGCTGGCTGAACCAGCATTCAGGCCCAAGAAGTCACAGGGGGTGAGTGTGATGCAAGCTGCTTTAAAAGATTCAATCTGCAATTTTGCTTTTGCTGGATTGTGAACAGACAGAGCAAACAGCTGTAGGCCCTTTAAAAGTTAGGATTCAGCTTAATGCATTCATTTAAAGGAGACTGTGACACTGTTGAAAACAAGTTGTTTTGAGGGTTGTAGGGCGGTACCAAATGATACATACTGGTTTTAGATGTTTTGTTGATGGGTGGGCTTTAAGAAACTCACTTTATTATGTGTATCTGTGTGCATTTCAGCATATTTAAAATAAAATACTTTAGTTCAACAACAGGTCAATTTACAAACTAAGGCATGTTGATAGCAGGCAATTTGTGCAAATATTCATGACTGACATCTTTAAATATGGCTTTTAAACTGCAGGATATTTCACTTCAGGGACGTGTTTTGTGTATTCATGTCAGCCTTTAAGTCAATCACACGGGCACTTTAATGGCAGTTAACTCTGCAGTGCACGTTTGAGATTGATAAGATAATTTTGTGGGAGACAATTGGTGACAGAGAGAGAGAGTGAGAAGAGAGAGTGAGAAAAGAGAGCGCACCGCAGAACAGTGCAACTCCAACTTCAAATATTACTCTGTTGCACATGTTCAAGGCTAAAGACGTTACTCAGTCGAGGGCGTGAGGGAAACACATGTCAGCTCTTACAGCCAGTGCCATGACTGACGATTTCCAGTACTTTAAATTTAAAGATATCTTGATATTTTGAGAAACCATAAGAAGAACACCTTTTTCTTTTGAAAGCACTCAGAGAAGATTTAAAGACACCACAGGAGAGAGGAGCTGTCAGTCTCACCTCCCAGCTTGTTGAGGACTCTGGTAACAGCTCCTGAGCATCCCTCACACGTCATCGCCACCTCAAACTCGTGTTTCTGTTGGACACAGGTTAAATAATATGTTTTTGTCTTACTGCGTCACAGCTCTCTGGACGGCTAATGATTCCCCAGTTGATCATAACTGTTATTAAATGTATTACATCAACGTGTAAGCTGTAGCGTATACACAGTAGCCAAGAATTACACTCTGCTCCCATGTGATTAAATGGGGACACAGGGAACTAAGCTGCGTCAGCACAGCTGACAGTGTGTGCCGCTCAATGTACACTATTACTCAATCAAGTTAATACACAGGATCAATTTCCCCAGCCCTCTAACCGCGGTGTCAATCAAAGCGAGTGTTGGATATACCTGTGCGAACCAACTAAAGCAAGTTTGAGTGCTAACTTAGCTGCATGATGCTTAGCAATGCCAGGAGTAGCTAAATGCCGCCTTAGCTAACTTCACGCCAAAGCTAAGCTTAAACTAAAATATCGGTCTTTACTTACGGTCATGTTTGACGTGATGTGTCGCAACCCGGCTGTCAAACCAGCTGTGAACGTTTGCCTCTGACTGACTTGCAAACGTTGTAAGAGGTGGAGAAAACCTCCGGAAATGCTCACTTCCGGGTTTAGCCGGACGTTGTGAAGCTAACGCAGAGCAACATGGCAAAGGAACTTCCGGTAACATTTAGAAAAGGACATAACACTACATTATCTGTAGATAGCAATATTTTATACTTTTACATTTTTGACTAAAGTATAAGAAATTCTGCGTATGTTTGTTTTTAAATATTTTTGTTGGGTTTTTTGTTTTATAATATAATTAAATGTGAATT
Source organism: Datnioides undecimradiatus (assembly GCA_008933995.1). NCBI lineage: Eukaryota > Metazoa > Chordata > Actinopteri > Lobotiformes > Datnioididae > Datnioides > Datnioides undecimradiatus. The sequence goes on along the minus strand of WARS01000043.1, from coordinate 5,066,833 downwards.
CGCCATACTTCCGGTTTTATTTTGGTTGATATGACGCACAGAACCCAGATGACTTTACCGGATGTTCCTATTTTTATTCTACACTGAAACCATTTTGTGTTGCTTATTCATTCACTTATTAAACAAGAAAGTTACACCAAAGCAAGCGATAAATTAAGGACAAAATATGTTTTTGTGAAAAAGTAATACAAACCACTGCTTCTGCTGTTTTGTTTTGCTGTGTGTTAAAAAATGATAAAACGTATGATCCCAGTTATTAATTCATTCTCTTAATCTCTTTCGTAATAATCATCCATGATGGTGCATTTTAACAATATAATAGATGTGTGCTTTTGGCCTGTGACCCACCATTAAGTTTCAGTTTTGTTTCTTCTTTTTCACCTGAAAAGGTTTGGGCACGCCTGCTCTAAAGACAGCCTTTACGTAAACTCTCCGCTTACGATCGGCTGTTATTTCCAAAATAAAAGCATATTATGAACAGCAGTTTTCTGGATGAATAAACTTACTTCCATGAACAGATTTTACAAATATTTAAAATTACGTTTCATTCAATTATATTTTGTTTAATTGCCACGAGTCAGTTATACGCATATGTTATATGTGTCTTCTCGGCAAGATTTATTTATTTACTTTTATTGTTTTTTCATGACCAGAGCTAAACTGTATCCACTCGTTCCTAAACACAACTTTATTTTAGACGCGCTAGCTGTTTAATAATCCGTATCTATGGCAACAGCGAGTCGAAAGGCACTACACTTCACTACACGCTGCAGCCCCGGCCGCGTCACATGACCGCACCGCTGGCTCTCTGACGCGCGAGCCGAGTCGACTCCTGTTTTGCTTTCAATCGGTGCGGTGTCGCCGCGCTGAATTCAGCCAGATATGACCGCGATAGGAAAATAAGAGGTCCGCCGGCGAGGTTAGCCTCTCGTACAGCCTGCCAGAGACCAGGAGACTGGTGGAGAGAGCACGGTTTTCACAGAGGTACGTTTGTATCCGCCACGAGCCGCACTGGTGGCTGTTTACGGACACAAAGATGGCATCGGAACATACAGCTAACGTTGGCTATGACACATAACATTAGCTAATCTGCTCCGTGTAGCCGAAGCAAAACAAGCTGCTAATGTCATGTTTCCGCGATAACTACACGTTATTACCAGCGCGTAGCCACTCAAATCGTTGTTAACACATCTGACCTAACGCTAGCTATTCCCGGTTTAGCTCTTCCTTTCTCGCTATTTCAGTCCCCTCTTCCCTGCCTGTGTCTTTCTCGGAGGCAAACGCCAACTAAACCGTCCGTGCGCGACCCTTTATAACTGCTTTCCCAGCGCAACTCAATTAATCAGAAGCTCGTTTGATGCTGTTGTTGTTTCCCGGCCAGATCCCATCAGTGTTTTTTGTCTTTCTTATCGCCCTGTCCATTGAGGCGACAGACACTCACACGTCTCTTGGCCAAAGATTAGTTTAAAATGATGAGATTATCAGGTCCATCCGGTCGGCCTCTGCTGTGTGTGTGTGTGTGTGTCTGCAGAGATGTGCTGTCATGAAAGGACATTGCTGCTCATTTTAAAAACATTAAAGCACAAATGAAGACTGATAAAACAGTGGATTTGGTTTGGCCGCACCCAGGACAAACAGGGAATGTTGTGTGTTTGCTTATCATCTGTAAACACTTGGAGCTGCGTCCACTATCTGTTTTGCTGTTAGCATTCAGACCTTTGAATGTAAAGGTCACTATTTGCACCTTTGTGTGGTTCGTGTTGCCTGAGCTGATATGCATTCATGCCTCTTTTCATCACAAGGAACAGCACTGTGTTGCAGATATTGCAACATAAAGGCATAGTTTACAAGATAAAGCATAGTTTTCCAAACTTTAATTATTGGGATTTGGGGTCAAATTAGTTATTTCTGTAATACAGTATGTATATGGGTACATGATCTCTGAAAAGGACAGGAGCAGTCAATTAGTCCAGATGTCAGTGATTTGCTTTGTTTCTCAGTTTTCTGATACTGTAAACTGAATATTTGGTGCTCTTCATCTGCTGCATGGGCTATGTGAGCCATATTAAAGCATGATTTTTGGGCTGGGACTGGGTATTTTTCACTAGTTCCTGACATTTCTCACAAAAATCAGTCACTTAATTGCACAAAATAAATGATGATGAGAGTGATTGGTAGCTGCGATGCAGATAACGACACACAATGCAAAGAAAAGTGTGGCTATAATTCAGAATTTTCAGCAGCAATATGTGAAACGCTGCAAAATTAAGTGACTCTTTGTGAAAATTCATCACTTTTAAGTGGCAAGAGTGATTTAAAATGACAATATTTAACCAAGTCAGCAGCATTCGACTGCACAGATTTATGTTAACTCAGAATCTTAAAATGCAATAATGAACTTTGCTGAAGGTTTATTTTCCTTTAAAGAAGAGTCACTAGCACTCTGACACATGTTCTACTCTACAATGCAACCATAAACAGGTTAAAGGGTCCACTTCATTATGAGCTACTGAGCAACTTTCACAGTGTGCTGCGACGTGAGACTTAACTGAGCCGCATGGAAATGCAAAGAGCACGATGCACGATGCTGACAGCCGCACTTTGAACTGAAGTATAAAAGCTGGTGAGCATTTAGCTGATGTTGTTCACTACGTATAATTCTTATGAGCATCGAGATAAAACTTTGAGATATTAGCAAAAGGTAACTATAGGATAACGTCCTGAAGCAGGGATACTGCAGCATCTTCAGAATTTATTTTTTGTTAGTGTTTCCTGTAAAATCGTGACACGCTGACCGTGCTGAGATGAGGATTATCGAAGACGTGTGCTCTCTAGATTTGAAGTGATGAATTCTGGGACGTGCGTTGCAGTTTTTGGGCCCTAAAAATAGCAGCACAGGCTCAACTGTTACGCTGTCCTCATAGCAGTGAATCGGCAGGTGGACGGCAAAGCCTCTGTACAAATCCTTGTGTGATTAGAAGCAACACACAGTTCTCACACAACTGTCTTATGTAACATCAGGGCTGAGGCCGCTGGGGTTAGGTGCCTTCCTCAAAGACCATCCAGTACATCGATCTGTCAGCCCTTAAGCCGACACAGTCTAGATCACTTCTTATTATTATTATTAAGAAGTGAATGATGTTTGACTCCTAATCACACAATCACTATAATTATATATATATATTAATAATAATAATAATAATGTGTCAGATGGAGTTTTACTGTTATGCTAAGAGCTAATCAGGTCAGAGGTTTTGAGATTTTACACAAGTACAATTTCACACCTTAATGAAAGTTTTAAAATTAATTTTGGATTCATTACTGAGCAGAAATAGAATAAAACTATGTTTTCATTCACGTAGCTGCACACTTGTTGTCTTTGTTATTGGAACAGTGTGATCTGGATACTATTTTCTCAGTGACTCCTTTGTTTGACCGATGCATTTTGACGCATTTCAAACTGCAGATGTTGATTTTGTTTGATTATTGATTGATGGCCGCTCCTGGAAAGGTGAGGCGTGTTATTGGAAGAGTGTGGTCGATCATGTTTCCCTGCAGCCGTCTGACCTCACCCTGAGTTACTGTCTGTGTTTTGCAGTGGGTAGCTGTCAATGCTGGACTCCCTGCTCTCCCAGCATTAGGATCTGCGAGGCTGGGAGAGACGACGCCCAGCCGTCCTCTGAACCGCCTGACCCGACATGATGGCCTCCAGCGATGTAGACACCCGCGGCGAAGGTAACCCCAGCACTCTGCTTTTCTCAGCACAACACTGTGATTACTTCCTGGATCACAAACTGAAAACAACATGAAAGATTATAGTCTGGGTTTGGCACGCACGCTGTAATACACATAGACGCAGCGGGATTATATGTAATCCCAGTTAACAGGTAGACACTGAATCATCAAAGCAGCTTTTTGTTTTGGCGTGACAGGAGGTCACGACGACAAGTTATACAGCAGGTCGATCCGACCGGACAATCTGATTGGTCAACTGGACGTTTAGATCGTGAGCTCAGCCGTGCTCACATGAAGAAATGCCTCATCACCATAAATATTAATCCTCCATTGGACTCTTTGCTGAGTTGATTAAACTCTGAGACTGTGTGTGAACACACACACACACACACACACACACACACACAAGCACAGACCAGACTTTAGCATTTCCTCTTCAGTGGAGAGTTGTTCCTGTTTGATCTGTGACGTTAAACTGAATTTGCAGTTTTCTACCCAGCAGTCACTGTAAACACACGTCGGCTTTATACATATTTTCACGGCAACACTGTGACTGCAAAAGCAAAAAAAACTAAATGATATTGATGCAAAATTGATCATTTTGTTGTTAATCTTGATAAATGAGTCATTTATTAATGGTGGCTCTCCATCGGGGATGAAAGGAGCCATGCAATTAGAAAATGTGTGCTATATATTCAGTCACAGCACACCCTCTTGTTCCGTATTGCTTTATTAAATAGAATACATAATCAAACGCTGTGATTAATGCGCAGTATCTGTGGCGTTAGCGTCTCCCCTTGTTCTTTCTGCAGCTGTGAGAACAAAAAATCTTTCTTTATTGTTATTTATTGATTTTCATTGAAAATAGGAAGTAGTGAATGTGTTTCGATTGCACGGTGCATTGAACGAAAAGCTTTGCTGAGCTGAATTGCTCCCCTTAGCTTGAAAAGAATGGATGTGTCAGTGTTTGTTCTGAAGCAGTCGGGTCGGTGTCACGGCCACTGTCACACCTGTGGGAGCGGCGTTGCTGCTGGGTCTTTGCGCAGCGCTGTGTGTTTTACAGATTGGCCTCAGTTTCACCTCATTATTAGTTTTCACACTGTGAGTCCACATTCTGCCCGCTGATGCAACAATGAATCCTCTGCTCCCACACTAAAACACGAGCCCTAACAGCTCCTATCCACTTGTAAAGAGGGTAATCAGAGTCACGAGAGACTAAAGTAAACTCAGCAGAGTCCCAGCAGTGTCAGTGGCAGATCATTAAACAAACAGGCCGTCGTGTCTTTTCCATTTCATAAAGATAAACAGTGCTGTAATGTGTTTATTACAGTCAGCTGGTCTGCAGGAGGGAGGTTTTGCAGGAATCCCTTTGTCAGTTCAGGTCACTGGGGCTTTAAAAGTCATGCGATAGTGCAGCAGGAGCGGTGCACAGCAGAGAGCGAAGAGGGTGTTTTGACTAAGCTAACATCACTGGGAGGCCCGGAGGCTGAAATCTTTGGTAACTCTAACACTTGGCTTTGATTTAGTCTGAAACATACTTCAGTTTTCTCACATTTTACTCATACTTTCTCGATTTTGATGCTGAACTTTGACTGTTTGTGCCCTGAGGCCTCGGCTGTTGCCGTGTTTCTGTCATTTAAACCTTATCTGTCATGTGCTTTTTACGGCGACGCTGACGAAAGCCACAGAAAATGTTGTTTGCTTGACCCTCTCCTTCTCGGAAGTTGATGAGGTTTTTGCCATCTTTTGATGTTTGCAGTTACCATGGTAACGCGGCGGGCTGCCAGGGCAAAGCGTTTATTACTCTACCACCAAAGTTCTGAGTTGTGGTTTTAGCAGATATGCAGTTGCACCTAATGAACCTGATGTTTGTTGGATTCACCTTCATGTTTGTATGTTTGAGATAGTCGGAGTCACAAATATGCACAAACGCATTTGATAATAAACAGATTAAAAGCAAATTGAGTCTTTCACATCACAGATACTGTGTACTGTGCTGGTCTCAGCCAGAAAAGGATAAACACTGGTTTTAACGCTAACTTTAAACCTTTCGTTTTAGGTAATTGATGTTTTTCGTGGTTGCAGCCGCTGAGCTCGCCCACTTCCTGTGTCTGAACCGTGTCCGCATGTTGTTCAACACTGTTTTCCTTATCACGGATGTGAAAACTGACTTTTTACCGAGTCCCTCCTCAGGAAACGCTGCGTGTTCTTCTCTGTTGTGAGGTCAGCAAAGCCGGTTTAGGTCCACGCCCACATCACCGTGCTCTGCAGTAACACGACACGCTCAGTCAGCAGACACAGACAGTCCCACGCTCGGCCTGTTTCAACTCAGACTCACACTCTGTCCATCTTGTTAGTGCTGCTGCCCATTTACACAAAGCTGTTCACTTAACAACCGTTAGAGGGATTCAGTTAATTAGATGATTACGTTAGTTTTCTTGCACTTATTCCAACTGATCAGCACAAAAACATGAAGCTAATATTATCTTTCCATCTGCCGGGCTAACGTTAGCTGTGTGGACGTGACTGCAGAAAGCTGCGGATTGGTGCAGCAGAAGAAGAAGCTCTAGTAGGATCGATTAGATTCACGCAGCTCATTGAAATACACGTTGCTGTAAAGCAGTGATTAGTTCTTCTGCTCATTCACATGTTTTTGTTTAGTTTATATAACTGTAAACCTTTCGTTTAGTTTTTGTTTAGTCTGTGTTCTTGTTGATGAAATCCCTCCTCCTCTGCCCCAGGATCTTTGTTCTCGGACCAGAATCCGTCAGAGATGGATGCACTTTGTCCTTCTCCCCCCGGACCATCCAGACCCCAGCGTCACTATGAGAGGATTGGAGAACGGACGGGAACCTCGTACGTATTACACAATCTAATTTCCCCTTGGCTGTCAGTAGCAAACAATAACAACAAACAAACAATAAGAAATGTTGTCGTCCCGGCTCTGACGCTGATGTGATTTCCTGCCTGACCCTCCAGCTTCTGTCAGACCCTCATCCACCTGTTGAAAGGGAACATCGGCACGGGGCTGCTCGGCCTGCCTCTGGCTGTTAAGAACGCAGGCCTGGTGGTGAGTGCACAAGATTTCATTATCTGATCGCATCAGGTCACATGACAGGTCCGAATACGCAAAATTAGATTCTGTTCCTGTTCCTGTCAGATCCTCATGAGGCAGCACAGGTGCAGCCGGCCGGCACTGCTGCCTCAGTTTGATGCACAGGGTGGTTTTTTGCAGTGAGTGTGTTGCGGTCGTCCGATAAACGCCGTCGTGAGCAGGAACAACATTAGGGGAAGTTGATGTATTCATGACATGACAGACTCTCTGAACTCACACTGCTGCTTTTTGGCTTCTTAATGTCACTTCCCCCTTTAAATCTGATGTCCCAGTAGCATCCCGCCCCTGAGCTGCTGCCTTTGCCTCAGAGTCACGTGATGAGCTGCTGAAAACATTTCCATGTTGCACCGAAGTGAAAGCTTGTGGTCAAACTCATGAGAAAAGCAGGTTGTGCTGCACGAAACGATGAGAAACAGCATCCCTCACGCTGACCCTCGTGACCGAGCCTCCATCTGTGTTGAACGGTCCACCAGGCCGACGACCGTGCACAGAGGTGGACGTGAGTGTGATGGGTTTAAGGCGAGGACGGCGTTCCTGTTGTGCTGTAATCTGTTGAAGTCCGCAGGAAACAAGGCGTCAGGCTAACATACGCTCGGCTGGCCGCTGGTTCTGATATCAACAGTCAAAAACAATGAAAGAGCCGCGTGTTGTTTTCAGTTTTACACTACTTTCTGTGACTCTCTGTGGTTTTTTATGCTCAGAGTCTATTTCTGTCTGATTAATGAAGCGGCGTCAGCACAGACAGCTGTTTAAATCATCCAGATGTCCTGCTGTTGATGTGTTTTCAGCCTAGTCACCGCAGCAGTCTGTCTGTGAGCTCCCCTTTGACACGTTACAGATCCATAACAAACTCTGCATTTCCAAAAAGCGAAGCTGGCATGGAAAGGCTCCGCAGATTTCCTCAGTCGGCCAGTTCGTCAGCGTCATGTTGACTCATTTAAAAGTGCGACACCGTCACCCTCCTCTTCCTCACTCCGAGGCCCCTGCACCCTGCTTTGAATACATTTTACATGTAAAGCATTCGTACAGCAAATGTGAAGGGGAGGGAAAGACACTGGGTGGAGGCGGCTGCAGGGCTGCAGCTAATGATTAGCTCTGTCATGGATTAATGGTTAATAATTAATTATACCTTCTTCCCTGGATCAATTATGCATGTGGTCCATAAAACATCCGGAAAACTGATTATTTCCAGTTCAGAATAATGAAATATTTTTCATAATGTTGGCAATTTTTCTTTAGCAAATTGCTTTAACGATTAATTATTTGTTAAAATAGTTGCTAATTAATTTCATAATCCACTAATTGATTGATTGGCTGATAAGTACAGATCCAGACAGAAGCCTGAGGCCACATTAGTGCATCTCTAAGTGCTGTTCTGTATTGTGGACATGTCTGTGTTTCAGTTGATGGGCATGTTCAGTGTTGTACTGAATCTTTGTGAAACGTGTCACGTGATCCTTTGTTTTAACGTCGAGCCGAACCGTCATGCAAAGGTTAATTAAACGCATCACATGACTCTCCCTCTTCCCTCTCCTCCTCGGTGCAGCTCGGACCCGTCAGCCTGCTCTGCATGGGTTTCATCGCCGTCCACTGCATGAGGCTGCTGGTGAAATGCTCCCATCACCTCAGTGCAAAGTGAGTAGAAACACCTGGAAACACCTGAAAAACACCTGGAAACACCTGGAAAACACAGTTTCCACTGCACACCTGTCACGTTACTCTACCTCCAGCAGGTTCGTCAATCACACAAGGCTTAAACGGACCACAATGCACTGCAGCCGCGCTGTTGTGCCAAGAAAAGCATTGAAAACGTGTTGTTTAAGATAAAATGACTAATATTATGAATTAATTACGCGACACCTGTGGTCTCCAACTGCACACACACCTGCTTGCCCCACCCTGCCTCTCTGTTTCCCTCTCCCTGTGTGTGTGTGTGTGTGTGTGTGTGTGTGTCAGCTGTTGACTTGCACCTCTGCCAAAACACACACCGCACATTCTGGATTATTTCACCTGCAGTTCCTGTTTTCACAACAGCATCTGAGCAGCGTGGAGGAGTCGTTAGTGACCAACCAACACGGCACCAAGCGGCGTTAATTAGGTATATTACACAGAGGGGCTGCACCACAGTAAGACCTCCGAGAACATGTGTTTCTCTGTGCTTGTCAGTGAAATGGTTGACCCGCCCAGGTAAAGCGTATGCATGGAGTTACAAATCACCTTCCCCTTGTCTGAACTGTTTTTGTTTGAACCACACGTTTTATTAAACTTGACAGAGAAACAAACGAGTTCAGGTGGAGTGTGTTCGACTGAAAGTCCTTTTCCTCCAGGTTTTAAATGACTTTCTTCCTCCCGCTGCCGTTGTTTGTTTCCTGAAGATGATTCCTCGTCTCCACCTCCGCTCCCTCACAGCAGGTCCACCCTGGCTCGTCTCTGCCCAGTAATCCTCTGCTGTAAAACCGCCACTTCTACGCCGCTTCTGTTGTCATTTGTGTACTTAGCCGTCCACTGAGCCAACAGCGACGTGTTTGTTGTCGCTGGCTGACAGATTACACTCTATTTAAGCGCGTCCCTCCACCCTTTCCTACTGTGTAATCAGCGTCATATGGACACCGAGGTTTGGAGCGTACCCACGCTGAGGCTGTACTCAGCTGACGTAGTGTAACCGCGGCCTGCGATGGGCTCCACCAATCAGACGCTGCGGTGCTGCAGTGAAGGTTGTCACCAGTCCAGTTTTAAACCTTCTGATTATGTAACGGAGCCATCGAGGCAATAAAGCCGGAGAATGATCCATTATCTGTTTCACAGCTGTCCGTGTGACAACTGAGGTGATTAACACGCCCATGTGCACTTTAACTGGTTCTCAGGTGGTTCTGTGTGTGTGTGTGTGTGTGTGTGTGTGTGTGTGTGTGTGTGTGTGTGTGTCCGTCCACGCTGTCTCCCGCCCTTTGCCCCGTCCATGCAGGGATGCACACCAGCTCCGCCCTGCCACGCTAAAGAGGATTAAGCGGATAGAGAGCATGAATGAGGAGCTCCTGCAGCGCTCCTCAGAAATAGCTCCAACCTAAAAAAAGTCACGCATCAGTCTGAGAAATGCAAGTGCTCATGGGAAAAATTCAACGCTTCCTGTCTCTGTGGCGTCTTTATTGCACAACTTCCTCTTGTTCCTCTTGTTCCCTCATATATACGTGCAGGAGCCGCCGGCTGCGTTCACAGAGCCTACAGGTGCAGTTAGGGACGAGAGGAGACGCCCTTTGTGTTCAGATTTACTGTGCAGCTTCTAAAACAGGTCATACAACACATATTAACACCGGCCATTCAGATAATACAAACAATATAAATATAAATAATAGCATCATATCTGAAGCTGATGTTAATGCTGTTGCACCTTTACGGTTGATAACCACAGCTGTTTCCTCCCAAACCTCCCAAATCTGTTGTTCTCAGCAGCTGCGATGAGACACTTTACACTTTATTGGCAGTTTATAGTTTCATAATGTCTGTCTTATCTGATTTTACTTCACCGCCAAAGGGTTTTCCCACGATCTCGTTGGTGTGGCGGCTTTCGATGTGTGTGGATGTCGAGTCCAGGACGGCCTGTGTGAACTTGTAGACATTAAACACACGTGCGTCTGTTTTCCCGAACACAGACTTTAATCCAAACACAACAACAACTCAGAGCTGTGTCTTTGTTTCCCCGTCCAGGGTGAACCGGCCGTCTCTGACCTACGGCGAGGCGGTGCAGTACGGGATGGAGAACGTCTCGTGGCTGAGGAGACACTCGCAGTGGGGAAAGTAAGAGTTCAACCTGCTCGGTTCGGACGTTTTATTATTATTATTATTATTATTATTATTATTATCATTGTGGAACATTTGTTTATTGAATGATAAAGAAAATCTTCAATATTTTTATCATTTGCACTAAATGACATAATCCTTTTTTCTTGGTTTATGTGCAGTTATTCAGAAACACACAGGAAAAATTAAAAGCAGTGTTTAATCTGAACCCAAGATTACGATCAGAGATGTTTGTTTGCGCCAGCCTGTTCGTCTCCGTGTCGCCGGCGCGCGCCTCAGCATTTACTGTGTAAGCAGCGTCGCTGTCGGTCTGAGCGCCTCTGTCTCTGTCGCTGCACTCAGGCAGACGGTCAACCTGTTCCTGATCATCACCCAGCTGGGCTTCTGCTGCGTCTACTTCGTCTTCCTCAGTGACAACATCAAGCAGGTCATAAATGCACGCACGCACACACACACACACACACACACACACACACACACACACTTAGGGCAATAGTAGAAACACCAGTATTTACCAGCACTGTCATATGATGTTTAATAGCTGCATACCGCTCTTCAAACCCTCTGTGAGATCATTTGCTGTGTCGACATGCAGGTTCCTGCACCTGTTGACCTTTGACCTGCACAGCTCCGACTGTCAGAACAGACCAACAGAGTGTGAAGTGAAGTGTGTGTGAACCCGATGGTGTTTACTCTGATGACGGAGCAAAGTCGGGACGGTCGCGTTAAGGTTATTTTAGTTTACCCTGCAGTTGCCGTAGTAACACCGGAGCATTGTCCGTGTGTGTGTGTGTGTTTACTCAGTGAGAGAGTGAGGAGGTGTACACATACCACAGCAGATACAGTAAACAGGTCAGCAGCTGTAGAGGGGTAACAGTGAGAAGCTGAAGTTACAGCTGGAGCTGCTGGAATTTACCCCAAAAACGTCTGAGCTGTTGTTTGAGACGAGATCCCGCGTTTCAAACCACTGTTCGAGCTGAGTGCGGTGTAATTTACATTTCAGTGATAATAATTATTATGAAACTTTATTGGGAACACGCATTTCATTTAAGACACGCAGCTCAAAGTGCTTCTCAACCGAGAAATGACACAGCAACAGAGAGAGAATCACAACATTAATGCAAAGCAAGATAAAGAATAAGCCCCTGGAGATCATAATAATATATAATATATATAAATATGAATAAAATCAGAGGTAAAACGATGTAATTCATTAAAAATACGGTGGAAAATTGAACCCAGCTTGATAAAAATCATGAGTAAGATAAACATTCATAAAAACAGATGAATTATTGTAAAACCTGGTGGAAAATAAACCCACTCTGTAATATTTGATCAGACCTGTTAACAACTCAAACAGCAGTGTTTCAGTCTGCTGGAGTGAAGCCCGGGCCCTGTTGGACGTCACGTGTGCAGTACAGTTTCTCACCACTAGATGGTGGCGCCTGCCTGCGATCGGCGGTCCCCTCTCCTGCGCCGCCACATCGAGCCGCTCTGCTCGCCGTGCCGAGTGTTTTACACTGAGACAGTCCAACTTCTCAGGGGCTTTGTGCTCGGGTTACTCACTTCCTGCTGTCAGTGATTCTGAAATGTTCACGTGAATCCAACAGAAGCTTAGGCAGCATTTGATTCTCCGGTAAAGTTAACAAACATTGGAGTTACTTCATGTTTATATCACAGAAGTTAGAAGAACAGGAGCATCCCAGCCTCCACGCTCTCATTCCTGCACTGAGCACAGGTGAAACACTCCGGATCAGTTTCCCTCTTTCTCTCTGTTCCAAACCGCCACCGCCGCCGCCTCCAGGTGGTAGAAGCAGCCAACGCCACCACCTTCAGCTGCCACATGAACTACACCAACCAGACCCAGATCCTGGTGCCCAGCTTCGACTCCCGCCTCTACATGCTCTGCTTCCTTCCTGCCATCATCCTGCTGGTGTTCACCCCCAACCTCAAGTACCTGGCTCCCCTCTCTCTGGTGGCAAACCTGGTCATGACCGCCAGCCTGCTCCTCATCTACTTCTACTCGCTCACGGTAACACCTGATTTCTCTCGTTGTCTCTTTCTGAGGTTTTAATCGGGAGGAGATGTGCTGCCTTTTCTCTCCCAGACTGTTTATTCATTCATGATCCTGTAAAAATGACAAAAGTTCACAAAAAAAAGCAAAAATGAACAATAAAATGAATTAGACTTTGCACCCGTGCAACGAACCGACGAAGTAAATTCTCATAATTTCTTATATAAGAATATATAGGATTATAAACTATGAGATTGTACTATGATAAGACTATAGAATAGGAAATCTTATAATCTCATATACACAATATTCCCAGTTGTATGAACAAGTCAGATATCCACCCAGAACAGTTAACACAGCTCCTCCTCCTCCATATACGTAGTCTGATTGTACCCTAATGTACCAGATTACATGCGTGTAGTGAGATGACCCATGTTTGAAGTGGCATTTGCATATTTCAGCCCCACTCTGTGAATGATTTGTAACACAGTCGCCTTTAAGTCAAAGAGTTCAGCATCTGTCTGTATGAATGATGCATGTCGTCGCTGCTAGGGTCCCAGTCTGACCTCAGATCAGTATCCAGCATGATAAATGCATTTTTAAAATGACTGTTATCATCCAGATGGATTGTTTTACGTCAGCTCTCACACGCGTCATAAGCAGAGAGCGCAGTTTGTTGCCGGACGCAGTAAGCACCTGTGGAAAAGAAAGATCAGCACATGCTGTGCCCACTGAAAGTTATTAGAAATGCAAAGTAATCAACAATGACGTTATTATAATCAAATGCACTGAATAATAAAACGTGAAATTGAAGTCATGGATCACCTAATTGGTCCAACAACCAATTACAGCGCGGAGCAGGAGCTGCAGAGGACAGCACGGGTTGTCCAGCTGTGAGCGTGTTCAGTGATACAGATAATCCGCTTCTTAGCTGCAGGAACCAGCGGCACAGTTTGGATGAAGTCATTCTCAGTTAGTTTCACTTCTGCAGACCTACAGTTGGAGTAACTGCAGTGTTTCCTGCTGCTGTTTGTGCCGCGTTCATGTACGTGCTCACATGTAAGACACACCCTGTACAACAAACATGCAACCCAAAGCCCAGCTCTGTGGTCTGTTAGGTGGAGATTCATGTGTGAAATACTATAATTCTCTTCAGTCTTAATATATATAATGTTTCATTAAAGTGTTTTTTACAAAATTAACCCATTACTTTTTATTTTTGTCAGCTTTTCTCACATTTTTTTCAGCGCACTCGTGAACAAATGCTGTAATTCCGCTCCGGCGTGCACTCGCCCTGCGCAGAGCCAGAATGACAATAAAGTTAATCTTGAATCTCTGTTTCCACTGTGCTGATTGGTTCCTGGGGTTGTTATGGATAACAGAACGACCGATAGTGACAGAGTCTCCAGATTACCTGTTTTCCGGTTATAGAGTATTTCATCATGCAGCTTCTGCCCTTTACAGATATATAGCACTCGTGTTCCAGCAGAAACGGCCTTGCCCTGGAAAAAAAGCAATTTCTTGCATCAGAAACCGTGCAGAGATTCAGCGCAAAGAGATAAATGTGGTCCGTAAGGCTGATAAATCACCTGAGCAAAGGATTTTGGGAAAGCTAGAGCGTAAAGGCGAGAAGTATTACAAGAAGAGTCTGAAATGTCTTAATTTGGTTTGATTCGGCGTCCTTCGGAGCTTCAGCTCTGCCTTTAAAACCCTGAATATAATAATATTAATGGGACTCCTGCACACTGGGTCCAATTTTACCTTTAATGGCGCCACACTTGGTTTTAAGGTTTTGGCTCATGCTGCTGACCTTCATTTTAAGAGTGATATCAAATATGGTCATCCAAATCATAAAGAGGTTTCCCCATTACAGCAATTACAGCATGGTCAGCAACTCTTCAGACCAGGAACTGATCCTACAGCAGCATTTAGCAGGAGGAGCTGTTATAAATAGGCCTACGTTGTGCAGAAGAGATGAAGTTTGATACCAGTTGGGTTTGTTTTACAGTAACGGCTGCTCCCTGTGCATTATCCTGCTTATTCCACCGCTGCTTATCAAAGACCTCAATCATATTATATTATTTTATCAGGAGCTAATGGGTTCAACCGGGCGGGAGGTGTTGTTGCTTTATTCAATTTAAAATGATCCAAATAGACCTCTTGACTGCAGAGACGACGTGATTGGATGTGGAGCAGCGGTCTGGTAGTCAGGAATAACAAATCAGAGACGAGCGTTCAACAGAGCCTTCGATCGTAAGCACGATCGCTGGATGAGGCGTCCATTATCAGGAATTAATGGATGACAGGAGACGGGTGGTCTCTGCAGAATCCATTAATTCCTGATTATAGACACCTCGAAGGGAATTACCCTGCTTATGCCAGCATCCCGTGCCAAATAAAACAAAATTATGGCCTTTGATTTATATTTTCATACGTTTTGCAATCAAAGTCATACGCAATAACTCATTAGGACGCCTGAGGGTCTGACAAATGCATGCAACAGTCATTACTATACCATGCAGCTCTGCAACGGAGGCATTATTCACTGCTCGGGTGAACTAAACGAACTTTGGATCCGATCTGGCAGCAGGAGGACCAGAAATATCTACCGCTAATGCAGCTAATGAAGCTAAAAAGGCTAATAAAGCTAACTTTATGCTAGCAAGATTCACCGTCAGGCTTTGACCGTGTCCTTGTTGCCATAGTTACTCATTTAAGATCCAAGCTGATGCTGCAGCCAATCAGTATCGAGCATTCACCAAATGAACTGAAGCATTTCGGAGATAATGATCAAGTCTTCTCTCTTTCTCCCTGCAGAACATCACGTACCCCATCGACCTGCCAAAAGTGGGCAGAGCTAAAGACTACCCTCTCTTCTTTGGGACGGCCATCTTTGCCTTCGAAGGGATCGGAGTGGTACGTGATCAGTTAAATCCCCGCTCACATCAGAGATCAACACGAGATGTGTCTGGAGACTTAACACTTGTGCCTTTAACACCTGGTTTTACAAACAGCCTCATCAGGACCAGATTTTAATACGCTCATTAGTCAGATTCGGAGCTCTCGTCGACAAACGTGCAGCATCCCAGGTGGAGGGAAGCGGCGCGGCGGTATGAGCAGCAGCGAGAGGCAGAGTTGGGCGACCTTTAAACCTGAGCAGATTTCCTTTAGGGAATGCGTCCAGACTGCAGAAACGTTCTTAGAGCCAAGATCAAAACGAGCCGTGCTGCAGCTGTGACGACAACTTGCATGAACATTCATCTCTGCTCCTCAGGAGAAGATATTCAGATGTTTAAACTGATGTGGTAACACCATGTCTCTGTCAGCTGATCAGAGTTGAAAGTCATCTGAAACGTGGACAGCAATGTTGGTCAGTTAGGAACTGATGAGGCCACGCAGCAGGGACTCAAAGAGCAAATTAACATAAACATCATCTGCTGCTCTTTGTTTTTCGTTGCTTTAAGATCAGTATCTCTGCAGACGCTGCCGGCAGAGGAGGAGTCTTCATTGGTATTCAGTTAACGCCGTCCAGTTGAGTTGTTGAGTGCAGTCCATGAGAGCCTCTGTCTTTAGATGAAATGTCAAACTCACAGGAACATTGTTAAGACAGCGTTCTTCAAGTCTATGCGCCGTTACGTCAAATGTCAAAGAGAGGGTGACTCATAAATCTACAGTCCGTGTCCTGTTAACAGTCTGGTTGTGTGTTCGTCCGCCTGGTCGGCAGGTTCTTCCTCTGGAGAACAAGATGCAGAGGCCTCACACCTTCATCCCGGTTCTGTATTTGGGAATGGGCATCGTCACCTTCCTCTACATCAGCCTCGGCACCATAGGATACATGTGCTTTGGAGAGCACATAGGAGGGAGCATCACTCTCAACCTGCCAAACTGCTGGTAAGATCAAATCCACATCCTCCGGAGAGACGTTGATGTTTCACATGTTCTCAACAAGCAGCCTGCGAACTTCAGCCTGATCATAAGGTTGGAAAGAGTCCGGGCAAAGGCCGAAGCTCAGTAATCGCGTTCGATCGACAGCAGTAGAGTGATTGAGTGACTGAGAGTGAGCCTGTGATGCCATCTAGTGGCCAGTTTCAGAAGAGCGAGGAGGACACACAGTTTGAGATGTCAGTAATGAAACGTTGTGACCTTTACGGCTAATTTAACCGCGTATGTATTTATCTCATTGATCAGCTGCAGAGCCGTCGCACTGAAAACCTTTTTATGTTATGTCACGAAAACTAACACAGGTTCTGAATTTGTCTGAAACTGACCCAAAACCTTAAGCACGTAAGTTCTTAAAAACTCACTTTGAGACTCGAGGCTGCCGTCACTGGGTTGGACAACAGACTTTAAGCCGTTAATAAGATGTTTCTTGTTCCAGCACTCATTCAGGGTGAGTCGGCTTAAAGTGTGACACATTAACACCCGTCTTTGTGCTACAACGACCGTTGGTTGATGAAAACAGGGCAGAAACTCTGGGACCCTGAAGGTTCCTGGTTCACTGGTGTGTTGACTGTTTGCTTTATTCATAAAATATAAAGTAATCTTTGTTTTATCTGAACAAACTAACTTTATCAGCCGGTCTGTGATGTGCGTCTTCTGTTCTGGCGTATAGAGGTTTTGATTAACACCGTTCGTCTTCGTCCCTCTGAGGAAAAAAGGCACATGCTCATTTTCTTCCTTCTCTGACCTCATTTTCTCTACTAAAACCAAATACCCCGATTGGATTTGTTTGCTCATTACTTGTTACGATCGTCACGGCGACAGGAGACGGACGGTCTTCAGAAATGCCTCTCATGACTGGCTAATTAGTGGAATAGATTGGCTGCTCAATGAGGTTGAAAACTACAAGACTAATTACCAGCATCTCGGTTTTTAAGAAACGGGCAGGGGACGCGCAGAGTGTGCTGTGTTATTCAAAGGATGCCAATTGATTCGTCTCCATCTCGCAACGTGTTTGTGACGACTCGTGCTGATGCGTGTGTGTTAGCTGTATGTCAGCGCACTAAACAAAACGTGTCTCATGTTTATTTTTATACCTGTGTTGTCCTCTCAAGTCTGTTCCTCACATTTCTTTGCCCTTCTCCCTCCATCACTGTTCGCAGGACGTACCAGGCCGTGAAGCTGCTGTACTGTTTTGGTATTTTCATCACCTTCGCCCTGCAGTTCTACGTTCCAGCAGAGATCCTCATACCGCCAGTCGTGGCTCGCGTGTCAGAGAGGTGGGAGAGAGCCGTCGACCTGCTGCTGCGCACCGTCCTGGTCATCTTCACATGTGAGTGTAAACAAGTCAAGAAGATGATCCACAAATCTACAGAAAGTCAGTGAAAGATTAAAGAACTACTTTGTTAAAACGCTCAAAAAACTGTAAATACAACAGTCACACTCTCACAAACTCCACGTGAGGGAGCTCCTCTCCTGTGCCGAGACAATCCACCCACCTGACAGGTGTGACACCTCAAGCTGCTGATTAAACAGCATGATTGCCACACAGGTGCGCCTCGGTCGCCATAAAAGGCCACTCTGAAATGTGCAGCTTCGTGCCGCGGCACAATGACACAGATGTCACAATGCACAGAAGTTGTCAGGGAGGACGCAGTTGGCGCGCCGGCTGCAGGAAGTGTCCACCGGAGCTGCTGCTCGGTGGAGACGAACGTCCATGTCCACCATGATACGTCTCGGTTCTGAGGATCAGGCAGAACATCCAACTGGTTTTTGTGTTTAAATCTCATTATACATTAATATTGCCCTGTCCTACAAACTCAAGCAGTTTACATTGTACCTAAACTCTGGTTTGAATGCACTAGGTGTGTCCGTGCTACTTTCCCTTTCCCACAGTGCCACAGGTGAGGCATGATTGGCTGCGCTTTACGCCGCCATATTAACAAACTAATGTCAATACCTCAGGATCCCCTGGAAGAAGCTGGAGGATGAGGCTCCGGAGAAAGCCTCAACAAACCTGAGACCTGGGGAAGTGTCTGACAGTGGACAGGCTGATGGACAGACGCTGATACAAAGCGCTTCTAATAAAAGCAGCCGCTAATTGGTTTCATCGAGTCCGCCTGCTCAACGCGTTTTTTTAAAAGCAGTTGCCTGATTGATCCGTCCAGCGAACCTAAATTTTGCTTTGATTACACTCCGTGTGTGAAACGTGTGATGGATGGGACTAATTTTAATTTTGGATGGATGGGCTGAGGATGGAAAACCGACGTGCCGGGAACCAGTGCCTCGTTCTGAAACGAGCGAGGGTCCGCTGTTGTTCTCGCTGTTGATTTAGAGAGGTGGGCTAAATGAGGCCTTCAAAACAGCTCCCGCCGTCAAGAACAAAGAACTGAAGCAGTAATTGAGTTTGCAGCCGGCACACTGAAATCGATGTTTAATCTGCAAGTAATGAGGAGCATGGAAGCTCACGTCCACCTCTCATTGTGTTTACAAAGGATGCACGTGTAAGCTTGGATATCAAATCAGCAGCATCGTGGTGTGTGTCAATAGTACCGTGATGCCTTTATCATTCTTCCCAAAATGCAGTTTGCTGAAGATTAACGTGGAAATGCATTCCCCTGTATTTATAAGAAGTGGTTCTTTAAAGCTCATTGGTTTGGGATCCAGTGACAAGACTGGTGTATGAACCCAAATGCACGACTCGTACGACAAAGTACAAAATAAAGATAATTTATTAAATACAAAGTACAAACAGAAAATCACTCTCACGAGGCAAAGTCAAAATCACTCTCACGAGGAGAAAACAAAAGACTATCATAAGGAAGACAAAACCTAGACTTCTCTAAAGAACAAACTCAAAATCACTCCAAAGAGGAAACAAGAAACGAGACTAGAAACGTGTCAAACGAAACTGTAAAGTAACAAAAACAACCGGGCAACAATGGGACTGAACGTGGGCTTGGTAATGGCGCTGGTTCCTTGACGTAACACGAACAAGATGAACTGGCACAGGACAGGGGAGATTAGGGGGAAACAGGTGGAAACAATCAGGGCGGGGAAGACAATCAGACCGGCGGGAAACACAAGAGGAAGGGCAAGCCACCTGAAGCGAGAGGGAAGTTAGTTCTTTCAAAATAAAACAGGAAGGCACGAGACAACACCGACAAGACAAGGGACTAATCGTGGCCAGCTTGACTCGACTTGACATCCAGTTTTATGCCGGTCACAAACAAACCTGCACAGAAAAATGCATGTTTGCTGCATGTTTGCCTGACCTGAGGCAAACGGGACAAGTATTTAGAAATAACGTTTGAGTTCGGTCACATCGGTTCTTTCTCTAGTCAAACTATAGCACAGTCGCCAACCGCAAGGCTCGGACTGAACCGCTGATGGCTTTGTTTAACAGCAATCTTCCCATAGCCTGTATGAAACAGTGCTTTTAGACCGACAACAGTTGCCCACACGTATAAGTAGGTAAACAGGCTAGCTGTAACCATGGTAACAACAATTGCGCGACAGGTTGACGAAAACCCGATGCTTCAGGTTCAGACTTGTGTCAGGTCTCGGATCAGAAACACACCTCCAATCCACAATCCTTCCCCTAAACAGTCGGAGAAGATAGATCACTGGACGAGCTGCGATGACGTGTCACAGGGAGCCGGAGAGGTCGGGCTACCCCGCTCCGCACTTTCTAACTCTCTGCCTGTGCATCCGCGCCTCAAAAACACGCCGAAACAGCCTTTTAAAAGTTCCACATCAAAGTCGGATTAAATGTTTCGTTGTTGTAAAATGAATTACCACAGTTTAAAGTTTTCCTCCATCTTCAATTATGTCTTTTTTAACACCCTCTAACTTGTGAATGGGTCATGCGTAGCCTCATGGGTGCAGTGCAATTTGCAACCCCCACAGCCGACGATACACAGTAAGTTTCACTTTCTGGGGAGGTGTTATGTGTCCTGTGCTCTCGTGGCGACGTTAAGTGCTTTGCATAAAAGCCTCCATTAAATGATGGATGTTAAGACCGCAATTTAAATCACATCAGTCTGGAGGGAGACGTTAAGGGTTGGTAATATAGCTGATAAATGTGGCGATCTCCAGTTGGGTTTGATACAGATGCTGGCTTCTCAGCACCACGGAGCGCTTCAGGTCTTTTTATTATGCAGAAGATGCAGCAGGTGCGGGAACCAGAGCAGAGAATAAGATTTACAGCAGAGGCAGCGATACTGTGTATATCTAATGCTGCTAATTTAACTGTTCTGCCACTGATGCTGTTCACTTTGTGGTTCCACGGTCGGTGTAATCATGCTTTGACAGATTAACAGTTGGAATTGGGGGAATATGTGGAAGTCTTTTTCCTAACGTCCAGCCTCATTGCCATTCCCTTCCTCGCTGCACTTCACGTGGAATGAAACTTCAAGTCACGGCAGACTTATTCAGTTAGACAACCACAGCGCTTCTTAGCCCCAGGATTTTCATTTCCTTTATTAGCTGTGATTGGAGCCTGTAGAGAATTATGCAGATGACATTTGCCACGCTGTATAGGTTTCTGCACATGCATGTTGATAAGCTAATAAAAGGGAATAAATGCATACATGTGCCCCTTCATGTCTGCAGGTCATTTGCATGGCAGCTTGTGGTTTCATAGGCGCAGAGCAGAGAGTGTGTGTGTGTGTGTGTTGTGAACATGGAGATGGAGCAGCAATAAGGAAAAGCTTGTTTCCAGGGGGATCCCACGGATGCATGCTTGAATGACGGAGGCGAGGGACAGGGGACTGGAGGAGGAACCGTGTTGCTCCTGCATGCACATCAGCGAGTAGGAGATTGCTTTTGGTTTTGAATCAGAATACGGGATGAGATTGAAGGCGTGCATCGTCGTCTGCGTATGTGTAGAGTAAATCTTGAAGCGAACTCCTCGGAGAGTCTCAGTCTTTGAATCGAGAACAGATGTCAGTTCTCGGCTGTCCGGAGGGAGTTGCTTTTGTCTTTGTTACGCCGCTGCTGTGGTATTTTAGCGAAGTGGATTCGCTTCTCTTGGTCTGCGCTGCAGGGTTATCTGAGTGTGCAGCAAGAGACAGAGGCTGACAGTGTACAAAGAAACAAACCCCTGAACGCCGCCGCACAGAGCATGTGCACCAGTCTTCAGACAGGTTTTAATCTCTTTTCTAAATGCTGCAAAGAGATGAAAGAAAAGTTAAAAATGAAGAGGAAAAGGCGTCGCATAGACACTCAGACTGCAACAGCAGCATCCAGAGTCATTTCCAAATGTCTTTGCTTAGTGTGCGATCAGTTAGCCACCGGTGCCATCGGTGAAAGTCGCAGCGGGTGCAGCGTTTGACTCCGGCGACCACGACTGTAAAACCAACCTTGATGTTTCCCCGTGTTTCTAGTTGCTACGACGACAAATCCTCCTCTCCCCCCCCCGTCGCTGGTTTCAGTTTTGAGCTCAAATAGTCAGATAAGAGTTAAAAGAGAGGACGGCCCTGAGCAAACTCCCTCCCTCTCTCTTTCTCTGCCGAGCTGTGCTTTGACTTGTGCTGCAGCTCGAAAGGTCAGTTCATTTCAATGTAGGAAGATTTCTTTTGAAGTGAGCACTCTATTCTAATTTACCAGAGATAGGCTGAGGGGTGGAGGAGCTTACTGTTGCTGTTACTGTTGTTTTGGATCAGAGGGCTCCTGAGTGGCAGGTGCAGGAATGCTACATGGCTTTGCCTTGTTTCTTGCGGTTGTGCGTGCCACGATAACGTTAGGTTACAGGGTTTGATGAGGACTGCCCAAAGACCGAGTCCCTCCATTGCCTTTTGATCAGTTGATAAATCGTAAATGGGAACCATCCAGTGACGCTGCAACAAGTGATTCTTGGTGGCAGATGGTAGATTTCTAAAATAACCTCAGAGGAATAAACGATATCAGCCTATCAAACTGAGTTTAATACGTTGATAGCATAAACTAAATGTGTCTTACTTCTTTTAAGCTGCAGGGTGGCAGAACACTGCAAAAACCCCAAAATCACAAATGTTCGACAGATGATCCGACCCATAAAGTTTGTGTGGCTAACGTGTTAGCAAGCAGCCTGTTTACACATCTGTCCAACAATCAGCAAAACAAATGTGGACAATGCAAGTCCAATATTCACTCTGCCTTTGACCTGTTCATTCATTTCATACGGCTCCCAAAGAAAGTTTGACAAGGCGTTTCTGTTCTTTCACCGCCTGATGCTAACATTGGCACTGGGCAGGCTGTCTGAAGGCAGATTTTATTCATTTAATTACTCAAACGTATTCAACCATGTGAGTTAATGACTGAGTTAATGAAAAGTTACCTTACTGCTGCAAGTTAAACAACTTCAGTGCTTGAATTAGCCGTGCTGTGGCTAATGAGAAGAATACATCTTCAGCTTGAGTCATATCATTATTTATGTTGGAGCCTTTGCAGTGTTTTCAGCGCACAGCACCCGCTGTTACATGGTCCATCTAACGGAGAAATTAAACGTTAACTAAATAAAAATTTGACCCTCCTGACCCAAACCAAAACTTCAGCAGATGAATCAGGAACCAAAACGGTGCCTGCGGCGTCGTTTCTCAGCTGGATTCCCGTTCTGGCATCACTTTCACATCAGAGTCATTTGATTTATCGTTGAAGCCCACATGTGTACGATATGACAACTCCCACTGGCAGCAGAAAAGACGCTGCTTCTCTTTCTCTGTGTTCTTTGAATTGCCTTTGTGTTTGAAACTTGCTCTATAAATAAAGCTGCCTCGCCTTGCAGCAGAAAGCAATTCACGCCAATAAACCCCCCACCGCCACCACCCCTCAGGTCTGAGAACACAGATGAATGGGTTGTTACCAACACATGGACTGCACCAAGCTTCACCACCATTAGCTAATTCTTCTACAAACATAAACTAAAGCCATGAGAATAATTTGAAAGACGCTGTAATCGCCCAAGTTCTCCTCATAATAACAACGCTAATGGGAAGGCTTTACAATTCCCGCTCTCCGTAATGCCTCTGCTGGTAACGGTCCTGTAAATATTCAAGTCATATTCACCTACACATCCATACGAGCTGAGAAGCAAACCACGAAACAAGACCGTCTGTGCCCTCCTGCTCTGGCAGCTGTAACGGCCGCGCTGGTCATTTCATGTTCAAAAGTGCTTCCTTTGTCTGAGTCACTTTGCCACAGGCTTGAGCTCGAGCAGCTAGCGTGTGTTGTTAAGCTGTTGATGGGAACAAGAGAGGACATGAGGATGTCGCGTGAGCCTCCTCCTCCTCTTCTTCTTTCTCTTCTTCTGCTTTGTTTTTTTGTACTTCATCCTGGAGCACTGTGGCACAAAGGTGGCGTGCCACTGGGAATGCATGCTGCATGTTGCCGGGCTGCAGACGTGATGCCTGCTCAAATTCACCTTTACGTCTCGTGGAGCTAATTCACCTTTGTTGTGTGGCCTTTGCTTTCTGCGCCTGTTTCAGCTCATCTGAATTACCCCATGTCTGTTAGTAGTAGTGACACTCAAAGATCAGATGTCAGGTGATGCGATGAACCTACTGTAGGATTAAAGGTCTATTTATAAAAAGCACCACAGTGAAATGCAGCTATGGAGGATATTGATGGAGAGAGAATCAGCTGAAACACAATGCAGGATTACAACATTATCTTAAAATGGAAGGAAAAATACTAAAACTGATTCATTCAAAACTCTAATTCTGACTGCTGACTGTGTCACTCCAGAAACAATGGACATGGTTTTACAACCTCCCTAGTTTTAGACCTTTTGCCAGATGTTGGAGTCTGGCATCAGGAATTTGCTGGTGCTGGTGTCGGGTGATGCTTGCAGAAGACGGGAGTTGCTGGGTTACCCCTGCCACAATCAGGTGCTTTGTGTTACTGTTTGACTTCGGTGTTTTAAAGGGCTTGTTCGTGACCAAAGTCACAGACTAACACAAACAAACGAACCTATCCAGGCTTTGGCAGACCAGCAGCTCCCGTGTTCTGCAAACAAAAATAATATTTTTGACGAAGGAAAGAGAGCTGTGTGTGAGATTCAGTTTGTGCTATTAGCAACTTTTGCTGTTGACCTCGTCCTGCAGTACATTGCTTAGCTTCCTTCGCTGCTACTTGTGCCATTTCTCCAAACTGGGGGCTTACCAACTGCCTACTTTAGGTAATACCCTGACCAACAACAAACATCTCATTTAAACCTGTTTCAAAAAAGCAAACCATCACGTTTTTATTAGCAAAAAGATATTTTAGAGCTACTGGTCTAAAATATTATTGTATACCTGTATAGGATTTCCCTACACTGGAGCCCTAAGGCTTGGCCCAAATCATGAAAATACAGTAGCAGGACATGGGCGTCTGCATATTTTGGCCCTTTAGTGTATGAACAGAAGGTACCTCTGCAGATTGAACCCATGCTATTTACCTCATAGCGTACCTGAGCTGAACACTGTGACTTGAAACTGGCACAAATACTGACACACTGCGTCTTCAGCCTCTGTCATTATCACAGCAGCTGTTATAAGATACGGTAACAACTCCTGAATGCCGGAGTCTCACCTGATCACCCGCAGTGACAGGAAGAACAATCAGCCCCAAAGGGCACATCTGAGAAACAAATCATAACACGGCGCCTGAATCTGCAAGTCACGTTTTCAAACCAGCCTTATCTCTGAGTGACAACCTCTGTCCCCGAACATCCAAAGCACAGCTCGCTTAGTGTGTCAGCCGAGCTAAAAGAAGCACAGCTGGACTGCGAGCAGACAGGTCAGCCTGAGGATTTCTGTCTTTAGCATGCACCTCCTGCTGGGTGGGGAAGGTCAGCCTCGCCCTCCAACTCCGTCTTCTTTCATTTCCACTCCTCCTTTCTGTCCTCAGCCTGCTCTCCCTCACAGTTTTTGTCAGTGTGTTTTCTCACTCTCGCTGTCCAGATCAGGGTTGTTAAACATAAGCCGGCCTGTGACCCAGTTTTTATTTCCTAAAATTTTTATTGCGCCAAAAGGTAGAAAGAGCTATAACCTTTATGGCATATTCTTAGAGCACTGAGGCAACTCGAAGTGCATGTTTGGATTAATAACTAAATAAGAAACACACAGAAACACTTCTCTATATCAGAATCAGTGGATTGCATGATGCTGGAGTGTTTGGCACTGTCATCTTGCAGAAAGGAGGTTCTGGGTTTTGACCCTGGTGCCATCTTGTTGTTGCATCTTCTCCTTTGTGGGTTTTGTCTAGGTTCTTCTGACAGTTTAAAGACATGCAGGTCAAGGTAACTGACTCCTAATTGCCTGTAGGTATGAATGTAAGTGTGAATGGTCTGTCAGTGTAGGTGCATCAATTAAAGTGAATCTTTAGCCTATAACAGAACTGTTTGCTCTCACTTGGCCTGAATGTGTTGGTGTAAACAGGAAGGATCTGTTCAGACCCAATGAACCAATCGGGAAGCATGAAGTCTTAGTTTCTGACTGAAGACCAGAGAGTTTTCAAACCGAAACCAGGTCAGATGTATTTTCCAAGAGCCCAGAACGATACGACTAAAAGCAGCAAAGTGTATAAATTTAAAAGCATTGAAACATTAGTGTGGATGCAGCCTACGTGTCAGACCTGTAAAATGACTGCATTGATGTGGGCATGTTGCTTTTTCCTGGAAGTTGGTAGAGTGACGGTAACAACTCCACTTTACTTTCTCTACACTCTCTATAGGCGGGGGACCACTTTCAATGCTGGGATCTCACTGAAATGAATGAGGGGCCCTGCATACTTCTATGCAGTGCTAATGTCTGTCTGAACATAGCACCTCTGACTCCACAAAACAAAATTTGACTAAACCCACATTCCATATTCGTCGTAATGTACAAAGCAGAGCTGTAAGATGGTGTCAACATGGTTGCTGGTTCTGAAAACAGAAATCTGAAGCACAAGACAAATATAATGTATACTGACTTCGCTACATCGGAAACCATGTCGACCATGTTGTGTGTAGCCATGTATCCTGAAACGACCGGACTTTTGGGTTTTCAGGTTTTGGGAGTTTGAGCGTTTGCAGCAGGAGGTTCCTGTTCAGGCACAGGAGAGTCAGCAGACTGCGACCCAAACCCACAGTGATGACAGCCAGGGCTTGTATGAAGAACACCTTTCTGCCTCCTGTATGTTTTGACCCACAACAGGACAAAAAGTTGTGTTCCCAGCGCAGGGCGTACGGGTCGACACTCTGTGAAAGTGCTCTGGTCGTTAAAACCTTTCTTGCACTTTCAGAACCCCTTAAAAAATCCGGAGTAGCACCGGAGGGCTCTTAAATATAGACAGGTCAGTGTGAAGTCAAGCCCGGGAAGGACAACAGTCTCTCTCTGATGCTACTGCTTGTTTATACTCAGCTGTGTTTGGTGATGAGATAAAGTTAAGTGTCCTCCGGGAGTTTCTGTGCCCACAGCGCTCGGGTCTTTTTGTCATTATTGTTATTGCAGTATTCCCAGAAGTGCTTACAGACAAATATGTTTGTCGTTCAAAGAAAAGAGGCTTTTCACTTTCATCACTTTGAGTTTTCCTTCAAACTTCTCAAAGGAAAACACTGAAGGCACTTTCACAATGAGTCCACTTTGTCGGCAACCCCTGCAGCTGGTCGTATCGATCGCACAGCAACCTGACATGTATAAACATAGCATTAAAATACTTTTTTAAATAAGTTACGGTTTTAATGGAGAACATGGGCAACTGGAGGGCGACTGCAGATGCTCTGGGTTACTGGGATCTGCCTCTGAATTATTAATGATTTTATGATTTTACTAAGCTCCTGACCTTGTGCCTAACATCAAACCTCCCGTTAGCAGACATTTTGGTAGATTAGTCATGTCATCCTCCCCAGAGGAGGAATCTTTAACCAGATGGAGGTGATGATGGGACAGGAAGACATTGGAGACATTGGACCACATACCTGTCCTTTTAAAGGGCCTGAGAGCTCACACTTTGATTTGTTCACTTGTTACACCCAAAACCCTCCTTTGATTAATTAAAGGACTGAATATAACCTCTCTGCACCTTGTTTTGCACCTACATATTGCACCTCTTCACAAAAAATTGGAGTTGGACACCGTGCACTTCAGACCAGGACCTATAGACGGTTCAAACTGGGTCCTTGATGCACAAATGATGTGCAACCCAACAGGTAGATCAACACCAACGCAACAGAGGATGAATTATTTCTATTTTAGGGTCAACCCCACACAAGATATTAAGGTAGTCATGCATCCCAGAGGATACACCCTCTCCACTTTAACGACCCCGCTGCCCCTCCTGCAGCCCCCAGTTGCCCCTCGAGGAGTTTCAGACTTTCAGCATTGTTATCCATCACCTGACTCCGGTGCTTTCATGCTTTGTGTGTTTCTAAAGTTTGTTTCATTCCAACATCCCGTTGGTGTCACACAATGAAATGTTACATTTCCGACAAATGACATGGCAGGCGAGAAAAGGTCTCTTGATGGCATTTTGTTGTTGTTCTGTGCACCAAAGAGCGAATGGCAGCTCATCGCGGTGCGGAGCCAGGACATGTAGTTTTGTGCTGTGTATCAAAATATGCCTTTATTCTTCTTTAACCTTTGTTGGCTCACTGTGATTCTGCCCTTGACGTGTGTCATTGTTAATGCCCTCTCTACCATTCCTTCAGTTTGTCTGTCGTGCAGCAGCAGAAGTGCACGTTTTATGACGTCTGCGAGTTTAGTTATTTATTATTTTATCCCTTATATGTCGGCTGCTGAGTGACAGGAGAATATTATCATTGCCTTATCCAGCTCAGATCATCTGTTTGTAAATTTAAAGCAGAAGTTTCAGTTCACCTGTGCTGCGTCTCCCGCCTGGCCGCCACCGCCCACGCATGAATGTGACCAGTTTGTCCTCATAATCTGATATGAACTTTCCCATCTTATCCAGGAAACATGATTGCTCGCCCTGTGGCCCGCTTTCCATTCTGCTCAAGATGTACGTCCGTTATTTCAAAATTATAGTTTCAGCAGAGATTGGTATGGATTTATTCATGAAACTAGGCTCTAAACAAGCAGCAAACATCCTTATTTATCATACTGTCCCTCACAGCCGCACAATTTAGAGCAATCATTTTCCACAATTGTCGTCTTTGCTGCAGAAAGTAAACATTCGTGGTTATTCCACCCTGAAGGCCGCGCCGTTTCTGTTCTCACATGTTCCCACAACTCACGCCTCTCTCCCCGCTGCTGCTTATTACCCAGCTCACACATAAAATCCAGGCGGCCGTTCAAGGCTAAATATCTCTTATTTAAGATCAGCACTGAGAGCTGTGTTTTTATACGCCTGCATGCTTCACAGTCTTCACAGACCGTTAAAGCGCTGTATTAAAGTAGCGCGTCCTTGTTTTTACTTGACATTTAATTCCAGCTCTTTGTTTCACGCCATTTTGTATGCCTGTGCTCTCATTTGGCATTCCTGCAGCGACTTACAGTAAGTGCAACAGCCAAGCAACACGTGTGTTTACATAGCGCGTGCTCTGCATGGTTAAACTAAATTTCATTTAGTGCTGTAGTGATCTCGGGGGTTGCTGTGCAGCTGTTTCCATGCACTTAAAGTTAAAATTGCAGCAAATCCCCAGAAAAGCCTTTTTGTTGTTGTTTTTGTTTTTTTGTTGTTTTTTAATGAGCGAACCCAACCAGTGGTCAGAAAGGCAAAAACACCTGTGAGCACCTCCGAGCAATTAGGCTGCTCTGTCAGTTCCTCCATGTTGTTTTGCCCGCTTTATAGCAACCCTGCTGACACAGGCACCGATAGCTTGTTTGCTTGGAAAACAATGCAACATGATCCAAAAGGGCACAAAGTTAAAGTTTATTCACAGAAAATCCTGAAATACAAGAAATTAACTCAAACACAAAGAGAAACGTGTTGGTTAAACTGTGGCCCAGAGCTTTAACTAAGTATCAAACCAGCTGATGCAGGGCTGTCAGCTACCGTCCTGAAATCAACGTGGACTGCCACAGGTTCAAGGTCTGATGTCTTAAAATCATTCAAGTTACCTTAATAAATAAATAAAGTATAACACAAATGATATAATGATTAGTTATTGATCATTTTATGTCATTTAAATGAAAAGTTTAGATCTCGGTCGCCCATTCACTCACTCTGCTAGCTTACCGTTAGCCTGCTCTGAGCTAAAACACCAGACTCAACACGGCTGCTAAGAAAACGTTCTGTCCTTCACTTGCAAACTAAACTAAACTCCACTCCTCAAAAAACAACCTGTCCTTCTCTTTTATTCTTTTATTCACTGACTTTTATGACAACTTGTCTGACTGCCATCACTCGACGACCAATACTAGCTGAGATGTTCGCCCAAATGTGCTGCGTGTACGTTGTCGAGAAGGTGTAATACATAAAACATGCTTCAAATTTCATTTTCCAGTTCATTTTTCATCTAAAAATGAATTTACATCTTCCCCGATCCTGTTTTTACAAGCTCGATGCATCATTTTGACATGTTTTGTGTCAACTGTCTCGTATTTGCAGCTCAGTGTTGCTGCAGCCTGAAAGATATTATTCCTGGTTAAATAAAGGTTAAATAAAAATTAAATAAATAACCATCACGGGCCAAATTGATTACAGCCCCTGCAGCAGACTGTCACCTCCTGATTAAATGAATCCTCGCACACACACTCACACAGGGAAGAGTTGTAATTGCAGCTTCTCTTACCTTGTGTTTTCAACCACGAGCCACAATAAATTGAATTGGTAACTTTGATGAATGTACAGCCTGTTTTCCACTTGGCCAAAGGTTTTGACTGCTCTTACGACGTGTCCCAAGGGACTCAAATGATCTATTTCATTTCCTAAGAATTTGTGGAGGATCTAGCAGGAATAGTTTAGCCAGGACGAGCCACCCCCTCCAACAACAAGCTCGTAATTGACACGTTTGTACTTTTCCAGCAGCCCGCTGGATGTACCCCCTCCTCGGGCCCACACATAATGTGTCTTAGTCAAGTGAAAATTATTTTTATTTTGTGCTGCGGCCATGATGACTCACTCTGGCTTGAGGTATATACAAAGGTACATTTCACAACACAACACTTTCCTCTGTAACGGCAAAGTACGAAGAAAGTTTGTCAGACATCTTGTTAAGATGTGAACAGGCGTGAGTGCATGTGTTTGGGAGGTTTTATCAATTTGAGCTATTCATTCAACTAATGATTATTCCCATTATTGATTCATCTTTCTATTAATTTTACAATTAATCTCAAATTAAGTCTCAAAGGCGTGTTAACATCTTAATGGTTTGAGCAAAATGCTAATGTGCTCACACTGAAGGTGTTGATGTTGAAGGGTGTATTTACATTTACTAAACATTGAGCTCAAGCACAACTGGGGCTGATGGGAAATCATCAGTTTTACAGTTTCTTTGTCATAAAAAACAGACCTCTCTGAAGGTTTGACATTAAAAGTCCGTTTTTTACAATTCACCCACTGGGAAACGTGAATGTCTCCATCTCGTTTCAAAGCGATCCATCAAACAGTTGCTGAGACATTTCAGCCTCGTGCTGGAGCTAAATGAAAAGTCAGGTTCCCCAGAGTCATTAGAGTTTCAAAGCAATCCATCCTGTTTCATGGTATTTCATTTGTTGTGGATGAACTGCCAGAGTCAACATGCTCGCACGTGAAAAGGTGTCCGCCAGCAGTTTCCCAGAGCTCCCAGTGACACATTCAGATGTCTTCTTCTGTCCAATTTATAATCAAAACTGAAATATTCTTAATTTTCACTAATACAAAAGAGAAAAAAGCAGCAAAATCTCAAATTGTCCAGTTGCAGCCAGAGAATCTTTTCTTTAATAAAAGACTGAAATGATGCATCAATTCATCCAAATCGTCTTTTACTTTCCCATCAATCAACTAATCGTCCAATTAACTGATCATTACAGCAGCAGAATAAGCAGAGTCTGCTTTTTAAATCACATTGGTGTCGTCATTATGGATGATGGCTCTTCTTGGTCCTCCTCAGGCCACGTCATTGGCCTTTTGCTGACTCTGAAACAGCCTCAGCTTCGTCTTTCCCGTCATGTCTCCTGGTAGAAATAAGGTTCAGTGTATCTGAAACAGCAGTCAGGTAAAGTGATTAATCCAGGACACCGTCTGTTGGTTCGGAGAAGAGTTTTTCCACCTGGGTTCATCGGGATGAGGTGAAAGGCTGATTGTTGACTCAACACAGCGATGGAGCAGTGGGAGAGAGGGAGGTGATCCAGAGGTTATGTTGATGGACAAATGGAGGGCAAGACGGAGCGAAGGAGAGGGGGCAATTATTCACACAAAATAGCAGAGGAGGAGTGTTTGATGCCAAGTTAATGACCGTTAGGGGTCATGGCTGTTTGGTTAAATGATATACTCCACTGGCAGCAACGAGACTGCAACAGAGAACCTGCAAATCAGCGTATTTAAGAGTTTTATAGCTTTGTCTTTAGACATCGGGGTTTATAGATTTGTCATTGGCAGGTTGGACCGACAAATAAACCGTCCTGTGCTGCAAAGGCTGCAACAACCATCGGGAAAGATGGCGTCCAAGACCAAAAGACTGAACTGTCACAGGTTCAGAGATTGTTCCCAACTGTCCCGCCATCTAATTACTGCTGTCACACAGCAACATGTCGCCGTCTGTTCAGCAGAGCTCCTTCTCCAGTGTAATAACCTAGAAACACATGATTATCTGAAATGATCCTGAAAAGGCATCTCTACATGCACTCAGTCAGAAGATGATTATATAGATCAGCATCATTTTGCTTAACTAATACACAGTTTTACATTTCTGCCACATTGTTACGTGATATGAATTGTTCAGTTGATCCTCGGCTCTAAAATCCTTTTCAGATGATAAAAGAAAACGTCTTGGCGTCTCATAAAACGTCACACCGGACTTCCTGTGTCAGTGGTCAATCAATCAATCCGCCTTCTTCACGCAAACGATGGCCTCTCATGAACCATGGTCCTGTGGGTTCCTTTGTAAGTTCTTGAAGGCATTGACCGTAGAGGGGTGGAGCCTGCGATCGGTCACTTGTTGTCGTTAATCTGAAGAACGTTGCTTTACTTCACTGCAGTTCGAGCTGTGTCAGGTTCGATGTAGCCGCTGCTGCAGCTGCTGCTGGCTCCATGCTGAGTGGATCCACTCCTGGCTAATTAACATTAGCATATGCAGACCTTGACTCCTCGCTTGCTGTTGGTCCCAGTGAAAACAGCCTGGGAGTCTGCTGGGGAGACTGAGCCGGTCTCCATCTTTAATGAGCTTCAGTCCGCTGAGCAGCAGATCAGCCGGCTCTGGCTGTGCCAGATGAAAGTCGGCTCCCTTGCGGCCGAGCTGTAGGCAGCCGGGTCCCGTGGCTCCGTCCTGCTTGATGATCGCTGACGGCAAGGTGAGAAAATGAGGCAGTAGGACAGTGTCTAGTACATCCAGGTTGACTGTGGAGAGAAGGAAGCGGAGACCCTCCCTGCCCATCTTTGATCCGACCTCAGAGCGTCCCCCCGCTGCAGCTTCATGGCTCTGGAGGTAATTGATTCCACCTGGCTGCAGAGCCGTCGCTCAGTCTAAAGGCAGCCAGACCCCCACCTCCCTCCTCCCTCCTCCCTCTGTCCTTAGTTTCTTCTTCCGGCTGCTGATTTGAACTGGCCTGCCCAGTCTGTGTGTGTGTGTGTGTGTGTGTGTGTGTGTGTGTGTGTGTGTGTGTGTGTGTGTGTTGCTGCTGTTGGGTGTAAAGATAAAAGTTCAGAGCTCCTAGTTGCTCGATGGTGTGTTGTCCTAAAGACTTTGAGACTTTTCTGTTGTTGTTGTTGTTGTTGTCAGGCGGCCTCCACCTGTCTTCACTCAGGGTCTCGGCTCCACGTCCAGCTCTCCATAGCTGCTCCGGGCTGGTTTTGGCACTAACAGCGTCTCCGATGTGTGATTTGTAGATCAGAAGATGTTTAGACATGTTTCCTTCTAAAGAGAAAACGTGTGTTGATGGACGGTGTGAGCTGTGAACTACAGGAAATCCATGCGTTGCTTCTGTTCAGCTCTGTCCTCTCTCTCTGAGGCGATCTGGTTCGACTGCACTTCGGCTCTGCTCTGATTATCACTGTGAGAGTAGAAAGTCGTACTTGAACCCAACAGACACCCCAACCTTGACGCAGTTAATGTAAACTGGAGCTCCAAGTTTGCGTGACGTGGTCAAACCTGGACCCCTCCCACTGCAGAACCTCTGTTCTCTTTGTTTCTTCTCTGTTTTGAGTTACGTAAGTTATATTTGATTCATTTTACACCCTCTCCAGATCATTTCTCCGGTGTTTAAGTGAGTTTTCACAGAGACTTTAAGACTTTAACTTAAAGGTTCGCTGTCGTTAAGGTCACTCGTTCTCCTTGCCGTCATTAAACACTCTTTCCTTTTTCCCAACATGATAAAAACCTCATCCGTCCCCTTCTCTCCTTCTCTAAAGTCTCACTCTCTCCGGCGCACCGAGGCCCCAGCAGGCCGATGGGAAGAAAGCGCAGCGTTTTCTCTTTGTTTCTGTGAGATCGGAGGTTGTGCGGCCACATTAGTGTGCTCGCAGCGTTCCCTCCTCAGCCCTTTGAAGCTGCCTGATGATCCACGCTCTGCCTCCCTCTCCGGGGACGGCAGCCGGTCTTTCAGCTGCAGCCCTGCGCTTCATTCGCTATGAAAGCCCAGTGCTTTCTTAAGGTATTCCCTGCTCCTCGCCGTCCTCCTCCGCGGCCGCGCCTGCCTTGTTGGATGGCTCGGAAACCTTCAAATGTAGTTTGAAGCGCGTCCTTCAACGGCGACGGCCTTTTCCTAGAAGTGACAGTGGGAGCGTGTGGCGGCGAGGTGCCTTCACCGCACTTGTCACATGAAAGCTCGACCTTGCCGTCACCCCATAGGTTAATTTGACAGACTTTGTGAACACGCAGCAGCGCGCGATTGATTAAGGTTCAAAGAGTCTTTTATCCGCCGCTGGTAACGGCTGTCCGACGCACTCAGAGAACAAGAACACCCGACTCGTCCTCTCCGCTCACCGCGGAGAAGATGCTGACGGGCATGGCGGCGGATGGCGCGCGTGTGTTTGTGTGTGTGTAGCAAAGCGAGCGGGGCCTTTTTTCAGGTGTGTCCATGCGCCTAACGATCGCCCGTGTGCCCATTTCAAGGCGCAGAAACGCAGTCGTCAACGCGTCGTCAGAGCCGCCACCTGTTTTGAACGAACACGGCCGCCCGGCGTTGTTTACGCCCGTCTCCACGACAACGGGTGAAGGTGACTCATTGACCACAGCAGCGTGGTGACCGCCCCTGCAGACACGTGGAAAACAAACCCCACAGTCACAGCTTTCTCTTCTCACGGCGGGTGTCCCTGCCCCCTCCTCGACACCTCGCCGCTTGCCTTTTTGCACCTGACTCTCATCCAGCTCCCTCACCCCTCCTCCCTCACCCTCCCTTCATTTCCTGCCACAGCTCACCTCATCTCTCATCCCATTCCTCTTTTCCGTCCTGTCCTCTGAACCTTTTCTGCTCCGGTATCCACTCCAGTTCTAATTTTCCCTCTGGATTTGTGCAGCAGAGCGGATAAAAATGAAGAAACGGCCTCTTTTTCATGTCTTCACTCATTTTCCTCTTCTGCTCCACACGATCATCCCGCTGAGACTCGGGTACAAACGGGTAAAATCTAAAAACTCTGCACCTCAGAGATTAAATTATTAAATATTTCCATCACCGAAATCAAAAGAAGCATGCAGTTAAAGTTAAGAGCAGTGATGAATCTGTCACTCTTAAAACAGGAAACGGTCCAGAGCAGGACGAGGTTCAGCCGCTGGTACCGAGGCTTCAGATCCGCTTTAAGGACCCGCATCAAACAGAAGCCGACCAATGAGAAGCTGTTCCTGTTGATGCTGAAAAACAGGCGGCAGTGAAACGCTGCTCAGAAATCATGTAACAATAATAATGTTGTGAAGTCAGCGTTTAAAGACAGGAGTCCAAATCTACTCTTTCAGAATAAAAGCCTGGAACATCATGATGTTTGTTTGTTTGGTTGTTTGTTTGTTTAGGCCTTAATCAGAGCTGAGATGTGCAGATGTGTGAGAAGACAAACCTCCAAACACTAAAATGTGTTTGATTTTCCCCCAAAACAAAAATCTTTACATTTGAATGTCGTTAGTGTCCGAGCCTGTAACGAGCCCAGTGACCCGCTGCATGAGCTCAACACATTAAATCAGATTAAATAAAAACGAGGTTAACTGATGCTGAGTTTACATGATTGATTTATTTTGATACGGAGTGAAGGTGTGAAGGGGTCTCTGCCTCGATAAAGTTTTATTTGAATCACTTTAAAACAGATTTTACCTGTTAACGAGCTGAGCGGTGACGCAACGAGTACAAAAACTAGAGCAGATACAAAAAGAACATGTTTTCTGTTCAGTTTACGTTTTACTGAAATGAATCCGAACATTAATTAAACACCAGCCACCGTGAGTTTAGCATTTAGCATTAGCATGTTCCTGTTTACAGTTTAGCACTCAGTCTTCCCACGCTGGCCTCTTCTTCATTAGTAGCGGACGCCCTGTTGTGGAGACCTTTGTTTGCATGTCAAAGCTTTTCCTGACGTGTGTTCATCTCCGCTCGTCCTCCAGGCGCCCTCGCCATCCTGATCCCGGAGCTGGACCTCGTCATCTCCCTGGTGGGCTCGGTGAGCAGCAGCTTCCTGGCGCTGATCTTCCCTCCCATCCTGCAGACTTTGGCGTTCCACACGGAGGGCCTGTCGCCGCTCGTGACCATCAAGAACGTCATCATCAGCCTGATCGGGTTCGTGGGGTTCCTCACGGGGACCTACATCGCCATCGAGCAGATCATCGCCCGCAACGCGCACAAACGCGAAGAGACGTTCTCGTCCTACATGGTGCAGTGATGCAGTGACTGTCGGCAGGTGGAGGACGCACACCGGCGCCATCTAGAAACCATTTTAGGGCACATTTTATTTTTTTCTTTATGTCGCTGCTGCTGGTCGCGGCGGCCGTTTTAGTACTCATCACATGTTGATGCATCACGAAGCTGTAAGGACTCGTGGCGTTCGATCACCTGACGTAGGCGACTCCCGTCAGTCCAGCCGTGTGGTGACGTCATCACGATGAAGCTGAATCATTCAACAGATTCAGAGTTCAGAGGGTTTTAGAGGTGATTCATCATTTTAACATGTTTCAGTCAAACTACCTCACAGACTGCTCTCAATTCGGTCTTTTCAAACCTTTGGTTGACGTGGACTCCCATCAGCCCGAGCAGCTTCTCCTCCACAGCTTTGTTTTCAGTTTCACCTCGTCTGACCAAGTCATTTAGGAAAAAACAACATTTTCGTTTTGTTGCACTTTGATTTTTTGCCTTATTCAGCGAGACGGCGCACTACTTCGACGTAGACAACACATCACGCAGACTTTAAATCGAGTAACTGTAACTTTGAGATTAAAAAGATTTTGTTTTTTATAAGAAAACTAAGAACAAAGACGGGTCGAGTATCCGAATGGCTCTGGTGTGGAACCGTTATTTATAGTCTGACTGAGGAAAAAGGATAAAAGACTCAAAACACACGAGCTAACTGTCGCACGCTAACAAACCTAAAAACATGCAAACAAACGGCGCAAAGGGAAACTAGTTGACGATCAGTGATTGATGGCAGATCATCAATAATGTTAACTATAACAA
Source organism: Datnioides undecimradiatus (assembly GCA_008933995.1). Lineage (NCBI taxonomy): Eukaryota > Metazoa > Chordata > Actinopteri > Lobotiformes > Datnioididae > Datnioides > Datnioides undecimradiatus. The sequence goes on along the minus strand of WARS01000043.1, from coordinate 5,029,542 downwards.
CAGTGTCTCATAATAACGACACACATCATCTAATCATTTAAAAAAAACATTAAATATATGGATTTTATTGGTATAGGTGTGATTATTTTGGCTGTAGGAGCAGATGTTTGAGGCATCATGTGATCGGCCCGGAGCTGTTTATTGATTTCCATCATGATCAGACTCACTTTGTCATTTTATATGTTGTATTATGAGATAAAAGCAAGATAATGAAGTTTTCGCCTCCTCCAATCATGTCGTCCAAGAACGTCTGTCTCCAGTAAAACTCGACCAACGTCATATTTGACTCGTTCCCGACACGCTGAGGAGCGTTCGCCGGTTCGTTAAGAGCTGACGAGCACAGCGACAGCCAATCAGATCGTCTGATACTCGACCCAGAGCAAAAGAAACGTGCTGTTTGTGCAGCAGCTCGTCGGTTTAACGCCCGTTTCTCTTCAAAACCTTTGTTTTCTGCTTTTTTAACCTGTTTTTATGTTTTAACGTATTTTCCTAAATTAATGTTGATGGTGTTTTTTTATTCAGCGTCTTCACTGACGGCGGAGACGCTGTCTGACAGAGGCTGCATGTAACATAATGTAATATGTGTGTAACATAAGACGCGAGGTTTAGTTACAAGCTGTCAGTGTTTTATCTCGTCCGTGTGCAGACACACACACACACACACACACACACACACACACACACACACACACTGAACACTCATTCAGAGCTTCTGTGCTGCTGTTTGTCCTGTGTCGACGCGTCAGCAGAGCGAAGGCGTTTTGATGTCAGTCTTTCAGACGCAGGTGTGAGCCTTACGTGCTGTCATATATATATTTATAAATATATATATAAATATATATAAATGCCCATTTGTTGCACATGTAAATGTCACAGCCGTGATTCTGTGGAGTGTTAAAACGTTTCCCACTGGACACTTTAAAAGAGGGCGATGATGTGCAGCTCCCGAAGGAAGACTCTTCTTCTTCTTCTTCTTCTTCTTCTTCTTCTTCTTCACGTCATCTAGTGATAATTTGAGCGGTCACTCAATCAACTCTTTGTTATGAATTAACCCTTTGTTTCCAGGCCAACACGTCGTCCCTCGGCTCTGCTGTTGTTTTATCGGCAGTTTTCAAAGGAAACCGCTCTGACTCCTCAGATTGTTCCGCCTGAAACTGATTTTTGATCTGATAAAGTACTTAAAGGCATTTTTATTTCCACAGTATTTGGTTTCTTCATTCGTTGCTCAGAATAAACAACATTTGAAAGTACCCACCTGTGCTGCGCTGATTCTCACTGTTTCGGTTCCTCTGATGAAAGAAATGTTTGTTTGTTTGTTTGTTTGTCGTCGGTGTTGCATTTTACTCGAGTCACTTTATCAACGTAGATCTTTAAATGAAAGGATCATGGATACGCGGCGAATGGCTTGACTGATTTGAATGTTTTTGACGTTGCCTCTGCTACAGTAAGATGCTTATTTTAATCATTTCTAAACAAATGACTCGTTTTTTACAGTTTCATGTCGTTTCGTCAGATGACATCAGTGTTTGTCTGTTCCTGGTTGTAAAGGCTGCGTCACAGTGAAATCATGTGACTTATTGAACTTCGCAGACTTTCAGCTGTTTTACCATTTGCCTGCTCACTCATTACATCATCATTTCTGATAAACTTGTTATAAAACCTGTTTAAAACTGATTATTTATTGATATCGTGGTAGTTGATTCAAAGTATTGCAGAGTTCTGCATCGTTTCCACCTGTTGTCAGTGTAGAAACATCGATTTGTTTCCTGTTTGAAGCTCAGAGGCTGTGGTTCAGCTCGTCTCAGCAGAAAAACCCCGGAGGTCAAAGTTAAAGATGCACATTTCTGGAAAAAGCTGAAGCTGCTGCGCGAGCTCCTCCGTCAGCTCCCGCCGCCGCATCACGCGAGGACGGCGTGAGGATGGAGTAAAGCTCAGCTGCAGTGCGGTCTGTAATCAGAGCCACCAGCAATCACACACTCAGCACGCCACCGATCCTCACTGAATAAAGGCGACGCAGATAAACGTGCAGGGCTTCAGGTTTCTGCTCCAAGGTCGACGGCAGCAAAACCTCACGGGCAACCGCCGGATGACTCGTGAAGGTGACATGCTGTGTCATCATAACCTGGACGAGAGGTCTCACTCTGCACTCACCCTGATGAGCACATGTCCAGCCGCCGTTGTCCTGCCTGCTTTATTACTGACTTTATTGCAGTTCTGGCGCCGGGAGGTCGCGCATCGACGGCCGGCGAGCTTCCCCAACGCTGCCATGACGACTGAGTCTTACAGAGGAGGCGTTTATGGGTCCGAAAACACGTTTTCCAACACGCAGGACAAGAAGCTGAGACACGCTGAGGCCCTTGAGTCAATGCAACCTCCAATTTAACATGAACTCAGTCCTTCGACAAAGACATTTCAGTGTTTTCCGACCACACTTTGCGTCATTCCCGCTGTTTTCACAGGTTGTGTCGCTGCTGACGCTTCCAGAAACCTGATTTTACATGTTCCCACTCATTATTTACTCATTATTCCTTCATTTTGCTAATTAAAGGAAGCGTTTAGGGCGTCAGTGTTGTACAAGCGGCTGTAAATCTGAGTAAAACAACAAATAAGCTAACCCCCGACCAGGTCACGACCTTTTTACTGACCTCAGTGTTACAACAAGTGCTTTTCATGTTTAGTCCACTTCACCTGGAGAAGGAGGCTCACTCGGGCCAATTTATGCAGCATCACTGTCGCGGAGGGCGAACAGCAGAGAAGCCTTTTAGGGAGATGAAGCATTGGCTTGTTCCAAACCAGAGAACATGTTAAGAATCATGTTTGCAACGGTGCAATTACACGATATTCAACCCTTCATCACGTCGCACTGCTGCCCTGGTTTCACCCCGCAGGTTTACATCGTGTCACCTCTGTGACTTAAATTGTTCAGGTTCTCCCCTCAAAAAGCTTTATTTGCATGTTTTCTAATGCGCCCTGGCAGCTTATTTACATTATATCACCTCATTTACTTAATTACATAGAACATGTGTTAAATTGAAAACCAAAAGAAGGTAAAAAGTGACATGATTGGAAAATGTACTAAACAAGCTGATACATGTAATGAAAACAGTTGTTAAACTAAAATATAAGAACTTTTCTGTTTTTGACTGTTTGTAAAGGCCTAAAGCCCCGAAAGACACTGATTAAAACTGAAATTAAAAGTCATTTGCAGGCAAAGCGACTCTCTTCCTGTGTCCGTTTGGTAGCTTTCATGTGTTATTTGATCTCCGGGAGGCGGTTCAGCGTGAACCAAACACAACCTGATTATTTTGGGGTGAAAAAAGCAAAAAGAAAGAAAGAAACCTAAAGATCGAACAGTCAAACAGATTCTGTTCCTGCAGTGACGATGTCTCACCGGGAGCACGGTTTGGTTATTTCTTTCGCTGCAACAAGAGAACGTTGTCGTCTGCTGGGACTGAATGTGGCGTAATGCACCTTTAATCCACAGCGCTCTTAATGCAGCAGCACGTATTCATGAAGACAGCGGGCGACTCTGTCACATCCCAGAGCTGGTTAATAGACCCGAGCTGCTCCAACTTGTTGCCGACTTCAGTTTTTTCCAATTATGTGAAGCCGAGACTGACTCGGCATTGATTTCCTCTCCGAGCCTTGGTCCTCGAGCTCATTAACGTATGTTTTGAATGTCATTGAAGCTTTGAAGCGTGTGTTATGTGTAAACCTGACGTCAGACGTTCCTCCCGCTGTGTGTGAGTGGTGACGAATCGTTATCGGCCCCCGCTGTCGGCGTGCGTCAGGATGTAAATCCAAGCCGAATAAAGGACCTCGGAGCTCTGCGGCTCGGCTCGTATTCTTCTCCTCCGCGTCCCTGAAGTGCAAAGGCTTTTCAACATTCGCCGCACAAGCAGTCCGAGTAATCCTGTTTGCTGCCTAATTGATACAAATGAGCGGGCGGCCGATTGGATTGGGAAGGAGAGAAAAAGGTCTGTTGGGGCTAATTTTCCTCCATAAAGCTCCACGCTGCTCTTACGGTCAGCCAGAGATGGAATTACATTAACCTGTGTGGGAGCCGGGGAGTATCTAATGTAGGCCGATGTATTCCGACAAGAGCGCCGTGCATTTTAGACGAGCTGGTCATTACAGAGCGCGCTTTTAGCTAAACATTGGTGAAAACGTCCTACAGGGTGCCGGGAATGAACCTGGAGCTGGAGGCAGTCGATCACAGCATCGGTCCTCGGCTGCCCTCGCTCCTGAGGACAAACAGCTGTTTTCCTGCTGCAACGACTCCTCTTTTAAGCCTGTTATCGTCTGTGAGAAGAGGCCAGAAAGCGCTCTGATGGCATCTGTTCTGTTCCTAATTCGCTGTAAACTGAGCTCTGTTCAGTCTCACAGTGCAGCGTCTGTCTGAGGCAGCAACAAACACAAACTCTGATGCGAGACATGAAACCACTCGGTTCGTCTCCGTCTCTGTTTGTGTTTCTGCGCTGATGTAAACACGACACCCAGCGATCCTGGGGAAGGTCGGTGCAACAGTGCAGCCGACAGCAGCGCCTGAAGGACCCGAGGGTTATGGTGGCTAATCAGTAAGCTAATTCCCGCCAAACTGACCAATTAGAGTTGATTTTGAGCGTCTACTAGAACATCTTCATTTTATCACACCTTATATAACTGTATCACCATATTAAACACTGCAAAAGTAAAAACTTTAAAACCATGTGCATGAATCTGATCCGTGTTAGCTTCGGCCTCACTGTCCGGTGGGCGCTAACGTTGCAGCTTTGAGACGTCGAGCCAGTGAACTCCTGCTGTTTGACTTTCTTTCGTTTGCACGTGCAGCTTAAATGAACGTCGGTCAAATCTCCATCCTGCTCTGTGTGGCTCCTCTCCACTGAAGCCTACTGTCTAACCAGGACAACACAAGTGTAGCTCAGCGGTAGCAATGCCAGCAGCCCGCTGAGAGATGATGCAGCAGCTGTCCTGTCCCACACGCTGCCACAGCAACATTTATCGTATATTACTAACACATATATCTGTGCATGAATAAGAGAATATTAGCATGCACTTAAAGAAGTTACTTCTCCAAGTAACTAATTACTTTTAAAAGCAGTAATTGGTTTGGAAATTAGATTGATTTTGATTAAAGAAACTAGAAAGTGCATGTTCAGTGTCACGTTCAGGCGCAGTCAGGTGTTGATTAGCTCACACTGAATCCAGTACTGATCACGGTCGACGTGAGTCTTTGCAATCAACCTAAGTCGTGGTCCACCTGTGTCACTTCACTTTGAGCTGTTAGCAAACGAGTGCAGCTGCTGCTGCTGCTCTGAGCCCACTGAGAAGAGTCTTGTTACGGACGAAGGTGGAACAGGTTGAGGTCCGGACGTGCAGGCGGCTCCCTGGACGCTCTCAGGAATATGCAGCTTGCACCGCCTTCACTGAGAGCGGGGAGATAAGCCGAGCTCTCGTTTCACATCTTTGGAAAGACGATTTTCCGTTTCAAAACTCTGTGAGAGCCGAGCCGAGGCGGGAAGAATGCGCATTTCCTGTTAGAAACGGCGGGTGGCTCGCCATCAGCAAAACAGCCAATCACTCGCTAAGTGAAAAGCAGCAGCCGCTCAGAGAAGATCGAACACGATTCACAGCTTTGGGACGTCCTCAGGTAATGATTCACCTGTTGAACGATGACGTGGATCTGTGGGATGTTTCCTTTTCCAGGTCAAACTCAACGGGAAAAACGTAAGAAATTAAAATAAATCAGGCAAGACGAGTCTGATCTGACTCACCGGACTGAGCCAGAGGGCCTGTTTGGAGTGACTCTTAACATTTTGCAAAAGTCAACAATATGATGACAAAGACACACAAAACTACTGCAAAGAGACAATAAATGACATTGAGAAGACAGGAAACATCCACAAACAGGCACAAAACAATGACAAAGACGTGCAGGACAACCACAAAGATGCTGAAAACAACTGTGGAGACACTGTGTCTCTTCAGTGGAGGGCTGGGGCCCTCATATTTCTCCTGATGCTGCTGATGAACCTGCTTTCAGATGTGTGAGACTCTTTAACATCTGGAAACATGACAGGGGCATCAGCAGCTCTGAGGATTGTGTTTCAGCAGAGCTCAGATGATAATTTGTTGATAATTATCAGATTAATGGATATTATCAGACGCCCTGACGGTTGGCTTCACTCCTCAGAAGGTTAATTGTGTCCCTGCAGCTGCAGACGACGTGAAGCTCCTCACTGATCAGTCACTAATCAGCCGGCTGTCAGGACTCTGCTGGATTCAGACCCAGTTAAAGCAAATTATCAGCCGGTGGCGAGCTCACGGCGAGGTCAGTGGTTATTCGTACCGTGAGGACCCTTCAGTTGCTGTCTTGGAGTGCGTGACAATCAATGGACGTCTCCCACGAGTCCACTAATGGTGGGCAGGCAGGATTTCACCTGAGAGGCGTTAACAAGCATGCAGCTCGTTTCATTTCACTGCTCGTTGAATCAGTTCTGCACCCAGTTTTCCATCAAACGCAGCTTTGGGTGATTGTACGGTTGGAGGGAGGAGTGAAAACTGGAGCAACAGGAGATTCTCGCCTCTCCTGCTCCTCGTAGCTTCAGTGTTTACCCATCCACTTTCATTTGTCGCCGGCGACACATTCGGTATAGTTTTATACTCTTCAAATTTCAAATATAATTACAGTGTTGTTTGTTCACTAAAACTCTAAAATCCACTTCCGTTTTTGTCTTTTTCAGCTGTCATCACACTCTTCTAACATGCAGCTAATAGTATATAACAGCCAGGTATTGAAAGTTCCAGGTAAAATGGGCAAAAGCACTTACAGGACAGGCTCAGGTGTGAAAGGGTTAAAGCGTGTTCCCCTGATTGCTGACTGATTGCTGCGTCTCAATGCCGCTTAAACCCTGACGTTAAATGGAAAGTGGAAGCTTTTTACAGTGTATTCAAGCTTCAAGCTCTGTTTCATAATCTTCTTTCCTTATTAATCTCATCCTCTCTCATCTCATCCAGTCCTCACTTCATAAGCTTTATCTCACCCTCTGTTTCTCCTCCACTCCCACCCCATCTCCTTTCTCCTCATGTTCCTGGCTGCGCTCCTCTCTCCTCTCACCTCCTCCTCCTCTTCCTGCACCGGCTCGTCTTTATTTTAATCTCTGCCGTTTGTTTCATCTCACACCGCCGGCTGCAGCGCCGCTCGGTGCAGCATCGCATCAAATGTTGCTGGAAAGCCTGCGAGGATTTACACTGTCCTGCGGTGTGATTCTGACGTGAACATGCGCAGCATTTGATCTTCGACTTCACTGATGCTCAAAACCAACACGTTGTTTTTAAAGGAAGGGTCCACAGCACGTCGTCCATGCTGAAACCTCCTTTGTTTGTGTGGTGAAGCTCAGAATTCGTCCCCCAGTTTATGACTTTTAATCGTAAAAATAGAAAATTTTGCAGAATCGACTGAAACTTTGGTGCATTTCATCTGCAAAATGCGAATTCTTTATGAAAACATGCACGAGCACGAGGGAAAGTCATTCAAAATGTTTTTTTCATTAGCCCTGCACAGATGTAGTTTATTAACAAGCAATTCATTCAAACGAGTTACAGAAGCTTTAGATTCATCCTCCTGATAAAGGTCAGCCTGGAATTACTTTGCAGTATTTAATCATTTTTCAGTTTTTTATAAAGTTTAAACAACTTCACTCCTGCACGCAGACGCTTTACATCTCTCCTTCTGTGGATGCATTAGAAGTGCCGGCATTAAAACACGTCTCCGGTCTGCTCGGCTCCTGGAAGCAAAGAGAATAACATACATTATACATTCATATGGTTTGAAAGCTGGACCGTGTGAATGTATAATAGAAACTGGAATATTTAAATAAAACCTTTTTACTTGAACAAGCTCGACTCGTACAGCAGAGCAGGAGAGACGCGTCCCTGCAGCTCTTCAGGCGGCTTCACGTCTTCATTACAGACCGGACAGAGGCGACAGATCGCGGTCCTCAAAGGCAACACGAGTTAAAACAGCTCGACCTCTGTTCTGCACGCTGTTGAGTTGTGTTCTTACATCATCTCAAATGTTTTCAGTGGTGAAATCTGTGAATATCAGCTTCACTTCCTGTCTGTGGCGTCACCGCCTCCCCTCTGTGCATGTGTCAGTGTTGTGTTTGTGCGTCAGCAGCTTCATAAACTGACTCTGGATCAGCTGTAAGACACATTTCTGTGTGTCAGCAGCTTCATGAACTGACTCTGGATCAGCTGTAAGACACATTTCTGTGTGTCAGCAGCTTGATAAACTGACTCTGGATCAGCTGTAAGACACATTTCTGTGCTCCTCTTTTCAGCCGCTGCTTGTTTTTAACTCTGTATCTGAAGCAGATGAAGGATTTCAGTCGTCGGACGTCTGGATCTGAAGTTATCAGAGAAACAAGCTGAGCAAACGTTAGCAGCAGCTCGGCTCGCCGCCCCTCCAGGACGTCCCGTGTGCGGCCGACAGCGTGGGAGAAACAGTGGTTTTTAAGGTGGAACTGCTTTATTCAGTGTTTCTCTGGGTTTGAATCAGCGGCTCTGTTTGTTTTGGAGAGGAGGAGACCTCTGTGGAGAATTCAGCTCCCAGTAAAAACCTCCTGAACCATCAACACTGAAGGAATCCCAGCTGACAGGAAGACAACAACTCCCAGCATCCCACACTGCTGCAGGAGGTCACATGACTGCAGCTTCTGATGCAGTCTTTATTATAAGACCAGTTGTTTGAGTCAGTTAAACCTTATTGTTAATGGTTATGTTATACGAATAAACAATCCAGATGTTATTAATGTCTTTTTAATTAAATTGTAGCTAGCTAGTGAAGCGTGTTAGCATCATGCTTGCTACCATGCAGCTAGTTATGATTTACCTCATCATAACATGACCTGTGTTAACAGATTAGGTTCGTGTTCTTGAAGCTGTCGCCTGATTTTCTGGATTGATCTGAGGAAAACAAAGTGCGAACGCGGAACACTGAGGAGCTGGAGACACGAGCCGACCCTCCTCGCTCTTCTTTGGGCTCCATGTTCATGGAAACCTCAGCTCATATCGACTGAGGGAGTGAGGGAGAAAGAAATCTTATCTCCTCTCCTCAGCTCCAATCTCCTGTCACCTCTGCCTTCTTATCTCATCGCCCCTCGTCCCTCCACTCCGTCGTTTCTTCACTCCTTTATCTCCTCCTCTCCTCCTCCTCTCCCAATCTTTCCCCAATCTCCTGCTTCTGATATCCTCTCCTCTCTCCTCCTGCCTTGCCGCCCTCCTCCTCCTCCTGGTGTAAACAGTTTGGAGAGACGCTGTTGACCGGCGGCGTTGCTCCCGGCGACAACTCCTCTGAACTGACAGGACGCCCATCAGATCTCTCCCTGTTACCGCGGCAACAGGCCCCGGAGAAGGGCACCGGGATGGATTGCGTGTTTGAGTTTGTTTAACGGGGTGAAAGCAGACGGCTGTCAGTCTGGTGAGAGGCTCCTACCCAGTCGGACGACAGAGAGGCGCAAAGAGCCTGGAAGTGATTTATACGTCTGAGCTGGAGCCAGAGCGAGCAGGGAGGTGGCTGTAATACAGTGAGGACAGAAGGAGGAGGGGTGAGACGACCGGGAGGACGACGTGACAGAACAAATACCTGCGAACCAACAGCTCTCAGTGTCGACCCTGCAACCGTGTCAATCACGCAGCTCCAGAGAGTTTTCACTGTTTAAACCGTCAGGAAATCTTTTATTTGTGCAGCAAAAGTAATTTATTATTCGGTGAGGGACTGCAGGTTAAGGACGGGGGATGCATTTCAGTTGTTTTGCTAAGAAGGGGGATTCGTTCCTCCTGACCTCCGCCTTCAGATCACCAATGCTGAGACAGAAATCCCCCGTTTTGCTCCCAATGAACTGTTCGTTCACTGTTTCGAACTCACCCAAAGTGTGTTTGTGTCAATATGCACATGTGAAAACGTGTTTTTGTCGACGTTAAGACACAAAACTAAATATTAACAATGTAAATGAGCGTTATCTTAGTGTCGTGGGTGTTGTCTCAGATGCAGGGATGGAAACAGACACAGACAGACGGCGGCGGCGGCGTCTCACAGTGAACGTTCTTTTATTAAGACATGTTTTCCAGGGCTTGGTTGGTTCTTTTGTCTCGTCAACATTACAGACATTCAGAGGAAACATTCTCAACGGCGATGTGCAAAAACAGCATGTGAAAGGAAAAACAGGTACATTCTCATTGACTGCTGGTGTCCGGCGCCACCCCCGGGGCGCACAGACTCACGGACACTTTGTCTTTTCTCTGTTTTCTTTTTTGTTAAAACTGCTCCGAACACACAAACAACAACAAGCTCGGTTCATTGCATTGATTTTTTTTTTTTTTGTAGCGCTGAACAGAAGAAGAGAAAGGAAACGTTTGATTTACACCACGAACAGGTAAAAAGGCCGGGGAACCCTCAGTGGGCCAATTATATCTGCCGCTGTCCTCAGCAGGTTGTTCTAACTCACCGTCACCCGGGGTCGATTACCAACTCCAGCTCATGTGGATGTAAATTCACATCCATCCGCGCTGGTGAGACGGGCTTTTACCCGCTTTAATGTGATCTTTTATTAAACATCTAACTTTTCAGTCTTCACGGAATCAGGAAAATTGGATTGTTTGAGAGAAACTTTCATTGTCATTACCCAGCGGACACGGCTTTAACTTTGCAGGCGAGAAGCTGCTTCAGGGTCAAAACTGGGTGTTTTATATATAAAATACATATAACATCACTTTAATGCTTATATTAAAATCTGCTTTACACTGAAATACAGCTCAAACAAAAGCTTTATGTTTGCACAGAAGCGCCTAGATTATAGCCTCGACAGGTTCATAATTGACCCTAAAATTGCATTTGTTGATCATCAATCATTCATTTCATCATTCTTATATTATTAAATATATATAATTATAATATTAAACATGTTTTCTGAAGGAATAAAAGTAAAAATCTGATACAGAAAATGTTAAAAGTGTAAAAATGTATATTTTCTACCTTTGAACAGAGCCGAGCTGGTGTTGATGCTAAGCTAAGCTAATCACCTCAGACTTAATGGGCGGAGCTGCCATGGCGACCAATTACTATGTCTCTATGTATCCTGATTGACGGTTGCCATGGTAGCTAAATGCCAATTACAAGATAGCCACAACCTGAAACCTGCCCGTTTTATTGTGTTTTACTCAAAATGAGGTTAAAACCAGCGACTGGTTAGCTTAGCTTAGCATAAAAAGCTAAATTCTCTGCTATAGTCAGTGTATTTCTCAGCATCTGATTGGACGTTTAGGTGTCGTCGGACCTGCAAACGCCCCGGCTGATGCCTGCTGGGTACTGAACCACTAAAGAGCGTTTTCACATTAAAGTTTCCCGTCTTAAAGACTTTCCCTGGATTTGCAACCGGCAACGTTTTGGCACAAAAATGAAACAAAGACACACACACGTGCTCTCCCACAGCTGGCCCTGTGAAGAACTGGTCCCAGAACAGCCTGATGCTCACTCACACACACTCACACACTCATTAAAATGGGACTGAAGCACAGGCTGCAACACCCAGGTTATCAACACACACACACACACACACACACAACATTCATCTTCCACTTTCCAGGAGTGTGAAACACAGTGATGTGGTCAGAAACTGTTCAGAACCATGACGCAATTACTCATTTTCATGTTTGATACCGTGTGAACCGGGCGCGGTGTGTGAACACTGATGTGTGTGTGTGTGTGTGTGTGTGTGTGTGAGGATGAGTTAGAAGTGAAAATGCACACAGTATTGCTTCTGAAAGGCAGAGACACCGTGTTTTGTCTTTTGCTCGTTTGTTTCTTCACTCTGGTCGTTTTATAAGCGTCTTACAGACAAACTCGTCCGGTCCACGCGTGACAGAAACATCCTCATGTGGTCTGAGTGGAGTCATGTGGCGGAGGTGGACGGTCCGACCCACCTGAGCTGCTCGTGTCGCAGGTGAGATGATGAGATGAGACGGTAAAAGACTCAACTGGAGAGGAAAAGCCTCCGAAACATGGGGCAAAGTCTTTGTTCTGCAGGTTAAAAGTCCTCAAATGTTGGCGCCAAAGACAAGTCCAAGTCCTGAACTCTGACTCAAGTCAATCCACCACAATAACTAAATACTGACCATAATAACCCTCGTGTTAGAAACTGTTGACTTAACTTATATTTATGCAACTTTCAGATCAAAATGCTGCTAAAAACACTTGTGCAACAGCAGCAGGTTGGACCCAGGGGATTAATTATAATCCAGGAAGTCCAGATTTCTTCATTTTTATACTTTGAGATGTGGTTTCTAGACAAATAAGTGACTCGCCGACTCGATTAGCAGTGTTTTTGGCTGAGCTGCATCACGTGAGAGGCTTAAAATGCTGCACTGCCTATTAATTCTCAATAGTTTATTGGTTACAGGGTCGTCAGCCTTTGAGCGAACTGTTGATAGTTTTTACTTGCATGAAAAAAAAGATGTTAAATCATCAAAAGAGACATTTGCACATTTTTAACAATGGACTTTAAGTCAAAAGTCGTCCAAGTCATCGGTTAAAAGTCAAAGTCTTTTGTGACTCCACCTCCGTCGCTACCTGTCCTGACCGTCCGTCCGTCCTTTCGACAGTTTGGCTTGTTACTCCGAAAAGAAAACTCATTGTCAGATCTAAGATATCAAAATAATTACTGTAAACAAACAGGACTGTAGCCGAGAGGACCGTCAGCTGTGCAGCACCGTTCAACATCAAGTATATCACACGGCTTCACCCCCCCGCATTAAACCAATCTGCTGTCCTAATAAATAAAATCCTCCTTTTGAGTAAACAACGTTCGTTCTGAGCAGCGTCGGTCACATTTCCCCTCTGTGAGCAGACAGGAAACAGGAAACAGCGTTGACTGTAAAAAATAAATCACAGCATCGGCGAATTCCCGTCTTCAAACTGGTCGGTGGTGGAGTTTTAATGCATCGTAAATGAATCAGGAAGGAAGAAGACCATCACGATGTTCGAAGGATCCAACATCAAACTGCGGAGTGACGTTAAAAACTTAAGTAACAACTTTATTTTTTGAGTTCGAGCAGTAATTTATGACTTTGTTACCAGAGAAAGTCGTGATAAAACACATTACTAAGTTAAGACTCCCAGGCTCCACTCTCTGACTCCCTAATATAAGTCTCTCCATGTCCCTGAAGGCATCACTGATAACTCTGTGGCGTGGTTTATTTCCCTTCGTCTCCACCTCTGCACCTCCAGCTATTAAAGTTCTTCCATTTCTCTTTCATGCAAAAGTGTTTTCATATCTTTCTTCTTCTACAGCACCTTTTTATGTTTTATGTTTATGTCTTTCCCTTTCATCTGAGCTGTTTTTCGTCGCTTTGTCAAGGTCAACTTCCTCTTTTCCCTCTTTCATCGCTTTTTAATAGCTTTTCCCTGTCACGAAAGGTAAAAATGACCCCTCGCTCCTCGCCGCCGCCCTGTTCTCAGCAGTGGAACTTGAAGATGATCAGGACGATCCTCTTGTACTCCTTCCTGAAGTTGTGGTTCAGGACACCGTAGACGACGGCGTTGAGGCAGCTGTTGAAGTACGCCATGAAGTAGCTGGCAGTGAACAGCCACTCCGGTATCGCCCGGCTCAGCCTGGAGTCCAGCGCCACCGCCAGGCCGATCAGGTTCAGCGGCGCCCAGCAGACGGCGAAGAGCACGAACACGACGAACATGGTGAGGAAGTTGCGGAGGTCGTGCGGTTTGATCTTCGGCCGCGAGTCCGGCTTGACCCTCCGCCTCACCTGGATGACGAGGATCCAGATGCGCAGGTAACAGTAGGTGACGATGCCGATCGGCAGGATGAAGTGCACCACCACCACGGTTATGGTGTACAGCGAGCTCACCGACTGGGCGAAGGTGCAGGAGTACACCCGCGGGTCGTACTGCAGCGACTCCACGAACCAGTTGGGCACGATGGCGAGGATGGTGAGCGCCCAGACGAGCACCACGTAGCACATGGTGTTGCTGTTGGAGAACAGTTTGTCGTACTTGAGGCTGTGGCAGATGTAGCAGTAGCGGTTGATGGCGATGCCCGTGATGTTGAAGATGGAGCCGATGACGCTGAGGCCCATGAGGAAGCCGCTGATCTGACAGTGGATGTACCCGGCGATCCAGCCGTCGTGGAAGATGGCGGTCAGGACAAGCGGGTAGGGATAGATGGCGACCACCAAGTCAGCGAGAGCCAGGCTCACCACGAAGGCGTTTCCTGCAGACATGAGGGGAGGCGAACAGGTCATTTTAGGCGAACAGCGTTGTTGGATGTTGCTTTAATGAGATGCAATCAAAGCGTTCATCGTCTGTGCAAATGTGCCATGATGTAAAGTACAGACGCTGTGTTTAAGTAGTGACTGGGTTTAAACGAAAGGCTGTAAACAAAGATGGCCGACACCTCTCCACTTCCTCCCGCTGTGCAAAACAGAAGCCAATATATCACTGACACAGACGCCGCCATTTTGCTCTGGTGACATCATGTGCTGTGGCCAGACACCAGGGGGCGGGGCTTATGATCTGTACTGCAGCCAGACACCAGGGGGCGGGGCTTATGAGCTGTGCTGCAGCCAGACACCAGGGGGCGGGGCTTATGATCTGTACTGCAGCCAGACACCAGGGGGCGGGGCTTATGATCTGTGCTGCAGCCAGACACCAGGGGGCGGGGCTTATGAGCTGGGCTGCAGCCAGACACCAGGGGGCGGGGCTTATGATCTGTACTGCAGCCAGACACCAGGGGGCGGGGCTTATGATCTGTGCTGCAGCCAGACACCAGGGGGCTGGTTGAAGGGAAACACAAGATGTGTTTTGAGACAGAGCGAGATGTATTCTGGCGTTTGTTGGAGGAGGAAGCGTGACACAGAAGATTTGGGTCCAACAAATGTAGAAACAACCTGTCAAGAAGGAGCTCTGTCAGAAGAACAGCCGAAACACAAACAGAGGCAAAACAAAACAAAAGAAACAGGGAACATCGAGTCTCCATCAAACAGACGAGCAAGCGGCAGACATGAAAAACCATAAACCAAGCTCCCAGTCGGATCACATTCCCCCTGCAACTTAACTTTAATAGCATCTGGATCATTAAGCTCTCCAAACCTCATCACTGTCGCTTAAATGTCTCCGCCATCATTAGCGGCTAATGAATACAACTACCCAAAAGCTGCTCCCGTACGCATCCAGTCCAGTCTCCACTCTAACCACTTAGTGCAGCTCACACACACGCTTCATCCAAAGAAGAGCTTCATAATGATGAGCCACTGTCGTCCATGAGCAGGGGAGTAAACAGGGGTTTGTATGCCGGCCACAGCAGCAGGTGGATTCCACTTTATTCCAGTTTTCCGGCTCTTTGCTCAGGCGCTGTATGCTTTGACAATAAAAAGGGAAAGTTCTCGCCGCGCCGATGTGCCGTAAAGGTCTCCCACATGGGGAAATGAAGTTTGAGGGCCTGATTTAGGAGTTTAACATTTACCTGCAGCCCCGAGTGAACCGTGCTGCATTTCAATTCCATTTTCTCAGCGTTTCAGCCATTGTGCAAAACCCCCTTTGTGAAACTGTCCTGCATCGGTAAGGCAGGCGGCTGTCTACCGCAGCTCAAAACGACTCACGCTGAGCTGCTTTTATCGCTCATTCTCTCTGTTATAACCTCCTTTTTGAAAACTAAGTGAAAGCTTCAGGAAAAGTTGATTCGTCCAAACATTCTGCATATTTTCTATTTCAGCAGAGGCCATTTGTTTGAAATCGTGCAAACAGCTTTCAATGGCAGCCGTCCTTTATAGCACTGAAAACAGAAACTTGATGCAGCAGCGGTCGCCTCCTCTGCTGCCTGCACACGCACAGGGATTAGGGTGCGTGGTGTGCTGCAGGAAAAGACACAAGCCCATCACGAAGCAGACTCTTATTAGTCTGAGAGGCCTGTTTGTTTATTTTGATGTTGACATCATGTCGAGTTGTTGCACTCTAAAGGTTTATGTCCTATTAAATATGATTTAATGTTGTGGTTTTGGAGTTTTTGGTTACTTCCTGTCTTATTTTGTAGATGGTTTCCCCTCTTGTGTACTTGCTTCCTGTGTTGATTGGATCATCAGTTGCACCTGTGTCATGTCAGATCATCATCAAACACACGCTTTGTGTTCCTGCTGATCTCCCGGTGATCCGTTTCATTTCTTCGTGGTTTTGGGTTCATGTTCTCCTCAGATTTCGTCTGGACTCTGCCTGCATCCACCCTCAGTAAGCTTTGTGTTCATGAACTATCTGCAGGCAGGCAATAGATGCACATATCAATGCACCGATGGAGGTTTTATCTGAACCTGCTTCATTGATTTGATGCACCAACAACAAACAAACCAATCTAATTAAATTTGTAGAAACTCCTTCAATGTTGTGGATGATGCATCGTTCGACCTTCATCTCAACCATGAGGTGTTTACATCAGAACTGGACCTCAGCATCAAACTGAGGCTGCAGCGCGGCGCTCGGAGGTATCCTGCCGCCTGGACGAAAGCCTCCAGCGGCTGCGAGTCTCATCACTCTGCAGCTGCTGTAATTGAAACGTTTTGGCGGAGGCTTTTATCAAATTGCATACATCTTCACACCCAGAGGGGAGTGTGGTCATTAACTCTGGCAGCATTAACAACACTTTGTTCTCCCTGCTAAACTATGCAGCACCATTCAGTATTTATCACCCTCCGACTCCATCTTCATTACGAAGAAGCTTCATCACCATTATTGGTGGGTGCGACGACTCTGGCACGTCACAGAGGGCTACTTAGGGAAGAGCTGTGGCTCAGGGAGAGGGGACTTGTTAACTGCCAGCCAGTATGCATTAGTCCGAGGTTCTGTCTTTATTACTCCGTTTGCAACTATTCCCAACAATGTCCCTCGCCTCCTGTAAGCTGAAGCCGTATGTTAATGAGCGCGGAGGAGAAACGCTGCCAGGGTTAGAGGTCCATCTCCCCGTGCAGCTCGGAGATATTAAGACGGCCAGCGTCGGTCTCATTAGAGCCGTTCATGCTGTAAACGTAGGTTCCTGGTGCTCGAAGGTGCTTCAGCTGTTGTCCTGCCCTCAGTACGTGCTTAAACTGTGTGAATGCATCTTTGTGTGTCACTCTGCTGTGTATCTAAAGCTCGGCTCAGGTGGGAAATGCATTTAAATTCTTTGCTTAAAAGGTTGAAACAGGAGGAAAATGCTCCATTTAAAGGAAACATTAAACGTATTTGCTGCAAAAACTTTTTTTATCAGCTTTAATGGAGAATCTCAGACATTTTAACCCATGGGGTCGGTTGTTAAACAGTTTACAGTGGATACTTTTTGCCATTTGTGCAAAAAGTGTTTAATGCAATGCAAAGACATTGTATTAAAATCCAATTTCTAATTAACTAAATATATTAGCTGCAGCAATCCAGGTTCACCGTAAAGCTGTACAGCTCATAAGCCCCACCCCCTCAAAATGTTTTTGCAAATGTTCGATGAGGAGTGAACCGCACATTTGTTGGAGCTCATGGATGCACGCGCTGCATTTTGTATGCGACACTAAATGTAAACAAGACTTTTGTTTGTTTACTAGAAAACTCTGCAGGGCGCCTGTAATCCTGAGTGCAGGGTTTTAGACACACAATGTGACTTCACAGATCTGACAAACAGTCAGACTCCAGGAAGCACCTAAGCTCCCTGATGATGAATTAAACACGACCAGTTATGCTAATTAGCCTGTTCATTAAGACAAATGAGCGGCGTGATCTTTGCCCGTCGAAGCTGCTCAGAAGTTACTGTAGTTTCAAAGACTTTGGGTTTTCTTTTCGCATTGAGATGTAAATTTATGCAGCGAGTCACTCTAAAATCTAATCAGATCATCTGTTGTGTGGCGGGAGCAGCGCCGGGAACTTTTTAAAGTTCCTATAGTCGCTTGTTCTTGAGTTACTGTAACAGCAGACGCCAGCCTGATGGAGCATAACCACAGAGAGTCAGAGTCTCCTCTGAAGTGAGATGCTCGTCTTCGTTCTTTCACTCCTTCGCTCAGTTTGTTTCTCTCAGCAGTGTGTTCAACGCTGCAGCTGCCGCCGCCGCCACCACCGCCCGTGTGTCTGTGTGTGATCCTGATGGCAGCTCCGACTGCTTGTACCTTGTTCAAGTACAACAGCAAACAGTGCTGTCACCCGCAGACAGAAAGATATCGAGTTTCAGTCTGTAGGAATAAATAGACACCGTGTCGGCCCGACTCAACCTTCAGCTGACGTCTCAGGATCACACTGAAATATCGTGAAAGACGCCGGAGCTTTAAAACTGAGAGGGTCACGTTCAGGGCTGCAACCAGGATCTGGGAGACGCTGAGGTCACGAGTTCAACACCGCCTCCTTAACGACTTTCTGACCCGCCACGACATCGGCTACATTTCCTGTGAACTCGATGGTTTAAGTGTTGTTCGGAGACTTCTGCATGGAAATCCAAATGCTTTTTATTTGGATTCTTTAGTTTTTTGCACTCAAAATCTGCAAAAGCTGCAAAACATATTTAAGCTAATATAACTAACTTGTATAGGCCAGAGATATACTTGCTTTTACTTTGCATTTGCATGCACATGATGGCTGCCTCGTGCTTCCTGCATCTGTTTGGTGTATTGCACACAAGATGCAACGAACAGATGAGCAGAAGGGGCAGGAAGCTGCTCTGCTGGACTGACTGGCTCACAGTGATGCGCTCTTTTCAGTGTCTTCAATAACATCTCTGATGGCGCCGCTGTGACCAGACCAGGTAGCAAACTCCTCAAACATCAACTTATTTATCGTACATCAGTGCAAACCTGCAGACCCCTGGTTCGCCCTCTAGTGGAAACCTCCTGTAACATGCACGCTTGCATTCACACGAGCTGCAGCTTTAACGAACAGCTTACTATTAACAAATCCAGCAGCTGCAGAGCATCACTGATATTCATATGGAGTCGAGTTGTAACTCATGTTTTGGTGTCCACTGGCTCCTGTGGGAATCATCTGACTCGTAAGCTGCTCAACGCTGCTCCGTGTGCAGCAGCTTGTCGCTAACTGAGACCTTTCTCTGGTGATAACGACACAATGAGCAGCGAGACTGAACCGAAACAGTAAAGCTGTGCAACACTGAGCTGAAACTCATCAAAAGCTGCAGGTTCAGGTGGAGCGTCGACATTAAACTCAGTGTCAGGTGCAGCTTCTTAGAGATATTGTGGCTACGAATCATCAAAACTAAGCATGTGCAGTTTGCTGAATGTGTAGTCGTGGAGTATTCGTCCAATCAGACGCCGAGGGGGCCGAGCTGCTGCTGCAGCTTCTTCCTTTGATCAATGGGCAGCTTCAGTAATTAGTCATTGTTAGCAGGAGCTGCAGAACATAGAGGCCACTGACAAACACTGATGAGAGCGCTGCAGGTAAACCAAGAAGGCTAATGGGGTTTTGTATTTCATTGGTAGTTTAAGCGATATTCAGTATGAAACGCTCAAACTCAGATGGACTTTTTGATTCTTTGAGCTGGCGCACGCATCTCACACCAATAAAAGTCCATAATTTTAGGTATTTAACTCAAATTTAATGTATATTGTGCTATTTTTACCATCACATGACCGAATTTATGATACAGCTATTTTTAAATTGCCTCCAACATGATATGAGATGTTTCTTTGTTAGTTCAGGGCAGTTTTATTTTGATTGAGGGCAAATATGGCTAAAAATCTAAAACGTGTGTCTCCTGCTCTGCTATTGGTCAGAACAGGCCAATCCAAGCTCACTGATTGGCAGATGAACAAGTCATTGGTTGGTATTTGTTGCCTTTAATACTGTTGGTGTGTAAAGTTGTGAATTTAGCCACGTTTTAGTGAAAAATGTGAATTAAAACACAGCAGAAACCAGGAAACTCGCCACCGTAGGAGTCAGTTGTACCTGCTGACAACCTCCTCCATCATCCACACGACACACGCCCAAACTCTGTGCAGCCGCCACGCAAACCGCTGGGAGGCGAGTGTTTGAACGATTCGCCGCCGAGAACACAAACAGACAGAATTATATAAAATGATAAAGTATCCGAGCAGTTAAAGGAAATTAGATGGAATAAATCGCGGCGCCGTGGCGGCTCACCGGCTCGGCCAAGTCCTGGGGCAGGTGTGCTGCTGCTGCGCGGCGAGGCCTGGCAGGTGGCTGGGATCAGGTCAGGCTCATCAGACAGGATGTCAGGGGGAAACAGGAGGCCGTGGCTTCGCGGTGCACGCCGCAGCAGAGCACATGTCTTCATAACGCTGCAGACGTTCGCTGGGCTGCCAGGCTTCCTGCCACCTGTTGTTCCCGTCGCAGCGCCTCTCTCAGTTTTACGACTTTGCCTCATGATTTTCAGTTAATCGAGGCGAAAAGCGTGATTCACTTTGATCTCAAACGCTGAAAAATGACTTTTCACTTCCTCGAGCCGTGCCCGGAGCAAAGGCGGCGTTTCCAACCTAGGTTTGTCTTGTTTATCGGTCCAATCCCAGAGAGAGCTTCCATTAGACAGACCTGAGCCACCCCGCACGGTTTGATTTCAACACGAACTTTCATCAGAATCACTCTCGGGAATTATTAAACAGCCGCTCGCTGTCGACTTAATGGATGACTGTCTCTAGTTGTCCCATGACATAACCCTCAAACAGCGCCAAAACAGCCATTATGCACCATTACACGCCACCGTTACCAGCCCCCTTTTATGATCCTGCTCAAATGCAAAACACCATGAATAGATTCCAACAGCCTCTAAACAGGTAAATGAACCTGTTAAACCATTTCAAACAAGGGAACCACTCAGAAACCTGCAGCCTCAACTCGTTCAGATCTCCTCCAGCAAATACAAACTCAGCCTGGACTCATGAGCTCAGCAGCCCTGATGGATCTGATGTTTTCATTGCATCTCGTCTCCCGAATGACACAAGACACACTTCAGTTTGAGTGTTAAAGTCCAACTGAAGAAACCAGTTTCAAATACTTTAACTCTCCAGACTTCCTAAACTCAATCAGGATTCAACCCGAACGACCTCATGAGCGTCACACGGACGTTAAACTGAGGCTCTTTGCTGCAGGTGTTGAAACACGTCGTCCCAAACTCAGAACATCTCTGCTCAAACAGGGTCAAGGTTGTACTTCCAACATGCATTGGTCACACACAGATGCACGATCTTTAAATATCTCCTCATTGATTAGGCCGACCTGACAGAAACCCCTGATGTATATGATAAACCAGCCTGCAGCTGCTCAATACGTCCAGCCTGCCTCAGTGTTTTGTCTTCAAACGAGCCGGATTCCCAAGGACTCCATTAAAACAAGAAACGGCGGCTGTTAAAACAACAAATAAGCCTCAGCAGACTAAAACAGGTTCAATTCAAAATCATGATGTTTTCAAGCAATCAAACCTCATTTCAATGCTGTTTATTGTCACCGCTGTTTCCGTAGCAACGTGTGTCGTTGCATTTAGCTCCTGGCGCCTTAAAACGACACGGTGAGTTACGTGCCGTCGTTGCATCTCTAGAAACGATGAAATGTGACTGGAGTGGGTTTCATTTCGATCAGCTGACTTTGCTGCAAGCCGATTGGCTCTTCAGACACGACGTTCCGACGCTGTTTCAGCTCTACTGGACCTGTATCATGTGCAGCATGAAATCCGATTGAAAACAACAGTCGTTTGTTTGGCTGCACTGTAAACACCACATCAGCCGCTCCGGCAGGGTTTCCTGTGTGAAGCCGCAGGTGTTTCCAGAGGTGTGAAATCATGCAACCTTATTACTTAGTATCATAACTGATTCATTTCAGAGCTGCACCGACAGTGAGAATAAAAGACATTTTTACATGCGTGATTAAAAATGGGTCAGTGCTTTGGAAATGTGTGATTGTAGCGTGTTTGTAATGACTTCACCTGCTGACAGCCGGCTTCACGTGGGCTCAGTAGAGCTGTAAATCAGTGATGAGTCACCAACGTATTCGTCACACGCGCCTCATTTTGCATGATTTCCTGCGCGGCCTGTGATTGTATCACACACAGTTACATAGAGCTTAACCTACGGCCATGTTTGCCTATTACAGACCTGCCTGTATCATTGCATTTGTTCCTGGTATATAAAGCAGGAAGGACAACATTAGTGTCACAGCAAAGGTTTTAGAGGTGAAATCTCTGCTTTAATGAAGTGAAAGCAGCTTCTGAGGACCTCTGCAGAGTCACATCGCTGCGTAACGCACAGAGAAAAGCTCATTTTCGTTCCAGTTAAAACCAGGAAATCTAATTTAAAGTCCGGGCTCTTGTATAATTCATCTTTTCAACTTGCTGCACTGCAACTTTCCTGCAAGAAGACAAGCAAAGGACGGCGCAGCGAGCTTCAGAGTTGCTGTAGAAGGCATGCACCTCCTTCCTGCTCATGAATGAAGCCCCACAGTTTAGATTTACTCCTCATGAACCGACAAAGAGCTCATAGCAACAACAATCCCGTCAGCTCTCCATGACACGTGATTGTCCGGCTCTGCTTTAGAAAAGCTGTTGAAATCGCTCCGAACACAGCAGCAACTGTAGCACGCAGCGCTTTTCAAAGGTGTTTCTATCTGAAAACCCACGGGGGGAGTTTCCATAAATATTCCTTTAGCCTGCTGGCCAGCTGCGACCTTGCTCGGGCGGTGCAGTCACCCAACACTGAGGCTGTAAAGGTTTAATGATGTGTGCTCATTACACTGCACTCCTCATATTCCCTCAAAGTCTATACAGCGTGATGAAAACAGGGACTGCACTCTGACCGACTGATAATAAGAGAAGCAGACAAATGGGATTAAAGCGCTGCTGGTTCCACTGATCGGCTCTGTGTTAGCAGCTCAGACCGGTCCTGCAGGAACAAAAGGGTTCGGCTCTGTTCTCCTTCGCCCGCCCGTCCCGTTTGTCGACATGAAATGTGTCTTTTCTGATGTCCGATGTCGTCGGCTTGCATCCAACAGTGAGTTTACTATCAGGTTCAAACTTTCTGAGAAACTCCTCGAACACCTCCTGCACCACGATCTCCACAATCTGCGTGATGCAGCCCTCACCGTGCAGCTCCTGCACCTGGCACCTGACACACTGAACATATTGATCGACAGCAGGCGACTGGATTTCAGAGCAGAACTGACATTTATAGACTGCGGTTACATGATGTCCACACTGCGTGTTCGTGGGACAACTCTGATAATCAGAGGTGCAGTATGAGCAACTATTGGCTGTGTTGTTATCAGAGCGGCTGTGCTCTGTGTTTTGCATGTTGCTGCACGTCTGTTTTCAAAATGAGTGGCAGTCACGAACTCTCTCATACTCCAGCGAAACGGCGACTAAATCATGAACGTTTCATTTGTGTTTCTACAAAAAATTCACTCTCACGTAACAAAAACCAACATTGTTAAAGGTCATTTTAAGCTTAAGACTCAATATTTTTATTAACATTCACCCAAAGCTGCAACATTTCTCTAACGTCGAACCTCAAAGTGCTTTTGTTGCCTAAACCGAACCACAGACCGGACGCTGGATGTGAATCCTTGTTTGTGCATCCAGCGTCCTCCTTTCTGCACACCGCCCAGTGACATGCCTGCAGGACTCAGAGATCAACAGCGGCGTGCATGCTGTCATGTTTCTGACTTCCTGTTTGGATACTTGCTTTCTTCCTGTTGTGTCTTGCTTCCTGTTGTTATATTTGCCTTTAACTGGTGCATCAGTTTCACCGAGTCCCGCCTGAGCCGGTTCATCATCGTATATTTATGTTCCAGCCATTTTTCCCTTTGCCCACATGTTTCCCCGGACTTCTCCGGCCCCTTGATTTGTTTGCTTCAGTGTGACTCCCTGTTCCTGCACCCTGATGCAGATCCTTCCTATTAGCTTCTGTGGAGAGCAGATCAACAGTCAGGTGACCTTTGTCGTCATGGTAACAAAAGGTTTTATTTGTATATTTTTCCATTTTTTATGATTTTAGATTTCAAAAATCACAGATAACCAATATGGCGGCTAGTTTGGTTAGCTTATAAAGCACAGCTGGACAATCGTGTGTCAGGAGAGTCGACAGGATTGTTGCTGCTGTGAGCCTGTCGTCAGCGGGGCTTCATTCATGAGCAGGAAGCAGGTGCACCTCTGAAGCTCGCCGCACCGTCCTTTGCTCGCCGTCTTGCAGGAAAGTGACAGTGCAGCGAGTTGAAAAGAGGAATTTATACAAGAGCCTGGGCGATTTAGCAGCGATAGGACTCTGCAGAGGTCCTCAAAGAAGAGATTCACCTTCAGTGACACTAATATGAGAAGATAAAAGCAGTTTCCTGCATTATAAACCCGAGAGAAACACCTGAGACAAGAGATTTGATCTAACTTCCTGTTTCAGATCTGTAAAATGCTATAAAAGCTCAAACCTAATTATGGTTTGTTTGCTGGCGTTTGTTGATAATCTGGTGATCGCCGCGTGTTTCTGCGCTGCGTCGTCCCCTGCACAGAGTTCGCTCATTTGCATAATCAGTTTCATTAGCTGGGAGCTTCAGGGCTCGTTGGGCTCCTCAAAGTGAACTCCTGTGCATCTTGAGATGAAAAAGAAGGTCAAAGGAAGAATCGTGAGCTTATCTCACGAGTAAATCCCCTCAGTGGTTGATATTTCAGAGCGGACACCCTCCCACCACCGCCTTCCTGTTGGTTTCCAGCTGTCAGACCGGTTGGTTTGGGATTCAGAGCAACACCCGGAGAACGGCCATCTGCTCCACTTTCCTTCTCCTGGTGCAGAGAGTGACACCACGCAGCATCCCACGCTTTAAAACTGACCAAACTCCATCTGTGTGGGACTGCTGACATTCATCACATGACTTATAGATTCCCGATGTATGACAGACTTTAAGATGATGCATGATCCTGGTACTTTAGAGCGGAACAGTTGTTTAAGTTTTAAGGCTTTGGGGCATTAACACAGATCCGTGCCGACGGTTTCATGCTGTTCTACTGACGGTCATCTGGTGGCGGCAGCGAGCCAAGAAGCGTAGCAACGCGCCAACAAAAGAAACAAAGAAGAAAAACAAACGTGCACGCAAACAGTGCACAGTTTTGCACTTTTTATGAGGAGGGATGTGCAAACAAAAGTACAAAAAGCGTGCTCAGGTGAGAAACGACGTCGACTCGAGTCGGAGGTTTTGCTGTTTTCTCGAGTTATTTGACTCAAAACTTTGGAGCTTCTCATGAGTTTCGACGGACAAACGGACACAGTTAGTGTCCATACTGTGTGTTTTCTGTAGGTATCTGAATGCAGCTTTGAAGCTCATACAGTCTCCATGTAGATTCTGCTGATTAGTGCTCGATACTCAGCGGCCTGACTGTTTAAATGTGGATGTAACACCTGAAAAAGTGTTTTTCCCACATGAATCTTTTCCTTGCAGTTATTTTTATCCTCAGGGATCCATGTGTTAGTTTCAATAACGAGATATTAAAGCTGGTTTTGTTTCAGGCCCTAACACCCTGGAGCCTCTGAGCTTCGTTAAGTTGCTGTGCAGACACACGAGCGATGCTGCAGCCGGTCTCAGTCTCTGCATTACGCCGCAGCTCGGCCTTTCACTGCAAACTTCAACAGTTACGACAGCCCGGTCGGCAGCACTGATGAGCGCCAGCTGTATTAAAAATGCGAGTTCATGAACGGATCTGAGTGACATTTAGAGTTCATCGCCGGCCCGGCCTGCGGTGGATTACTCCGTCCAGGTGGGACTGTCGCCTGGTTCTGAAAAGGTTGAGACCCGCTGATCCACCGGCCCGGAGATCAATGAAAACTGTCTGACTCATTCACGCTCCGGCAAATTGATTTCCAGCTGGACGCCTTTTCTTCTCTTTTTTTTTTTTCAGGGGCAACAAATTAGCTGAATTCACCGAGTCTGGGCAATCAGCCAAGCAACCGGCAACGCAAAAACACAATGCGGCAATCCCAGCGAGCCGTCAAACAAGCGAATACATGCCTCTGCAGTGACGTGATAATTGCCTTTTCAGATGCAAACAATTCCAGCTACTTCCATAGAAGCGCTCTCCCAGGATTTACAGACACGTTTGCATTTACAGGTGTGTGGTTCCTTCTTTTTCGTGCAGATTATGAATGAAGGTAATCGGTTTTTAGAGCAGAATGAATACGACGGGACTCTGCTGATGATCAGGGAACGTGTCTTTCAGGGGGCAGATGGAGGGAAGAGGTGATGGATGGACGGGAGGACAGGGAAATGCAAAAGGAAAGAGTAGTAGGAGAAGAGAGGGTCGGACTTTAGAGAAAATGTGAGACCTGACAGGGCAGAGAGGAGGGAACGGGAGAGGGGAGAAAGGAGAGAAGGCCGAGGAGAAGTCTAAAGGAATGAATCAAACGGGAAAGGCGAATTTGGAAAGGCAGGAGATGAATTGAGACGAGAGCGGAGAAGATGGGGTAACTGAAGAAAAGGGAGATGTGGGGGTGGAGAAGGAGATAAGAGAGGACAGGAGGGGAGATCAGATGAATGAGGAGGCGGCGGCGAGGAGAACAAATGAGAGCGGTGGAACAATTCATCCACTTTTCCACCTTCAATCGTTACTTCTCCGCTCAGGGATTTCCAGGGATCTACCAGACTGATGGAAAAGCGGGAGACGAGCGACTCGTCCTCTCTCGTGGTTGTGTTTTCCTGCAGGACGGCTTCGACGAGCTGAGGGGAGAGACGGGATGTGTCGGTGCTGTTTATGTATCGACTCATGCCGCCGCTAATTTGTCACTGTGACAGGCGTGGCGCTGCGGAGCGTGACAGTGACCGGATGATCCGGGGCTGGTCCTTCAGACACTCTGATGATCTTAAATAGAGATAAAGGGAATTAAGTTGCCAGCTGCAGCTCCTCCGTCCCGTTTGTTTGCCTCTTTATTATCTTATCACTCTGCAGCCGTGTCCTTCTGTGTCCTAATGCAATAGTTAAAGCACTCGGAGCGAGTTAAAGCTCCAACACGGGCTGGTTTCAGCGAAAGTTTGCACAAAGTCACGAATGAATAAGTTAAATTTTGGTTGAATCTGACTGAAAAGTGAACATTTAGGCTCCTTTCTATAGAGGAGCAGACTGCGGGATCACTGATCAGTCATTAGGTCACTCTTAGCTGGTCAATATCTGTAAATCAAACCAGAAGTGATGTAAAATGCTGAAATCCTCATAACTTCATCATTACCTGTCTGCTAATTATCTGCAACTCATCAATTAACAAGTCGTTCCTGATTGGCTCCTCACTCATTAGCAATCATTAGCTACTGATGAGGAGTTACTCATTAGCTAATGGCTAACCAGCAGTTGGTCCCTCAGTTGTTCCCTGATATCTCATCACATTTTGCGTGTCTGCGTATATGGCGTTTAAAAAGGCGTCCATGGGTGGCGCAGGACGTTGGGGTTGAACGGGTCAAACAAACACAGGGTGTGAAGCATTAAACGTACATATTTACCCTTACACCACGAAACATGGTTGCATGTTTTCCTGAATCTCTGATAGTCTGACAAACGTCCTGTTAGCCTGAGGGCTCATTTGTCTGGCAGCTTGTGACTCAGAGGTCCACGGCTCTGCCTGCGGACGCTCTGGTTTCACACACGCACGAACGAAACGTAACTTAGAGTGCTCATTTTAACCCAAACCACCAAACCTAACCACCGTGTATGTTTATTTTCGTTACCATGACGACAAAGGTCGCTCAGCTGTGGATGTGCTCTCAGCAGAAGCATCACCTGGATGCTAAGTGTGGACCGCAACGATCACAAACGGCAACGACAGCTCATCGACATTCATATGTTGTCGTACGAGTGCACAGAAGACGCCCGTCCTCACTGAGTGCTTTTAATGTGATATCTCCTGCCTCGATGGCTCCGCAGCAGCATGCTGCTGAGTGAGAGATCACAATTAGGAGCCGGATTGATTTTTTCCTCCTCCATCTGTGTGTTTGAGGGGTCCTAAGTGCCCGGGTTATTTATGCACAGCGTTGCTCTTGAAGGCTTGTAGTCCACATCGGTCTGTGGCTACTGTCAGATTTACACATCGATTACAGTGAGTCACCAACTATCGCTTCGCTACTTTTTGCCTCCAGAAGTCCTTGCCCGAGAGCCAAGATGGCAAATCTCCCAGCCTGCATCTGCAGAGCTGCATTAAGCACAGCCTGACACTGATATTCTGTCAGTGCTGCATTTTTATGAAACTGTAATGATGCGTCGGGCAGCGTCTCTGGCACCTGATCGCCTACAGACGTCCTGTCAAAGCGTCCTTGAGTGACAGGAGGAGCGGAGGTGTGTTTAAAGTCGCTCCGCGTGGCAGGAGAACTGAGCTCCTGAGGGGGGAAACAACTTCTCCAACCAGAACAGAAAGCTCAGCATGTAGAGCCTCCGACTGACTTCAAACTGACAGGACATCTGCCTCTAACAGTGCACGATAGTCATTTATAATGTCCAGAATTATCTATAATCCAGTAATTACCCTTTCTGCTTCACCGTGGTGTGTTTTTAGCTACGTTTCAAGAAGATGTGCTGAATTTCCTGTCACATCTGTGCAGGAAATGAAATCAGGAACCACGCGATAACTTCAAAAATAAGAAATGTGTGATTACAAAACACTTAAAATGGTAAAAAACTATTAAAATATCTTGGGAAAATATAAGATACTGCAGTTTAAATTCGCTGCAAGCCACAAAAGAGTTCATAATGACATGAGCTCCAGAAAAACATAATGAATTGTGTAATAAACTTTTAATTTACTGTGTGGATAAACAACACAACACAATCAAACAAAGTCTAAAAGCGTTGAACTGCCACCGGAACAACACGTGTACCTGCTTTCCTGAGTTTCCTGTTCCTGAACACGGACACGATGACCAGCAGGTTCCCGATAACATCCACCACGATGGTCGTGATCAGGACGCCGGCCAGCAGGGTCACCACCCAGGGGAAGGACTGGTGCTGCTGACCCGGAGCCCCCTCCTCCCCTGCCGGCGTGGAGTTGCGGGGCACCAGGGTCCCCTCCACCATGGTGGGCTCATGGTCCTCCAGGGACATCAGTTGCGGGAGGTGCCGCGGGTCGACGAGTCGCATCGGGTCGTAGTCGCGGAAGGTCGGTCCATTCAGCATAACGCGCGGCTGCCCTGAGGCGCAGGAAGTCAGTCGGAGTTCGGGTGACGGGAACTCAGTCCGTGCAGTGACGTCATACTAAACGCTTGACGACATTTACGCGTGTGTTCGCTCTGATGGGATCATTAACATGTGCCGATTTCTAACCGTTTTACCGTCCAGCAGTTTGTCAGTGAACGCAGCCGCACAGGCAACAACACCGAGCGGATGCACGAGGGCTGCGAGGAGGCGGAGGAGGCGCAAGACGAGGGACGCGACCCATGACCGCGTCAGCAGGTTGTTCAGGGGGACACTTGGAAAACTTGCTCCGAAGCGCCTCAGACGGCTCGTGCGTGACGGAGAAGCTGCGCGCTGCGGCGAGTCCACATCACAACCGATCTTAGATTAAACCGTGATAACAAACCATTAAAGACAAAGTACACCTCACACCTTCAGTGCATACCCCAGTCCGAAGGGCAGGCGCATTACTTCAATAAACGGATGCTCTTAACTGTTTGCTTTAAAGGATACTGCAGCCTCCTCAGCATCCCCGCTTCCCGCGTCTTGTGCGCATCGCTGCGCGCTTTGGCACCGGAGCGGCGAGTCCTCCAAACATGGCCTCACAGGACGATTTCTGCAAAAGTCGCACAGTTTCACCTTTGTCCTACCTGCGCAGCTTCACTCGGCTGGGGCGTAAAAGGAGAATACACAGCCGACGGATGGTTAATCTGAATATTTGGGCTCAATGAATCCGCGGTGTTGTGCGCTCAGGAGGCAGAAACGCAACAAAAGTCTTTTGCGGGTGCCGCGAGGTTTCAGTGCCCATGTAAACTGTTAAAACCCTGCAGATCAGAAGCTTCGGTTTGTGAATCGGGTCCTGTTCGCGCGGCCGGAGTGACGCCTGAGGTTTCATTCACAAATCCGCTCCGTTGCTCGTGATTCCCGCTTCATTCAGCTTCAGACGCCGCTGCGCCGCCTCTCTCTCTGTCTGCCGGTCTCGCGGCCACTCAGACTCAACTTCAGCTCTGAGCGTCTGAGTCCTTGTCGAGGAGGTTTACGCGCCTTATAGCAAAGTTGCTCTCTCTCTCTCTCTCTCTCTCTCTCTCTCTCTCTCTCCAAACGTGAGCGCGTGCGTGATTCTGTCCACATGATCCTCTCCTTGCATCCTTTCCTCCACTCCTTTCCTTTCCTCCCTCCTTCTGCTTATCCCTTCCCTCTTTCTCTGTCTCTACCCCCCCATCTGTTCACCTCTCCGGGGTCTTCACCTGTGCGTGTAGCTCCACGGCGACGCTGTCTCGCGCCCAGCTTCTTACCGCCTCTCCCAGATGAACGTTGCGCGTGTCCTCGTCCTCCCCGGGCGCGCGCCTCACGGTCCATCCCGCAGGCACCACCGGACGGTTCGCGCGGAAGAGCATCTCCCGTGTCCGCTGCAGGCACCGTTACGTGTCACCCGACCTCACCTGTAATATATGTGTGTTTAATATTAACCCGCATTAAATTTACTGTGGGTCTATTTCAGCGCTAATCTCCTTTAATGTCACATATAAAATGTCTTAAATGACCAAAACGCAACAGTAAACTCTCGGTCGAGCGCCTCGGACACATTAATCCTGTGTCTGAGGTGATAACATCAGAGGATAGTCGCTGCTGGACGGCAGCCAGTCACTGAATGGCAGATAAAAAAATATGTAGAGCTATTATTTAAAACTCCCCTTCACAGTTATCGCCTCTCTGAATGTGTTTTATGGCCGGTCCGAGGGTCAGGAAGCTCACAGTGCGCTCAGAAATCAGAGAAGCAAACTGGCTTTACTGTTATTTTTAATTTAATTTTATTTATTTTAATTATTTCCGCTCTTGATTTCAGGAGAATCCCAGTTGGCCGATTAGTCTGGGTGAGAACGTGGCTTCAGTTTCTTCTTCTTCTGTTTAGTCTCAAGTGTTTGGCTTCACAGAGAACAGCAGAAGTTAACCACAACAAACATAAAAGCCCTCATGAGCTTAATATCCTGCAGAAATCACGTGAAATTCTGTATTTGTGTTGATTTAATTTGAAAAGGACTCAAAGGTTTGATGCAAATTAACGTCCTGAATGATCCCCCAATGCTGTTTGATGCAGAAACGATAGGTTACATGGCGCCTTCATGGATTTTGAGTTTATTTCACTGTTCCTGAGGCCGGCAGCGGCTTCTACCTGTGAGCTACACCTGTACTGTCTTGGTTAGACACCAGGGTTTGGTAAAAGAAGAACCACATGATGCTGGTTGGACGTTAACTGAGCCTTGATGTGGTGATTAATTAAGGTTAAGATGTGAAAAAGCGACGTTTTTAGTTTGTATTAGAAACTTTTTAATCACTGTGATGAAACACGAGCTCAAATCGACTGTTGTTGGATCATAAACTGGAAATCAGGAGTGTGTTCACCGTCCTCTGCAGCGTTAGACAGCATTATTTAATTTGTTGTTTTAATTACTTCTAATTGTGACAGAAAATAGTGGAATTACTTTGGAGTTTAGGTGGTTAATGCTGATTCAGGCACGATTCGTCCAACTTTGGTGAAACTTGCAGCAAAGAAGCATTAAAAAAGAACAACATCACCTACTTTTCGCCTGATCTGAACCACAAATAGCAGCGCGGGAATATGGCAGACCTATAAATAACCTCGCAGCGGCTCCGACTGAAACCGCTCAACACGTGGCGCGTCATGGAGTGAACAAGAAGGATGGATCTAGACCATCGGCACGGGTCCAGAACCACAGAGGAAGAAGAACAGGAGGAGAAAGGAGGTGGCGAGCTGGGGTATAAAAAGACAAGACGGCGCCCAGAGAATCTGAATCATTCATTTCCACATCAAACACGGCGTTCGCCAAGTCTTTGGCTTCTCATCCAAACAGGGCAAACAGTCCCTCATCTGACATGCACTTTGTTGGTGCTTAAGACACACCGAGTCCTCTCTGTGAATAATGTGGCTCAGTGTGTGTTGCTTGCATATAACTGCACACGCACACACACACTTAACACACACGCAGCATATGCAAATACACCTGTGCTTCATTGGGATGAGAAGCCTGTTTTATGAGCGCTGATGCGTCGTGAATACGCAAACGCTCAAATCGAGGCACGTGCAAACACACTCGTGCACAGGAAAGCTCCTGTGTGAAGACAAACACACACCAGTTGTTGTATTTTCCCTTTTTTAATGAAAATAATCGTTCTGCAGCGCATCGTGCATGAATAACAAACAGTCACTTCTGGGCACGTTCACACTCAGCATGTTCCGAGAGGTTTATTTAGACCCGGAGGCAATTACTGCCCGGGTTCAGTCAAAAAACAGCACAGAGACGCACCTGAAGACGATGAACGGGTGTCAGGTGATCAGCTGCTGAGTGCGCTCCGAACTAAATCAGGCACAAACGTCAGGACTGGACTTAAAAGTTCACTGCCAGAGCAGAATCATCCGACAATTTGGATCTTGTTCTTTCTCAATTTGACTTTTGTTGGGACGGTTTGCACTTACAGATGCTTAACTGTGCAGCAGGAGCTCCAGACTAAAGAGCAAAACAGGCTGTTTTTTAATTCCTGTTCCAAAAATAACACACGCCGGCGCCTCCTGACACGTTTATCAGCAGGACAGTCTCTAAAAACATCACAAATATCATTTTCAATAAGGTTCTTATCAGAGTCTTTGTGGATTATCGTCAGGCTGCTGTGATATGTTTGTAAAAGTTTTAGGTTTTCATTAAAAAACAGTCCAACTTGTTTAAAGAAATGGTTTAATAAGCTCATAAGGTTTGATGCTGACTTCCTGGAGCCTCGCTGTCGTGAGCCAGGTTCACATCTGAATGTGTTTTAACTGCATTTTCATAAGAAAACGCAAATGAATGCTTGTTTTTTTCTGCAAACTTTAAAATGCAAATAAAGAAACAGCAGAGACTTCGGCGACGTCCCTCCTCTAGCTTGCATCGCTGCACAAGGTGACTGATTTGACACATCGCAGCACCGTATTTAACCGAATTATGCTGCCGGTGTTAATGGCAGCATCTGAAAAACAGAAGAACATGTTTGTTTTATTGTTTGTTTATTTTTAGTTGTTGTCAGTAGCATTTTCTCATCATAATGGATATGAGCAGATAAGTCACTGAGAGCGACCGACAGATTCTGTCAATAACACTGATTTATTGACCTGTCAGCGCCGGCAGCAGACACTCATAGCAAAGCTCAAATCACACATTTGATGCTTGATAAAGAAAAAGCCAAATAATACAAAATAAGACGTAAGTGTGGCCGTTATATTCGCCGTATGTATCATGTATGACCCACTAATGTGTGACATGGAAGGTGTCTCCGTGCAAACAATGAATCAGGTGTCTCATGAATAAATATTTAATGCGCTGCAACACTTTCAGCAACCTCTCTTATTGATTCCATTTATTCGTGTGATTCAGGACCATTTTGCTGCAGTAATCACCTGTTGTTTCCATTGTACACGCTCCTATAGGTGCAAAACAATGAGGCGCAATTTTAGGCCATATTGTCTGCAGCCTGGCATCCGAGGTGTGAGGCTGCAAAATAGGTTTTTCCTGACCTTTGATCCCTCCCTCTCATTACTGCCCATAGTCACAACAGAATTGTGTGTGAATTGCTCGGCTATTTCCACAAAACAGATTTATTAAAGTGCCACGGCGGAGCTCGGCCTCACGTGACGACCAGGCACATGGAAACACACACACACACACACACACAGAGGAAGGGACGCATGCTTTCCCGCATGCTGCTGCAGAACCATGTGGGCTGCGTTAGCCGTCAGAGAGGGAGGCGGTGTGTGACGCACACACACTCATACCCTTTTTTGATGAATGTAAGCAGAAATTAATGCACATATCCAAATCTGCATATTTATGAATGTTCCCTAACCTATGAACCACACATAATCTGTGAATCGAACACATGCACCAAGGTGTGCGCAGGTTTTTAAACTCTTACACCGCCAGACACACATGTGAGTAGTTGTCAGTGACGAATTGAAGTGAAAAACCCTGAATACACGAGTGGAGAGGTGTAATAAATGCATATGCTTCTCCACAGGTCACGACGGGTCACTGAGGGGTATAATGAGAGTGAAAAGGATGTGAATCACGTAGATGTGATATATAATGGCCTCAGTCGTCCTAAATAGGCACCTATGGGAGGTTTGGGAGAGACGTATTAGGCAGCAAGTTTAAGGTCATGTACAGGAAGTGTGTTTTATTGTGTTTGTTTCATGATTTGTCGCCCTTCCCTTCTACTTTGTTAGCAGCAGGTTTGGATCAGCTGAGCTTGTGTGACTCAGTCGGCAGTGTGTTGGGAACGAACAGGAAACACAGGAAGCTGCAGGGTTTTAACGTGAGTTGTGAGCTCGTGCACGATTTTCTGGTCTCGCGTCAGTCGACCTCACGGTGGCGCAAAACAGTTCAGACGGTGTGATTTTGTTTTTCATCATAACGTTTCTGAACTTACCTCATTAAACATAATTCTGCACTAACTGCTGCAGCAAAGCATCATCCAGCATCATGTGGCTCTTCTTCCAAATCCTGTATCTAACCAAGACAATACAAGTGTAGCTTACACGGAAGAATGCCAGTCTTTGCTGCCCCCTGGTGGTCGGGATGATTAATATCTCATTACAGTGATGATAAAGATACAGGCGCATTAATTAATTAATGGTAAAGCCTTACTAGTTTACCGACCAATCAAAACGCTTTACACCATGTGTCAACATTCACCTGTGACACTCAACAGCCAATCAGAGCGTCTTCCCTAAGAACACTTCATGGAGCCAGGAGGAGGACTGAACCACCAATCATGTGGTTAGCAGACGACCTGCTCCACCTTTGACATGTTCTGTCTTTACATCACACGCTGTCCGCTGTAAACGCACCACGTCTTCTTATTTTAATGTCATTTGCTGCAAAATACAGCGAGCAGTCTGTGTGTTTGCGAGCTGCTATGAGAGTCTTCCTCAGGAATCAGTGTGCCACAGACAGAAGCAGGAAGTATTGGGAATATTATCCTATCCTTATCGGTATCGACTGGAAACGACAACTGCATCAGTCACTTATGATCAGTTAGTGTAAATCCTCAAATCAACCCCCAGAATCGATATTAGATTGGAAGCAAAATTAAAAAATATGAATACTGTGCTGACCACTTCCAAACCGAGGTTAATACACACATCAGTTAGAGCTTCACTGTGGGTTTCTGTCGGAGCCTTGAGATGATTGACCACACCTATCCGTTTAAAAATGAACTCTCACGGCTAAATGCCCCCCTCTCCTCCTGAGAAACAGCAGTGGGATCGTTAATAAGACACACACACACACACACGCGCACGCACACACACTCATTCTGGTTGTTCTAAGTGGATAATGAGGACAACACCCGGGGTGCTGAAATAATTGAAGCTGTTTGATGTCTCGTCAAACGCTGTTCACACACATACACACGCCTCTGACACACACTCTCTGTCTTGTACGCACACTAGCACACCCACACACACACACACACACATTAACCTTTCCTCATTAGTATGATGAAGAGAAAAACACACACATGCCAGCAGGACCACAAATGTAGGCTCACACACACACACACACACACACACACACACACACACACACACTTTAACCGTGTTTGAGAGACGTCTGATCCTTGATGCTGTTCAGGAAAGTCCTGAAAGACGAGTATGTAATGACTGCACTCATTCAGCGTGCACCTTCACACCAGATGTGTTATCGCTCATCAGGATAGCCATCTCAGGTTTAGCGTGTTAGCATGCTAATAAGTAGAAAATGCAACATACAGCTGAGGCTGATGTTTGCAGCTTACAAACTGTTTAACAGTGTTAAAGCCATTATTTAACACTTGTGCTATTCTGTTTGGTTAATGTTGCTCTCACTACAGCCCTACAGTCAACATGTTGACAAATGCAAAGCTTGACAGCCCTGCCATGCCTAGTTACAGTTGCTAAGATTTGATTGAACAATCACCGCTCTGTGGGGCAGTCAGTTAAGTGGACAACAACCCCCCCCCCCATGAAAAGCCCCTGATTTACTGTGTGACAGCTGGGTTGTGTGTGAATGTGCTAACATGGCGCTTAAACCTAAATTTCTTTGTAAATCAAATTCTCACAACTGTCACAGGGCGAAGCTGTGCTCAGCTTGAGTTAACATTACTGATGTGAAGGAGCTGCCCAGCTGGCTGACTGCGTCACATATTGGATGACACTTGAAGCTAATGCAGAGTGTTAGAACAGTGACAAAACAATGGGAATGACTCACGTCAGTAATTGTGCATATAGATCATGTAGAGCAAATGTATGTCCCTGCAACTTTACGCAACACCATCACATTCATGCTTTGGCATTTAAACATTTGTTGTTTTTAACAAAACTTTTCCATTCTGGTGTTAGTACTCAAGGAATTCTTGGTAATGTCAGAAGTCTAAAGCAATTTAAAACAATATGCATATGTCTGTTCCTGCCATTCAGCCTATTTAAATTTACCCCTTTTCTATGCCAATGCAATGTGCTATGGCTTCAAGTGGCCTCACACTTAATAATCGAGTTGTTTATCATAAGTTATTAAAGCACAGGCTTTCAGATTCAGTAATGTAGGAATGAATGCAATGGTGAATGAATGCATTGGTAAATGAATTAGATCATATTAAAGCTACTAAAAAGATTGATTTAGACTAAATTAATATATTTAATTTCTTATTTGAAAATAAAAATATCCTTCTCCCCACCAGCAGCTGTTTCACCTGTGTGTACCAGTCAGAACCCCATGCTAACATATAACAAATAAATGGCTAACAAATAAATCTGTTTTCCTTGTAGTTCAGAGGTCAACCAATCAGGGCTGTCCATCCAGTCTGAGCATGCGCCCTCTGCCGGCCGTTTCCGGGACAGTAACAAACGGCTTTAAACGGCTAAAGATGCAGCAAAGAAGAGCACGACGAGTTGTAATGGGGATTTAATGCCCCGGGAAAAATGTTTAAGTTCTTTATTTTAAAGGCAACAGTTTGTAAAAGTCGTCACCGGAACAAAAATGTTGATTTCGCCGCCACGACGTCAGCACGGTGGGAAGCTAACGTTAGCCTGAAAGCCCTCTGTCGGTCATTTCCGGGAAAGTAACAAACGGTTAAAAATGGAGCAAAGAAGAGGAAAAATGCTGTAATCTGGACTGAACACCTGGACGTTCAGTTCTTTGTCTTAAAGGCAACCGTTGCTGTACTAAAACTAGAAGTAGACACCGGAAGAACAATGTTTATTTCGCGCGACGTTAGCGCGATGGGAAGCTAACATTAGCCTCAGCCAGCTAACCGCAGCTGGGGGTCAAAGTAAGAGGACACCACGCTGTTGCATCAGTTTGGATAAACTACGTTTACCCAATATTGAACGTACAGAAGAGTTAATGTTCAGCTCAGGCACAGTACGGTTCATCATCTGACTGGGAGCAAATCACTGCCACATGTTTTATTATTATTGTTATTATTATTATTATTAGATAAATAATTAGGAGATCCATTGTTTAATGTAAGTAGTTGGTGTACTGTAGGCCTGTAGCCACTGTTCACACATGTACTTTAACTGTTTATGTAATGTTACGTATGCATGTTTATAACTTTTATTACATTTTGGCTCACTATAAATTGAAATGATCTCATAAATGTGTTTTTCTAGTGTTGTCTTCATATTTCTCAGTTATTCTCCTGAAACACATAAAACTGTCCAGCGCTCTCTCTGAGGCGCTACAGACGTTTGAAGCTGATATCGTCAGTCAGGTGGTTTCCTTTGTCTGACACAAACATTAAACAAGCTTAAAGATCTGAATACAGTTGTCGTGATCGTCTGAAAGGCTGTAATCAGTCCTCATTGTTCCTGTTTCTGGTCCCCATGCCGGTGGAAGCACAGTGCCTGAGGACATCGTAATCTTCAGGAGGGTATCATGGCGCAGGTGTGTGCCTCTGGCCTCAGGGCGTCAGCCGCCAGCCGTCCTCTATCACTCTCCTACACAATGAGGTCAGGGGGAATGGTCACATCCTCCCGAAACACTAATATGTTTCCAAAGTGGCTCTTAGCTTCTCCAGCACCAACACGCAGCTTCATAAGAGCAGCACGTTATCTTGTTTTGATTATGGTAAAACCTGCTGAGCGTGCAAGAACAGACAAAACACATCGAAGCGTGAGCGCACAATGACATCGTTGTCTGGAAGACATTAACCCCCCCCCCCCGACTTCTTTATATGAATTTAACAAGTGTCTGAAATGTGAGCTGCTCGACTCTCGAAGTACTCTGGAGCTGATCGACTCAAACACGTCGTCGCTCAGATGGATTCTTTTTAAAAATGAACTAGCCGAAGCCGAGGTCTCAGCTGTTTGACCAGACTCTGTCCCACTCTTGGTCAGGAAGTGAGCACCATTAGCTGCTCAGCCATCAAACCTCTGACAGCCCTGACTCAGCGTCTGTCCGAGCTTCCGTCCTGATCATGGTCGGCGTCGGCAGGTGGCGTTCGCTCAGACCGATCTGTTTTCATGGTCCACATAGGTTTAAATGTGTGAAATATATATTCTGAGACAGTACAACTTTGGTAATTATCAGTTTGTCGCAGTTACACATGGTTTCTTTGCTTTTAGTATCTCTGTTGTTGTACGGATCAATGACCAGGGCCGTTTCTATGGCAATATTGTGTTTTTCTCTGATTTTTGGAAAACAGCGTATCGACTGGTGAAGTTTGAAATGAAGTCATTTTAGATTTTATTCATATTTCCCATCCTGACTGTCACCTATAGCACCTCATACATGTCTTATTAAATGAGCTTGACGGTTTGGTCTTGCCGTGGCGCCGACATCGTGCAGGAATTCAGTGTTTTGCAAACCGTTAAGGCTTTTTGGAACATTTCTGTAAATTGGATTTCAGCAGTTTTATCAGTTTAATATTAGAGGTTTTAACCCACAAAGGAGATTCAGTTCAGTTTATATCAAAATGTCAAAAAGCCACCATCGCAGCTGTGGCTCAGGAGGAGCAGAGCCTCCACCAATCACAGGGGGTAGTCTGTGTTTCCCCCTGGTGCTGATTTAAGATCTTGGCAGATTGACCATTAAATGATCATTTGTCTGTCTCTTACTCATTAATATTTAAAGTTGTGTAGGAATACATCATTTGTTTCACTCACTAACATACTGTTCATCATGACTGTTGAAGCCCCTGGAAATCAGACACAAGCCCTGGTGAAAGGGGGTGTGGAGACAAAGCTGAAACATTAAAGATCAGTTCATGTTCTGTCAGGAACAGACGCGGGTGTTCTGACCAATGTGACACTTCTTCCTCTTTAATCCTCGTTTCCGCCTGTCAGGTCTTAACTCCATGTTTAATCCATTTTGCGGGGATTAAAATACAACACCTCTGAATGTGCTCAGGTTCCTTCAGAGGGATGAAGAGCAGATGTAACAACAGCGGCGCCGTGGATCAGTCTACAGCCTGGGTTCTGCTGCGCTGGGAGGTTTGCAGGCTCGTCTCCGGTGTCCTGCTGACCTTTGTGAACGGACAGAAACACTGAAGCTGCTGAAACGTTATCGGTACAAATGAGAGATAAACATGATTCTGCGCTCTGTCCTCCTCCGTGGTCTCATCACCTAACACCCTCGCTGCCGAACACCAGAGATTTCCTGTGTGTGTGTGTGTGTGTGTGTGTGTGTATGAATGACAGAGATGGAAAGACTGATTGACAGCTGGTTAGAGAGGACAGGCAGCTCCACAGCTGGGGTCTAAAGACAGGAACTGGTATTACACACTTACACTGTGTGTGTGTGTGTGTGTGTGTGTGTGTGTGTGTGTGAGCAGGGGCAGTGAATGATGACAGCATCATGTTTACCCGTTGCACGTTTTCCTTTTCCATTTTCCTCGGATCAGAGTCAGTCTGCAGCTGTTCGCTGACAGATCAGTCAGCTGACTGACTGAGAACGACTCTCATGATGATTAATGCTGATTTTAACGTTTGCAGCATGTAGCGAGGTGAGCGCAGTGAGCGTAGCTGTAGGATCTTTATTTTATTTGTAAAATGCACTTTTTAAAATGTTTATTCAACAGCTCTGCGTCTGAAGCTTGTCTGCAGATCAGAAAATATCAGTTTGTTTGTTTGTTTTGTTAGTTTTCTCTGACTTTTAGGAAACAAAGCCTCCGAACATGCAGATTGGATCTTTGTGGCAGAGGGTGTCTGCACAGCCACAGGTTCCTGCTCCAACATGCAGTGATGAAGGTCCTGGTGCATCAGCAGTAACGGTGGCGATCGTCACGGCAGAGGAGTCCAGACTGACTCAGCCATCGTTAGAGATTTCAGCATAAACAGACGAGTGTTTGAACCTGGAGGTAATATTAATGTGTCTCTGTTATGAGCACGGATGGAGTTAGACCTCCGTGTCTGAGGGCTGGAGGCTCTGCTCTTCAGGACTCTTTCCCCGTATTCATGTCCTTCTCTTTCTCACTTCAGATGTCCTTTGATTTCCTGTTTGCTCTGATGGAGCGCGTCGTGTGTTTGTATCACAGGAACTAAAACTGTGAGCTGCGTTTTCCACGTGTGCTTCTGTGAGAACGTGTTTGGATTTGATGTGAGTCTGAGCTCAGCGGCTGACGGTTGAAGTCGTTTTGAGTAAACAGCTGCGGCGGCTGCTCGCTGACGGGAGCGGAGACGTTCCTCGAGGTTTGATTCTAAACGAACGAGAAACCTGTGATCCACCAGCAAATCTCAGCAAACGTTAATGTCGTGACGTCGCAGCCAGACATTTGCCGCAGCTACTGAAAGAGCTGTTCACAAGACTTTGGGGAAAGATGAGAAACGCTACCTGGAAGCAGAAGTTTGATGGAGGAGACGAAGTTTCAGGGAAAGTAGGTTCACCCAGAAGATAAACAAACATACATCATCACAGTCTGCTGATGGATTTCAGGCCTGCAGGCAGCAGAAATTAGAGCAGAGCAAAGTGTGTGTAGTCTTTGCAGTGTGCAAGAGATTCACACACACACGCACACACACACACACACACACACACAGCTTATCAGGTGGTGTCAGGAAAGTTGCTGACTGGGTCAGATAAGAGCCGCTTCTGTTGTAACGAGAGTCTGAAACACAGACGACTGTCTCACCTGTGTCTCCTCACCTCCATCTCTCACGCTGTGTCTCTGTTTCACACAAACACACTCTTTCATCCCGTCACACTCAAGTATTCACGAAATCTCACACTGCCAGACTCAGGCATTCACAGCCCCCCCCCCCTTTATCCTGCTTCTCTCTTTGTCTGCCTCTAACACACACACACACACACACACACACACACACACGTCTGTCGTCTAGTATGTGGCCTGAGCTGCACTCGTCCTTTCAGAGATGTGTTGGAGGAAGTGGGTAACAGGTCCATTATGGGGCACTTAACGAAAGAAAACACACTCGAGTGATCGTCTGACATCGTTTCAGCGTTTACTGCAGCACATCAGCGCGTCCACAGTTCATTCATTAAACACTTTTCACTGCGGGTGTTAACGAGTTCAGACCAGACGCTGGTTTTAAAACAACCACAGATGAAGTCGTAACGCTCCGCTCGGTGGAGAAAGCAGCGAAGGGATTCTTAATTAAGACACAACAGCTTTGATCAGCATTAGTGTTATTACATCATCAGACCGATGCATCATCTTCATGTTTATCACGTGACCTGAGACAGAGCTGTTGATGATGTGATGACGAATGTGGTTTTAATACTGATGAGGTGAACACGGCTCCCGTGGTTCCTGATGAACCTCGACCCGTCAGCTGAACGCGTGGAGCCTTTGGCTCGGTGCCTGTGTTATTGTGATCAGGTTGGGTCTAATTAACAGGAAACCAGTCCATCGTCTGTAAATGAGCCTCAGGACGGAGCGGCCGAGGCTTCTTAGTGAGTCTCTGAGCTCGTGCTCATTTAGCGAGCAGCGCCTTACTGTGTGTGTGACTGTAGCATCTTTCACATTGTTCTGATGGTTCACCTGTTAACACACTGACGCTCCCGGTGCCTCCAGTGGTCAGTGTTTAGATTAAAGTGGTGTCACCTTGAGTAAAATGCTGATCAGGCTTCTGATTGTCTGAGCAAATCCCTCAGTTGATGTTTGAAACTAACCCTGAAAACGATTTGTCACTGACGTGCATGAGCAAGTTCAAATTACCCATGATTCCCTCTGATAACACTAATCCCGTCTGTGTTCTTACAGATTTGTTCTGTATTTATTTATTTTTGAAACCTTGACTGTTTTCACGAAGCAGCAAGAACGAGTGTGATGTCTTAACGCTGCTGATAGAAGATAATATCTTTATTCATCTTCTCTTTACAATATTGGAAAACAAAGCAGGAAGACGGCGTCTTAATAAAATCTCTCACAGAGAAACAACAGAGCAGAACATGGGGAGGCCCACATTGATACAAAAATAAACTTTATGAATGAAAAACACAACAAACGTACATTCGAGTCATCGTCAGCACAAACCACAGGACTGTCTGCACAACAACACAACAAACAACACAACAAACAACACAACACACACAGGACTGAAAACGTGTTCGTTCCAACAGTCACAGTTAAACCACCAGTGATAGACTGTACATCAACCCGCAGCAAACAACAACAACAACAACAACAACAACAACAGCGGCAGAAATACGTCGGCAAAGCGCTGGAAACTGAGCAGACGACAGATTCAGACTCTTCATACTTCAGAATGATTTATCTCACGTATTGATATTTGCTGAGTGTGCGCTTTGATTTCATCCGTCGCATCGGTTGCTATGGTAACACGTGATGTAAACAAAGCTGAGTTTAGTTAAAGGGACGGATCACGGCTTCCACAGCAGGTTTCCCTGAGCTGAGGTCAGTGAATCAGACCTGAATCGATTGGTCGGCTGAATTAATAACAATGAAATGAGTCACGTGACCGTCAGTTATCAACGAGCTGATCCTGAATCTGTTTGTTTCTCTGTGCTCACGCCATCCAAACCTTTATCATAAGATGTGGGAGCAGTTTGCAGTTTTTCATTATTTTTCAGTTAATGAGCTGAAATTAAGTGTTGAACAGATAAAATTAACTTTGGAAACAAAAATAAAACTTTTGCAGCAGATTAATGACCAATAATCAACTAATTATCGAGTTATTGTTTTAAATTCTGAGAAGCTTTGATGAAACGGTTTAATCTGAGTCTTTAACCACGAGGAAAACGCCGCTCAGGCTCCAACACATTCACTCGTTAATGTGCTGCACTCTGCACGAGGCCTGGGCCAGAACAAGCTGTTCTCTCATCCGTGCTTTGCATATTTACTCCATTTAAAATGGCTGCATAGACATTTCT
Source organism: Datnioides undecimradiatus (assembly GCA_008933995.1). NCBI lineage: Eukaryota > Metazoa > Chordata > Actinopteri > Lobotiformes > Datnioididae > Datnioides > Datnioides undecimradiatus. The sequence goes on along the minus strand of WARS01000043.1, from coordinate 4,986,011 downwards.
TCACTGCACAGACTGCTCCACATGAAGTGCTCTTCTCCGTTATCGCGGAGGGCTGCAGCCCCGCAGAGCTGAGCCGGATCACAAACACTAACGTCTCTGGGTCACACTAATTAAAGTCCACGAGAAGGTGCTCACAGATTCAGAACATACAGAATTTACAGTCATGGAAACAGCAACACTAAGAGTTCAAACACGTCTAGCTCACAACACATCACCGCGTCCCTCTTCTTTCTGGCTTTCATCTTGTTTTTAATGAGGATCCAGCCCCTTCATTGTAACAGACAGCAACAATAAACAACAGCAACAGTAGGCGGATTAGAGAGTTCAGTGAAATGTTCGTCCTGCATGAAAATGTTTTAATACGTTTGAGATGTGAAATACTGGGCCGGCGTCAGACGCACATCACACCCGTGTTTCCTGACATTCTCGCCGTTCTGTTGTGACCACGTAAAGTCCACGTGAACACAAACACACGGCGGGCTGCGGATGTGATAAACCCAGCGTTCGTACAGCGCAACAGTCCTCATCACAGCTCTTTATCAGGGTTCCATCAGAAAGGAATGTCACGCGTGCCGCTGTCATGACGGCCGCGTTCTCCTCGTTCAGTCACATCAGTCATCACACAGTAAACACACCGTCACCGGCGCCTGGCAGGGATGAAACTCGTGTTGCTTGTTAGACCAGAGTTGGAGAAGTGGAGTCCAGGAGTTTGCTGCAGAGTTTTTCGGACATGTTTGGAAAGCAGATTCTTTTCCCAGGTTGGACAGAAAGTGTCGAGCTTCGCCTCGTTCTCACTTTGAAACAGCCCGGCCGTAATACGGTTCACATTCCTGAACTCAAACGAGTTAACGAGCGCTCTCGGCGGCGTCTCTCTGACAACAGGATGAACTCCCGCTGAACTTCACGGAGGTTCCCGAGCAGTCCTGAGTTACCCCCGTCTAGTCTGGCACAGTAAGACTGCAGCACTTTCAAAAGTCAAACAAATGAAAGTCGTCTGAACTATTGTTTCATCTCCATCAGAGCTGTCTCGGTGACAGCGACTGTGGAGCTGCTGTTTGTTAGAGTCCCGTCAGAGAAGCGTATCGTGCACAGAGCTGGGTGAGCGTTGGGCGTCGTGTGTTTGCACCGTTTAGGTTCCTAAAACTAAAATAATCACTGGATGCAAAATGTCTCTGACAGATTCAGCTTTCAACCAAAACTTAAAACATGACCTCCTCGCAGCTCCCGTAGTCGCTCTCCACCATGCTCGACCCGTCGTAGCTGCGCGGGTTCTGCCCCGCTGGTCTCGTCTGAGGCTGGGCGGGGTTTGGCACCGGCGGCGGGCTGGCCTGCTCCGCGTACGATGGCATAGCCACGCTCAGACGCATGCTGAGTCTCTTGTAGCCTCCCGAGACGTTGTCGAGGCTGCGGGTGTGCTGGGTGGGGTAGTAGCTGATGGCCGTGTACTCGTTGGGGCACTGCGAGCTGGGGAGAGGAAGCCCGTCAGGACCCAGGAAGTCGTCCAGGTTCTGGTTGCTGTAGCAGGGCGGCAGCGGAGCGCGGCGATCGCAGCGGTCCAGTGGGAACGGGAATCCTCCGAATCGAGAGTTCCTCCGCGAGTCCATGGTGGAGGTGGAGTACGTGTCCTCTACGATATCAAACTGGGGGAACTCCTGCACTGCTGGGCGGCCGTAGTAGTCCGGGTCGGCCGGATAGACTGAGGAGAGAGGACAGATACGAAAAACATTACAATCCCTTTACGATCAATCGATCTGTTGGTGATCAGCACTAAGCTACAGGCTGTGTGCAGAGTTGGAGGGTCACTGCTTAGTTTGGGACAAACAGCTGTAACTGTGACTTATTGTCAGTGAAAGATTAACAGGAACAAACCGGAGGACGCTCGCTGCCGTGTTGGGCGCTCAGGACGGATTTGAGCGAGTCGGGCAGTTTAAAGAAGATTTGCGTATTAAATCCCTCACTGTGGATCTGAAGTGGTGTGGGTTTGACTTGTGGAACAGGAGGCGGGGAGCTGTCTGCAGAGAGCTGTGTCTTACAGTCACCACATTTACTTTACTAATTCAGACAAATGACTGATCCGGACGTCTGAATACTCTGGACCTGGATCAGCAGAATCATCGCCGACTAACGCCGACAATCCAAGGGCAGCCCTGACGATAAGCTGCTCCAGCTCTGCGTTCATCACTTACACATGTTCCCGAGGCTCGAAACACTTATTTGTTGATAAATTATGTCCTTTTCCACGCGCTAATCCTGAATAAGAGGTTCCACCCGGCAGACTTTAAATCCTCGTCTGCGGCCTGAACACCGCGGGAACGTGCGTCAGGTGAAGAGTTGTTTTTCTGATGGTGGAGGACAAAGCCTGTTGACGACCTTGTGGTGATTCACACTTCAGTTATTTTCCCGTTCAGAGTGTTAGCCGTGCTCGCCATTGTTCGTTTGTTCCGGCGCAAACGGTCTAAAGCAGCAGTGCGTCAGGAAGGGAAGCAGTAAACACGCTGACGGCACTTGAACTCGTCGACAGAGACGTGGGAGGACAATCAACAGTCCTCAGCACCGGCTCGCTGCAGCGGCTCCAACCAGAGGGTCTACTTCTTGTTTTAATTCAGTAAAATAAAGAAAGTTGGGATGTCGGTTGGTTTGTTTGTGTTGTTGTGTTTGTGATGTTCTTGAATCCAAACTAACCCTTAAAGCCTAAAACACAAACAAACAAACACAAACAAACAGACAGAGGCAGCGGCAGGTCAGCGACTCCGTTGCTCTGTGAGGTAAAGTAGAAAACAGATCAGCACGTCGGTAATTCATAGATTCAGCATCACACCTTCAGCATCTGTCAGATATTTACTGACATAAGACTGAACTGTTCAGACAACAAACACTGGGTCGAACAAAGTCTTGTTTTCCATCACAGTCGAACGTGAAGTGATGTTTTCATTCATTAGCCGCTGTTCAGTGAGGAAGTAAAATAATAATTATTCTCAACAGAGAATCCAGAGGAGGACGGCATCGCAGCTCGGCTCCCGCTGTTTGACTGGCAGGGAACACCCTGCAGCCACCAGCGCGGCAGAAAAGATGGGAGGCACAATCTGAAAACAAAACGAGGATTGTGGAGGATTACCTCCTCAGATTCCCGACCTTCATCCCCAAAATCTCAAACTAACAAGGCAGACGCATTATACAGTTTGTTCAAACAAAACGACATTAAAAAAGCCTCCTGCTGTCGCAGGAGTCAGCGGGAATACTAAGCAGACTTCCAGCTGCTTCTGCTGAGAAGCACAGAGAAACTGAGACAAAGTGGAAGTTACAAGGAGAGACCGGAAACAAGAGAGAGAGAGAGAGAGAGGGAAGGAGGATGGAGGAACAGAGAAGAGCAGAGGGTGGAGGAACAGAGAAGAGCAGGGGGTGGAGGAACAGAGAAGGGCAGAGGGTGGAGGAACAGAGAAGAGCAGAGGGTGGAGGAACAGAGAAGAGCAGAGGGTGAACGATGGAGGGAGACAGAATAAATGACAGCAGGCCACGGAGTGAAAGATGGAGCAGGTGATGGAAGGTGAAAGAGGTTAAAGGCTGGCAGCTGGATAACAAGAAGGAAGGAGGAGCAGCATTTAGATCAGAGGAGAGGAGGAGGAGACGAAGGCAGAGTGGCTGCACAGTGACGGAGATGTTTCCAGGCTGAGGCGGCGAGGAACAGAGCACTGAAGCCTGGGCTCACTGTCGTTAACTCAGAGGAGAGAGCTCACACACTGAATGAGTCTGTCGCTTTAATGCACTGATCTCATGTTTTTCATCAGTGTTTCTAATAAACGCGCCCGTGCAGTCGCTGAAGTGCAACTAAAAACATTTTCTGCTCAGATGAGAGCAGCGTGAGGCGTCAGGGCTGTGGTTTATCCCTCGTCTGTTACACTGAGTTTCATTATGAAGGTACGACATGATTTCACCGAACTGATCTGAGATCTGTTAAACCTGCGCAGCTCTGTAGACCTGCAGACACCAAAGCGGGCGTTCGGCTCGGCTCAGTAACGATCACTGAGTCTCCGATCGCTGCCGCGGCTGCGATGCTGATGATAAACGACTTTGTTCAGGACTCTTCGCTCCAACCTGAGGGAACGCTGCGCCTGAGGCTCCGAGCCACAGGATAATGTGCAGCAAAGTGACTCAGGCCTGGTGAAATAAGACTGGAACGGTCCAGTGTGCAGATTTACTGTTTGTGTTCGTGGAGGTCTTTGCTTTTCACCTGTGAACTGCTGAATGTTTGCAGCCTCTGGGCGTCTCCCTTCAATTAAATTAATCAGTGAAACGTTGCGTAGACGGGAAAATAAGAATCATAATTAGTGTCGAACTTCGCCGCGCTACGTATTTCTGCCTGCAGCAGGGGGGTTCACTTCAGTCTTGGTTGGCTGCTGAGCTGGAAAGACTCGAGAAGCGGGGACGTTTAAAATTCACCAGCTGCTCCCTTTAAACCGTCAACGCGTCTGGTTCTGTTCCCGGGAAACGTTCTTATTCAAACAGCCCTGAGTTGTTGATGATGACAGTGTCTCTAAACACGAGGGCGTGTCGCTGGGCTGAAAACTTCACGAGGGGCGCACCGGAGGGAAAATGTGTAATTAAGCTGCTCGTTCCAACCAGAGGTCAGGTACGAGGCTGAGACTTAAAGCTCAGCGGTTTCCACATTTTGTCAGTTTGAATAATATGTTGGAGAACTACGCTGACGACGGTCGGAGCAGATGTGTTGGAAGAGGAAGTGTTTAATAAATGCAGCGAAGTGAAAGCAACACCATCGAACCGCACGTTGTTGGTCTGAAGCTGTGACGCGTTCGGTGACGACTGAGCTGCTGCTCTTTGAATCTCAGAAACCTGAATCTCATGTTCTTTCTTTTCTTCTGCTTCCCTCTTTTTCCCTCCAGCACCGTCTAATTTGGCATTTGATGTCCATAAATGGCTTCATGATGGCTGACAGTTTGATGGGGCTCTGTGATTGGACGCCTCATCACCAATTCAATAATGGTGACGCTGATAGAAGACGAAGGCCCCATTAAATCTGTTTTCGTCCAGAGACACGAGCTTTACTCCGCAGCTCTGAACTGTCTTTGTGGATCTCAGAAGAATCAGCTGATGTCTCACAGAACATGTCGTGTGTGGTGAGGAGCCAGAGAAGATCCAGGTGCAGCGTCACGGTCACAGGCCAAACCCAAAGCAGAGTGTGGAGGCTTCAGCCGCCGTCCCCGCTAACAATGAGCGGGATAACGAGCCAGGAACTACAGGAATGTGCCCTTTATTCTCCGTGATAAGGTCGAGCAGATGAATGACCTGCCAGGCGGGCGTTGCCTGGGGAGCGATGGCATGACAAACGCCTGATCTGCCTCTCTTCATCTGTCTGCACAACATGGCAGCGGCTGCATGAGTCACGGCTCAGCTGCATTGATTTCTTACATGAAAAAAATAATTTGCTGCACACAAAGGGGGGGGGGGAAGCGAGAGGGAGAGAAGAACAAAAGAGAAAGGCAGTGAGTGAGTGTGACAGAAGACGGATCGAGGGAGGCAGAGTGAGGGGCAAATGAAGAGAGAGAGGTGGAGAACATGAGGACGACAGGCGGGGGGGGCAGATCAGGGTCTGCAGACTTTAAGGTTCGGTTCTTCACGCTGCTGCTTTACTTCAGCAGCTGCTACTAACCTGTAAACGTGATGATAAATGTTTTGCAGGTGTGTGTTTGAGACCGGATGATGGAATCAATCAAACATTGATTTCCGCTCATTTTCCACAACATAAAAGCTTAATGTCCGGACGACAGGCTCGAGAAAAGGGCTGAGAGTAAAACACGGTGTAGTGAGAGAAGAGGAGCAGTGAGGACGCTGAACAGAGAGTGAACCGTCAGGCTAAAGACGACGTGGTCCGGGTCCGTCGCAGGAGGAGGACCAAGACGCTCTGAGAGATGAAACAAACGTCTCGTTGTTGTTTGATGTTATCGCGCCCGATCGGCCTCCACTGTGAATGTTTCATCTCCCAGAGTTTAATCAGCGTCGCGTGTTGACAGACGACTCTGTGGGCGGTCCGACGATTCCCATGATGCACCGCTCCGCATGACAATTAAATACTTGTTTACGATGACCTTGGATGACTGAGTAATGCAGCCTGTGCTGACCTTTGATATTACAGCGAGGCGTCGCGGCGTGATGGAGGGAGACGAGGCGATTCAGTCTTCACGACTCTGACAGGACGGTTTTTTCAGAGCCGTCGACATTTTCCCAAACAATTTGTTTTAATTTGATTTTTTTTTTATCATTAACTTGAAATTAGCAGCTGACTGAGCAACAGAGGTGATTTAAATGTGTTGTCGTCGACCGTCCGTCGCAGCTACAGGAAATAAACTCATTCTGTTTTCAGATTGGAAAAACGTCCGATCCTCTGAAACGTCAGCGTCCAGGAAGCTGCTCGACCGTCCGTCTCAGTTTGAATGTTTGAGTGTTGTTGGCGACACAGTTTAACCACCTTTAACACATATTTTTAGTGTCGTGCAGCATGTCGTTGTCACTTATCAACCAACGCTGCTGTGAACACAGATAAACAGGATCTGAAATGATCCACTGTCGCCTGATTTACCAGCGCAGCTTCAACAAGACTGGACCTAAAACCTGCGTCGTCACATGAGTCGTGAATCCTTAAACAGACAAACACACGTGAACGCACCTTCGTAGTCCATGTCCCATTGGTTCTTCCTGATGGAGTCGTTGTCGGAGCTGGACGGCGGCCTGGCGGGAAGGTTGGGGGCGACGCTGCACACCACCGGCCCCTGTGTCTTTGGAGAGGAGACCCCGCCTCCTGACGAACTGATCTGACTTCGCGGTCGAAGCGACCTGAACGGCGTGTGGTCGAGGTCGTTGATGGGACCGACCAGTGACCTCATCTCTATGGGGTTGACTTCCTGAGTGTCGGCTTTGAGGCTCTTGGCCAGACTGGGCTGGAAGTAGCTGAAGGTGGCGTTAAATAAACAAATATTATTATTTGTTCAGGAGAGGCTGGTTCTCACGATCATTCAGAAAAGCTGCTCTTACCCGTTCGAGTCCTGGACACAAACTGGCTTCTTCTTCTTCTGCTGAACGTAACGTTTCCTGATGCAAACAAAGACGCCGACCAGGAAGAGTAATCCCAGCACGCTGGCGCTGATCTCCATGATCTCCACGTAGCCAATCAGGGGAGACACCTGACGGGTTGACGGGACAAACATTGAGCATGACTGAAGGTGCGTGCGGCTGAACAGAAGAACACCTTCAGAAGAGCTGACGATGAGCTGCTCGCACTCACCTGAGGCAGCGGGTCGCAGTGGATGGAGCCGTCAGTGACTTTACAATCAAAGCCTCCAGGACACGGGTTGGGAGAACAGACCTCGAGCTCGTTGTGGCACCTGCAGGCGTGAAGATGGGTTTAGGACATTTCTGTGTGACGACAGGTGCTGAAGGTAGCAGCGTTGTGTTTAGACAAAGATCCACCACAGTTTACGTTGGCACCTCAGTCTGCTGCGCTGTTACTGAGCTAATGTGCAACTTTGCATGAAGTTGTTCTGATTGTTGCCAAACTCAGAGCACTTTCTGTGGAAATAGAGTTGATGATCAAACTGCTTTGGGCTGAACTCGAGCGCCACCTTGGCCTGAGTGAACGCTAAATCTGGCTGATGTCACCGAAGCGTCGCTGTGCTCCTCCATCTTCCGGGCCCCGACCCAAAACACGACCCACAGGACCCGCTGGCAGAGCTCTGATTGCGGTGTCGATCATTTAGTTTTACATAAAAGCGCCTGTTGTTCGGCTGCAGCCGCTCATTCCCAGGCGCCGGGCTCCCTCGCTGCACAGCGCTGAGTAGATTCCAGCTGCTGCAGAGTGAAACACTTCATTCAGACCTTTATTTGGTTTCAGAGCCAGAGAAAAGTTGTTTGATGAGGTTTCAGGCCTGGATTCTCTGCTGCGTGTTACACAGTCTGAATCCGGACTGTTGGTTAATGTGTGTGTGCGTGTGCTGCTGTCCACTGCACACACTGATTACAACATGACGCACGTGTTAAGATAATTATCAGACGGCGACGGAACAAACCGTCACCGCATGATAAAACGTCTGTCTGTGTGTTTTACAGCTCGCGCAGCAAACTCACACTTCCTGCGATTACGACCCGCCGCTGGTCATTTTTCATTCAGCGAGTTAATCAAAGCGCTACCTGGACCACGCGGCGCTGCTAATACCACAAGGAGACACGCAATTCCACAGGCGGCCTTAATGAAAGCAGGAATATGCAAATGCTGCTGTAATTTCATTTGAACGTGACTGTTCTGTTTGTCGGCCGCCGCCGCTGTGAGTGGAATACAACCAGGCACACGGTCTGTGTGTGTGTGTGTGTGTGTGTGTGTCAAAGTTAAAGTATGTGTCCAATCACATATACATGCAAATTCAAGGCCGTGCATGGGTCTGTGTCAGGGCGCAGGCATGCACTTGAGCGCAAGTGATGTTGCATATAATGGGGGTTGTGCAGGTTGGCCTTGCAGGAATCATGATAACACCTCTGTGCGTTTAATTATGATTCTGTGTGTGTGTGTGTGTGTGTGTGTGTGTGTGTGTGTGAGATCCGTCTGACCACGATACATCTGGGAGGGCTGCAGCCGCAGGATTCATCTTCTTAACGTATTCATCTTCCTTTGGTTAGTCTGTAGATGTTTAGTTCACCAAATGTTTGAGGAGAACCCAGAAGAACAACTGTAAACTCGTGTTGTGTTCAGGTGTGACATCTCTACAACTGCTTCAAACACTCGAGCAGTCACATGATCAGACAGGTCGTTAATGAGTTCATCCCGATGGCCTCGGCTTCATTTAAAGGTAAGAAGGCGTCTGATGGTTTCACTCCAAGGAAGCACAAACGCGACCAGGGAGTGTGTGTTCGGCTCCACGCACAGCGCCGAAGCTGCAGAAACAGCGTCGGTGATGTCGTACAGCGGCCGCTCTTCATTTGGCCGTGCCAGAGTGCTGCTCGTCTCAGCGGGATGAACGGGAAATCCTCTTAAATGGAGCTGCAGGTCGATTACGAGGCTGCAGGTGAGACGCTGACACACTTTACTCTTTACAGCTGTTAAGTGCTGGCGGGGTCAGTAACCCTGCTCATGAAATACTTGTTTAATCACTGTGTTGTTGTTGGGACGTGGTTTTTGTTTAGGTGCAGCGTGGAGCCATCGCGTCACGTCCGCACAAAGTGTGTGTTATGAAGAAATGGAGCGGAGACGACGGCCGAGCAGCTTCAGGCACCTTCAGCTGTGTCGCGTTGTTACTGAGGAATCACAGTCAGTTACAGGAAACACTCACAGGAAGTGTTGGTGTGTGAACAGCAGACAGATGAGTTCAGGTTCATTAATGTGAAACCTTCTGAAACAGTGTCCTGCTGAATATTAGCTACTAAACCCTGCAGCTGTGAACACGTCACATGCATCAATGTTTACCGTGCGTCAGCGTTGTCCAGCGAGCAGTTGCACATGTAACCTTGAGCCTTGGGTACACACACCCTGCCGGGGGCACACGGCTGGGAGGCGCAGGGGTTGTCGGGCAGCTCGCAGCGGGCGCCGTGGAAGAGTCCTGCACACCTGCAGCGCGGCTCTGCAGAGTAAATAAAACACACAGACGTCTGAGACAAGAGCCACCGATCAAAGACAGTTTCCCCGACGGGCAGCGAGTGATCACAGCAAAGGTCAACGGGATCCGGCCCGAGAGCTCGAGCTGCGTTTGATATTTAAAGAGAAAAATCACACCTGAGAACTTCAGCGGTGTGCAACAGCAGTTTGTTGTTGTTGTCCTTCCCCTGGATAAACAACAACAACAACAGCACAAACTGATGCAAAACACCGTCAGAGCAGAAACTTCGCTACTTTGCATAAAGTTCAACCGTCATGAGGAAGAAACCGACCAGTTTACACCCACAGGAGCCTGAAATAGCCCAGAATGCAATGCAGCATGTTGGAAAGTAAAATAAGCCTCAGTGAGTTTCTGTCTAACGGAGCTTTTACATCTCCTACATTCATTAGTTTCAGCTCCTCATCTGGAAACTGGTGTAACCATGTGACCCCCAAACATGAACCTCCGGTCACATGATGAACATGAACATGACCTCCCTCATCTCTCATCTCTCTAGCCAATCAGTGACTCCTGTTTGGTTGCCAGGTGTTTCCAGGTGTTGGTCTGGGCGTTAACAGACTGATGATGATGTCTGGGGTCATGTGACCTTCAGTAGGTCCAGGGTTTTAGAATAATGTGTGTCAGTGGGTCATTTCCTGGCTTCTGCAGTGTGATGGCAGCGCTGGACTAAACCTGAGCTGGTTTCATCTGGAAACCAGAGCTAACTGTCGTCATCAGCTCCATGTTTCCTTTGCTTCCTTCCTTCCTTCCTTCTCACTGGACAAGTAAACAAACGGAAGCCTCAGCAGAAGAACACAGACACACCACAGCCTCCATTCGCTGCCTGTCTGATTACATTTGCCTGACCCGACGGATCTGCAGGGAAATAATATTTACTTGCTGTTCGTCGCGCCGCTGAATCTGAGCCCGAAGTGTCGCTGAAATGTGATTTGACGCGATGATGAATAAAGCACTGCGCGGCTGTAACCTTCTGTCCGGCGTCCGCGGGGCCTGCTGGACATTTTCTCATTGTGCGGTGTGGCTCGGCGCGGCGCAGCTCGCTGACCTGAGGTGCAGGAGAAGCAGCAGGTGGCAGGTTTTTGATAACAGCTGTGTTTGTTTGTTTACACTGCTCCTCCAGCGCACACAGATCTGTATCTACCTCACAGCTTTATGTTCGGGCTCATATCCACCTTCGTGGAGAAAGAGGAACATATGGGCGCGCTCTGCGCCGCAGACTCACCGAGGCTCATGAGAATAATATTATTTTAAAGCTCCCGGACTTTTATCTGGAAAATTGCAGGTGTGCTTATCTCCGCTGCTTTTCTGGGTGAAGAATAAGGCGAGCGGCCAGACGTCCTCTGCTGCCGCGCTCCAAAAGAAAAAGACATTTCTAACAACACCAAAGGTGACAAACCTTTGGTGTTCGACTGAGAGCTGATGCATTTGGCCAATTAGTGAGAACCTGCTGATGATAAAGCGGGCGGCCACATCGCAGACGGGCTGATACGGATTTCAGGCGTTTGGTGGTGGAGCTGTCGCTTGTCTCTGACTGAGAGGACGTCCTGCAGCACTTCTTACTTCTGCATGAATCATAACGAGACATTACTCGTCTTCAGGGGTCTCGGTGGCGTCTTTGGCCCCTGTGAAGAAGATTCTTCTGGTCCCGTCCCCGTTTTAACGGACTAAACTGGCTGTTGGTGTCAAACGTTCAATAAAAGTTCACTGGTTCCTCCTGAACGCGTTATTTCCTGCTGTAGCTTTCAGCAAATGTTCACCTGTTCCAGCTGAGACACCAGTAAACTCTTATTTATGTTTATTTATGTTTTGCATTTAGGTTTTTGTTTACATGCAGTTTACTCAAGTATTTGCATCTTTAACTCTGCTTTATCCGTTTTTATTCTGCAGGTTTAATCTATATTTCAGGGTTGGTTTCTGTGTGAATGTGATCCTAAAGAGCAGGGCGAGATGCTCTAGATTAGCCTGCATGTGTGTGCGTGCTCCAACTGGAGCCAATGAGAAGCTGTTTTGTTTATAAATGAAGTTAAAGGTCCAATCAGGTTCTTCCCCCGAACACTTGGAGTCAGTCTCTCACCTCCGCCGGCGTCCTCCTCGCAGACGCCTCCGTTCTCACAGGGGTTGTCGCCGCAGGCTCCGGCCCTGCTGCAGCACTGGTAAACCCCGAACACCCTCCTGCTCCCCGGCCCCGCCCACTCCGCCACGTCACCCGCTCTGATTGGCTCGCCATTGAGCTCCAGGCCCTCAAGGCAGCCGATGAAGTTATGAGGATGCTGGCGAACGTCCTGAGTGACGGAAGCGAAGAGCAAAGCACCGTGGGAGCGCATCAAGCGGCACGGCTCGGTCAGGGTGGTGAAGGCCGGATGCTGCTGGTCCAGGGTCAGTCTCAGGGCGGAGGAGTTGACCTCCAGCAGGACGCTGTGCCACTGGCCGTCTGACACCGGATCAGATCTGATCTGCAGGGAGCCGGGGGAGGTGTTTCCACAGCTGAACCTGAACTGCAGCGCTCCGTCCGTCAGCTGAGGAACAGACAAACATTATTAATGCCCAGGATCTGCAGAGAAACGAGAAGATCTGACGTCTGATGAGCTAACACTGACACAAAGAGTTCAGACGTTAGACACAAACATTTGTATTGTTTAGTTTTTAAGGTTATTTATTATTATTTATTGGCCGTGCTGTGAGAACCGTGGCTGTCTTTAAAATGCTTTTCTGTAATCCACTTCAGTCATTACATGGGGACTCTGTTTGTGTTCAGCTGGCATTTTGTTGTTTTATGTTTATGCATCGCGTCCTGCAGCTCGTCACATTGATTTCTTTGTTCAATTAAAGCGATCTGTGCAGGCGTCACTATTCTCCGGAAGCATCGATCTGGTGCTTCTGAAGGTCAGAAGACGCCGCGACGCTTAAAACTGGGTTTCATTCGTGTCCTGAAAGTGAATCTTAGCTTCTAAAGAGTTGACGTTCAGACAGCGGTGAGGCGTTACGGCGTAGCGTGTGAGTAAACGCTGCAGATGAAACGTTTGTGTTGCAAACCAGTAAACAGCAGATTTAAGTGTCAAACTCTGGAGTTTTACATCGGATCCAAACAGAGCTCAGAAGATAAACATGTCTGTGTTTACGTTGACGAGTCTTTTGTGTTGCAAATAAAAACGGGCCTTCGCCGTGGGCTCGCCGCGCTCCTCCCGCACACCAGCTCGCAGGGAGTCACACATTTATTCAGCATTTCATCGACATCAGCGGGAGCCTCTTAACGCTTCTGCACACTCAGCGTTCCCACAAACTAACGAGCCAGCAGCTTTTTTTATATCCATGTTTTCTTTGTGTAACGGAAGCCTCCGCGCAGCTTCCCTATTAAATATACAGATGAAGTGTGTATTTTGCAAATTGCCAAGCATCAACCCCATCGGCCGCCGAGAGCCGCGATGCATTATTGATACCAATCTGCTCGGCTCCTGCGCCTTTAATTGCTGCAGGACGGTGAGCCGTTCTCTCGTTGTTTGGCAGATTTGTTTTGCCGTCGTGGAGTTTTTACTTCTCCGCTGTGTAAAACAAACTATCTGGTGGACGGGTCACTCAGGCTCTGCAGGGTTTCCCCCCCCCCGGGAGATGCTGGGCCGCTCCGTCCCATTCCCCGCGGCTAAAATGATGAAAACAGGAACAGGAATGATTAATTTCGAGGGATGGACCTGCAAAAGTCCTCCCATGGATCAGTGCCGGCAGGCGCAGAGCGGAGGGAGGTGAGGCTGCTCGGGCTCCGGCTCATCATGAAGCGCTGGCAGAAGAACAAGTGAAAACCTCGAGACATCCGAGGCGCCTGTCGCTCGTCTTTTAATCTATTTTACATGAGTTGGTGCGACTTGTGGCGTGATTTATGGAGGATATTTGAAGGCGGATCGCGCAGTTTGACGCACTCAGGGTTTTACAGTATCAGCAGAGCCGGTACAGCGCCAGCGCCGTGTCAAGTCAAACTCCACAGGGACCGGAGCTCCACAGCATCAGAGCTTCACGGCTCCATAAATCACAGACCCCGAGTGCAAACGCTGCGAGCTTCCTGCGGGGAGCTTTAATACTGCCGGGCCAAGCTCACATGTATTCTGCATGTGTGTGTGTGAGTGTGCGTGTGCACGCAGACGCAGGTTTTATTGCGAGCGTGTGCAGGAGGCACAGCCGCAGTGATAAAAGCTTCACTGAGCCGGCTCACGCGTTTGCTGTGCTGCATAACAACGCGGCATCATGGGAATGGTTCTGTCTGCTGAGTGAAAGGTGACATGTTTCATTCTCTGCACCGCGACCTTGAGCCTCGAGTCCTTCCTGCAGCTCAGACTGCAGCGAGCACGAGGGCCGAGTCTGGGTCCAACTGACTCCAGACCAGCGTCTTTGTTCAGCGTCTAGTCTCCTCATCACAGACAAGTCACCTTCACTTCAGCTGTTCTCGCCACAACCTGCTGCGATTTCCATTTCAAAGCCGGCGACTGCAGAGAGATGTGCGCCGACGTAAAACACAATCAGCAGCGAATAAGTCTGAACTTCAGTTTGAGTTTTCCTTCTTTTCAAAGTGGCCGCTTTTAACTGCGCACTGATAATATCTACGAGAAGACAGCGAGACGCGCGGTGGCTCGTGTCCCGAGGGGGCGAACAAAGCACACAAATGGCGTCTTGCATGTGCGGGAAGTTTCCTGGAAGCCGTCGCAGACGCCCGGCGAGGGACTCCTCAGATGACCACGTTCAGAAATTCCTTTTGAAGCCACTCGTGCTCACAATGAAGCAGGCGGGGACCCGTTCTCGCACGTGCGAGCCGAGAACCAAAACCCAGGAGGTGGAACCTCGGGGAAGACTGAATGCTGCTTTTGAAGTTTTCCGAGAATCAGAATGATTGAATATTCCGCCCGAGTGCACATGGGTGTCACGCAAATGAGAAGAGCCCGCGGGGGGAAGCGTCACGCTGCATTTCAAGTCCACAGAAAGACGTTTTTTTGGTTTATCTGTTTAGAGAATTATTCATGTCTCTCAAAGAATACAACAATTCATTATTCTCTTTCAACGTGCCCGTTTAATACGGTACAGTAAGACCTTGTATTGCGGCGCAGAGATGAAGCTTCCTCTCCCTCGACTATTCCCAAAAAGCGCGTCAGTGAATCTTGAAGGCGGCTTTTTCATCAGGACTCCTGCAGAAGTCAGCTCAGCTTCCCTCGGCGTGCACTTGGAGGGAAAAGGGCAACATGTGGCTCACGTGCTGCGTTCAGAGCCGGCGGTCGTCACAGCTCCAGCTAAAAAGGGCAGCGATGAGCTGATTACGGCCGAGGGAAGCGGGAAATAATAATAAACCCAGACGGCTTCGTAATCCGACGTGGAACTCTAAAATGTGGGCGGGGTGCGAGTTCGACGCCGCCTCTGATATTAGATCAGGCGTTTAACTCCAACACATGAAACGATGCACCGCGCAGGGATAAAGGAGAGGCAGGCACGATGTGGGCGAGAACCAGCGGCGTTCAGACGGTGAAAAGCAAAAACACTGACCAGCTCGAGCTCACGCTGGCTCTTCTGGTCGGCTCGGGGAAAATAAAAAGGACACAGCTGGTATTTCACGGCGCGTTGTCTGAAATGTCAGCATTGCCGCGGTGAAACAAGTTTAAATCAAGTTGATTTCACTCGCCAAGTTTCAGGGTGTCAACAGGTGCTGGGCGACGCTGACAGCGGTGACCCAGATACACACACACACACACACACACACACACACACACACACACACAGGCTCCGTGTTAGCAGTGAACACAGAAAAGGACACTTCCAAAAGTGTGACACCTGTGCTGATAACGTGACTGCCGGCTCAAAGCAGCAAATCAAATATTGACATTTAAGATGATATCGACTCGCCGGGCTGAAGGAGAACAGCGGCGCTGTTTGTGAATCCAGGCAGGAAACGGTTTGGATTGAGACGCTTCGCTCGTCGCCGGCGTTTCCCCCCGGTGAGGACTCCCGTGGATTAAATCAGACGCTCTCAGATTTTATCATTGTGACGGTAAATCAGTGTCAAACAACAACATTACACTAACGGCTCCTGGAAATTAGGAAGAGATGTAATCTCTCCACAGCAGCAATACAAAAAATAAATTACCTGCCGGCTCCGGGGAGCGCCACTCCCTCGAATGAATGAAAATAATGATTTTCTTGTCCGTTTGGTTGTAATTGAATTGTGGCGTGTGTGCGTTTCGTCCATCTGAGTTCGTTGTGACTTTTCAAACCAGCAGACAAAGGCGAGCAGAGCGAACACGCCGGCCTCGCTCTGCTGCCTGAGTCCTCTGCTGCGGCGCGACTCAGTGTTTCCTCCACTGGGACCTGACTCCGTTTATTTGAGTTTAAGTGAAGAAACAGATTTTAAATCACTTTAAAAAACACAATTCTATTATTTATCACTCAGAAAACTAAACACTCGACTGAGTTTATTAATTTACTGATCATCATTCGACCACAGTTTAACACACTGTGGAGTGTTCTAGCTCTGACGCGTGGGCGTCCACAGAGCAGCTGCATCATCTGTTACTTCCTGTTTGTGTCGGACCCGTGGACGCGAGTCAAACATATTGGTTTTTGCTTCTCTGGATGTTTATGTTCCAGCGTTGGAAACTTTACATTCCAGCCAAACGAGTTCACTCAGAGCAGATCAAACTTGTTAAAGCTCTTTGTGTTTCACCGGATGCAGAGTTTTACACCTGTGGTCAGGTGTGACGTTCCCGTGAAGCAGAGCAGAGCTTTGAACTGTCTGTTTCCTCTCATATGAAGTTAAAATACTTCAGTGCAGAACTTGAGTAAATGTACGTAGTGACCAGATTCACTAACGACTTGTCACACGATCGATGTGTGTGAGGCTGCAGGACACAGAAGAGGCTGAACGTCTGCAGAGATCGTCAGGTGAGCTCACCTGCAGCCTCAGAGGGAGGACATACCTGCAGAGCTCCCCAGTCTTTGGTGCTGTTGGTGGACACGACGACGCCTCCGTCCTGGAAAGTCTTGAACCTCAGAGACAGTTTGAATCTGTGGTCGTCCTCGTCCATCCTGTGGAGGTACTTCAGGTAGGATCTGCCGTCGAACCTCACGGCCGACTCTGAGACACAAAAAACAGACTTTTAAATCACACACACCGCCACCAACAGTCACATGTACAGCAAATAACACACACACACACACACACACACACACACACACACTCACACAGGCTCCTGCTTCAGCCACTTATGATACAAGCTGCTGCATCATTTCCCTGAATTAGCTGATTGTTTGACACTGAACTGGAATCAGTTTGGTGAGAGCTGATCGGTGGAGTCGTTTCTGGAGCTGCAGACATTCGTTGTTGTGTTTAGGAAGGTGGTTTTCTATTTTTCTGTCCTGTTATTGAAGTTTTTGTTTTACTCTTCCACACCTGCCTCGAGGGTCTGTACACAGCGGGCGCCACATGCAGGACACACTGTGAATGTGTGCAGCTGTGTGCGATGCACTTTACATTCATGTTTTAATTCTGAGCAGGACAGTAAAAAGTTGCATTTTGATATTTAGACTTTTGTGAAACGTTGACGTGTTTGGACATGAAACACTTTCTCATTTATTGACATTAGAGCAGATTCACAGGCTGATGATCGAGTTCAGTAACGATGATAAACAACAGGCAGACACGAAGAAGTTCAGGTGAGGTTTTGCAGACCAACACGTCTGCTCACGTCTTCAGTCTTCAGCTCATCTCCTGCACCGAGCTCTTCCGAACGTTTGCAGGCACCAAATGAACCTGATTCTCGTTCCAACTCATCCCCATCAGTCCTCTGCAGCGCCGCTCTTCCACTCTGCACTGGCTCTGACAGGTGAGTCTGCCCCTGAACCATCTCGTAAACTGAATTTAATGCGTGCGCTCAGGTCCGACAGTCAGACTGTGAGGAAAAATAAAAACAAAACACGTTTTTCTAAAAATGTGTTTGATCCTTTGAACTGTAAAACGGGCAAAAGCCAAAAAGAACAAGAACAAAGTCGTCGGCGACCGGCGCGGCGCAGGGGTCAACACCAGGAAGGCCCGGAGTCGGACTGGAGTCGGACTGGAGTCGGACTGGAGTCGGACTGATCGATGGTGATCCGACAGCCGAGCACATTAGTGCTCAGACAAAACTGCTCTTGCTTTCTTCGTCGTTCTCAGATGAAACTTTAATGACGCCTGCGGGGAAGTTCAGAACAACATGATGCCAAAATAAAAGAAAAAAACAACTCTGCTTCTTTTTTGGTGCAAAACAACTTTTTCCTGAAGTGAGATCGACTTTTGCTTTGACCCGATGTTCACGTCGAGTCCCTGAAGGACGTTTTAAAAACATCTGTTTGGTTCATGAAGTTTGGTTTGGTGTCAGCAGCTTATCAGCTGCTGGTCTCAAGTCTGCTTTTAAAGGGTAAAAGCTAAAAATAAATAAATAAACAACCAATAAACATTTAAATTTAAAACAAAAACACAAAGAGAAACTTTATAATCAAACTTTAAATGATTAAAACCGTTTGATTAACGACTTTGGACAGTTTCTGCATTTACATTCTCAAACAGACGGACACGTAAAACCTTCATAACGTGTTAAACACTTATCGCTGCTGCAGATGAATCAGTTTATTGTTTTTCAGAATTAACTGAATAAAAGTTTGACGCCAGAAAATTAATAATTTATTCATATTCATTTGTTTTTTTACAAAGCAGCAAATTATTTAAATGACGGCGACAAAGAGAAAAGCTGAACATGAATAAATCACTTATTTGATTGTGAAACGTCTGAATTCTTATTATTTTATATATTACACTTAAACAATGTTGATGCTGTTTGTGATCTCCTGATCTTAATTGTTTATTTATCATGTTATTGTGTTTTTATTGTCATATTATTATATTATGTAAATTCATTTATTATCTATAATCAATTGATCGGTGAACTCTGGGCTGGTTTTGATGACTTTATTCTTTCAGAAGAATCAGAAGTTTGAGTGTTCGCAGCTGAAACATCTCAAACTCCACCCACGACACCAAAACGCCCACTTTTCAAACGATATTTTGGCGCCATGACGTGATTTACGTTTTTGTTTCCTGCTCTCTGTCCTCACACGACATCTCCTTATCGCCGAACCCCAGAGTCTCTTCAGACCAAAGAACTATTCGATTTAGTCAAAACACGGTGGCGATAACCCAACGAGGAGATGTTCCTGAGGGGAGAGGAGACTCCACACGAGCTGATAATGAGGAGACATCCTGACGAGCCCGTTGTCCTCACACGGCTAATCCTCAGAAGAATGCCAACACGATTCAGAGAGGATGATCCGACGAGACGCCGCCGCCGCCGCTCAGCGATGTAGATGTTCTGTCGGCTGTAACAGAAGCTCACTTGGACCCACATTCACACTGTGAAGTGTCTCAGGGATTTACTCAGTTCACCGTGTTTAAACACGTAAGAAGGAGAAGAAGAAGACGACGGCGGCTCTTTGATCTCTGGCGGCTGCAGAGATCTTCATCTACTTTAATCTGAATCAAGTGACGTTCGAAGTCCAGCAGGACGCACACACTCACCTGTTTCTCTGTTTATCCAGAAACCGTACACTCGGCTCGTCCTCAGATCAAAGGCTGAGACCTCGCAGCGTCGAACGTGATCGAACCTAAAGACCGGGTGTCACGAAACATCACCAACCCGTCTTCAGCAGGTTTATGACGATGTTGGTTTGTTTGTGGTTGAGTCCAATTTGTCCCTTTTCACAACAACAACACGACTGAGAAACAGACTTCCTCTTCTTCTTCTTCTTCTCCTCCTCGTCCCCACTTCTGTTCATATTTTGTCCCCTAATTGCTTTTCTGTCCTTTTATGAAAAAGTAAATTATATAATTAGTTTATCTCGCTCGGAGCCTTTTGAGCAGGCCACCTCTCCTCTGCTTTTCCCTTTTCCCCGACTGAACATTGTCTTTTATGATTCTTCTACTTTTATGTAGAAACAAAAACACATAAAGGATGAAAATGATTTTTTTTTTCATTACAGCAGAAGAAAAGTTGCAAACAGAGGCTGGAAGTAAACTCCAGCTCAGTTTTCAGTGTCTGTGCGCTCCCTGTGGCTCGTTAACGCAGTCGGTGGCGTGCTGGAGTCCACTTCCTGCTTCGTTTTCTTGTTTAAAGCCGTAATTTTGAATCGATGTGTTGTCGGCGCTGCAGGAAGAAGCTGCGGCGTCTCTTCAGAGGAGACGAGGGCGTCGCTGAACCTCAGTATCGTCCTGCCTGCTGATAAAAGGCCGTCGGCTCGTCTCTGATTCACACACGCTCGCATGCACACTCCCTCATTAACACACACTCCACACACTCACACACAGAGACAGACAGACGCAGACGGACGGACGTACCGTTACAGGGGCAGACGCTCTCCCAGGTGTGCTGTGGGGTGATGTAACCGGCTCTTGCGGTGGTGAAATGGCTCAGTCTTTCTCCCGTCAGCCGGACGGCGTTCCTGCAGCCTCGCGGCGGACAGCCGGTACCCAGACACCCGTTGTGGCTCACCCTGAGGATGCTGAGGCCCAGAGAGTCCTCGATGTCCGATATAATACCTACATCAAAGAGTTCAGCTTTCAGCTCGCACGTTCAAAGAGACTCTTCATCTCACAGGATTACCAGACTCACTGCTGCTCCAAATTAACGCTGCCAACAGTTCCAGCACTGAGGATGTTTACTGCTCTGTGTTTCAGCCGCAGCTGAATCTCAGTTGTTTTCCATTTAATGATGATTAATCATGTGTTTTGGGGTCAGCTGATGTCAAAGTGTGGACCCTAACTGTGCATCATTCAAGACGAACATGAAGAATCTGGATGTTTTAATTTAATGTTGCTCTAAAACATTTATCACATTTCCTCCGTCTTGTGTCGTGCTAACACAATAAATAAAGTACTTTACTTTATCACGATCCATCACCTGCAAGTCTGCTGGTTGGCAGAGACTGGACGAGTCTGTCCTGAGGCCTCCAGACCAGCAGGGCCTCCAGGATCTTGGAGTCAGGGAGCTGCTGGAGGCTGGCCAGGTGGAGCTCCTGTCGGGGTAAGCTCAGAGCTTGACCCAGGCTGCGCTGGAGGCCTCGCCAGTGGTCGCCCAGGAACTCCTCCGGTGACAACCCGACCAGCTGCAGCGTCAGACCGGAGTCCAGGGCCCGCTGGTCGGCCGCCCACACGTGAACTCTGACCCCGGTCCAGACGCTGAACTTCCCGTCAGTCACGCTCACATTGAGCGAGTACGAGCCCTCCTCCAGGTTTTCATCCGCCCAGATTTTGCCGTCGGTCAGATCGACGGAGAATCTGCCCTGGTCTGGATTTTCTGACACCAGCTTGTAGGTCAGGACGTCCTGCAGGTCCTGGTCTGAGGCGTGGAGCCTCCCGATGACCCTGTTGGCAAACAGCCCGCTGGAGGTGGTGATGAAGACCTCCAGAGGAACCACGGAGGGCGGGTACTTGCTCTGCTCGGTGACGTTGATGTTGACCACGCAGATGGAGGAGAGGGGAGGGTGTCCGCTGTCCGTCACCTGAGCAGGACAAAAACAAATGAATCCTGCTCTCTGCTAACAAATAATCCTGCACACGCCCCCGAAGACAACCACCACGTCGCCACATGACTGAGCTGCACATGACCCGCGGACATGCCTGAGTGTCAATTCTCCACATTTTGATCCTGAATCAAAACAGTTCGAGTCCCATGATGCTCTTCATGCTGCGTGCGAGTGTGGAGGCTGGTTAAAAACAGAAAAACTGCAGATATTTGGACCAAAATATCATCAATCAGCTGTTTCAATCCCCAAAAACCCCAACGCTGAGAAGCAGATTCAGCTGAACCGGCTTTAGAGCTGTGACCTCGCAGCAACCTTTTATTTATAGACGAGAAACAGGATAAACTTCATTAAAACTGCTTAATGAGTCCAGCTGAACTCATTTTTTAGTTCATCACTATGATGCAGAAGGTCCAATTAAAGCTAAAGCTCATCTGTTTTCATCAGCCCGAAGTCAAATCTGGGACTTTTTAAAGCTCAGCTCTCGAGGTCGCCGGTGTCGCAATGACAGTGACTCTGTTCCCACTTCCTCCTCTGCTCGCCACCTCTCCTGACAGCACCGTCAGCAACTGCAGCAGCCGAGGCCGCGGGGGACCTGGCGGAGCATCAGCGTTTTATCACTGAACCAGGACTCCAACAACACCTTTGCAGCTTCTCTCAAAGTGTGCCGGAGTTTCACTTCATCATCTCGAGATCTCACGGTGAACCTCGGGGGTGAAATGTGAGGTTGGAACACAACCGGCGATCAAACGGTGTTACCTGAATCTTGAGCTGGTGATGAGGTTTGACCTTCTTTCTGAGCGGGGCAGACAGCGACAGCAAGCCGCCCTGGTCGACGTGGAAACGGCGGTCCTCGTTGCCGCTGACGATGTGGAAGGAGAAAGGCGGGCCGTTCTTCGGCGTGTCTTTGTCCGTCACCACGAGCTGGAGGATGCTGCTGCCGACGGACTCGCCCTCCTGCAGGAGACAAAGTTCATCAAACAGATGACATGTTAATATCTGCAGCAGCGTGGGATGCTGGGAGTTGTTGTCTTCCTGTCAGCTGGGATTCCTTCAGTGTTGATGGTTCAGGAGGTTTTTACTGGGAGCTGAATTCTCCACAGAGGTCTCCTCCTCTCCAAAACAAACAGAGCCGCTGATTCAAACCCAGAGAAACACTGAATAAAGCAGTTCCACCTTAAAAACCACTGTTTCTCCCACGCTGTCGGCCGCACACGGGACGTCCTGGAGGGGCGTCGAGCCGAGCTGCTGCTAACGTTAGCTCAGCTTGTTTCTCTGATAACTTAAGATCCAGACGTCCGACGACTGAAATCCTTCATCTGCTTCAGATACAGAGTTAAAAACAAGCAGCGGCAGTCACTCACTTTTGGTGCGTTCAAGGACCATCTGATGTAAGAGGTTTAAGGCTAGTCTGCTGAAGCAGCCAAATTCAATAGCTTGGTAAAGTCTACGGTTGTTTTGGTTTTATCTTTCGAATTTAAAGAGTTAAAAGTCTTTCATCACGGAGAAAAGTTTAGAAAACGCTTCCTGTTTGAAACTTTAATACCACGAGATCACGACTAACTTAAAAATAAGTCCTCACACTGTTCGACACGACTGATCGCCCATCCAGAGCCGTCTTAAAAGGCTCCGTCTGGTCATTTTCACACGCGCTGGAAGTAATAGAAACCTGTGGTTCCCTGGAAGGTGGGTTATCAATCTCAAAACGTCGGAGGGAGGACGGCAATGAAACGCAAACAATTTGGAGTTAATGGGCTAAAACATGCAACACCTCCGCTGGTCTCTCATATTTCAATCAGAGCGCCGTCACGACACACACCATCCTGTGTTGGCTTCATCAGAACGAGAGGACGGAGCCTTTCTGGGCCTCGTCACATTTAAAGGAGTGCGTCACCAAAGTGCAGAGAGTTAAACAACGACCGGAGCTTTAAACAGTTTAAAGGCTGTTTTCATCCCTTCGCATAGGTTCTGTATAAGATCACAGCATTTCTGACTTTATTCTGCCGTCACAAGGTGTTTCAGAGAGAAACGAGGTGGTTAAAGGTAAAAATTCTGCAATTTGCAGCTTTAAAGTTCTATGTTTTATTAAAAATGAGGTGTTAACTTTGCAGGATGTTGAAATTCTGTTACAATAAAAGTTAAATTCGACCTAAATCTTTAAAAATCTCACATTTCAACTAAATTTTGTGCTTTTTCAACCTGCAAACCCACAAAATCGACGCTAAAACAACTTCAAGAATCACTCCCTGTGTGGGATCGTGACAGCTGCTGCGGTGTTGAGCGCGCTGCAGCGAAGACAAGCTTCAGTCAGTGTTTCCCGTAAATCAGCATCCTGCGATCTGCAGAGGTGCAGTGTTACCTGTCCATCTGCTGCTTTTAGTCACATATTCAAATTTGCAGCATCCTGATCAGCGACACTTCACTGCAGCAGATGTGCCGTAAAAAACGGCATCGACAGTTTGTGACAGCGACAGCGCAGAGCCGCCGCCGACCTGCAGCACCTGTCTTTTTCCCAGCTTCAGCGACATCAGGGCTGACTTCACGAGGCCGAGCTGGCTGTGCAGACGTCAGCAGATGGGATGATATCACAGAGTTTGGATTCACCGGCACGCCGCGCAGACGTTTTGGCTCGTGTAGCAGCCGCTCAGAGACTGGACGGGAGTTTACTGAGCTGGCAGAGCTGCAGCAGGTGGATGATGGAGTTAAACTGTCAGCGAGCGGCACTGAGCCAGAGGCATGGACACACGGACGGACACGCACGCACAAATACATCCGGATATTAGCTTTCACTCACTCACACACACACACACACACACACACACACACACACAGACTCCAACAAAGTCACGCCGGCCGACCCTCCTGCATCTTTGATCCCTGCACAGTTCAGAGATGTTGCTTCTCTTTGAAGAGTTTCCCTCTTTAACTCTCGACGCCGGGCTCCTTTAATGAGCTCTGGGCGCCACGGTTACGACGCGGCGGCGCTTACAGGTCAGCGTATTTTTGCTGGAGTGCGTGTGGAGAACAAGTTGTAACGATACAGAGACAGACTGACGGATCTTTGCTGATTTCTCTTTCATTAGCTTCACTCATTAGTTCATCTGTCTTCATTATGAGCTCGTTAGCCAGTCAGGTAGACCTTCACGGCGCCGCTTCGGGGATATTCGCTGCTGTTTTTCGGGAATACCTTAAACCTGACGAGGCTTTTCACGAGGAGCTGAAAGTTCTGCTCAGGTTCGTGCGGAGGCGAGTCCCCGCGCTCAGATTTTCCCATTGAGTTGTCAAATTTCACACATGGATGCGACGGCTGCCCCCCCTCCCGGGAGCTGATGAGCAGACGCTTCTTCCTGGAGCGTTCTGGGTGAATTTGCGTGTGTGTGTGTTTTGCTTTAACATACTGCCCGTTGACTTTCTGTTGACTCGGTGGTTTGTGTGAGGTCTCTGCGTGCTGCCAACGTGCTCTGAACCGCTTCAGGCCGCGAACGTGCAACCAAAGCTGATTTTACACGCTGGAGCTCTCAAACTCGCCTACGGTGTCCCGCAGGGGTCAAATAAATTAATGAAACACGGTTAAAGGCAAAAAGAGCGCACTCTAATTACTGGAGTATACAAATGTTTACAGTTTTAACTAAAGACATGCAGTGTTCACAACAGAAGCCCTGAAACACCCTTCTGGAAACGCTGCTGATCAGTGAAGTTGAGCAGGAACCGTGTCTTTAGGACACGATGACTCACTCGTCGTTGATTGGGTCTTGTGATCTCATCATCGTGAGCGCCGATGATTCATCACGATCAAGTAAAAACATTGTTGCTAAGCCAAAACCACTTTTGTGATTTGATGCTTCATGTCACGACTTCCTCCACCGCCAGTAAAGCGACCAGCTGCAGAGTAGACGCCGCGCTTCCTGCTGACGCCTGCATGTGCACGCTCAGTCTATGTTAAACAATCGTGTGTTTGATTGGACGGAGCCAGACTCTCTTAAGTCTGGATGTGGCTAACGTCTTTAAAGCTGAACCGGGACTTCGGCACGATGTCCGCCACTGTTCCTTTGATGAGCGGCGCCTGAAGCAGCACGCAGGATGTAACCAGGACGGTTGAGCCTGGATGTGCATGGATGGAGCAACTGTGATAACATTCTTAGCTTGATGAGGCGGCGTCGGTGTGTGGGATGTTGCATTAACAAACAAAAAGCGGAGGCGCTGTGACACTCGCCATTCGCCTCCGGCTACAACGCTTTGAGTTGTGAATCCACTTCTGTCCCAAAGACGATGAGCAGAAGTGTCAGCGCATGTTCAGACGCTGCTGACGTAGCTCACTTCAGTGTCAAACTGAAAACAAAGGAGCTTTCCTCAGTTTGTGAACATGAAGTCAAAGCAGCTGCTCGATAAAACCTTCAGATGGACACGTTTAATTCAGAACCAGGGGGCGCGTCAGCTGTCGTACCTGCAGCAGCAGACTGTGGTTGACCTGAGAGAAGACGGGCGGGTTGTCGTTGACGTCGCTGACAGTGATGGTGATGAGAACGGCCGAGGACAGCGGAGGATCGCCTTCGTCTGCAGCCTGCACCGTCAGAGAGTAATGAGGGATCTGTGGAGACGGAGACGGACGTTAATTCTGTTTTTCTGCCTTTAAAACACAAAATGAATCTTTTTAACTTTGATTTTCACTGACTCAGCACACACTGACCTCCTCTCTGTCCAGCGCGGTGCGGACACTGATTTCTCCACTACGGGGGTGAATGGAGAACTGCTGCAGAGCGTCTCCGCTCACTATGGAGTAACGCAGCAGGCTGTTGATTGGCCCGTCCGGGTCAGTGGCTGTAACCTGGAGATGAAGAGCGAATAAGATTTGATTCAAGGTAAAGAAACTGTGGTCGGGCAGAAGTCAGACCAACAATACACGTCATACAGAGAAATGTAATGCAACAGAGCAACAACAACGGAGATCGATCCCGCAACAAGGTCAAAGGTCACAGTTAGCCGCACAACAGCACCTCTGATGCTGCTTCATACAGACGTCAGCAGGGACGATCTTCACTCAGTGAAAAGGTTTGAATGTGGATCGTTGGGTTGAAAGACGTCATCGCTGATGGTATTTACAAAGATAAAAGAAGAAGAAGAAGAAGAAGAGGAAGAAGAAGAAGAAGAGGAAGGAGAAGAAGAAGAAGAAGAGGAAGGAGAAGAAGGAGAAGAAGAAGAAGAAGAAGGAGAAGAAGAAGAGGAAGGAGAAGGAGAAGAAGAAGAAGAAGAGGAAGGAGAAGAAGAAGAAGGCAGAAAACATGTTCATCTGCACCTTTTTACTACAACACCTGTGTTTCTGATCCAGCTAGCTCATAGCAGTATCAGCTGGTTTTTAGCATTTTTAGGTTTTATCTTTACCAGGAAATTAGCGTGAGTTAGCTTAGCTTTCATGCAGACCCCAAGCTGAGGCGGCTAACTACATCAGCATTTAGCATTAGCTTGTTTCGGGCCTTACTTTAGCTTGACCACAACGTTTGTATGGCCTCAGCATGAGAACACTGGCTTGTTTTAGGTTTGTTCGACCTTGATGTTGGGCTTTTTCTCTTCATCTTTACTGATTCTTGGTTTTAAGTTGTTCCTCGAGTTCCTAAACGCAGCACGGCCTTTTAACAAGCACGCAGCAGCTGCTAGCTAGTGATAGTTATAGATGGAGTTAATACTTGCAGGTGTGCTCTGAGATGCTACCTGGGTGCATCTGCACATCATCAACATGGAGCTCAAACTTCTGCAGAGAGAAAACATGATCTGAGCAGTGGAGCAGCTGCAGAGTCACAGAGGGAAGTGTCTGCATCAGATCAGGAGGACATGCTGGTCGTCTCCTCCCACATTCGCGGGGCTGTGCAGCGTGAATTCATCCCCCAGGGTCAGACTGTCAGTGGAGAGCTCTGCTGCACCGCTCTGAGGCGTCTGAGGGAGGAGACTCAGCACCAACCACCGACCCCAGGGAGGAGGTCAGGAGGACGTCACATCACTGCACAAGGTGACTACCTCAAAGGAGATCGAGGCCACATTAAACTCAGGGGCAGTCTGTGTTTGTTATAGGAGCTGGAGGCCATGTTTGTCTCCACACATAAACCTATATCAGCTTTGATTTCTCAGGTGGATAAAAGCATCATTTTTCAAGGTAACGACTCTAATTTTTCATAAACACACTAAAATTCATGACACGGTTGAAACAGGATGCACCATAATAATCCTGAACGGCAGACTGTTCCACGTGTTTCGAGAAAAGACGTTTTCCCCCTGAATAATAGACGACG
This sequence comes from Datnioides undecimradiatus, assembly GCA_008933995.1. Lineage (NCBI taxonomy): Eukaryota > Metazoa > Chordata > Actinopteri > Lobotiformes > Datnioididae > Datnioides > Datnioides undecimradiatus. The sequence goes on along the minus strand of WARS01000043.1, from coordinate 4,958,503 downwards.
ATGACTCATTAACAGGAAGACGTCTCGCTATAAAATCATGAGCTCATCACGTCTTTGTTTTCCTCTTTATTGCCGAAGTAACAATGAATCCTATTATTTCCTCCGCTGACGGGCGACACTCTCCCACCCCATTATGTGAGAACAGTTAAAACATTTAAAGCAGTGACATGCTGCAGCTGAATGGTGGAAACGTGGGGGATGGGAAGCCGCAGAGGGAAAAATGTCAAATCTGAAGCCGTATGATTAGGGCCTCATGGCGAGCCGCGGTCCGAGCGTCAGCGGAGCACTGGGCTGTGTTATTGCTGCGTTATCTCTGCGGCCGGCCTGACAGATGACGGCGGACGTGTGGGATAACTCTGTGTTTAATCTTTTTTTACACGTGTACATCATCGACCGGCTGCCAGATCGTCTCACGCCGCCGTGTCGCTGCTGTTGTGCGTATGGAATTACAAACATACGGGATTCTTCACGAGTCCAACGCTGTTTGTGTGCAATCGTCAGCGAGCTGTCGTGTTGTTTACGTGTGCGTGAGAAATGAGATAATCCGAGCGCGTTTGCTCGCATGACCGACAAATGTTTGTATGTTACACCTTTAATATGTGTGTGTGCTGGTGCGTGTTGTTCTCGTGTGTGTGTGTGTGTGTGTGTGTGTGTGTGTTGACGAGACACCAGCACAACAGCGTTTGTTCTGCTCTGAGGTTTCAGATAACGGAGAAACGTCCTTGAGTTAAATTGAACCTTGGAAATATATTTAATTTAAAGTCTAATTCAATCCGGTGATTGAGTCAAAGATTAGTGATGTTCTCTGTGTCGATGATGTATGACTGTGGCCTGCGTGTGTTTATGTTCAAGCCATTTATTTAATGTAACCTTCACGTCACTGTCGCGGCGCTCTGAGACACCTTTCATTTCAGCTGCTCGGTTTCTGGGTTGTTGCAGGCGGAGTTTCGTTTACCTAACCGCTCTCACTTCAGTTGGAAGTCGACATTAAACAGCACACCTTTCTGCTCGCACGCCTCCGTGGTTCCCCTCTCACCTTCATGACCAGGCCTCCAGGCGTCAGATCCTCGGAGATCTCTGCGCTGTAGTCGCCCCGTGCGAACGCTGGCGTGTTGTCGTTCACGTCCGTCACGTTGATGATCACCGTGGTGATGTCGCTGAGGGACGACTTGCCGCGGCTCCCCTCGACGGAGAGGTAGTACTCCCGGGAAACTTCAAAGTCCAGCGGCGCGATGAGGGTCAGAAGACCTGCAGGATCAAGAATCAATTGATCAGCTGAGATGATGTGGTTTAGTTTCAACCTGTTTGTGCATAAAAAGCATAAAAATAAAAAGGTCTGATTCTGGTCCACACTCGCTGGACTGAGCTTCAGAGCCTTTTCACTCCTCTTTGCTTTAATATAAAACCGTACTGAGCCGCTGCGCCCTGATGTAACGCTACAGGATCTGCAGGAGGTGATGAAACCCTCCACTTTTTAAACAGCTGCCTCTGATTTTCAGCACAAGTCCAAAGTTCACCCACTGTCCAAAGCTTCACCTTAAGAGCCAAACACAGAGAGATGCATAAAACATGCGCTCTTCAGTCTGTCCTGCGCGGCCGTGCAGCCTCCTCGCTGCTGTCAGTCACACCCGTGGGTCCGGCATTACAAATACATGCCGCACGGCCGCACGGCCTGCAAAGTCACACCAGTTTGAAGTTTTAACTCTACTGCTTAATAAGCTTAATAAACTGCATAAAACATAAAGCGAGTCGAGTTTGTGCTGCAGGTGGCGCCGACACTGAGACGTCTGGGCTGCAGTTTGTGCTCCAGCTCAGGCTGATTAGCGTGTAAACATGCCTCTAATTGAGCACGTTAACGTGGCGATACGTAGCATGTGATTACACGCAGCACCTTAGCATTAGGACTGCATCATTCATTAACACCTTTGACCAACTGATGTGATTGTTTACTGCTGTTATCGTCTGCAGCTTCCTTCAGACGGTTCGCTTTGTCCGACTGATTTAAAACTGCAGGAAACTGAGAAAAGCAGCAAATCTCATAATTTAGAACAATTAAGAGCTGTTTTACTGTTGCCTGATGAATGACGTCAGCTGCATACGTTTAAATCCACGAACGACGAACTGATCCTGGTAAAAAGCCACATCATGAATAATTCACAGAGGTCTATTGCAGCCACAGCAGCAGCAGCAGCAGCCGCAAACAGTCGTCAGCCAGCCTGCATGTAAACTCATGTTGCAGTGCAGAGCGTTCATTCTGTCGAGCGGCGGACGTAATGCGCTGTTTAAGATGTATGTTCTTGTAGCAAAGCGCTCTGGATGATGATATCGAGCATGAGTCAAACACACACCCGGGCTGAGTGTGTGCGGTATCATGTGACGTATCTGGTGAACTCTCACTTTTGTCAGCTCAGTGAAGCTGTGAGTTTAACCTTTCAGGAACTATAAATCTCTCCACAGCTGGCTGCTGTCTGCCTGTGTTATCTGTCATCCACATGTGAGGTTCAACCTCAATTTATGGCGCCGATAAAAGAGGAGTGAGAGTCGTTAACGGGCCGCGTCGTTTCCACTTTTTCCGTGTGTTATTGAGCCTTCACTTCGGGCTGAAGTCCTCATTTATCCGAGATGCTGTAAACCTGCTCGGCGCTAACAGATCGACCTGCTCACCTCCTCCTCCGGTCATTTCATCAGATTGTTGGTACTGAGTGTTTGCTCTGAGGTTTCTAATGGATATGAAACGCCGCGCCTCAAAGCCGGAGCACTGACAAAGCAAATGTGGTGCACGGGCATTTGGAAAAGAGAAGAGAAGATGAAGGAGCAGTTGAAAAGATCGGCCGATCAACTGAGTGATTCAAAACGCCGAGTTAAATAATTAAATTTGAAGCTTTTTTCACAGCGGATAAAACATTTTAGTCGAATTTAAGGCAAAAAATACTCAAAAATGGCGACTGAGGGAGGAAATTTGATGTTTTTCTTTGTTTTTTGGTGGTTAAACTGATCCGACTGAGCAGGCAAAGGGTCTGGTTCCAAAAACAGACTTGTTCGAAGACGAACTGATACTCCACAGAGGGGAAAGACTAACGAGACAAGACAGAGAAAACAAACAGGAAGTAAAATAAAACAATATTAAACGTTTGATTTCAAAATAAAACAGGAAATGATGAACTGGATTTAGGTGTTTTAACAGTTTATATCAGACTTTCTCAGCTTCTTGGTACAACAGGTGATATTTTGTGTTCAACGACACAAACCTGACGAGTGTCGGGCAGAATCTGTTTGACGAGCGTTGTCGCTCTCTCAGCGGTCTGATCAGTTTTCTATCTATGGTTTTTATCCATCTCGGTTTTGCTGAACTTGGTCCAAATCACATCATTTGCCAACAAACCAGATCCAAACACTGAGCTTCTGTTCTGATGACTCAGTTCTTTGCAGATGAAGTCGTCTGCAGACAGGAAACCATAAACCACTCTCCCTTTTTTTAACGTTTATGACGCCGATCGGGTCTAAAGGGACGGGATACCTCCGTTAGTCAGCTTACAGCTCGCAGCGTGTGCGATCCGGTGGCGTGTGCAGTCGAGACGACAGCGCACGACCCGCTTTCTCGGGCTGGCAGCCAGCCCGCTGAGCCACACTTCATTAAGATAAAACAAAACGGGATCCAAGGAAAACAAACATCCACAGCTCCCCCTCAAACTAAACACCTCCAGGTTTCAACAAGTAAATTATTTGTAGCTGGTATGCACACGGCACAGATCTCACGTTATGGATTCCTCCAAGATCAAGGAGATTTGTACAGGCAGCAGAGTCAGAGCGATGCGAGCTGTGTTATTTATTTAGTTGTTTTTCTGCAGGGGAAAGTTGGCTGAGATGCTGGTTTTCCTTTCTGTCAACGCTCGGCGTCTCATTCGTGCTGCTGCTTACTCGACCTGCACGTCCTCAGACTGTAGCTTGATCACAGAGAAGCTCCAACGTCTCATTTAGACACTAATCAGGCGTGTGACGCCTCACCCAGGGGCTCTGCAGAGTCCGTTTGTGATTCATCATTTATCAGCGCGTCCATTCAGTCTTTACTTCACGCGTCTCGTCTGACTGTAATCCACCTGGTTGTTCCTGGATTATCTGTGACGTCATAGGTGCCGCTTCCTTTCTCTTGCTTTCACTAACGCAGGAAGAGCGGCGGCTAATTACAGTGTAACCTCAGCCGGCATTGTCACCGGGGAAACAGACGCCCTGAGCCTTTTATTTCCACAGACTCCCTGACGTGGTCAAACAAGGGACAAGTGGTGTGGAGAGACGGGTGGGTTCACACCGCGTCTGAGACGTTTAATCCCAAATCCAAACTACTGTCCCAACGTCGGAAACCCTTTAATATTCCAACTTCAGATCATTGGTGATCCAGTAGAGGGCGCTCTAATGAATCACCATTATCTGTTGACCTCTGAGTAAACTAATGTTGGAGCAGTAATACTGATGCTGAAACGTCTTTATTCAGATAATCCAAAGAAAGAAATACATGAAAACATCACAGGAAGGCTTGACCTTTAAAAACTACAACATGACAAACAAACAGTAGTTTAATAAAAACAAAAACAAAAAAATGGCCTTGATGTTTCCAACTTAAAGAGACGTTAAGTATCTCATTTCTTTATTTCTTATTTTGTTTCAACACTGAAAATGCTGTAATTAAATCTTTGCCTCTTTGGAAAAAGAAAAACTCCTTCGACCACCTGCCATCTCCTGCAGGCACAGCCCTTTGCTCTGACTGCCCATTAATCTGAAACCCCAATAGTCCGACGATGGCCCGTTATTCCGGAGACATGACACCTCTCTGAATGCTGTTAGTCCAGAGACACACGTGTCCCTGGTGTTTCTGAGACTAAACATCTTTTGTGTGACCATCAGTCTGCAGCCAGGTGACTTCTGTTGTCACGGAAAACATGTGCTTAAGGCTGTTTAGATAAATTAGGATCCCAGTCTGAGTTACAGTAGGTGTGTTAGTTGCATCAGTACAGTTATTCATGTGTGTGCAACATCACTGCTGCAGCATGGCAAACCTCCTTCTCTCCTTTGAACAACAAACCCTTTGTTTTGTGCTTTTGGGCTGAATAATTCCCACAATCCAGCAGATTTCCCTCCACACAATGTAGCCTCAGTGCAGAAACCACCAGCAGCAGACATTCCTCTCTCAGACAGTCATGTTTGTGCAGGTAATTATGCTAATGCACGAGATTTACTGTGGCAGTGACTTATTGCCGTTAAAGTCCTGCACGTTTGAAAACGGCGATGTGGTCCATGAGCAGCAGCTCCAGCGTGGCAGCTCGCGCCTCCCGCTTTCTGTCAATAAGGGCTCGTATCTGTGTTTTGCTCAAAGCAGCCTGAGCTCGTTCTGCACAGCGTGATGCGACTTCTCAGAAAAGAAGGAACTGGGTGAAGGTCGTTTGTCATTGTCAACCTAAACGACTCCCCACATGTCGCATTGTGTACGCACACACTCAGCCGGGCGCACAGACACACACACACACACACACACACACACACACACACACACACGTAAGTGCAAGATTCAGAAAGTCAAACTAGAGATTTAATACAACGTTTTAAATGCTAAAGGTAATTTGATTTGACATGAACTTAAAACTAAAAAGACAAAGCTCTTTTTGGACTGAATCTGGGACACACTTCTGAAACACATGCATTTGTACATTTGTACTTGTGAGGACCGTTGTGTGCTGAATGCACTTCTGTGTCCATGTGGGGTAATGTGCTCATATGAGGACACAAAGCAATCACACATGAAACTATTTGACCAAAAATATACAAAAATCAGTTTCTTATCTATTCTTATATTAAAATCCAGCCGACCTTTAGCTGTTAGCAGCACAAAGCTAAGATTCCTTAGCTAACTAGCTAGCAGCAGCGTGCTACATCAAACCTTGAGCTGTGCAGCAGTTTGATGAATTACTGAGGCAAAGACCAATGCAACAGCATGTAACATGTATTTAAATGCTCTGACTACTGCACAGAGGTCTGTAACACTATAACAGAGGGCAGCCTGACTCTGGGAACAGAGACGGTTCCTTGATGGCAGGGATCTCAGTTAAACACGATGCTTTGCATGTATTTGATTGCAGCAGCTGATGCACCAGTTGAGCCTGGTTTCTGCTGGATTGCTGCACAGTGTGTCGTCGGACCTCTCTCTGCGCTGGCGTCGCCACTTCTTTAACGGACTGGACTCATTTAAACGAATAAGCGGGCTGCACCTTTTAATGCAAAGCTCTGTCTGAACGAGGCCTGATTACCTGCATTCGTGTTCCATCTGAGTCCAGCACTCTTTCATATACATGCACCTGTTTCCATTTACTCCTCTTTGTTGTGTTATTACAGAAGGTGTAAGTCACGGTTTGACTGTGCGATCCCGTCACTCAGGGTGTCAGATGGGTGTTTTTGCAGTTTATCCTGCGCGTTGACACTTAACTTTTAACCACAGAGATATGTGACTGTGAGGCGCTCGCCTGTGATTCACAGACACATTACACTGTCACGCTGGGTAAACCACCGTCCATCTGGCACCTGCAGTAAGACATGACAAACTGCGGTACGCCAAGTGTTTGATAAAAACACCTTCTGATCCAGGGCCAGCGCGAGATTTACTGTTTACAACTGCGTCCTTCACGCCATCCTTGGAGAGGCTCACTGATGACGGAGCGCATCCATAATTTATTCTTATAATTTTGAATCATTCTGCGGACATCGAGAAAAACAAAGCTCATAAATTATAAACGGCGGATTCAACGAACCAGTGAGTCACGAAGTGGACGGAAAAAAAGAAATGATCATTAAAAATGTACTTTACTTTGCACCGTCTGAACTGTTCGTCTCCTGACGAATAAACTTCGTTGTGTTAATGATTTCCTACATTTCCCAGAAGGACTTTCAACAAAGCGCTTCACTGAGCAAACGCGCGCGGAGCCACAAACACAACAATGCTTAATTTTCAAGACTGTTCTCCAGCATATTTGCAGTTCATCCATCTTCTGATCATAACGAATTAATGCAAACTGAAACCGTCTCATCAGTATTTGTTGGTTCTGATATGTGCTTGAAAGCGTTACTGCTTTCCTGCATAAAACAGATCAGTCATTTAGACTTTCAGAGTCGCCTGCTTAAATAAATAAATAAATAAATACTCAACGAGCTCCACCAATTAAAGTCTCTGCAAACCATCTCAAACCTAAATACAACCGTCCTTATAGTCATCGTTTGTTTCACGTGCGAAGGTCATCGACAGTCGTGCGCGGCTACACTCAGGGACCGGAAACATCCAGGAATAAGTTTCAAACTCATTTAAAGTGAAAGTTCAGTGATTTGGGGGATGTGCTACTGTTATTATTTATTATATTTGCTTTATTGCTGAGAAGATCGGTACCACTCCCACTTATGAATGCTAAATGTGGAGCTACACAGCCGTGGCTCGGTTAGCTTAGCTTAGCATAAAGACTGGAAGCAGTAGGAAACAGCTAGCCTGGCTCTACAGAATAACAATATTTAATAAAAACTGTATTGTAGAGGGATTTAATGCCCCACAGCTCAGATGGTTTAACTTCGAACAGTGACAGTGTACCGCCTTCACCTTGCTAGCTGTCTGTATGCTAAGATAAGTTAACTGGTTTCTGCCTGTAGAAGTGTAAAATGTGTGTGGTGTACTGATGAGTTTGCAGAGTTTACGCTGAGATGAATCACTTCTGGTTCACAGATTAACCATGAATCAGTTCCCAACATGTCTTCACACAAATGCTGACTCAGCAGTACACCCCAGTTGACGCCGTGCCTGGAGACACACGTGTGCAAATGTACAGAAACAAAAGGAGTAATCTGGGATTAACTGGGATTACTGGGGACCTCGGTGGTCGGAGAGAGTAAACCGTGATGAGTTCAGGGCGGGTTTATTGATCAGGACAAGCTAACCAGAGACAGAGGGGATGGAAGTTTGTAAAGTGACCGTGTTCCTCAGTTTACGATCACTTTGCTACACATTTAAAAGGATCAGTGCAGCGTTCAGATCAGATGAAGAAGCTCCCAGAGTTAACACTTCACTAAAACTCAGTCCTCTTAATGAGGGACTCACGCTGCTGTCAGTACTTCTGGTTTGGGCTCAAACTAATTTCTCACTCCTGATTGATTTTAATACAAACTTCAGAGCTGCACCTGAGGCACATTCTCACCTTCAAGCCATCTGACCGTGTAGATACTTGTCACATGAATGAATATGAGTTTTCATTTCAAACTCTAACGTGTTCCTGTCTGTTTGCTGGAGGTCTGATCGTCACGTCTCGGCTTTTCAAACATTTAAAGCTTCCTGCTCTCCACGAATAATGAAAGCTAATGCAGTGGATGGTGATCAATGAGTGCAGCTCTTCTGACCAGCTGCCCTTTTAATGATTTACTGGCAGGAAGCCGTGAGGAGGCCTGACACGGTCCAGAGAGCAGACTGCAGTTCACTCCCAAACTGTGGAAGCACGGACATCATGAAAACTCTGTCCAACTCTGCAACTCTGAGCAGAACCTGGATTCATGGAAACATCAGAGGATTGATGACGTGTCAGATGATTTGTTCATGTAATTATCTGTAAAAACACAAACAGACTGAGCCCCTTTTCACCTGGGAGCCAAACTATTATAGCATCAAATGTTTGGTTGTTGTGCTGCTTGCTGGGACCAAATCAAGGGTCACGTGACACACTGACCACATGGACAGGAGCAACCAGGATCAAACCGCCGACCCCGAATGGATTAATAGAGCAGAGCAGCGTTCCCTGACACAGGGCGAATATAATCCGCTGCAATCCTCTCGGCCGAGCACTCAGAAGGCATCGATTTCCTACCACTTATTCATTAAACGTGAAGCCCGGACGCTGGTTTCTGACTCCGGCTGTCAATTTCTGTGCAGCCCCGACGCACAAAGAGGACACTGCAGTCCTCGAGTACAGATCACAACCGTTCTCACAGGATGGAAGAGGCTTTCACCCTAATGTAGATTCTGAGAATGATTAAAAAAGCAAGAGACAGCAAAACTTTCCAAACCTGTCCGTGAGTCCAGCAGGAACCGTTCGTCCTCGTTGCCGGACACGATGCGGTAGGAGACGGGATCAGGCCCCCCGCCGTCTCTCGTCAGGGCGGAGACGCTCAGCACCTCCGACCCGACTGCCAGCGACTCTGGGAGCTGGGCGGTGTACTCCGCGCTCAGGAAGACGGGCTGGTAGTCGTCCAGGGAGACCACATCCACCGTCACCGTGGCGACAGAGTAGAGGTGACGAGGCAGGCCGCGATCGGTGGCCTTCACCTTGAGCTCAAAGGTGGGCGGCGTGTCCGGGGTCAGGGGTCGCTCCAGCCGAAGGATCCCAGAAAACTCGTCCAGGGAGAAGTAGCCGCTGTCACCCGCCAGGAGGGAGTACTTCACCTCAGAGTTTATACCTGGAGGAGAGCAACACGGAGAAGACTCGCGTGATTCAAAGAACACACGCGACACCGGGGATTCACTTCTGCGAGACCTAAAAACAGTTTGGCCAAGGAGCCCGTTATCAAAACCACATCTGGATTCCCACAAGGTGTGTTTACGGTTGAGAGTGAAGGCACGATGTGGAAGCACAGGGAGGGGAAACACAGAGAAGTCGTATATCTTTCAACCGTGTTGTGAAGATGAAAACCCGATGACACTTTGATGTTAAACAAACTTTTTACACAGGAGCCAAAAAACACAGCGATGGACGCGTTGGGTAATCTGCAGTCCACCCGTAGACTGTTGGTGTGAATCTGAGATTTTATTTTGTCAAAACCTGTTCTGGTCAACACTGACTGAGGAAGCAACGGCTGAAAGGCTGCAGCGTGTTTGAGAGACAAATGTTTGAACCTGCTCTGCAGAAACATTTTGTTTTCACGACGAAGGACGTGAGCGTCATGAAACAAAGGAGTTTATTCCTTTGGGAGCATGAACGTGCTCGGTTTGAGGGGGAACGTTAGGCTGCTAGAGGAAAGGCCGTCTGATCAGTTAATGTGTGTCTCTGGACCAAAGTGTTGGACAGATGGACAGACGGGCCAAACGACGGGCGGCTCCATCTGTAGGCCCGGCAGACACGAGGCCAATTAACGCACAACTGGCAACACAAGACCGACAGTGTTCACTCCAGCAGCGTGTTTTTCAAACCTGGAGGTCAGAAACCTTTAAAGTTTGGACAGTTTTACCTCTCAAGCCTGATAAAACTGCTTCACCTGAAACAGTGTTTGAGAGAGCAGGTCCAAACTGCAACAACTTGCTCACAAACTGTTCTCAGAACTGACCAAAAGTGTTTTATTGCTCATTAATACAGAGGTGGGATGTTACAAAGACCCACACAGGTTTGAACCTCATTAAAAATACCCTTCGTGCTCCCGGCGGCTCACAGAAACGTGACCTCTGAGGCTGGATATGAAACGTTAGGAGTTGTTTTAGGATAATTACACAGATTAATGGGAGTGTTCGTGATTAAAGGTCAACGTTTTCAACTCCAGCAAAGCTTCAACAAACAGCAGGTTTGACAGCTCCCGGAGGGAACATGCATTTTTGTCTCGTGTTGACCAGTTTAGCACAGTAACGAGTGCACAGAATGAAAGACGATGAGCGGTTTAGCTATTTCCACTCCTGTCTTGTGTTTCCTGGTGGTTTCTACGGTTCAGGATGAAAAGTGTGACTGTTTCATCCTAAATGACTCTGGGACAAAGATGCACTGAACAGATCGGGTTCATTTCATGGTGTCCACTTCACATGGGTTGAACGTAATGGGCTGACTCAACAGCATTTTGGTTCTGTCTTTACCTGAACTTTTTGTGACTTCTGTCTTCTCTTTAAGTGTTTTTTTATCCTCTGGCACAGAAAACATCCAATAATAATAATAAAAAACCTTCATTAGTCATTGTTGTCTGTGAGAAAGTTGGGAAGAACAAGCTGCTGCACATCTGAAGGAGTGGCCGACCTGTTCTGTCTGCTCCTGTTTCCCTGCGTTGTGTGTGTGGTGTGTCTACTGAATCTGTTCATCTGCGCACCCAAAACCATATGTATGTGAGTGTGTGTGTGTGTGTGTGTGTGTGCGCGTGAATCAGTATATTTGTGTGGGAAACATCAAACGCCACACAGTCTGAGCTCCACAGTTGGTTTCAGATGAAGAAAACTGTTGCTTTTGCTTTACTTTCATCCAACTTTACTGTTCCAACCAACCATCAAAGGCAGCAGATTAATAAAACATTCAACCGCCGCGGTGGAACTTCGTACCAGAGTGCGTCAGCAGGCTTCAGCCAGAGCAGAGTGGATCAGATTCACTCTGTATGAGGCAGGAGCCGAACACTGAAGTGGGTTTTTAAAAGTCAGAGGGTTAAAACATGAAGACAGAGTGACAAGGCCATTAAAAACTACAGAACTTACAGCAACTAAACCCGCAGCTTTGTGCTCACACTCTCTACAGCCCGTTCAATCATCCTAAACTGAGGGTGTTTGGTGTTTTCATACTTAGGACCGAAGCTTCCTGCTGCTCTAATTCAAACTGTCTTGAATCCTAAAGTTTCCATTTAATGATCCTGCTGTTTTGATGACAGCAGTCACTTTTCCACTGGAGCAGGGCGTCTTTAATTACTCAAACTCATGAGTGCAACACTAACCACGACTATATCTACATTTAATTAAAGTCAGTAAAGACAGAAACGTTTAACTTTAATGCTCTTTGCTGAGTTTTAACTGTTTCATGTGACATAAACAACATTTCTTTGGTTAAACTTCGTCCTGCACACAGCCAATACGACGCAGTAAAGGCTGGTGTTTCCACAGTTTCCGTTCAGGCTCCACAGAGGATAAACCACGATCAGCTGCAGCCTGTTCCCTGTGAGGGTTTGGACCAGTAACTGGAGCGAGGTTCTCATGAGGCTGCGCTGAGACGTGTGAGCGTCTGATGTAGTTTTAGAGTTTTTGATTGATGCTAGCTGCTCTGTGAACCTGCACTTAGCTACTTCAAGCTAAATGCTAACATTGAATAATGATATAGAGCCACCTACGCCATCCTATCTCTACCTGTCAGCATGCTAACGTTTACTGATTCGCTCTAGATAGCTGGTGGTGTAATTAGTCTTGCAGGTGTTGGGTAATTAAGATGCTGGACCTGACGAAGGTCCCAGATGAAAGTCAGCGAATCCCCAAAGTTTGAATTCACTTGATGGGTTTTTCCCATTTCGACCGACCGATGAACCAAAACTCTGCTAATGTGGTTCAAAAAACAAAAGACTACAACTGAGTACTACATTAATATAATATTAGACTCTGGAGCTGAACTCCTCTTGTTCTCGCACCAAACAGAAGCTGGAAATGTTAAATGTACTGCGAGCTGATGAGCGGAGCGACGACACTAATGCTGCCGGGGTTAAAATCCCAGCGTGGCGAACCATCGTTAGCTCAGCTGCAGTGATGCAGCGGAGAAGAATCAGGTGGGCGTTTCAGAGAGAACAGCTCTGCTGAGAACAGCTCAGGCCTTTATTTTGTTTAGAATTAGTAGCAGCACATTCATACACACGTTCACTGTCGTACACAAAAGGTGAGTCTGTGCGTTCGGCTTTAGGTATTAAGGTTCGCTGACACCGGGGCTGTCACAACATGCTCTGGCCCGGGAGAAACAACATTTAGCTCTTTATGATCTCACGGTGTTGCAGCTCTAACCTGCACGTTCGCAGCAGCCGTTCATGACATTTGAAAACTCGGCCTACCGGTGTCTGGGTCCTTGGCGTATATGACGGCGACGGGTGTCCTGACGGTGGTGTTGTCGAACACGGTGACCTCGTAGTGGCTGGAGGAGAAGCGAGGCGGGTTGTCGTTCATGTCCTGGATCATCAGCAGGATGTCGGCCTGGCACGACCGCCCGCCGCCGTCTGTCGCCTTCGCAACCAGGTTGTACTCAACCTCCCTTTCCCGGTCCAACACAGCCAGAGTGAACAGCTCCCCTGCAGACAGACGGAGATCATGTTCTAATTCTTATGTTTAGTTTGATTTATATAAATTTAGCATTTGGTGTCCTGTTGAAGTGCTGGAAAGGGGATGATAACTTCACCGCCTTACACCACAACCTCTCAGCAAGCAGGGCTCATATCTTCCAGCCAATCAGGTGGCACTGAAGACATGAGAGAGAGATGTTGTGACAGACCTGAAGTGTGATGGATGCCACTGAGGCGCTCCCGAAAATGGGGAAAACATAGACAATAGAAATGTTTTGGGCTCTTTTGAGCGCAGAGCAGCTGCAGAGTGCCGAGGGGATCGCCGACTCAAACACTCTGCGCCGCTCACTTAGAAGGAGCACTCGCGTTTTGACCCCAAACAGACACCGTCATACCCGTCCTGGGGTCGAGATGGAACTTGTCGGCGTCGGGACCGTGGAGGGTGTACGAGATCTGGCCATTAGCTCCCACGTCTGGGTCTGAAGCCGAAACCTTCAGCACGAACATGCTGGAGGGCGAGTTTTCCATCACCGCCTCCGTGTACACCAGCTGGAACAGGAGGATAATAACAATAATCAGGCGTCCATTTGCATAGCACTTTTCTCAGAGCTGCTGAGAGCCGGATAAATAAAATGGCACAGCTCGCTCGGCTCCAGTGACGGAGAGAGAGACAAAAACGTGATTTAAACATTTCAACCCCGGTCAGGATTCATTACGGCTCAGTCTGAAGCAGCTGATCTTTACATCGAGAGTCACTTTGAAAATCAAGGGAAGTGTTTTAAAATCCACACGTTAGCGTGAATCATCGGGCTACAGAGGCACAAAAGGCAGAGCGGGCCACTAATCATCGGTTCGGTGGTTCAGTCCCCAGCCCCACACGTCAGGCCGTCCCTGATCAGGACACTGAAGCTCAAACGGGTCCTGAAACACGCTGTGAAGCTGAAAAGCACATGAATGCAGGTTCACACTTGGTGCATTTGGAACTCAAAGAAGGACACACGTTTAAAAAAAGTTTAGAAAGAAAGGACAAAATCTAAAAAATAAATAATTAAATTACACTTTTGTTTAATACACACTCTTTTCTGCTAAACCTTTACTGTAAAATCAGTTAAACTGTACCAATTATAATAGTTACAGTTACATTTTAAGATAAAAGGATGACGTTTTCCATTTACCACAAGTTCTGTCTGCCACATTAATGCTACAGAGATTAAATACATTAATATTAACTCATTTTGATCAATATTTAAACCAAATAATGTTCCTAGACCAGGTCTTACACAGGTCCACAACAGGTTTGGTTAAATCTGAGTGAACTGTATCAGAGTTTAAGCTCATATTACTTCAAACTGTCATCTTAACCAACACATAAACAGTTTCCTGGTGTTTTCTGACAGTTCGTCGTTAACAACCACAGCTCCCAGCTCCAAATATTTGGCTGTTAGGAAAACACAAACTCTTTACACTCAACCAAATGACAGCAGTGCTATGTTTCTCATTTGGACGTAGAGACTTTCCCCTCAGAATAGATATCGACGTGTTTTCGGTTGCGTGTGGCTGCTGCACAATAAAATATGCATGCAGAAGAAGGTTTACTGTGTTCACCTCTGCTGTTCTGTTCTGTACGGGATTTACGGATCGGAGGGATTTCTCTTCTGATTACATCCAATAAACAAATGATTGCATGAAGATAGTAAAGTTTTACGGGTCGGTGCGGGTTGATCAGTATTTAATATTTCTTAAAACGGAACCATTCCCATGCAAAACCCAGGAACATTTGGAGGGTCTTTAATTTGTTTTCCAACAAAACACTGATGAAACTAATGAGAATGATGAGATTCTTCATTAGTGGAGGTTTGGTTTGTTATTACATGTGAGAGAAGATTAAATTTACAGGGAAACATTATTGGTACAATTAGGTATAAAGAAAATAAATTTTAATTTCTGCTAACTGCTCCCAGCAGACATGGAGGCCATTGTTGTTTGAGGCATTTCCCAGATGGGAGTGTGTCTGACAAGCTGTTGCTAACCATCCGTGGATAAATGAGGACGCTGTGAAGCTTTGATGAACATTACCCGTCCTCCCTCACCTGCTCACACAGCGGACTGTTGTCGTTGATGTCCAGCACGTGGACGTCGACGACGACCGGAGCCTCGAACTTCCCGTCGGTGGCTGTGACTCGGAGCGTGTATCTGTCTTTGGTCTCTCTGTCCAGGCGCTCCTTCACGATCAGGCCCCACTTGCCCTCGTCCTCCTGGATGATGGCGAACTGGCCCAGAGGGTCCCCGTCTGCATGTGTGGAGAGCAGCTGAGTTACTGGACGGGACTTAATATCGCTAACACTGAGCTTATGTTTCTGCATTTTTATGGAAATCATACAAGGGAGAGATGTGGCTGCAATTAATAATCATTTCCATTACTGACTAATCTGCATAAATTGGTTGATTGAGTGAAACAGCATGATGTGAAGTTCTCAAATGTCTTGTTCTGTCAATTCAAACCAACCTTTCCTGTAACATAAGACAGGGAAACTGGCTGTTTTTGCTTTAAAATAACAGTTAATGATCAAAACAGTCAGTAAATCAACCAGTACAAATACAAAATGCAGCAATATTCTCACTTAATATAATTATATTAATTAATCTGTCAGTGTTTCTGAAACACTGATTATAACCTGAAATAAGAGGACAGGGTTTAAACTTTAGAAAATGTGTGTTTGGTGGTTTAACAGGTGACAAAATGAAAATGGACAGCTCTCAGTGACGATGTGTTACAGAGAACTGAAATGATCGATGCGCATTAAAGGAAGTATTGAGCTGCTAGTTTCTAATCTACAACAAATCAAACATCTGTGTGTGTGTGTGTGTGTGTGTGTGTTGGGTTCAGCGTCACCTTTGTGAGTTATTTCCTGTCATTTCCAGCGAACGTCACTGACGGTTTGATGGTTTTTCATGGCGCCGTAATGTTTGTTATTCACATAAACGAGGATGAGTCTGTGTTTTCTTATTGGTCGTGCTGTTCATTTGTTGTTTTCATCACAGTTTTCCTCTAACATTCGATTACCTTCTGAGTAATATAAAAGTTGTTTTTTTTTTTTTTAAATTCCCAGTTTTCTCATTTAATACGCCGGCGTCTTTGATATTGAGTTCCGATGGCATGTTGTTCCTGATGAATAATTCAATCATTTCTGGTTTTTTGTGCGTTGTGGGGGGAATATTTTAACATCAGGCTGACTCACCTGGGTACTTTGCATTTTATTGTTTTCTTCCCCACAAACTTTTATCTCTGAGTGGAAAACATAAACAGGTTTCTGTTTTGTTGCCCCCTCTGACTCGACAGCTGACACAGGCTTGAGACTGTGGTCGCGAGTCTGCGTGTTGCTGCGGGTTGCATCGCAGTCAGTCAACCACCTGTTTGACAGGTGTCACGGGCTGATGGAGGGTTGTAGACGTCTGCTCACCAAACAAACGCTTCAGCTTCAAGACGGAAACCGTTTGAGTTCTCCGCAGCTGTCAAAAGTCGCCGTACAGGTCTTGCGACTGAAGTGTTGCACTGAGTTGCTGGTTTTCTTTGGCAGCATTAAAGTACTAATTGAGCGCTACCATACATAAACAGCCTGCAGCACAGTGAGGGCTCAGTGATATAACCTAAATGTACATAGTTATTAAATGTTATGTCATTAATGGAAGGAGGTGTCTGTTTTGGACTAAAGATGTTGATATAATTCACAAAATCTGCAAAAAAAAACCATATTATGTAGGATTCGTCAAGTTTTCACTGTTTTACAAAAAAGCCTCTGAAGCCTCGTTCAGATCACCAGCATTAAAACAGTATGAATCAAATGTGTCTCAGCTGACAGTGAGGAAAATCTCAAAAGAAAGGCAAATAGTTGCACAAAAATCCAAATTACTTGATAGACAAATCACCTTAGACCTTGTATGGTGAACTTTTGTTTCTGCTTTTGTTTTCTTTCAGCGTTAAAAGAAAGGTCTTTTTAAAGTTTATTCTGTGTTTTTTTAGATTTAGTTTTATTAAATTTGCATTTTTGCAGTGGAAACGTCTCTAAAACAGCGAGTGTTATGTAACTGAACTGAACAAAACCTAAACAACTGAAATAATGGAAATGAATGAGTGATTGTATGATTCTAATTTCTGTATATCTGGCGGCGGCCCTGACGCGAACACTACTGAAAATCACCGTAATAGATTCTGAATGCTGTGTGAAGCAGCTCTGTTGTGGACGGACACTCCTGAATAAGTAAGATCCTCACACCGAGCACGCTGGCGGCAGGCAACTTTAATATCCAGTGTTTGCTTCTGGTTTTGTGTCTTTTTGACAGGCCAGTGTCAGCATCAGCCAAACCCCGCCATTTATAAATAATCCCGATGCAAATACGCCTTTGTTACACTTTCCAAAAACAACGTTGTGACAGCGAGCTCCTTTAGAACGGTCCGGCTTTAACTGTCTGGAGGAAAACGGAGGATTTGCATTAATATGAGGCTTTGTTTTTGTTGTTAGCTGCAGGGCATCTCGTTGGTATTCCTGTCTTGTCGGCATGTCAAAGCGCTTCTCTTTGTGATTAATCTGTGGCTGAGTAACATCACATCATGACTCAGTTGAGGGCGATTAACAGAGATTTCATTTCACCTCATTAATGTTTTGATAAAGCCCACAATGCTGCAAATCTTCAATGGGACAGTTTGGCTGTTAAACACACAAACACACAGTCGTACATACAAACACAAAAAGGGAGCGACACACACTCACAGACTCAGATCTACGAACACACACATTTAAGATGTACTCACCAGTGATGTAACACGTAACGAGACGGTTCTCCAGTGACATGTCAGCATCTGTGGTCGTCATGGAGACAATGACTTCCCCAGGGCTGCTGTTCTCCACCACTGAGCCGCGGTACACATCATCTGTGAACTTTGGCGGGTTGTCGTTCTCGTCCATCACAGTCACCTCCACCAGGACGCTGGACGACAGCTTGACGTCGCCGCCGTGGTCCATGGCGACCACGTTGAACCTGTAAACCCTCGTGCCCTCACAGTCCGTCTCACGCACGGTGGTGATCCAGCCGCTCTCGCCATCGATAGCGAACACGTCAGTGACGTCCACTGAGGTGTCATCAGGTAGAGACTCCAGGCTGTAGGTCACGAGACCGTTGGTGTCTGTGTCCGGGTCATTGGCAGTCACCTGTGGGTCAAAATAAGCGCTTGGTCAAATTAAACTTGAGCTGAAGCTAATATCTGTGTTTTCTGTAGAGTTGTAGAATGGTCCAGGATGTTTTTATCCTAGTTTAGCACTTTAGCAACATGCTAAAAGAGGCTAAAAGATCTCACCTGAATAACAGTCGTTCCAGCAGGCATGTTCTCGGCCAGGAAGGCCCTGTAAGGGTTTGCATCAAACACGGGCTGATTATCGTTCACATCTTGGACCTGGATGCTGACCGACACCAGGGAGGCAACATCAGTCCCGTTGTGGTTCCCCTGAGCGATCACGTCTATCTGATACCATTTTGTCTTTTCGTGATCGATCGTCTTCTGCAGCAGCAAAGTTCCGCTTTCTTTGTCCAGAGTGAACACTTTGTCTTTGTTGCTCTCCACGGTGTTCCCGTCCACCAGGCTGTAAATAAGGGGCATGTCAGAGTCCGCCCTCACTGAGCCTATCTCTGTCCCTATGGGGATGTCCTCTGCAGCTGAGAAGGTGTAGAGAGGCTCTGAGAACTTCGGGAGAGGAACCTCAGGAGGAACCACTTTGACCTGAACAGGAACTGTAGTGTTGTAGAAGGGAAGGCTGCCGTCCCGAGCCTTGACTTTGAAGTTGAAGATCTTGTTCTCCATGCCAACGAGACTCTCCTTGACACTCACGACTCCAGTAAAGGGGTTGATCTCGATGATGTCTTCTGTCACCTCTTCTGCTTCATCCACTGTGTAGGTGACATCTGCGTTTTTGCCATCGTCTGCATCATAAGCCATGATCTGGATGACAGGGGAGCCTTTATTTACAGTGGACTGAATTGAAACCTGGTACTCTGACGCTTTGAACTGAGGGATGTTGTCGTTCTCGTCTGTGAGAATAATCTTTACAGTACAAAAAGCCACTTTTCCGCCACCATCTTTAGCCATGACCTTGATAGCTATGACTCTCTGGGCTGGGTTCTCTCTGTCCAGCGGTTGTGTTGTGACAATCTGGCCGCCATTATCGATGGCAAACTTCTCATCAGCGAGTTTGTTGATGATCGTGTAGTCAACGCTGCCATATGGTCCGTCGTCAGGGTCGATAGCTGCTAATCGGATCACCCGAGTTCCCGCCTCTGCATTTTCAGCCAGCTCTGCCTCGTAGATGCTCTGCTTGAAGTATGGACTATGCCTGTTGCTGTTCATCATGTCGATATTGACCGGTGCCGTTTTCTGAAACACTCCGTCAGACACCGCCACTGTCAGGTTGTAGTAAGGATCCAGGTTTCTCTTACAGACATTAGAAAAGGAGATGATCCCTGAAGATTCGTTGATGTTGAAGTACCGACCTTCGTTCCCTGAGAGGATTCTGTACTTGAGGTTATTCAAGTCGCCAGTGTCGGGATCTGAAGCTTGGATTTTGATAACAATGTGGCCACACTTTGCCATTTCATCCAGCGTGGCTTCATACCGGGAGGTGACGAAGTCCGGTGGGTTGTCATTGACGTCGGTGACGTTTATGAAGACGTAGGCTTCACTACTGAGAGGCACAGTGCCATTGTCTGTGGCTCTGACTTTCAAATTAAAGTGTTTTGTGTTTTCATGGTCCAGCACCTGTTTTGTGACAATCAACCCACTATGAGGGTCTATCTCGAAGAAATCAGTCTCGTTCGTCTCCGTTTTCACCAACTGGTAGGTGAGATCTTTATTTCTGCCAGAGTCCCTGTCTGATGCAGAAAGCTGCATCACAGAGGTGCCGACTGGGAGCCCTTCAGCAACGTCCACAGAGTACTTTAGCTTCAAGAAAACCGGTGCATTATCGTTCACATCCTCTACTTCTATTTCGATGGAGGCCTCTGAGAAAGTTCCAGTTACAGAGTCAGTAGCCCGGACTGTCAACACATGCATGGTTTGGCTCTCGTAGTCTAGGGGGTTGGTGACTGTCAACACGCCTGTTTTGAAATCAATGTGAAAGTGTTTCGAGGCGTTTTCTTCTTCGAGGTTGTAGATGAGCCGATAGCCCTCTGGATTCCTGGCCTGGACATGTAAGATGGTGGTGAATGGCGGAACGTTTTCTGGGACTTTCAGCGGGTACAGAAGAGTCTGGAAAATTGGGTTGCTTTGATTCCTCACTTGAATACTGAGCTGTGCCACTGCGTTGTGACTGGGCTCACCCTCATCTATAGCCATAACGGTCAACACGTACTTATTCAGAGCCTCAAAGTCAAGAGGCCTTTGAAGGGATATATCGCCTACATCAGGATCTATCCTGAAGAGGTTGTAGTCCTCCTCTAGAGAGTACATAATGGATCCGTTCTCTCCCAGATCTCTGTCGATGGCAGTCGCTTGATACAGAACATCTCCTGGCTCAGTGGCTTCGGATATCATCATTGAAAAAGGTAAATTTAGAAACTGCGGGGCGTTGTCGTTGACATCATCGATAAAAACCTTCACCTGGGCTGTAGCGGTCCTCGGCGGTGTCCTCATGTCCTGCACCTTCACCACTATGTCATAAACATCCTGTTCCTCGCGGTCAAATGGGACACCTGTTGTTTCGAGTACACCTGATGTCTGGGAAATTGCAAACCTGCCCATCGGGTTTATCACAGAATATGAAAGAGGCTCATTTAAATAACAACCTGTGGCTTTGAGCGCCGCCAAAGTTTTGACTGTGTTAAGGTTTTCTGTGACGCTAGCCGAATACACCTTCTGCTCAAATTGGAGATCGCTTGCTGTCAGGTTTGTTACGTTTATCTTGACGGTGGCCAAGTCTTTGTAGAGGCCGTCAGACGCTTTGACGACCAGTTGGTAAAATGGTCTAAACTCAGACACATTGCTCACAGTGATGGCGCCACTGTTTGGGTGAACTGAAAAGACATTGTGAAGATTCCCCTCGGTGATGCTGTATGAGACTGCCGAGTCGGCGTCATGGGCCATGACGCGCACAACCTCTGTATCTCTGACAGCTGGGAAGATGACGGATGGCTCGTACACTGTGGAGGTGAATTGTGGAGGGCAGTCATTCAGGTCCAGGACGCGAACAGTGACCTTGGCAGGCTCTGCTGCATACAGCGATGGCTCCCCAGAGTCCTTTACCTGCACACTGAAGTGGTACTCCGCCTTGGCTTCGAAGTCAACTGGTGAAATTAAAGAGATGGTGCCCATGCTTGAGTCTATCCTGAAGACGTTCAGGGCCTCAGGTTCAAGGATCTGATACACCAACAGAGAATTAGCATCTTTGTCTGCATCCAGCGCCTGGATAACCAGAGGGGTGTTTCTTTCACCCATAACCATGCTGTTGATGTGAGCTGACTCACTTATTTGCCCCAGGTACTCCCCCTGCTGAAAAACAGGAGTGTTGTCGTTCTCGTCAATCACGTAGACGTAAACGAGAGTCGTGGATGAGGCCCCGGCTGTGGTGGCGGCTGTGACTTTGAGCTTGTAGGAGGCACAGCTCTCAAAATCAAGATGCTTTTGGATTGAGATCAAGCCACTGTAGGCGTTGATGTGAAATGTCTCATTTAGGTTGCCGCTTTCTATCCCATAATGCACTGCAGCAGGGCTGGAGGCTGAGATGGTGACCACTGGCGTTCCCAGGGCGCTTGATTCACTGATCTCTGTTAGGTATTCATCAGAGGGGAAGGTGGGTGGGGTTTGGTCTGAGATGCGGACTTGGACGTGGACAGAGCAGAGGTCGCTGCGCTGAGGGAAACCCTGATCGGTGGCCCTGACCGTCAGGTGGAACTGGTCCTGAGGCTGAAGGTCCAAAGGTTTGGACACACTGATGGAGCCCAGATCCGGATCTATAGAGAAGATGTTGTCGATATTCCCTGCAAGAAAGGAAACGTTTTCGTTACTGTCCTCTTGTCCTAGCGTGCAGGAGTCCACCACTTCATTGGTTTTCATCTCCTACACGTCTGTCAAACAGGTTTTTATTGGATCACAGACAGTTTCACCAAGAACAACATATCTGACTGTATTTCAAAACATTATACAGCTTGTTTCTTTGTTATTGAGGTCTGAAATGCCATTTACTCAGAAGATTGACATTGTACAGAAAAGAGGTCACTACTCCTGGCTCAGGCACCCTTAAACTGTTAATTCTAATTTTAACATTTCAGTATTGACGAAGCAAACATGATATAAAGTGCTCATTAGTAATCTTTAGAGGAGCATTTTGTGTTTTTTAATTCTTTTTGTTGCCTTTTAAAGCAAAACAAATACACAATATAGATGTGGCGTGGAGCGCATGGAAACCTTTCTTTTTTACAACAAGTAAAATAAACCAAATCTGAATGTTTTCGATGTCAACTCAAGATTAGAGTGTGATTCTCTTGATTCTCCTGCTGCAGTACTTTCTGGGTGGAAAGTGCTTATTTAATTCAAATTAGAGAAACCCCTCTGTAGTCGGTTACATTCATCTCTTCTCAAGTGTTAAGAAAAACCAATCCCAGTCTGGATTAGAGGCGGGATTAATGGTTTAGATGTATGTTCTTTGTTGAATCAAACACACTGACCAGGCTGCACAGCTTTAATAATCATGTGCATGTGAACTGCAATGCAAGGTGTAAGCAGGAGGCGAGTAGTAGAGGTTGACTGTTTCACAAATCTTTGAAAGGGCTGAGATGTTCTCTAGTGTAATGTGCGATACGAGAAGCTAAACACATCATCGTGTCCTTGAACCTTCAGCTTCGACGATGACATTCGAAGTCTGTGGTTGTGTGTGTGGGGGAGCCGCTCCCAGGTGTAAATATCTGCAGCTGAATGAATGTAAATCAGAGTGCAGCTAAAGAGGAGCAGGCATAAATAAAAGATAACAGTAGCCCCTTTGCTGCTCACCTGAGTGCAGAGAATAGCTGATGTCAGCATTGCTGCCCATGTCCTTGTCCAGGGCCTTGACCCGGATGACCTCGGAGCCTGTCGCGGCCTGGTTGGAGATGCTGGCCTCGTAGCGGGGGCTGAGGAAAGTCGGCGAGTGGTCGTTACAGTCCTCCACCTCAATCACCACCTTCACAAAGTTCCTCTTCACTGGGATCTCCTGGTCACGCACCTGAGGAGCAGCAAAGAGGTGTTTGTGCCCTGGGTGTTAAGAGACTAAGGGTTATAACAACTACTGGACTCAAATAATAACTATAATCTTTCTTCAGTTCTGCATATTGATACCTGAGTTATGCTGTAAATGCTTCCTGCACATTTAAAGTCCAGAGTATTTAACTAAACAACCTACTTCTGAGTGAAACGGGATCAGATTTTTGACTCAAACACATTGACAACTGAGGTTTGTTTGGGTCTTTACACCCTGTGCCATTACCATGACGATGAGCGTATGAACAGAGATCTTCTCGTAGTCGAGCTCCTCTGTCATCACCATCACTCCACTCTTCGGGTCCAGATGGAAGAGCTTGGTGCTGTCTGGATGTAGGCTGCTGTGGATCGAGTACACCAGTTTACTGTTGGTGTCGGCGTCCTGGGCGCTGATCTGCAGGATGTCCTTCCAGGGCGAGGTGTCCTCAGGGACCCTCACCTTTAAGACCCGACAAACAGAGGAAGATGTGTTTTTAACATCAGGAAACAAAAGAGTCTGAAAAACTGAATTCCTCAACTTTGAAGTTTCAATCTAAAACATCATTTTTATTCATAAAAGGTGGTCGAACGAGGGCCGAAAACATTTTCAGCACAAGAAATTGTTCCGGTAAAGGGGCAGAGAGGGTGTTGATTACTGTGATTTAGGAAACAACAGCGATGCAGCAGTCGTACTGTCTGTCGGATGTCCTGATAATCAGAGTAAAGAACGCCTGCACAGGTCGGTTTTAATTCTCAGCATGTGTCTAAATGTAAATTTAAAGGAGAACAGATGGTTAACCAGCTTCCTAATCAACACCAGAACAGACATCAACAAAGCATGAACCCAACATTCAGCACTGTAACTTTAACATGAGTGGAAAACAAAGATTGATGGATTTCTGTTGAAGAAAAAACAACTAAGATAGTGAAAGATTTGCATAAACATGTACTTCTTCTCATAATGTGGTCACGTCTGAACACATGACGCACATATTTATTCATTCAGCTTAACGTACAAGTCCCTAGTGCAAGTAGACATCAGTAAATCTACTTAGAAATCCCTGAGGAGCATCACGTTTTGTGGATTTCTGCAGCATCAGTGTAAGGCAGTGAGAGCTGTCCGTTTATCCATGCTAATGCTAATGCTAATGTTGCTGGTTTGGCTTACTTTTGATGCCATTTGGCAAAAATGTGAACAGATTCAGCGATTTTTCCATTTGATAAACACGTTGATGCAGGACAAACAGTGCTCTGCTGTGTTTCAGACCTGGCTGCACCCCTGACAAACCCATAATTATCTGTAAAGAATGCCTTTTTGGCCGTTATTACTGTAACAACCAACCTGTGAGCGCTACGACTCTGCACTGGGAAGAAAAATCTTCTCTCACCTTGTACAGCGGCTTCAGGAACACGGGACGATGCTCATTCATGTCCAGCACGCGGATGTAGGCCTGCAGTTTGGAGACGGGATGCACAGGGTTTGAGAAAATGGGCGCCCAGCGTGAGCGGCATCAAATATGGAAGGCAGCGCTTCAAAGCGACTTCACATGCGGCACCTGAGCCACTGCCGCCTGCAGGACTCAAGATTAGATTCCAAACCGGAGATTTTCGCGGGGACATACGTGGCATATATAAGAAATGTTTTGCTGTTGTGATGCGAGGCTGCCGGCGCGTCTCAGCGGGTTAATTTGCACAATGACTTTAAAATGAAGACACATGTGCAGTTTGCTTTCTTTGATCCTAACTGTGGTGGAAAACTCGGGTTTGCAGCTTTGGTTTATGGAGTGGGATCACAATAAAAACTGTGGCTCATGAATTCATAAAGCTTGTTCAGAGCAGTTTTTGGTTACTCGTTGTTTCGTGGTCACGTTCTGCAGTTTTGATTGTTGGGAGTCTTGCAGCTGTTTTAGCTTTTATTCTAATCCGCTGCAACTTGGAGGAGAATAAATAGTTTGAAATTGATGTTTTTGTGAATGGCGGGCCTGTCTGAGCAGCTGGTGCAGTCGCAGCTATCAGTCGCCTCCAGTTCCGCCTCGTGACGAGCTTTGCGTTGTGGGAGACCCTGTTTCTTTGGGAAAACTCAGATCAGATGAGAAAACCTGCTGATTTTGAGCATTTTCCAAGTGAAGGAAAAGTGTTTACACAGAAATCAGCTTATAGTTGTTAAAAATAACTTGTTGTGCACTTCAAAACAGCAGAGGAGCTGCCATACAAATGTGGCCTCCTGCACCTTGGTCAATTATTTGAGAAAACATTGAAAGTTAATGAATTTCTGTATGATTTAGGCTCCTTTAATGAGAGGTTCTGTGTGGTTCGAGTAAAAAGAGCTGTGGTATCAGGCGGGTATCCAAATTCACAAATCAGAATTAGGATTAGAGCTGAGAGGAAACATGGACTGAAGCATCGCCACAGAATTCACACTGTGTTTGTTGAAACACAAAGTCTGACTTTGGGATTCCCTGATTCCTGGAGGGATCGGGTCCTTATTCGACCCAGAATCGTCCAACCCTGTCAGTCGGCCGGTCTTAATTGATTTAATCCTAAAATAAGAGGATTCTCAGATTATTTTTTCTGATTTTCTGGGTCCAATTATCAGTTTTCCACAAAACGTCCATACTTTTTAAAAGTTTTTTACTTTATGAGGCTCGTTTTTGTGACATTCATCGACATTTTCGGTCTGTGTCTCTAACCTGTGTGGTGGCGGCGTGGTGGCCATCGGTGACCCGCACAGTCATGTTGTAGTTGGAACGTCGAGCCGCATCAAGACGGCGGGCGATGGAGATGGTTCCTGTATTTCTCTGGATGTCAAAGTCTTTTTCCTCGTCGCCACCTGAGAGAAAAGGGAGACAGATGAGGGAAACGGACAGAAAGACAGGCGGGCAGAGAGAGACAGGTTTATCCCGTCGGCTGTTGCTGCTACAGTATGTAAGGTTATGAATCAGGCCGTGTCCAGCTGTCAGATGCAATATCTTCGCTGATACGTCAGACTCGGCACCTCTGATTTTGACTGGTTGCAGGAATGATGCATCGTGGCATCGTCCTCCAGCAGCTGCAGCAGTGCAGTGATTTCCCTGCGGGGGGCGCTGTAATTGATGGTCCCCTCCTTGACGTTGAAAAGGCCCAAACTCGTTAAACATCGGTACCTTTCTGCAGAACCTGAGTAATTATTAATGTGACAACCTGTTTCAGTGTAATATGCAGCAAATGTCATAAATTATGAACCGCTTGTCCTGTTTTAATTGTCCAAATCGAGAGCTCTGCAGACGTTCGGTCAGTTATGTTCCTGATAAACTCATCCTGTTTGAATTACTGAATTAAAACAGCTGAAAAAATAAAATATTACAGAGAAAAAAAGAGAAAAACAGATTTTTCTTTCCTTCATATGAATCCATCCATCACAGCAGGACATTCTGATGGCCTCTTATTTACAGACAGAGCAGAGAAACCAACTGAGACACCCAGAGCAACAGCAACAAAACAGTCTGTCTGATCGCCCGTCTCACCACCTGTCTGCCTGATCCCACAAGAACTGAGTTTATGTTTAACCTTGACTGGTGAAGGGGAGATGCTGCAAATTAGTGAATTAATAAGTTAAAGAATACACTGAATATAACATACACCCTCTTGTGTGTATGGAAACGGGGCAAACAAATCAATAAATCAACACATTCCCACAGCAGCGAGTCTTGTGCTCATCTGAGGACACGTTTGCTCAGGCACAGTGTGTGTTATCCTGGCGGGGATCTGAGAGGTTCGAGGAACACTTGTGGTGCTGAAGAGCAACATCTAGATGAGAGGGTCGTCATGTTCTTCATGCCTGGATGACTTAATTTATATATTTCTGGAAACAGAAGGAAGCTTATTGCACCTGTGAGGTTCGTCTCCACCGCGTCCTTCACCTCTGCAAGTGTCAAACTTCTCATAGTCGCCAAACAATGATCGCTCAGCTAGCTCGTCTTACAGGGCTCGAAGATACCGGCAGTGACATGCATGTAAATCAAATTTGCATCATCAAGCAGGTTTTGTTAAAACATCTGCAGACTACTGCCCATCTCTAAAGAAGAAACTAACCTTTTAATCTTTTAAAACAGGAGACACGACTCCACTTTTAAAGCACACAAACTGCTGATACCACCCAGTATCTGTTGTCCCCCTCAGTTTAGACACAAAGTACCGTAAATAAACATTTTGGATTAAATCTGAAATTTTACTTTTAAATAAGACATTTTTAGAAAAAGAACCTTGTGAGTGATCATAAACTAATGTTTATTTATTGGCTGACATGTAAGCAATGTGCTAATGTGAGCCCTGCTGATTTAGCAGAGTAGGGCTCATATACACCAGAGATTCTTCAGTCCCTTGGACTAGAAATAGATTTTGGAGTGGAAAGCGTCTCTGCTCCTGTTGAGGCCAATAAAATGAAAACTCCTGGTGTTTAAAAATAAAAAAGGTGGTTTAACTTTTTGTTTATATGCATCACATTTCACATTTATCCCATTATTTAGCGACAGCAGGACTGTTTTTCCTCTTTCCTTTGTTATTTAAGATCATCCTGTGCTTTAAATCTGCACTGACTCACTCTGTCCATCTGTTTCCCTTTGTCCTCTCATCTTTTCCTTCTTTCCTTCCCTCAGTCCCTTTCTTTCTCCACTCGTCCTTCTTTTTGCTGCCCCGCCTTGATTTTCTTGCTTCATGGTTTCTTCTCTCTCTCTCTGTCTCTCAGCAGGTTGTGTGCATGTACGTGAGAAAGGTAAACCTCATGCCTGCACAGCCAGATGGTGTTTATTATTAAGATATCCACCTTGCAAACGGCTAAACACACACACAAACACACTTTACACCTACACATGTACAGGATGTGAGGATTCAGACTGCAGTCAAGTCACAAATATTTGCTTTTATATGAGAAGTGAAGACGAGTAAAGACCTGATACATTTCTCCAGTTTACTACCATTTCTCCTCCTCACACACACACACACACACACACACACACACACACACACACGAACACACACTCTGTTTGCTCTTGATCGATAGATAATTGGGTCACCCAAAGGTCCATTTCTGTCAGTTACGCCCTAATGACTGAGCTGAAACACTGCAGGCTAACCGGCCACATCGACAGGTCTGTTAAACTGATTTAGATTTCCAAATTCCTGGATCGGCTTCCTCTGAGACACGTCGGCCTTTCAACGGGAAACAAATCGGACGCAGCAATCGCCGACTGTAAATGCAATTTTTCACATGGCTGATCATCTGCAGGAAGATGTGATACCCCCGACAAGGTTGGAGGGTCCGATCCCTCTGGGGCCTGCCATGCAAAAGATACCTCGTGCTCATGGTGCTGGGAGGGGAAAGATGGCATATGTCAAATGTCACGTTGAGCAGAAAAGAAAAAGGAGCTGCTACGCTGGAATTTCACTGACGTGTTGATCCATCCATCCTTTCTTCCATCATCCATCTCCCGGGTGTTTATCTGGGTCAGGGCCACGGTGGCAGCCAGGCAGGCCGAGTGACCTCGAGCCCATCAGTCACGTAGCGGGACATCCTTGACTTTCGCTCAGTGCTTTCTTAGGTGGAGATAAATACGTCATCACAGAAATGGACGTCACATGCAGGGCAGGAGGCGGAAGGGTTAAAGAAAATCAACAAGAGCAAATAAATAAATGACTTCGTATCAGGTTTAATTCTTTCACTTGGAGCGGAGGTGGAGCAGGGAGCTGTTGAAAAGCCGATATACATCCACAAACAGGCTCCAGCCGAACACCACCTTTTCTAGTTTGCGTTCAGACAAAGAGTAAAATGATAAACTGACTATGTCCAACATCTGGCAGACAAACGGGACAGACGGGAGGGAAAAGACAGAACCAGAGTTGACGTCTGTGCAGTTGATTCACTTGAACAACACTTGGTACGTTTCTCCAGGAGAAGGTGCCTCAAAGAACCGGTGTCCAGTCTCTTCTTCAAGCCCAAAATCCAACCAGGTTCTCTTCAAACACCAAAACCCTCAAGAACAGCAGGACATCCATTCATTTCCTTTCTTTAGGTTTGAATAATGATGTAGTCCGTCCTCTGGCGCTACCCTCAGGACCAACTTAATGTTTGTTGGCTCCTAGCAGAACAAAGAGCGTGTTGTTTGTTTTATCTGTCACTTTTCTGTTGCAGGGTATAATGAGCTCTGCAGCCGTTGGGGGACACACATATTGTTTTATTGCTTTTTTTTTTGTTTTGGAGGAATTTTGTGTGTTTTCCTTGGAGAACTCCGGCTGGGCGGTGAATATCGTGTGAAACTCAGTCGGGCATTTTATATTTTATTACCCGAAACAAATAAAATCGTCTGGTGTGAAAGCGTTCGAGGATCTGTACTTGAATTGACTGAGATGCGTTCTGTCGATGACTCGCCTCTGAGCTGAATATCACCGCTGACTCGCCGTCTTGATCCTCAACGGGCCAAACCTTGCAGACCGCACAGGTTCCCCTCAGGGCGAGTTGACGAGGTGAAGTTGAAATGACCACGAAACAGATGTCCTTTTCTACTACAGCTTCCTCCGGTAAGCGCTCCGAGGCATAATACAAGGCGGTTTCCATTTCTCAACGTGTCCCGCCTCCGGCCCTCCTCCAGGTATCCTACCTGCCTCAGCGGCTCTGCTCAGGAGAGGACAAACAGCCGCATGCTGTCTTCAGCCTGTACACAGAGAATCAGACCAACGTTCCTGCAGAGCCAACATCATTTTCTCTGATTTGATCTGCAGTTGTGTTCTTTGAGTCACTGCTCAGAGGTCGCGACAACAGCTGAGGGTCAGAAATGAAGATTGATCGATTCTTTCCTTTGACACTCTCACTCTTCTCTCCCGCTGCGCGATTCAGTTACAGGAACTTCCACCAAAGTGTGACAAATGCTAAAACTTCACAGAAACACTGGAAAAGTTGGGCCAGACATCCACTAGACATCTCAATTCACCATGATGTAGTTTGAAAACGAAATAACGAGTAAATGATCAAATTAGATGATGGACCAATAAAATGATGCTAAAACAAATATTGATGATTGATTGTTTGAAGTTCATTAAGAAAACACGCACAATCTTCTCTGATTTGAGTTGCTTACATGTTTTGCATTAAACTAACGAGATAAACCACATTTATATCGGCTCTGAAGTGCTGACGTTTGGATTAAAGTCCTGTTCCACTGTTTTTACATTCACCAACAGGGATGAAAGTCTGGATCTTGATGAACGTTAATCTTCTTTTAAATATAAATGCAAGACTGACGGTTTTACCTCCATCTAATTTATCTGTGGAAAACTTCTGAAGATCTCGCGTCCTCACCAGGTTCTGCCGTGAACACACGTTAGTTTGGCTGACATTACATAACATTAGAAAAATATTTGAAATCCTGATTATGTTTGTGTTGAAACAAGTATTGTTTTATTTCAGATTTCTTTTTCAAATTTGAGCTTTTACTCCCGAAAAATCCAAAAAATAAACTACTCCATTAAATTTCAATTAAATCCTTAAATATTGTTAAATTATTATTTTTCTGTAAGTAGTTTTTTATTCTTGTTGTGTTCCTCTCATGAACTCTCAGGAAACACAGCTTGATTCAGACCCACTCAGTCCACTCTGAGCAGAGGCTCGACCCTCTCCTGCAGGGGGCTGGGGCGGCGAAACCTCGTCCACCAGCGGAGAGCCACGGCCTCGGACCTGCAGGTGCTGACCCTCATCCCGACCACATCGCACCCAGCTGGGACCCGCTCCAGCACAGTGAAGGCGGGGGGACCCTGCATCCATCCACAAACAGCAGAGACTGAGCCCTCGCCCGCTCTTTGATATCCTGTCGCTGATTTCGTGTTTTCCATGGCTCCGAACGCAGCGTGTTGTTTTTGCGCCGGCTCACAGGAGCAATCTGAGTTATTTTGACAGCGAGGGAAGTCTTCATTTGTCTCTGCGAGTTATCTCACAGCCAGAGAGACTCGATAGGCATCTGGATTCTGCTGCCGGAGAGGAGGAGGGTAGAGCGGGGCAATAAATACCTGATCGTATCTGCATGGGAGAGGAGTCCTGTGACACAACAACACTCCCTCATGCACTCACGGCGAGATGAGGGTCAGTGATACACGACTGCGGGTTTGACAGACAAAAAATGCCCAGTCTCCAGTCATAACGAGGAAAGAGCAGCAGGCTGACAGGCCATTAGTGGTAATTACCGAGTTGTGTTCAGGGACCACACAGGGAGAAATGCTCCGCACAATTACCCGACAAGCACGATGTGACACAACAAACCAACAGCTCTGACTGATTGAACGCAGAGCCGTCGAAGCCTCTGCAAACTGCTCCGCTGTACACCAGAACACTTGAGCTCTCTACATGTCTCCTACATCTGCAGCTTTTGGTTTTAAACAAATAATCCAATGAGATATCGTGTTATAAATAATGCGTTTAAACATTCACATCTAGAACCACCTGGACCATCCACAGCATCAAGACCGACACCTGAATTTACCAATATTTAAAGCAGTGACCCTTGATCTATAAAAGGGCTCGTGTTCACCATGACTGACTGGTTCTCCATTAAATATACATTTAGTTTTAGGTCATACAGACTTTTTTCTGCTGCAGACTTCTGGCTTCAAGACTCAGGATGAAGGTTTTTAACTCGTTAAATTCATGTTGCCGTTACACGTCTTTGAGGGAGCTCTGGAGGAATAAAGACTTAGAGAAACGCTGGATTCTGCTGTGATCTGATGTTATTAACCAGCAGGAAAAGACTGAAGGGTTTAAAACCTGCAGTGTAAGGAGGTGTTGAGCTAATCACAGAACAGCTGCCTAGTCAGAGCTGACACGTGAACTACACGCTCATCTGTAAAAGCTCAACAGCAACAGATTCATGAAATGTGTGTGGGCGAGGTGAAATGTTCAGGAGCTCAGTCAGCTTCTGTTTTATTGGATTATACTATGGCCAATGTGACCAGGAAGAAAACTTCACAGAACTGAGATAAGGAACACATTTCCATTCATTTGGCTGATAAAAAGTCATTACTGAGGTGGGACAATGTGGATAAATTAAGATTTGATAAATGCCTGAAGTGACGAATACAATGAAGAGTTTGCACGTTTCAGTCTGTTCGTGCTTTGATCGTCACTGTATTACCGGTGTGTAGCTGGTGCGACGCGCTCAGGAGTCCTCTGCTTCGTGACATAACGTAACACACGAATGTCAGAAGACGTCACATCCGGCGTCAGCAGCTATGAGACAACCGAGCGTCCCCTCAGGGATGCACAGAGTGGCTGTTGTGTTCGGTCGAGCTCTGGCACGAACCGAACTTGGCACGTTGAGCTGAACAGGAGGAACCACGGCCTTTCTCTGCACACGCCGGGCCCGCCTGGCAGGAAAACGTCCTGGCAAACCCTGATGTGTTTTCCTGGGAGCAACTCAAACCGGAATGAGACGCCGACGCCTCCGGGAGTCGCAGGGCTGATTTCCACTACAGCTAAAAATGTTGATGCGCCCTTTTATTTGTCGTGAAGCCTCTTTGCCGCCTAACGTTTGGGGCTGAGAGAGGCCGGAGGGGCAGCAGGAAGAGGAAGAATGGCCAGTCGTCTCCTCCGGGGATCTGGCAGGTGATGAGAGGAGGAACGCTGCTGATTTATCCTCACAGAGAGAAAACGTCCTGCTGATACCGCTGACACCGAGACCTTTTTTTCCTCTCCTCCTCCCCTTTTTCTGTCTTTTCATCCATCACTCCAGGAACACTGAGACGTCTGTGGTGGCAGGGTTGTATTATTTATCTACTTATGTTTGGTCTATATTTATTTATTTATTTAACGGCTTATGGTCTATCTGAAATCGAAAACATCAGCAAAGCAGATATGTATTTGGCAGAAATCGTCACTTTAAAGACGTTTACAGTCCAGACGTGTGTGCATGTGTGTGTACGTAGGCTGTATTGGTTCAAAGTGAGGTAATACCTGGATGTCCAAGGTGAATGAGGTCAGTCGAAGCCAACGGTAACACCCCTCTTAGGGTAAGCCTTCAAACTCGCTCCTCTAAGCCGAAAACTGTCCAGTCTGTGGTTTGTTATTTTTGTCTAGTCGCCACAAACGATCGCCTCAGTTACTGGCAAACAGAAAACGCGTCACTTCAGAGCCCTTTGTACGTCTTCACAGCTTTTCACACCACTCTCATTCTCCGCCATCGCTGGTCACCTTGTTGTTTGCTCTTTGATGTTTTGTTTTTCCAGTGTCAGTGACAGGATATGAGAGCTGCCCAGAGAGCGGCCACAGTTGCTACGTGAGCGTTTTAACCAGCAGACCGACACGCTGTTTTGTCTTTTTTCCTGCTTTTAGAACCAAAGTCTCTCATGTTGTGTCCAGCAATAAGCTAGAATGACTAAACTGGTTTCCAGCTGACACTGTAAACAGCCTGGAGGACTGGGCTTTTTCCCCTCGACCTGACCTGATTCTATGAGTCAACACAGAAAAGCATATTTAGTCAAAAACACAAATACAAACACTTCTTGGTGCGTTTAGCTCATCGGTGCGATGTAGGTCACACCCCGGTGAGTCTGACTCAGACTAAAACGTGTGTGATGAATGGAGATCAGTTTCTACGAGGTGCAATCACAAAGTAGTCACCTTGAGCAGTGAGTCACCACTCCAGGTGCACCTGCTACAATTCAGTCGCTCATGAACACAGGCTGGACCTTCTCCACTGTGTCCCAGCAGCTAAACTTCATTTTAGGGGAAGAGGAAGACATTGCAGGAAGCTAAATCTACCAAGTAGGTTGGGTGGAGAGTGATGATTGTGCTGGTGCAGCCAAACAAACCTTGGATTGAGGACGATGGTCATGGCACAGTTCGCAGGTCATAACCAGCATGATGCACATTCTAGAGTCTGCAGGAACTTAGCTAAAGACCCCGCCATTGTCACATGACCCTCCGCCAGGAAGCTTTGGGTTTGACAAAGATTTTGCCGTTTGCATGACGTGTGGTCACAAACAGGCTAAACACATCAACGATGCTCATGCAACATGGTGCAGAAGACCAGCTCTACCAACTGTGCTGCGTTCAGGAACAGTTCCCCAACTTTTCTGAACAAACCTGTGCAGGAGCAACTCAGCCACCGAGTCAGGGATGGTCCTGTTCTTTAGTTCACCTGAAAACTCGCACTGCTGGGGACTTTCTCACTTTCTCCACATTTAACCCAGCAGCTAAAAGTTGCACGAGTGATTTAAGAAGCCAATTAAGGAAAAATTGAGTTGATCAAAGCAATAAATCACAGCATTTACCAAAAAAACGAGCTCTGGAAACACCGAGACTCACAGAGTGACGATACCGAACAGTGAAAATGCCAGAAACTACATTTATTTCCCTTAACGCACACGGTTTGTCCTGCTCTGCTCCAGTATCATTCACTGTTGCAGGACTCTGCTGACCTTTAGAAAATAACTTGTCTGCTGTTTATGTGGCGGCTCATGTGGATAGATGATGGTGTTAAGCTGTTTGTATTCTGCGCTGCGAGCCGGCGCTCTACAACACAGCATTTCGCTGCAAGTGGCAATACGGTGGATGTCAGATATGATTTCCTAATCCGCTGTGCGTGTTTGCCGCGGCTGCAGAGATCTATGAGGCGTCGTTACGCAGTGATCACTGAGGTCTGGTTTCAGCTCGCTGCTGGCCGTTCTGTCAAAGTATACAGTGGAAAGTATAAATAGTTGATGTTTGTAGTTTTTCTTTTTGTGGAGATCATTACCCTCATTTATGAGAAGCTTGTTTTTCATCAGAGCTTCAAGCTTATTCTGTTTTCCTGAACTCACCTGTCCAGCAAACAGCTCCCGATCAATACACGGCTCAATACCAGGCTCTGTGTGTGTGTGTGTGTGTGTTTTCACCCCCCCTCACCTGTGATGTCGAACCAACGCTGCCGATGCGTCTCCGTCATGATGATGCCCACCATGTGAGTGACAGGCTCCGTCTCCATGACGGCAAAGGTGAAGTGGGGCTCGTCAAATGTGATTGGCTCGGCCGACGGCGGCGGGCGGGCGATCCACTCGATGTCGAGCCTCGCAGTGGATGAGCGCGACGGGCTGCCCTGGTCCGTCGCTTTAATCTGGACATTAGCATAGAAATTAAATGAACATTTTAATGAGGGTTTCACTAAGAACAGACGTGTCACTGTTCAGGAGCAATCGCACTTCGCCTACATCACAGCTAAAGAAATGCTTTCTGGGAGTGTCCACAAGATCCAATCTGAATTACTTAGACACCTGAGTGATGTCATCATAAACTGGAGTGAGGTCAGAGCGGTTAGCTAAGTGAAGGTGGGGATGTAACACTGGACCTTGTTTTGGAGATTTCCATCAAAGTATGAGTTCATCCAGAGTCCCAGAAAGTAAATAAAGGCAAATTAGTCACTAAAACAAAATGTGTGCCTGGACTCAGGCGTGTGGAGGTGAGCATGCTTGCTGCAGCAGAAAGAGAGGAGTGGAGACGGCCCATGGCTGTCAGATCTGAAGCTGGTGAGCTCATCATGTCACAAACGTCTCACGGTGTGTCATAAATTTATTAAAAGGTGTCAAATTCTCCTCATGACGTGTGTTTTTGAAAACCAAGATGCACAAAGTGGCTTTAAACACGACTGTTATTGTATTTATGTTTATCAAATTATACTGACAATAAGAAAACTACAGAAAAAACACCAGAATTTCCCTTTAACTGACAGTAAAGTAAAGCTGCTCCACATCAAGAGGAATGAATGTTGTGTGATCAAAGGTGTTTTGATGTTTTTAAATCCCGCAGAGCTTTTCTGCAGCTGATTAACCTCCGTGGCTCCCACAATGCAGAGTGATGACAAGCAGTGAGAACACTCATTGGTTTCAGGGCAGGTGTTAGTCAAGTGCTTTTCAGAGTATTAAGCACGGGTAATTTAGCCTCTTTGGTGCAGCCAGTGGGCTCCACGCCTTCGACAGCGGCACGCAAACGAAGCGCAGCGCTGTAGAGAAAGTATTTCCCTCAGATCTGTTGAAATACAAACTCATCGTCGCTCTCGGTGACAGACAGGTGACTCGTTAAGGGTCTGAATGGGTTTGTGGACACCTACCGTGAGAATGCTGTAGTTTCCAGGCCAGAAGTCACCGTGCGATGTCACCACGCCCATCACGGGGTCGATCTCGAAGCGCTCGTCCTTGTTGTCCTGCAGCTTGTAGGTCACCTCGGCGTTTGAGCCCTCGTCGTCGTCACGGGCGACCATCCTGCAGACTTCCTGTTTGCCCGCCCGGTGGCGCTGCTCAAGCAGCTTGACGTGGAAAAGTTTATCGGTGAACTTCGGACGGTTGTCGTTGGCGTCTAGGACTCGGATCACGACGGTGGCGGTGGAACGCAGAGATGGAGAACCGTGATCGGAAACGATGACCTGAGAATTAAAAAGAACAGTCCTGTTGTTTGAGAAGTTTGAAACTAAAACTCCTCTGATCTTCAGCTGTTGGTTCATTTTCAGTTCATCATTTAAAAACTGTAATCAGAGACATTCAGACTTCTCTTCCATCGCCTCATTAACTCCTGGCTGAAAGCTTGTGTCTACAAATCAAATGCACGAGTCTGTAAAACTACTCTAACCTTTCCTTTTACGACACCAAGCGGCTAGTTTATCAAACAAAGCTAGAAACAGCCAAAGCCACACTGCTTCATATACCTGTAATGTAAATGTGTATAAGATAAGAGCAAAACACACAAATGTCTCTGTTGTTTACTGCAGGAACCAGCACAAAGCTCCCGATCGTCCTCTGAGGATGTCCCGATCTGGTGGATTAACCTTTCTTGTGATCAAACTGTGTTGAAAACGTCCTCAGAACGAGTGAAAAACAGTGTGTGAACGTTTAAAGTACTGGATCGATAGCGGCTGCACGTGAGCCGGCTCTGAACTTAGACTTCTCCTGTTTAATTTGGAGCTTGTTGAACTCACATGTTGCTCCGCTGTCAGGGAACGATGCTGGACTGAGGTGAGTAAATACTGAGAGCAGCAGGTTCGATGCTGGTAACTTTGTGTTCATCAGGGCTTTTTGTGGAGGTTTATACTATTTACAAAACAAATTCAAACATTTAAAGCAAAAACGTGAAACAATCTCCACTCAAATGTGAAATCTTTGTTTTAGGGCCGCTGGTCGGACGCAACAAGCACGTTAAAGGCCTCGCTGTCAGCTGTCGCTGCGACTTTTAGCTCACGCTGATCTTGCTGAGATGAAGGCGCTACAAAAAGCAGCGTGTATAACACATCTGAGTTTGCCTTTAACAGCCTGAGCATCTATTGTTATGGATTTATTGGTGCTCTGAACCTGCGACGTGCCACCAAACAGCCGGGACGAGTTTGTTTTTCCCGGCATCAATCCGAAGGGAAGTGGGAATGTTGTTTTTAAGAGTCTCACCTCGACGCTGTGCTCGGGTTTATCCTCCCGATCCAAGGCTGAGAGAGTGCTGATAACACCTGTGCACGCACACACACACACACACACACACACACACACACACACACACACACACAGAGAGAGAATCAATGCCGTTACTGTGTGTGCGAGTCTCAGTCTCAGTGAGAGTGCTAATTACACCTAAACAAACAAACGGTCAGGAGTGTTACTGCTCCTGTTATTGTAGGTGTAGGGGTGTGTGTGTGTGTGTGTGTGTGTGTGTGTGTGTCTCACCCAGAGCAGTGGCACGGCTAA
The DNA here is from genome assembly GCA_008933995.1 of Datnioides undecimradiatus. Classification (NCBI taxonomy): domain Eukaryota; kingdom Metazoa; phylum Chordata; class Actinopteri; order Lobotiformes; family Datnioididae; genus Datnioides; species Datnioides undecimradiatus. Next base: position 4,920,534 of record WARS01000043.1, on the reverse strand, counting down.
TTGCACCTAAGCAAACACATTTTGGTCTATGGATGTTGTTTCTGCTGTTGTTGTTGTTGCTGGTATATCTGTGTGTGTGTGTGTGTGTGTGTGTGTGTACAGTATGGGTGTGTGTATGTGTTTTCAGGAGTTTGCTGGCACTAAACACTAAACTTGGTGATTTATCAGGATACTTTTACCCAGAGTTTCATCAGTTGGTGTATTCATCTGGAGGTTTCAGCAGCATCTCCCGGTCAGACTTTGAGATTTAGTTTGTAAACAAACAAACAAACATCACGAACGAACTTTAACATGATTTAAAAACCAAACATTAAACCATAAAATGTCACTACACAGCAGATAATTTGTTAATTTCTATCAAACAGACCTGATTCATGTTAATATGACACCAAATCTCTGCATATTCCTAATCAAAACACATAAACCACCGCTGCTGACACGCGTGTGAGTGAACGTGCTGTGCAGAGAACAGCTCTGAGGATAAAAAACTGGGTTCAACTGTTCCGGATCAGTTAAATCACTGATTGAACAGCCAATCAGAGGCGGACACACATCATCAAACCGCGCGACAGTAGCACCAGACAGCTGACAACAGGCGGTTTGGTGATTCAGTGTTTCTGTCTGTATCTCTGATAAAACAAACACTATGTGGCTCGACAGGTTGTTCACACACACACACACACACACACACACACACACACACACACACACTTGGCTGCACATCTGTTTGTTGGGAGTTTGTGTTTGTGTGTCTGCTACTGTTGGGAAACCACAACTTTTTTGGCCGTTTAAACTCATGAAACAGAAAACTGTAGTTATGCACATGACGTACACAGTTTACTGCGTGTTCTGCTCAGCACGCTCTGCTCTTGGCTTGCACGTGTGTCAAATGCAAACTGCAGGATCCTTGTTGACAAATTTGTGGCTCGGTTTAAGATTTTTTTACTCAAATTGTTTGATTGTTTGTAATTTTCCAGGAAGCGTCATAGTTCTGTGTGTTCGTATTTACTGGAAAATTATCACATCTGCTTCAAATTTACTGAAGAAATGAAGCTGAAAAACAATTAAACACTATTTAAATGACTTTATCGAGACAACATAATACAAACTAGTTAATAAAGTTATATTTTTAATCAAGACACTTCATTTATAGTCCACACATTTTGCTCCATCCTCTCCATTTTTTGCTGAAGCTGTGAATCAGTTTCCCAGTTGGGCTTTTGACCTCGTCTCATCTAATCTAAATAAATTAAGTGAAGTGTTTTGGGGCGGCTATTAGCTCTAATAGGGACATCAGAGACACACTGGCAGAGGAGGGCTGCTAATGCTGCTGGCAGCGTAATAACAGAGGTCAGGTGGAGGCGTGTGTGTGTGTGTGTGTGTGTGTGTGTGTGTGTGTATTTATCCTCGTTCACACTAAAGCATGGAGTGAGGAAAACACCACGTTCATTGCTGGTGTGGAATGATTATGGATCCTGCTCCTGATCGACGTTTTCTATGAGAATCTCACACTCGGCAGCTTTCGCAGTTTTTTGAATGCGTGACTGTTGGTTGCCATGGTAACAACAGGCAACAGCGTTACTACAGTCACCTCGTAGCATCTAGCTGCCTCAGACATGATATCCACAATAATCAATAACAATTATTAAAGTTGTTAATTCAACGTTTTATAAAAAACATAATAAATATATAAAGTCGTATCATCTGCGTAAAAGAGTTCAGCTCTTTAAACGCAGCTTAAAACTTTTCATCTTGCTTTTTGATGAATTAACAGCTATTTTATTGTTTTAATTAACTAACTTTTGTATTTTTAATTGCACTTCATTTATTTGTTGTTATTTATTTGTATTTTGTGTGCACTCATCTCCACCTGTGTTACTGTTTGTATTTGCAGTGTTTAACTGTAGTGTACGGTCTTGACATCGATGACTTTACACACACAGAGGATGTGACACTATTTACTTAATCCTACAATAAAGAAAGAGAAAGAAAGACTTTTGTAAATGAAATTCAATACTTTTAAGGCCTTTTTTTGACAATATTAAATTGAATGTTTTGTTTCCTGTAATACTTTAAAGCCCCTGCGGCCACATGCCATTGTTTCTGCAGGCTGAGCTCTGTTGAGCTGACGGCCAGGTGTGCACAGGTGTGAAAAATGGGCCGAATTCCAAGTTTGACGCATGTTCCCGCTGCTTTAACTACACAGATCACGTCTGCGCGCGCCGCACCTCCGTCGCTGCCGACACACAGACACAAAAGGAGAACAGCGGAGACAGTTTCCTTAAGCATGACAACCAGCTCATCTCTCTGTGACGGGACAGACACCCCCACAAAGCAGCTGCGTTTGACTGAAATGGCGTCGATCAGTGTGGGGGAGACGTCGGTCGGTGACGTAATAAACACTCTGTAATAAACACATTGTGTACTTTTGTGTATTTTGTGCTCATTTTTGTTGATGTGTTTTCTACTGTTTATACACCACACTGTCCATAAAGCTTCACCCTCACTCTCAATTTGTCTGTTTCGATGCTGTGAGTGAGTGTGTACAGTATGCTAAAGCACGTGTGATGTACGTGTACATTAGATGTACTTTATATGTCTACTTGATTACTTTTACCCCACAGTTAAAGTTACTCGTTACTTTGAGATCAAGATCTCTAAATCAAACAGTGGGCAAAAAAAAGAACATTTTGGATTAAAACTCAAATTCAAACCATCTACAACAATAAAAACGTTGTTTACACATTAAAGCAGCAGTGATAACGTGATAAAACATCAGGGCGTCTCTGCACCTAGGAGTAGTTTTACTTGTGAGAAAGTACTTTTAATACTTCTGTACTTTCACTTTAATACACAGGATTTCTAAGTTAGCTGAGTCTCCTTCTGCTGAATCACTACTTCCCTCTTCAACACTTTCTATGACTTGGTACTTTCTGTGATTTTAGCGTTTCTGCACATGCTCACAGGGCAGGGAAGCTACAGATTTAAAGCCTGAAATGCTCCAAAATGAACACAAATACAAACAAATGCATGTTTTCTAAATATTATTTTAGCCCTTATTGGAATGGGGCTGAGGAGGGAGAGATAGGTATGATATGAAACAAAGATCTCCCACTGAAATCGAACCAGTGCAGCGTGAAACCAGAATTACAGCTTCACGCTGCTTCAGCATGTTTATTACAGATTTAAACAATGGCTGTGTGTACGGTGGCTACGCTCTCCACTGGAGTCAGTTACGATTTCAGTAATTTGAGTGTTTATTTGTGCGAGCAGAGTGGCAGAGGCAGGCGTGTGGAGGTGTGTTTTTGGGGAGGGGCGCTCTCTGCAGACAGAGCTGGGCGACCCGAGCGAAGTGAAAGACCCTGCTGAGGGTCGTTCAGGCCTTTTACGACAGTGCAAACAAGCCCTGCTGGGAGGACATCATTAGGACAGGTGGGGCGCATTAGAAAGTGTGTTTTTGTCATCAGCGCAGACATGGGAATCAGGGGTAAAGCCTCGTCTCTCCCTCGTCGCCTGTTTTCACTCAGCCGTGCTGGACGGCTGTCAAAGCCACGCAAAGACAAATGGCGTGTGTGGCGTGTCAGGGCCCGGGTTGTTTGTTTCCTCGTCTTTCTGTCTAGATTCACTGCCAGTCTGCTGTTCCACCGCGGCTACTTCTACCTCCACCATCTGTGATTTGTTTTTGCCTCAGTGAGCCAGTGAGTTTTTAAATCATGTGGCATTTCTGAGCAACTTCGATGAGGCAGGGCGAAGACGGCTCACAGAGAAGTAAGAGTCTGTGAAACATCAAGATTGCAAGGCAGGACTCCAAATTCACTCGGGTCGGTGTGGAAGGGGAATTTCCATCTTGAACCAAGAATACAAAATTACCTCTTCAATAACAAATGTATGCAAATTAAGTCGTGTGGGTAAACAAACCCCTGCAAAGAGCAGCAAACAGCCCAATTCATCACTAATTGTAAGCGCAGATTCACCAGGCGGGCACCCCCGGGCCTTAAAGTGCTCCCCATTATCACATCGCTATCTGATCTGAGCTGGAAAACTCTGCCTCGTTTGCCCGACTCGCTCGCACTGATATCTGATCACCGCGGCCATTACGCGTGGACAAAGTTGCTCAAGGTGAGTTCAGACACGAAGACTGAAACTCGAAGGCTGTGCAAATGTGTAAAAAGCCGGCGGAGCGTGCGAACAGGGTGGAACGGACAGATTCGCTCCACGAGGCACAAAAAAAGGTGACGTTTGAGCTGATAATGTTTCAAAGGAGGTGAAACACTCGCAGTAACAACAAAACGTTTGAGTTCAGTGATTAAAGCAGACTGAGGCAAAGACAAGCCCGAAGGAAAAAGAGTGAGGTATCGACACAGATGATGTGACCAATGTAAATATAATATCTAAAAAGATCAAAACTGACGGTGTGTGCCTCTAATATCACCGGTTCACTTTAAAACAAAAGGCGATGAAATGATCTGAAACCTTCGCTCACTGTAGGTTTGATCAAATGTTACTCAAACTGGAGGAACTGGTCCATTTGTACGGGACTATTTTCAGCTGCGGATGAATCCACATTTGGTGTATTAGTGAGTATTGAGCCAGGTGAACTCAGAGGAAACACACCAACAATACTTTATGGCTGGTTTGGGCCTCAGCAGATTTGATGGCAATAAGAAAAACACAAACACAGAACCCAACCAGCGTTATCCTTTAACAACAACCCGTTCTCAGTTTGTGGTAGTGAGCAAACAGAAAATAAAGCAAGACAACGAAAAGCTGAGCGACGCACCGGTTTGAGGATCGTAGAGGCTCTGCAGTAATTTGAGGAATTTGCTGTTGTGAGATTCTAATGAATTGGGTGCATTCCTAACGTGCCCGGCCTTGTAAACAAACAACCTTTGTGAATCACATAATGAAACCTACACTGAACTTATATAAGAGAGAGGGAGAGACGCTGATTTTGGGTCATTTTTATAATTCGGCACACCCTCGCTCCCTGAACAAACCTGTTATCAAAGTCAGTTAACGACTTGTTGAAACCAATAACAGCTCACACTGAAACAGATTACGGACCACGTTTGTGTTTTTTCTCCCTTCTGACTCTCAGCAAACAACCGCTCTCTGCCGAGGCTTTATCAGGTAATTCCTCAAGGTTGAATCACACGGTGTGAGCTGCAGTTTTAAAGCATATGTTGCACTTCAGGAGAACAAAATCGGCACATCAGCCATGAGTCATCGTCATCCTGTCGAGGCAGGAGTGGTTTCTACACCAGTCACCCTGCATAGTACATTAGTAACCGTGGGTTCATTTGTGGAAATAAGACAAGGTGGATCATGTTGTAAAGAGCAGGTTTCAGCAGTGTGATTATGTCACTGGAGGTAACACAATATCCCTCATTTACGTGGATTTGCTCAATGTGTGGACGGCGGTATCAGATTTTTCTTGTATTGGTTGTCGTCTGATGATCGTTCACATCAGTTACCGCAGCTGGCGACGCCGCTGCCTTCAAGTAAAAGGTCACATTATCCGCATGAATGTCGACATATCCACTGTTTCTGCACACTGCATGCAAAATTCCCCTTTGATTTAAAACTACATGGCCAAAAGTATGTGGACGCCTGACATTACATTCGTTTGATGACCAAGACCAAGATCATGTAAACACACAGGAGCATCACTGAGGTCCAATGAGAACCCGACTGGCCTGCAGAAAGCCGTGACCACAACCACACGTCCAGCAGCTGTGGAATGAACTAGACTGAGTGTCGCTCAACATCAAACCGTAAAAACTGTTTCTTTATGGTGCCGGCTTTACGACAGTTAAAACAGAAAAGGGACAAATGCAAACTGCTGCCACAGAGTTGGAAGAGTTTTGTTTAATAAACAAATGTTCGCTGACACGTTCAGATTTCCCTTTACACAGGCACGTTTTCAGGGTTGTCCACATACTTTTGGCCACATTATGTGTTAATGGAGCTTCTGTGAGCTTGCAGTGACAGTTCGTGTGATTTTGAACAGTCTCGTGATCACTTAAGGAAACATGTCTTCACTGTTAATGGCATTTTTATTGTTTATTTTACACTTCCCATCATTACTTATGTCATTAATCATTACTATGACCCACAGAGGACTTCTGGAAGCTGATGGAGATCCAGGATGAGCGTGAAGAAAACAGTTCAGTAGCTTTTCTTTATCAATTTAGGTCATCTGCATTCAAAACACCTCAGCTCACCAGCCTTGACATTTGAAAAAAGCCTCAGAGTGTAAAAAATACACACAGACACAAAAAAAACCCTTTTTTAAGCAAACGTACATTCACCCTGTGCTTGTGTGCATGACTCCATGAATATCAAATACACCTGGTTTTGCACCAAAAAGGAAGAAGCAGCTTGTTTTAATGTGACACTCTGCGGCTGCTCCAACACCTCCCGTCCTCCCTGCCTTTGTGTCACGTCTCTCTATTAACACAACTCGCCCTCCCTGTCTGTAATCCTTCGGTATACTGGCCTCAGGGTGTGGACAAACACCAGAGCTACCTGGAGATTATATGTAGAGGACAGGGCTTGTAGCGGCTTGTAGCGCAAGAGCTAACACTGCGCTAATTTGCCCCTACATCAAAGTCTGCACCAGGTGACTCAGTTGCAACTGTCAAACATGAACACTCACATACCCGAGTGTTGCGTGTTGCAGCCCCCCCGCACACATGATTTTAGTTTTTACTCCACAACCTCTCAGAACACGCATGAATGAGTTTGTGAGTGACCTCTGAGGGAGTTCTCTCATTATGAACTTCAGGTTTCAGCTCTGCCCTCGCCGTGACACACCCAGGTTCTGCATGGCTCACTATGCTCAGACTTGCAACAGTGCATTAGGAGAAATCAGCCATTTTCCATCCCCCTCCTCTGTGGGAAATAACTCGCCGATGGGTTTTACAGGCTGCAGTAATACCCCTGAATCGAGATGCTCTACCGTGGGGACGATGCAACTAATACAGATATGTCGAAACAATTTGCGAAAGAGAAAGCACAGATGTCTTCAATTCACGTGGGGGGTTTGAATCAAAATGTAGATCAATCACGCGGGAGCGGGCAGCCCGTATATCTGTCCAAACTGCTTGTGAAATGAAGGGACGACACTGCGCAGGCTGATCTAATTACGTCCTGTGTCCCAGAGTTACTGTATAAGTCCCTGCTCGTATGTTCGCTCACTAAAAGCTTCATTTCATGTTGGAGAGCCATGCTGGATATTGAGTCTTTTAGATTTACTACTTCTGCTACTTCAGACACAACGCTGGGGAGTGAAGCTCCTTAGAGGCTTTATCTTTAATATGTGGTCTCAATTATTTTGTCCAGGGTAGAAAATATGAGAAAGGCTTACATTTTATATCACTGCTTCTATGAAATACTTCTGTTGGATCATCTTGACAGCTAAAACAAACATTAATAATCATTATTTTGCATTAGAAAGTATGATTTTAACGTGTTAGACACTGAAAAAAAAGACCAAAATGAAGATTAACTCAAATTTTCTTGCTGCTTGATAAAAAGAATGTGTTTTCACTTTTGCACATGGACAAATGTTGTAATTAAATGAGCATTTATGTGTAACTGGTGCATGTGCTGTCAATTATTTTAGAAAGGTGACCTCCAATGCTGTTGGAAACCAATTTTAAAATTATTACTGCTACTGGTTACCGCTGGTTTTGCAACGTTGCTACTCACTAGCTCTTATTTACCTGTTCTGGGGTCCACATCGAAGTAGGTGCGGTGAGATTCCAGCATCTGGTAGGAGAGCTTGCCCTCAGAGGAAGTGTCCACATCTGTGGCCGACACCTGGACAACGGACGTGACCGTGTCCACGTTCTCCTGGACGGCAGCGAAATACACCGGCTGAGAAAGTTCTGGAGCGTTGTCGTTCACGTCCAGGACCTCCAGGAAGACGTGAGTCCAGGAGATCAGAGGCTCCGTGCCCAGATCAGTGACGTAGACAGAAAGCCAGTAGCGAGGCATCGTCTCACGGTCCAACGTCTCGGTTGTACGAATCACACCTGAGGCACATGAAAGGGCGGGGAATGAGGAGTAACTGTTGAGGTGCAACACTTCTCTCACTTGGGATCAACACACCAGTAGTTACTTGTTTCAAACATGCTGCTGTGCCTCGGGAATCAATCACTTATCGGTATATTAAACTTAATAACTGTAACCACACTGGGGGTAAACATCAATCACCATGACTTTCATCCATCTTAAGGTGCTTGTTTGTGTTTTAAAAAATGGATTGATGCCCAGAGGCTTCGCAACACGGCTGACACTTGTGTGTTGCCAAAACCTATTCATATTCTTACGGTGTTGAGGAATTTGAGTAACAGGTATGGTATGTTGGGGATCTAAAGAGAAGGGAGATCGACTTTCTGCACCTAGCTGCCATCAGAGGTGGTTTAAATTTGGATCCCCCGAGGGAGAGCTAAAAAAACAAAAAACAAAACAGCAACACTGGAAAAGAGATATTTCAGCACGGTTCCATTATGACAGTGAACTCTATTTGGCCTGATTTTATCTGAGTCCTGAGTGCAACGGCAGAGTAATGGAATGCACTGTGATATGTTGAGAGGTTGGAGGGCATCCTCTGCAGAGGATATGTTTATGTTAGGGTAAAAAAAAAATAAAAAAATAAAAATCACCCTTTAACCAGCCCAGAGGAAATATCATGTTGTACAACCAGGCATGTGTCTCATTTTATTATCAGCTAAAGGGAACGACTTAAGGAAATGTATGGCTGAAGTCTAAACACCTGCTGAGGAAGACTGTAAGCTCAACAGTGGCTGATAATGGCCCTTGTGGTCAAATTGTTATGCCTGAAAGGATCTGATTTACAATGAGCTATTAAAAATGCATTGAATAAAGCACTTATACTTCACAAATTACATGCTAATAGATGTATTGACCATGAGGGTTGATATCACAGTCATGATAAATGTGTGTCTGTATGATAAATGTGAAGCTACAGCCAGCAGCTAGCCAGCTTAGGTTTGCACAACAACAAGAAACAGCTAACAAACAATTTCTTGGTCAGTCAACAGCAACTTCCGAACAAAAGTACCGTAAATAAATAAATGAAGAACCTTTAAAAGTGTAATGGCAATACAGCAACAGAACAACAGATATCAATGGATCAAGATAAAAATAATTTTTACCTGATTCCTCGTCAATGGTGAAAACTCCAAGACCAGAGCCTTCGTGGATGTGGTACCTGACAACTCCATCTCGGCCCAGATCCTTGTCTGCAGCTGTAAGCGTGACCACCGACGTCCCCACTGCTGCGTCCTCCATCACTCCAGCCTCATACACAAACTCTGAGAACACAGGGCGGTGCAGGTTCTCGTTGACATCTAGAACCTGGATCTCCACAAAGCAGGAGGAGGAGAGGGAACGAGGGAGGCCGTGATCGACTGCCCGGACTGTGAGGTTGTAAATCGGCCGCCTCTCAAAGTCCAGCTCCCTCTCGAGGGTCAAGCCGCCCGTGGAGGAGTCAAGATGAAAGATACCACCTTCTGTGTTCTTGAGGTTGTAGGAGACAAGGCCTCCGCTGCCCAGGTCCAAGTCAACACTCTCAATCCAGACGAGGAGGGTGCCCACAGGTACATCCTCTGGAACCTTTATTTTGTAGACTTTGGGTACAAACTTCGGTGGGTTGTCATTTGTGTCTTGCAAAACCACCACAAGGTCAATGGTGGAGAACAACTGAGGGCCCACTTTGGCCTGGTCTCTAGCCTCAATCCAGAGGTCATGCCTGGGTGAGGTTTCACGATCCAAACGACCCGTCACAGTCACCTCACCGCTCACTTCATCAATTCTGAACATGTCAGTGGACGTCAGCAGGGAGTACTGGATATTACCACTCGTGTCTACGTCAGGATCTGTTGCGCGAGCGGTGAAAATAATGGAGTCCACCTCTGTGTTTTCAGGCACTTGTATCACATATCTGGGCTGATCAAAAACAGGAGGATTGTCGTTCACGTCCAAGACATTCACAGCAACAAACTTCCACGCAGATGTTTGCGGGGTTCCCAAATCATAAACGGTGATGTTCAAAATGTAGAACTCTTTACTCTCTCTGTCTAGCGGACAAACCAACTGAAGGTCACCAGAGAAAGTATCAATGGAGAAACAGCCATCCTCATTCCCACTTGATATGGCGTACACCAGCTTACTATTAAACCCGGTGTCGGCATCCACTGCTTTGATCTGAACAATGGTGGAGTTCAGTGGGTGATCCTCACTGAGGTCAACTGAACTCGGGAGGCTCAAGTTAAACTTGGGAGAGTGTCTGTTGGTGATGTGAATATCAGAGAACATGTCCTCCTCTTGACTGGTCAATATGGGTTTGATCGACTCTATCAGTTTGTCAGTCAGCTGTTTGAAGATGCCTGTTTCTCGGCAGTGGACCGTGGCTTCATCACCTCTGTTAGTGACGGTTACCCTGACAACTGAAGCCTCAGAGTGATGCCTGCCGTCGGTGGCAACAACTCTCAGAGTGAACGAACCAGCCCGCAGGGGAATCGGTTGCTTAAGTGAAATTGCTCCTGACACAGGATCGATGCTAAACACTTGGAGCTCATTTCCTGTCTCGATGACATACCTCAACTGCTGCAGCTCATCTAAATCAATAGCTGACAGCTCAGCAATTGTGTAACCCACTGGTAAATCCAGAGGTACTGTGGTGTTGCAGCCCACTCTCTCAAACAGGGGGATGTTATCGTTGACATTGTTCAGGGTTATCGTCACTGGGCATTCGCTGACCTGACTGAAAGGGCTTCCGCTGTCTGACGCCCAAACTCTCAGGTGGTAACGCCGTTTCATCAGCTCATAGTCTAAGTGTTCAGAGGTTGATATGACACCTGTAAATGGGTCTATCGTGAAAGGTAAAGGGCCTGAGTTGGCAATAGTGTAAGTCACAAACCCGTTTTTGCCTTTGTCCTTGTCGGTGGCTGACACCTTCAAAACGCTGCTGCCAACAGGGGTGTTTTCATCCAGTGAGGCCTGATAGGAGGTCTGCGTGAACTGTGGGCTGTTGTCGTTTTCGTCTGTTACCTCAACTACGATGTGAGTCTCAGCTTCACCATGATTGGCCACAACATCAAACTCGTAACGATTCTTGATCTCGTAGTCGAATTTCTCCGTTGTTATGATGATTCCTGTTTTGGGATTAATCTTGAATTTAGCCGTGTCTGGATTATTTTTGATACTAAAGGTGACGTTATAAGGTACAGGGGTGACAGAGACCTTGACCACATGAGTTTTAGGTGGCGAAAACTCACTCAGTGTGACAATGTAGGTGTCTTCAACAAATGTCAACGGGCTATAATGATAGGCCGGAACATGGATTTGTGTAATTGGAGAGAGTAAACTCGGGAAGCTCCTGTCTTTAGCTTGAAGGGACAGATTCAGCCCAAAGGGAGTTTCAGACCAGATAATCCTCTCTGTAGAGATCACCTGGAAGTCACTGCCCAGTGCCCCTAAGGGGATTATCTCAAAACACTTGTGGGGATCCCCTCCAACAATAATAAGGGATTCAACAGGCTTAACTCCTGCCTCCACGTGGACATTGATAGTTATTTTGCCATCAGTAGAGACCGTGGGTTGGGGGGGAGGTGTGATAACTGGAGACCCTGTTGAAACCTTTTGTATGTTGACCGTGACCCTAGCAACATTACCAAACTTCTGTACACCAGATATCTTCTTCGTCCTGTCCTCAGCTAAAACAGTAAGGTCATATCTGTTTGTGCGGGTGTGATTGAGCTTCTTGACGAGGCTGACAGTGCCTGTGAAAGGGTCGACGACAAATGGGTGAGCTCTGCTGGTGAAAGAGTAATAAAACTCAGCATTGCTCCCAATGTCAGCATCTGTAGCGCTTACCCTGACCACACTTGACTTGAGTTGAGTGTCCTCCCTTATGGCCACGTTGTACGAGGCAGGATAGAAAAGAGGCTTTAGGTCGTTGGTGTCAAGCACCTGGACAAACACCTTGGTCTTTGCCTGGAAGTCAGAAGTGCTTTCAGTTGCCTCCACAGTGAGAGTGTAAGTGTCTCTAACCTCTCTATTGAGGGAGGTCACTGCTGCGTTATTGCTGAGTGTTTTGATCCTGAGAAAGCAGAAATCTCCGACTTTAACTGCGTCCGCTTGGAAAAGGCCATCGTCGTCACCTGAGACGATATCATATTTGATATCCCAGAACATATCTGTCATCTCGATGCCCATCTTCACTGGCGTCTCAACGTACGTCCGTGGGGCAGAGTTCTCATTGATGGTGGCATTGTAGAGATGGTGTGTGAACCTCAGCGGTGAGCTGTCCTTTCCTTTCCCCATACTCCCCTGACTTTTTGGCACCTGCAGGAGGACCATCACCAAAGAAAGCAAAGTTGTCCCAAAAGCCGCCATCCTCAGTGCCTCCATGATCCTCTGACCTGTGAAAAGAGACAAATTAATACTGTGTAATATGCATAAAGAATAGGTGTGGCCTTTATGGAAAATGTGAGTGATTATCTTGTCCGTGTTGCCTTTTATACCCGCAGTAAAACATGTAATATACAGGAAGGTCTTGTATCAATGTTACTTTGTAAACAGAGCAATCATTTCCTCTAAGTGCCTGAGAGAACCCAAAATGAACACAGAATACACAATGACACAACAGCAGAGGGGGAGGCCTCTGGTGAGGTATCTGACTCCTGCCCCAACTTGCACTGACCAAAAAAAAGAAGGCAAAGTAAAACGACGCATTGTTTCTGGGACCAGAACGTTGCCTTTGAGTCTTTTCAAACAGGTGGCAGCCAAAACCCTTCCCCATAATTGCTCCTTTGGCGGTATACACTAGCAAAAAGTACTCATCGCAATTATTACTTCTAAGCCTTTGTTATCACAGAGCTGTGAGGGGGGATTTGTAGTTTGATAACTGGATATCATGCAGACGACAGTGGGTGGTTCAGGCCTGATCCGAGTGTAAACGGCTGCATGTGTGCTGCAGGTCTGCGCTGGTGACGGCTGTATGTGCATTACACATCCCCCTGAGGCATGAGCCAGCAAATTGCTGCTTTCATAATCAACGAAGGGTCCTGATCCCTCACTGCTGGGGATACAGTCTCTCTTTTATGAGGGAGATCTGGCTAAAATGGCATCATGTACCTGTATTATTAAAATTGTGAGACTATTCAGATCAGTAACTGGACACTAAAGTTTAATAGTAACTGATGAAACCTTGATTATTTAAAAGCATTTACATTGCTCATAAAACATTTATTTCATGTTGCATTTAAAGGTTTGCACAGGCATAAAGTAAGTTCTGTTTAGTCTCACTTTCAGCTTCCTTTACAGCACACTGACTGGTGAGAAAACTGTATCTTAATCCGTCTTGCTCATACTTCAGCGTTGTTGGCATAACTGATGTTATCAAAGTCCCTGCACTCATTCTTTTTACAGTTTACCCATGGGCAGATAGAGCTTGTCACATTCTGTTGAGTAATACTGAACAAGGAGTGACGTGAGGACAGTAAAGGTGTATGTGCAGACTACTCACACTGCACTTTCTAAAACAAACTATCCATAAGAAAAAAAGTACGTAAAGCTCAAACACTTCATTCCTTTCGTTCTGTATTGGCAGCTGGCGAATGTGTTTTGGCACCAAGGGATGCAGTGCAGGTGAATTTCTATCATCTGGGACTTTGCATAAAACCCATCTACATTCAATTTAGAGATTTGCCCCAATAGGATGGATCCAACTGCATGTAAGTGAACAGGTTTAAGGGCTGGGTATCTGTATCTGTAAAACCTATAAGGCATCAGCTTAAATAACAGTACCAAGCAGTGTTAAACCTGTATTTGCATCGTGATTGGCCCACTAATGCAGCATCTACAACCCATACAGTGTGTTGTGCTTTGGGAAGCCCAGTGCAGTGTATTTGACAGACTTTGCTGTTGAGCGTACAGAGATGCCGTTAAAAGGTTTTAAAGTATGGCTTGGGAGGAGTGGTGGTGACGTTTTATGCAACAGAATAAAGAAGAACCTCCTGGTCACATCTCCTGGTACCGTGTGTCAACTTAAAGTTACTAGTAATCTACTAAACAACGTCCACCTCTTTCAGCATGTGGATTCGGTCCTCTTTGATGTAAATCACAAGCCTAAACACCATGAAAATACATGAACTAACACGAGTTCAGTTGATGATCAGCCACACCACCCCGGCTCGTATTTCACAACACCTAAAACTGACAGCAGAGAGGACCTGAGGGCAGAACACTTTGCCCTTCACTGCCACTCTGACAACCCATCCAGGGCTCACAGCAATCTGCAGAGAACAATCTGGAGGGCAGAAATGTCGCTCCCTGAGATCTCTTACACTTCTCTGCAAAAATAAGCTTGCTCAGACAGCACTATGGGAGAGAAGTCTAAACCATCTGACCTAATTGTTTTACCACTGGAGTCCTGGTGTCAAAACAATAACGAACGTACATCCGGAAGGACCAAAGATGTCTTAATATTGCGCCATAAAGTTTTGAATACCAGTGTCATACAGTATGTCACAATTCATATGGGTTCATATAAACAGCTCCCCCTGTGTACTGATGTACTTTGATGTACTGAGAGTACTGTATGTACTGCAGGTAGACTGGCGCTGGGGGTTTCACTGGAGGGTGACAGGTATGTGGGGTGTTATCTCCACGCAGGGCACTTGGTGGCAGACAATCAGATCACTAGAGTCAGGGTCTCTACTTGGGTTGGTATCGTTTTAATCTGTAAGGCTGGATTAAAACAGTTTTAGGATAATTTAGTCTGGGGACTGCTCGGTCCTATTTTAAGGCAGCGGCACTTCACATGGGGCACCTGAGGCTTTTTCTCTTTAGCCTAAACTATCAGGGGCGATAGCTCATCGATTGAAGGTCTCACTGCATGAACACAAACCAAGGCAGGCTATTTATTTACTGTGACAGTGTCTCTGGTTCCTATATTAAAATATGTGCACATACAAGAAATTTCAAAATGATCTCACTATCAAAGATATGGATCTAAAGGATTGGCATAATGAGGTATAAGGTAATCCTCCATGCAATAACTACAAATCTGTCTAAATTCAAATGTCTCAAGCAGGGATTTGAAAGCATAATCCAGATTCTTCCTTAAAAGTCAGTTCACCCAAATCCTTCCCACAACCAGTAAACAAAACTATGTCCTGCATAGTGATGCCATCACAACGTGGGAAACGGGTCCATGGTTTGATTGAAAAGGCACTTTCTAATTCTAATATTCTCAGCGTAGAAAAACTGGATTTATATCAGGTGTCTTATTGGAAAAAAACATGTTTTTCTTTTCTTTTCTTTGAACCAGGAAGCAAATGCAGAATGCTTCACTGCAGCTTCAACTCCAGATCTTTGCAGAAAATGACTGTTGTAACAGAAACAAAGTTATTTTTGTCACAACTTGCATTTCCTCCTTCCTGCATGTGCATATTTGCACCTTGTCACAGCAGTCTTCACAGCCAAAGGGCATGCAGTTGCCAAGACCGAAGACCTCACGTCAGGTCAGGAGCAACCAAGAGCGCGTTTGTTGTTTTCTCAAACATTTGCAGAGTTGTACGCCATGAACTGGTCCTCCAGTTTTACTGCGTGTAGCTGAGGCATTGTTTTGGCTGCACCATCGCTACCTTCAATCTCCAGACCTTCAGGATTTGGCTACCTGTAACTTCTTTCTCTTCCCCAAAATGAAATTAAGCTAAGGTGTCTCTGGTTTGACACAGTGGAGGAGGTCCAGCAGGTGTTGCAATGGCCCTTTATGCATTTACATAACTTGACTCAGTGAAGTGACACACGAGGTGACGACTCTGAATGGGGCCGAATTTAAATTAGTTACAGTTTGTGGCATAAACTATACCCAAAGGTATTACTAAAGGTAATATAAGTATCATGGTACGTATTAAAAATGGACCAACCGTCAGGAAAATGTGAAAACATTTATCTTCTAATGAAAGAAATTACAAATGACCCAGTTCGCTGTGTAATTTTCTCTGTTTGAGGATATAAAGCATCGAACACTATTCGGCAACGTCATAACTCATCAGAAGAACACTTCCACAAACATTTGCTCATGTAGTGTTTCTGAAATGAGGGTAAATGAGCAACTCGGGCCTTCAGTGGGCAACCAGAGGAGGGCGAGCAGAGTGGGAGATGAGGATGGATTACACTCTGATTGAAAACACAGAAATATAATGAATTCCATTTGAATCTAACGAACGCCGCGGCAGACGTGTAATGAGTCCCACAAATCAGGATTACTTGCCTCATCATCACACTCGTTAACAGTCGTACTCATCTCACACAGTGCGTCTTAGCACTGGTGCTGGACCTTATTTGCTCCGTACGGAAGCTGAGCTGTAAATTAGAATTTCTAGCTGAAGTGTGAGGGAACGGAAGTGCACGCTATTGAAAAGCTGAGTTTCCTCCATGTTTGTGTAAAGATTTAGCACTGCTGTGAACTGCTGCCGCTTGTAGAAGGACCTTTTGTGTGTCACTCGGAGTCGGTAAACTCGACTGAACTTGAAATTGACACTAAAAGGAGGTGTTTATGTTTTCATCCAAACATCCAGCGCTGCAGGGCAGAAACCTCAGGCCATCGCTGCCGCTGCGGAGGTCAGCTCACACATGCAGATACACACCATCTTACGCCCACATCATCGCGCACACTCTCACACCTCCCTCCCAGTGCGTGTGTGTGCGCGTGTGTGTTCCAGGTAGCAACCTGCAGCCACATGTTCGACTCCAGCTTCCCGGATCACATTTCAACACCCGTATGGCTCCGAGTGCAGACGGAGAACAGTATCTGCAGAGTCTTTCATTCCTCATCTCCCACTGCCTCCGTCTGCCGGTGAGAGTCTCACGGACTCGTCATTCTCTGCTGGAAGCTCAACAGTGTGGAAATCTACTGCAGACCCACGCAGTGCCGTACACAGCTCAGACTCAGGTGTGTCAGCTCTGGCTTTCATCACTCCAACAGGAAGTGTTTCCAAGTATGAATCTGCCAATATCATCATCCTAATAAAGGTTAATCACAGGACTAACCTCCCATTGTTCTTCACGTCTTTTAAGCTTGTTTTCCTTAACATTTAAAACATAAAATGAATCTATAGTTTCTGTTAAGCACATCTTTACTCTTAAAGTCAGTTTAGAATTGAAATACAACAGAACAATGGGCGTCCAGTTGTATGTATTTACTGCATGATGCAGGTTTTGATTAACTGTTCGGTGTCAGCTTTTACCACCTGACAGCACCACTGCAAACATCAATCATCCTATAATCACACATGCCACGGTGCATTCACTTACATTCAGTCATTTATTTTGTGCTCTAGAGAACCGGAGTTACACACAGGTCACCGTCATTTTGCATTGTGTCATTACTGAATGGGACGACAGCGCCATGTGATCGCTGCCTTGACCTTTATCCTGGTGGTCGGCGTGAGAAGGAGGTTTGCTAGCTGCACGTTCACGAAGAGACTTGCTTCATGTCGTCGCAATGAAGACTCAAGAGTCTCCACATGCATCAGAAAGCTCAGGATAAAACTAATAAACCAGTTTTCCTGCACACAGAACGTTATGATAAAGATATTTAAAGCTTATTAGCGAAGTGTGGTGATGCTGATCGGTTACACAGCTTTATTTTGTGATTCAAGGCACTGTATCAAATCACTAACTACAGGGATGAATTCTTAAATTGTGCTTGAGAAAGAAATTAATTAAACGTTAGTGCTAATCAGCTGATAAACAGACAGATAGAAGCAGATCTGTGAGACAGTGGGAGCAGTTAAATATGGTGAGCGGCTGTAATTTGTTCTTTTCGTATTTAACAGAATTAAAAAGAAAAACACTTTTTTTATTGAATCTAACACAAAAAAACTAATAACATCTTGTTTTTCCATTCTTTTAGTTTCATGCTGAATATAATCAGGAGCAGAGACTGAATTTGATTTTGATATTTAATGTGTCTGTGCTGTGAGACCAGGACGTTCTTTGTGTCCTACACTAACGAACTGATCTTGGGACATGAAGCTGAAGATCAGCTGGAGTAACTGAACTGATGACCCTCTGGTTTCTAAAGTGTCTTTCACCCACAGTTGTCAGTCCATCTGATGATTCACTGTTGAAAGTCAATTTGGCAAACCTCATTTTCCAGAGTGTTAAAGGTCTAACTCACTGTATCCATGACAACATCATACTTCCCGTTTCCTGTTCATCTGTTCTGTATTATCCAAAACACATCGTCCCGCCGCTCCTTGCTGGAAAAGACAAACTTATTTTTATCTTCAGGCTCATTTTCAAGACTTTAAATCAGGTTTTGCCTGATTTCATGTGCGATCACGCTCAACCCACCAAGAACTTCACAGTCCCAGATTCAGACACATGAAATATTAAAATTCTGTTTTTTGGACTTAAGCACAAATCAAACCACGATAAAATATGAAACCGTGCTGAATTCATAAACAAGCAACAAAATAGTTACAACAGCACATTTTCTGATTTTGGATGTTAGACAGAAGTAAACACGTATGTTTCGTGTCTTGTCTCTTCTCAGCCTTATTATTATTTTTTATTATTTATATTATTATTTATTATTATTATTATACAGGCACTGTCCACTTACTCATCCGTCCTACATGCAAATTACCTTTAGCACGTCTCTAAATGTAAAGGTCGTAACTCCTTTCCTGTGTGATGACTATTGCAACACAGACAAGTTGAATCACGGATCCATACAGCTGCCAATCTGGCTTTGTAAACCCTGGGGGCATTTTATAATGGGAGGGCAGGGAATGTGGTTTGATCTGAGAGACAACAGCACACAGCAGGCCCGGTCAGGCCCATTGGCATACAGGTAATTATCCCCATATGTTTGTGCAAAGGTTTTTCACAGCAGGTTGAGGTAAACTGTAATGGCTGAACGTGCTCTTATGAGGGAATTAAGAGATTTCAGGGTTTTCCTTTCTCCCCCACTGAAAACTATACGGCATTATTCCCACTCCGTCCCCGACTGCATTCACATCCCGTCGACCTGTTTCCTGGTTTTTGTGAAGCGATTACCACCCCCCCAACACACACTCTGTCCGAAAGAAAGGAAAGAAGGGAGGGAGCTGCCGGGACTCAGCTGAAATATAATATCCAAGGTGCTGGTTCTGGATGTGGGTGTTTCAAAGGAAACGCTTAAAAAACCAGATGGACCAACGTGCGTTTCCATAAATGAAAATAAGGGTTTATTTATCCGTCACACGTTTTTTTGACATTATGAAGAAACCGGAGCTACAGACATTAGTTTCAGCCGACAGTGCGACACGAGTTTCCTTTTATATCCAGTATATCACAGATTAATAATGAATAAAGGCTATAAATACTATAAATCCTCCAGTAACGTATCAATAACTGATGAATAACTGTCAATAAACAGTATTCATCCCTTCATATCTGTGTGATGTAAAACATTAAGTATTTATTAATTCTATTTATTACTATAAATAAACAATTATTGATAAAAAATAAATAAATACTACACTGCATGAATGCTGAAGAGACCACAGACTCTGGCTGAAAGCTCCGTAAGAAGTTCAGTAAGTGACCCATTAGCGGTGTTGAACCATGAACCTCAAAGCTCGACCCGTCTTCATCAGCTCTAAGCTAAAATGTTTTTAACTTGTCTGTGGATGACTGTATTCATATATGCAGTACTTGTTAATCCTGCTTACCAAATGTGTTCATTATAGTTATATTTTTAGAGTAATTGTATTATAATTCTAGTATGATAATGTTGTATAAGACACTCAAGGTTTATTACGGAAGATTAAATATCGTTAAAGCAACATTATTGTGTGTTATCGGCACTAAATACACGTGTGTCAGTATTAAATAACTAAAGTGTTGCCCGTTAACCTCGCCGAGACACGTTTTCCTCCACGTGAAACTTAAACTTACTTTCAGACTCATTTGCATAATTGCAGAGTTCAATTTCCTCCCTATCTATAAAAAAAACAGATCCAGAGTCTGCACTTTGGTACGATCCAACGCGGTAATGAGTCTGTGCTGCAGTATTAAGCCGTGATGGATGGGGAGACTTTACCTGATGTCAGTCTATTAAGTGCTCACTCTTGTATCGTGGTGAAAAAAACGCTCCATGTTCGCTGACTACAAAGCACAAGCGATGTTTCGCTCCCGCTTCAAGATTCACCGAGTGAAATAACCCGAAAATGTCAAATTTGACAATTAAGTGCTACGACAAGGTGTTACAGCAGCTGGGCCCATTCAGATAAAAGGTTGTTACCAAAGACGTGCGGGTCTTTAGCATTTCAAGCCCCGTTAAAGTTCTCTGGGGTCTGACCAAAGTGTTTTGCAGCGGTGATGAGCAACAACAATCAAGCGGTGGCGGCAGGTTGCAGAAAACTGGTAAAGCCACAGATAAATTGGGCTGAAGTTCCCCAAGCGTTCAGGAAAAGGGGAAGTCTGAGGTGACCTCACGTTTCTGCTCAGTAAAAGCCAACACAGCTATCGTCACGGTGCAGAGTCGATTATTTAAAACTGAGGCTTCTGTAAGTCAAACATCCAACGGACTCACACGTTAAACTCGACTGGCTCACGGTTCGTATGAGCAGACCACAAGCTCTTTGTCCACCACCTCATTTCACACATACTCCAAACCCTGCCGAGCTACAGCTGGACCGTTTCTGTACAATGAGGTCTTCGTGTCCCGGTGCATGGGTGAAGTCTGATATTGCTGATTGTCTGAAAACAGAAAATTCACTAATTATTACTTCACCTAGAACCAATTAGCAACCTATGATGACATGATGATGTGGTTTGGAGCTTCTGGAAACATCTAAACTTGGGGTGACGTCGTTACAGGCATGAAACTATGCACCTTTTTGCAGCTGCACATCCTTTTTTTTTTTTTTTTTTTTTTTTAGAAAATATTGATTCATGAATTCATTTTGCTGAACAGTTGAGGATAAAGTCAAAGCTGCTCTTTCATCTGCGGTGACTTTTGTTGGTTCCTGCACCTCTACTGAGTGAACCACTGCATCTTTGTGGAGCCTGAGAATCGATATTTTATCAAAATGAATCCAAAATTAAAATAATTAACTCAAGTTTAAGGAGATTAGACATGAAGCCAGACTGTGTTCGACCAATCAGGCGCAGGAGGAGTTTATGTTGTGAGGTTACCCCCCAGGAAACAGGTTGGAGGAGGTGTTGAGGGCTGCTCAGGTTTCCAGAAGCTTAATAATAATTTCTTCCGGTGTTCGTGGGGTCTCTCTTTGTGTGAGGTGAGGCGGGGTGCCTCCGCTGTTAAACGCTGCAGGAAAACCTGCGATGATGTGTACGAGAAGGGAAGTGTCAATCATTTCATTTTACAGCCTACTCGAAATACCTGATTCCTACTGAGCGTTGCCAGACCACCGTGAGGGGAATGAAAACTGTGGGCTGGTGTTGACGCTAAAGTTAGAAGTGAAAACACCCATTGCTGCAGCCTCAGTTCTCCCCAACATGTTTTTCAGATAAAATCAGGTTTTGGAGGGTTGGGGGAGGGGGTCAGAGGTAAGACTGGATGAGCCTGCACAAGCCTCCATCCATACTCTCTCCTGACTTCTTCTAATTTATGGAAACTGCCTCCCAGCTCTGCGCTGTGCTCTCACTTTATTACCTCTTCCTGCAGGACTGTTATCAGCGCTCAATGACTCTGACTCCTGACCTCTGTGCAACAGTCTGCAGTCAGCTCTTCTCTTTTGATTCGTGCATTAGTGTTGGACGACATTAATCATTCATGGGACATCATTCCCACATTTCATACAACATTAGTATCTGAATTATAGCTCTGAGTTCCATGGTATGAAGCTGGTTTTTGGTGTGATCTACAAAATCCCACTTCGCCCACAGCGCTCCTTAATTCCAAATCTTATCTAATCTGATCTAATCTAGCAATTAGAGCTCGCATTAAAGCATCAGTGAAATGACTGAAAACTTTCCTTTCAAACTGCGATCTGCAGAATCTCTCACAGCTAACGCCTCTGCAGGAGTGTAATTTAAGATCGAGACCTCCAGGATTTTGTAAGGGTGGGGTTACGATGCTAACCCCCGTCTGGAAGGGTTCATGGGTTGGGAAGGGTGCGGCCTCCAACCTAACCTCCATCACACCCACAGCATGAAGCCGAGACACGGAGGCCTTTAACTGGAGCAGAGAGGTTATATTGGGATGAGCTAACAACCCTGAGCTGCTCCGGTCTGGAGGCACCAACCATGTCTGGGACGACAGAAGCCCTGGGAACAGGCTGAGAGTCTGATTTAAATAAATACAAATAAGCACAGCAGCAATCATCAACTCCTGATATGCACGGCTTCATTTACTGATTTTTTTTAGGTTTATAACACAGAAAAAATGCTTGTGGTAATATATCAGTGTCACAACTGAAATCAATCGCTGCAAAATCAGTTCACAGTCCACAGAGAGAAGCTGTTTTCATTCCGTATCTGTGAATCTGTGAATTTTACCCATCTGTAATCAATAAAGTCCCAAACTGCTGCTCTCCAACGGTCGTACGTGTAGTTTCAGGAATCACTAATTAGCAACATGCTCTTTCTTATATGTTGCAGTGCCATAATGCAGACAAAGCTGTTAAAAGGTGTAAAGGTTATGTTAAAGTACTCAGTGCATGTTGGCTAAACACTGACTAAACTGACTTTTACCGGCCGCAGCAGCTCCTGCTCACAACTGTCATGTGCTGCCGTTCAGCAAAGACTCTGGATAATTGTTTAAACTCTAGTCTGCAGTGACGGACAACTTTAATGTCACAGCATCTTTAAAGGCTGTGGTGCTGCACCACTGTGGCCAGTCATAAAAGTCCAGTGTGAAGTCATGGAAACAGTTCTGGGGGTGCGATTTAAAGAGAGAGGCAATAAAACTCTTTCTGGACTTGACAGGGTTTGTTTAATCCTTTTAGATTTATGTTATTTTAGGAACACATTAAACCAAATAACACTCACGTTGTTACAATATCAATTATGTTGTGTATCCTTCTCTATAGTATCACACTGTAAACTACGACAGACTGTTATTCTGGATTTCCCTCACCTCTCTTCCCAGAGCTGCAGGGTTAGGTCATGTCATGGGTGGAAGGTTGAGTGGAGGGGTCGGGGGTATCCTTTAAAGTTAAACTGCCCCTCTATGCACACACACAACCACACACACAACCACCCACACCCGAAGGGTCACTCAGGTCTCTCAGCAAATACCATAATTACAGGGAGGGTCAGAAATGCCTCAGCAGCCTTCCCCTGTTAGCAAACTCAGCCTGTCGGTCATTCAGGTGGTTCAACAGCTCGCTTGGGTCTGACTGTACTGGGTGGGGAAGTTATAGGTGTGTGTGTGTGTGTGTGTTTCTTTGGGGGGGAATGCATAGGTGTGTTTGCTTAGATTAGAGTGTGTTTCCCTCTCACATCACACTCTTTAGTCTTTACTTGGCTAATTTCATCACTTCCCTCTGATTTCGTGCAGCTTTACTCAGACAGACAGTAATAAAGCCGTCAGAGAGGCCAACAGCCTAATTGCACGAGGGTAATATCCTTCCATCCTTTATGGCGGGCAGCTCCAGCCATCCTAGTCTAGACTTTATCTCAACTACTGCAAACAGCCGCGTTATCTGCGCTGTCATTAATGAGGCTCAGCTTTTGCCAAATTGCCCATCAGACGATTGAAGAAGCTCCCGGCTGAGACCGAATGCTTCGCACGTGCTTCACTGTAAAATCTCAGCATTTCTGTGGAAACTCTACGCATCCAGAAGCCTCGCGTGACGGGAAAACCGAACTGACTTCTGAAAACTTGCTTCCTTATCAGAGAAACGGCCTCTCTCCGGGATCACAGAAACCTTCAAATTGAAGCATCACCTGAAATCTAAAAACACAACACAGCCTGAAGCAACGTTCAGGTCAAACGAGGGTCAGGAAAATGAGCGAGAGGTTTTCTTTTTCCAGCAGCTCTCCATCATGGAAAGTCACCTTTAAAGACATGAACTGGTCAGTGCTTTAAGGTTATCTTGGCAGCCATCCATCACAAACGCCATCTTCCATTTTGCCGCACAGGACAGGCACGCTGGCCTCACTAGGAAGTGACAGGACACCGCAGACTTTCAGTGGGAGAGCGGCGCGCTTTCGCAAAGACACTGATGCTCACCGTTTCCTTTCCTGTCACTCGCATTGCAAAAGCTTTGGGAACACGCTGCATCATCACTGCGAGAAAAATATGGATTGAGCAATTTCATCCCGCACGGAGGAAAAAAAGAGGAGAGAGAAGGGAGGGACCCTCCGACCAAACGTCACGAGCTCAGCTGCATGCTTCTCCCTCTACATGTGCTTCTTCACTGCTGCTCTTTGGCTCTCTCCCGTGCTAACGCTGCCAGCTAACACAGTCTGAAATGAACAGCTTACAAATCCTTCATGAATCTCTAATAACAGCCCATACACACAGCGATACACTCATACACTCTGCCTTTTCTACTAAGTTAAACGCTTGACTGACTGAATTTCACGTCTCTTTGGCAACAGATGGTGCTAAAAACACAATATAAAGCCCCACAGGAGGCTCATGTGCATATTATTATTTCAGGATTACAGCAACGACATGATATAAGAGGCAAAATGTGCAAAAAGGTGATTGGTCTCAAGCATTTGTCTGATTTATGCCGTGCAGTAAAAGTTCCTGTGAAGCACTCCTTCTGTTTATGTGTACTGCAGGGCAGTGTTTATGAGTATTGTAATACTAAATATGGGTGTTATTCTTCACAATAAACAGCAGCGTGAAGTGGAGTGAAGCAGTGTGCACGGAGAGCGACGAGGAAAACTCACCTCAGGTCCAGCTGGGTGATTCTTCCAGGAATACCGGCGCCTGTTCTCTCCTCACACTTCAGGAACTTTAAAAATCCTTCGACAGGTCGGCAACAACCGGTGTATTCCCATGGTGGTTCTGTGTGAATTCCATGAAAACAAAGAGAAAAGATGCAGTGAAACAACAACAACAGAACACACACACACACACAAAGTGTGAGAGCGTGTTTCCACTGCCGCTCACTTCAACTTCAGAGCCTGAACACAAAGTGCTGCTGAGACACCTCAACACTCCCTCAGGAGTCCCATCTCCACCCACTTCTCACACTGTCCCTCCTCTCTCTGTGACACACACACACACACACACACACCTTCCATGTGCCCAGATTGTGGGCTGTGCTCCCCCGCCCCCTGTTGCCGGTGGGCTCAGGCCTTTGAGCCTTAGCCAGGACTGTTCTTCCAGGGTGTGTGTGTGTGTGTATGGATATTGGACAAACATACCTCTGCAATATGATAAGTTACATTCTGACCAATATAATTCTGATTCTTACTAAAAGCAATGAAAACAAATTAAATGCAACAAGTTGATGTAGGAAAAAACATAAACCACATATCACACACTCACACGTGTTTAAGCTACTTTTGGACACACACACACACACACACACACACACACACACACACACACACACACACATCTTAAACACTGACCCCAAACTCACATTTTACCCAAGTTGTGAAACAGACAGAAATGTTGTCCACAATTAAATTGCCTTTAGTCTGAGACTTGTCCCCACATGTAGCATAAGCCTGCACACACACATACGCATGCATGCGTGCACGCACACATACACACACCAGTTGATTAAAGCAAGTAAGTTAATGGCTTCTTATGATGCTCTAAGTTGGGAAAACAAAATTAAATGGTTTTGTTGTCTGTACAGTGACTTTGTGCAGCGAGGAAATCTCTTAATTGGTAAGCAAAGGTCTCAAATTAGCAACTTAACATTCAAACAAATAATTAAAAGGTGAATTATCTCTGGAGCACGGAGGAAACTCTCTCAGCAGCAGAGTCGTAAAACCCGCATCCAAATTTACTCACAATGAAAGAAAGGCAAACTTTAAGAGGGCCGTCTGTGACCTGCGCGGGGAGCCAACAGAGCTGCAGCAACGAAAACACCTAAAACAGGTCTGTTCAACCAAAACAGACACAAACATCCAGCTTAACCTTCAGAGGCGTCTGCTCACTGCTTATTCATCCCTCCAGGTAGAGTTGGAGGCAAACTGAACACAAAGTATTCACTGAAACACAGGAAAACAGCAGCACAGTGTGGACAGAGTGTCTGCCGACGCCTCACTGCAGAGGACGCAGGCGGATTTGATTAAAGACGCACCAAGAATCTTAAAG
This sequence comes from Datnioides undecimradiatus, assembly GCA_008933995.1. Lineage (NCBI taxonomy): Eukaryota > Metazoa > Chordata > Actinopteri > Lobotiformes > Datnioididae > Datnioides > Datnioides undecimradiatus. The sequence goes on along the minus strand of WARS01000043.1, from coordinate 4,894,241 downwards.
AAAACTGAAAAAAACGATATCAGTTTTGACAGATCATCTGATTTTTTGTCCAATCAGGCCTCTTTTCATTTGATTGGTTTCTAAGATGAAGTGTTATTGATATCGTCCCAGTGAATCAGCACTTTCTCATCTCTGGTTATTATGACTGAGTTCAGTCGGCTCGACTGACTGAAGCACAGACAAAACCAAATGTCATGTAGGTTCATTAGAACTAGAAAAAAAGGACATTTATGTTAATTTTTATGTTGATTAGGTGAGTTTAAGGCTCTGATTGGTGCCTGAGAGATAACGTCACGCCAGTTTAGTGAGTCTTTGCAAGGCCAATTATATACAATCATTATTACAGACAGGCCAATATGAAGGCCATATTATCAGATTACCAGCTATCGTGGGCGGATTCTTCCCAGTATAACATGCGGAGAACAGTCTCACGGTGATGTTCTGGTGTCACTGCACAGTTTTACCGAGAATGTTGATGTACAGTGATCTGTTTAAGAAAGCAGCCGTCTGAGGACCTCTGCAGAGTCATATCTCTGCTAAATCTCTGCACAGCGCACATAAAAAAGATTTTCATTTCTATTCCAGCTTAAATGTACTAAATCGTCCTCTCTCTGAGTAATTTAATAGAATATTTAATGAATTATTCCCTCTAAAATCAATATCTGTCTCGAAAATCCCACATCAGCCGGGCTCTTGCACTTTTTTTTATGCAATCAGTCAGAAGTTTTGTATTAATCACAGTTCCTGTAACCTCCAGCATGGACTAAGGAATAAACTCTGTTTTTTTAGATCAAAACTATTTTGATATTAAAGTTTACGAATACGTCCTCAGACTAATCGCTGCAAGCTGAAGTGATGATAACCCTGCTCTCCTGACCAGTCTGGGTGTGACCATGTGACTCACCAGTAACTAACAGGAGGCTACTTCTAACCATCTCAGCCTAATGGAGAGGGGTAATTAGCCGTTATGGGTTTGGAGTTGCAGCAGACACTTAACGAGCTTTGTGTTGCTGTTGTGTAAACATTACAAATAAACTCGGTGCATACAGCTCTGTAGCTCCTGGCCCCGGGCCATGAATGTGGTTAGCAACAAGAGGGAGAATGATGTGGGTGGTGGCGGCGGTATGTAATCTATAGTGCGTGACTGAATTAAGAGGCATTAATTCATTTCTGTTTCAGCCTGATTTAAAGAGCAAAGAGCTGCAAAACCACAGACAACCCCGAGGCCCAGCCTGCAGAAGCCTGCAGGTAATGGAGACCTACCAGTCAGCTGATAGCTAACGCATCAGATTCAAACAGGGATCCAGCACAGAGGTGTAATAATGAGGCAATTCATCATCGTGATAAAGACGAGAATGATAATGAGGATTTGTCATCTGTGGCACTGTCTTGCATCACGGCGGTGGACTGTTGTGTAGGGGCCTGATCAACAGCCAAATAAACCTGCTGCAGATGCTGCGTGTCAGAGCCCTTTGTGCAGGAAAATCTTGTTTAATGCCACTTTTATGTTTGTGCCAGATGTCCTTCGACAGAAGAACAGATTTCCTCATCCTTCAGAGATGCCAGAGGCCGAACGGCACAGACAGTATTCCCTAAACTCTGTATCTTCACTGTAAACAGCGTAGTTGGGTTGAGTTTAACAGTTCAACCTCAGATTAAACCACAGCTCAGGAAACTATAATAATTTTATAATATAAGACATAAAATGAGTAAAACTTCCAATGTGACATCAGAAACATCAGAAACTTTAGCCTGCTGCAATAGAAAATGACAGAAAAGTCCAAATTATCACAACATAACCATAATTGGAGTGTAAACCTGCTGAAGGTATGTGAAAGGTATGTGATGCATCTCACGCCGTCAGTGGACCCGCTTGCCTTTTATTTTCTGGTGTAGTGCGTCTGAAATCACAACCTACGTCACAACCGTGCAGTAAACGTTAAAGCAGACAACAGCATGTCAACATGGCCGCCCTGCCAGTGTCGCACCTGACACGATACAGAGCAGTCCAAACTCAGCCTTTGTTGCCACAGACTGTAAACCGCAGTGATGCTCCTGGTTAATCAGCTGTTTACTGACTGGGTGTTTGTGTTTACATCGTTGCTGATCGGAGCTGGAGCTGATAAACAGCCGTGACTGCTGCAGGGTCATGTGACGTGGGTTTGAACTGAATTGAATTGTACACATTCACATTGACAACAAAAGCCAGATGTTGGTGGTTGAATGTAAAAGGGCCCAGCTGTGTGGAAACCACTGACAACACCGCACCCACCCTCCAGAATACACACACCATCACCCCCCCGGTGCTAAAAGAAGCTTTCAGTGAGAACTTCAGCACTAATGGCACCAACCTAAATAAATATGAAATACTATAATAATAATGTGCTGAACACCATTTTGATAACAGGCAGTCTGCAGGTGGAACGAACCAGATCACCTTTAAGACCAAAAGCTGGATTCTGGAAACACTCAGACGTGTCCTCTGGATCCTCAAAGATCAGACCAGATGATGCAAAACCTCTCAGCATCTAAAGTGCATCGTCTGTGTGTGTGAGTGGCTGTCATTAACATTCCTCTCCTGACATGTAAGAGCAGCATGTTTACACTTCTCCTGGTGGGCTGCTGAAAGGGATTCTGGGAAATACAGGTGATCGTCACAAACGCACCTGAAAAATGTCTGAACGTCATCGTACTGTGCCTTTAAAGCCGGAGCAGAAGGAGAGCAGAAGCCTCCCGGAGGCTCCGAGTCCAGTGTTTCCAGGCCAAGGTCGAGAGCCCTGATGAAACAGAGGAGAGAGAGAGAACACATGGACCTGTGGAGAGATGAGCAGGGAGGAGGGGGCAAGAAGTGAAAGATGGGGTAAAAATGAAGGTGGAGGGGGTGTAAACAGACAGAAGGGAGGAAAATAAAGAGGAGGTTGTTTTTTAGGTTTATCTGCAAAACAGTCAGCAGGATAATGATAAAGCAAGATCTGGATCAGGCTCAAACACAGACTCCTATAATTTAATATTGCATGTGTGGACACGGAAAGGGAAATACCACCAAGCACACGAGGGCCAGGATCACCAATACCAATACAGAAAGAGAAATATGTCATAATGATACGGTATGAGGGGAGTGAATGAGTAGGCTACTTCTAAATATATTTTAGATTTACTACCAAGATGCAGGAGCTATGATCAGATTATTCCTGCTCACTTTGATGCTGAGAGCAAGGCGAGACATTTGAGTTATTTATGTTACTACTAATTCAATATGTATGAAGAAAACACAACACCACACACAAAATCTCAGTAAAAATGACTTTTTCTAGTTAAACTGACAGATCACTCAGCCAGTGTTACTGTATGTTAATTAGCAAACAATGTGCCAAACCACCATGAACTGATTGTTTTTACTGTTCTCTCCAAATAATTAAAGTCCCATGTTTTAACACATGATGGTTTTTAAAGTAAATAACAAAACGTGAAGGTGATGCATCACTGTGTGCGTTCACACACAGAGATGCAAATGCTGCAGACGTGTGTGATGTAACATGTGATGCATGTAGTACTGAAGCCGGGATCAATACTCTAAACAAAGATCGGCATCAGTGGTAACGATGATCTGGGGATCTTTCCGTACTCATCTTGTTCGCTGCTCTCTCGGTTGTTTAGCATCGGTTTAGCTTCTCTTGGCGAGATGAGCACGGTTACACACTTGAGGGAAACGGACAAAAGTCTAATCACGCTTCGCTTGGCAAGCTGATGGGGCCCGGAGAGTCAGGCCAGTGTTAAAAAGGCTAAATTACACTGTCGACTGTCAAAAACACATCTGCACAACATTCAGTCAGTGCATGGGGGGAGCGTGGCTGAAGAGGGTGACACATGCTTCCTCCTGTTGTCGTGTCTCGTAGTAATTCCACAAAAAAGAGTCGACACATTCGCTGCAGGGTTAAAGAGCAACTGCAGGAAGGAGAGAGCAAGAAATGTGTTTTGGGAAGGTGATGATAGAAAAGACAGTTGAGAAAAGGAAAAAGGAGGTGTATGAGGAGGTGGATGGGGGAGGTACAAAAGAAAGATATGCGAAGAAGGACGAGGGGAATAGATAGTAGAAAGACCGAGAGGAGCAAGGGCAGATAACACGAGGTGGAGGAGAAACAAAATGAAAAAGGAAGTGTGAGATTAATCAAAAAATGTCTGTGTAAGATACAATGAGATGGAGAGAGAGGTGGAGGTGATAAAGGGGCGTAAGAGAGAGGGGGGGACAGATGAACAGATAAAGCAGAAAAGGCGGGAGGAGGTCTAGTCCTGAAATAAACACCAACAGAAGGTGGGCATGGAGCCACCAGCAGCAGGTGAACCTGAGCAAAGAGCAGGAGAGCCTGGAGGAAATGAAAGCTGAAATCCACCTTACGTAACCCGCTGCTGCCGCATGCTGTTCCATCCATACTGCCCAACATTTACATTTCCACTGAGACGCTGCTGCCGCCGCCGCCGCCGCCGGACAAAATGGGACAGCGATTTAAAAGCATTTCACACTGTCCCTCAGAATCAAAACCTTTCCAGGTTGTTTTTTAATATTCACAGTCATAGACGAGCGAAAACACAACAATTTCTATATGAAAAAGGTGAAGGAAATAGACTGTGGCTTGAATTTGTCGAGCGCCTCAGAGGAAATTGGTCCCAAGCTGAAGTGCTGCATATCCGGACCTGCTTACAAAACATCTCTGAACCTTTTACCGTCTGAGACGTCCTAACCTGTTAGGACAAGCAAGTTTAACTGAACTACAAATAAGTTACAGCAGCAGTAAATCTTTAAAACATGTGATTAACATAAACAGTCTGTGTATGCAGGTCTTGATGTGTACACCCCATTATTTCACATTTATAAGAACTGTTTCATATCAAATACTTCAGAAACACACAATTAAGCAGATGTTTTTAAGTGAATACACAGTATATGGAATAAACAAGCTTTAGAATATTTTACATTATAACCTTATTTTCTGTGTTGTAGTTGTCGACAAATACATTAATAAATGTTTATATCCGCTCACAACTACACTATAATGTGTTTCAGGTCATTTGTTACATGTATGTAAGTGTTGCCGGGGTCAAAGCTGAGGCTTAGCAACGCTGTGTGCATTTCTGAGCGTCTTTAATTTCATGTCTGATTTTGCACCTTTTAATCAAATTGTCTTACATGTGGTTTGAGAGAGACGTTACTTGGCTTTAAAGGACGATGCTTTAGGAGGGTAAACTGACCCAAATGATGCTTTAGTCTCATTTTTGTCAGACGTACATTGTTGTCATGCAAGTGTACAGTTGTGAGGTGGCTGCCAGCGCTCTGAAGGTGCTTTGTGCTGTCGTACGAGGTCAAATTGGGACATTTTGAAAAGAATAATGTGCAGTTACTTCTGTCAGTTCACGCTGTAAAACGTGCATCATAGGAGTTAAGGCTCACAATTAATATTAATATGACAAGACTTAAAAGGCCTCTGCAGCCTGCACTTCAAACACCTACAACACACACACACAGACGCACAAACACACACAGAATAATCTTTTGGCGCACAACTGCAGGCGCCTACACCTCCAAACCACAACTTGAGCTCAACAAAGCATATGAAAAATCACATTTCAGGTCCAGGCGTGAGTGACAGATCTGCATGAGTTAATTACGCGGCTCTGCTGTGAAAGAAATAACCATAACTTTAAATCCATCATTCAAAATATGTAAAGGAATGAGGACTGAGTGTGTGAAGTGCTGTAAGTGTGTAAAACAATGGACAGTGATTTGTTTAATTGCGTCCCATCAACTGTTTTCAAACAAGGACACCAAACTAAGACTGATTCTATAAATTTGATGATGTACTGTTGAACTGTAATGTAGTGTCAGCTGATCAAGGAGCAGCAGAAAACGCAGCTTTAGGACAACTGGATTGACGGAGCACTTTAAAAAAGTGCAGCTGCCGTCAGAGAAGAGCAACCCATCATCCGAGCTGCCCTCGGTGTGAACGCGGGGTCGGCTCCGGGTTCATCCTGTTCATGTTCCACCCTGTCGCCTCCGGATCGACGGATAGCGAAAGGAAAACTGTCGCCACTTGTCGACCAAACCAGTTTGCAGGTGCAGTAATGGGCCGAAGCTGCAGGGGCCTTGAAAATGAGCCCTCCGCTGACCCTTTTTGTGGAAAATGTGGCAATGTGTCTGTCAACAAATTCACTTCTCCTCTCCTAGGAGGAATGTGGGGTCAGGAGGAGGACATGGGCAAAGGGAGAAAACAAGTAAACAGCCCAAACGGTCTGACAAAGACAAAGTATGGATCTAAATGTTGGCTCAGAGATTTGGGAGAAAACTGCCTCTTTACACAGAGATAACGCTGATTTACAGAAAATCATTGAATTACACTGGCAGAGTGACGTCGTCCCGTCAGTCACGACACATCGCTGCGCTCTCTCTCCAGAACTGCAGCTGAAAGTTTCGGCGGTAAGTGATGCGCAGCTTCCTGCACAGCACATTCTCTCGATCCTGTGACAGTTCAACTGTAAACTCCCATGAGATACAGGGCGATAAACATCAGAGCGACGTTAACGTGAATTCCTCCAAAGAAAAGCATATCGTGATAGTCACAGCGTGTGAGCTCGGTGTCTTTAGAATTCAGATTTGAGATTTTTTTCACTTTGAAAATAAACTAAGATAAAAACGCAACGATAAAACAGTGAAAGCGACGTAACTGAGACCAAACGGAGCCTCTAATCCACCAAAAACACCTAATGTCAAAAGCAAATTGAGCAATAAAACGTTTCAACTCAGTTTTATGAATATAAAACTTAACGCAGTGAATACTTCTGTAACTTCCCCCATTCCCTGAAGGCCACAAAGTAATAACCCCCATTGGGGTAACTTTAATTTACAGTGGCTGCCCCTACCTCACTTGAAGCCTGCCCCGACTGGCTGATAAGGATCATGCAGGCAGCAGCAGGCTGAAGTATTCTTGTTCTCCCAGCGTGAAGAGGACACTCTCTGAAAAGCAGGAGCCGCCATCCGATCACGAACTGTTTGAATTTGCAGTTTCTGTCTCACTCCTGTGATTTCTGCTCACGCTCTTGTTTGAAATTGCAATGTGTGTTAATTTCCATTCAGCTATGATTCTGCTTCAAGCTCGTTTTGTTATATTAGTCTTAGTTTCGTCTTCTTTAGTTTTTCAATTTTTAGGTCTTTTGGGCATTTCAAGGCTACCTATTTGTTGTGTGTGGTTGCCGTGGTTACATGTGTCTTTCTCAACCAATGCAAGGTTAGAAGAAAATGTGCTATTGTGCCACTGTTCGCACACAGTTCATGTCACTGAGCTCTGCTGTAAAACAGATTTCCCTCAGTTAGTTTGGTTAACATTTGAGTAAAGCTGTCTGTCTCTCTGTCTGTGGCTCTGTCTTTCTCTGCAGCACTCACATTAGCTTTGCTTTTTATAAATAATGGCGCCTGCCTCATATCGTCTGATGTGATTCACTTCATCAGTCCAGTTCTATGGCCAGACAGGCTGAACGTTACTGAATTAAAAGTGTTTCTGACTAATGGGCGTGCACAGAGCCGGACGGCTTAATGAATTCATGAATGGGATTTGTTTTGGGACTTGCAGGCTACACACGCATTGAAACTCTGCATTTTGCCCCAGTTTTCATTATCCACAACCTCCTTGTTGACACAGAAGTTCATACAGAAAGGTGGCGTTAACACTGTAGATCACCGATTGGTCACTGGTGTTTAGTTGGTAGTTGATGCTTCCTGCAGCCTTTTTTCTAACAAAACTAGCATCTTTGTTATAAACACGCTGATACCAAAAACAAAACATTAAAGCCTTCACTGTGTTCCTGCTGTTAGCATAGTTCAGCAATGTTCGAGATTGCACAAGTGGCAGAAAAGTGACGTTAAAGCGGGAGAAGCAGCAAAAAGGTGAGTAGGAAGCTGTCAGTGCGGCAGTAAATGTACAGTTTGTTACCCTGTGTGTCGGTTCTCGAGAGCAAGAACAGTCATCTGTTTCCCAACTGATGGGAAAGTGGAAGGAGTCAACCCTGGAGCTCCCGATAACCACACCTACGTTTAGACAGACGGTATGTCTGCAGATCCAGAGTGTAGGTGTGTGTAGCTACGGGTTTCAAGCTACAATATCTAACGTGTTTAGATGAACAACACAACCACTCTCACCCTTCAACCCAGACAGCCTGCACTCAAACAGCAGAACATGTGTGACACCACCTTCACAGCAACCATCTTTCCCACCACAGGGGGCTTAAAGCCTGGTGGTGCATCGCCCAACACCTCCGATTAATCTCAAACACTTCAATGAATCCGCACAGATTGATTCAGCCGGCTGTAACGCAATCTTTTTATCCCTCTGAAACTTAAAATACTGATGAGTCAGGAGAAAGAGAAAGCGGTGGGGGATGGAGGATGAATGGAGAACAGACAGACAGAGGCATGCTGGGACAGATCGCAGGCTGGGTTTCTCCAAACAGCAACACTGTCACTGTTCTGGCTGCAGTGGGGGAAAGGTTACTGACTGAGAACAGACGAAACAAGAATTCATTCATTCACCTGTGCAAATATGGCTAATGTTCACATACGGCAGCAGAGCACACAAAGACACACACATCAGGTTCTTCACTACTTTGCATACATATTGTCTCCATGTTTCTTATCAAGTGTTTATTTGTTTTGTATTTATATGCCTCAGTATGCGTGCGTTTGACACTCTTTTGTGGAAAGCTGCGTTTAGTGTCTGCGTGGCTGTTAAACATATCAGTGTGACACACCACTGCAATCATCTGGATGTTGTCTGATAGCGGCGCTGTCAGCCACATCCACTGTCATAAATATTTACATGTGTCATCATCTGTGGGATTTGGGTTTGCATGCAAATTGTTTTTCATGCTTATTTAATACAGAATAAGAAATCTTACACAGCCAGAGAGGACGACACGCATCACTCATTCACCGCCCCCACCGCTGAAAGCAAGCTAAACTTTGTCACACAGCACACGTTGGGTGTTTAAGGCTGTAATGTTTATGTTTTCAATCGCTGGTGACATAAATGTCAAACAGGCAGGAGAAGGCGGAAGGCGGCCTGGAGGCAGCACGCATCACTGCAGGCTCTGCTAAGCATCGATCCTGCAAAAGAGTCACATGACTGTCAGTTTCCCTTCCTTACTGTGTTTTATATGTGTCTGGATGGTTATGTTGACTGGTGTTTGCGAACTTGCATGTCTCAAATTGCACTATTCTGCAAAATCTGAACAGTGGAACATATGGGGGCAGAACTGGGCGTGACCTTTATGGTTATGATGGATATGTTGCACCAAGGAATACAGAAAAGCATTTGTTGCTATGCACAGACAATCTACCTGCAGTTTAATAGTATGAACCGACACAACCAGTGCATTAAAATGACTCAATGATAATGGTATAAGATCTGCATCAAGAGCTAATGAGTTATATAATAAGCATCAGCCTGACTGTCACCAGATGTCCATCAGGTTCAGTCAAGAACTGGAGCAATACCTGGGCAGAGCCAGTGTAGTAAGTGATGTATATTATAGCAGTAAATCGTGTGTGTGTGTGTGTGTGTGTGTGTGTGAGAGATACATTCAAGGCTGTCTCCAGCAGACAAACGTCTTGTGTCTCTGCAGGTTCATCAGTTTCCATCCAGCGCTCCAGTTTCAGACAAAGATGCTCTTCAAGTCGTTATCATGTCCTTGCTCCTCCACAAGAGACGCGCTGACAAACACTGCTCCATTTGTATTTTCTTTTTTTTTTCTTTTAACTTATCACCGATCCACACTCCAGCCATCTGGATGTACACTGTTAAACTGTAAATTCCACTGAGAAGAAGATTTCCATTGATACACTGTTGTGCAAAGTCTGCACTACATTTGCTTTTTGCTCCAAAGAGCTGAAAAGTTTGAAGGATGAATCAGTTTTTTCAGCTCGTTACAGATGCAATTGAATGTTCATGTGTCATAATTCAAATAAAAGTATTAAAAATTCTTACAATTTAGTACAATAGAGAAGCCTCTGAAACAGAACTGAACACTACAATTTGACGCCAAATGCATCAGCACAGTTTCATCAAAGTCTAAATATAGGTTTGTGGATGAGTCAGCAGTATATGAGGAAAATCTGCACTACGCTGCAATAATAATATGACGATGACTTGGATAAATGAACGAATATTGTATAAATTATGTCTTTCAGCTTTAACAATGTCCACTTAATAAAGTAATAAACTATTTTAAAGATGTTTAAGCAAACTGCACAGGAATACCAGTTCCAGGTATGATTATCTATTTATTTAATTAGAACTTGTTACACAAGAAATAATATTTCTTTCAATGAAAACAGGATTTATCAGTTAGCAAGACTATAAATATATAGAATTCGAAGAAAGGTTAAATCAATTCATCTAAAACGCTCACTGTCAGGCATCATGCGGGTTTGTTGCTAAAAGAAACTTGTTTTAATCTTGCAGGATAGATGTTCTCAGCGTGTATTTACAGACTTATCGTCACGGTTTTTCCTTTGCTGGGGTTAAAATCTGATCGGGACTGACTCGTACTTTGAGGCTGTTGACAGTGAGGACTGAGTCTGCTGCTGTGTGAAACTCTGCAGAATTGCTTTAAAGCTTTAAGGCCAAACTCTGACTGTCTGCGATAGCAACAAAGCATTGCTGCTCCAGAACAACACATCCACTGTGGCACGAGATAGCAGAGCGTTCCACATTTCCCCTCGTGATAAGAACTCAGCAGAGAAAAATAAAACAAAGTACACGTTTTTTTCATCTTCTCCTCTCTGCTTTAGCTTTACTGTCACAATGCCGAGTCAGTACTGATAAAATTAACCACCCTCGCGGTTTAAACAGTTCAAACACAACAAACACCACTATTATTCTCTCTTTAGCAAAGCTGCTTATTTCCCTTCGTGTGTGACGGCAATCAACACTTTCTGCTGCTGTATGTATACGCTCTAATTTGTGCATTTCAGATTCTTTCAGCAACCTCACCAACGTTATTGTTTCTCAGGAACAATGCCTCTGAATCTGTGTTTGAAAACCAAAAACAGGAAAGTTTGATTTTAACTCTTTGAAAGTTACAGGATCTAAACAACTAGAGGCCTGTTTTAATGACATTTAGCACAACCCTCAGGGCTAAACTCTCCCCGGTGGTGCACTAAACCCACCACAGTCACCACAACCCAACAAGGATTCATCAAAACAAAGACTGCAGTCAGCTGCTTCTGATTGTCATCATTAAGGGAAATGTCATGCCTCAATGTCACAGAATGAATAAGAATGAATTAGGTCTTCAACTAGCATTTTGCTAACTCTGTTGTCTCATCTCTAATAGGACGAATGTCCTTAAATTAGATTTATCGGTTGTCTTTGGTTTTCCAGATCCAGAGGAAAGGCTTGTTTTGCATCAGCCATCTTAGAAATGCTGTGATCTCTTCAGTTAAACCATAATAAGAGTCCAGTGAGACTGGAGCTTCACTGGTTTTTCAGGGGCAGCAAATAATTACAAATAATGTGCTAGCAAATAACTGCCTATAATTTGCACATCTTGTAGATACAGAGCAACATTATCAACTCATTCGGGCATTATTTGTGTCCATTTGATGAATGTAACTCCAGTTTCCACTCCCTGTTCAGCAGCTAAATGTTCCCCTATTTACACCAGCTGGTTGCTAACTTTGTCTGTCTGCAGTGGATTAAATAAACCATGTTTTAATCCTTGTTGGTGCAAATTACTGTTATGTTAATATCATATACTCTGTTTGAATCACTCAGCAAACTTTACCATCTATGTTCATGAGCAATGACAAACAACTGATTAAGTGTATTTTGACTGATAGTCTCTCTCTCTCTCACACACACACACACACACACACACACACACACACACACACACAGTGCAGTAGTGTATTATCTGCAGGCTGCGTGGGTGACAGCAGCAGTGGGTTTACGTGCTCTGGTATCCTGGTTATGATCAGGTTTTTGGAGTGTCCTGGTTCTGTTTTGCACATATAAACAACATGTCCTGGTTTAACCTGGATAAGGGTTTATCCAGTAACTGGAAAACCTGGATATGCTCCCTGGAATACGCCAACAGAAATAAGAATACTGAAGCATGTAAACACCCTGATCGTACAGAGCACAGTGGCTGAAAAGATGCAAGATCATATCCTGATCAAGACTCTCACATATACACTCTCAATGAAATATGGACTAACTCTTATATGAAAGAGAGACAGTATATTAGGTATGTGACACAGAGAATCAGAGACATAAGGGAGAGAGAGACAGATGGACGAACGGACAGTGAGACAGTGTGTTGCATGTATTAATGGAGCATAGCTGTGTCTGAACCAGCAGATCTGCTGGGAATTTGCTCCTGTTTCCTGGGACATGCTGGGTACACACACACACACACACACACACACACACACACACACACACACACACACACACACACACACACACACTAAGTACCAGCATAAAGCATTCACACATGCACATACGTACAGGACTTTTGGGCGGTCTTGTACCTCCTGCTTCAGCACCATCTGCCTCCTTGATATATGAGCTAACCAACACCCCGCTCACATGCACACACTGATGCGCACACATCACACACACATTTGTACTCCTGTTTCTGTGTGGACATTCATTAACCTTCTTCTTTTTCACTTAAAAAGCGAATCTATTTCTATTTTTAAACATTAAAGCCCAGGTCATAAATTGCTCCTTTTGTTTTTTATTTAATCTCTCAACACCTTTTGCATCTGACAGTCAGGGTCCCTTTAGCATTATCACTGCGATGGTATCAGCACAACCTAAGTAAGTACAAAGGCACATTTGAAGGTCAAGCAACCTCTGATACTGTGACATAAGATACAAGTAGGGAAAGTCATAATTTAATTATGTCCAACTCTGTATAACATCTCTGACGCCACTTGTCTGATTGAAACCATACCTGGAGAAATGATGCGTCTCTTTAGCACTTGGCTTAAGAGCTGCCCGCATCATTTATGCACGAGAACATTAGTGTTTGTCTTGTTTTTGGCAACACTTCAAATATTTGCATCAGATTTGCTTTTGCGGTCAGACAGGAAATCACATTCTCTGCGTAATCTCTTTATCAATATCATATCATGTTACAAACATCCCTCTCTTTGATACACACACACACACACACGCGCACACACAGAGCATGCCACTGAGTGCTGACCAGGCATCAGCTGGCCGGAGGATGATCAGGGGATTTAGTGTTGACGTAATGTTGTTGAAGCGTGACCGTCCCTCCTGCCCACATGTACAGTGCATACAACACACGCACACACACACACACACCCTCACATACACCTGTTCTGACACACACACACACACACACACACACACACACACACACACACACACACGCCTGTGCTGCAGACACAAGAATACTTCGACAGATTTATTGGGAGCTCCGTCTTTTCAACGAGGTTACGCCTCATATTTTTACATCCGAGCTTAAATACCTGCCCGAGTGTCAGAGAGCAGAAACAAGTTCCTCCATGCAAACGAGCCTTTTATGAGACCCCTGAGCTCCGAGCTCGCTGTGAACTTCCTGCTCTTTAGTTCACTGCAAGGTGGGCAACTGTTATTCCCATGATAAGCCTGTTTTCTTCACCTTTTCACAAACACAACAAAGAATAAAAAAACCCAAAACTACAGGGCAGAAGAGTTTTGTTGTCATGTTATGAATTATTAAGACCGTTGACAGAGAATGCATTAATCATTTAGATAATTATTTCAAGCAGCATGTCCAGTTTTACTCTGTTTTATATCACTGTTCACTTCCTTCGCAGTGTGGAACTGAGCCACTGAAGGCCTTAGATCAACTTTAGATTCATATAAAGAGGGTTAAATCCGTATGTCTTGCTACATTCAGTCATTTAAAATACTTTCTGACCCACACTTCCGTCATGCTCGAGGCCATAAAATGAAGGTAACAGGTTGTTTCTGTTTGGGAGATGTTAGAATACCACTAAAAAGGTTTGACTGATCAAGATAATCAACAGGATATCCAGGACAACCACATTAACCCTTTAACACCTGAGCCTGTCCTGTAAGTGCTTTTGCCCATTTTACCTGGAACTTTCAATACCTGGCTGTTATATACTATTAGCTGCATGTTAGAAGAGTGTGATGACAGCTGAAAAAGACAAAAACGGAAGTGGATTTTAGAGTTTCAGTGAACAAACAACACTGTAATTATATTTGAATGGCAGATTTTGCATGTTATATTTGAAATTTGAAGAGTATAAAACTGTTTCCAGTAAAATTCAAGAGTCTGTGTCTCATAATGTGAGTAAACAGACCATAAAATGGAAACTTTCTCCACTGCTGTGTGTAGTGGGAACAAAGCGGCTGCTTCGCGGGCTTCTGGGACATTCACAAGTGAAATTACCGTAATAACTCCATTTTGGCTGTGAAGCGCAACATCTCAGCTTTCAGAAACCGCTTAATTTTTTCCGATAGCACAAACCATGACGTAATTACTGTAATCCAAAGCGCGCTTGCGCAAGCGTGTCGCCGGCGACACGTTCGGTGTTTAAGGGTTTAAGTGTGATTGCTGCAGCCTACATCCCGTTTTGTTATTTTGTGTTTCTAAGGAAGAGATCTCACTCCTGCCACAATGGCCCAGTTTCCCCACAGGGATGATTAATCTCTCATCTAATTTACGATGCCAGTCTATGAACGGCTATTATTTTCCAAAAAAGGATCAGTTATCCTTTTTAAAACACATATTTTTTGTATATATTCTTTGTTTTACAGCATTATTGGTTATAAAGGTCCCACTGTTCATTTTACATATCTCACTTTGCAATAAAGCTCAGTCTTCAGCTGTCACTCTGATGCCAGAGCTGCATGACATGCATCCGTTCACACTGAGTGGTAGCTGAATTTGGTTTCTAGCCGTCTGTCACACGTGTTGCATTCACTTGCATCATTACATTTGTCAATTAACTGCATCTATTTAAAAAAAATCCTATATAAATAAATAAATAAATAAATAAATAAAGGAGAGAGTGATGTTATGTAAAGAGTCGGGCTAAATGAGTGACACAGACATGCGTCTTTGACAATTTGACGGCATCCAATTTAGATGTGTCATCGTGCTATATGGTTTGCTGTGTAATGAGGCGGTGCAGCTAAACCATAAACACATTTTGACATTTCTTCAGCTTTAAAAAGGATAATTACTGCTTAGAACAACACAGCATTTGCAGCCATCCCTGCAGGGAATATTAACACTGTATCTGCTGTATTACGGGTGCAGAGTGACATTATAATTGGGAGAAATGAGACAAAAAATATGAGCGGTCACATGATCAGACGGGGTGTAAATAAACATTCAGGTTGCACAAACGTCTGCTGTTGTGCGTTACAGTTTCTTTTGAGGGGTTTCTACTGCTTTTAACTGCAGTACAACTGTTGGCCTGTTTGCTGGTCCTGGACGGCTGCGTTTGTGCACAAAAATATACTTTGTTGAGAAATAAATGGATGAAACTGATTAGAGACGGTGTATAAGAGAGTAACAACTGTGTTCCCATGTACAGACTACACCAACCCTCACATAGTGAACTTTATTGATCCTTTGCAGTGGCTTAGTTTTTCCAACACATAAAAAACCTAGAAGTTAATGTAAAATTCTGTTTAGATCAAAGCTCAATGAAATCTGTGCAGTGTGCCTAGCTGTAGACGGTACAGTGGAATTCTTTGCTGTTCTCCCAAACCACGAGCTGTCTTCCTATTTTTCTTGTTCTAATAAAGGTGCTGTATTAAAGTTAAAGAGTCTTCTGATGGAAGCAAAGGAAATATTTCCCTTGCACCGTCTCCTGTGACGAATAACGCCCACCTCACCCACATTTTCTTTTGTACAGTCTGCTCCTGTCACGGGGTCATGAACAGGAAAAGAAAATCTATTCCACCTGTGTTTCATCCTCACGTGTCTTTATCTCATTCAGGAGTCACACGTTTCTTTCTTTACTATAATTTAGGTGCTGTGACCTTTGACCATGGAGAGAAAAAACTATTTAGATATTAAACACGTGGCGAGTCAGCACGTGATGCCTCTTGATGACCTCTTGCACTCTGAATCTGAATCACTCTGATATTATATATCAAATTTATAAATTATTTATACAATATTTGTATCCTTTGCACATTCTATTTACATATTTATATTCATAGGTTTGGCCCAATTGTCTAAGAAGTTATTCTTTTTAGTGATGGATGATGGATGGAGGGATTTGTGCAGAGCTGAGAAGAGTCGAGAATTAATTTCCTATTTCACCTGACAGTAAAGTTTATTTGTATAGTCCGGTATCAAAGGGTGTCGCAACAAGAGTTCATGGCCCATTCTGGACAGAGAGACCTCGAGACGACTGTGAGAGGGATGAAGCAGCTCCAAGAACACAACTAGAAAATGTGAAATCCATACAGCTCCACAAAAATAAAAAACTAACAGTGTCATTTAAAAGTCCAGCACTGATGTGCTAAATCTGAAATAGGACTTTATAAAAGCTGTTGCACAAAATGAGTCGGGTGAATAGGTCAATAAGATCAGCCCAGGTGATACAAAGCTATCAATATGTTTTCACACGGTTTTATTTTGTGTGCATGCATTTCAATGTACCTGAAGTGCCCTGTCAGTCATAACTCTGACTAAGAGAGCTTGCTGCTGTTAGCGTCTCAATAACAGTATTTTATTATTGCAGTTATCTCAACAGCCCCAGTATCTCCACATCCAGTAGTTGTAGGATGCAAACACTTCAGACTGATTGGAACAAATAACTTTAAATGCCCCCAAGTAAAGTAAATTAGCACTCGCTCACACAGAGTTATAGTTATCAACTTTTGGAAAGGCAAGAATGCAACTAAGGTTGTAATTACATGGAGTGCATGATTGTTGTCTGGTCAATGCACATGTCCTGGTTTGCAGATCATGTTTTACAGGCGCTGTTACTGTACTGCACGTCGCAGTGAGGAAATAAAATGCTCTAATTTCATTAAAACCCTTTAATGGTTGCTATGGATTCCTCAACTCTTCATCATTTAATGGTACAAACAAACTTCTACATCTTCATCCGGTCCATTCTAATACTCAATATCCATTATCCCTGCATTTACCTCAGGTTAGCAAATAGTTGCATAGCAACCTTAAGTGCATAATACAGAATACATTTTGTTTCTAATACCAGGAGTGGCTCTAACTTACAGACTGTAGTTTTCATGTTCCATTTGTGTTATTAAACTCTTGTAATTACATTATGGAAGGGGAATATAAGTAGGCAATGGCAGCTAAAAGCTTGGAGAAGTATCAGGCACTCCTTGCAACTTCCCAGACCTTTAAACAATTAAGCTACAGACTCTAGCCTTGACTTAACTGCTTGTCAGGATGATTTAAAATTTCATTTTAGGGTGGAATTTCACATTAGAGGGCTGCAATTCTGGATTGCAACAAGCAATCCCTAATTACAGCCTTTCCCCACGAAGAATAATCAGCTTTTCTCAGTGAAATGAGTCTCATTGTTCTTTGTTGATGCTCTGTGGAGAAAAGCTTAGATGTCGACAAGTTTGTTCTGATCCCCAGAGCTCAGAGACAATATCGACAGTAAGTATTTTGGCAACGCAGCTTTTGCAGGCGTGACGGGTTTGTTCAAACCTGTTAAGTTATGGGAGTTGCCTGTTTGACATGATGAAAGAGAGTGATTTAGCATGTTCCCTTGATCTTCTCTCCGTCTGCTTCCTCATGTTTCTCTCTGTCCGTATTCATACAAATCTCTTTTTTCTGTTTTCCTTGGACAGTTATTCATAATCTTTCCTGGTCTTCCAGCATTCATTCCTCTTTGGTGCTTAAAGCTTATAACGTATAATTAAAAAAGCTTGTCAGCATCGCATGTTTCCAGAAACAGTATCGCTATTACTCTGGATAATCCACCACATAACTGTCAGCAGATTTTATTAGAGGTGGGTTCGACCAAGAAATGTGGTACAGGGACCTGGAAAGTCCCTCTTTTAAAAGAACTGTGGATGGCATTGTCCTAATGCCTTGAATTACATTTCAGAATTGATATCAATGGATGTCTGGTTCCCAGTATACCAGACTTCATTGTTTTAGAGCCCAGTGGACACAGGACATGCTCTCAGTGATCAGTATACTTAATGTGAGCATGTTCATGCAGCTGCTTGTACTCTGTGTTTCCAGTTGCTAAAAGCTCCTGAAAAGGGATGTTTTGGTACGAACAGACCAATCTGATACTCGATTGCTTTAATGTTTAATGTTAATAAAATATGTATGCGACACAATGAAACAGCCCTGACAATTTGGCACACCTCATTCATCATAAGTAACTTGATCCAAATACCAACTGTCCTGGTTTAAAGCTACTATGCTGATTAGCTTTTAACTACTGACATGATGAATGGAAGATTAACCGGGAGACTCCTGAAACTGGCATGAAGTGATCCACTCCAGAGGAGATGCATCACTCTGATACACAGGTTTAATTTTGGCCTGTCAACATATTACTCTGGGAATAACTGTAAATTTGTGACAGCTTATATGACCTGCAGTGGCCAAATATGAGAAGCTGTGAGTTCAAACTTGAAACATTTGGTTCTTAGCTTGAACAAAAAATGCGAATATTACCATGAAACACGGTTTAAGATTACAAATTTAACTTGAACATCAGTAGATGAAGATATCATGGTGGTGGTGGTGTGCAGAGGTGTGTGTTGTGTTTCTATTGCTGTTGCAACCTGAAAACAGGAGTGAAGAGCAAAGACATGGAGGTGAGGCAGAGGAGATAAAAAGGCTCAACTGCATTAGATAACATGGAGATGTTTGATCAAATCAAGCCTAAACCTTGTTCCTGCACCTCCCAGTGTTGCAGAGTGTGGTTAGTGTCCCAAA
The DNA here is from genome assembly GCA_008933995.1 of Datnioides undecimradiatus. Lineage (NCBI taxonomy): Eukaryota > Metazoa > Chordata > Actinopteri > Lobotiformes > Datnioididae > Datnioides > Datnioides undecimradiatus. The sequence goes on along the minus strand of WARS01000043.1, from coordinate 4,875,248 downwards.
AAGGCTGCTAACTAAAGTTGTAGCCGACATTCACTGCATATATTTCTGATGTGCGATGACTGCACACTTCAGAAAGTTGATTATTTCTTGAACGTCAGACACTCGTCACGCCAGAACAGACAAAAGCAGTGAACTAAGCGTGCACAGTCTGTGCAGGTCACCCTGGTCAAGTGATGTTTTCAGCAGTGTCAGCCAGCCCCCTCATGTGCTCCCAAAACACGTGGTCTCCACTCTGTGCTCTGAAGATGAAAAATAAAAATTTCCCTCACAGAAAACCAATTTCATTCTTCCCCACGTGCTTTCAGCTGCTGAAAATGGCTTTTTTTTTTTTTTAACAAAATGGGCACAACAATCATGTTTTATCCTTTGGAGGAGCTCTTTACAGATATGACTTGAAAAGGTGGCCCAATCTTTATATTTCTCTTTTTTCAGATGAGACACAAGCTTCCAAAGAAGACAGACTTCAGAAATGTCTCAGGTTAGAAGGCCTGTGCCTTCAAGCAGGAGGAAGACGAGAGAATCTGCATTATTTTCAGAAGACAAACATTTTCAGGATTTCTCCTTACAATAGCACTATTGTTAAGTCTCAAAAAGTCCTCTTTGTACAAAATGATGATTACCAAATTATTACATTTCCAGCTACAGACTCTACAGGCCTCAGGACCAAACAAACTTTTTAATTACTTTTCATTCAACACTTCATCCGCCTCACCTCTCTATCTGCACTCTGCAGGAACACACATTTATCCCCTCTTTGAAGGCACACACGCTCACTTTGGGGTGTAGCTAGAGGATTACGCTCACACTCAATCATTCAGCAGCCCCCCCACTTACTGCCACGCCCCTCACTTTCCCTGCATCAAAGCTCTTTGTCTCTGCCATGGTGAAAACAGATGAACCCTGGTGTGATGATGCAGCCTCTCACCATGTTCCAGTGCTTGAAAAGTTACACTGATTGGCCGAAATCAGCAAGCTCATAATTCCACATGGAGATGCATTTGAAATTGTTTCACGGTTTAAATATGAGGCATTTCCCTTCCTGGACACTCATGCACTCCTCCCTGCGTGTTTTCCACAGCTGCTGCCCAGTTTATCTGCAGTTTTTATGATTTTCTTTCTTTCTATTCACGCTGAGGTCGGTTTGTGTCCATGTGAGGTTGTGTTTCCTTTGGCCTACCTTGTTTTTATCTGTTTCAAGGTACGCATGTACAGGCCTCAACAACTCATGGTAGAGGAGGCAGGTAGACAAAATCCATGAAAGTGTAATGATATTAGATGATAATGATATTATCAATAGAGAGTATATTGTGGGAGTTAATTGTCTGGAAAATCAAGTGAGAGTCTGTTGATGGATAAAATGCCCTGACATGATTATCTCTGATTTGCTAGATTAGCCAAAGTGCTTCACTACATCAGTATAAAAATACAAATGCAATACAGCCATATAGAAATCCTGTTTGCCACACTGAACGAATACACCTGGCAACATTAAACAGCTGCATAAAACATGCTAAACACACAGCATCGCAGAATAATTCCAATAATGTGCTGGATCACATGGCTTCAAGCCACTGTTCACACCCTGAGCTCTGACAAAGACAACAAAATGAGACTGTGAGGAAGGTGACGTCAAGAGAAACAGGTTTATTTGTTACCAGCCAGCCTGTCGCAACCTGAGCAGCTCATCAGTCAGATGGTCTGTGATTGGTCGGCTTTGTTTGTCTTTAACCAGCCACTGTTTGATTGGTGGGATCTGTTTATCCAAACTGACCATTTTGTTAATTATAACCAGGCATTTTACTGATATTTTCTGATATTAATTTCAGACGTTGTTCTATTTTATGTTGGATATTTTATATATACTCAATGATGAATCAGACTTAAGAAAAATACCTTTAAATACATTTTACCTTTGTCGCTGTGATGGATTTCAGTGGTTTTAAAGGCATCTGAATATTAACTAATAATTAAAAACATTACAATGGAATTCATTAAATCTTATTTTATTAAATACTCATAAGGAGTTGGGTTTTTTTCTTTTTTTTACACATTTAAACCTGCTGTAGTGCAGACGGACATAGATTTCTGAGGTGTGAGTCACGGTGAGGTCAGGAGATTATTGTCTCAGATAATTTATGGACCGCCAGAGAAAATATTTAACTTGCTAAGTTTAAGATTATGGTGTCAAAGATTATTTGTAAAGACAATATTCACACCTTGACATGCTTATTCAAACAGCAAATCAAGTGAAATGAGCTTGAAAGGTGAAAATAAGCCTGTCCAGGTCAACAAATGCACGCGCACACACACACACACATACTTTAGAGATTCCCTGTTTATAACCATAACTAAACATATACACTGTACAAAAGAGGCAATTTGAAACACCTAACAGATTACATTACACCCCGTCACTGCTATATATAAATAAAATGGACATAAGCGTCGACAGTAAATATATAATGTGGTGCTGTTGACGAACTCTGCTCCATCTGTTGAAGGACTGCAATAAAATTAAAGATCTTTCCTGTGGCATCAGAAAGCAATGAACCAAACTAATATTCGGCTCACACCACAGTCACGTACACTGGGAGATTTGCATAACCTCGGCAGAGGATCTTCAAAGAATAAAAATATCTTTCTCTGGTTGTGTATGGTCACAAAAAAGTAATCATGAACAGCTGGATTGCTTTAAATTAACCAGCTCACACAAAGAATAGTTAGAAAGTTACTTAAGACTGTCACTATAAAAAACACAACCCCGATCTTATTTTACTTTTATGTCTCTTCCGCCTTTAATAATGAATATATTTCTTTGCTATTGCTGAATGTTACCTGCTGACAGTACTAAGTAAGTTAATAGAAGAATGGTAATGATACTTGTGACTGATACTGTTTGAGTGGTGCACTGGGGAAGGGCTGCTTTAGATTTATTGGCTGGTTACTGGTTAATTAGTTCAGAGGGGATTCGATATGTTTGGGATCAGAATTGTGAATCTTTTATTATTCTATTTTTTTATAAACTGTTTCTGAGAATAAGCGATCACCAGTCCCTTCCTGTTTCGTGGCTTTAAGGGAAACATTAATATCTGAGAAACTGGAAACATTTACTTTTCCTTCACTGTCTTTGACCTCTATAGCACAACTGCAGTGCCTATATTAGATTAAAATAACAAATATTATAATGAATATTATAGATCGATAACATTAATGATAGTCAGTATTGAATGTCCTCACTAGCAATGTGTGATTTGCTAAGTATCAAAAATGTCTGAACTGTTGTAAAAACCTTGAGCAAATCAATAATGTGAAAATAAAACTAATTGCAGGTCTTCGTGGAAATTCAAATACACATTAACCCTCCAACGCAGCCTCGTCCTCTTCCATCTCCTCAGGTTCCCATTAGTGTGAGCGCAATAAAAAGGTAAAGTCCGGTGAGTTATGTCGACAGTTTAAATGCGGATCACGACCCGACGTTCGCTTCTCGACAGCGCCTGTCAAAGCGACTTAATGCAGAATCAGGACCAACTCATTTCAGCTTGTTGTTTATCACCTGGAACCGCAGGGATGGACTCGCCCTCATATTAATCACCATTAATACAACATTAGCTGTATGAACAACATCATCCAATGTTTCCCACTGAATGACAGCTTGACTTTGGGGGGAGGACGGGGGACTGGCTTACTGACAATACTGGAAGGAAAACATGAATCTAGGTTATTTCTAATTTCGCTATTTTAATTTGGATTATCAGCCTTATTTAGTGTTTACTCACTGACGGCTCACCATGCTATAGATACACTACCTAAACATCACTTTACATGATGAGAGAGACTTTATAATTTCCTTCTTAGCAGCCAACACACTAACAAACTCAATTTGCAACGACTGAAACATTCAAACATTTAGCACTGCCTGGACAGGGTTAATATTCCTGGGAGAGGTGGGTAAATATCTATATTATAAAACATTTATCTAGCTTCCTAATTGTTGACTAATTACAGGAGTTGAAGAGGTCACATGACCTTGATCCCTGCAGGCTTGTTAAATAATTTAATATTATTAATAATGTGATAGTATAGTTATAGCCTAACTGATACAGAACTGTTTCAGCCTATACCAAGATTCCTGTTTTTAACAGTGGTGACCACAGATAAGGTTGCACGCTGTGAGCTTGTTTTGTTGGATTTAACAGTCCACCTTGAATGCACACATATCAACCCTCCCATCACACTTGTGGCAGTGTTGCAAAATAATGTCTCAACTGAGTTTTGTGCATCTAAGAGAAACAGGATTCAGGGTGCAGTATTTTTGTCTGACATGTGACATGAGAGAATTAGAAAAACAATCTGGGCAGTTGCAATACCACCCTCACACAGTTGGACCCTAAAAATACCTTATCCACTGCAAAAAGAGCACCTGTAAAATACTAGGTGTCACCCCGCGTGAGACTAAAATTATGAAAGAACGGAAACGAGTGCCAGAACCACCATTTGAATTTTGGGGCTGTAAATATTGCCGGAGCAGGGGAAGGAAAATATAAACCACCTATGCGCCCGGAAGAAAAATCACAACCCAGCACCTGCAATAAAAATCCCCCAACCTCCTGGCTGAACGGAAGTTAAGTTATGGTCGTGTGGTATTTGCACTTGTGAGCATCAACCATTTTGACTGAAGCGCTTGTCACAAATTATGGCAGTCACGGCCCCTGTCACTGCACAGCCGATCGACGCTAACAGCTGGTTAGCCTATCCTGCAATGCAACAATTACAGTCCAAAGACGTATTTATATATTTTCCTTTAACCTTTCATTGGCAGTCTGAAATACAACAAATCAGATTAAAGAGTGTTTTCTTACAATGAATAAAAAGCCTTATGTCTTAACTATCTCTTGCAACTCCAACAGCTGAAAACTAGAACTTGAGTTTCTGTTGGTTGCCCAGCAGCAGTTCAGCTGCCGCAGCTGCTTCACATGTAATTCAAAAGCGAGAGGGTGTCAAAGTTTACTGACATGTTATTTGACTTTTTGACATTCATCGAGGTTTGTCGACACACACAGCCTCAGTCACAGCTTTAAGTTCCAGATGTAAAGCGTACGCTGACAAGCATGAGTAAGAAGTGGTAGACAGGATGAACAAGGGAAGCAGGTGTTGGCATAGCAAAGGATAGTCAAGACACTGTGAGCTCAAGGATCTCCATCAATGAGGGGGCAAACATACAGAGTGAGAATCACTGTGACAGCGGTCTGTTTGACATACAGTTCATCATCAAGTGCATATGCATAGGTTCTCAGCAAATATCTGTGCATCTCTCCTTTACTGTCTGCGCTGCAATGGCATCAACTGTGCTGCGACTGGAAAACTAAAATCAACTCAATCTCTACCAGTGACTTTGTTTGTTACTCAAACAAGACAAAAACAACCAAATGAACAGCAACTTGTAGAGAAGGAGAGAGAATAGAGAAAGTATGTGCGGCAGAAGCAACACAACTGATCGGTCAAGTGTTGGAGTTTTGCCAGAAAGCCTTAGAGCAATTACAGCATTACAGAAGTCAGTTTATTATTCATTTTAATTTAAACCTCTATTGTGTAATGATTGTAATATACATAGCTGTAAACATTATAAGTTGCTCACTGTGAGTTTATCCTTCAACTGAAGGAACCTGAAGGGGATAAAATGGGAGCAGCCATGGATGAGCTTTAATTAAACACCTTTTAAATCTGACTTAAAATGCCACCAGCGCGTCTTCCTCTCTCCCTCATCCTCACAATGACAACAATAACAACTACACACACACACACACACAGCACAAGTTCATAGATGGTGAAAGTTGGCAGCGTATTGCTTTGTGTTCTGTATTGACTGTGTTATATTGTTCAGCTCACAGGCATTAATGTCTGTGAAGCAAACTATGAATAAAAAGCAAAGTAAACTCAAAATTGAGACTGAGACTCAGTAAACTTTCCCTGGGTAAATACACACACACGCACACACACACACACAGTAGAAAAGATGAAAGTGACCCGCATGAGTGCAAGAATGTTTGGAACTTCGTGTTCCTGCCAGGGACGACGACACACTGAACGTTGCCTTCATTGTCATATGACAGAGATGTGACGGTTGATAACAGCGTGGTGATGTGGAAATTATACAGCGGTCTGTGGATTTCAAACAGCAACGGCCTTTATCTTAGCACAGGAAAGGGGCCGTCGGCATGAAGGAGGGGTGGGAGGAAGATCTGCTGTCAGACTCTGCAGGCCTGCTGCTTTCTAGATACACAACAACCTGCTGATGGAGCACAATCTGAGAAAATAACTAAAGGGGGAGACAGACACACAGCGACGGTAGTGACAGAAACATGAGGGAAAACTAAGAAATAACTCAAACCTGTGCAAATTATGATTCTGCTTATTTGCCTGACTCTGTATATTCTTAATTATTTAGTGGTTTGTGACTAATTTTTCTGTGTGATAAATGAGGCCTATGAAGGTTTTCAGCTTCCTCACAACTATGTTTTATTATCTTTTCCTTTCTTTGCTCATTTTTCCTCCGTGTGCAGCAAGTGTGACGGGGTTTCTCTGGCTGGGAGTTGATGAGTGAGATAAGCTGGCTGTAGCCTGAGTGCTAGCTGTAGCGACGGACTGTCTGTCATCATCTAAAATGGATGAAATGAGAGATTATTTCTGCAGCGTTCATTTTCATCAAGGTTTTTAAGATTTTCTAAGGGTGAAATCTGCTAAGCTTGCCTGTGTGGCACTAACATCACAACATCTGATATTTAACCTCTTAGCGGACGTGCTGCTTGGTTGAGAAGCAGTAGCAAGTCGAATACATGGTATTTCTAGAATTTAAGCCCACCCTTACTTGAAATTATCATTTTACAGTCATCTTGAAGTAAAGCCTGGTGTTAGTGCTCATCAACGCCAAGAAAGAAATAACAGTCCTTAAATCACTGCACTGGATTCCTGTGCGTCAGAGGAGAGATTTTAAAATCCTATTACTTGAATATAAAGCTCTAAATGGCCTGAATACATCTTTGATTTACTTATTAACCATCAGGACCCCTCATCTTATCATCTGGGACAGGGGTACTTTGCAGGATCAAAACCAAACAATATGAAGCAGCTTTTAGTTTTTCTGCTCACCATCTGCTCCCTATCTTACACCTGAGCTCTTATAAAACTGTCAGCTCATTTAAATCAGGGCTTAAAACATCAGTTTAATGTGGCTTTCAAATAAATGAGATATATAACGTCTGTTTAATCTGCAGCTATTAAGGCCATTGGCTTTATTTTGTTTATGTGCCTTTAAAACACATAAACAGATTCTTATTTTTTATGCATTTCTATGTCTGTGTCAAGCACTTTGAACTGCTTTGTATCTGAATGGTGCTATATAGATAACCTTGGCTTGCTTCCACCATGATTCCTTATTGTTGCATGTTTATAGAAGAGCATATGCACGACTTTGACATCATTAAGTGAAAAACCTTCCAATAATGTCAAGTCCCAGAAGTTTGATGGACCTGGGTTGAATTCTTATTGCAGGTATTAACTGTTCCACAACTAGCAGAAAGACCATGTCTATGCACAACACATCACAAACCCTCTGTTTAACTGACTTGTGATTAACAACATGCCGAGGCTACAAACAAGAAGTGAAGTGTATGCCTTCACCTTCCCACCAGTCAGCAGTGTTTTCCTTGGTGCAGTTTATGTGATGGATTTACCTGTGACTGACAACCACCTGAAGGCAAACACCCAGTAAGTACCATCTGATATTTCCTGACTTTATGACTTAAGGACTGACCTAAGGAGCACCATAAACAACCGAGCAGCATTGAACGGGCTGTGGGATACTGAGAAAGCTGACACTTTGACTTGAACTTATATTTCTAATATTCTAATATTTCATCAGAATGAGTGAAGAAGATGTGAGTGATCTGAACATACATCATACAAATATTAACATCTAATACTGCCATGGAAAACAGTTGATTGAGCACTTTAGTGTTCTTCAGAAGCTGAGTGGTCTCCATTCTGGACCCAGTCAGATCTTCATCAGCTCATGTTTAAAAAAATGGTTACCACAGCTCCCACACAGAGAGATGTGGTGAACCATCCAATCACCCAGGGTTAACATCTTAAAACAAGTACACAGTGAAGACTCTCTTGTGTAGATTCTTTCCAAACCACATCACTCCCAAACAGCGAGAGTACAGAGAAGCCAATGATGTTTGCTGAATTTAATCTTTGTCATGTGTCACATTTTGGCCCCTCTGCACATTTTGATTTGAGGCTGTGCAAATCAAAAGCTGAAAACCTTGAGAGAAGCACAGTGAAATCTCTGGCCGTCTGTCCAAAACAGTGGTCCTTTATTTGACCGCAACTGTGCAAGGACCATGTTTGATTTGTTCCTGTTTTTCACTGTTTAGGCACAGGAGGATTATAAAACATGTCAGTTAGTTAGACTGCAACACTTTAGTCACAAAATCTAAGATGCCTCTAAACTACCGTCACACAGACTGCTACTAAAATCTCACTGGAGCCATCTCTCTGACAGTTTGACATGTAATTAACCTTTAAGATTACTGTTTTTATACAGGGCCTTAAGAATAACTTAATGATCAATATGTTGTTAGTTCTGCCCAGGACGTTGAATTGTTGAGTGCAGTGAACATTTCAGTCTCAGTCTGAAACGGCAGGCTGTGTTATTTCATCTTTTCTGGAGGTCTCATTGTGTACCTGCTGGGTTGACACATGTCCCCCACATTACCAGTTCAGGCACAGATGAGTGCCTCTGATCTGCAACGCAGTACCTTTTCTCAGGAACACAGAAAAACAACCTTATTGTCAGGGTGACCTCCCTCCTTCTGAGCTTCATCAAAGAGTTTTGACTTGTTGAATTTCTCCAGCTCACAGAGAAACATTAAGTCCTGCCACTGAATCTTTGCCTAAGATGTACTGTGTTAAACTACACTGTGCTCCCCAAAGTTTCACCAGATTGGAGGTGTAGAGACATTGACACTCACCCGGCTCTGTCAGTGCCTCGCTCTGCGTGGTGACATCCACTAAATTACAAAACCATTTTACTAACAAAGCACTGATGCTGACAGGATTTTTCCCTTTCCTCCAAGGACACAGGATGAATATGTTTTTCAGTTTTACAAAGAATTACAGAGTACAAGCTGAATACATGGCATGCAGAAGGTCATGTGTAACTGCCTCCTCAGACTCCTCAGTGCTGAGGTCAAGCATTGTATCTTGTCTTCACATTAACACAATAATTGTTTTGCATTCATTCTGTGCATCTGCAGCCAACATTGCTGCTGTTTCCTTGAAAATAATTCCTACAAATAATAATATATCTTGAGAATTCTGGATAATGAAAACGAACAATTAAAAATGTGTGCACACAATAACAAACAGTGCAAATTTGATGACACGAATCAATAAACTGGACTGAAATTAATGAGCAACAAACAATAAATGACTTATGGCTATGGCTTCATTTTATTTTCATTGTCAATTTATTTTTAAGTTGCTTTTTTTTCAGTTCAGAAAGTCCAAAGTCTTTTTAACTAGTTGGTTTGTTCAAGTGACCATCGACAACAGAGTCGACTAAATCGGCTTCTTGGCATTAAACCAATTGATATTTTCAAGAAAACGGATAATAATGTTGTAAAATTGGCGGCAAAAAGGTTTTTTAAGTAAAAAAAATAACTGAGGTCAATACTGAGGTTGAATCTTGCAATCTGTCCCCCTTTCACGATTTTTCTTTCATAAAACAAACATTATCTTTTGTAATGTGTGTAAAAAGGCCCTGAATCTAACATGTCTCCCCTCTGTGCTGTGACCAACATGTCATTCAGTCCCAGGTGGAAAGGTTTTCTAAGATGTGGGCCATCGACCCTGAGGCCCACATCTTAGAAAACTCTGTCGCTCAGGTTTCCAGTCAATCACAGCTTCCAGGTGTGGAAATGGAAGTATAAACCGTGGGCTGTTTAAACGGCTGCTCTCGTGTCTCTCTCTCTCTCTCTCTCACACACACACACACACACACACACACACACACACACACACACACACAAAGAATACCTATTCAGTCAATGAATGGTGGGCTGGATTGATAGTGTGTGCGTGCAGAGCCTGTGGGACTGCCACACTGTGCAGCCGCACTGTGTAATGAAAATTCAATGAAGTGCTTCAATACTCTTTCATTGTCGTGTAGAAAGTGATGGGGACGCTGATAGAAGACAGATTTTCGTATGATCTGTGGGACTCAGCCTCAGGGGTCAGCAGAGGATCTTTGGACTGTGTGTGTTTCAGCGTGTGCAGCGAGGAAGCGTTAGAGGAAACGGAGGTAATCCAGGATGAACATAAACTGACATTTTAAATTAATTCACTCTGACAGATACGTTTTCATAGAATTATATCATTTTTCAGCCCCGTGTGTTTCTCCTATAATTAACAAGGTAAAAATCAACATCTGCTGGCTGCGTCTGTAATTTGTTACCGCTTCACTGCAGCACAGATCTCGACAGGAAACCCTTTATTCCTGTGACAATCAAAGCTTACAACTCATCGTCCTCATGTAGAGAGATGGACAGCAGAGGAATGAGGAGCTGAGGGGTCTGCAGCCTCATTCTCAGCTCTGTTCATTTAGTCTCTCCCTGGATTACTGGCCCTCTGTTCATTACAACCACTGCAACCCTCTCTGGCTTGTGGGACATTGTGTGATATCATATGTCCTGTCATAATGGGACGATATCATCAATCACTTGTACTTTAAATTTGTTATTTTACATAAATAGCTTCAATCCACCTCTCATATACCACTGACCCTCACTGTCAACATGCTGTATTATATCAAGAATGTCAGTGACATGATATGCACAACATATGCACACATATACACACACCCTCGCCTGTGCACACATACGAGTGAGGATCCTTGTTGCCCTGATGCATGCCCCACCCAGCCCTTTACCCCAACCTTCACAACTAAATGCCCAACCCAAAAAGTAAACCTAACCTACACCTAATTCAAACCTAACCAATAAAATCAAGTCTTAACACCCTGTGTGATAAATATACAAGCACTCACACAAACACACATAACTGCATTAGTCTGACAGTGTGAAAATCAATACTATAGCACCACCTTGTGGTGAAAAAGATACAACATTCATAATCTAATAATCATGGGGATATTGTTGATCATCCCACAATGAAAAACAAAATGCACTGTCTCTCACTGGATCAATACAGGATGCAGTTTGTCCTAAATTTGCATACAGATCCTGCTCTGATGCTTGCCCTACCTTTTTACAAGCATGGAAGGCTATAACAGGCATGACAGATATGATAAAACTGAAAAATGATAAGACTTTAAAACAACATTGAAATGAGAATTCACAGTGGAGAATTAAAGACAAGTCACTCAAAATCACCAGTGTGGAATCAAAAAGTTTATGTCAGCATGTTGCACCACTTGCCAGCTATCTGGTAATGTCTTAGCAGTAACTTAAGGCTAACAGTACCAGACCTCTATGTAAATGAAAGGGAAGAGAGCCAGAAATAAAACCTGCATGTATAGAATCAGTCAAATCTGAGTGACTTTCGCCCAAAACAAAGTTAAAATCACGTTTCCCCCACGGGTTATACTTTTACTTCTTCTGCACAAAGCTCTTCAACACTAGCTTCTTTTACATCTCAATTCAGAGCACTGCAACATGACCATGCCACCTCATCCCCCCAGAGCTGATATCAGACAGAACAGTCGACTCGTTACGCTCTGTTTCAGTCAACTAAACTTGGGTGACGTGGGCAGATTATTACTCCTTCAGAGTCTGTCTGCACCCGCTCCCTCCTGCCACCACATCAGTCAAAATTATAAGGAGTCTGAAATGCCAAACACAACTGACCAGGCACGTTTCCTGGTTCGGTTGTTATATAGCAGATGATTGGCTTATGTCTAGACTTTCTGTCTTGAGTTAGGTTTAAGTTTGAGAGTGGTCCTGCTAGAGAGCAGTGCAGCTACTTGGCTGGCTTCAGTGTCATTGGTACACAAGGTTGCTAATACCTGCATGATATTACTGTCCCTTTATCTGATTTTCACTGAGCCACTGTGGAACTGATGAATACAAATCAAGAAATACCCTCTCCACAATGAATAGAAGATCTAGTGAAGAGGGATGATAAATCTAATCCCAGCAATCCGCTTGATACACAGAAACAGGCTAGGGCACATCAGCAATACAGCAGGCAAATATTAAGTTAAGCACATAAAACTCACAATAAACCCACCACTTAGAGCCGGGGATCAGCAGTCCACATGCAATCAATAGAGATTTACAAATAAAGCTGACAAATAGCCCTATTATTTTCAGTTTCATATGAAGGCAATACTACAGCTACACACATATCTATGAGACAACACTTATATTCATGTACATGAAATCAACCAGACAACCAAGGCCTCTAATCCAAAGCAGTACTTAAGGTACGCAAGGTAACTTCAGGTTTAACCCTGAACTACAAGTGGTTCACCTCTTACAGGGGCACATCACCATGGTAACTGATGTTGCACACGTCACACTATGCATACCTTAATGTAGGTGCATTTATATAGACTATTTAAGACTGATGATTTTGCCAGCTTTCCTTCCTTAATTTGGCTGCAGCAGCTGTGTTGCTTTTAGCCTGGTTTAGATGTTTAGCTCCCTTAAATTCACTGCAAATTATTGATTGTTTTTCCTCAGAAATATGTGCAGTTTCAGCATCTGATCATTTTTGTGGCTGGACATCTGGTGTTGATTCCAGCCCCTTTAATGTGAATGTGCTCAAACTTAGATGAGGGTGACTTAACAAATTATTATCCACCATTATGCGACCATCATGTCAGTACATTTATTGTGCTTAGTGAAGCCACATAATGAAAAAGATAATCCTGGGTGTGTTGAACCTCCCTCACAGTACAGGCCTCTGGTTACAGAGTCAACAACACATCAAACATGAGAACCAGCCTTTCACTATCATGTGCATCAGGATCATAAAAAGCCAATAATAATAATGAAAAATAACAATAAATAATAATAATTTAAAACCATAAGCAGCAAAGCAAATGCAATGCACATAATTTGCTGAATGGTTATAAGTATAAAACCAACAGCAGCAACATTAATTAATAGAATAAAGCAGAAAAGCAGCGGAACAGAGACAATAAATCAACTTGTTACTAGCATGTTAGCAAAAAGCAAATACTTAGCTTGTGAAGTGACGCGATGATGCCTGGTGGAGAGTTGACGGTTAAAAGAGAAGAACCAAACAAACTTTCAAACTGCCGACAGGGTGTTAAAAAACAAAAACTCCGAGCTGTTTATTTCCTTCATGAGGCTTTTTCTGAAGCTAAACATCAGACTGCTGTCAAAACAACCGGCAAATAAATTGCTAACCACCAGATTGAAGTAGCATTGGGTGTTAAGCTAGCGGAACAGTGGGCGGGGCATCGGCCCGTAACTGTTAGCGCGCGCGCCATTCCTTTCTTCAACAGCAAAAGCCAAGGTTACACTAAAGATGGCGGCAGATCAACTTCTGAAAACTGTTGCAGCTTAATTTTCGAACCTTTTTGGTCCATTTTCATGTTAGTAACAATTATCATGACTATTCTTAATTTTAGACAGAAGTATAAAAAAGCAGTTTCACACGATTTTATTACGAGTGACCATCAATTACCTAAAATTTCAACTGTTTTACTAGCATAAGATAGCAAGATAGCTAACGCTAGCAGTTGCTGACCTCTACATTAGCATTAGCTATCTAGCTTGTAGCTAGCTAGATGGGTAACCCTTGTTAACTCCATGTGTTGGTTGTAAATACTTATCTACTTTCCACCATTACTGAAAATATATTGTACCCAATTATTCTAGATTAATACAATTTATCCAAAATGGAGTATTTTTGTCAAACTTTATGCCAAATTTATAATCCATTGTATTACATGTTTGATTTGTTCTCAGCTACCTGTCATATAACAAGATACTGTGCAGACGATTTTACACAAAAATCATGATAATTTTCACTGATTAAGCCTACTTAACCAACATCTAAAACATTAAAGTTCTGTTTACATATTATTATACGTTTAATCCATAAATATGTTATGTCATATTATATATTTATAAATTGCGAGGTTTGATTGTGACACTATATGACACGTATATCTGTTATAGCTGATAGTTCAGTATATAATAGTTCAATAGTTTGAAAGACAAATACAAGGAAATCTTTGGCATATATTGTCAATTAGGAACACAACACAACCAAGAAGCAATCTGAAAAGGTGAAAAATTAATTATATCTTGATGTCAACGGGTGGTTAAAGCTTGTCAATACACCACAACTATTCATCAAATGTTTTTTTTCCTGTTTAATAATGATCAGAGGAGCTGTTTCAAGTCTCATTGCAAGACTGATTGTTGTGGCAGAAACAAATACAACAGAAAAGCCCAAAGGAGATGATGGAAACACTGACTCAAGCTAAAAAAGCCAAAAGGAAAACAAAAAAAATTGTGTCATCAATACTTAATGTTGTTCATCAATATAATGAGACAGAAGCCAGCAGGAGCAGGAGCATTATGGAAATGGAGGCTGAAATAAAACCAACAATAACAGAACATGATATTGAAAGAAATGAAGGACGGGGCTGCCAGTGTAAATGTGCCTTCAAACAATCTGTTCATGGGCTTAACGGCATTAAAAACTCCTTTTCTGCCAATGTGAAAGAGGATCATATTTAACACTGCATGTATTTATTGATCACAGTTGTTTTATGTAGCAGTTGATGATTCCAATATTCATTATGCTTAAGAATTTGCTTGAGTTAAGTGTTTAACAACAATTATAATCATTAACATTATTAACTGAGAACAAACACTTAGAAAAACAACAAAGGCATATTCTGGATAAAACCCCCAAAAAGACGCTGCAGGAAACAGAAAAAAACCAAAACACTTAAAACACAGCATATTTTCAGCGAAGGATTGAGGTGATTCAGTTTTCAAAAACCATAACTTGTGCACTCATCTCTTTTGAGGGACTTTACCTGTCGTTTTAAACTATGGAGAGGTTCTGTGAAGTAGTAACAGATTAAAGGGCGGATAAAATGTTAGTTTGTGTCAGCGATGTACAGTCACACCTTGCCTGCAAAGTTAATACTCAATAACTTCTGACATTGTTTGTCAATCTTCACATTATTCAGCCTTGTGGTGTGTGATATGTCTTTGTTTAACTTTGTATCTTGTTTATCTGGCAAACAACAGCCTAAACAGCAACCACACTCATTAAGTTTAATGGCATTTACTGTGTGAAGCAGTCACTGCGCTGCTTTTTCCCCTGAACAGTTTGGGGTTTATGATACAAGTACAGGTGAGCTGTGAAGCTGGAATCAAAATATGATTAGTCAATAAGTCAAACAACATAAAATGTGTATGCTATTTATCTCTTTGATAATATAAATGAATCACTGAATTCTCTGATTTCACTTCAGTAAATATGAAAACTTTCTGATATTCCTGGGTGTCAATTTGTGAGCATGACAAAACCAATTTAAACACGGCACAACTTGGGAAACCAGTGACTCTGTTTTTTAAATCTGTCACTGTCCAGACTGAAGGATAAACTGAGGACCAAAGGGATGGATCACATATTCATAGTCAGCAACAGTTTGGAATAAACAGAAAACGGGTTGGGGAACATGAACAGAAGTAGGAAACATGGCTGAGCAAAACAAAACAAGATAAACAAAAAAAAAACCCCAAAACATCCAATGACAAGAAAAACCCTGAAGAGACGGCGCCATCTGCCTGCGACGAATGGTTTCAATTATTCTTTAAAAACGTGGATAAGCACAACCTGATATTATAAACGTCAGAATGAGAGCGGCAGTAACACAGAGGGTGAAAGCTCAGGATGAGACTTTTGTTTGAATGGTCGCTGTGGTGGCCAAATTTACTCCTCAGTGTTTTCTGAGCCACTTTCCTCTTCCAATAAATATTAATGTAAAATGTTTTGGAAGACCAAAAAAAATTAAAATCTGAAAATCACCATTGACTGTCCAAAGTTCACCGTTATGTAGCCTCACATCTGCAGCAGAGACAAGCTGGAAAGGGCTGAAATCACCTGTTTAACCAACGAGCAGGTGTTAACAAAACACGGCCTGTCAAGAAAATGAAAAACTCAGCGTTCAAAAGGACAGCGAGACTTTGTTTACACCTGGGATTAAAACGGGACCTGGATCTGGATGTTAAGGAAAAACACATTTACAAACGTAAGTGGTTAAAAAGTGGTGTTCACATCTGCCCGACCACATCTGGGGGTCGTCCCCTCGCATTGCGTTTGGATCTGACGTGTAAACACAACATGTACACAATGTAACACTGATACAGATGTTTAAACTACAGGTTGTTCAGCTTCAGACAGACAGCAAGCAAGTAAACTGAAAGAGACACGCATCTCATTGATGAAGATACGTCTTTACTGAGTGATGGTGTGTTGCACTGAGCAGCTGACCTGCTGTTAACGAGGCATGTAACTTATCCAATCAGAGTCAACTACATGCTGGTGGTGCAACACACTTGGACACAGCAATGTTTAATATTTGCTGAATTTACAAGTAGGGACAAATAATTAGGAAACCGTCATAGATAGAGTTTCACAAAGTTCCCTGAACACAACACTTCACTAAACTCTGGGGTTTTTAAATGAAGTCTGGGGCTGATTTGCTGCCAACTCAAATTAAGTCTCTCACACCCTGAGATCAAATATCAGTCAGGGATAAAGAGAACCCTTTAAAAGTAGCGTGTAAACACAACTTGGGATCGTTTCGTATCCAGAGCCAGGTCCCATTTTAGTACCAGGTGTAAATGGATCCGCTAGTCTACTCTAACCCTGCAGTTCATGAACACGGAGACACGCAGAACAAAAACAGCATTGATCAGGGTCAGTCAAACCAGTCGCCACTAGCTCCACACCTTTTTACCGACATCACGAGTTACCATAATTCACTTCCGTCGCAGTGCTTCAGAGATATAAACATTTGTACAATCTTTAGAAAAAAATTCACATTGGATGTGCTCAATCTGTCGTCTGGACACAGTTCATTCCACAGCAAACACCTCTCAGAGAACGCTTCCCCGCTCTTCTCTCTACTCTCAGTAAAACCTCTTGTTCCTCTCCTGTCTCTTCTGGAAAACTACAGCTCCCACCACGGCGCACACTACGATTCCCAGCAGAGCACACAGCAAGAGCAGGAAGACCTTCCAGCCGGTGAGGGGCGTGCCTCGGAAGTTTCCGGTTGGATCGTCGATGTTGTCTGTGAACAAAGAAGAAGAGTCCGGGGTCACGTTCGTGCTCAGTTTGCCTCAAACTTTCTGTCTCTTTTATTTGTCAAAGTAGGCCCAAGGAAACTTTATATTACAGATTTTAAAGATATATTTTGGGTGAATATTCCTTTAAAGCCACAGGAAGCTCATACGGTGTTGGGCATGTATGTTTTGCCATCAACCCTTTGAAAGCACTTTAAGCTCTGTAGGCGCCGTTTAGTCAGAGTGAAAACCAGCTGCAGGCAGGAAACACCTGGGCATCACAACTGAAGAGTAACTGACGGTAGTTATTCCAGTTAGAGTTGACAGGAAGTGACTTCTCCACTGCAGGTGCCACATGTTTCACCATGAAACCTGAGATTATCACAGCAGACGAAGAAAACAGAGAAACCTGACTCTAAGTCAAGTTGCCTGTAACTGTCATCTACCTTTCGGGGACTTGAGGAGGTTGACACTGGGCTCGATCTTGGTCCAGTCCAGGTTCTCCTCCTCGGGTGTGTGTTCCACCATCAGCTGGTAGAGCTTCATAGAGATGATGTCATGGTTATCTGGAAAACAACACTCAAGTTTAAAGTGGGGGCACGCTGACTGCTGAGCTATAGCATGTAGCATATACATTATGACTCTTTATGTACGCTGTTTGGTTAAGTGTGCAGCTTTTTAAAGTGCAAACCTACCAGACAGATCTCCTGTAGCTGCTGAGGCACCAAAGAAATATCCGGTGGGAAGACGAACTCCTCCGATGTCGATGCACTCCTTCCACTCATTCTTGTCGTCCACATCAACCATCACCTGCAGCACGAACACGATGGATGCAAGTGATACAACACAGCACTTAAGAAAGCGTGAACAGCTTGAAGAGCAATATTACATGGACTAAATGTGTGACGCAGTGTGTCGCTGAATTAACACGAAGGAGTTTCTCCACGTACAGTGAGTCTTCCTTTGGAGTAGCGAATGGCGAGGTACGTGTCATGCTCTCTGTTCCTGATCTCAGCCGAGCAGCCTCCCAGCTCCGATGATCGTCCGTCTTTGCCGTGGTCGTAACTCACTGAGCCGTTGTTCACCATGGCCGAAATGTACGGGAAGGAACGCTGAGGACAGACGGGAAAGGATCAACAGATAAATCTGACAAAAACAGACGTTTACACACGGCTGAAGACAAATAAACACAGAAAATAAAATACGACAAGCCCAAATGATGCATATCAGCTCTAAGCTATGTTCACACTGCCGACGTGTTAGAGGAAGTGATACTGGATGTGTTTCCCAATAGAGAACAATGCAGCTGAACTGGCCGAAGTAATCTGGATACCTCAGGCCCTGGTTTGGTGAATGCAATGTGAACGTAGCACAATTCACAAGACAGCTTCTGACTCAATAACCACAACCAGCTTTAAGACACTTAACAATGTTTAAACAGCATCAAGCTCAACAACTGGTGCGATTACGTTCGCTTTATTAGAAACAAACGTGAAAATATGGTCATATTCGTTTACTGGTGTTTTCAGTGTCAACATGCTTGCAAAGGTCTAACAACATGCCACTTCAAACTAAAGACACACAACAGAGAAACAGTTCTGCGTGTGGACAGCATGCAGACGAGGAAAACCTGAGCCACCACTCACATCCGTCGCATCATCGTTAGAGTAAGTATCTATAAACACGGCCAGCCCGTGGAAGAGAGCATTGTTGGAAAACACAGGCCCTGCGGAGAAACAAGCCGGTCAATCGCCTCGAGCCGCACGCACACACACACACACCACACACTTACATCCATTCCATGGAGGTCATTGCGGAAGGTATCCAAAAAAATAGCCAGGCCATGAAACTGATCTTGGTTTCCAAACACAGGGCCTAGGATGGAGGCAGAGATGAGGTGAGACATGAGCGGACAACTCAGGACGTCTGTCTGTGGTCAGCAGCCGTGACAACGAGCTGAGATGGTGAAAAACATCCAGACAAGATGGAACGACTGAATAAATAAATGGATTAAAAGCTCAGTGAAGCCGTGAACGTGTTGAGTGCTCACTAAGCATTTCAGCATGACGGGGCAAACACACACCTTCGGATTTATGTTTCTCTGTATGAGTTGTAGCGCTTTATTCAAACTTTTAGACATTTTTAAAATAACAGTGACACATTTTTCCTGTTTTATGATGTGATGTTTGGAACTGTAGAAACTGTTTTTTAAAATCACTTTCGCTCATTTAAAAACAGGAACTGAGAAGCAAAAAGCCACAAATGCACAAAGTCAGAAGATTTAAACTGATGAGCAACGTCAGCTGCAGCAGACTTCTAGGACTTCTTCATCAGACAGACAGCAGCATCACAGCTTTGTGATATATGTTGCTTTGCTGCAGGACATCATATGTAAGGTTTGTGCTACTGGAGGCTTTCATTGTGATGCATTTGCAATATTATTAGGTATTGGACAGGGAAAAGGCAGCAGCCACAGTGAACTGGTTAGATGATGAACTGCAGGTCACAGGCGAGCATTGCATTTTGGGTAAATCCAAACTTCACATGTTGATGCAGGAAAGACCAACATAACATGAAGTGAGAGCGAGCTGGGTGAGTTTCTTCGTCAAACGTCATAACTCAGCATTGAAGGAAGATGAGGCTGAAACAGCCAACGTTACCCGGATGCAGTCTGTCCTTTGTGTACCAGATAGCGATGCCGTCGCCATGGAGATTCTTCTTTCCTGACCCATGAACTTTAAACTGCACATGCATCTCCCAGTCCTTCAGGTAACACGGCTACAGACCAGAAACAGAGACGTTATTAGCTTCCTATGGCAGCATCATGAAATAAATGGCTAACGAACATTTATAGAATGTAAAAATGACTTTCTCCACATAAAAACAAAGCATCAGTCATGTACGAGGATATGTATGAGGCTGCAGATACATGGCTTTAGATTAACCAGGTGGAAAACTGGAGCTGAAACTGCAGAGACAACGTTGTATTTACAACACGTCTGAGTCAGACTGGAGACCCAGTCCTTCCTCACCACTGTATTCCAGATGGATCCCTGCTTGCTTCTCTCATCTGGGGTGAGTCGGACATAAGAGCTCGTCACCAACGTGCTTCCCCAAAAGTCCCACTGACTGCTAGAGCTGCTGCCAACACCTGCAGGACAAACAGAAGACCGGAGGGGACATGCTCAGTCATTACAGACCTGCCAATGAGTGATGGAAAGATGATTTCATTTGTTTTTTGTAAGAAACTTCATTAATAGAGGTCAGTCTTGCTTTTTAAAAAAAAAAAAACAACAAAAAAAAACAACTGATCAGCTACAGAACTATACAAAGTGTCCAATATACCTATTTACACTGTGTGCTGCTGATTGTCTATCTAAATAATTATCAGACAATTTTGATTTTAAAGCTTTCCGTTTCGTTTCAGGCGGCCTCATGCGATGACAGAGGCGCGCCTTGTAAAACACGTAGAACAGGAGGGTTGCTCAACATTTCGGTTGAAGAATGAGCACCGACACACACCTGATGTTTTCCTTTACCTGCACTTTTTTGCACACGCCCTGTACAAACACTTCTACATCCTGAAGGCTTGTTCAGCGTGTTGGTGCGATGTTGCACATCTTGTCGTCATGAAGTAAAGATAATTTAACTCATACACATGAAAGTCTTGCAGGGTGCAGTCCTCAACCTACTTAACTATAATGGCTTCAGGCACACGTGGCAAACATGTAAACTGAGTGCAGTGATGACCTTTGTTCACACCATCTTCTTCTGTCAGAGCTGCGTCTGGTTCAGTTTCAGATATTTGTTTTGTTACAAATATCTTCTCCGAGCCATTTACCGCAGCCAGTGATAAACACAACATGAAACGCTTTAACTAGCAGCAGTTAAAAATAAACCAGTTGCCAGCAGCTTCCTACCTACTAATAGTTTATGAGGAAATTCAGCTGATGCCCTGAAAAGCAGAACCGTGTATGTTACTAAGCATGACGAAATGCAAAACAGTTAGTTATTGCTTAGTTATTCAGTGAGCATCAGTTTTAATAAACTGAGACATGCAAATTCACAAACCCCCCCCAAAACATTGCATGTCTTCGATATGTGAAGCTCAATCTTTCATTTTAGCCGAGCAGAGTGTTGATTTCTACAAGACATGTACACAGGTCCAATATTTGGAATGAAGTATTATTTTGTACCGCAGACGCTTCTGTGTTTCAGTCTTACTAACTTTTTAGCCCGAATTGCTCCTATAATGAATTTTATGACGCATATAACTGCTAAATACATAATTAGTTCAATAGAGTGAGCCATACTAAAACTGCTAACTACATTATGAAGTCAGAAAGGTTGAAATGTGGGTAAACAACTTATAAAACGCAGTGGCAGAAGCAGGAGTGGACGGCACATCATATTAGCTAACAGGCTAACGGAGCCGTCTTACCTTGGTACGGTTTCGTTAACGAGTGCTCTCTCTTCAGATGTTCCGTGTTTCCGTCCGTTATGTCACAGCACACCAAACACAACTCGAATATTAGGAAGACCACTGTTGTGCTCAGAAACACCTTAAAGTTCCCCATTTTGTTCAAAAAGCTTCGGAGAGAAACTCTCACAACAAAAATGTTCTTCGAAACTCCATAAATCGAGCTGGTCCTTTCTCTATTATCCTCCGGAAAGAAACTACAAGAGTTTATTCCCACGTGTCTTCAAACGGTTATCGTTCACTCGTTTACATCTAATTTCACATTTAAAGGAAAAACAAAAAACTTGACTGGGCAGAAAATTTTGTTAAAATGACAAACTTCAACTGTAACCGTACGCAGGAAACGTTAATGAATGTGTTTCCGCACGGAAGCGTTTTGTAGACGGCAAAACTTTAACCAGCCAATCAGAGACAAGCACATCGCAAATTAAGCCAATCAGCGAGCACTTTGAGTTCAGTTGTTATCCACTGGATGGCGGCAGAAGGCAGAATATAGGAAACACAAGTAACGCGACCACTGTTTCTGTGATTCATTAGGAAACAGTAAAGTTGAATCGAAACGCACCAAAATCAATACGTTTTATTTTACAAATTACAAAGATAATAGGTGTATGTTATAGGAGTGCATGATCTTTTGATGGAATTAACATAGGATGTTCAATTAAATTCTTTTTGTGCAGTTTTATTTATTCATATGTATACATTTAGATTAAAAAAGATTAAAAAAACACTGATTATTTTGAAACTAACCCATTCACACATCTCTGTGTGAATGGGTTACTTGTGGCTGACTTGTAGTGTAAAGCGCTTTGAGTGGTCAGACAACTAGCAAAATGCTATATAAGTACAGGCCATTTACCATTTACCCTAACACTTATCTGATGGGAGCTAGAACAGGCTCCAGACACCCAGAACCCTGCACTGACAAAGCTTTTATAGATCAAAATTGGACAGAGGAGTAACCATGCTGGTTTCCTGCCCTGCAGTATGCATATGCTGCATTTTGGGGGCACGAATCACACACAAGCTGTGCAAATTGCTGATTTATCACACTGAATACTAATTGTGATTTATGTGTAAACACTATGAAAACATTTATCCGGATACCTGCAGAGCTCTGTCCAGACCACTTAAGGACCAAGGATTTCAAAGGTATAAGCAGAAATCTAAACTCTTATCCAGCAGTGTTCCCACTGAATGAGACCACACACTGTTATCTACCTCTAAATGTGGGCTTGTTTGAGCATGAAAAACACCTATTGTACCAGGCACCTAGCTAACTGCACCCTGAGCTCCTCAAGTGGTGGTACTGTGGCATACTGGCCCAGATGAAGCACGGGTTACGTCACAGAAGGCATGCTACAGGTCTTATTCACCTTCAGGAAGACTGACTTTTGTAACTTTCCAGTAATCCGAAGAGGCAAGAGTTTGTTTATATCATTATCGCGGGTGTAGTACTGTCTTCAGGTAATCCCCAGATACAGGAAAACATCTCCTGAGCTCGAGCCTGGTTAGTAACTGAGTCTGCTTCTCGGCATTATTGGTAACAAAAACAATTGCTGTCTGCATGAAAACTCTGAGGACCGACAGCAGTTCCAGATGTGCTCTGC
The DNA here is from genome assembly GCA_008933995.1 of Datnioides undecimradiatus. Classification (NCBI taxonomy): domain Eukaryota; kingdom Metazoa; phylum Chordata; class Actinopteri; order Lobotiformes; family Datnioididae; genus Datnioides; species Datnioides undecimradiatus. The sequence continues at coordinate 4,851,792 of WARS01000043.1, read as the reverse complement.
TGTTTGTCTGCAGATTTACCATGTCGGTTATTATCTGGCTGCTGTGACCAGAGTTTTCTTCTCTGGTCAACAGATATTGTCGGGCCTGGTTAGTTGTTTCATGCTGCTTTGAATAATCATGTAAATTGTAAGAGCGCTGATTCCCAGACGCCTTTTATCGCTGAGATTCCGCTAATTAACATTCAACCCAACGACTCTGACGCTTCAGAGAAGCTGAAATCTTATTTTCAGCTTGTCAAGACGCTCGTGTTAAAAAGGAGGTTGTTTGTGTAGTTTTCAGCTCCACAGTGATGATTATGACTTCGCTCCTTGTTTGCTTGTTAATTTACAAGATATCTCAAAAACTGTGTTCACATAACTCACATAACTTTGGTAGAAAGTTCAGTCAACGGGCAAGAAAGAGTAGTTTATATGAAGAACGGGTGAGTGAGGATAGGTCACTGATATGTCGGTGGTGGTTTTGGTTTGTAATCAGTGAGTTACTGGATGCTTTGCCATGTGCATTGCAAGTCAGGAGTGAGTCTCCTCAGTCCTCAGGTTGTGGCTGTGCTTGGCCCTGTTCAGGTTGGCCCTGCAGACCAGCAGCCTGATTTGTTCCCTGGACCGAACCAGGTTAACTAGTAAGATGCTCAGCCCCACTTTGACCTCCACACCTTGGACCACTTCCTGCATCATTATGGATCATTATGAAATTGCAATTGCACCTACAGTTGGAGCAGTTATAATCCAGCTGACTCTCATTTTCAAACCAGCCTGACAGAGAAACCAGCGAGTCAGACGGTTTTATGCAGCTGTCACTCCGCCGGCGTCCCTGTCTCTCCTCTCACGGATGACAACACAACCTACTGACTGATGTGTGTTAAGTGAGTCAGACAGTAGAATTACTCGGATTTGCTGGACACACATGACATGTTTCTGCAGTGCCAGCAAACTGACAGTCATGTGCACGCAGTGAAGTACACAAACACACACACACAGACCCGGACACACACACTCAAACAAGCAAAGCATTTCCACCCAAACAGCTGCACAGATTTGCAACTATCAATCCCGTGTTAATAAGATTAATCAAAGCATGTAAGGTTTGCACACAGAGGCACACAGCACAGAAAATGTAAAAATAAAGTTATGAACAAACATACAACGTCTGAAAAGAACAACTAAACACATAAATCCTCAAACCCAGACAACAATAATGCCTGTTATGTCTGTCTACGTGCGCCTTAGTCACCATCACCAGGACATCTCATCATGTGGGATGAGACTAAACTCAATTAACTTTAGATTTCTCTATCTGGCTCTCTCTCCACCTGAATCATGCCGTAAATGTCAGTGCCAGCTCCGTGACTCACCAGTCTGCAGAAAGGAAAAAACAAAACACGAAACGTTAAACTGAGTGTTTAACAGCACACTCTCCTGATTTTATTGGGGCTGAAACAGATGTGGAGAGCAGACAAGGGTTTCACTGACAGGTTACAGTTGAGTGTCCCGGCTTAACTCCGAGCCACGAAAACACAGTTTTCCCGTCAATATTTCCATGTTATGCAACGGCAGCACACATCAGATGAATAGTGGCCACGGGACACGTACTCCTGCATGATGGCATCCGATTAAAGCGATGAAAGTGCGCGCAAAGGAAACAAACTGCAGGTGGCTGTTTGAAAACAGCAGGACAATATGTGCTTTCAATAACCGTTACACAAATAAAAGCATGTCGTGATCTTACCCCGCCGTGGTTTGGTTAGGTTTAGGCACAATAATGACATCATCACAGGAAGAGAAAGGTCACGGCTTTGGCCACAAAGACAATCAGATCACTGTCTGTTTCCCTCAGCTGCCAACAGGTCAGGACACACCACGTTTGTCTAAACATTTCCACAAAGCAGCGATCAACAGCACTTTGGATACCAGAGAGAAGAAAGAAGGACGCTCACTGAAGAGGTCACATGAAACTAAGGTTTGAATGTGTTGCTTTGTGCAAACATGTAGCTACGGCAGGAGTTGGTGTCAGGGCGGAGAAAAAGTTGTTCATTTAGTGTAAATGGAGACGTGAACACAGGAGGAGATCGTACCTGGCTGCAGAGAGAGCTGTGCAACGACAGAGACGCTCACACCATCAAAACACTGATGGGGCCGCTATTCTACAGACGCTACACGGTGCAAATGTTAAAATGTTTAAAAGAGACTAACATGCGTCACAGTCCAACATTTTGTCCATCCTGAGCTCCTCCCTCTGCAGACTCTAGTTTTGGGGCTTTATAAGACAAACAACAGTAGAGAGATGACAGGAAATGAAAGGGAGGAGAGAACAAACTGCTTTAAAGGTGTGAAACCTCTGTATATAATGTCAGATCACGGTCATCATGCATTTAATCCCTCTCTCACTTCATCACTGACTCCCCCAAACCTATATTTTATATCTCACGTCCTACCACCGTGATGCCACGTCCCATCATGTGACCGGCGTTCCTCAGTGTCAGTACGGATCGTCCTGAGCCTAATGACTCACTGTGCCGCGGCTTGAAAGAAGTTTGTTACTTAAAAAAGCCTGATGTTAAAAATAGGTCAGCAGCCTGTTTTTACCTTCGCTGGGGAGGTTTTTGTTTCCAGTCCATGTTTATTTTTTGTTATTTTAGCAGGAAAGCTAATCATGTGTTTACATATCTGAGCGGGATTTGGTGGAGAACTAGGCCATGGACCACTGAACAATTAATTAGTTTTAAGGAGCCAATATTTTCAGACATTGATATCAGTAATTACCTGAAAGTGGGGAGAGAACGACAGAGAGGTCCATTATTTTCATTTAAACTTGAAAACTTGGGTACATTGTCTTCAGTCAAGCCTGCAGCATGTCAGAGGAGAGTGACATCACTCTGTCTGTTGGTCAGTTCACCACTGAGGTCCAGACTGAAACATCTCGACAGTTACTGGATGTTCCTCAGCAGATTCAGCCTAATGTTTGGTGCCTGGTGACTTTTCCTCGATTCGTCATTTTGACAGAATCGTCTCAGCCACTGTTTGTTTAGATTTCCAGTCATTCTGACACAAATGAATCTCCCCCACTAAATGAACTGTATCACCACACCTGTCAGCATTGTTAGCATGCTAGCATTAGCATTTACCTCAAAGCATAGCCTCGTCAGATGCTGCAGGAAGTGAGGATTTTAAAACAATCTGTCCCAAATAACGCAGGATTAAGTTTTCAGTCAGGTTGAACTTGACCAGAATGAAAGTGCTTCCATTTCTGAGACATAATGCAGTGAAAACAGGTAGAAATTCAGTTTTAAATCTGTTTATCTGTGCACGGTGATTTATTCAAGTGGATTAAATCCATTTTTTGCTCCATCTACATAACATGTGGTGATGTAAACTGTATTTTTGGCCTCTGTTGTTAAATATGTGCCCAGTTTGAACAGAAATGTGTCTCAGTCTTTACTTAAACTGATAAATAACCTTTGCAGCAGCAGCGTCTCAGGAGCAAGAACAGGTCCCTGGCTGATGCTTCACTGTAATCTAGCGTAGGATGCTGTATGAACATCATTTGGCCTCTTTGCTGGCGTCAACCTGGAGGTATCGCTCCTGCAGGCGGCTGCAAGGAAGCTGCTTTATTACTTCACCTTCATCTCTCATCACACTCACCCCAACTCACGAATGCAATGACCTGGAAATCCCCCATGCTATCTAAAATACTCCACCCTCTTTAACTTCACCTCCGAGTCCTTGCTCCTCTCTGTTTTGTTCAGTATTTATTTGTTATTTGCCTTCAGCTCAGTTTCCTTTCTGCCGTTTAGTTGTTTGCTTTGTTACTATCGATCCCTCTGATCACCTCGTATATATGAATTAGGTGGTGAGAGGCTTTGAGTTTGTAGAATCTGTGTTATTGATGTTCAAGAGGTGTTGTGATGAGTTAAATATTGAAGGTGCAGATTAATGAACAGATCTCAAGAGTCGTTGCAAGCGTTCCTTCTTTACAGCTGCTGCCACCTTGTTCACAGAAAGTCTTTATAACTCTGTTGTTCTGCAGAACTCCTGCTTTATTTCCACAGGTTCATTTGTAATAAGTACAAATTACAGCGTGTTTGAAGCAAACTGCTGCATGTATGACTTGTATACAATTAAAATTAGTGTCAAAATATCATGATTTCCCCCCCAAATATTCATTTGACCGGTAAATGTCAACCTGGACCATGAAAACACAGCTTTTTCCTGACTGTTAGAACTTTATTTTCAATGCTAATCTTGAAACAACGATTTATTTCCCCCACCATCATTGTTTTCATAGTTAGTAACAGCTGACAGCTGACGGTCTACAGTCCGGCTCCGCTGGTCTTTTTCTGTATGTTTTCACTCAGGGGAACGGTGCCAGTAGTTTCTCAGGGAGGGGGGGCGTCCCTCATCCACTCTCCCTGGTCCAGATTTTTTCTTTCCTCCCAGTGGGGCAGAGGATTTAAGTCATGACCTTCCAGTTCACAAGCTGGCATCTGTGTCCCTGCGGCCTTTTGCCGCCCGCTGTGTGTGTCCCTGTGAAATGACCCTAACATGTTGTTTGGGTTCCTCATCTGATCTGGACCATTGTACATCTGTCTAAATGGCATCAGATTGGTCCGTTCTGATGTGGATCAGATGGAGCCAGATGGTTTTGTGGTTCAGTGGGTTTAGATGTGTCCTAGTAGGGCATGAAGGGGATGATTCAAAACAAGGAAAGCAGCTAAAATGTTTATAGAAGCAGCAGAATACATGTATGTTTAATGGTGTGTGTGCAACTACGTGACCAATCTTACTTCAACCTGAGCAGTTTCCTATACATTGCTGGTTTGGGTGGAGCTAATAAACAACTAATTTTGTCTGTACGTGTGACAACTTGTTGCACACACACTGTTGATGCAGTCATCCCGCTTTGTGTGCAGCACTGAAGGTCATATTCAACAGTCTGTCGTTTAAAAACAACAGCTAACTTACACTTTTTCACAAAGTCACAGGACAGAACGAAGCTTGTTATGCTGGTGACCCTTTAACTCTTCATCTAGCGTCATCATGTGGTTGCTCAGGAGTCTTTGGCATCATTTCTGTGTGCAGGGTACTCCAGTAGACTCCAAATGAACCACTCAGCTTTGGAGAAGACGACACAAGCCTGCAGCCTGGGATCATGGTAGTTTGTTAAGTTTTAAGCCCCAAAACTACTTGGATAGATGCAGAAAACGATCTTGGTTTGGGTTAAAATAAATATGTTGTGTAAGTTAAAATTAGTCAATGCGAACTTCTGGTTTCACTCAGGACACAAACACCAGTCTCCTGGGTGAAAACCCCACCCTGATGTTCTCCCTGTGTGTTGCTCTTTCTGATTGAAAAAGATGCTAAAGAAGCTCAGAGTGAGATTACAACTGACACTGTTTTAGTTCCCAGACTTTGACTTTCATCGTAAAAATTGTTTATACTAAGACAGTGATGATGGTAAATGTACTGTGCTTTGCATTAGCATGCTAGCATTTAGCAGAAAGCACTGCTGGGAATAAGCACAGCCTTGCAGAGATGCTAGCATGGCGGTCTTGTTGCAACACAGCTAGCCTCTGTAACGTCTGCATCTTTTACTCTTGTTCCCTGAAACATTTTGTATTAATACATCAAAACGTTTGATTTTGAGTCATTAACCCCGAACAAAACCTTTATGTTTGTTTTGTCCAGTCCGGTCTGTGAGGGATGTATATGTGGTGACCTCGTAAGTGGACGGATCAATGCGGTCGTGTCAGTGTATTCTCTGAACCCTGAAGGCATCACGGTGCCATGGAAAGTTTCCTGGGGCCTAATCAATACGTGTGACAGTGATAATATTGATCAGGGCCCAGAGGATTAGACACCGGTGTTGATAAAACTGCCATTTGTTCGTCAACACGTCCTTCCATCCGTCGATCATTCGCACATCTGCGCATGAAGAAATCCAATCAATCGACAGATGACTGATCAAACGTGGCTCTCCTCAGATATCCAGTAAACACAGCGTTCGGTTGACCTCACTACACGACACGCACGCTGGCTAATAGTGTTCTTGTTTTCAGTCTCCCCCGCCGTTACATCATCGCGTTGTTAGTTTAATTTTATGCTGTCAGTCATTTTAAAATAGCAGACGACCCCTTTTTGTCACAGTGGACGTCTTATTTTAGAGCAAATCTCTCTGTGAGTGACGGCAAGCCGGCGTTTGGTGATTGCACCAGACTTACCGCTCATTTAAACACCTACTGCTACCTGCTGCCGCCGCGCAGGTCAGCTGATAAAACACACCCGGGTGACAATGACGGTAATTACACAACCCACATATGTGTGTGTTTAAAAAAAGACATACAGTGAGAGAGAAAGACATCACAAACACACAAACAAAAGCTCTGTGTGTGTGTGTGCGCACAGCTGGAGTGTCTATATCTCTATTTGGCAGACAGGAAGAAGCCTGAGTGGAGATGGGGAGTTAAAAATATGAGTATTATCTGCAAAATGAACTTAAAGAAGAATGAAAAGTAAAGAAATCTCTCTTCTCTTGGATGTTTGTGGATTAATATCACTTATTCTTATCACTTATCATTAATGTAACTGCAGCACTGAGCTCATTTGAACCACCGTTTGATCCAAGAGCGCTTTTAAATGAAGTTTATCCAGGTTAACCGTCTCAAACGCAAATACAGAAACACAGAAAGGCCTGATGTTTGTATCATAGATGCTTTAAGCCGTCACCAGTAACCAGAACTGTAAATATACGCCATAACATTCAGTTTCCACCCAGTGTTTCACTTTTAAATCTCGTCTTTATCATTTGAATGATGTAAGATGCGGTTTTTGCTCGAAGTCACGCCACATGGTCACTGTCAGCAAACGGCAGGACCCCAGCGGTTCTGTTTTTATGTATATGAACTGCCGAAGACATCAACTGCAACGGACGCCACAGACGTGATAGGCTGAGACACCTGTCAATCAAAGATTAAAGAAGCATCTTACCTGCTGGTGAAACATCACAGACAGGGAAAATCAACATCTGCAGGGCAAATGTTGTTTAGCTGTTAATTCTTAATTACATTTGAGGGATTTTGTTGCACAATAAGCATCTTTTTGGCATTTTATCCCATTTTCTCCTTTTTTCCTTCTCTCCTCCGAGCTAACGTTTTGGATGATTTGGGGCAAAATGCAGGTGAAAATCATTTAAAAACTAATTATATTACCTGTTATATTTGACTTTTATGAGGCTAATGGCTAAATGGTGAAAGCTCTATCAGGGTTTAACACAACTGTTTGTCTAAAATAACATTATCTGACCACATCAGTCTTAATAAATTATGTATTTTTCATGTATTTTCATTTATTGTTTATCCATAACCAACAGTGTCCACTAAGTCACTTTAAGGTGTGTTTATCATTTTCTTTGAGTTTATTTTGTTTCTGCATGCATGCACGTTTATTTTTAAGCTTTTTTCTGCATTATACCAAATAAATATGCATTTTCTGGTTGTTTTTAATACAGAAGCACAAAACAGAAATGACCGCTGACCTTCTGCAGTACATTTCCTTTCAGTCGGCCGCTTTTTTATGTCAGTGAAAGCTCTTTCTTTCTGAATGCTGCAAATCCATCACTGTAGTATTTATTCTGGCCGTAAACATGAGTCTGATCATAAAAGGAGACAGTACATCACCACACATTAAAACACATCTTTTTAAACATGGCTGGACACGCTTTGAAAGTAATCTGTTGATGCCATAAAGCGAACGATATGTTGACTGTCAGAGGAGTTGGTGGGCTGTAGATGGGAACTTTGTACCGGAGCTGAGAAAGGTCAGTGTGTGTGTCAGATATGAGTGTTATGTATAATCCACCGCTCTCACACTGAATTTACATTTTTCAGTGGTGCTTTTATTATGTTTTCTCTGCAGGGGAGTAACATGAGACCACATAATACACAGAATATCTATATTACTATATAAAGTCTACGCTATCTATTAAAGCTGTTCCTCTTTAGAGTAACTGAACCTCCAAACCAACATTTCTGCAGCTACAAACCAGTGTGCATGTGTATTTTTAGTGTTGCTGACTGTTTCAGGTCCTGTATTTTGTGCAGTTTGGAGCAAAGAGTTTGAATTGTGTTGTGCACAGCGCCTGCCCTCTGCAGGCTGAAACGCAGCTACTGAAATGAATTTCACCCCTCATACCCACACCAAACTAGGCAGGGAAACAAACCTGTAGTTATATCATACAAACAACCTTTTGTACAACTGTTTGCTTAAATGTTAAGTGTTTGCTTGAGTGTAATGGGTGCAGCTGTCATGAGTTTCCGTAGTGTAGTGGTTATCACGTTCGCCTAACACGCGAAAGGTCCCCGGTTCGAAACCGGGCGGAAACATGCTTTTCTCCAGTGTGGGATTAATAAAGGAATCATTAATCGTACATTTCAAATTAAAATCCCGGTGATTTTCCTGAGCACAGAAATCCATGTTAGGGATGATTTTAATGTGGGTTTTGCAGGATTTTTGTTGTGGAAGTCATCGAAAACTGCAATAAAGAGTCAAATAGTCAAGTTTGGTTTGAAATTATTAATCAGAATCAGAATCAGTATTATTGGTTAAGTCATGTGCAAAAAGTTCTGTATGTGTTGTTTGTAAGGTTTTTCTGGGCACACATATATTTATATTATTATTATTATTATATTTTAATTTTTATCACAAGTGCTTTAAATGGAGTTAGTCCTCATTTAAATGCACCACAGCTGATGTCCATGACACTTCAGGGATGTATCTGCACATTGTTATGGCTTTAATATTCACATTAACCAGCCCTGCCTTCACAACTCCCCGACTTTTAATGAAGCCTTCACCAGATTTAAGCCCTTTGAGGACAAAACAGCTTATTAATTTCACATAAAACGGGAAATCCCTCCTGTTATTTTCACCCATACTTTCATAAAACACTCATCCATCGCTGCAAATACGGTCTCTATGAGTAATGTTGGCTACGTGGTCTGATTTCCAAGTGAGATGGTAAATCTGTAATGATGACAAAGGCAATAGCTGTTAAATTAGGCTGATGGTTAAATTCCACCGATGACGAGCCCTTCTGGGGATGTACAGCCTCTTGGGTCTGAGCTGTAGGAAGATAATAAAGTCGGATTTAATTAAAAAACCAAACTTGGATGGAAATGTCTGAACATGTAGGTACGGCCGTTTAGTCTGATTGATTACCTGTAAATTAAAGAGTGGGAAAAGTTGGGTAAACTTTTGTGGAAATCACAGTACTGTTTGTGCAAAGTAATTCTACTGCAATGTAGAAATACTCCATTACAAACCCTGGGCTGAGTTGGCTGAATCCTCTTAACACTAAGAAAAGGTGCTTCAATGCTTCCTTGTCTCCTTTAGCATAGGATACATTGGACCATCCTTTAGTTACTTGCAGCATCGGTAGGATTCTCCCATAGACTCCCATAGTATAAAAACATGAATGGAGCCACCGTGATGTCAACTAGAGGTTTCTAGAGCGATGGTGAAACTTGGTTTGTGGTGGATCTGGATGTCGGCCATTTTGGCAGTGCATGATGTCACTTAACTCCTGGCTAATCCAAAACCGGGCAAAGAGGTGTCAATAGGTGGCAGTGAGGTAGCTGTCAATCAAAGAAGCCCCGCCCCTTCATTCTGCATAACTTCAGGTGTTAATCTGATTTAAAGCAGTGAGTTCTATATAAATTCAGCCCGTACAGTCGTCATGAACGGGGAAACTAGCTGCAGAGACCAAACCGTTGTTTGTACCAGGCTGTAAACATGTTTATTGCTGCTGTAAAGTTGGGCATTTTAACATGGGGGTCTATGGGGACTGACTCGCTGCTGGAGCCTCTGGTGAACCTTCAGGGAACTATTCTGGAGATTCCCACTTGGTCTCTGCTCGTAAAAGATGTGAAGTCTTCACATCTTTCCTTCTTCCCTGCACACATACTGGAATATGTAACACACACACATAGCTCTTCTAGACTTGAATGGATCTTATTAAATAAATTCTGATTATATAATTACCAGTTTTGGGGAGTTGCTAAAAATGTTTTCTTTCTACAATAGATCCTTTTTAATCATTGTTTGAAAAAGCAATTTCCCATAGGACCATATGGGAATTTTTTTTTGGTAACCTTATTATATGGGAACATGACTTTTTGACCCATTGACCCAAATCTACATGATTGGGTTTGGATGCTACACCAAAGTTAGCTCAGAGCCCTGTTCCTAAGACTTTGGATGATTTTCTAAACGTTTGTCAATACTGATGGAGTTTCCTCCAATAAACACAAAATGGTGTTTACCACACAACAGCCCTGATCTCCTTTGAATCTCTCCTTCATCTTCTGTTTTTCTGATCTTTGTCATCTTCTTCTGTTTTCTCCTCTTGCTCGACCTCCTTGCGTGCACCAACAGCTCCATTCATCTGTAGAGCTTCGGTAACAGTGGTTTCTTGGACTGAATTTAAGAGATTAAAACCCCTGTGACCTCTAAACACACACACACACACTAAACCTAAAGCCAGCAGCATCCTGCAATGCCAGCCCTCTGCTGCAGCGAGATAGTGCTCAGTGTTCATCTGTCAGCCTCTGATGGATGACGGTGCACATGTACGTTGGAACATTAAACCAGAGGAGGTCAAGAAAAGGCATTATTGTAAACACCTGTTCAATCAAGCTGATTGTAAATCACTCCAAATGAGACTGCTGCTGATGTAATAAAACGTTTGTGTTTGTCCTAATCACATGTGTTTTGTGTTTGATCTCACAGTCTAAGGGCTGGGGTAATGTGAGTGAATGGCTACTTAAATAAATATATTAATCCAAGAACTGGTCCAGTGGTGATTATGTATTATTATTAAACTGCATGTGATCAGCGAATGAAGGACAATCAAGTTTCAGGGACTACCCATTATTCCAAAACCCCTATTGTCGAGAAAATGTCCCACTGGACTGAAAACACATTTGTCCGACAGTCCCTGAAGTGTTTTACCCTTAATATCTCCATATCTGTAAATTAAGAAAAGGATGAAGTTGAGAGCTTCTTACACAAGAGTGGGCTGTGACTCTTCGGACCATTGGAGTTTAGGAACAATGGGCCATTGGAAAAACAGTACGACATCCACATTTGTGAGCTGTATTCCTACTTTCAACTAATTTGTAGGAACATGTTTGTTTTAAGTGTCTTCAAAACATTAACTTTGTGTTGCAGTGCTGCTAAGAGATACTGTCAGTCACTACCAACCCAAATCAAGCTGCCAGTCGTGTCCATAAACAGGAAGCGGTCTCATCTCCATGAGACGCGGGATTTACTGAAACACAACCAATTCAGAAACTGTTGAGGTAAGAGGCCGTGGTCTAAGGAAGCAGGCAGAGCTAATGGTGGTGAAGGCTGTAAACAATAGGGTCCTATTGATTCTGTTTATCGGCATGTTTTGGGTTTAAGATGACCATTAACCAGATCTTCTTTGAAGGGGCACGTTCAAACACATTTCAACTTAAATTACTTACAGGAAAAAGTCAAAGTAGCTAAAAAACACATGATTGTTGTCCACGTAAGTGATCTTTTAGTCTGCTCGTTGGTCGTTTGTTGAGTTTCATCCTCTTTGGTCAGTTCTAGCGAGGTACAGAGGAAGTGTTGTTCAATATCAGCACGGACTGCAAAATCTGTAATGGTGCTGTTACATTACCATACTAATCTATTTTAATACTTATCTGTGCACTTGCTGTAGCTTCACCATCAGTGTTTCCCTGCTCCACAGCTACGTAAGTATTTATTAGCATTAGCATAAGCTGAGAGCAGCTGCGGTGGAGCTGATCTGTCAGTTTGTCAGTTGACTCCTGGGAACATCTTGGGTTTTGTTGTTGGACAGAGGCTAAAAGAGGTTGAACGCAGTGACTTTGGCTCATAATAAAGTGATTTTCAGGAGTTACGTTGTCCACCAGAGGAGTCAGCTTGTGTAACTCTTGCCTGCAAATGTGCATTTTTCCAAAAATGTCAACCTATTCCTTTACGTAACAGTCTGGCCCAAGCAGTCTTGGCCTTTTGGAGACAAAGACACATCTGAGCGACGTCAGCGCTGCCCTGAGTGTGCTCAGTGCAGCTCGTCAGTAAACACCAGTTCCCGTCTGAATTGACAAAGTGGAAAGTGCACTGCATTGTGGGACTTCTCTGGGGATTCCCAACAACACGGGTGACGTCTAGGTGTTGTGTTTACCTGCCACTCTCATTGTTTCTTCACCACAAGAGGTTTTTTATTCCTTCAAGGCCAAAAATATGCGATGCGTCAGAGAGCAGATCACAGGCTGCTTCACAGTCAATGTTTAAACCTTCAGCCGTTCGACTGATCAGGCTGCAGCCTCTGACCGAAGTCGGGATGAGACTTTACGTCTTCATGATATCTGCCTCCTGTTTTTCGCCCTTTTCCTTATTAACCTGAGGCTTTGTTTGCCTTCTCAGTAAAGACTGACTCATCTCAGCTCCCAGAGGACACGATAAAGCCTCTAATCTTCCAGCTCTCTTCTCTCCAGCTCTCACTTCTCTCCGCCTTACACTTATAAAGATTCCTGCATCTTAGACACCCCATGCAGATCCAATTTAAGGTCCAGTGTCTGTAGTCATAGTGACAGGACCGTGCGTATACACCGACCACTCAGCCATCCTGACTTATGCTAAATTTAAAAGTACCGCCGGCTCTTTTTGGATCTCTGGTGCATCCCGAGGCCTCTCTGGTGTGTGATCTTGGTTTCAAAGCATTGTTTTAATCTCAAACTCAGACCTCAAACCTCTGCAGTCACCTTCTACCTGCTGCTGAGGGGCATCACCACAGCTTGATGCACCTTCGTCCTGTTTGGCCATATGGACGGTGTCACCCAGGCGTTGGGTCACGCCTGAGGGTTTTCACACAGAGCAGTTGGCGTTCAGACCAAAAGGTGCCGTTTATTCTTGTCCTTTCCGTGTCATCAGGCAGATTTCTTTCAGATTTGCACTTTTACTCATCAGAGGTTTCTAATTTAATTTATTATTTTACTCACGCTGCTTAAAACTCAACATATGCTGGCATATGAGTCGCAGGCAATTTAAAGGGGACATATTATGGCTGAAAGCAGTTTAAACAGGTCCTGGATGTCTTAAAGACACTGAGGAGGGTCTGCAGTCTCCCACTCTCTACCTTCATTATCTATGTGGAGTTCTCAGTGGGCGGGGACGATATGATAATGAGGTGCTGCTCTGATTGGCTGCCTGAATGACGTATGGAGGGGGAGGGTGCAGAGTGGTGCAGGACCGGTATCCACCATGGCTGCCGCTCCCGATGAACGCCCCCTCACAGCGGTTTCACTCAGAGGAGGACAGCCTCTGTAAATCACTCCTGTGGTTACGTAACGACAGGAGCTGGATCTGAACGGCCTGTAGGAGCCCCATGTTACCAGAGGGTGGGCTGCAGAGACGATGCAGGACCTGTCTGCCTGCCTCAGTCTCTGAGTTGGTCGGCTGAGGGGGGACTAGTTTAAATATGTAGAGGCAAGAAAAACGTTTTTCATAATATGTCCCCTTTAAAAGCTGAAGTTCATATGACTGCAGACCAGATTAGGTTTGACCTCTGACAAGGGTCAGTTTACTTTGTTGGTTAATTTTTTTCCCTTAATTTAAGAATAAAACTTTATTTTTGGTTTCTCATCTCAAGACTAGAGAGAGCAGATAGAGCTGGATGTTGAAAAATCATTTCATCGGGATTTACACGAGCCTTGTTCTTGTTTACATCTTTGTCTTGTGTAGATTTGTGAACATTTAAAAAAGGCAACCATCAGGTTTAATGAAGAAAATCCTCACGGTTAAGTATATTTAATTAAAACTAATTAAGTGCTTTTACACCCTGTTAACGACACTTTAAATTGGACATCTTCATGTTAGCTGGCTTCTTCGCACAAATCGTGACTTAATAAAATAAAACAAAGACAACAGATGATAAATCTTAGACAAATAAAATAATTTTGTGGTTAAAAAACTAAAAAAATCACATCTCAGTTGGAGAAACAGTCCTGAAGAAGCACAAACAAGGCTAATCTCACTGTATATCCTGCAAGGCTAATGCTAACATTTACTATATGCTATCGTTAGCCTAAGTAATGCTACCATTAGCACTACATGCTAGCATGTAGAAGTTAATTTGCAGACTGGCATCCACAGATGTAGCTGCTGTTTCCAATCCTGTAGTGTCTTGTTTCGGGTTCAACATCCTGGGTTTATGACTTCGTTGCTAAGGCGACGACTCGCACAAACAGTGTTTTTGTCTCTCAGCACCTGAGCTTTCGCCGTCTGACATAACAGGAAATACGCTGCACAAATAAAGTTCATGAAGTTACAGAAAAGAAATGAAAATGAGAGCTACCCCTCCTCCTCTCGGGCGTATTAATCGGTGTTATCTCTCCCAGAAACAATGGGGACATTATTAACCTCTGCCGAGGCCCGAAAACACAGAGATAAAGAGGAAACACAGCAAAGAGGCGATAGCGTTGTGCTGCTTGAGAGGGGTCCCGTGTTTTAAGTGATAGATTGCGCTGTGGTAGCAAGTGATTACCCAGCCATCCCGCTGGGCATAATAAATACCCATAAACCCCTCAGTCAGTCTCTTGCAGGGGACTGGGTGCACTGAAGTAGATGAAAAGAGTATTTTTAAGGATTTGGATGAGTATGGACGTTGTTTGGGAAGTTGGAAAACATGAAAGTCATTCACAGTCTGTAGAGTGGAAATGTAGTTTTCAGAGGACCCTCTCCACAGCGACTCCTCTCTACTTAACTGATGCAGCTTTTCAACAAACATGAGACTTTGAAACCATTCAAAACAAAGCACTAAGAGAGGTTTTTAGCGCATAAGCCATGGAATAATTAAAGAAAACATGGCTGACTCAAACAAAACTTAATAAAGATGATTAAACCAACATTTCAGTTAACTTCCCACATATCTTCCTCATCATCAGACATAAAGAGGATGGGTTTACTGGTTCATCCTCCTCTTTGCTCACATGTCTCCCTCTCTCATAATAACCTCTGCCTGTCAAAACATGCAGCTCACAGGAGGCCCCGACTACGTGGAGTCTTCTATTTTAGTCTGACAGACAACATGTTTCCAGCTAGGTGTGTCATCATATATTCAAATTTCAGATTACTCCCCACGCGCAGACCCCTCGCCTCCTCTTTTGAGTAGGACAAACCTCAGCAGGTAGGAGGAGGGGTAATGAGGTGTGACGGGGTTCATTTTGTCAAACGGGAAAGCAGCGGGAAACTTCGACTCATCGTGATGTTTCTTAGATGACAAGTTGAGAAGAGACACAGAGACTGAACGCGGCTGCGGCTGGTGATTGATTGGCATGGCACGTTATTACTGGATGTCTGCTTCTGCAGCCGTGCACATGAAATCGGTCACTGCATTAGAAAATATGGTAATTTAACAGCTGAATCACCCCGAATTAATAATAAGAGAGTTTGTACGAGCTGAAGACTTTTGATTCATCCACCAAAGAGACACCATGACATCTCTGCACGCTTAATGGCTTCCCCTGCAGTTCTGAATGTTGTTTTATTGGTTATAACTTAGTGTTGGTGTTTGTAATATTAGCAAACATCAGCGCAAATCAAAAAGGGTTGAAATCAGGAAGTTGGGACTGAAATCTAACATGATATATTATATTTTAACCATCACTGTATTCGAGGATTTGGTCTGTGACGACATGGAAGTGCATGAGAGTTGAAGGTCCTGATGAGCTCTGATGTTTGCTGAGGATAGAAATTCATTAATTAGCTTAGAAGTGGCAGAAAAAAGGACTTAAAGAGTCCAAAACATGTTCTCCTCAATATCTGAGTCATTCAGTGAGCTTTACATCTGTGGTTTAATTGCAAACACAGAGTGCTAATAGCTCATTCAGTCTACTTTTAAAGGTGCTATCTGGCTGAGATGTAAACAAACGTAATTAAAAACATGGCTCAACAGCCCGTTTAATGAATTTTATTATGTCTTACTCTCCTGGTTTATTCATTTTTTGTGTAAACTGAGTTCCTTCACACTGTGCTGATGAAAATATAAAAAAACCTAAAGAAAGCAGCTACTTTAATATAGAGAGAAGTCACTTTAAATGGGAATTAAATCACATCAGGACCAAAAAACAATATGCTGCAGTGGCTGTAAATCACTGACCCGCCTGAGTTTGGCTTTATTTTGTCACTTACAGGCTGTAAGTCCATTGGAGGAAGTAGGTCGAGCTCTTCTTCAGGAGTTTTACATTAGTCCTGTTTAATATTTCATGAATTAGATGCCTTGAATGGCTGTGGTCAGGATTAATCGCCATTATGAATCAGGATTGATCGTAATTACCCTGTAATCACAGTGATCAACGACCCCGAGGGAGTATTTCTTTAAAGAAGCACAAATGATTTGCACCTTTGACCCGACAGATTGCTCGGCTGATTGGAAATGGGATTCGCTGTCAGCGCTGACGGCTCTGCAGCCTCCTGCAAGTCCGTCAGTCTGCAGTTCGTCAGCGGATCTTCTCTGACAGTGCTAATTATGGGTCTGAAGTGAGTCATCGCTGCCTGAGCCAGTGTCATTCAGCTTTGTCAAGTTGACATTTTTAAATGTTGGACCAATCAGAGCTTCACTTACAGGAGACTGAAGCTGATTTATGGGAATGTTAACCCATAAACCGCAGTTTATCTGTTGGATTACCTGAGCTTTACACGTACGGACGGTGACTTTGAAGGGATGGACGCCAAATTCAATCTACAGGTACAGGTTTCACTTGTTATAAGTGGAAACCTACAACTCTCTCAACTTATACATGTGCTGCAGACTGTTAACTATGACCAGCAGTTGTCAGCTGTTTCATCATGCTTGTGTGAACCTTAAAAATGGGAAAACCAGATGAAGACACCGGCTAAATAAACACAAAGGCTTCAAAAGGCAAATGAATCCAAGAGGGAACAGATAAAATCCCAAATCACAGAAAATAAAAACTAAAACATGAGGACATGTGAGTTAAAACAGCCGGGACAATTAACACAAGACGGAACAAGCAAACATCAAAGGGAAACATCAAACTATATGGACCGGAGAGGGAAGACTGATGATGCACAACGAAATCAAGAAGAGGAAGATGAGGTGACTCTTTCAGAATAAAACAGGAAATAACTGAGCTACAGCACAAAACCAGAGCACCTGTTTGTGAGTGTGAGGTTAAACCAGCATCTACAAGGAACAGGAAGTGGTTTATTATTAAAATCCCATCACAGCTTGACACAGCAGAGCTCTCGCTGAGCGTCTTACATTCTGGTTATTTCCTGTTTTATTTTTGTAAAGTGTTTTCCATCATGTGACTTTGTGGACTTACTTCCTGTTTTCTCCTGTGTTTCACCTGCGTCTTGTTCGACCTTCCCTCCCCGGTGTGCCGTTTCCTGCCTGTTTGTCATTGTTCCAGCCGTTTTCCTTGTGTTTCTCTGTGTAAGACTCCGCCTGTTTTACGTATTTGTTTGCATCTGTTGGTCTGTTTCTTGTGCTTGTCCCTGCCTGCATCACCACCCTGCAACCCCATTGTTTTGGTTCTTGAACTTCCTGTCTCCTGTGAGGTGCGTCCATGACACTGCCTGACCATTAAACGTGTTTGAAAGCATAAAGTTTTGCTTTTTTTGTCGACACATCGTTAAAAATCCCCAAATTAAAGCGTTAAACAGGAGCCGTAACCATAAAATGAGCCCTGACTGACACACATTCACTGAAGGAGTGGTACAACAATAATAGACTGTTTGATGCATCGAACTGGGGTGACTGTGTGTATATGGAGATATACAGCAGAGCACCTTCACTCTCTGTCACATTTCGCCCTCCGGCGGCGCGACTCGTCTCGTCAAATAGCTGCACTGATGCGCGTCATTTGTGAGCCGCGGCTTTTGGAGGTGACTTGCTGTAGGTGAAAGCGTCGCTCGTGTGAAATAATCATCTGTCAGCCTTGATACTGCGGCCTGTCTGTTGTTTTCTGCTGTGTGAATACAGATTGACAGGCAACGCCGCATTAAGCATTTGTGCAGACCTGTGCAGGTAATGTGGAAGGTAATTGCCACTTCGGCGCTGAGAAGAAGAAGAAGAAGAAAGAAACTGGCGTGACATGTCTGAGTGTTTTGATGTGTCGCTCAGTTCGTTTCTCATGTTAATTCTCCTTTTTTCTCACTTTTATCTGTTGTTTCTTCTCTCACTTTGCCGAATGTTGTGTCAGATCCTCTGAATCTAAAGCTTTTCCAGCTTCTTTTCACTGTTTCACAGAAAACGGCATGCAGTCACGTTGTAAACATCAATAACAGCATTTCTGCTCTCTAAAATCAGATTTTAGTGATTGGTAATTAAAGAAATAGAAACAATCAGATTCCTGCCAACAAAAATTATAATTGTACAGTTTAAATCCTTACATTCAATCCAGCTACAGTGGCTATTTATAAACATCCAGAATTACATTTTTATGGGTCACATTGTATATTTACATATACATTTTGAATATTTGGATATTTAAAATTGCTTCATGAATATCTGAGGAGTCTTTTCATATCTGTAATTACATATATCACCCAAACGAGTCCAAATGCTGCATCGTAAAACTGTCCCGTGACGTATAAAGAGCGAGAGTCCACATGGAGCATGACGGGGTGAATGCACGAGTCAAACAAACAGGATTGTCACCCAGGAAACCAGTTTTTAGTTCGGTTGTGACTTGTTTTAACATATCTGACTCATGCGGCATACCTAATGTAACTTCACACACTCATTTTAACCCAAACTGTGACTGTTTCACGTCTTGCAGCTAATCTGCAAGTGTAAATTCCTGTTATTTGTGCACAGATTGAAGAACAAGGGTTGAATATGATGCAGCAGGTTTATCGTGAGTCAGCAGATGAAGGTAAGGTGTTTTCATCTTCCACTGACCGACAGGACAGACACAGTTGAGCAGCTTCTGGTGACGCTGGAGCCAGAGTTTACCAGCAGCTGAAGTGTGCAGGAGGCTGTACTCTCTACAGTGGCAGTGTCTTTAGGTGGGATTGCCAGTTAGTGTTGGTTAATTGACTGTTACTGCTCCACATATGCTTTCCCTCCTCCCCGAGGACCCCCCATGCTCATGGATCTGCGGCTAAATATCGACCCCGATTAATTAAACCACTCGTCACCACATCTGAATGCATCGCACACCAAGAGAAGCACTTTCAGACTGTGGCCTCGGCCGACCCGTGATTTTACTTTTCATTATTTAGCCCATTAGCGTGTGTCCAGACACTTCACTGCCGAAGCCAGCTGGGCATACCCACCTCATTTGCACAACAGTGAGATTTTCCAGCTGTGTTAAATTGTCCAACACCTCCACAAAGGCAGCAAATCCACAATTTGTCACTCAAGGGACACAGACTCCAGTCCTCTGTTATTTTCCTTTATGTGCTACTGTTGCTATGAAACCTAAAAGCCTGCATTTAAAGTCAAATCTATACATATAATCCTTCACAACCAGCGGCCCCTAATCTCTGCAGCTTTATCTCGCTGCATTGAAAGTTGAATAAAAATGCTGAATTACTCATTTGCTTCATTTGGGCAGAGTTAAATATTCAAAGTTATAATATTACAATATTCAAAGGCTGTTAAAGTTAGTTTCAAGTGATGTTTATCTACTGGGATCTGTCAGACTGGAGTTAATGACTTGGTTGACATGCAGAGGTGATCAGTACTCACTACAATAGATCAATATAACACAGATGCAATGCAAGATTAACTTCACCCAGTATCCATTGATAGAGAGCCATCAGGGCCACAAATCGAACACAAGATAATGTTTTTTTTTGGTTTAACACAGTTATTTTTATATTGCTGATGCCTAAAAAACAGTTTTTCCTTTAATCTGTCACAAATTTAGCATAAAATACATTTTTGTTTGAGCAAATGATCCAAAACAGACCCTCCTGATCGGACGAGAGAGGATTTTTGTTGTCTTCCACACCATGAGGAAACACTACACACAGCATGTTTAGCATCGGAGCAGTTGAAGGTCTCGTCTGCAGCGTTTGGGAGCGTTTTCCTGCACTTTGCACGCCCACCAACCTGCTCATGCAACTCATAAATGCTTTATGGTGATGTTTCGACACAGTGTTATTAAGGAAACATTTTAATCTGATGTAAACACATTGTATAGGAGACATGACTCTGAAAAGTGGAAAACAGAGGAAAGAATCATTGAAAATAACCAAAAACAATAAAACGTGAGGATTAAAGGTTTGAACAGCGAGTTTCTGCATGTTTTAGGATAAAAATAAGAACCTCTGCAGCTTTGAATCCCACCTACTGAGGAAGGTGGGGCTCCTGCTGCTCACACTCTAAACTACAGGTAAAACAAAAGGCTCTCACATCCTCTCAGAGCACACGCTGCATCTCCAGCCTGTCTGATGTCTTTATCTGTACATCACTCTCTATTTACTGCAGATTCCCTGCTGAAGGTGCTATGTTTGGCCCGTACTTGACACTTTAGCTTTGCCAACCAAAAGAAAACCCTCAGTCTGCTGAAAAAAACACAACCTGCTTGCCAAACCGCAGTGGCAACCTCGCTGAGCATCCAGCCCAAAAACCTCCCTGTGCAGGTGGAATCTGATCCACGCTGACAATCAGTCTTCCCCGTCTTGTTTTTGGCTGCACCGGTGGAGGAAATGTGCAGCATAATGAGAGAGAACTGGAGCAGAGCAATTGAATAAAACGGTGTGGCTGGAGGAAGAACGTCTCCTTGTCTATGAAACCATCTCAGGTTGCAGAGACACAGGGTTTAAGAATGTTGACTCAAATTTGTCTGTTTCATCCACAACTTCATACTTTTCAAACATGCAATTGTAGGAAAAACATAGAATAACATTTGTTCTTTACTCTCAAATCAACCCTTAACCAACGATCAACGCCGCTCACTTCGTGTAGGTGGGATAAGCGTCGTTACTGTGGATGAAATCGATCTTTTTTTAAATTTCTCTTACAGCAGACTCCAGACATCAGTGTTTGCCGTCTGGGTTTAACACCCTTCTGCAATTAAGAAGCTCAAGTGGGAGTCTGCTCTTGTCCTACTTATGATTACCACTAGGAGGCTGATTTACTTTAAATGCAAACCCCCAACTGTGGAAAACAATTCACATCACACATGGAGTGGATGGGAGGAGAGGTGTGGGTGGGGTGAGGGCTAATCAATGGAGCTGACTGCTGCCGCTGTGTTACGTCAGGACGGACGCCTGTAAAGGAGTTTGCATGTGAACGGACTGGACGAAGTTTTCATGATTCAGTTCCTCAAATCACACACAGGAAGTGTTTACATTGCAAAGAACAACCAAGGATCATATGCAACAGTCTGCAGGCTGAGGGCTCTGCGAGGCTGTACCTCAGGTTGCTTTGAGCTAAATGCTAATGTCATCATGCTAACAATGACAGGCATGCTGATGTTTAGCAGGTGTAATGTTTACCTTGTTCCCCATGTTAGTTTAATGTGTAAGCATGCTAATATCAGCTAATTAGCACTAAATATAAAGGATAATAGGAATGTTATTAGTCCAAAGTACCACAGTACAGTACCATACAGTGAAAACTACAAATTGGAGCCTCATGGCAGAACTTAAGAAAAAGTCAGAGGATCACTAATATAACGAGGATAGAGAGTCTACGCTAATCGATCTGGTAGATGTTAAGATAAAAGTTGGACTTGTTGACGAACTTGACTTATTTGTTCTTTTAGATCCAACCAAGTAGCTTTGGTTCCTGAACCCAACCAAGTGGTCGATTCATGTCGTCTATTTCTGATGTTAAGACGATCCTGAGTAGTAAAAACTGATGCCAGTGCTTTGAAAAGTGATGTCCAGGGGATGGAAGTAATCCAAACAAGTCCAAATGTGATGAGCGTGGAGTGAAGATGCGTTAAATCAACACTGTGGTGAAGCGTGGAGTGAGTAGATCACTGGCTGATGTTTAATCCAGGAGTTGTGACCTTCTTTCACTGGAGCTGAGAAGATCCTGTGATTGCATTAAAACTTACAGCTAGCATTCAATCGCAGCCTTCTTGGCATCATGGAGGAAACAACAAACTTTTTAAAAACCACTTAACTTTCCAGCCAACAGGAGGTGAGAGTTTGACAACACACTGGATGCTGTGTCTTGCTTCTTGACTGCTACATGGTGAACACAGAACCACCTTAGGGCTGAAATGTTTCTCCAGTTTCCTGAAATAATGAAGGTTTTGTGTCTTGGTCCTGCGCTCACCTGTTCTTGGAGCTGCAGACACTTGATGTATTCCTGTTTCCTTTTCTGGAGGTATTTTCAAGGTCAGGCTTGTTTGTGCCTCATCAGTTTGTCATCCAGCTCCTTCCTGCTGCGTGCCGTGAGATCAGACTGGGTGTTTTCTGCGACGTGAGGCGTCTCAGCCCAGAGGGGAGGTGACATCTCCAGGAACAAAGGAAGCGACGTCGTCGGGTCAGTGTGTCTGCCTTTCCCCCCCAAAATAACTGTCAGTTCATGTTAGGGTGACTAGGAAGAGGGGCTGATGGGTAATAAAACCACCTCCTGCAGCCTCTGCAAGAAGTTACAGCATAATTTAAACAGGACACCTGATTGGACGAAGTCTCTTAATGCAGATTTTCTAAAGATACGTTTCATAAAGTTTCAAAAAGACAAGAAACAAAGTGACTGCATTAACATGAAGAGGCGGATGGACGACCCCAGGCTTTCTGTTGACACCTAATCAATCTGATTGATCATGAGGATGCAGAGGATTAATAATAGCCCACACACAAACAAATATGCACGTGCAGCTCTCGCAAACAAAACCAGTTGACCAAGACAAATATGTTGCAACGATATGTTTGATCAGAAAGGCTTTTTTTATGTGACTGCAATACATTTTACTGTGCAGGTGATAATACATTATCACTGTATGTTGCAACGTGAAGATTTAAAGGTGCAGTGTGTAGGATTTAGGTTCTGTTGGCACCATCATATCACATGGCTCCATCACGTCCTGTGGACCCTCTCCACTGTGTCAAAGCAGAGACACTTAAATTTCATTTTGGAGAAGAAGAAGAGGAAGTTGGCATCACCAAATCCAGCCAGTAGGGCAGATTGGGAACAACGTTTGTGATGTTGCAACCAAAAAAAACCCAAACTGATGTGCATTTTCACTTTGTTGTGCAAATGATGGAGACCTGAAGCTTCACTGCCCATTATTTAGAGAGTTTGTGCTGAGTTTCCTCTCTTGGACATCTCAATATGGTGTGTTAGATAAATTCATGGTGCACAACCCTGAAGATGTTGGAGGAAACAACCTGCACGTCTTCCTGATCTGATCCACCAACTTCTGTCTTCAACACTTTGGGTTTTCCACTGCTCAGGCTGCTGTTCACTCTCTGGGTTGTAGCCGCTGATGATCCTCCACATGAAACTTGATGTTTGCTCTCTGCTGAAGTTTGAGCTCCATAGTGTCACAGCTGTGCCACAAAAAGGAACAAGGAACTCGAGGAGATGGACCCAAAAGCAGGTGAAGACCAGGAGCAGGTATAGTTAACTGTTTACAGGTGGTCGAGGCAGGAAGGATCAAATCTAAATACACAGTCCTGATCACAGTTAACAAAGAGGAACAGGTGAAAGGCAAAGTCCAAGAACAAGCAGAGATCCAAAACCATGAATCCAAACACTCGAGGAAACACTGGGAGAAACATGAGGTAATAAACTAGAAGAAGGGCACATGAAACAATGAGAACAAAGGAAGTGACACAACATATATAGACTGGGGAGTGCAGGTAAACAAGACACAGGTGAAATCAAAGAACTAATTAAACACAGGCAGCAAGTCCTTTTCAAAATAAAACAGGAAATAACCAACAACTGAAAACCATGGCACAGTATGATGACTCTCAACAGCTTTAGGTAGCGCCTGCTGTTTGCTTGTTACCGGGTCCGTGCTGCGTTCAGGAACAGCAGACACAGAACCACAACAATGTGAAAGCAACATGTATAAAAACAATATTATGCATTAAAAAACATTGTGTGACATATTGACCCAGCATGAGACACAAGCTTTACTCAGTACCACCAACGTCTTTGGCTGTTATGTGTGGTTTTGTTTTTTCTCCACTGATCCCAGAACCGAGGATGCTGATTGGTTCATTAGTCATCAGTCAGTTTGCATTCGTTGTCATGATGGTAAAACAATCTAAAAACTTCTAAAATGTCACGATTTTGTTTGTTCTGTCCAGTTTTCTGCTGCGTTTCCTTTTGAAAACTCCAGTTTTACTGTTATTTTGTTTTTCAGGATGTTTACAGTAATAAGTAGCAGTAACCTTGCAGGCACTTTGGGTAATAACATCGGTAAAACTGTTGAAATGCTGTTACCGTCTCAGTTTTCTAAGTGTGATGGTTTACCTTCATGCCCTTCTTCCTCTTGTTCATCATGTCCTCTGTATTCATCTTTCCCGCTGCCTCAATAAAGATAAACCGCCCCAACATAAACACAAACATCCTCATCAGCTCAGAATAGATGGTGTTTGGAGTAAATGCACTAAGAAACAAGTTTCATCCATTTTCTGTAAAGGTTGTGATAAAATTTCCCAGATGAAGCCATTAGACAAGTTTCACTCCTTTACCGCAGTCTGACCAAAGTGCTGCTGTCCTTGAGCTGCACTCCCAAGACGAATGTGGAGAAGTCAAGTTAAGGTCTCTTAAGCCACAGAAAGAGGTTTGTTAACTTAGTTTTATGATGAATATGTTACAGGATAAACGTCAATCAGTCTTCTCAGCGTGTCCATGAACGCAATGTTTACAGATCAACAAACAAAAAGACGTTGTAGGAGAGAAAACATCCATTTCCACTGAGAAAACCCTCAACTGTTCTTTGTGATTCTTAAAATTACAAAATAGTGTCCATCTGATCTAAGTTATGCTATCTGTGCACGCATGCTAACCTCCTCAGGAGCCGCCACTGCGGCACAAAGTTGCAAGAAGCTGCAGACGCTGATTGGTCCAAACCACTTGGGTTCAACCACAGGTGCACAACTTCCAATCCCATCGAGATGGATTCACGTGTCTTGATCTTGCAAAACCAGTCGACAGCAATCAAGGATTCCCGGCCACGTGGTCTATAATGCAAATATACGAGTGGATGCATGTATGTATGTGCTCCTTTGCTTTAACTTTAAGGCAGCAAAGTAGGAGGGAATGTAAGAAACCACCAAGCGGACAGATTGTCTTGTGTACAGAAGCTCCGGTCAGGCATGAAAGCTGAAGGCCTCCGAGAAGAAAAACAGTTCTCGTAACAACCGCAGTTCAGAGGACGACGCCGGGCTGACAAAACAAACAAACCACCTGAGGTTGAGAGTGTTTCAAAGCCCTGATCCTCAGTCCACACGGCGAGAGAGACATGTCTTTTATCTGTATTAAAATGATTGAGTTTTATTAAATTAGTACAGACTTAAAAAAGATTTGATCTTTGTAATTTCTGAAAAAGGCAGGACTTTGATGTTTTCTGCAGAATCTGAAGGTTCTTGGCGGTTTGAGACCACGCAGGTGAACTTTCAAAAAAGCAGTGTCTGCACGAACTCTGCCCTTTACAAATGTCCGCATGTGCATGTGAGTCTCAGCACTTCCACAGCCGACGACATCCCTCTAACAGATCAAATGCAGAGCCGGACTTTAATCGAGTTTACGTTACAGGGTGACAGCACTTACTGGAAGACGCTGACGTGATCCGATTTGTCTGTGGACTGCAGCGGGCTCGGTTCATTAACTGCAAAAGATGCAATGAGCCGGTATGAGCAGGTCGGCCCTGATTCGCCCGCAGATCTGGTTTAAAACAAACAAAATTGAATGGTTCTCTGCAGCAGTTTCACCAACTCTCTGCAGAGAACCATTTTCTGGCAAAGACTCAGATTTGCTCAATGACACCGGAGCGCAGCAGATGTTTGCTGTCAGGATCTGTCCGGTCTGACCTCTGAGGTCTCTGTGGTCGCTGCGCATCGACGCTGCCTGTTAACTCTAAAAGACAAGATGGGACTTTTTTCTCTTTTGGTGATGAAAAGTTTCTCAGAGAGCTCCAGATCTGAAATACTGAGCTTATAAAAACACTTGGCTGAGGACAAAAGGTGCTGCACGAGGGTTTTATCTTCAGGTAAGTGCTCGTGGAGACGGTCTGCATTAAGTGTTAAATTAGGTGTGAGATGCATCTGAACAGATGAAACCCTGCACTGTAAATCTGTCTCTTCAGTTTGATTCAGAAAATAACTCAGGTGGATTATCAAATACCAAAGATAACAACATGAGATGCACCAATAACACTAACATCGGTTTGTTAGTTGTTTTATTTCTATGACCCAAAATCATAATTTGATGCAAGCGGCTCTGCGATCTTTACATCACACGACGCCCAGGATCCTTTGACCTTCAATCCAAGTTAGGAAAAACTAAAAATGCTCAGACGGGAACAAAAAAGACGAGGAAATCTGTCTTTTTATTCTGTTTTTGGAGAAGTGTGTTCCTTATTTGAATCAAGAGTCTATGGACAGACTGGGAAACCCCTACAGAAGCACACTGTTATTGGTAACATTGGGCTATATATAATATATATATATATAAATCAAACTTGAGTTGACTTTTATTTATTTAAAAAGGAACAAACGTTTCAGCAAAGTCAGTTTTAAGGAAGTTTACATGATTAATGTGGCGAGCTGCATAAACAGGGGTACACAAAGTGAGTGAAGATGCAAAATAACCAAAGAAATAAAGTTTACATAGCGCTGAGCGTCCACTTTGACGACACAAACGGTTTGACGGGGGCGGAGCAGGTGTTTTAACTGATGGAGGTTGGATCCCGCTTGCCTCTCCGACTACCGTTCTCAGCATAATTGCCGGCGCCACACAGGCCGACATGTCAGCCTTTCTTGAGCCGGCGTCAATCCCGTGATTAATGAGAGCTGCTTATCACTGTAGCGGCGAGTGTGCAGCTGCTGCAACACGACCGCGGCGGCGGCGGCGTTTGCAACTGGCTCGAATGTTCCTCTTCCCACGCCAACGAGAAGAGGAAGAAAGAGACAAATGAAGGAGCAGGAAAGTTTGGTGGCATCTCGGTTGTATTCATGATAACGTCTCCCTCAAAAAAAGATTATTTCTAATAATTAAAATGTTCAATACATAATTCTGATTTCCACCGGGTATCGGGCTGAGATTAAACCACTGAAACTCCAAAAACTGCACAATCACGCTGAAGCTGTAATTGGAAAGCTCCGTTATTAATATTCTGGTGAAATGCACTCGGCTTACTTGAGCTTCGCCTGGCGGGGGAATTGAGGTTGACAGCATTATTAATGAACGCTGAGCAGTGCTAAAGAGTCTGACAGGGGCTGGGGGATAATGGATAGCGGAGGGTGGAAGTGATGAGACTTTGGGTCGGGAGCCTGCAGGAATGTTGAGATAAGTTTGGTGGATGGTGGAGACCGGCAGGAGCTCAGAGAGTTCAGCGTCTGGACTGGGGACATTAAACTGTGCCTGTTTATAATCATCATGAATATCCAGCTCATGCATGTTCGTACAGGATCCAAGCAGGGTACAAAGATGATCAAGAGTATCAAGAGTTGATAAGACAACAAGCAGAGGGGTCAATAAAATGTTTTTTTAAAAAGCTGGTGTCACGACTGAACCCAAAGAGTCACAGATACGAGATACAACATCCTTTAATACATAAATTGGATTATTACACATTAAATATTGCAAAAACAGATCAGCATCATATGAATGAGGCTCAGTTCCTTTCACGCTGCGCGACAAACCCACCGACAGCTGCCAACATCTGGCTTTAAGCTTCAGTGTGAATCTGAATGATTCATCACACGGCTCTGCAGCAGCCACAGGTGTTGATGATGACTGTGATCACTAAACTGATCCTGATGAGCACAATCAAGGTGTGAAGACCTGAGTTAACGACCCTGCACACACACACACACACACACACAGAGTTTGCTCAGGTGTGCGCCTACGTAACTGCCTCACACTCTGCTTCATGTCTGTACATGCTAAGCTAAGTGAAAACACCTGCGTGTGCAGGTCCTTCAAGAGTTCACGCCTGTGCAACAGTGTGAACGTTTTAATCCGAAACATCCCAGAATTTTATACATCGTGGCGTGCACACAGTAACCACAAGCTTTGTAATATTTGCACATCTTCCTTTCTCGTCTCGTTCCCATGCCGTTTCCCGTCTATCTTTCCACTCTGCCATCTCTCTTATCCCAGCATCTGTCGGTCTGTAAGTCCCTCTCTCTGCACTTCTTCTTCTGTGGTGCTCGATGGGTTGCAGCATTACCCCCTGCGGCTCGTCAGACAACGTTAATCCTTGTGGGATAATGTCAGAAATGACCGAACATCCAGTTAAAACAAGGCTGTTTTATTTTGTTTTGACATTAAAAGGCTGACATTTAGGACATGGAAGGGTTAACAGCGTTAATGCACTGTGTTTAGTGTGTGTGTGTGTGTGTGTGTGTGTGTGTGTGTGTGTGTCAGTCTGAGCAGGTTCAGGAGTCAGTATTAATATAAAGGACAGGAATCAAACAGACATTTAACGGATCGCAGCGGGATGATTGACGTGTGACCCCGGAGTCGCCCCCTTGCTCACGGAGACATTTGGACCCTTCCAACTCGCTCTGTCCTCTAAAAAGGGTGTGTGTGCGTGTGTGTGCGTGTGTGTGTGTGCGTGTGTAATGAAGTTAGCCCGGTGAGTCACTCCTGTTAAATGTCAAAGCTAAGAGTTGCTGATCAAAGCACCGCTGTCTGTCTCCCTCGTCCTCTTGTTGTCCATCTGCAGGATGGACGAAGCCTCCTCGTCAGATCGATCGATTGATAACACTGGGGAACAATTTGAAAACAATGTTCTGTTGAGTCAGATTTTTATGCTGATTAAAACTAAAATTGGCATGCTGATTCCAAAACTGCAGTCAGTTTTTTTCTAGCACATCAGGTTTGTTCTCCACAGCTTACCCTCCAGATAAGCAAAACTCCACTGATTAGCTGTAGTAGTAGTAGTAGTAGTAGTAGTAGTGTACATATGATGGCATCAAACGCGATAGTCCTCAAGTTGAACACTCCAGAAAGAGCTATAAATGTACATTTTTACCTTAACTACTTGCACACAGTTATAATTACAGTAGCCATATCCTTTGTAAAAACATAATAGTGTTAAATGAACATTGCAGTCATGCCTGTTTCTTTCATATTTCATTGTATGTCAATATTTGAAAATCTTTATAAAACAAGCACATATCTGTTAAGTACAGTATTTTTCATATGTTTTAAGAAAACGGGGATCCTATAGTTCAAAAACTTGACGTGACAGAGAAAAACTGAGATCAGTTTTGGATTCCACACCCAAAAATGAGTTAAAGACAGCTGTCAGACCTAACTCAACAAAAACTGTGTTCCCCAGTGTCATCAATCACCTCCTCTATGTTCTTTGCATGATAAAGTCAGCCCGTGTGTGTTAATCACCACTTTTGGTCCAAACACACATTCACGATCCCCAGATGACTCCTCCCTCTGACTCGTCCTCTCGTGCCTCCATGAGCTTGACATGAAATTTGTCAGATTTTCAGCTCATCATCGTCGAATACAGTGACAATAAATCATATTTTTATATTTTTATTTAAGTAAAAACATCATTTCAGGCACACAAAGTTTTGTTTTCCCCTCTCAGGCGTACTCATCTGATTCATTATTATAAACAGCACATGGAGGCTTTCATCACCTCAACGGCAGAGTTTGCTCATTCAGTCCTCGGGGGTTTGGATAAACAGCGTTTTGTACGTTTTTACATTAAAGGTTTGTTTTAAATGTATTTTTCATAAATGCTTCTATTTATTTTCTGTTGTTTTTCACATTTTAAGATTACTGCAAATGTAGCAGCCCTCCTTTTATCTCACTTGTGGCCACTTTTGTACAGATTTCATGTTTTATTCATCTTTTTATGTGAGAACATGAAGCATAAAACAGCAGAAACACACATTATATGTACTTTTGTAAAGCATTGCCTACAGGTATATACTGTAAATAATTAAATTACTAATTATTCTTCAGTTTTCTTGTTTTTTCTTGATTGTTTTGTTGTTATTTGTTTACTGTTTTCCTTTCAAACAGCGTGATGACTCTTCTGTCTCTGTGCTCTGAAGCATTCAGCATTTCTTTATTCGTTAAATCAAGACTGAATTTCAAGTGTAACTGAATCAAAGCCGCAGTCTGGAGATAAGCTCCGGGTTCCCGTGGAAGCTGAGAAAACCCTCTTGAAGCCGCACTAATCAATGTTTTTATATTAACAATGGAGCAAATGGAGAAGGAGGCTCATGCCGTGATAAACAGAGGATTATCGCTGAACTCTGCAGCTCGTCTCAGATGCGCCTGAATGTCTTTCAGCTCATTGGTCTGATTTTACAGCAAACATCTGGACTGATGTGGTTCAGTCTGATCTCACACAAGAGAGAAAAAGGCCAAACCAGAGTGAAAAGGACAGTGAGCATTAGACGGATGTCTGTTTTGGTTATTTCCTGTTTTATTGTGTAGGAGCCTCCCTCCTGTGCCTGTTTCACCTGTGTCTTCCCTCCATAGTGTGCATGTGTTGTTTGTCTCTGTGCTCCGTGCATTGCTCCTTGTGTTTCTGCACCTTTTTGGACTCATGGATCTGGAGCTTTACCTGCATCAGGCTGGACAAGCGAACAGATCTGAGGAGAGTCCTCAGATCTGTTCGCTTGTCCAGCCTGATGCCTGGTTTTAATCCCACCTGCCTCGACCCCGCTGCCTCTACTTTGCATCTGCTGACTGCGTTTCAGGTCCACCCCCTTGTTTTTACTGTTAACTTACAGTTATCATGTGGTCAAACTGCTCAGAATGAACAATAATGTTGCTTTAAATCAGTGTAAGCAGGAAATTTACTAACAAACTCCCAAAAATCAACGGTGTAAGGTGATAAAATGACAGGTTGAGTGAGTTCACGGGTCAAAAATCAGTTATCAGGTTTGAGTTTTGATTTATTCTCCAAACTTTTTAAATACATTTGGAAAATTGACTTAAAATATCATTGGATTCTTTCAAAAATTTAAAAAATAAAGCTTCTAGTTTACATTTTAGTGGGAAAAGGTGTTTTTTTAATTGTCAGTGATGATGCACAGTTGTATACAAACTGTGCTCTTTGATCAAATATGAAGAAAGGTGGGATCAAATGTTGTGAATGATTTAAAACTTAGAAGTGATAAAACACAAATACTAATTATTACTGTTGCTGCACGTTGCCTCAGCGATTCAGCCATTCAGGTAAAGGATTTCTACGTGTTTGGACTCATCTCGCCTTGTTTAAACCTTTCAAATCCTCCTGGATAAACTTAAGAAAGCACGAAACAACCTCACAGAAAAAATAAAATCCTCTTTTCACAGAAGAACTGTAAATATTTCCTTTCCTTTGGGACTGAAGGCTATTCCCTGGAGTAATCATATCGTTTCCCTTGGGGTTAGTAGACACTACCGACCTCCAGCAACTCATCTTGCCGCCATAGTGACAGCAGGAAATGAAGAAAACACAGAAAAATAAATAAAAAACACAGATTTCTGGGAAAAGAAGAGGAAACAAGCTTTCTGGAGAGAGCCGGAGAAAATCAAATAAAAAGAAAAAGTGAAGTTTTCACAGAATTTAATCGTCTGCGTGAAGGATTTTGGGAAAACTGAATCCAGACAATTACTCAGAGAGGTGTGTGAAAGTAAAAATGATGAGTGTGAACGCTCGGAGGACGTAATGAGAGAGCAGGTGAGTGTTAGACGGGTGAATGGGAGAACGAGTCCCCGCGCTGGTATTTACCCAGACGCTGTGGAGTTATGAGAAGACGGCTTCGCTCTAAAGAGCAGCCAATAAGTCCTGTTTCAGCGCTCCTGCTGGGGAGAACACATTCAACCCTGACATTCAGCTGTATTAGCACGTCATATTAAACGCCAGTTCACACCCTGCTCTTTTCACATCAGCTCGGCGGCAACGAGAAGAGACAGCGGAGCCGGCTGAGCTGACAGCCCGCTCCTGCTCCTCTTTAAAGGCCGTTTGTGAGACGCAGGGATTCATTCGCAGTCAGCAAAACACAGAGTCTGCTTTTAGTTTCCTCATAAACATCACTTGATGGAGCGGCTTTGCTTTACATTGCACCAAACAGCGGGAAGACAAACACTGAAACACGTCTGCGTGACCCGGCTTCGTTTCGTCCTCCATGCACTTCACGCATCAGGGCTTCAGAGGTGTTTTGCAGACCAGATGTT
Source organism: Datnioides undecimradiatus (assembly GCA_008933995.1). Classification (NCBI taxonomy): domain Eukaryota; kingdom Metazoa; phylum Chordata; class Actinopteri; order Lobotiformes; family Datnioididae; genus Datnioides; species Datnioides undecimradiatus. Next base: position 4,819,430 of record WARS01000043.1, on the reverse strand, counting down.
GCATCTTCTAGACTCAGTTTTTGTTGATTTGGTCATTTTTCTTTGATTCTTGTGCTTCTACCCTTGTGAGGGATGCTACGTACCGTCCATTTTAACAATCAGGAGTGTGAACGGGGTCTTTTAGTTTGAAAAATTAGCATCTACTTGATCCATTTTCTGTGTTTTAGTCAGAAATAGACCGGTCATTCAGTCACAAGTTGGTTAAAACCTTCCTGGGAAGGAAAATTAGCTTATTAGCAAGTTCCTGCATATTTACATTAATGTGGTAACAGTAAAAACATGTAATTTGTCCAACAAACCATTTTGATATATGATCAACTAGCACTGTACCTGCAGAACTAGTGACGCTCCCATTAGCCTCAGCTGCACTTTGGGTTTTGTACCTATTAGCAGATGTTAGCATGCTGCTGGTGAGCAAGCTAAACCTCACTCCTACAAAACATCAGCGTGTTAGCATCGTCAGTGTGAGCATGCTAGCATGACGATGGCTTCAGAAGAAGAATTAACTATATTTTCTCATGAGAAAGGAGAATGAAACCAAGCTAACGTGGCTCCTACAACATTGACATCTGGACAGGAGACATTTAGACCTTCCCCTGGATGAGCACCAGCACTGGTTGAGTCATTACAGAGCCAATGTGGCTGCATTAACCTGGTCTGTCAGTGCCTTTTATCTTTTCAGAGGCAGATAATACAAGAATGTGGAGGTTAGCATATAGGAGCACTAAACAGCTGATCACCGCGGGGATGGAATAAAGAGCAGCATAAGGCCCGGGTCACAGATTGTACATACGTGCCCCGAAGCAACAGCTGATTCACAAGCATTGTTGTCACTACACACTGCAAGCATTGTACAGAGAATCATGTGCAAATGGATACGCGTGCAGAGACCTGCACCCTCGCCGCTCTGCATCAAAGCAAAGACAGGAAACACTGATGCATTATGGTTCCTCCAGGCTGCAGCTATTCATAGCGCCTCCTGCCAAATGTCACCGATGCAAGGTTATTGACATTATCATAACAGAGAGCCGCGCAACAAGCCAGTTGAAAACAACAGTCAGACTTCACGTCAACCAGTTCAACAACCGGTTTCCCCGTCCAGCAGCCGAGTAGTGACGAAAACACATTCGGACGTTAGCTCGAGTCGCCGCGTTAGTCATCAGCCGCTCTGCTGAGGTGACCTTGAAAACACTTGTCATGTGTTTTTTGGCAGGAAGCAGAGAATTAGCCAGCAACCTTCAACATATTATTACAGTTTTAGTCCTGGATTATGATCACGTGATACTTAAGTGACCGATTTAAATTGTGCAATCTTAGGTTTATCACAAAATCTTGTATCTGCAAAGACATTCCCAGCAGCCTCGGCTGTAGTTTTAGCTGTTTTTAGTAATTATTAGCAAATGCTAGCATGCTAATCTAACTTTGCACCTGCAAAACACTAGCATATTTTCCTTTTGAGCACTGCTAGCTTAGAAGCTGGTGCTAGCATATAGCTAAAAGCACTGCTAACATGGCTGTGACCATAACAGCAGCAAACACCAGGGTTAGTAGTTAGCTGGTGAACACTGTGCAAGGTTTAGCAGCTAAAATGCTAATTGTTTTACCCAGTTGTTGACCACCAAACCTACACAGCCCTGGAAGCATCAGAAGGAATAATAGAAATAATAATTTGTGTGCAAAATTGAATTATTTGTGCACTTTATTGAATAATTTGTGCACATGAAACCTGTTGCGCTATTTCTTCATGATCACATTATATGTGTTTATCCTACAAGGCTGTAAACGGGTTTGTACAGTGCAATCAGTCACAGTCTGCTTTGTGTTTAAGTGCCAAAGCCCTTTGTTCATGCACAATCACCAGGTCACAATCAAGATAAAACTAAATACAGTTAAACCATAAAGTGTAAGGTTTAAGTTTAATTAATTCAAATACATGAATTACTGAGACCAGCCGCCTCAGTACGAACTCAGTAAATGTTCATTGTTTGCTTTGTTCTTTTTAACATTGCTCCGTTTTTAGACAACCGCCTTCTCTACTCTGACTGACTGCTGAGTTAAACTTGAGAAAACACTTTAAATCTAGAAGCGACAGAAGTGGTTTGCTTCACCGACTAAACCTCATCGACCCTCAACTTCTCTGCTAAGCTCTTTGCTGTTGTTTACTTGTACTATTATTGCATCTGAAGCATCGCAGAGTGTCAACAAAACACAAAACAGCAGCAAACCTCCTTCAAACGACACATTTCCAGTAACATTAAGGAGTTCTTCACCCCGACACCACGTCTTTCCTGAGATGGTGAAGGTCACATCCCTCCATCTTCATTATAGTTTGAGTGGCCTCCACAAACACCTGATGTCTAATCAAACATCCGTCAGCACAGGTTGGTGCATAAATCTGCATAATCAGCCAATCGCGCTATGACACATTGTGTTCTCCCATCGCTTGCCGCTGATGGGAGGTAAGGTATGGCTGTAGGAAACATCATGTTGTCATTATGCAGGAGGCTCAGCGAGGGAGGCTGAGAAACAAAGAACACTGACACGGTGGCCGACGCTGCTTCACACCTGATCTGTTCCCTCAGATGAGACGCCACATGACTCAAAGTGCTCAGAGTGAAGCTGCAGCTGAGAGTCCTGCCCGTTTGCTGCATGAACGTGCTGAAGTTAGGAAGCAGCGTTGATTTAAGACAAAGACGAGACGTTTTATAATGGAAACTAATCAGTTTAGTACATGACAACTGCTGACTGACGTACCTGCAGATTCCCAGGTGATAAAATGTGAGTTAATGACAAAAACACGACGCCTTCACTGCAAAATCAGCCTTTATGCACTTTGTCTGTAATTGGGCAGAAATGAAAACACGATCCACTTTGAGGAGAAATGTTGAAGGTTTGCCTTTGACAAAATAAGAGAGAACACCTTCAGATATCCGACCTCATGTCTCCGTGGACAGCTGGCGGCACCTTTACATGCTGACGAACGTGTTTAATTAGCAGCCAGAGGACGGACTGTTTGTATTAATCTGCACAACTTAACTTCAGCGGTACATCTACTCAGATCAAGCTCTGTGAATCTGAATAAACTCTTCAAAACAAACTTAAATCAGTTAAAATCAGTTTTGCTGCTGCCTCGTCCACAACAGCTCGCTGCTTTGCTCCCTCCACCGACGCTCCGGCTCCTGCTCCTCCTGGATAAGCTCCTCATGCAGCGGCGCGTCACAAAAACCCCTGAACTGTCCCTTTAAGAAATATTTCCCATTCCTGTCTCACATCTGATTACTGTCTTTCTTATCTGTTTCCTCTCCGCGTGGGACACGGACGTGTAAACAAAAAAGCACTTTTCATGGAAGGGAAAAAGAGGAAACGTCAGAAAGTGTTTATCTGCCGATCTGAATCGCACCGTGCAGACGCAGAGTGACAGTATGACTGAGCTGAGCCTGACACCCCGGCACAGAGGGAAGGTCAAAAGAGGAAATGAGGGTGACGATTTAATGACTTAAGCAGCGCGCAGCTCAACAGGCTCCTTTGTCCAAGTGTCATTTTATTAGTGTTTGTAAACCGACGCCATGCAGGAATAAGAAAAATGCTCATTGGATCATAAATTAGACGTGTTTCATGCATCATCAGTTGGCGGGTTATTACAGCCCAGACGCACATAATCGCTGTGTTTAATGGCACGAAAGCTGCTTTGGCGCTGTTGCAGCACATTACCGGTGCCGACCCAAGGCCAGAATGAGTGTAATTTGTGTCTGAGTACAGTCAAACGGGAGTGTGGTGACATCGGTTTGAGGGTAATTTAGGATTTGACGTGCAGGCTCGTACGTGTCAGAGCAACATCGCGATGATAGCGAGGTATTTCAGTTTCAGAGACGCTGCTAATGTAAAAATATCACAGTCTCTGCACGAGTAACGTGAATACGCTGCTCAGAAGCGATGCACCAGTCCATCACCTTTGTCGCCATGGTAACGGGATTATGGACATGGTTACAGGTTACACGTTAAGTGATGTAAAGTCATTTCATGGAACCAGATAGTTAAATGTGTTTTGTTCGTTAACTTTAGACGTCAAGCAAATCTGGCTTCACACGGGACACGAAGGGTTAAAATCCTGTCTGTCTGAGCCATCCATCGATCCCGACCTCCTCCAAACACACACTCCCACGCCCTTCATATCAGCATTGCCATATTCATCTGTTGCACTGATTTACTGTAATTAGTTTTCAGCACAAGCACTGAACTCAGTTTGATTGTTTAAACCTTAGTAATAGTAAAATCTCATTTCTCTGCTGCTTCAAATTAAAAACTGGAGCGATTTGTTGATTTTAAATGAAAAAAGAAGCTGTTTTCAGTGGAATTAAGGATTTATATCATGGATTATAACTGGACTTAACAAACGTATCACTGCTGACGTTTCTGTATTGATGTCAGTGCATTCTTACCTCACTCTAACGCTGTTTTCGGTGAATAAAAAGCATTAGCAATTGGAATTTCATTGTAAATTGGATGAAAATAAAGGCGTTTAACGTGGTTCTTGGCTTCTCCTGCGCCATTTCACTTCTCCTGCGTGTGCAGATCTGATGTTTGCACATCAACAGGAGATGAAGCAAGACTGATACGAGTCTCCTGGAGGCTGATATTGATCAGCACATCAGAAAAAAAGCAGAATTTTTGCATTGAACAGCTAAATTCAACTCAACTGTCTAATTTCAAGTCAGGTTTAGCCCAAATATAATGTAATATAACATGCTACAGTGTTTCCAAATATGCAAATTTTGATTGTTTTCGCTCTTTTTAAATAAAATTTGTTATCGTTGAACCTGATTTTGCAGGTTTTCGCTAAATACTTGAGTGAAACCACAGAAAACCAGACAGGAAAAGATCAAAACTGTGACTCTTGTTACTGTATTATGATTCAATAAAACAAAAATAGACTACGAGGCTAAAATAGAGGTATGAGATGGAGACGGCGGCGCAGACTGTATGAAAAGGTACAGTGAATAAAGTCGGGAGTGTGCGTGAGGCGTCCCGCTGCGTCTTGTAGCAACGGTATGTAAATGTGAGTCATCAGACGTCCCAATCATCATCATCTCCTCCCCGAGTGGAAAAATGGAAAAAAAATGATAAATGCAACAATTCATTTTCCTGCCTCTTGCCACCTACACGGCACAGATGGTGTTCGTGGAGACATTTAGCCACCCAAATACTTCAGGAGCAATCAGAAAATCTTTTTTTTTTTGGAGGAAGTCAAACTAAGTTCAGCTGCTGCAGCGGAGACGGGAAAAGGCCTCCGAGTGGAAGTCTCCTCTTACCGACACTCAATCAAACCCGAGACTCTGGCCTTTGTCAAACTCTGATACTTTCTCCCCCCGCGGGGCATTTTGCAGAAAAACGACCTCTGTTAAGTATGAAAATATTTGTGTAAGGAGATGAACTGGTGGGCGTGTAACGGGCGAAACAGCAGATGCTTTTGAGACGGTGCGGTCGGGATGATGTGGGTGAGGAGAATGAAGAGGAATAACACAGAGTCTGCAGCGGACGGAGGCAGCACGCGTCCTTTGGGTGAACTTTGAGGCCGGCTGGCTACACGCAAAGGTGCTCCTCACTTCTCTCTGGATGCTTAATTGGATTTGCAACTGAAATAGTTTCCTCGGTGAACATTTGCAGGAAATGCACGAGACGGAGTCGCTGTGGGACCGTCTTCATGGTCTGAAAGCTCTGCGCTGCCGTGTGTCATTGTGACAAAAGGCTTGTTGCTCCGGCTCCCGTGTGTCTAAGAACACGTACGTACACTTTTACCTTCAGACACGTCGCGGCTTCAATCGAAGGTTCGCAGGTCGAGCTGCCAGGAGTCAGAACGTGTCACATGAACGTGTCACATGAACGTTTTTGTTTTGTTGGTTTTCCACAGAACGACGTCACGTCTGCTTAAAAATGTCTGTCTCAGTCCAACTGGAGCGCGGGTCATCAGACTGCAGTAACAGTAGGTGTGATATCTTAGTCATGCTGCATCTTAAATGATTTGACTCGTCACTCTAAAAGAGGCACTTAAATGCTGTTTTTCTACATTTTTATTTATTTAGTTGTTTGTTTGCTGCTTTACCGTGGACTGAGCAACACAAAAACAACAATAAAACTAACTGTGATGGAAATCTCAACAAATCTGAACATTTGAACTGTTACATTAGCATCGACTGCCGTCAAACTGGCTCAGTGAGGAACTAGGATTTTCTTTCACTAAACGTGTTTTGCGTCTTTGACGGAGTGGAAATCAGATGTTTTCACATCAAGGATGATGAAAAAAGGCATAAAAGCACAGTTAAAATGTAAAAACTGGCGTAAACGTGAGATAAGTGGAACAGAAATCCCATAATTCTGCCTCAACTGGGGATAAAAGGAACAAAAGAGAGAGAGAAAGCGGGAGGCGAGCAGGTGAAGACGGAGGCGAAACAGACGAGAGACCAGCAGAGAGAGGAGGAACAAAACCCGAGGGATTAAAGCAGAAACAAGCGACTACATTCGCCACATTGTTGGTTTTTAATTTACACAGTTACTGCAGCAAATCGGAGAGGAGGGAGGGCGGGAAGTGGTGGAGAGAGAAGGGAAGGAGGCAGACAGAGAGGTCTGCGCACTGCCGTGGAAAATAAACCGTGCTGGCTCGTCGGCGGGCAGGACTGTCAGCGGGAAACAATCAACCGTTCATAGAAAATATGTTTCCACACTGTTGTTGTTGTTTCTGTAGGAACTGCCAGAGTAAATAATCAAATCAAGGCAAATTCAGAAGCTGCTGATCGCTCAGCTCAATGCAAAGTGATCATTTCAACCTAAAATGACAAAAAAAAGTGCAAAATAACGTAGATTTTTGACAAAAATCTGAATTTTTCACCTGCATTTCGCAGCAACGTGCACTCACTGCACTGGATTCATGCAAATATCTGTGATTTACAACCAAAAATTGTGAGCAGATGTTTCCTGGACGTGCGTTTCATGGGTTTGGGTTACACTTGGGACACGTGTGAACAGGTTAGAGCAGCGACACCGCCCACTGCGCCTCACCCAACGCTCAGCTACAGCAGGATGCTCACTCTTTACTTCCTGCTTCCATTTCCAAGGCTTTAATTGAGATATCAGCTGTCCACATCAGCCTGTCTCATCCGTCCAATAGCACAGTGGCACACTTTTATCGTTAGCTTAGCATCATTTTGCTTCTGGCTTCTGTCTTCAGTGGGAACGTGCACAATCGTGGTCACGTGACCCTGCAGCAGCCCTGATCAGCAGTGATGTAAACACAAACACCTGGTCAGACGTTGGCGTGTAAACAGCTGATTAACCAGGAGCATCACTGCTGTTTACAGTCTGTGGGAACAACGGCTGAGCTATCCTGCAGGATGCAGCGCTGGCAGGGCGGCCATGTTGGCGTGCCACTGTCTACCTTTAAAAACACCTGCCTGTACACACTAATACAGGTCTGAACAGGGTTGTAGTGTCTTCAGGCTGCTGTTGTTCACTCCTCCACCTCCCAGATGTCGTAGATTCACCACATCATCACATCTTCAGCCAACAGGGGGATCTATGCAGCGTGATGCTGCAGGATGCTGCGTGATGCTGTGTGATGCTGCGTGACGCTGCAGGATGCTGCAGGATGCTGCATGATGCTGCAGGATGCTGCGTGATGCTGCGTGATGCTGCAGGATGCTGCGTGATGCTGTGTGATGCTGCGTGATGCTGTGTGATGCTGCGTGATGCTGTGTGATGCTGCGTGATGCTGCATGATGCTGCATGATTCTGCAGGATGTTTGTTTCCTACTCCTTCAAAACAATAACACAAAGACGCTCGTGCATGGAGGAAAGCGTGGTTACGGCGCATTAAACGGTGTCACATGAAAACACAATTTCAGTTTTCACGCTGGTGCTTTTTCTGAACGGACCACGAACTCAAGGATTAAACGGATCCTGCAGTTTCAGTTCGTTCACAGCCCGACCGACACAACCTCATGACTCAGCGAACAACTTTCACCAAACAACAGGAAGTGACGAGTCAGAGCAGCGGCGCCACTTCACATCCATCAGAGGCTGAAAATCATGTCTCATGTCTTCGCTCCCATCTGGTGTCGATTGTCTAACGATCTGGGAGTTAAACACGTTCTGCTCTTGTTCTTTTTGTAACTTCGTCTGCTCGCTCAGGACTTCATGGAGCACATCGTCATCGTTTGTGAGCTCGAGCTCCTGACTTTGTGTATGACCTGCCCTCGGTGCAGCTGCTCAGTTTAAAGCCCCTGATCTTAAACATTCAACAGCTGTGGCAGCAGCTGACGTTCACGTGATGGAAATCGTGGATTTCACGGTCAAATGTACTTTTTCTGCAAACAAACAGGTAATCATGAGTAAAACAGACATGAAGCTGCTTGAACCTGCAGCTCCGCGGTTCTTCTTCCAACGATTCTTTAAAACTGCTCGGTGCAAGAAAGAAGCTCAGGGACTCTCTGAGCATCGTCGAACTGTCGGCTCCTCAGGCTGCAAACACACTGAAGCTCCGTGTTCATCAGATCAAACTGCCCGGTCCATCTCCAGCTAACCACTCACTGCTGTACTCTCTTGCTCATGGGCGTGTTGTTTAGATGATGCTCCTCATTTGTTTTCAACACACACACACACACACACACACACATTTTACAAACCAATTCCCACTCCAAACGGTAACTTAGCCACGAGCACCAATTATTAATTTAGCAGTGAGTCTGACTGCGGCTGCCAGCCGTGAATTCAAACTTCCTGCTTCTCATTTAAAGACTTGTTTAGATTCTGCACGTTTGCTTCTCGGGGTTGCATCTAACGAAACGAACATGGGGCAGTTTCATGTGGAGATGAAACACAGGTGACGGGACAGTCGCCTCCAGAGCTGTCACGGCCTTTAATTCAAACCTTCCTGTTGTGATTACAAACAGCGGACAGATGACGAGCAACGAGCTGCAGTATAACGAGGCTTCAGTCCAGGCCGTGATGACTCTGTGCTCAGGTTTCAGTCTCTCCAGGGCCGACTGATAAGCGGTGAGCAGCTCTGTGGTCTGACAAACCAGGAGGAGCCGCCACGTCAGGTTTAATGATGCCAACGTCTCCGATCCAATGCTTCACAATGTCCTGTTGGATAAATGACAACCGACTCTGTTAGAAAGCACATTTTGTGGTTTCTGCTGCTTCTCTCAGATGAATAACAACAACTATAACAAACTTAAAACAATGCACGTGATGCTTTTTCACTGCTTTGTATTTGTTGCACAAATGTCATGTATTTACAGCGCTGAGCAGCAGACGCAGCTGAGATTCATCTTCCTGCTGCTGATGCTTTTGACTTTATCTGCATTCGGTGTTTTTTCCACTTACACCTCAGCTTCAGCGTTCGCCTCAATGTTACGACATTCATTTCATGCTCATCCTGGTTTCCTGACGATGCCGGAGTCATTTGTAAGTCCAGTTTCACACGCCCCGGGTCTGCTGGACGCGCATGCTTTCATTCCCACAGATCACAGCTGGCTCACGTGAGATCAAATGAAACACACGCCGCCTGACGCAAAACTGCTTTCTCCCTCGCTCTCTGTCTTTTTAATCAGTACACAGCTGTCAGACACATTCCCTCGCTTTGTACCGTTTACCACAGCTAAATGTCCAGCAGGTACTGGATCGACTAATAGGAAACATGAGACAGTTTTCTCCAGGCAACAAGCAGCAGCAGGGAACCGCTGAGCTCTTTCAAAATCCCTCTTGTTTCTGCTCAGAGACTCAGATTAAAGAGCTAATTATGTTTGTGAGCAGTCGTCCAGGCGCTCGGTACACACACACACACACACACACACACACACACACACAGAAGTATGCATCAAACACAATCTGCACTCACACACATTGTAGACACAGAGAATAGAGCCAGTTTCTAACAACTCTCACACATGTAAAATAGACTTCAGGTGAACGACACACGATGTTAACTTTGCTGTTTTCTCAAAGCGAAGCGATGATGAAGTCTGGAGAACAGGAGCACACAAGTGATGACCTGTGTTAGCGTCTTTTAGCTCCTTGTTTTGGTTTTAGGAGACATTAGCTGCACGGTTTGGTCGCAGTGCTCATCGACCTCGTGTCAGACCAAACAGGGTATGAAGCTGAAGTCTGCAGAGGGAGGAGGTCCGACCACAGTGAAACCAAACTCAGGAAAACAAACTGGACATACGGTAGGCGTGTCCTGACGTACCTGTGCAGGTTCTGACGCATGCCTGTGTCGGTTGGGAGAGGAAATGAGCATTTAAGCTGCTCATTTGAGAGTGTGTGAGCCAAATGTTGATGCATTTGCAAACAAAGGAAGGACGTGCAGGACCACGACTATCACTGCTGCTACCAGGGCAGCCCAGTCTCTTCAATCTGCGTACAAACAAAACGACTTTATGGCCTGCAGGTGATCCGTCAACCCTTTATGTGAACTCCTGCAGATGCATCTGAATATCATGTCTAAAGAGTGATGTAGCATAAAGAGAGAGAGAGTGCACATATGCAGGAGCGAGTGGAGATGGATTAACCCCTGACATCACTCTCATGTGAAACCTACATGCAACAAAGACAAAGTCTCTGTAACTTGATGCAACATGCCAAACCATGATCTTCACCAAACTGACTCTGGATCTGCTCAGTTAAGTTTAAAGTGAACGACTGATGTATCACCTGCATGCACAGCTGTTTGATTTAAAAGTGTAAAATCAGGTTATCTGGACACAGACTGAAGAGAACAGGGAGGCCTTGATATTACTCTAAACGTCAAAAATAAATAATAATAAGTGTCTGTGTTGTGTTGTTGTTTACTTACAGGCCAAAGTTACAGGAAGGAGAGACGAACTTTAATAATTAGCAGCTCATCTTTTAATAGATGTGTAATGCAGATGTGTCGTAATTACACCCTGCTCTCATGGAGAAACAATGAAACCGTTGCTTATGTTGTCGACGTGTGTGTGTGTGTGTGTGTGTGTCCATTCGAGCTAATTACCTTTGCCTCACGCAGTGGGCTGCGCTCGGTTCGCTCGGGCGGAACAAAGGCGGACCCGGCGACCCTTCGGATATTAATTGGGAATCAAGCGACTAAAACCATCAGCGGCGAAACCTCAAGGAAACTTCCTCCTGCAGCTACTGTGGCCGAGCGAGCTAGACAGACAGAGAGAGAGAGAGCTGAAAGAATAGAATAGAATACAATAGAATAGAAACTGTTGTGTCCGGTGGCTAAGGCACATAAAAACACAGTGAAGTGAAGTCGTGACGGGGTATACATGAGCATAAATGTACTTTAAAATGCAGTGTAAACACATAATGTAAGATGTAATTAAAAGGTATAAATAAAATAAAAGGGTGTGCAAGTATTAATGATAATAATAAAATATAGAAAAGTGAGCTATGAGCTCCTCCACCATCAGACGGTTATAAAGTGGCTGTGGGGATGGAGGATCTGCTGAACCTCTCAGTCCTGCAGCGCAGGGACAGGAGGAGTTGGGTGTGATTGCTCTTCTGTCCAGCCAAGATGCAGCGCAGGGGACGAGCGCCGCAGTCCAGGAGGCTCTGCACCTCGCGCCACAGTCCCCGCCGAGTCCCGGCTCCTGCCCAGAACTGAGCCTGTGCAGCCGTTTCCTGTTCTTGTCCGTCAGACTACAGCGTACAGCAGAGCACTCTCCACCACGGACCTATAAAACATGAACAGTGCAAACGTTAAAAGACCTCAGTCTGCAGAGGAAGTGACCTGCTGTCGAGGTGGACACCCAGGTACTGGTGTGACCCAACCACCATTGAGTCCACCCCCTCGATGTTGACCAGCAGGAGCAGGGAGGACTTAGACCTACGGAGACCTATGGCCTTCACCTTAGTCTTAGAGGTGTTCAGCATGAGGACCAGCCTCACTTTGTTCTGCTTTGACTTGTTAATTCACCAAAAAATCAAATGTCAGTCGTCTGGTTATATTTTAAATGATATCGCGTCAAATGAGAGTTTTGTGTGGGTCAGAAGCGCCCGTCCAGATCCGACAGATCGACGTGTTGAAGCACTCGCAGGCTCCGTCGTGGAACAGCGTGTCACAGATAATGATGGGAACAGCTCAGCCCTGCAGAGCAGACACAGTTTGCTCAGTTTCATCGCAGAAACACACCAAGAAGGAGCGAATAAGGAGGCTGTGACGGGTTTACAAGACGAGGACACGGTGCCAATGTGCACATTAGACTCGTTCTGTCAGAGAAAATAAGCTGTATGACTTTTGAAAGAGTCGATGGTGGCATCGCTTTTCTTATTTCAGAGCAACTTTGGGGAAGAAATTAAAGGATAAAACTTCCCTGACGGCATTTTTAACTTTGCAAACACACGTCGCAGCATTTCTACATCAAAACCTCACGTTGGCTGCCAGGAAACACAAGGAACTCTGGGTAATAGACGGGAACGTAAAGCACATGTATGATGATGAACTGACAGGGATTACAGGCAGAGACACACAATATGTAGACGCACACACAGCATGGAGGCCAACAACACACAGGTGAACACAGGTGGGGGGGGAAGAGACAGGAAGGAAGTACACAACAGGAAACACTCTACAAAATAAAACAGGAAGTAACCAAACTGTAACAGAAACTCAAAACTATGATGGAACTGGTTTGAAACAAGCTGCAAGTTTGGAGGGATCTGATCTAAATGTTGAAAAGTGGACGAATCACGACGAGTTGTGCTGACGATTGATGGGTGGATCCTGTTTTCATTGGCTCAAACGGGTTGGTTCAATCCCATGTCAACAGACAGGAGGGAGGAAGTATGACATTTGATTCAAAGACAAAAACAAATTGATATTTTGATTTATTTTGGCATTTTTTGTTGAACATTTAGACAAAATTACTGCGAGATGTGACGTAAAAGTGTATCTCACCTCCATATTAATGCAGAATTAGAGAAACATAAGCGTCTCAAATCTGTGTCAGATCTTTGGCAGAAGAAGCTTGAGCCACCTGATGAAGCTGACTCGATGCACATGATGCCTGTTCACACCTCCAACACATTCGGAGGACGTTAGATTTAACTGAAGCTGTGTTTGTGGCCACCTGGCAGTCATCAAGTCCAGCATTTACTTCATTATCATCTGCGTAAGGTCTCTGCTAATGTAGAAAACGTGGTTGAAAGCTTTGTCGGGCATTTTAAACACTGTTCTCACTTTCACCGCCCTGGTTACTGCTGCCAGTCCTTCACATTAACCTGATTTCCGCTGGCGTCTCCCATTATCTGATAAACTCTCTCTGTTTGTGGATTAGTTTTTAGTTTGTGCCAACAAAAATAAAAGTCCTACAGGCTTTTAATGTGAAGCATGTGCAGGAAGCGATGAGTTTAACTGACTCCAATCAAAAAAAGATGACCTTAAAGCAGAAGTGACTGAAATAAAAACGGGATTTCTGGTACAAAGAGCGTCAGATTTGAGATATTTTAGGTAAACAATATGATAAATTACTCAGAATTTACCTTTAGCTATTAAAAATAGAAGTAATATCCCAACAAATGGTTTCATAATCCTTTATTTTGGGCTTGACTGACTGTTTTGTGCATGTTTAACAGGCTAAAGAGACTTTACAGGACTGAAAGCTGGACGATGAATCACACTCGCACTCAGGACGGTCAGCAAAGGACGCTGTGACTGAGGCAGGTGACCGGCTGACAGCAGGGCGGCGGTCAAACAGGAACAGGAGGCGACGCTCTGCGGTTGCACAGACTTCAGCGCTCAGCTTCACCTTCTGAAAGGTTTCGCTCCGACGCGGCGCCTGTTTCGCCACCAAAATACGACACTGGCTCTGAGAAAACGTCGCTGAAATTGAAAATGATGCCTCGTCTGAAAATGGAGATTATGTTGGCTGTGGACTGGAGCAGGTGTGCGTCTAAGGCCAGGAAAACCATCTCCACGATGGAAACGTCCATCAGGAGCCTGTTTGCCGAGTCCGTTTTGGTGAGAACCAGCTTCTCAACAACATTCTTGCTCGGCAGCAAGTGAGAGTTTTAACATGACTCATGACCTCTGGGGCTTAATCTGCTCATTACCGACAGAGTTAACCAGCAGCTGGAGAGAGGCTCGGAGCGGCGCTGCAGCCGGATAACGAGGCAGAAGAATGTTCCTGGAAAGGGTGTGAACGGATCTGCAGCCTGCAGAGGAAGCACCAGATCGTCTCTTCACCTTTATATAATGTCTTCATAATCAAAGCGTCCATGCACATTGATGAAAATGTCTCTTATTAAAACTCCCTCAGGCTTTTTGTCACATTAAAACCAAACTTATTTATCGATAAAATGCTAAAATATCTCATTATTCAGGCTTACAGTGTCGTGGTTTTGACTTTCTATTGCTTGTTTTATTCTGTTGGAGTGTTTCCTCGTGAGACTTCCTTCCTGTCTCTTCCCTCCTGTCTCCACTGTCACCTGTGTCATCAGCTCGTTGGTGTCACCTGTCTCTCGTTAGCCCTCCCTGCCTGCTGTGTCTTCCCTTTCTTCTTGTGACTCCAGCATCAAAACCATGTTCCTCTGTGTTTATTGGACTACATGGACTTCTTCTGCCCTCATTATGGATTTGTTCGCCCTTCGTTGGACTCCTTTCTGGTTTTGACCCTTCCCACCTCCACATCCACCTGTAAGTCATTGAGCTTGTGTTCATTAACCCCACTGAGCAGCTCAGCCTCCATTTGGGCTCCTTCCCCCGTTGTTATTTAAATGAATTCCTCGGTGCTACTGCCTCTCATATCTCATATTTTACTCGCTAACTTAAAAGCTGAGCTGTGAGGATGCAGCAGCCTCACAAGAAGCCGCTGCGAAAGCTGAATCATGATGAGAAACTGTGAAAGGGAAGCAGGAAGCAGAGACGAAGCCAAATCAATATTCTTTTCTCCCCAAATGACGTGACTTTTTCTCTGAAACAGAAATGCTGCCACACGCTGCTGCACACAGTTTATGGCCCTAATACTTGCACTGGGAATAAAGAGCCATATGGAGAGAGCACAGCCATTGTTTTCCTGTGATATTGATATTGATATAAGAGGGAGAGGGACCGGGGAGACGGAGAGGATTGAAAAACATATTATTCTGCATGAGAGAGGGAACACAGACAGGCCTGAACCGCAATGCCAAGTAAACTGAAGACCATTCAGGCCCTGAAAGGAGGATACAAACTGGTCTCAGCGGAGTCGGAGATGCTGAGCAGAGCTGAGCAGCCGGCTTGGTGCCCACAGTCCAGCCATGGACACTGAAACCATGGCAACCATAAGTTAAAGCATCACAAGCTGTTTGTTAAGACAATCTGTGTAACTGTTGTTAGAGGAAGGCAGAGATCTTGAACTCTGATGTTTTTTTTGGCATTAGCGCTTTTTAAATATTACATTTCTCTTAAATACCGTTTGTAGTTTTAAAGCCTCTCTTTTTAAACTCTATTTATTTGGTATAATTTAAGAGAAAGCGGTTCTTCTTTTCATCTTTCCTGCATTACCAGAAACTCTTTAGTTATATTTCATCGGGATAACAAAACAATCGCCCTGTTTTTGTTTCTGTTTGGTTAGAATAATCCAAAAATGTCCTGCCAAGCCCGACGTGGCTCGCATGCAAAAAGGGCAAAGTCGTCTCAGCAGATGAATTTGTTAGTAATCACGCTGATGTGTCTAAATACCCGTGGTAACTTATTTATGTTTAAAAGTTCCATGCAGCTGCACCAAATGGCTTTAAATGTAATGTTAGGATGAATGCACGAATGCAACAAAGGAGGAAAAGAATTGTGTTTAAACTTGTCTCTTGCGTTGTTTTGTCGTGGCAGTCACACGTGCACTGAGCCAAAATGAGAAGGGAATAAGAGGAAAAGCAGAACAGACAGAGAGAAAAAACAGAAAAGGAGCAATGAGTGAGAGAGGAGGAGAAAGAGAGGGAAGTGATCCCGACCTCTGCAGTGACAATCAAAGCTGGCTGGTCCTGTCTGATGGCCGTTATCTCTGCCAGCACCGTCTGCAGGCCTCACACAGGTTCCCAGACACGGCTTCAAATTATTGCTGGAACACGCTGCAGACAGACGATCTCCTGCACGAGTTGCTCAACATCTCACTCAGGGTCACCAGGTCGCAGGAAGTGACATGGACATAGTGTGTTTCTGTGGTTTGGCGTAGGACTCCTGCTGAGAGTGCGACTGTGTCTTAAACTGAACGAAATAACCTCTTGTGTCTGCTGTCGGTGCAGTGTGGCGACCTTGTGCAACTGCATAGGCAGAGAAGTAATGCAAGCAATGATCTGTGTGTTTTTGCTCTGTCGGCTGCTGTTAGCTTGCTAACATGCTAAATGAAGACTGTAGATATAATAAAAGTTATTCCAGCTCCCTGAGCGTCCACCAGAGGCTCCAGCAGCGAGTCAGTCCCCATAGACCCCCATGTTAAAATGCAGCAGTAAACATGTTTACAGCCTGGTACAAACAACGGTTTGGTCTCTGCAGCTAGTTTCCCCGTTCATGACGACTGTACGGGCTGAATGTATATAGAACTCACTCCTTTAAATCAGATTAACACCTGAAGTTATGCAGAATGAAGGGGCGGGGCTTCTTTGACTGACAGCTATCCGCCAGCTGCCTGCAGTGTTTCAGCAACCATGCATCATTTGACACCCCTTTGACCATGGCTTGATTGTCACCAAGATGGCCAACGTCCAGATCCACTGCACACTGAGCTTCACAATGGCTCCATCCAACAGTCTGTGCATTATAGCTGCTATAATTATATCATGTTGTCACTTAATGCCTTGTCATTGTGAGCATTTTAGCATGCTGTGGTTCACAGAATCACCAGATGACTGCTGGGTCTTGGTTTACTTTGTCTGATGTTTGATTTATTGATGTGTGACCCAGTCATTTTCGTCCAGGAGTCATTGTTGAAAGACCCTTTTGGAGGTTTTATGGAATTTCTTCTGGAAGATGCTCCTGCTTTTCTTTGCTCCTTTCAAACATATAATGCTTTTTAAAAGTAAAATGATTCACCCTCAAAAGAAAAAAACAGCTTTTGTTGAAATATTCACTCTCCATCAAGCCCACCTGTTATCAGAGGTCATTCGGAGGCACGCATTCATTTTAAGGAATCAAAACCCGACAAAGGTTTTTGGGACCGGCGGTTTGAAATGATGCACACGTCTGATTCAACTAGTGGGAATTAGATGTGACCCAGTTTGAAAGCTTCACTGTTTGAAGTCACTTCACTGGTATGGGCCACAGAGAGCTGGAGGTTCACTCATGGTCTGCATCAGCTAAAAGTCTATTTCAGAAGAAGTCACAGCCGGGTCACAAATATGAATTTCGTTTTCAGCAGGCTCATAATGACAAAGTGGCCAAACCCATAAATCTGTTAGATGGAAAAAGGAGTTGCAGAAAAAATAAAATGTGTGGCTGAGTCGAGGGTCATGTGGGTTTTTTAAGGATATAATTGAACCATATGACCAAAATGCATCCATTAGCATCACAATTGCAAACTTATATCCTGTGATAATGCGTCAAACAGAAATGCTGTGAACAACATGTACTACTTGTGCAACAGTGTGCTGTGCAAAATGCCTCAAAGGTCAGATATTGATTGATTTAAGTTTAATCGATACTCTCATGTTAAAGCTGAACTTGGTGTTAGCATGCATCTCGCTCTGTTACACCAACAGTTCCCCAGTTGAACTGTCTGGTAGCAGATGGGCTGAAGCACTGGGGGGTTATGAGACAACCAACCCCCAATTTCAGACAGGTAAGAGCTCCCCCCACCCTGACTGTAGTGTAGCAAACCCAGATATTCAGAGACACAGTGTCTCTCTGTGGTTGTTTGTATGAGCTTGTGGTTGTTTTGCCTCTCTTGGAGCTTGTTTTGTGTCTTTATGGTAGTTTTCATGGACTGGTAATTTTACGTTTCTGAGGTTGTTCTGCATCTCATGGTGGTTTTGTGCCTCTGTAGTCATTTTGAATTAAGAATCCCTTTATTAGTCCCCTAAGGGGAATTTTGCAGTGTTACAGCATCAGTGTAGGAGAGGCATATATTAAAAAAACCCCAACAATAAATAGACATGTAGTCGTTTTGGACAGTATAAACACTATATACAGATATCACAGATATTAGAAGGTATTTTATCTTTTTCATAGTTTTCTGTCTATGTAGTTTGTGTCGCTGTAGTTTTATGATATTTGTAGTTGTTTTGTGTCTCTATGTTGCTGTTTTGCATCTCTAAATGGTTGGTTTGTGGCTATGTGTCTCTGTGGTTTTGCATCTATATGTGGCTATGTGTCTCTATGCGATTGTTTGGCATCTCTATGTGGTTTTGCATCTCTGTAGTCATTTTGTATCTCTTTCATAGTTTTGTGTCTTTGTAGTGTAATGATATTTCGTGGTCAGTTTGTGTCTATTTGGGATCGCCCTGTGTCTCTATGTGGTTTTGTGTCTCTGCAGTCATTTTGTGTCTCTTTGTGTTTACTTTGCAGCTCTGTAGTTTTGCGATTATTTGTGATAGTCTGGCGTCTCTTGTTGATTGTTATGCAACACTATATGGCTGGTTTGTGTCTCTGTAGTAGTTTTGCATCTCTTTGTGGTTTTGCGTCTCTGACTTTCCTGGAGAAATGTTAACAGTCCCTCTCCAGCACCTTGAACCCTTGGCCACAGCTTGTGCAGCTTTTTGATGTGATTTGATTTCAGTCTGTGGCTCATTATAAATAAGTGATATTGGAAGTGCTGAAGTGCTTCACAGGGACAAGCTCCTTGTTCCCAACAAGAAGGAACGGTCTAACCTTTTGAGTACCAAGGCCTCAGACTTTTAGATTCTGGCTTTCATCTTGACCAGACTTCACATTCGGCAGCTGAGGTCACCAAACTGTCCACCCCTCACTCCTCGGCGGTGCTTTGTTGTCAAGGTTGTGCTTTGTCCCCATTTTTCAAAAGACCTGACACCTAGCAGCCTTTAAATCAAGGAAGTTCTTGTTGTTGAGAAATTCACATACTCCGTGTTTTTAGGATTTTATCAAGTGATGCTTGTGATCTACAATTAATTATCATTGAAGAATATATTTAAACTATCAAAAAAGAGTAAAATATCCCACATTTGTATTCCTTTAATTGGCTAAAATGAAACATGGTTAAAGGTAGCATCGCTGCATTTTAAATATATCATGGAGAATATATCTTATGTTTTATGTTTTCCCTATTCTTATGTTTTATTCATTTTGCCAACTGATTGCAGCTTTTTCACAGCACTTATTTAAACATGTCTCATCAGGACAAACACAGGTGTATTTAATATCATAAACACAGAGCTGTGTGACCTCAGGTTTTGGACCGCAAGGATTTATGCTGCTGCTTTATTTAAAAAAAAATAATAATAAAAAGGCTGACATTTTCAAGCATTTGAGTCTTGTTATCTGGTGCCGAGTTCAAATCATCCTGAACTATATAGATAAAATCTATTAAATGAGACCAGAGCCTGAAGCAACAGTTTACTGCTGCAAACAGGTTTGGTCCCCGTGATCCTTGAGTCGATAAAAGTGTATTGATTGCAGCAGCTGAGGAGAAGTGGGCAGAAAATACGAGTTTTTATATACAAAATACAAAATGTTTTCTGTTTTTAATAGTCCAATCATCTCAGATTGGTTAAGTTCAAAAAGCCCTGATGGAGAAATCAAGACAAGCTCCTGCTAAATGCACTCACACTTTTTCTATACAGCACAGCTATAGCCCACATACTGATTGCTATTGGCAGGTTTGTATCCTTAGAAGTGAAAATGCTCAGAGAGAAGTCAGTACTTTCATTAATTGATTGTACTCTTTGACTTTATCTGAGAACATTTAGTCGAAAATATCTTTTTATATAGTTTTCTGTAGGGTTTAGGATGTTAGCTAATAGTTTGGACAAGCTAATCTCCAGTCAATCAGACAACAGGCTTCAAGAGAGACCTAGAAGAGAGCTTCCCTGCTGTGGCCAAAGAGGAACCCATGCAACTGCCTGACCCCGCACATCTGCAGCTCAGTGATGTTAAAGGATTAACTCTATCTACTGGGACCAGGCAGCCACCACCTGGCTTCCCATCTCCTTCAGCCAAAACGGGAGATTTTCCAGTGACTGTCAGGATCCAGTTGACCCACCAGGATCCAGTGGTGGAGAACTTCTTAGATGTCTTGGATGAACTTTGCTGTCCATGTTGGCATAACACTGAAACACCTCACCACTTTCTTCAGCATAAACTCTCCTCAGCACACGTTCCTCATAGGGGTCACAGACAGGCCCAGACCACTGGATCTGGTGCTCTCTGGCAACTATTGTGAGTTTATCCATATCATTTGAACCCTTCATGCTCCCACAATACTCGGGCAACCTTGGCATAAGTGGCATAACCCTCACTTTGATTGGTCGTGTAGTATGTCTACTATGCTCCATATGACCAGTCTACCTGTCTGATATGGGATTATCACACCCTGCCTCTTTTACGTTAAACGCCACAGTGTTGTTTCTGCCACTCAGGCACCTAAAATCCAGCTCAAGGTATATTTCCATTGATTTACGAGTTGTCCTGTTCTCTTGATCCTGTGATCGACGATCATTTGTTATCTGTACCTCAGAGTCTACCTCATAACCAACCATCCTGCTCCCTCAACTATCTCTGCTGCCATAACTTGAATATAAATATGACATAAACATTAACCCTCATCTGCCAACTAGTCTGTGTTTGTATGATCTTTGGTCCCATGCAACCTAACAGCAATGGTGATAAATGAGCAGCAGGGCTCTGTATGTTAGAGCATCTTTCTTATAGCTTTAAATGTCAGAGATAGCCTTGAATGCTGATTTAACAGAGAACCAAAATGTGCTGTATGCAGTGATATTCTTCTCTGTAATGGCTTGCAGTGTCCTGTCACACTGAATATGATGTGCAAATGCATGTGTGACAAGTACCTGCTCTCTTGTAGCTGCTTCGGTTGTTGTGCTCCTTTATTAACCTTATCAGTTCCTGTATGTTAATTGCACTTGGTGAATAAAAGGAATGTGATGTTTCCTTGAAGGCAGTAGCTGGTAACTACTTCAAATGCACTCATTCATTACTCCTTTATTTATTTATTTTTAGGACAGTTTATTTAAGCTCAGACAGGAATGCTAACTCATTACCTGTTTTTTATGATCCTGATTGTCAACAGAGTGTATAACAATAGCATAATGCTGCAGTACAGAATATTCCTATGCATGATGAAACCTTTTCAAGGATACGCAAATACTGACTGCTCATAGGCTGCTAAAAGAGTATATGGATTGTATGCTGGTGGATGTAAACCACAAATAAGTCTCCCAATTGTTTTGTTTGTCATTCTCTGCAGATTAAACGCATCTCTCGTTATGACTTTGTTGCAATAGCCCTAAAAACAAAGTTTAAAAAGCTCCAGACACAATTTCAACTCTGTTTGTGGAAAGGCCCAATGCAATGGACGGTGACGACTATCTGAGTGGTAGACCCAACATGATGCCACGATGAACTGAAGTGAAACTGGGTTACAAAAAAAAAAATAATACAGGCTTACATGTAATGATTTTGTGAAATGAGAGGGACAGAAAGGAAAATGGTGAGGCAGGAAAGCTCATCACAGGAAGCCATTACAGCAGACCACAGCGACCCAGCGAGCCCACAGTCATTTGGGGGTATCAGGAAAGATGAAAGTTTGGTCGTGGTTTCTCTGCATCTCTATTCCAACTTCTAATGCACCGCGCATTTGGGGTTGTTAGGATACAATATGATACTATTCATCCTGGGGGAGTTTAGTTTACAGGCTGGCAGCACAAAACAGCCATGCGCATCCTACATCTGAGCTGGAGGCATCACAACAGCCCACACTGCCTATACACTCAAAAACTACAGGACCTATGGTATGTTTGTGTTGAGTTGTCATTACAATCCCAAGTATTTTGACCATTTTTCAAACATAGAGAAATCTGTAATTGTAATCATGATAACAGTCTGATATGGTTTCATTTGGTTGCCTGTCAATTGTCATGTCATATCCTCTTTTTGCATGTTTATGGTAGTAAAGACAACAACTCCCATGGTTCCACGCTACTTCATGACATCACTAGACTGCATCTTTTATCATTTTGGAAACCCAGGTGGCAGAAAAATATACATCATGTTTTAAATGCAAACCTCAACCAAGCATCATTGATAGCTTATTAGCGGTTCAATACTGGCATAACTAGCACATGCTAACGCCTTTGCATAGATAAAAATGAACTGTAGTTCAGCCTTTCATGCATGCACTTAAGCATAATTAAATTAGATAGCACTTAAGCTAACCCTTAGCCATATGCTAAAAGAAAGATTAATCCTTCAGCTATCCATCTTACAGTTAGCATAGAAAGCTAACATTTTAGCTGTTACATTTAGCATAGATAGCTAATACTTAAGCTCTTAACTATCTATGCTAAATATAAGATTGATGCTTTAACTGTTACAATTAACACATATAGCTAACACTATAGCTCTTAATCTTACATTTAAGATATTATATTACGTTTAGCATCTAGTACTTAAGCTTAATCTTACATTTAGCAGATATAGCTATAACTTCCACTATTACACTTAACAGTAGCTAACACTTATGCTGTTAATCTTATAAGTAGCATATAGAGGTAACACTACAGCTGTGAACTGTCTTAGTTTAGCTTTTAACTTTTACATTTAATAAACATAAATATCTTACTAGTTAGTTTCACAACCTGTATCATGCTAAACTTGGCGCAACAAACTAAAACGTTAGCAGTTGTGCTAATCCTGACAATATGGGCACTTTAGAGGAAAACAACTTGTGTCTCAAAGCTAGAGATTGTTGGGAACCATGTGTAAAAACAATGAGGAAATCTTTAAAAAGATCCACACAGTGGTTAGAGAGAGATTTAGTTGGAAATGTTGCTTTATACTGTTAATTGTTGTTAGACAATTTGGATTTTTGGCTTCAGGGTAAACACTCATTATGAGCCAACAATACCAAACAAAGAGAGCAGCTGTATGAGGAACACTCAGATCATCAAGGGGAACATTTTGATCTGCAGACTGTACTCATCATCAAGGACTGTGGGATAACTAATAATCTGCCAGACTATTATATTAGTACATTATAAGGGGAAGAAATCCTGGAGCAGAACAAAACTGAGGAATGCATCCAACATTGTTGTGTGCACAATAAGACAAAGCAGACTCTTGGATGTAACCACTCTTAACATTTATGGTGCAAGACTATCGGCATCATTTGAGAACCACAAAACAAACAAACAGCTAATGTTGTGTGTGAAATTCATTTGTTTTATGCTTTTTGTTATACTGACTTTTATATGGTTTCCATAAACTGTACCCTTCTTTACAAAGGCTTTAATGCACAAACACTGTGAAATGCAATGCTATGAGAAGGAGGTATGGGTCCTTGGTTGCAAGCAAATTTGTGTTCATAAATAGGTTAAATGAGATCAAAGATCAGTTAGTGATGCATGGTCTACCTTGGATGAATATAATATGTGCTTTTAAATCACAAATTTATTGCAGATCTGGAAAATATCTCCAAGGATATTGACTGAAAGGAAGACACTGTGGTTAGCAAGGTAAGAAATCAACATTATACGGACATAAAATAAGATTCAAAAGAGGTTAAATGACAAGATCACATTCAAAAATGGCACAGAAATACTCGTAAGCCAGCTCAAAACTATTTTTAGAAACCCAACCAATAAAATTAATTCTCTTTACTGGAGATCAAATTCACTTACGGAGGAGTCGGTCTGCCTTCACAAAGTCTCCTCTTGACTGAATTACCAGATTAGGTTGTTTAGAAAGAATAGTGAAATGGTTTTTGATGCACTGCGAGAAGCTTGTTAATGGCTGATTAGGATGATTAGGATGAGTTACGTAGAAATGATCTGTACAGTCTGACCTGGAAAATGAGAGAGGGAGACATTCGACGCTTACAAGCTGAAGGCAACCTGGAGGTTTCTTCAAGTTCCATGGACACTTGGTCTGGCTGGTGTCTTCAGTGAGCGGATATTAACAGTTCAATGGTTGAACAGTTGATTTCTTTGTAGGTGTTGTTGTTGGTTATTATTTGATGTGTGAATCACTGCCACATATCCAAGTTACTACTACTTGTTACTACTTGTAATTTCAGTGTTGTTGTTAGCGACCCCAACAAGTGCAGTTCCTTAGCTTTTGTAGTAGTCAACTGATATTTGTGTCCACCATTTTGATAGAAGACTGGTGCTAAATGAATATAAAAAGCATATTTCATCCACCTCTCCAAATGATTTTGTTGGAGTAACCTATTCAGTGATTAAAATCACATTAGCTCTTAATCCTGAGGTGATCTGGGTGGCACACAGAGTGAAAAACCAAAATGAGTCTTAAAGCTCATAAAAAGTTAAGCCGTGACGGTTTCTGTCTGCACAAACCATTTCTTATTTTACCTGAGTCACAGCAGTTCGTATCTCTGAGGACACAACATTCAGACTGTTATTGCAGCATATTCTGGATTTTACCTTGGACCACTATAAAAACTTCCCTGTGTCTGTGTCACGAATCAGAGACGTCACATACATACTAATATAAACATTAGTTTGCACCTATTTGCAACTGATGCAGCTCCAGTCCTGCACCTACAAGTGATGCACTGCTGTGTCATAATAGGCTGCATTCAATTGCCCATGATCTACAGTCAAATTAATAACTGAAATATACACAATGTGTGCTTTCCTTTTACATTATAGCTCCTTTATTATTTTTATTAGTGCACTCAGCATGTAATCTGATATTCAGTTATATTCAGTGTGTTTAATGTGTCTTGGCCTGGCTGCACTGTGCAATACTTTCACTTTATATGAGAGCACATCCACAGTTTGAGCACAGTTAAATCCATTTTCTGCTTTGCATTTACTGTTACCATCTATTTTCTGCCTTCTCCTCTCTTATTAGAGTGTATTTACTTTCATCTTGTGCGTGTAGATTATGTTAATCCTGAGGGCAAACACTAATTTAAATTCCTTATATGTGGACATGCAGACTTTGGCAAACAAACCGGACCGTGACTCAGAGTGAGAGGAGGTTTATAGCCTCTTCACTCCTCTGTTGCTGCCTCTCCTCAGTGTTTGCTGTCTCTGATGAATAGATCGTGGGTGGGACAATAGATCGGCCTTGGGCCATCTGGCCAGCCATCATGGACGCCGGACACGACGGATTGAATTTTGACAAATCCTGAGCGACATCAGACAGTTTGGCCTAAAAGTGGAAATTAATTAGTCACACAACAACATCCTTGAAACCACTCGGTGAAATCAGTTTTCCACTTAATGTGAAGGAACGATGCAGCTCGTTGCTCCATCGTGGTGGGTTCTGGTGGGCGGGACAACATTCACTGACTGAATTTTTGCATTTTAAGAGATCACATTTTAAACATTACGCTGCCAACTGCATTTGTTCATTCTATCTTGAGTTGCACTGAAAGTCTAAGACAAAACTGACTAAACAGCCTTGGATAACCTAACAGGGCAGAGCATCGTGGAGTAAAGAGCAAACAGACAGACATACGTGATGGCTGCATCAATGACCAATGGATGAAAGAATGGATTGATGCCACTGGACAGATCGACAGTAAACATGTTGGTCACCTACACCAAAGCCTCCTGTGAGGGAGTGAGAGTCTGAGGCCAGTGTTGGTCATGTAATAATTAGATATTAGTCTATTGTTGGTCAAAGTTCATTTGCAGATTGGTATATTAGGTTATAAAACAAGCAATGAATTGTGGCTGAAGGTGTCAAAGGGTCAGTTCGTCCAGAAACTCAAAGGCGAATGTCTAAAACTCGTCACTGTGGACACTTCTCCTGCAGCTCAAATACTATTCTGTGTTTTTATGATCAGCCTTTTAAAACTTTGTGAATGCGAGGTCTACTGATTATTTTGAATAGCAGGGATGCTGTTTCTTGGAGACAGTTCAGCGATTTAGTGCCCATTATTAGATAATGTCAGCGGGGGGATGACGACAGCATTCAAACAGGGGCACTGTAGACATTGTGCTCTCGGCTGACTGCTTGATGTCTGGAAATCTTAGAAAGTACACTTGAAACTGTCTGCTTGGCTTTTATACCTTTTAAAAACTTTAGCTACGTCAGTGCAGTAATCCTGTTTGCAGTGCCCTCTGGTGGTTTTAAGTAGAACTTCCCCACACTGTGTTTATAATAGTTGGATTTGCATCTAACCATACCCAACATTTTAATCAAATTTCAAGAAAATCTGCAAACAGAATGCGAATAGATGCTCATTTCAATTCACTGCTGTTATTAGGAGTTGGTACGATGAGATTAGCAGTAGGTGGCGCCAACCATCCAGTGGGAAAACCATTATACCACTGCAGAGGAAGACGCAACAAGACAACATTTGAAATGGTGAGAAACAATGAGGTAAACAGGATGAACAACTTAAAAAAGGCAAACAACATGTAAAGTGAGCGTGAAGGGTTTTAGAAAAATGTTTTTTTAAAAAAATTTGACAATTTAAAATGTGCAAAAAAACCCATTTAACGTGTCACACTGCACTACGATGCAACACGACCTCACAGCTGGATGTTGCCCCAAGTAAAATAAACTTTTCAACCTATAGGGGGCAGCGCACACAAAAGGATCATCTGCTTTAAAACAGGCCTGAGGTAGAAGAAGAGTGACATCTTACCTGTTTAAATACAGCTTAAGATGAGCCACCTGTTGCACTGTTGTAATGTCAAGTTTCAAGGGCAATGCACTAAGCACATTGATGTTGGGCCGATATAAAATGCACTGAGGTTTAGTAAATTGCTGTTTTCCACCTGTCGTCCTTTGGGCAGGTGGGCAAAATAATAAAACAGTGAAAGTAGATATTGAAAGAGTACAAGGAGACGTCACCTGAGCTGGGATGTTACTGTCCTTTTATTTGTTTGTTTGTTTGTTTGTTTGTTTGTGTGTTTACAAACTTTAAATCAGTTTTATTTTCAGTCTTTATTTCATTTCTTCCCCCTCCTGGATACCAACATTGCAGTTCATCATCCCACAGTGAAAATGTGCACAGAGAGCAATTTAAAACCAACTTCCTGACTCTGACTCCTATGAATTCAAATGCTTTTTGGTCACACCTCATCAGGTTATCATCCCACATGATCCGCTTAATAACCCAGTCTCCGTCCAGGCCGACAGTGTAAATACCGTCTCTGAAAGTTTTTCACAAAAAGTCACAGAAGTGACATTTTTAATCTGATGAAAGTCGAGAGAACACGGTGTTCTGCATTTTAAAAAGGCGCTGTAGCCCACACCGACGTGTCCTACAGATGCATACAGTCTGATAAAGATGTCTGAGGAAGCATGTCCCAACCCCAGTGAGAGAGAAGACCCGGTCAGATGAAATCATGTATGCATGTGAAACAGCAGATAATGCGTCTTGGCACGTGATGATCACCTGTCTGCAGGGTTAAACTTGGAAATATCAGCACAGGTGTTGGTGTTGACCCGTCACATCATAAATATTGTGTGTTTGCTGTTTGTCTGCAGCTAATCACAGTCGCTCTACTCGCTCATAACTCAGCAAAATGAACTAAATAAAAGCCGCTCACCTGCTATCAGCTCATAAAACCGCTCAAGGTCACATTCAGGAGCCTCCAGGGTCAAAGTTTATTAAAGTCGGTGATAAAGTCATGTTTTTATTTTCATTTCGCTGCAGACTCGCAAACATCACAGCGGATTAAAAGAAAAGCGTCTCTGCGCCGCGTTTACCTTCACTCCAGCGCGCGTGTGTGCGGCGACACAACCGAATGAATCATGTTGGACAGATGTGGAGTGACAATGACAGAAGAGAGAGAGAGAGAGAGAGAGAGAGAGGGAGAGGGGGGAGAGTGATGCCTCCTTCACTTCAGGGCTAAAGAGGAGGGACTAGACCGGAGCGGGTTAATGTCCGCTGTGAGTTCACGGAGAGCAGCATAGCGCAACATCTCCGCCGCTCAGACTCCGCGCTGTCTCACCTCTCCACGAGCCCTCAACGAGCTCTCCACGAGGTCTGTCCCACCCCCTCCGCCCACCGACCCCTCGGCCCCTCTCTCCACGGTGTCCCCCCCGGCGCGCACCGAGCGTCTCTCCTCGCTCCTCTCCGCTCTTTGCGCACGGACGCCTCCTTCCCCCACATGCCCGCTGGTGTCCGCTGCGCTCCGCTCATCACCGCGCTCCTCTGAAGACTCCCGAGCGTCAGCCGCAGACCCCGGCGCTCCTGTGCTCTCCCTCTCTCTCCGCTTTTTAAGGCCCGCAAATTAGTTTCGCATCGAGCTCAGACTGAAGAAACAATGTGATTCTGGCTCATGGGGATTTAGTGTCGTGACATGCTTTCAGGACCCGGCGTCTCCACCAGGAAATGGTGAGTTCAATCCGCTTTATTCTCGCAGATTATCGGCCGCTGCTGTACGCGCCTCCAGCTCGTTTGACTCCGGTGCGAGCGCTTGACCTCTGGAGATGGGGTGACGCTCACAAACCGGAGGAAGTGTGACTTTCCTCAAATTAAAAACTCACTTTTAATCTAACGTTGCTGCTGTAATTGGAAGTTTGTGTTGTTGACGTGAGTTTAAAGTCATTTTGTAATCTACAGGAATCCTACCTAGGTGAACAGTGTAGTTTAATATAACAGATATATCTCAATAGACCAAATTTTATTCTAAATACTGAATTTTTAATAAAATCTGTGGCGTTTCGACTTTATTTTAAGATTATCTCGCAATCCTGTGGTGATAAATTAAAGATTAAAGTCATTTAAGTTTGCTTTTCCAGTCAGTTTAAAATCTACAAATGCACATTTGCAGCTTATATATTTAGTCTTTTGACCTCCACGTGTAGAAATTCCCATTTCCCCTCCCCAGCCTCCGTATCGATCTGTTTTAATGTGGCTCACATGTGATTCCGGAGGGTGTGAGGCTGCCGTGCCGCTGTTCCGATCAGTGATTAATCGATAAGGAGCGGCTGTAGACCCGCAGACCGGCCTGACTGTCAGCTCTCTGCGGTCACATGTCGTGTGCGTGAAGCAGGAGGCTGAGGCTCCGGACCCGCTGGATGCTGTAAGTCAACACTGGCCGCTGCAAAAACCAGTGAAACTGCAGGATTGTTGGGGAGTTATCGCCTTTCCGCGGGTTTCGGTGACGCTAACTGCGCCTGGTTCTCGACTTTTTAAAGAGGTTTTGCTCTCGTTTAGCTAACCTGTGCTCTTTTTATGTGGATTTGTGGTTTTGCTGAATCCCTCTGCTCTTTTGTGACTGCTGCTCCAATGGTTTTGTGACAGAATTCAAACCGAAACTGCGTCTAAATGAGCTTTTTATTGAGGTTTTTAATTGGTTTTCAACTGTGGAGTTTTATCCTAAACTGAGATCTTTATTGTTTGAGTGAGCGGAGACCTGGGGCAGGATGGTTATGAAGGTTTCTGAGGTAGAATCTGAGGGTTATCTGACACTTTGTGGTTGGAAATGTGTTTTTCTCCTCTCTCTCACTTGTAAAACATTTAAATCCTGTTCATTCACCGCTTCATATTCAGTGTTCTGACAGATTACTGTAACGGCCAATGTGATTTGTGCATTCGCTCCCGAGCTTTGATTATTAGGGTTATGCAATATTTATGGAGCAGACATGCAGGGAATCATCCAGCCTCGATCAAAGGTGCAGGTACAGCGTGTCGTTGCATTGACTGATATGACGATGGCAGGATCACAGCTGTATCAAACGCCCACGACCAGTCAGAGCCTGAAGATAAAGAACCACGTGAGCTGGTTTGGACGCGGCCGGAGCCTTTGAGATGCTTCAGTCGATGCAAACGACCTCAGGTGGAAGCAGCGCCTCAGCAGCTTCTCTCTGAAGCTTAAAAACAAAAGTTTCACAAGTTCCTTCTCTGCAAGACGTGCACGTATGAGAGCACAGCCTCTGTATACAGGAGTGCACAGGAGGGGGGCAGGAGGGAGACAAGATGCCTTCTTTTAAACCAGATAAATAAGGAATAGTTGCAGAGCAGCAGCAGCTCGCCGCCTTTTCATGAGTCGACTTGTGGATGTGAGGCTCTCCTCCCACACCGACGAGCGGAAGCTCTTTTCTGCAGATGCGTCTGCAACTGTGTCGACTTTTAGCGGCTTTTCTTTCAGAGAAGTTTGGAAGGCGTGTGTGTGTGTGTGTGTGTGTACAGTGCTAACAAAACGTGTGTTTTCTTTGTGCATCAACCTGTGTTTGCCTCGGTGTGTGTGTGCTTAAACTGAGGTTGTGTTTGGGCTTTGATGTCAGCCTCTTAAGGAAATATCTTGAGTTTCAGAGCTGTAGTTTTCAGTTTGTAAAATCATTTTCTTCAGTCAAATCAAACTGATTGATTAGCTGAATGGCAGGACGTATGATCTAATAACCAATCGTCTGACGATTATCGAGTAAAATGCACAAACACTTGATTTGTCACAGCTTCAAAAATGTGCCCATTGTTTGTTTTTCATGTTTTTATTCAAGACGTTTTCTCTGGCAGCCGATCAGAGAGACGTCCTGAGATAAAATATGGTGCTCGGGCTCTTATTTGTCATTAGTTCTGCCATTTTCTGAAGTGTGCTCAACTGGGAGGAGACCCCCGGGAGGACCCAGAACACACAGGAGAGGCTGTATATCTCAGGCAGGCCTGGGAAAGCCTCTGGACCCACCAGGGCAGGCCTGGGGAGGACGGGCTACCTGCCTGAACTGTGTGACCCAGATGTAGTGAAGTGGAAGATGCTGGACAGAAGAGCTTTCAGCCAATCAGCTCCTCCAATTATTATCTATTTAGCACTTTCTTCACATTAAAGCTGCATTAATTTGCTGTTTTGTCCACTAGAGGGCAGAATTGAAGCCGTGCATCCTTGCAGGGCAGGTTAGCGTCCCACCGGGTTGTTTGAACTTGAGCTCTCGGGCCCGTCGTGTTCAGGAGGGTTCGCAAAATCTCTTAATGTGCTGATCCATCAGGTTAAAAGTCCAAAACAATGTAATGAAATTGGCTGAGAGCTTTGAAAAGCTGTGGATTGGCGAGGAGAAGGAGGAGGAGGGTGCAGATTATGACTAATGTATGTCTGCAGAGCTTAAATCTGAGCGCTGACTCACACTTTATTATTTTTTTGGCGGGGGGATAATTCAGGCTTATCTCAGTCGTGCACTGAAGACGGAGTCATGTGATCTTTTCTGCACAAACAGTTCGTCTGTCCTCTCTGACATCCTGCTCTTCCTGTCACCAGCGTGCAGCCATAAGCCCCGTCCAGTTAATGTGTTGGTACTGTATAGAGCAGTCAATGCAGTTGTCAAAGAAAGGTATTGATCAGTCTGGTAACACACATGGGCTGGTGCACATGGTACAGAGCAGCGGCAGGCGCTCGGTGCAGGACTGTAAATCAAACGTGTTGACACGGTGTCGCCGTGTGCAGTCGGGGGCTTGATGTGCAGTTAGACGGAGGCTGCGGGCCGGCGTGCTCCGCTGGTGCGTTGGATTAGTGCACCAGGGGATACACAGGCTAATGAAAAGCACAAGATAATGTTTAGAAAAACCAAAATCACTAACCAAGTTATAGATTTTAAACCTGGAGACAAAGACAGGATGATTTCTGGTGCGGCCAGAATTCACAACATGCTCACAAGCTGCGTGGCTCCTGGTTGCAGGATGAGGAATGTGCAAACAAGGCTTCTCCTCATTATGCACATATGCAAATACTCTGCATTAATGATTTTCTGTTTTGAGGCACAACATAGTGCTGACCCACGCTGTTCAGCACCACTGGAGCCGACTGCGGTGATGTTCACATCATCCTGCAGGAGAGGAGGCGACAGGAGCAGCTGGTCGTCGGTCAAACCACCACCGGGTGTCTTCAGAGTTGTTTTACTTACAGCTGATTACAGTATTCCTCCTTTCTACATTAAACTAATCCAAACAAAACATCACGTCATTAATTCTCCAAAAAATGGATGTTGAACGATTGCAGCACTAAACGAAAGACTGTTCAAGATTTTAATAATCCCACCTACAAACTGCGATTCAGCCGATTTCAGAACAGAAGTTTTGAGACGACGTAGGTGCAAATTTACATAATTTAGAAAAGATGTGGTTTAAAAATGCAACCGGACCCAACATGAGACGGGCAGGCATGTGTAAACGCACATATAGACCCACACGGAGTCTGCAACATGCAACATGTTGAGAGTCAGAAACGGTTTTGATTGTCTGCGTTTGACTTTATGTTGAACTGTTTTAATCTAGGTTCATGCCGAGGCCATGAAAGGAAGAGGCCAGCGTGTGTGCAGTCAGCTGAGTGACCAGAGATAAAGATGTGTAGTGGACACACACACACACACACACACACACACACACACACACACACACACACCATCACTCTCTCTCTCTCACTGTGTCTCTCTGTGTCTCCCGCCCTCTGCTGTTTAGAGTGATCAAAATGAGCTTATGCAACAATCCAGCAGTTTGGGTCAATAACTGAATCCTCCCAATGCACGCGCACACACACACACACACACACACCCACACACACACACAAAGAGCATCTGCTCAGAGTCAATAGCTCCATCTCTCTCTCTCTCTCTCTCTCTTGCACTTTCCCTCAGTGTCTGCTCGTCTCTCTCCACCTCTGCTGCCGCTGCTGTCTCCTCACACCTGACGGGTCGATTGTATTTAGATCACAAGCTTAATCAGTTACAGCATTTGCATTGACAGAACCTGCTCTGCGTGAATGTGCAACACGCAGCGGCGACAACTGGCCCGGACGGGTGCTGCAGCAGGAGACGGAGGGGAAGCAAAACTCCAGATAAGGTCATGTTAATGAGTCCGCGATGCTCTCATGATGTTGAAGATGAGGAGTTAGAGGAACTGAGGAACTGAGTTGGTGCGCTGTTGTTTCAGCACCAAAATTGGATCCTGTGCAGTGAACGTTAGCAGAAGTAACGCGCTGTACACGCAGTACAGCTCCTCAGCCATGAAATGCAAAATAGTGTCTGTTTATTCTGGTTTATTAGTGTGTGATGTTGTTACAACCAGTAATAAGTCTGCTCATTAACGTCATGAGAACATGGCAACATGAGTTTGAATAAGACGTTTAAGCAGGTTTCAAACAAAACTGCATTAAAAACTCAAATATTCACCCAAACTGAAACGTTTCAGTTTGCAAACTGCTCATTTGAACAGTATTTATGTGCATCTGGGATTATTTCCAACGTTCCTGGTGCCTGAGCTTTCAGTTTCACCTTCAGACAAAGTGGGTTTAAACTGCTGCAGCCATGTCGCCGTCTGTCCAGATCTCACCTCGTGTTTTTAAAGAGTTCAGAGTTTATAACCAATGGAAACGACGTGGAAAACTATGGAAGATAAGACCCAGCCTGTAAATCCAGACTTTCGCTGCCATTTTGAGCAATTAATGTGTGAAATAAGCTCCAGTAGCATTTAAAAAAGTAATATTCGACCCAAAATCTGACCCCAAATCAGCTTTAATCATTCGTAATATTGGTAATTTTGAACAATACATCCCATTGTTTCTCATATCATCTGTTCATGTGAACATGCGGCAGCCCAGTCTCTTTATTCTGTGCACAAGTATCATGATATGCATCCAGTTAACTTCTGTGCAGAGCAGAAACCACAACAAACAAACAAACAAATAAACAAACACAGGACTTTAACTCAGACGACTACCATGTACAATGTACTTCTTTAAGTCAAACATATTTATTTAAACTAAAAAAAGCAGTTTTGTCAAACAGACATAACCAAACTGCAGCCGACTGACTGCAGCTCTGCGCAGGAGCTAAAGGGAAGAACTGCACATCACCCGCGCGCAGTTTGAAAGTGCAGAGTCGTGTTACTTGTATGCAGACTGAAAAAACCAGTCTGTGTTGTCTGGAACCGTTCTGTGAAGAGAAAAACAAGCTTTTACATGAGAATCCATGGTCATAATAAATCTGTTCCACGTGAGTTAGCTGCCTGAAATGTTGCTCTAAGCCCGTGCTTGACTTCACATGCGTCAGTGTTTTCTATAGAGAAACAGACGCACACGGCGACTAATTCAAACATGAGAATGCAGCGTCGGGGCAGAAGATGTGATTTGCATATTGTCGCGCAGCGTCAGAGTCTCTCTGATCCACTCAGCCTGTTGTGTGCAGCCGGAGCTGCTGAATAGAGGTAATTACCTCCAGTCCTTGATGCGCTCGGCTGTCAGATCTGCTCCTGGAACGCGGCTTCGGCTAAACGCAGGAGGCTCTGATATCACGCCGACCTCCCCGGGATTCAGGGCGGCGAGGGCTCGACGGTGTGGGAGGAATCAGAGCATCTCCACAGATGATGATGATGATGATGATGAGGATTAAACAAAAAAAGACAGAATCCAGTCAGGAGTGAGAGCGAGTCTGTGAAGAAGTCAGTTTGTCTCATTATCAGCCGCAGCATCACTGGACTCAGGTGCTACAGGAGCAGTGGAGCTGCTTTCCTCAAGTGACGCTCGAACGCTCCAAACCCAACAATATTCATCATAAACCAAAACAGAGGAGCGGTGAATCCTCACATGCTGCAGCGAGTTTGGCTTGTTTTGGTTGAGAAGTGACTTAACCTCATTAACTGTCGCCCACTTCCTTTATTTCCTGTCGCCGTGTCTTAAAGGAAAATATCAATACAGTAGAGCACGAGTCAAGTTAAATATCAAGTCAGCTGATTCAGCTGCACATAAAAAACACGTTTTGTTGTGTAAAATACCGTAAATATAGCAGTAGACTGTCCAGTCTCTGCAGAAAGCAGCTGCAAACGTTGGCACGTCAGTTTCAGAAAGCGACTAAAAGTGTGTGTGGAGGCGGTTTCACATTGTGTTGTTTGAAAAGACTGTCAAACTGTGATTTGTCATGAACTTATTGACTGTTGCACACTTGAACAATGTCCTTTGGCTCTTGTGCAACACGGTCTCACAGACGTTTGTGAAATAGTTCTGAAATGTCCTCTATCGGATTTGTTTTCACGGACACCAGTTTGCCTTTTGACTGCAACGCTCTGCACATTTCAGGCTAATGTTGGTGCCTGCAACGTGGCCGCTGACGTTCTCACGTTTGCAATAAGACACTCAAATATGCAACATCCTGCTAGACATTTTAGGTGAAACTGGCAGTTTTGGTCAAGTTTATGCACTAAAACTAACTGGTTTGGCTTCAGAAGGCAACTTTCTAACATGGTTTCCTGTGTAAAAGGCCAATGTTTGACCCATCCATCCACTCTGATACCTCTCTACACGGACTGTCGCTCTTCATGCCACGTTCATCCATGTTGTGTAATCTTAACACACTGCACAGGCGTTTGGTTGCTGGTATAAGTCTATATGATGCTCATGTGCATGCAGAGAATCACCATCTGTTAAAGTGACAGCAAAGCAGAGCAGGTGGGTGATAGCTGGGCGTGATGGAGCAGTGGCGGTTAAAAGACGAGGGTGAGAGACGGCGTCTCCCTCGCTCACAGAGAGACGGGAGGTTGAGAGACGAGCTGGGGGCAGCAGGAGTTCACGAACAAGAGAAAAGGATGTGAGAAAGGGATGTGAGAGAGAGGATGGCTGAAAAGGGAAACGCAGAGAGAGAGAGAAATGGTCGAGAGACAGCGGTTCAGAGTTAGAGAGAGAGAGGGTGGGTATTTATTTTTAGCGTTTCACCTTCAGGCAGAAAAGAGATGTTTGATGACGGCACGTTGGACAAAGTGGAGTTCATGTGTCTGCCTTTGTTTGTTTGTGTGTTTGTTTGTTTGTTAGTGTGTTTCTGTCACTTTGGTGCCTCGTCCACGGCGGCCGGTGAGCGGACGATACCTAATTTATTCAGTTCATGCACATCATCCTCTTATTTGTCCAACGATGCACGTGAGGCAGGTGTGTTTTCAATGAAGCCACGCCCACTTTCCCAGCACACCTTCAGGATTTGATTCACCGTCCTCTCGTAGCTGAACTGTTCACTGGGAGCAGGCGACTGGTTCTAGGGTTGTGCCGTTTGATGCAGATCTCATCGCCTCAGTCTGTTGGATCTGCACAGTCTGACTGCTTACATAGCTTCTTTTAAAAGATCCGCTTTAAACTGTGACCGGCTTCTTTTTCATTTGACTGTATTAGTTTTAATATTTTATTTTACACACAGCTCTTCTTCTTCTTCATAATTGAAGTGTGCGGTTTGCTCTCCTCTCCCGCCTTTTTGCCAACATTGACGAGGATGCGGTGCAGGTTTCCTCCTGTGCAGTAAATGCAGATAAATACACGAGTTTATAAAGAGTCATAAAAACCCAAACTGTCTGTTCAGGCTCACTGGAGCTTTAGATGCTCAGGCTGTCAGCTGATGCAAACTGTGTAACAGGGGAAAGATGGGAATGCAGATGACTGAGGCAGAGCTTGGTGCATTTCAGTGGTTTTAAAAAAGGCCGTTTGAATGGAAGGAGCGAAGTTCATTAAATACATGCATAAATAAATAAACTATAAAGCAAAACATGCACGTAGCAGATGTCTGGAAATCAGCAGAAGGTACAGGAAGTAGCTGATGATGGAAAATGTTGCAGGTGAGCAGTGGGCGGAGTGATGAGAAGCGAGATCAAGTGTGTGGATGGATAAAGAGAGGGAAAGTGCTAAAAGGTGGAGAGTGAGAGCACAAAACACCTGACACCTCATTATTACTGTGACCTCAGGTTGAGATGAAGGTAAAAACCAGATTTATGCTTTTATTTTGAAGGACGCCGCCATCGTAGATAACGTGAACCTCTTCCAACGTGTCAGTTATAAACCTGCCGTCCACCCAAATGTTCTCTGTGGCCGAACTGTAATCGCTTCCTCTGCCAGAGGCGGCTGGATGATGTCAGCGGCGGTCCGAGTCTGCGTGTGTTTGGTGCGACGGTCAGAGAGTTGTTGGTTCTGTTAACAGCTCGTATGCATCGCAGGCCTGAATCTGTGTGTTCGTGTTTACTTTTCTTGTGTGTTGTTTTGTGTTGTTAATGTGTGTGCGTCCCTAACAGCCTGCGATAATGAATCCGGCAGAGCTTAACTTCCAAAATGACTTTCGGATGCAGATTAATTGGATCTTGCCGCCTAAATGTTTTCGTGCTCTCCTCCGGCGGTAAATTAGCCGCCGATCCTTGTTTTTTTTAATTCTAAATCTGTTTACATCAAACTTTTACACACAGATTTGATTCAGTAATACAGATATTTCTCCGAGGCAGAGCTGCTCCGGAGGTGGAAATAATCCCGTCTGCTGCGGTAATCCTCAGTGGGCGGGGCCAAATAAAGTTATCCGGGCTGAGTGACATTAAAGTATCCGTCTGTCTGTTTTTAATTCTTCTTTTATTCTTTCTTCAGCGCACCGCAGATTCACTCACCACTCGCCTCATACTGATGCTCGGTCAGGAGCTTCAATGCACCTGTGCACACCTTTATTTCCATTTAACAAGGGGCAAGTTATCTTAAGTTGTGTAAAGAGTTAAAGTCTGCAGGGGGAGGTAGGATGGATGGCAACTTATGACCTTTCATCCAGATTACGTGATTATTGACTGAGAACTTGTGCGAGTTAAATTAGCATAGTTAGCTTCACATTGCATGCATAATAATTGCATTGCAAACCAGATTTTTCCTCCTAATCTGAGGAAAATTCAGGTATTTTGTTGACTGCGCAAGGTTTCAGCCTCACGCAGTCTGTTTCTGAAACTATGGTTGAAGTTATCCAGTTTGCTGCTAGCTAGCTTAAGTTTTAAACACAAGTTAGCCATGCAAAGCTACCGGTTTCACTGCAGGTCGTTAGCTTGCATGCTAACCTCCAAACAAGCATGCATATCATAAATTTGTGTTTATGTTTTGATATTTAAAGTCACAGTTGAAGTTCGCTAGCTTTAACGTTAAGCTAACAGTCGTTCCTGCGCGAACTGAAACCACCTGACGTGAAATAAAACTAATAATAAAGTTAAAGTGATGCAGTTTGTTTGTCCCAGCAGCAAGATTGTTTGTAGAAAAGTACAAATTTTCTGTTTGTTGAAGCAAAACTTTGCTCGGGTAAATTATAACCAACGAAAAAATGAAGTTTGGGCTTGTGTTTCCTGTTTTTTTTCAGGCTAAAATCTTATTTCCAGCCGACTTCCGTGGCCTCTCTGTAACTATAAATCATCAGTGATGCAGTTCTGCATTTAACCCTTTAACCTTTTCTGTAAAAACAAAACTTTTGACTTGATGAAACTGACTCTCACCCTCCCCCGGTGATGTTTCACAGCCTCGAGGAACATTTAGTCTCACAGACTCTGAACTCTGACCTGTGCACACTCTGCTATTGTTTTCTTGTGCAGTTGGCGTTATTGGAGTTGAACCCATTGTGCTTACACACCCTCTCTCCTAAGTCACTCCAGATAAGAGCGTCAGCTAAATTCCCAAAATGTGAGAAAGCAAATGTATTCCCTCATTATTTATGCATGCAGGCTGCAGGCTGGTGGAGTCTGCCTTCATCTCCTATAAGACTCAGGCTCTTTCTTCAAGCTGAAACACAGGGAACAACACCTCTTAGGTCTTTGTGTTTGCTCTTCCCCCGACTTGTTCCTTTATTATAAGGCTGCGATCTCTTTTTTCCCTTTTAACTGCGTCTCTTTCCCCTTTCAGTACACTTCCGGGCCTCTGTAGCGTCATTTCATTTTGCAGTAGCCTGGTTTACACCTTCTCTGTCGTTTTTAAGTGCACACAACAGGAAGTTTTAGATCTTTTTACCTGTTTTATTGGTGCAAACGTTGCTGTTGCACATGCTGAAGTGCAATTCTTCCTTTTTTGTGCAGCTTTTTCAAATAAATTGTCAGTGGGCACCAGTTAGTCATGGCATTATAAGACGTGTTACCTTGTTTTTAGACATGCTTACAGGATAAGGTGCACTCCAAACTGTGGCTCTGTTGATGATTAATCTGTTATTTTACTCACATCTCAAGCAAAACAGCTGAATGCTGCTGTCTTCTGAATGTTTTCCCGCCTTTGATGAGAGTAAAATGAGTATTTTTGGGACTGTTAGGTTGGAAATTGTTGTTTTAATGATTTTACAGACCGAACAATGAAACAGATCAATTGCGCGAATCATCAACAAATCAATTGATAATGAAAGTAATCGTTATTTGCAGTCTCGGGATAATTGTGCACGTTCAAAGCGCCGTCACCCAGTGTTGGAGAGTCTTGTATAATGTGGCCATTTGCAATTCAATGACTCGTTTTTCCATTTCTGCTGGCATAACTTTGTGTTGAGAGGCAAACAGACGCATCGCCATGTTTAAGCCCGAGCTCCACCTGTTGCGTCTCTTCCATTAAATGCAAATGAGGCCAGTTTAATTGAAACTGGTTAAACTTTGCAATGCATTTGGATGAAAAGGGCTAAAACTAAAAACCCGAGACGCGTCACCGACCTGATCTGTGACTCAGCATTCCTTCGACATTATCCAGGTTATGCTGACGAGGGGAATCAGAGCACTGACGGCTGCTGTTGACCTTATCTCCCGCTCTCATTTAGAGAAAATATGCCAGAACGCACTCATTTCCATCCAGCTGCAGCCTGCGGTCTTACATTTCACCCATTTAGCTGTTGCTCTTATCTGCAATTTACATTTAGATTTAATAAGGAGTTTAGTTTATTATCTAAACATGCTCAGAACGGCTGAAACTCTAAAGTGAATTTGTTCAGTGGACCCACTCTGAAAAGGTTAAACGTGCTCCTGATGTCAATGACCTGAGACTCTGACGTGTTCCACAAAGTCGGGTTCGCTGCGGTCGCATTGCAAACGTTACACGGTGATGTGGTGTGAGCAACGATCCGAGATGATGTTCACCCCGGGGAGCAGAGGTCGAGGCGCGCACCTCGACTTTAACAAGCGTCTGACATCAAAAACGGCACAAACACAAACTGCTGCTGGTGAATTTCAAGCGAATACAAGATCCTGGAGATGATTCTGTGCAAGTTTACATTCAGATGCAAGTAAATAATCTTCTCAATTATGGTTTTATTTCAGCTCCGGGGGTGATTTCGAAGTTTATTTATCATGATAAGAACCATAGGTCTCCATCTATGTTGAACTGTTTGCTTGCAGGTACATACAGTATAACGTATCAAATTAACCTATAACAAGTTATATTTTGGGGATCCTATATAAATATAGCATCACCATATCTTATGGATGTAATCATGTATGTATGTTGTGATAATCATGCATGCCTGGGAATCATACTTGTTGCCAGGGTAACGGCTCATAAACGTGATGGAGAAATCGACAAGAAGCAGAATCTAAAGTGGAATCAGATAAAATCATGTCAAAGCCAAGGGCTTCATTCACTCGTCACTAAATATGAGTAAACATCTCAGAAGTCTGTAACATCTGAGGTGTGTGTGTGTGTGTGTGTGTGTGAGAGAGAGAGTGCGAGCCCCCGGGCCAAATGAAATATCAGTGTAATCCCAAAGTGTGTTTCTCAGCTGCTCTACATCAAAGCTCACTTCAAAGAGGCTGAAGAGTGTGTGAACATTGTTCTGAAGGCTGCCCACCTGCAGAAAGCACACGCACACACGCACACGCACACATACATATGCTCAGATAGTGTTAGGGATGATGCCATACAACACACACACACACACACACACACGTGTTTTATGGGAGATGTTTGATTGGCTGCTAGAATCTGGAACAATTAGTTTGCTTCCTATTAGCTAATAAACCCTGCCCCCTGGTGTCTGGCTGCGGGACAGTGTGAAGGGGCGTGGCTTAATGACTGACAGCTAAAGAGGGCGGGGTCTCAATTACTAATGCACGGACTCTGACTCCAAGTGATTTCACCCAGAGCAAGATGGCAGCTCTTGTGTCCTGAATGTTTTGGCTTAGGTTTTGCGCAGTGGGAGGAAGTGGAGACGTGTCGGCCATCTTTGTTTGCAGTCAGTGTTTAAAGCTTTGTTTATATTTCCTAAAACTGCTGCCATGAAGCTTGCAAGTTCTGCAGAAACGTCACCATCGCGCGCTCAAGGTGGCTTTCACTTCCTAAAAGCAAATGCATGTATGTCAGTGAGTCATCAGGCCCCTCGGCGATGTAGAGTTGACCCACCGGTTGCATCCTGCAGCCTCCACTGCAACACATGTTACTTCTACAGCGAAGGTCAAAGTTCAAGTGCTGTTGGACATATTTGGCCTGTATGGGAACCGAACGTTTACCCAGACGCTCCAAAGAGTCCGGGAGTCGAGCAGCGAGCTCTTCTCTAGTTTATTTTTAATAAACCAGTGCAGAAAGATGGATGAGGACATGTGGAAGAACCAAGGTGGTGAGTTTGTGTTTTCACCCAGATAAGATGAGGTGTGTGCGTCTGTACGTGAGTTGCAGCCACATTTGCAGAGATTTAGCGTGAAACTGAAGCCTGAAGGCTGCAGGCTGGGACTCTGACTGGCAGAGAGGAAGACAGAAGGTGGAGGCAAACAGAAAACCAGACGCTGTTGCACGTCTGTTTCCCTTCTTCTACCCCACTCTCCTGGAACTGGGTGGTGAGGAAGCACTGATTGTATCCTGAAAGCTGTGTTTTCCCCCCTTGGGTGATAATTAAGGGTTTTTCTGTCATTATGACACCCCAAGAGACATTTTATAATGGTTCTGATGCACTTTTCTGAAAGTTATCAGAATATTTTAAAATGAAAACAAGATGGCAGCAAAATATGTTGGAAGTTTTGGCTCACGCCCCTTTAATCCTATGAATTCCTATGAATCATAATGAGCATATTTGTCACACATCATGACCCAAAAATGGACAAAACGCTGCTGGAAACGTGGCTGCACAGTCTCCCAGATAAGAAATCTTGTGTTTTGTGCAGTCATGGCAGAGTAATCCGCTCTGAGTGCTTTCTAATTTAGCTGTTGTGGAAGCGCTTCAAGGAAAAGCAGGAAACGCTAAAGTCGCTTAAACTGAACGAGAAACTGAGAAAAGAGTCGCAGGAGGACGCAGAGCAAACAGGAACGTGGATATGAGTGAGAGGAGAGGGAGCTGTGTGTGTGTGTGTGTGTGTGTGTGCGTGCGTGTGTGTGCACCTGTTATCATGCATCACTGTTAATCTGGCTGTAATCACATCCAAATCAAACACAACTCGCGTAGACCGGCTGCAGAAGCGTTCTGTCGTCTTAACAGTGAAATGTAAATGCAAAATGTCTCCGGGGGCTTTTATTCAATGCATGCACGGTATGTAAATACTGTGTAACAGACAGCAGGCAGAAATGTATAATGCAGTATCAAAAGCAGATGGTCGGGATGGGGGTCGAGCGAGATGAGGCGTTTACTGTCAGTTTCATAGATGCGACATAAAGAAATGACATGCACGAGCCCGAGCCTGTCCTGTCAGTGCTATCGCCCATTTTTCCTGAATACCTGAAACTGTAAATATCTGGTAGTTATTTACTATTTACTGCATGTTTGAAGAGTGTGATGACAGTTGAAAAACACAGAAACAGAATTGGATTTTAGATTTTTCTCCTTGGATGAGCAAGTTGGGGCACGGGGCCATCGTGTGGCGCTAGCTGAATCACATGTTATGTATTTCACTGTGTGGCTAAATTGCGTTTGTTGGTTAATTTCTGCAGCATAAAGGTCTGTCCTTTGACATTTTCCAGGAGAACAAGAAACACTGATCACATGCTGATATAAAACACTGTAACACAGGTAAAGCACAGTGTCGTCAGGTTTAAACTTCTCTTTGACCAAGACACACGACCCTCCTTCAGCAGACGGAGGTGTTGTTGGCTTGCATCGTGTCTCAGGCATCAGGCAGATACACAGTTCAGTTTTTAACTCCCTTATGTGATCACACTAGCAAGGTCTGAGCTTCAGGTGTGTGAGCGTGCATGCTTTTGCAGCTGTGTGCGGTGGCGGCTGCAGACGACGTTGCATCATGTCGTTTGTTGATCTGACTGGTTGAAGCTGGCCTCACATAGACTGTGATAGACAGACAGTTCGTCCAATCACCTGCCATTTCCCAATCAGCTTCCAGTCCGTCTGTCACATTAATCTGACAATAAACCAGGAAATGATCAAAACTCTGTAGGTTTTGTTTCACAAAATTAATTTTTGAGAGAAGGGCATTTCTGAGGAGTCAGGACAGAAGATAAAACCAGAAAGCTAAACATGAGATCTTGAGTTTAACCAGTTTAATGTGGACCCAGGATTCAGGATATTGCAAATGCAGGGCAGGACCGTAATTAAGCAGAGTGAAGTGCAGCAATGAAGGATCTTCTCCCACATTTGAAAGTCTGCAAACGATGTTGGAGATGTTTCTGCTGCGACAGAGGACGTAGGATTGCGGTAACTGGACCTCTCTGGTGCGATCAAGGTCAGATATTTATCAGAATAATCAGAAATGAAGAAGTTTGTGTTGGCCTCAGTCACCAGACGCTGTCTCTCAGCATGATGCACACACACATAAGTGGCGGCAGGAGCTTCAAGCCTCACCTCCATCCGTTCCTCCTGCTCCGGCTCGTTGCGACTGAATCAATATCTAATTTACACACGCTGAATAATTAAAAAAGCAGCTTTAAGTGGAGGTGGAGGAGCTGCAGTGGTGGATTATCGTTCGGTCAGCTTGCAGCCGGCAGATAAACGAGTAAATCTTCAGGAAAGCCGAGTTGAGTCGCTGTGGGAGCCGCCGCGGAGTGTGTGTGTGTGTGTGTGTTTGCACAAGACCTTATCAGTTTCCTTGAACTCGTTGATAATTACG
The DNA here is from genome assembly GCA_008933995.1 of Datnioides undecimradiatus. Lineage (NCBI taxonomy): Eukaryota > Metazoa > Chordata > Actinopteri > Lobotiformes > Datnioididae > Datnioides > Datnioides undecimradiatus. The sequence goes on along the minus strand of WARS01000043.1, from coordinate 4,775,613 downwards.
TGCAGATGACACTCTGGAGCTCGTGGTTTCCTGCGTTTTCCTACTTGTGCGTGGACGTGCACGTGTCGAGTTTCAGCACGCAGACGGCGTTTATCGCACGGTCTACATCAGTGAGTTCATTAACTGATCGGAGCGGCGGCCGGTCTCCTGGTGATAAGCAGCTCGGAGGAGGCGCCGAGAAGTTTGTCGATCTCTCATCTGATCTCAGACGCGTTCCTCAAAAGAAAACACTCGAGCTGCTGTTTGAGTATTCATCCTCCTCTCGGACTGCAGGTATATAAAGAGTCATCAACCCCTGATTCATCGTATGTGACACAAAACTCTCACATTGTGACTTATTTTTCTAATAAATTGCCCTGAATGCACTTTTCCAGCTTGTGCAGCAAATCGTCTAAACACTGAAGAAGGATCTGAGTATAAATCAGTGAGAACTGAAGTGAACTGCAGTCCGACATGTGAGCCACGCTGACCTTTAAAACAGGAAAGAGCCTCTTTGGTTCAAGCTTCTCTTCCATTGTTTCACCCGTCTTGATGCTGTTGATGAGTATCAGGCTCTGCGTTCATAGTACAGGGAGGAAATGTGTGGATCAGCTTTACACTGCAGAACATGCAGCATTTAACTGCGCCAGTGTTTTGAATCGGCATGCACTGCACACGCCAAAGTCCAATTTCATGTGCAGGTATTGGTCCAATTCTCCCCTTAGCAGCGTCAGAATGAGCTGGTTCCTCTTTGCGCTGCATGTAAAATACATTTTGCATGCATGAATCTTGCATTTTAGACCCACAGTGAGACCGATTTTAATGTCAACGGTCTCTCCGCTGCACATTTTTGCAAACAACGGCTGAAAATAGTCTCTCTAAGAGCTCCTCACGTGGTCGGACCTGAAGTGCAGCAGCAGGTAGGAGAGCATTAAAGCTCTGTTTGTAATCATCACGTCTTCTGGGAGACGTTAAAGAAAGATTAACTCTAACAAACATGTAATTCATCATTCACGATAGACATGCTGTAATTTAATGTCTGGTAATGTTATTTAGTGAAAGCCCAATCGGAGGCTGCAGCAGCACGTAAACAAACAGCACTAGCTTGCAGATGTTGTCACGGTGGCGTTTAATCCACAGTCTTCGCTCCTGATGCAATAAACGCCGTCCCCGTGAGCTCTGATGAACGACTTTGATTATTTCTATCCCTGCAAGTCGACGGACACTAACAGGGTTTGAATCATCAGCTCCCCAGGTGAAGGTTAAGAATCAGGTGTGGGACAATCAACTTTTAATTTGGACGGGTAGGATTCTGCTGAAGCTCGGTCAGGTTTCTGTCCAGGGAGGGATAAAGGTGGCAGCACAGCCACAGCAGCCCGCTGAAAACAGCTAAATGCACGTGTAAGAACCTCAAATCTGCTGCTGATGTGCAGGGTCAGCGCTTTGCATGACGGCTCGGACACCACCGGTGCATAAACAAGTGTGTGTGTGTGTGTGATGGGTGTAAATGCCACAGAGGACAGAGTTTGTCCAGAGTGAGGTGAAAAAGTTGTGTAGCTTGTAGTTTAACGCTTGTCTCTGCAGGCTGTTTACTGCTGCGTCTCAAGCCACGTCATCAAAACCACGAAAGTAGTATGGAGATAAGACGGTGATGAGCAGAGTGTAAAGATCATAATCACACAACTTGAAAATCATGAGAAGCTTTAATTTGTTGAAATTCAGTTTCTGATGTATTTTCAGTGGCTGTGGGTCCCACCGGCACTGAGGCTGCGTATTGACAGGACACGTTTCATGATACAAGCTTAAACAAACTACTTTTAAAAACTAATTTTAGGACAAATGTCATAGTATAAAAGGGCCGAAACACAATCTGCATCAAATCTGAGCAGAAGAAGTCGACTCTTTCATGCAGAACTGTCTGTTTTCATTTGTCATCACTACTGTTTGTGAAATCAGAGCGAAGGAATCAACATTTAATGAAACTGTGCCTTTAAATTTATTTTTATAGTTGAATAAAAAGGTGAAACTATCAAGAATCATAAAACATAATGCGAGTGGACAGCTGGGCTTTACAGCATTAATGTTAATTATATTAATGTGCATTTTATAGTTGATTAGAATAAAAATAAGAACACTTGTTTGATTTGATGTTAAAGCTGCAGCACCTGTTGTGTGAAGAGCATTTACGCTAATTTTGTTTTTAATTTTAGACACAAAACAACGAATTGATTTAAAATAAATAAGCTGCACATGCAACATGTTCACTTTCAGGTTTTAAAAGCTGTATAGATGATGAAACACCTGCTTGAAAACACTCTGAACTAGTTTTTCCTGCTTTCCGTTTCACATTTTAACGTTCTGATTTATCACTTCCTGCAGTTGTCCAGGCTAATTAACTGCGAACCGCCTGCATTGTGCGGATGTTTCAGACAGACGCGTGCAGGATTTATGCGGCGATACGAGCTCATCCAGCTGCACACATACAGAGCGTTGGCCAAGCTCCTGGTTTGGAGAGGCCGGCGGGTAGACTGGCGCGGCGTGTAAGAGGCTCAGCCCTCTGCCACCTGGCTTCACTCTTCATCAATCCCCCGACTGTTCTGGCCCCGCAGAACCGAAACGCTCTCCAAGTGTTTGCTTTTCTGAGTCTGTGTGAATGAGGCCGGAGAGGCAGGCAGAGCGAGGGCGGGGGGGGTGCGAGAGCAGTGGTTTCAAACAGATCAGGCAGAGAACGACTGATATTCTATCACAGGGACGTTAGACTGATTTGGCGTGTTTGCTGCCGCTTCTGCTCCAAGAATTAAAAAAAGTAAAATGCCAGTTTTCTCATGAAACCGTGCGACGCAGACTTTAAGGCACAGGTCAGGAAATGAGACACCGGGATTTAATAAGAGCGACTGAACAATCTGAGGCGGAGGTTACCAGTTTGAACCCCAGCAAAGTTTCCCAAGATGAAACTTCTCTGACTTCATATTTGATTTTTTCTTTTTATTGCTGAATATTTTAAAGACTTTGCATGTCTGAAAAATATTCAAATGAACTGCACATGCAACCATGAGGTGTTAAAGGTGAGGGGGGGGAAAGGCCTTTGTTTGTTTGCAGCTTCAGTCATGAAACCTGCACTGATCTGGTGGCAGTTGATCGCAGTCAAGCTACTTGTTTTAATATATGGTTTGCATGCAAATGTAACTGAATTTTGAGGAAATCTGCAAAAGAAAATGCAAATATCGGCCTGTTTTGATCCACGATTTGTTATTATGTTGTTATTAGGAGTTGGTTCACGGAGGGAAGCAATCGGTGGCACTGATTCTAAGAGGAAAAATATGAGATTTGAGATTTCCGTCTGTCTCTTGAAGCAATGCGAGGAAGGTTACAGGAAGTGGAAAGAGCTGATCTGTCATGCAAATCAAATGTCAGATTTATCCAGAAAAGTTGTTTCAGTCTCCTTTAAAGCGTGATAACTCTTTTTCCACCTCCGAGCGAGCATAAGAACTTTTTTATTTGCCGTTTGCATCAAACTTCACTCCAATGAGATACTTTGAAATTTGCATAAATCGATGGAAACGCGGCTATTCTCTCCTTTTTTTTGTGTCTCTCTCTTTCTCTTTGTCTGCCTCGTTCAGCTGAGCTTGAAATGAGCATTCATTCACACCACAGGCGACGCAGAGTCAGAGAAGGGGAAAATGATTTTAGATTTGGGCCAAAAATAAGAAAAGTTTGCAGACTGAAGGTGAAGAGTTCAAGGGAAAGTGGATGCCTGGTGTCCTCGTTGTGTGCAGGACCAGTGCACTCTGCCTGGAAGGGCCTTCATCCGTCTGCCTGGATGCACCGGCTGCACTTCCTCTCCATGTGAGAGGAGGAGGGCGGACAGTCGCCACCCAGAAATAACTCTCTCCGCTCTCAAATGGAAAGAGACGGAGGTTTGAGAGGAGTCGGCCAGAGGAGAGCTCGTCTCTCAGAGAGAGTCAGAGAGCACAACACGGAGCTGACACCTGAACATCAGTCAACCGACGGCCGTCTGCAAACTGCCCCAGTGTTTACCTTAGGTTGTGAGGTTGGTGAGAACTCATCAGTTTATCCTGGCAGAGCCGTCTTGGCAGTCAGTAACTGCGGGCTGAGATGGCACCAGCGAGACCCTCCGGGACCTGACTCTGTCTTCGGTTTAACTTCTTAGTTTGAGTTTTAACTCAGATTGACGAGGGCTTTAATCTGCGTACAAACAACACAACTTTCAAATGGCCTGCAGGTGACACAACAAACCTCCCATCAACCCAGATGTGGTATTCTGAGGCATCTGCTCTCCACACAGGTTCACAGGAGGGACTGGTGCTTCACCTGTGTGCAAAATTGGACTTTTGGACACAAAGACATTTTATTCATATGCAGGTTGAAGAGACTGAGCTAAGGAGGAAGACAGAAGAGCTCGGGCTCTGTTAGGCACAGATGTTTAGCGATACATAGCTTTACCAACAGTCTGGTCATTGGAGATGTTCAGCTCCTGACAAACTACTCTGACGTTTGGTGCAAGGTCCCCAGAGGATGAATCCAACTGACTTTGATCATCCCTTGTTTGTTCCTGATGAGGGCAACCTTTGTGGTTTTCAGGGAACTATCTCAACAACTTTGGGATGAAAGCTTGTGCGCACATTCACGATCTCCTGAGGATGAATTGTCCTTTCCTTGCCTGGCAGCATCACACTAGCCTGTGATGTGCTCGCAGGGTGGACGCAGCACTTCTACCTTCAGAAACAACCAGTTTTTGTTCTTTTTATCCACCTAAGATCACGTTAAAATGCAAAAATGGTCTCCTCTGTTGCAAAATGACTCAGTTTAATAACATTATAATCAACAAACATTCAAAATATGAAATCTTCCAATTAAAAAATAATGCAAAAATATAGATATTTTGCAAATTTCCTTTTATATTTGGCAGGTTGTTATTTCTGGAAAGCTGATCAGATGCTCAGATTCGCCTCCAATCTCTTAGCTTGTTACTAAAGTAAATGAATGTAAACTCCAGTGTGCGTCTCGTAAAAACATGTAGTTTTGTGCATGGTAAAGCATAAAGTTTATTCATGAAGTAATGTTTTTGGTTAAGTCAGCAGACTTTGTTCCTCCCACAGTGTCCCGTCTTATTTTTAGCTCTAACAGGAGATGATTGAAGCGGACTTGGTTCCCATCACACACACGGTTCCCTGGGAGAGCACACTGTCTTCTTCTAATATATTAACAACTATCTGGTGAATTAGTCCTCTGATGTAATCGTGGAAGATCTGTGACCTGAGAGTCATTGTGGTTATAAATAATAAAAACTGATCCATTTTGTTTTTTCTGAAATTAAAATCTTTACTGGTGAGAAACTGAAAGGAGGGAAGGTCTTTTGTTTTTTGGACCCTGTGACGCCGTTTCCTTTCTAAAATTAGACTTTATTAATCCCCAAGTGAAGAACTCCATGAAGTAGCACGTGGATTTATTACTGTTTATTTATGATTTCGCCAAGAGAGCCACTTGTTGTTCAAAGCATGCGGAGGCAGTAAAACATCTTGTCTGGGAAAACACGCCTGACACCCAAGACTGAATGCAGGAAAACAAAAATACATCATGTTTTTGTGTTTTTATCACATACCTTCGTGTTAAAAGCACAGGAAACATCCAATACTCTGCATTCATTTGAATAAGAAGCTGGCAAATTAAATCAGTTTTATCATCTTGTCAAACTTTTCTTATGTAACCAGATTAATGTACCGTCATTTCCTTCGCTGATTGAAGTGTAAAACGCTGCAGGATCCCACGAAAGCCAATCAATTATAATCAGCTAGAGTTTGGATCATTTGGAAATACAGCTCAATAATTCTTCTGGTAACGTGACCTTTTGGAAGTTTTATCCACAAACAAAGAAAACAAAGAACAATAATGGACTCGACCTCTCAAGTCTAACAGTAAATGTTAATCTGAGAAGATCGAGTGCACCTATTGCACATACACGTTGCTGCAACATGTTCCTCTGTTGTCTCAAACCTTTTTCTAATAAGCATAGAAACAGGAATATTTGTGCACTTTGCTGCAACCGTTAATCCACATCCTGCTGATCTAATTTAGGAAAAATAACAAAGTGCTGAGGTTAGGATCCACATTATCACAAAAAATATTCTGACCATCTATGGAGATATAAAGCCTTTTTTAATTTGCTGTGTTCACTTCGCCTCATCTTGCCGGTAGAGTTCACATTGCACGTGTTGCTCCCTGCAGATAAAGGACACATATAAGTTGTCAAATCAGTTAATATTCGCCCAACATCTGTGTCACTGATTTAACAAGGCAGGGCCTCAACAAGCTACTCAACAGGATAAATACTGTAATTATTGACAATTATTTGTAATTAGTGGGTAGGTTTACCAGTTATGTGCCAAAAGGGGGAAAATGTAAGTGCAAGTAATGTGTGTTTGGTTTTTGGAGAGAAAACGAGAGGAACAGTAGAAACATATCCCTGAAACTAAACTGATTAGATGTCGGGACTATTGTGAAGACGTGTGTCTGCTAATAAAGATTTAGTGATAACAGCAACATTTAAGGTCAGTCTAATCGTAAAATGGATGCAATGCAAAACAAAAGAAGCTTCACCTTTAATACCAAACAAGATGTTTGGACAGTTTTGCTTGGACATTTTGTCAAATATTCACAAACTTTTTCTTCACAAGTCCTTCAATATTGTAGCAATACTATTTACAAATGTGTAGACAAATCTGTAAATGTGTACATAGAAGTTGTATTTTGCTGTTAATGCAGACAAGTCCTCAGTTACAACTTCAACAAACCTCTCGGTTTGCTTTCTTTACACATGACTTTGCATTTCATGCTGTGGCAGAGAGTGCAAGTGCGTGTGGAGATCTGCAAATGTGTGTGGAAATAGATCATTTGCAGATCCATGTACGCATTTACAGATTTCTTTACACATTTACAGATTTGTCTACATATTTACACAGCTATGTTTGCCTTTACAGATCATATTTTCTACACATGTAGTACGTACACATGTACACATTTGTTTGCTCATTTACAGATTTTCGACACATTTACAGATCTATATTCATTTATGGCTCTATGTATGCATTTACAGATTAGTTTACACATCTATGTACACATTTACATATTTGTTTACACATTTACAGATCCAAGTACGCATCTACAGATTTTTCTACACATTTTCAGATCTATATATGCATTTACAGTTTTGTTTACATATTTATAGATCTATGTACACGTTTACATATTTATAAATAGTTTTGCCACAACAATAGCCCCATACCTCAAAGTGTCACTTCCCTTCCTGTTACATTGGCCGGTTGGGCGATACAAAAGCCGGTGGTGCATTTCAATCCCTGTTTGATTTTGGTCGTACGATGTGTTTTTCAGGGTTTTTTTCCTCCCGGGAAAAGACGAGCTCACGACAGACAGATGTCATTTCCTGCTTACTCACTGCTCTCAGTGTGAGTGACACTAACAACATCTGCCAGCCGTCATCCTGCTTCGCTGTGAGCACAGAAAAGTCACGTCAGTGATGGGACATTAGCCTGAAAGCAGGATTTTATTGCCTGAAAATAACAGAAATGTCAGGTTTTTGTTTTGTAGGTCAGCCAGTGAGTCTGTCTGCATGGTTTTTGTCTCACATGTTCCCCAGTGAAGCATAGAAATTAAATGTTAAATCCTGTTGTAGCGCAGTCTCAGTAAATCATCCCTTAATCTGCTTTTACTGTTGGGCTCACATGATTTCTTTAAAGATGGCCTTTTATTGTTTCATTTATATGTCATTTGAGCTTATTCATGCAGTCTGTTTCTGATTTAAAGTCAGCCAGCACTGTTTAACTCATTGTTTGACCTTTTCCCTTTATTTGGTTTAATGACTAGTTTGTTTGTTCACTTGTGTTTGATTGTGTCATATCTATGTGTTACGTGCTGGATGTTGACCAATATGCACATTTTAAACCACGCCATGATCTTTTCCTGCACCAAACAGATGTGTTTTGCTGCTTCAGCTTATCCAAACTGGGATCGTTTCAGGCTACAGTTGAATGTTGTCTATTTCTGAAGTTGATGGAGCTCAGTGAAAGTCCATTAAACTACCTGTGGGTCTGTGGATCCGAGCTGGAGCCGATTAAAAACCACTGCAGAGTCATTTGACCTGGATTTGTATTCCTAATGTACACACTGACATTGAGGACAAAAGCCAGATGTTAACGAGCGTTAGTGGGTTTCTGTGTAGTGAGAAACGGGTTTTGGTGAGAAGAACACATTTTCCTTGTTTTTATTATTAAGTGAGCTCTTCCTCATTTGTTCATTTTGAATTAGGGTCCTAATCTCTTCTGTTTTCCCCTCCTGGTAACTCTCTTCCTCATTTGGTCAATATTGCTCTTGATCTTTCCACCTTTTTGTCAAACATAAAACTTGAGGCTGCAAACTTGACGCAAGTTCTCCAAAACGCTGTTGTAATTCTTGGAAATGTGGGTAATTGACAAATGGAGTTCAAATAGACAAAAGCAGGTTTAGGGTGTCTGTAACAAAGAGATAAATTACGGCGTTTCATCATAGCAGAAGTCCTGGAATGTGTTGAACATAACAGTGGGAGAGTGTCCGAGGGTGATATTTACTTTGAGTGTGCAGGACGGACTTTTAGTTATGCAAACTTTCCTCTGAGGGCAGAGCTGCTCCGGAGGCATAAATAACCTCAGTGTTGGGGTTAAACCTTCAGCGTGTTGATCCAAAGAATCAACCTGCCATCAGAGTAAAGACCCGTAACAGACGTGTCTGCAGGTACAGATGTATCTTTAGGTTCCAACTTAGCTTTGCTTTGCTGAGTGTGCGTTTGATTCGAGGCCCAGTGAGTGGTGTCTCATTACCGACCCACTGGAGTGAGTCATCCTGCCAGCCCGGCCTGTGCACTTGTGATGAGCTAATGTAATGGATCCTATTTTTAGCCGGGCCCCCACTGTGTTGACTGGTCTACTTTGAAGACGGCTCCTTTCTCCAAACATCTGAGCTCTCAGTTTGTGGCAGTAAGACCTCACACTGTTCGACCAGAGGCGGAAAAACATTATTAAACTTGCAATGCACAAAAGTGTAGCTGTTCGTTTGTTACTTGCTGTGTTAACTGGACTTAGTTGTAAATATTAATGATATCCAACACCAGTGTCACCGAGACAACAAACTCACAACTCGTCTGATGTTGTAGTTAGCTTCTGCGGGCAGAGCCTCATGCTTCAGGGCTCCCAGGACTTCCTCTTTCATCGACCAGTCATTGTTTACGGTCTAATCAGCAGCTTGAGACAGGAGGATTCAGAAGTCTCTTGTTTATCTGCATATGAATGCAAGTAGTTTTAAAAATTGAGGAATTGAGGAAAGGCTAAATCGACTTACCTGCATGCAAAACTCAAACCTCCCACACCAACAGCAGCAAATCTGTTTAGAGAGACACTTTCCTGGATTGTTTCCACTTCTGCATTAGACAAAAACACAATAACCTGCAGTTTAAATGTGGATTTTTACTTTGATTTATTATGTCAAACACCAAACAGTAGTTCGCCATGTGTGTTTTATAGCGGAGGGTTATTGAGAGCAAAGTGTTGCACAGAGACTGTAGCCACAGTGACGTCACCCAGAGGTTTTGATTTAGTGATTGTGAAGCTCGGTGTGTGGTGGACCTGGATGTCGCCATCTTGGTGGAGCATGGTGTCACCCAGCCCCCAGCTAATCAAAAAATGTGCAAAGAGGTGTGATGTGGGTGGCAGCTGAATGACGCCTGGTTGCTGAAACACAGCAGACAGCTGGCAGATAGCTGTCAGTCAAAGAAGCCCCGCCCCTTCATTCTGCATAACTTCAGGTGTTAATCTGATTTAAAGGAGTGAGTTCTATATAAATTCAGCCCGTACAGTCGTCATGAACGGGGAAACTAGCTGCAGAGACCAAACCGTTGTTTGTACCAGGCTGTAAACATGTTTACTGCTGCATTTTAACATGGGGGTCTATGGGGACTGACTCGCTGCTGGAGCCTCTGGTGGACGCTCAGGGAGCTGCAGCTCTGACACTGCAGCTTCAGGTTTCAGGCTTGGGGTTGCATTCAAGTTCTATTGACTCAGCAAACTATCAGCCACTGTGCAGCTCGAGCGATGCGGCTGCTTTTAGCTCGTATTATGGTTTTGGTTTTGTGGCGTGTTTACCATCTGGTCAAGTCTCAGCCTGCTCATCATGTCTTTGACCTCCAGCAGACACACAAGTAATCAATACTTGTCTTGCTAATATGAAAATGTTGATTAGAGCAGCTTTAACTTTGAAAGTGAATGAAAGGTAATTTTATTAAAGTAGATCATCATTCGAACAGCTGCACGTCTCATTATGAAGAGACACTGGATCAAATGTCTCTGCAGGTTGTCTTAAACCTGCAGGATCAAGGTTGATGATCAACTCATGACACAGACATTACGACGACTCGTGAACTTGTTCTCTTCCCTGCAACTCTTACTTGCCTAATATTCCTGGCAGGGGTGAGGAGAGAGGCACAAGTTTTATTTTTTATCTTTTTATTGTTCTTAAGTTTCCAGCTCTCAGCAGAATAAAGGATCTAATCTGGCAGAGAGCAGATAGCTCTTCTGTAGATGGTTTATTAGACTCTGACACTCGGCTGTGGACTCTGAGGTCAAGACGCTTTATCAACTCTGTGGTGCCACTGTGCCAGGAAATGCTTGTTCAAGACTACCAGGATTATGGCACGGCCATAAAAAGGCAGACACACACACACACACACACACACACACACACACACACAGTGTACATGGCAGATTTATGCACCTTATTAGTTCATGATAGATGGTTGCATAACCATGTGTTGATAAAACATTTGTCATGCATGGGAATGCGTGGGTGCACACGCACACACACACACACACACACACACACACGCACACACACAGGGCAACAAGTACATCACAATGTGACTGATACATATTTAATAAAAACCCACATTAACTCAAATCTTCTTTAAAAGCTTTTGACTTCTTCAAAGCTGCCAAGAGATAATTTAAAGGCCCTGAAAACAAAGTAAAAATCAGGATTAATGGCAGCTGTTTGCTCATTGTTGCTTTCCTTAAAACCATTAAAACCCCATTAGATTAGCTTAGAGATGCATGGTGACGAAGCTGAATAGTTGTCCAGCTTATTCATATACAAATATTTGAATGTTTGAGACACACTTACCCTGTTTTCATGCCACAATTATTCACAAACACTGCATATGTAGTAAGAAACTGTATTTTGACCAGTGTGTTACACTAATGTTAAAACTCTTTCTAGGAAAGTGACCAACAACATATTTAAAATGAGGTATTATTGCAGAAAAACAGTGATTTTTGAAAGTGTCTTTAAAAAGAGAGAGCTCAGTATAATCCTTCTGTTTGCTACACACACACACACACACACATGCAGAGCCACAGTAATCCCAGCCTGTGTGGATAATGAGCGATGGGTTCTTTGCAGAAATGCACAGCAGGAGTTTCCACTGCAGTGTTTTTGCCGTCAGGTTCTTATCTCAGCCTGTTTTACCAGAGAGCAGGCAGCAGTTTCCACCGTCATTAATGAGCTGCTACAGTGATGTACAGCCATGTCTGTGACCTACATGCTAGCAGCTCCTATCGACGGCTGCCTAACAGAAACAACCATTAAGGTTAATGGGACACGTGCCGGCTGCGGTGGAGTCACCCCCGCTGTCCCCTCGAGTCTCAGCTAGTTTGCTTAGTGTTTAAAGGACTTAAAGGATTCTATTTTTAATAAAGTCTGTATTAGATTTTTGGTTTACAAACAAAACTTTTAACTCAGAGCAGCTTAACACTTTTTTCTATGTGTGGATTTGCTGTTTCGGTCTGAGACGTTAGCTGTAGCAACGTTTGCTCCTGCCGTCTTTGAGTTTTTATGAACTAGCCTCAAAAAACTTTAATTTTCATTTAATTTTCAAAAATGTGTCCTCTCTCTGGGACACTTTGCATCAGGCCTGGCCACACCTTGAAATGAGTTTGTTCTAACACTTAAAAAAGGCGTCTGTTTACACATTTGCTCTCATGTAATATAACGTAACGACTGTCCAGCCCCGTCTGGCGCCTACATGTGGGTCTTGGATGATAAAGAGCTGCAAAGCAGATTTAGATGCATTGAAATAACAGCAGTGGCACGGTCAACATGTCTGTTTCAGTCCTAAAACAACAATAACAGATAGAAATACATTAGATAGATAGAAAAACCTGTTTGTACGGAGCGGGAATGTTATTTCAGAGAAGCTGTCGCTGTCTGGAAGCTGCTGCACAAACACACTCAATAAAGTCTGTTCAAATATCACAGGGACATGTAATGCAGTGTGATAAATATTCACCACTAAGATATATGATTTTCTCTTTTCCACAAACATGCGGAGACTCAAGTCAAATATCAAGTGTCTGCCTGGAGTCGCTCTGTTGTCTGGGTCGGTTATGCAGCGTTTCTCTGTTCGCATTCGTCTTTTTGGGTTTGCGTGGTTTTGATTTTGCATCGTTTCTGTATTTGCAGCACTTTTATGTTGCTGTATTTGTCTTTACTTATCATATTTGCATCGTTTCAGAAGATGAAATGGCACTTTTGACCAGTCCTGATCACCCAGTTTGATCACCAAAGATCTAGGCTGTCAGTTCCTCGCTGCATGCAGCTTGCTCACCATTAGTCCACTCTCAGGCACAAAGGTGGAAGTTGTCTGGCATCATAACGCCACAAAGTCTCATAGTTTCCTTCCCTTTTCCAACTAATAAATGATTCTGGCTTCTTTAAACCACAAATGCAGTCTCAACCAGGTATCAGCCACCTAAACTCAGCCAGACCTTCACCATGAAGACTCCAAAACTCCCACGAGTTGAAAATCAGCTTTTGTTGTTGTTATGTTGTTAGTTATGATGGCTGTTTGGCTTGATTTGTGTATTTTCATGGCTTTTATTGATTTATATTTCACTTTGTGCGTCTTTTACACACGTTATTCACTTTAAAAGGTTTGCCGTTTGTCAGTCACAGGTGCTGATGTACTATGTCGAGGCTGCACACCTGAATATTCAAAACAAACCCAAACAGCTGAGATTCAGTGAACGCGTCGCCTGATTTTTGCCATTTGATCGCCTTTTATTTCCTCCGCGCTGGAAGCAAAGTCTGGTTATAAAAGCTGGGAATAAAACCCCAGGGGGAGATCAGTTTATGTAATAACCCTGTGATCATGAGCTCCAGTATCGCAGAGGAGGGACCGGTTTAAGAAAGCAGCTCCGGCCTTGGACTTTGACCCAGACAGCCTGAATGAGAGGAACCAGGGCCGTCGGCCGTGGTTTGTTAAATTCATTAGTGGGGTTGTAAAATAATGCAGCTTGTAAAATGTAATTCTGATACATTTTAGTCTAAATAACTTTCTGAAAATTGCAGTTTTTCAAATGTAAAGTCAGATTTTTGGTCTTTTTGCTTTGTTTTAACCTTAATTTTGTCCTAATTTAACTCTATTCAATCCTTTTTTTCATTTATTTCTCACAGTTTCATGAAATTTTGATTAGTTTTGCTCAATAGTTTTTTCTCCTGCGACTGTAAAATGTCCAATGAGAAGTAAACAGACCCTGAACTCTAGTTTGTCACTGAGGTTGATAATGTGTTAGTGACTGAACCAACTTCCTCCAACCATAAATAACAGCTGTGCGTCATTATTGGTTAACAGACAATCATGTTTATTGCCTATTAAAACAAACCTTTCATATATTACTGAGGCCGTCTGCTACATTCGGCATCATGTTTCACTCTGATTTAATAAATTATAAAAATGTGTAAACTGCCTCGTTAAGGCCAACGAGCATCATCTGTGAAACATCAATCGCATTAAATGGAGTTGAAATTAACATTGAATCATGTTAAAAGTTATCCGATAAGCCAGCCATCTGTTTATGAGTCTTTACAAAATCCTAAATATTTTCCTAGATGGTGCTGATGTTTACTGTGAGATCAGCCCTGCTTAAATTTAACAAAATCTTAATGGAGTATGGTGAGCTAGTTGTTACGGACGCACAGCCACTAAGAAAACAAAGACGCATGGAGGCCTTTTAGAGTTTGTACTTCTAGATTGATGATTAAATGGTTAAAAAAGAGAACAACAGATGCTTTTAGACTCAGATCAAACACAGATTTCACTGCGTTGTCGTCAGTTTATGTTGTTCATAATCATTTAAACAGGCGGGTTTAAAGACTCAAAAAGCAATAATTTCAGTTGCTACATCAGAGCAGAATATAATCTTAGTTAGGAATAACAATTAACTAGATTTATAACAGAATAACAATGCAGAAACAACTTTTTTAGTCATTAGGTAGAATAAAGTATATTATAAAGAATTGTCTCTCAGGGTGTCGAGGTCACTTTTTATCTCATTGTGACTAATTACATGAAGAGCTAACATAATGAAACATAATGAAACAGAGCCAAAGACTTAAAGCAATTTCATTTGAACATTAAATTTATGTTCTTTTTAATTATGTGATATCAGAACTAGGGCACGGTTCGTTAGAGTTTGACGATGCATCAGTGCATCGACACGTCTCTTTGTAGAGGGGAATAGCATTTCTATTAGCAGCGCTATTAAAAGGCCTGGGCCGAGGGGTGCAGATGTTTTTCAGTCCAGGCTGAAATATCATAAACTTTTGATGGATTGACATTAACATTCAAACTTCATGGTTTCAGAGAATAAATCTTAATCACTTCCTCTCATTTTCTTATTAAATATCTTTGTCAATCATCTAATATGCTAATATGCTAATTTAAGGTGGCAGCAAAGTCAATGGCATGATTATATATTGTAATTTTGAGCATGTTAGCATGCAGATGCTAGCATCTAGCTCATAGCATCGCTGCTGCTTGATCCTGTCTTTCTGACTGAAGCATTCGTCCCTTTGATTTTAAAAGTGCTGCACATTAATGTTTGGTGCCAAATCAACATCACCCATCATTTAAAAAAAAACAACAACTCACACCTTAAAAAACAAATCATCAATCTGTGGCTGTGCAGACCACCTGGGTGTGAGTCCGATGTGTTGTTTTCACTGTGAAGATTAATGGTGTTTCTGATATTTATGGTGCTGCTGCCAGTTCACAGAGCATATATTATTATGAGGGATATAGGATACCAGCGAGTCTGAGGTTTACTTTCTCATTGATTGTCCATATTTGAGGAAGGTCAGCGTGTTGTCCGCAGCGCCCCCTGCAGGCCGGACATCTGCAGAAATGATACGATTAATTTTCGCTGTTTGGCTTCAGGGAAGAAGGAAGTGAAGCGATGCAAGGATACTGACACAAGTGCAATAAGTCTAAAACTGTGTGTGTGTCTTTGAACTCAAGGAGACTTATTACATAATCGAGACTTTCAGGAGTGCTCTATTAAATTATCATCAGTGCTCTTCCCATTTGTCCTCCATCTGCTGTTTTCTTCTTCTTCTCTCCTCTTTTCTGTTCCTCATTAAACCAACGTTGCTTTTAAACACCGGCTGCACCTGACATTTATATGTACGTGAGAGATTCTTTGGCTATAGATTTTATTATCTGTGTGTGTGTGTGTGTGTTTGTCTTCAGTGACAGAGTGTATGCAGTTGTGAGTCGCTTTCTCTCCAGGTGCTCTTTGGACAGTCCTGCAGGTTTTTATGGCTCCTGCTATTGAAATCCCCACTGAGTCATCCTGCAGTGTGGCGTAGCATACACGTTTCTATGGACAGACAGACAGGACAGAGAGACAGACAGACAGGACAGAGAGACAGACAGATGGACAGACAGGACAGTCAGTGAGTCGGCATTGAAAGGTCAGTTTCTGACGACCACTCTAAGTGAAGGGACCGCTCCTGACTGCATGTTATTGAGTGTTCTGACATTCATTTCAAGCCATCGTTGGAACAAAATACCAGCTGACATTTGTCTGCTGAAATTATCATGTGTATTTAGCTGGGCTACTTTCCTCAAGGATAACTCATGTCTTTACAACTTATTTTTACCATGAACCTCCTTTTCATTCAAGCAAACAGTTAATATTCAAAAATGGTATATAAAATGTCCAAATATGGTGCCAAAGTCCAACTTTCCAGTTTAAGTTCGATTAAAATGTCTTGTTTTGTTTAAATGAAGAGTTAAAACCATTAAAATTCTGTTTATGTTCATATACAACAAAGAAAATAGGCAAATTTTGTCAAATATGATCAAATGATTGGCTGGTATGAGACAATCTTTGGCTTTTTCCCATAATCAGCAACCAAAATTAATTAAAATGATTAGTTTCAACTCTTGTTTTTGCTTTTACTGAACATATTCACAACAAAGTAGATGTACCTTTTAATGAAAAGACACAAATCAGGTTCCAGCTACTATTTGTACATATGTTAACAATCTCCACAGAGTAAAACCAAGCTAAGGAAGCCTCCGCATGTTGTTTTGATTACTTTAGGATCCAAGTTTTGTTTTTATTCAAATTCATGGGGGTTTAATTTACTTGGAGTGCTTTTGTCCCTGCAATCAGACTGAAAGCTTTGCTAATAAATATGAACTTGGAAAGATGCAACCACACATGCCTTGCCTATTTAGCTGATTTTCAACGCAGGAACTTCATATAAAATGTGTACTGTTCCTTTAATTATGACTAGAGCCACTCGGTGCAGTGGTGGAGACAGTGAATGATCCATTGTGCTTATCACTACTTTATCTGTAGTGATAAATGTGTAAATGTGTAAAGATGTAAAGTCACTATGAAGTCGTGTTTGCTTTGGTGCATTTCCCAGAGAAAGAGGATGTCGAAGGAAGGACATAAGTTTTGCAGGATCATTCAAAGGTTTGACCAAATTATGAAATCACCAATGAGGAAGTGAAAAAGAAGGCCCAAACTGTCTGTCCTCAAACATCCACAACATTCATTTGATCCTGCAGAGATACTTCCTGGTTTATCTTTGACCCACTGCATTAACTGCATCTGCACATGCAGTTCCACAGTGCAAAGGACGATCAAAAAGACATTTCAGGCGCAGTCCCTTTTGGTTTCTCTTCGTATGCATGATGCTGTTTGCTGTTTGGATTAAACCTGGAAATTCACCTGCTTGGTTGAAGTGTTGGAGTAGAGCTGTAAAGCTGTGTTGAGTGGTGTCGCCACATGTGCCGATCTCAGCATTGATACCGGTGAGTAAAATGTTACCGTAACTGAGAGGACAGAGATGAAGATCCAGTGTTGTTAATGAATGAAGCAGCTGGCCCTCGTGAGTCCTTCCACTCTTCTTTATAGGGCTTATTTTCAGTCAGGGGCCTTGAACTGAGACCACGCTGACATTTAAGAGGGCAAATGCACATGAAATACCATCCACTGTCAGCTGATATTAGAAATCAATAACATGATGAGACACGGAGTCTCGGCAAGGTCTAAAACCCTTCTTTCTGTCGTTCTCTTCTGTCCTTTCTTGTTATTTTTTCCTCTTTTGTATTTAGCATCTGTGTTCTTCATTATCTTCTTCCCCACACCTCTCTTCTGTGCCGCTCTCTCCACCGTTACAACACACATGAATGATTCAAGGCATCATCCCAAGTTCTGGATCGATACCTTAATGAACTTGGGGCAGTAGTTTGGATGGAGCATACGAATGGAAATTGCCAAAAATCCTTGGTGGAGAATAAATTAGACTATCTTAGCTGCACACCGTTCTTGCCTGTGTACCCAGAGACTACAGGGTGATCATTATTATCAGTTTAGCCAATTGGGCGTAGCTGGATTAGCTGAGCCCCTCCGTGTGCAGGAGCCATGAGAATGAGCAGGAGCACACCAAGTTAAATACAACATGGGAACCAAAGGAGGAAGCATCCATCTTGTTATTGAGAGAAAAGAGCCCCAAGACTGCCATAAAACTTGAATTAGCATTTAAATTAAATTGGAAAATTCATCAAGAGGTACAGAAGTGTGTGTCCTCGTCTGGTGGGCGCAGGAGAAACGCCGTCTTCTCTGCCAGAATGACGATAGCGCTCTCCTCCTCACCCACCTCAAGTTCACGAAGGCTCTGCTCGCTTGCTCTCCTTCTCCTGCCGCCCGGAGATCCACACAGTTGGCAGCTGTATTGCGCCTCACCAGCGCACAGACAAATTTGATTACCGCTGTCAAATAAAACCAAACAGAGTCATCTGTGTGACTGCACTTGGAAGGAAACTCAAGAGCGAGTCTGTCCAGATGTCTACGGGGGTAATTTCTGTTGCTCCTTTAAAACACAGCAAGGGGAAAGGTATGAATAATGAGGGTCTGATCCAAAGGGGCCCCCAGAACACAGAAGCAGGACGATAATAGGAGGAGAGGAGGGAAGGGAGGAATTCAAGGTAGCTGGTGTGAAGAAGACAAACTTTAATCCCTTTCTCGAATGGAGAGAGTGAAGTTGAGATTTAAACCAGCATGTCCTAAATGAGGAACACGCATTTACTCCTGAACTCTGAATGGTAATTAGCAAACTTAAGCTAGCTGCCCTCAGGTTGAGCAAAGCAGGAGGGATCATTTGTTGTTTTCAAGGTTTTGGATCTTTCTCCATAGTCCTGCTTTAAGATATTTCTGTGTAATTTGATGAAATTATCTTAAATCCCAGCTCATTTACCTGCTTTATTTCCTACTTATTTCCTACTAAATCCACGGATGATAATGATGTGGGTGTTTGACTTGTATATGAGGACTTTCTAAAGGTTCGTTGCTTATAAAAAACATATTTTTGTTTCTTTAGATCCTGACAGTACTTTTGTAAGGTTTCCAACAAATCTTCCAAATGGAGCAGGGACAGACCAGCGCGTTTCTAAAGTGCTTGTGCAGGATATTGGTGGGTTTCTTTGGCATCTTTAAAGCATATTGCAGCACCTTTAGTGATTTATGTAAATAATGGCTGCTGCATCAAGGACGTGTTGTGTGTCCCTAAAAGGAGGATCTAATCAGGTTATGGTAAAGAAGGGAAATGAAATCTCATTCCGTCTAGTTGGCTTCTACCAAACCACAAATATCACAGCATTATATTTCGTGCAAAAAAAACATATATTTGGATATTTACTTGTCTATTAATTGTAAGTTGTAGTTGAAAAGAGTTGGCAGATATGAGTTCAGGTGTGTTTTTCTTTGGATGCATCGCTGCTCTGTGTCCAGCGAACTCTCACCCAGTGGTGGCCTCCACGGGACAGGTTCACAGATCAGGGACTATCCTCGCAGTCAGAGGTCCCGGTTGAGGTCTTTGGCCCCTGACAGGGTCCAGGCTCAGGTCGCCTCCCTCAAAAGCGTGTCCTGTACCGAGGCTTAATGGGCGTCTAAGTGGGGAGACAGGCAACAGATGGTGTGGGGACAAAACCAAACAGCTGGATCATTACACCCACTCGTACATCTGGTTAATATTGGAAATGACTTTAAATCTTGTATGATGATGCAAGTATGTGTGCATCCATAAGTATTTGCAGAATATTCTGCAAATAAAAACTTATCTGGCTTCTTGTTGGGCTTATTACACATTTGGTTTGTTTTTTTCTTCTGCTTAGCTGAAAAGTAGAATATAGTTGCTTGGTGTATTCTTATTTATCCAGTGTTTGTTTGGCCAAAATCAGTCCCCTGACAAAAAAGTCATTTTAAAATATATTTTTATTAGCCTGGCTCAATGCAGTATCATTTAACTTAACAGTTTACATTTTTAAATCTGGTAAGTTGTTAAATTTGTGTTTTATAACTTTCTCTACTGATAAAGAATTTTTGAATCTTCTCTAAACTTCTTTCAGCTAAGATAGCATCAGTGTTAGCTTAGCGTCTTAAGCTTGCATCCGTGTTAAATGTCTTAAGCTAGCTAGCTAATGTTGTTAGCTTTATAGTGGTGTAACCTTGCAACAGTTTTAACATCTCTAGCAGTAGTGTTAGCTTCAAGTGTTAAGCTAGCACAGTAAATGTTGGCTAAATGTTTAAGCTAGGTAATTTTTAGCTAAAGGTTTAGCAATGTTAGCTTAATGTTTGAAGAAAGCATTGGTGTTAGCTTAACGTTTTAAGATGAGCATTAACATTTACATGCAGCAGACGCAGAGACACATAATCATGATGTTGATATTTTCATTTTTATTCACAATTACCTTGGATTGTTACCTTGGTTTGTCGTAGCACTTGTTCATCATCTAATTGCTTAATGAAGCTGTAGATTCATTTGGTTATGAATATAGGGCGACTCTCTTTTAATTCACAGTTTCCGCATTACGTTGTGTTTTCAAGCTATTGTAAAAAATATAAGAAATAATCAGCTGCTGGGTTACGTACTTCAAAAGCTTTCCCATTTGGCCCTGGATGTTTGACTCTGCTGTTTGCCCCCCCTGCACAATGCTGAAAAATGCATGAGAGTGCAGAGAAAATTAACAAAGGAGGCATTTCCACGGCCTAAATGTCATTTGACTCATCTCATTAATGCAGTTTGACGCCCGTTGCACATGAAAGTAGCAGAGCAGTGCCATGTGTCAGTCATGCAGCTTGACTCCGAAGCATTATAACCAGTGGACCCCCCGTCAGCATGAGGAAATGTAAAATGATATGGTCGGGTCAGCAGGTCGCTGAAGGAAGATAAAAAGCAAAGTAAATGAAACCAGAGTGACACTAACAAAAAGAAGAAAGACATGGTCGAATGGTTGGTTGGATGCCGGAGATGCATCAGTGCTTGAGAGTCCATCTTCCTTTGAATTACCATCATAGGGACAGAATGAATGTGAAAACACTGGAAAACTATAATTTTGCACACTGTATATTTTACCAAGAAGAGAAAGAGTGTTTCATACTCATCACTTGCAATGTTTACACTCTGAATATCAAATGAGGTGGCAGAACCTCACGTTAAAGACTAGTTAATATGTTTTTTTTAATTGATGTTGAGTTCTATTAGGTCTCTCAACTGGAACGAAAAGGTATTTTCCACAAATTCTCGTATTTTCCAATTGTAATATACTGCGTTTGCTGCCAATATAATATAGATGGTGACAATTCAGGTGACAATTGCACTTAGGATGACTTTGGGCACCAAAACTACTTAAGTTTTACTCAAACCACATGCTTTTTCTAAACCTAACCACTTCCTTGCTTGATTGTTGGTTTCTCACAGAAACGGAGCGCCAGTTTCCTGTGTGGCTTTTGAATTGGTGATGTCAGATCAGATTTAGATAGATATCCCTGCCTGTGAAAACACCTCTCTACTGAGAACAAGTCATTGTGGTTAATGTCGTTCAGTGGGACGTAAACATAAACAAAAAAACAATTTTAAGTTGAGTAGATCTTTAACCTCGGGGTAATTAAGACCTAGATGAAACCTAACTGAGATTGAATGAGTGAGTAAGTTTCACTTCCTGCTTAATTAAACTGCGTCTGACTCTGAAAGGCTGGAGAATGACCTTCAGATCTACAGATCCATGGAGTATCGATCACACACTCTCTCATCTTCTCTCATCTTTCCCTCAACTTTCTGTGGCTCAGCGAAGGGCCCTGTTATTTGTGTTGGAATCGGACGACCTTCTGCCATTAAAACTGTGAAAATTTGACATTTTAGTGCAAAGTGACAGGGATAGTTTGCACACTTTGAGTATGCACAGACTGTACGTATTGTAGCCATTGTGCTCTGTGGAAATAGATGTATATGTAGGTGCTAATGTGAGTGTTTTTAATGTAAAGCAGCTCATATTGCAGAGGTAATATGCAGATTTAGTGATAAAATTACAATCTTATGAATCCTGGTTTGAGTGGAAGAAACATTAAGAGGCTGTTATTACATTTCAAACACATCGAAGATGAAAAAAGCCAAACCGTAGGGACACATTTCAAACTAAAATTAATATTTATGATCTGATTATTGACTCAGGGCCCCTCTCTTCTGTTGGTTAATGTATTCTAATGTGATAGTTCGATAAGTGCTGTTGGGAAAACATCTGAAGTCTGTCCCTCGTTTACTTCATTTCCTGCAAAACTTAGTATGAGAGATTCATGAGTCAGATTCTTTTTTAATCTCCAACAGGGATGTTACGTGCTGGGTTTGTTTCCTTTTTGTTTCCTTGTATGTTAATCGCAGAATATCTCAAAAATCCCATTAGCAGATTTCTTTGGAGTTTTCTCGGAGGAGCAGGGTGTCAGATGCTGCTGGATTGTAAAGTCCACTGAGACAAAAACCTGTGATTTCTCATTATAAATAAACTTGACTGGAGTTGTTGACCAGATTATCTTCTGGGTGCAGAAACAGTGGCTATGTGACACTGTTTTTGCAAGAGACATTTTATTTTTAGAATACTTTCTTAACTCTGGTGCCCGTTTGAAAGGGAAAACTTTAGTTTCTGGTGCAGATTCAGATTTAAAGAAATTAAAAACATTCATTTGTATTCCTATTAAAACTATAAATGCAATGGATTGTGCAGCCACGGTGAATCTCTCACTGAGTGCTCTCTGGGTTTGTGTGTGGTCCATTTCCACATAGCCTGCTAATTAGTTCCAGTCCATCTGTCTGAAGTGTGGGTGTATATGTGGCCTAATGCTTCAGGTCACAGAGTACAGAAAGGTCCTCCTCTCGCTGCAATATCATCACAGATGTTTTCTTTTTATTAAGTTTTATACCTTTTTAAAGTGATGCCATTGTTGGACAGTGGAGATACTTTTGCACATGGTTTTATAATAATGTCTTTATTTAATAGCAAGTTACAAACTGCTTCACGTAGGAAGCAAAGAGCACAGTAAACATACTGCACTAATGCACAAAACACAGCAGTGAAAGTATAAAGAGCACCGAACGAAGCACATGAAAATTCATACACGGAATAAAAATCAGAATCTGATGAAATCAATCATAAATTTAAAAGAAATCGCTGGTTTTAGAGGCTGCAACTGTTCAAGTCCAAGGTGAAACCTGTAAATGTCCCATTTCCTTCAGCTGAGACTGCACTAGTATCTCTTATATCTTTGTCTTGAACATGCTGAATTCTCACAGTTTTGCATTTTATCAACTCTAAATGCAAACGTTTACCCTTAGATTTGCATTACAATGCACTGCTTTTTTTAAAATAATACATTTCCTGCAATGAAGACCGAGCATGTCTGCGGCAGGTCTGCCTGGCAATAAGAGCAGGGCAGCAGCGTGAAGCTGAACTAAAGAGATTACAACTGAGTGTATCATCCAGTAGAAACTATTTTGATGTGTTAGCCAATCCTGGGTCACTGTAAATAACCCTAGAATAAATATCTGCTGTACTTCCTCCTACTGTACCTACGTCTTTCTGAAGTAATTATACGTCACTAAACCAAAAAAACAACCCTCAGTTCAGCTCGTTCTGGTTTGTGCAGCAGCAGTTGGGTAAAATGTGACGTTGCAATAAATAAAGTTAAGCAGCTTAACTGTTTTTCTGTACTGGAGTCAATAAATACAAAGGTTGTAATTCAGACAGTGGTCTGACTTCACTGCAGGCTAGAGGTGGCCTGGATTAACTGGCAATATGTGTGTGTCTGTGGGGTTTTGACTGAAGAGAGGCATTTTCAATGGGTGTTATTGTGTCAGTTTGTCTATTCTGAACACAACCTGCTGTGTGTTTTAATATACTAGCTTGGGATTGATGCAGCTGCTGAGAAATGAGCTGGAACACAACATCAGATAATTAACAGTTAAGTGTGATTTGTGGCTCTATGCAATAGTGCAATGAAAGTTGGTGAGTGCTTGCTCTGAAGAGCGTATGGAAAGCCAGACAGTGATGCTTTATAAATCCTCCTGGAGTCAGTTTTGCTTGTGCACAGCTCCTCAGTCAAGTAAACAATCATAAGTATTGCACATTTCCTTCCTGTTTCCTCTTTGACCCCTGACAGAACTGATGCTGGAGTTGTATCCACAGCGTCATAGTTCGAACCGTAGGACCACTGATCAAACCACCGTCCAGGCTGATTGGGTCATCAGGGCTCATGCGCATGTTCATTGTTGAAAAACTGCTCATTAATCTGCTGATTCCACTATTTCCTTTAAAAGAAGTTTAGAATCAGGCAGCAAACTGCACAGACAACAACACAAACCTCGACCGTGCATCAATACAAGTGCAAAAATATTCTTTAAGTGAATGTTTCCTGTCTTTTCAGAAAGACTGGGCTCATTAGCTGTATCATAAACGTCTCCATATACTGTGAATGCTTGAGTTTGTACTGGTGCATGTTTCTCTTTTCACATCACACTCAGAGTAACTTCTTAAATACTTACACATACTTGTGTTCTAAGTGTAGACAGTGCTTTGTAAGTACTGAAAATACACTCATATTCAATACGCACTTGTAACATAAAGCTTCTTACACTGGTGTTAAAGGAAACTCTAAGTGGTGGTTATATTGGATTTAACATCCTGCTGCTCTTAGGAGTGAAATAAAAGCCCTCACAGGTCGTCACCACCTGAATATGATACTGTTTCATAGATGAACGGCTTGTGCAGTATGTGTTTATCCACCACCCTGATGGTGAAGCAGTGAAACGTGGTTATAGATCCACAGCATATTGCACACATATGTTACGAGGGGTTTGGTGTTTCTCAGCTCCGGTGCTCAGTTTATTACCTGCGGGAGGCTGCTGTGCTGACAGCGAGCAGGAGCTTAGTTTTGAAGATTAGCCCCGACTTTACAGAAAAACCTTTGGCTGAACCTCAGGAGACCTAAACCAGCTCCACCACAAACCTCCACCCCCACGAGGCTCCAGTCAGTCAGTCGGTCTGGAGTTGTTCTGCTTGTCCTGACGTGTCTGCCTCTGTTAGTCGTGCTTATTTGTTTATTTCTCTTCTAATCAGTGACCATCTTTCTTTCTTTCTCTATCTTCATTTTTTACTGTTTGCTCTCTGGTTGTGCATCTGATTCTTTGCTCTCCTGACTCTGTTCCTCCGCCAAAGCACTGATCATTCTCTAAATATGAGAAATCTGAAGGAAAAACATTTTCCAGTTGTGTTTTTACTCCTTTCCCATCTAGTCTTTACTCTAACCTCAGAATTCGTCTCCTCACAGGACAAACACGCACTGATTTGACTGGAGGAGCATCAGCTGCAATGAGGCGTTCAGGTGCTTCATCCTCTAGGGAGTAAAAATGGACAGTCCTATTACAAAAATACCTGTGGGTATTATCTGAAAATAGCCTGAGTGATATTTCAACATTAGAACCACTAGGATGAAAAGTTATAAATGTATTGTTACTGCGCCCTTCTTGCAAAGACTGTAATGCTCAAGCTTTATGGATCCAAAATAATAAACTACGTAATTATGTTGGTGCATGAAACAGGGGATCATCTGTCACCGGAAAGGATGAGCTGCCACTTTAAACACAGTTCAGCCTCTGTCTCACACGTTGTGAAAGAGGAAAGTGAACAGTTGCAGCAAAGATGATGGATTGTATTAATGCAGGATTCAAGTTCCCCCATGAATACTGGTACAAAATGCATTTCTAAATGTAAAAGTGTCACATAGGACAAATAATGAAAAGAAACTCTGGACAGTAACCCAAGTGATTATTAAAATGATATCTTCTGGTCAAATTGACTGAATGAAGCCTTTATGAGGGTCATGATCTGGTTGAGCCTGCTGCTCTCAGTATGCTCGAGTGGAAAAACAAAAACAATATATTAATATAACTGTTCATGTTGAAATATCACTCAGGCTGTTTTCAGATATTACCCACAGCTGTTTTTATAATGGCATTGCCCTTTTTCCTCCCAAGAGGATGCTGCACCTGAACGCCTCACTGCTACTGGTGCTCCTGTTCTGCCAACAAGAGCAACTAGACCAATCAATAACGATGGAGATGCTTTAGGTTAATGTAGCTAGCTATGGAGCTAGTTTAATACAGATTACCTTCTTATCTAGTTAGACAAAAGCTAATAATGACATTATGTTCAACAGCAAGTTATTATGAGGATTGTTCACTGTGTCTGCGCTGTAATGGATTTCCTTTCTGCTGTGAAGGAGATAAAGGAGAAAAGGGAGAAAAAGGAAAAGGAGGAGTGGACAGAGGAAGAGAATATAGAAGGAGGAGAAGATGGAGAGGAAGAAGATTAAGATGAAGGAAAAACAAGATGGAGGTGAAAAGGGAGGAGGAGAAGCAGAAGAAGGTGAAGGAGAAGATGAGTTACAGGTTCTCTTGAAACCATCTTGTCACACCCTCTTGTTGTGCCGTAGTATCTTAGTTCTCCAAGTAAAGATTCGGCA
Organism: Datnioides undecimradiatus; assembly: GCA_008933995.1. Classification (NCBI taxonomy): domain Eukaryota; kingdom Metazoa; phylum Chordata; class Actinopteri; order Lobotiformes; family Datnioididae; genus Datnioides; species Datnioides undecimradiatus. The sequence continues at coordinate 4,749,370 of WARS01000043.1, read as the reverse complement.
CCTCTCTCAATAAAACCACTTACAATAATCACAGGTGCACTGAACAAGGATCTGTTTGCATTTTACTTTTAACTGTCTCAAAATTCTGCCAAAACCGACGATGCATTTGGATGAAGAGCCAACTGTTGCGGCATCAGAACCATAAAGTGACAGATGGAAACATCTGCGACATCAAATATTCACCCAGGTCAACTTTTCTGACAGTCAACAGTAAAATAAGCAGCTTCATTATAAAGAGGCAGGACACAGTCAGAGGATGCATGGTGTGTTGTTGGATCCCTCCTCTGCAGACCTCTGCTCCTGGTGTTTTCAGTGTTCGGCCAGAACTGAGGCTAACGAACGTCAGCGCAGGAAACGTCCCGCCGCGACTCGATTCAGACACCTCTCCAAAAACTGAGGGGCAGCTGGTGGCTGGGTTTTAAATATTTTATGAGATTCAGTCAGGAATGTTCAGTCAGCTGCTTTCTACATGACTACGGGGAGACCCGGATGCAAAGTAAACACCCTCCAGCTCCGTTTGGACCAATACTCACTTTTACTGCAACATTTCCTCATATTATCTGTGCTTGTGTTTACATTCATGCGCGTTAACCGGGCTGTTGGCTGCACTCTGGCTCTGGCTTGTAACGTTAAACTGTTATGATGCGCTTTTGCTCCCCTGCAGCAGAGTCTCCCATTCATGCTGCCGTGAATAAACCTCTCAGCAGAATATTTCTGTCCACTTGTGATGTCCCGCCCACCGCGCTGAAGAGCCCACCAGCTATAAAAATCAACCGCCGCGGCTTCTCCAGCGCCTCCGCCTTTGCTCGTTGCCATGGTTGCTGTTGATATCAGGCCTGTTGTGCTGTGAAAGTCCAAACTTTTAGACGTGTCCATGCTGCAGCTGCAGGTGACAGAACGAAACCAGGCATGTCAGGAGTGATTTCTTCTCTAACTCCACTGTTAGGTTTTCATGCATCAGCCCGAACTCAGTTGTCATGCACTTCTTAATCTGGTGACTCAGTCAATTTGCTGTATCACTGCTGTGTGTCTGCCTCCTCCTCACTCCTCCCCGCTCAGTATCTCCTTTTCTGCGATTACCCCTCTCTGTCTTTCACTTTGCCCCCATCACTTTCTCACACTGTCATCGTTTCTCCTTGTGTTTCCCCCTTCCCTCCTCTCCGTGTGACTGGATGCGAGCTGACAGACTCCAGTAAGCCCTCTCAGCGGCCTCGCCCATTAGCTCTGTCATGCGTTCAGCTCGCCTCACCTCCCCGACTGTGTCTATTATAGAACAGACTCGACAGGCCCGCCGCGAACCGAGAGACGGAGCCAAGGAGGTTTCAGACTGGTTGCCAATCGGTCTTATGATGATATAATAACCTGTTCTGCATTAATGAATGCTCGGTTACACCGGTGCCATGACCTGCATTGTACATGTGTAGGATGGAGGTGGGAAAAGCTGTGGCACTATGTTCTTGTGGGACCATGTGAGATTGCGTTGTGCCCCACAGATTCCTGTGCGTGCATGTTCCTGGTGACTGCATTTTTTTCTTTTTTTATTTCAAGTTGGTCCAGTTTATTTCAGAGGAGAGTGGAAAGTTACCAAAAACAAGGAATGTGTAGGAATTTATGAGACAGAAGAAGAAGAAATAGCTCACACGCTGACTTACTGGTGCGGTTTTCCCCCATTTTAATTCTGTGTAATGCCTCCTGCAGAGCACCTTTCCATTTGGAAGATGACAAACCTGTCTAATTAAGTTTATAGTCATAGATATTTAATGCAAATGCAGTTAAATGATGCAATAATAGTGCTATTCCCCAGTTTTTAGCCATTTCTTGCAGTTTGACAGCTCGAATCATGCAAAACACAGCTGAGTTTACTGTCTTACAAGGTGCTGGATTGAAAACTTTAAGTGTGACTCTGTGGATTCAGTGGAGAGACTGGTTTGATGTATTAGCTTTGCACAGCTAGCGTCTGTTAGAAGCAGATGAAACAAAAGAGACCAGACGTGAGCGATAAATCCAAATTGAGCTCTAAGACCTAACGAGTGCCATTAAAGCCTTTAAAACACCCAAATGTGTAAACTTTGTCACTTTGCCAAATAGACAGCTGCCCTAATTATTCAGACGAGATGATGGAAACACCATAATGGATTTAGCGTGGTGTGGAGACTCTGCTCCGTGGTGCAGAGTCTGCAGAGTTTATTGCATCATGTGTTGTGCAGGGAGCCAAATTCAGCGTTTAGATCCAGTCCCATTAGCATGGTGCCAGGTGGGGCCAAACAGACTCTGTGTGTGTGCACATGTGTCGATGCTACACTCTGTTGTGTCTTTGAGTCACAAGTTTCTTCCTATGGTACATTTCATACATGCAAAACACGTAACATGCTAAAGTAAAGATAACTCTTTATTCCAAAAGACATCTGAAACCAAGCTCTCACATTCCAACGTCCAGGTCTTAAAAGCAAGAATTTCATTTCCTCCGACTCAAGATGGATTTAATATACGCTGCCGTAGATTTATGACGACTCAGGGTGATTTGCTTTTTAATCCGAGGTCCAACTTTTTCAAACACACAGATATGAGAGCGTAACCCTCTATGATGAAGGATGTAGGCAAGCTTAAAGTGTGTGTGTGTGTGCATGCTTCTTCTTATGCACATGCATTCAAACATGGCTGCTTGTTTGGTTTGATATATGGATTTGCAAATATATGTGATTTTTGCCTGTGTGTGTGTATATATATGTATATATATATGTGTGTGTGTGTGTGTGTATGTATATATATATATATATATATATATATATATATAAAATGTTGTCCTTTTGGCCATTTGGTAAATGATTTGTGTACATACAATATATGTAAAAGCCATCTGAGTAGTTTATTTATCATTGGCCTCCATATTATCACAGTTCATTGATCTGAGCTCTGTAAATAAATAACATATTAGTGTGAAACACATTATGGTCTGTGCAAGACTGTGCTGTAATGGAGCTGTTGGTTGCAAATATATGAATCATGTAAAGATAAACACTTCCTCTTGGGTTTTCCTATGGTAAATTGTTTTACTACATGCAGGACAAAGTCCAGTCCCTCTTTCTTATACCATATCTTAGACCAACATACCCTCTGTTGCAGCAACTCAACAGCGAGTTTATGGTCTTATTTTTACATGTTATCAAGAACTATTTTTATATTCTTGTTTTGTGGTTTATTATGCCAACACAATTTCTGTGCCTTACCAAGAAGATGTCCAAATATCAAGCAGAGATTCATTTGCCATTCAGATGTTACTGTCTGTACAGTGATGCTTTAACCTCACTGAACAATGCCAGTGGATTTTTCAAAAAGGAACCATAATGAATGACGCTGAGAAGACACACAACACAGTTGGAGTAGAGAAGTAGAGAACCTTGTCATTTAAGGTATATCTTTGATTATTCAGATCTAAATAATTCTGCTTGATGCTTCTGACTTTGAGCACAATGGCTAAAAGGCTGAAAGGCCCAAATACAAAAAAAACAGAACATGATCATTAAGACAGCTGAAGCCAAAAAACAAGAATGTAAAACCAAAAAAACAGATTAACTGCTACAGCATGGCTGTTATAGGCAGCCTTCTTAGCAGACTGGGGAATGAGTTGCCTATCTGTCCCCAGATTAAATGTGTTCCAAAAATGTGAAACTGATTATTGACATGGACAGCTAATATTTTATCACCCATAACTCAAAAGTGTTAATGGGACTTAAGTGAGCATTTTACGGGATGTAAAACAGGCTGGAACAACTTCTTGCGCAGCTGTTGATGTCCAATAGAGTTACTCACACAGTGGATTCATACTGGGATCAAAATCACAGTCAAGCTGCACGATTACGAGTCCACTCAGCTGACCTTTACCTCTTATCTCCAACGACCCCTGGGTCTCATTTGGAAGTCAAACCACTGAATCGAGGCTTTTCCAGCGCTTTTTCATAAGACTCAGTTGAGATTGAGTGTGTTTCAATGCTTTGTTATCAATATATAATTTATTTCTCTGGTCTCACATTTCTTTCAAACCGTCATTAAGAAATAATGTTAACTGATGCCACCGGTGATCAGGAATTATCTAATTAAACATGAGACAGATAAGAAATTGAGGCCATAATGGTGAAGTTTTTCATTATGTCTGCTCTTTGATCCTCATCCACAATCCATAATCCTCATTGTTTTACTATAGAGAGCATCTTTTCGTCAAAACGAGGGACTCAGTGGTGTGTGGATATGCAATAACAGTGAGAATAAGTCGTAAAAGTATGACATCTTCTGCTAAAAGTGTCGAAACACCTCCAGGTTCCCTTTGAATAAAGCAAGTATGGATCTTATGCTGCAGACTGAGCATGTTACTTGGAGAGAGCGTTGCATTGTGGGTAGCATGCTGCATTCACTGTGTAACCCCAAAATGTTTAACCTGCATCCTTCAGGTCTGCAGACGTGTTGAATGCATTTCACAGACTGCATCATTTGGGTCCATGCATGTTAGCTAGCAGCCCTCATGTAGCTGGTGCATCGTAGCACATTGCTAACTGTCAGTTGCTTAAAGTTAGCTTTGCCTGCTACATCTTTACCAAAGAACTGCATTAGACGGTGTCAGTGTATGCAAGATGGTGCAAAACGATCCCAATTACCACCTCGTACGTGAGTTTCAGAATAAAGAAACACGTCGTGACAGAGACACATTTAAAAGCGTGAACCAGCTCCACGAGGCTGGATTTGAGCTTTAATTGAGGGAGTTGAAAACCATCTTTAGCATCTCAGAAGCAACTTTTAAAGGTTAAAACAAGAGACGCATGAGCGCAGTGTAATTAGACAGCTTAGTCATTACAACAATGATTTGATATCTGAAGATAACGAGCCTAAAAATATTATTGGTAACCATGGCAACCTCCAGTTTATATGGAGACTCAACAAACTCTGACTGGATGCCAGCCGTCCGTCTTCATGTCTGTAAATGAGTTCTGTGTGTGTGTGTTCAGCATCTTAAACACATGACGTGTGTTGGATGGTAAGCCAGCGTGCCATGATGTAACAGAAACCAATGTTTACATGATTGCGTGTCTGTTTGGATCTTGTGCGTCTGTGTGTGTGTGTGTGTGTGTGTGTGTGTGTGTGACAGAATGAGCATTGTGTAAGAAGATTATGTTCACAACTGTTTTTCTAGATGTCACAACACAGAGCGATCAGAGGAATAATGAGAGAGCAATCATCTTTATGTTTTATGTGACGTTTTACAGTTAATTCCCCTTCATGTGTTCCTCCTTTGTTGCTCATTTAATAATGTAAAATAACAAATTCATGCAGCGTAACAGAAAATGATCCAGCTATTGTCTGAGGCGTCGAGCTTTGGCCTCTGTGTTATTATTTATAACGCAGATAATATGAGGATTTTGTTCAGTCTGCCGTTGGATTTGTCGAGAGGCGTTTCGGCTTTAAATGTCCACATGATGAACAGTCTGTGGCCACGGCGCATATGGCCGAGGCATAATGGGTTTTTGTTATTCTGGGGGTAAATCTGCAGGTCGTGATACTCCTCGGTCTCTCCCTGACCTCTCTGTCGCGCCGACCTTCGCTGCCCGCCGTCCCTCTCTGCACCACGCCTGCAACGGCTGTGGAAATTTGCATGCGCTCAGCAGTCGAAGCTTGTTTTCTGTTGTTTCTACAGAGTTTTGCACAATTGAAATGAAACCAAACTAGTCAAATCCATTTGTTACAGTTAAATCCTTATTTTATTGCACAGGTTGCCCAGAATGGTCTCCAATTGTAGGAGCATGTTCAATGTGTGATTAGCAAAACTGGAATTATTCATTTATGATGCAACTCAGGACATTTCTTCACTTGAAAAGTACAAATCAGCAACTTGCTGCGTTTGGGATATCAGGTCTAAATACCCAGTAAGTGTGAGGTTAAGTGGGGAAATCCAGTTGATTGTGAATTTACCACAGAACAGGTTTAAATTGACCATATTCTTTCTATTAAAATCTGATTATAAAGACAAACTTTCACTTTATTTAAGCTTCTGACGCGTGAGTCACATTAAGTTACTTCCACCTTGATCTCCATCTGCCGCACTGAAACCTGTTTAAACCAGGAAACAAAACGCCTTTTAGAGGAGAGACATGTCCAGAAACACCTAAACAACTGCAGCCCGGGGTACCTGATGCATAAAGGCATTCGCACCTTCACTTATTGTTATGCAACTTAGATTAATTTGACTGTTTAATGGGAAATTTTGGTAAAACAAAAGGCTTCAGTGTCAAATGTCAGAGAAAATTGCTGCATTTGCATAATTCAGATTCAGTTCAATACGTTTATGTTAATGCAATCTGCCGAGTCTGTTTCCTGCAAGAATTGTTTTAGATTTGTAATTAAAAGTTCTGCCTATAACGGTTTAAATGATTATGTTAATCTGTTAATTGTGATCTTGTGTCTGCAGGGACTCTCTGCATTTATGGTTACATGAATGTCAGCGCTGCAGGCCAGATGCCGGTGATGGAGGAGCTTGTCAGTGAGAGGTGAGCGTTAATCAACTTTAATATCGTTTAATCACTGTGTCTGTGTTTGATCTGAGCACTTCCTGACAGTGGTCATGGAACCTCACACACCAAACATTCACTTTTTAGATGCTCTGTACTTAAATAGCAGCCAAATGCAAACTGGTGATGCTGCACTCAGTCTGACCTTCAGCAGCATCTTTGCACCCGAACAGACCGGTTCTTAAGTTGTCATTCAAATCCTCTGTGTCGCACTGTGCTCCTAACACACGATGCAAACACAAAGTCTTTAACTTTAGTGAAGAACATTGAAAAACATCATTGAACTCATCAGAACCAGGACCATGTAAACTGGGAAAACAGAAATCTGCATATTGTTGGTTATGTTTAATCACTTTATCATAAAAAAACATGCTTTTATTGAATTCTCCTTTAAATTTTGGTTTAATTTGGAAAGATTCAAGCAGCATGGTGTATTTTTAATACACTTCCATATTATTCCATTGTAAATTGCCTGTGCATTATGCATCTTATGCACCTCATAGACCTTATTTCACTATTCTGACGTTCTGGTTGATGTTTCTACACAGATTAAAGGAAAAAACAACATTAAGTGTCTCAGTGTGTTGCGGCTCCACCCTGAGCTCCTAAAGTGAACAAACCGATGCTCACAGGTGCAACTTTTCCAAGACTGTAGAGCTTTACCGGCTGGATGAGCCTCATTCTTCCAAAACATATCCCCAATATTGGTGCAACGCAAGAATCCAAAGTTGTTCAAAACGGTTCAAACCTTTCAGTGTGGAAGACTCAGGACCGACTTGATCCAGCTTCTGAATCAGTGGCCAATCATCAATCATCAGATCTGGAACCAATGTCACTGCTGACGTCCAGATCGCGGCGTCTTTATCAGGAAATGTCCGAATTCAGGTATCGGATCAGATCAGAAGTGAGAGGCAGTGGGTTGGTGGAGTCACTCCAGCAACACTTTGTGCACGGTTTCTGGTCTCTGCTCGGTTTACTCAGTTATCCCTGAACAAAGCCTCTACAAAATAATGAGAAAATGCACATGTTCACACCACCAGAAGAAGAACAGCAGGCACGGCTGCTGCATTGTGCAACACACCCGTCTAGAGTTGTGCAGATCAGAAGCTGAATCCAGTTGCCCCGGTTCCTTCATCAAGGCCATGTTCATCCTCAGACTTCTGGTTCAGCTGAGGAAACAATGTGGGATTTCTGCAGCGCCGCTCGCCGCCTCTGTAGTTGTCTTCCCCTCGGGCTTGTTGCTTTGATTAAATCGGGGATCCTGCTGAAGCTGTCGGTGGTCTCTTTTACCGCTTTGGAATGTAAAGAGTCATTTTATAGCTTCCTCTGCTCGGCTAATGTCCTTTAGCCCCGAGGCTCAGAGAGAAAGAGAGATTTGGGTTTTTCTTAATTTTCTTTTCATCACTGTGAAACTGCGGTTGGACCGCTTTCGTGCTTTGACTCACAGACTGATAAAAGGAAGAAAAGATGCAAAGATTAACAGCGACAGGAGCGCAGACTGAAATATCACAGGGACTGAAGACAACTTCTGCGTCTCTGTTTCTACACTAATTATCCAAACAACGCTGAGAAAACTCTTCCTCTTGTGGACACCGCTGCTCATCCTCACTGTCAGAGGAGTTAGTTTAATTTGGGTTGCTTGTGTCACCATTTGTTGTTGCCGTGGCAACAACAAGCCCCACTTTTTAAGTAGCTATGAAAAGAGACGAGAGCAGGAGCCCAGCAGGAGAGCACAAACATCCCCAACACATCGTTCCTGTCATCTCGTGTTCACATCTCACATTTTACTGTCTGACTTTCATTATCATCAATTAGCCTGTCAACCAATCGACATGATTAAATACAGTGTTTTTAGACACATGTGGATTTAACTGCGATGAGTTCATGCACAAAACGAAATTTAACCAAAGTCAAGTGACCGTCCTGATCAGCCAATCAGCAGCACTGTTACTGAGAACACATGTTTTCATTAGTACTGCTGTAGTACCTGTATATTGAGAGTATTTAACCTGTTATGTCAGTATGAGGTCACACATCTTGAACAGAAAGTCATATTAAAACCAGAATTCCTGCCCCACAGCTGTTTCCCTCCTCCAGCCGAGCGAACAACCACGTCTGTCCAGACTCAAATAATGATATTATAATGTGTTAAAACTAAATTTAGCCCATTACCTTTAAGGTATTTGTGTAAAATGTTGCTGATAATTAAGAAAAAAATATGTTTTGTCCTCTCAACATCATGTGACTGCTTGTGCCAGATGTTACAGCGTTCCCTTGGAGGGTTCCTGATGTAAAGTGTTTACAAGAACATGAGGTCAACATGAGTTTTGACCCTCTGAGCAGTTTATCATCAATATTTGTGCCAAATTTGAAGTGATTGCCTCGAGGCGTTCCTGAGGTATCGCAAAATAAGCTGTAGATGATGAGGTCTGAGTGACCTTGACCTTTGACCCTTGGCTTCCAGCATCCGCTCAGTTCGCCCTTGAGTCTCAGTGAATGTTTGTTGGCTAATATGCAAATGCTAATGCTAAAATGCAACGACTTGTACTTGGAAAATAGAAGAAGATTGGTATTTATTAACATTGTGGGCAAGAATGGCTCATTCACATGTCGTCTAAACGTAAAAATCCAAATCAGCCACAGAACAGGTCAAAGAAGACGTTTAAGACGAGCTTGTTTTTGCTGTTTGAGATGGTTCGGTCGCTCTACGTGACCCAGATTTGTTCTAACGGGATCTGCTGGATTCCTCCTGCAGCCCAGAGCGACAACGAGCGGCTCCATCCGGCGAGTATGGTTTATGTCGGTGTCTCACGCCGGCCCACGCAGCGGCCTACATATATACAGTACAACCTAGCGTGACATGTGTTAAGTCGGGTGGTCACATAAGCGTTGTTTGTTCGGGCTGGTGACGCAGATCGAGATGAGATGGTAGACGAATGACCCACAAACCCAGAAGCAGGTTTGAATTATCAATCATCCATTACCACTTTTTATGCTAAATTAGCATCTTTAGCATAGGTTTTAATCCTAAACACGCTGTTTCTCACTCAGTGGGAACGCTATCTGCTGCTGCCGAAGGAAAAACCTCCATAAATTTGTCAGTAAGCCATCACATTACCAACTTATCTCATTCACCACACATCCACCAGTGTGGTACATATGTAGTTTGTCCTCTGGTGCGGATTATTCCCCAGTTCCTGGACCAGACATGGTTTACATCATGCAGACTTTCTTCTAAAGGGACAGTAGCATTACTCAGGAACGATAACCCGCTTACCTTTAAGACCTGAGGCTACATAAGCACATGGCATTGTTGGAAATGTATCTTTATTATCCAAAAGGATGCTGGTTTAGAAGTGCAGGCACTTGGCGGTGGACTACGGTGAAATCTGTGTGAGTTTAAGGAATGACGCTAATTCAAAAACAGAAATTTCATTGCTGCAGACACAGAAATGTTGCACAGTCAAGAGCACAGCATTCTCCTAGAAACCTGGAGATCCACAGGTGTGTTGGAGCATGTTTGTCCTTGGCAGCCACCATAGTACCTAATGCATAACGTGTTTTGATTGGCGGAGGCCGTTAGCTTGTCAAGGGAGCGAGCTGAAGTCAATTGTCGATTCAGAAACACGTAGGAAATTCAGATTTCATTGCCAGAAAATGGAAAACACAGTTGTAAAAACAGAAACTTTGCAAAGTGAAAAGCGCACAAATCTCAAAATCGAGTAGCCGGTTAAGAAAATAGTTATGTTTTCTGGTCTCTCAGGTCAAAAATCAAGCTATTTCACTTCATTCTCCCGTGTGTTGCAGCATGTTTGCACTTGTCAGCCACCGTTGGGTTAAATACGATAAGTATGAGACACAAAAACGACCAAAAAGCTGATTAGAAGGAAACAAAGAAGAATGCACAATCATGTATAAGTAGCATCCTCTACATTATCACACAAGTGCCTCATCGTCATGGTTTTTCAAACATGCAGATCTCTGCTCATTCCTGACAGTCATCACCCCCGTTTGTTTGGAGCATTTTGCAAAATTAAACCTCCTCCAGCAGTGGAGTCCCAGTTTTTAATCAGCCAAAGTTGCTCCTGATGCAAAACCCGGTTCTCCCGCAGCCTTTGGAAAACGTTTAGCGGTCCTTCCCGTTAGCTTCCTGTTAGCTCGTCAAGGAGGCGAGGTGATGCATTTTACATGTTGCACAGATTTAAATGAGGAATGCTGCGCAGGAACGTGCAGATGGCCTCAAATGATCTCGTTCATCAAATCAGGTTTGTTTGATTGGCGCCCTCAAGTTGCCAACATATGTACGGCAGAATATGGAACATCATCACATTAATGCATAATTACAACAACTGCAACACCTATTGTTCGTATTAGTGCGACTCTTTAAATGCATCAGTGTCGGCTGCTCCGCATTCACAGCAGATATCGATTCATCCTCGCTCACCTGAGGCCACCGGCAGAAAATGAAGTTGCACTGCCGGATTGAGACAAAAGCCACGTCTGCTGCGCGCGCTGCATCTAAAATTGATCTTTCTCCAGTTTGACCGTATTTTCAGTTTTATTCGGTTTATCTCACAGTGCATGCTTGGTTTATAACACCAGGAGGTCTGAGCTGGGAAGTTTGAAGCTCTGCCAAAGATGCATCTTGCAAGAGAACTTAAGTTTGTACCCTTAACTATTCGTTTTATTGGCAAAGTTTGTGTTTTTGGTTGCAACCAATAGCAACAGCCGTAGTTAACGCTTATTATAACCTGCTTTGACGGCTAAAAACATATAAAATGCACTGCACGCGTTCCAACAGCAAAACACGTAATGGCATCGGCTGCCCTTGAAGACCAAAAGGGGAATGTAGCTGCACATATCCATGAAGTGTCACAGTATAGGTATTTATAACCCACACCTAATATTTCACATGTCAAACAATGTAATCCTGAAACGTAATAGCTCATGTCGACCACCGAGCGCGACCATCCCGGAACCGGCCGACGTGTCGGAGCCATAAGTCAATACGATGCAGTCAGTCAGACTCAGAGCGATCAGATAGCAGCGAGCTTCGAATCAGCCCCCCCCCCACCCATCGCTGTGCTGTTTACCTTCCCTTCCTCACCACCTCAGGTGTCTTGTGACAGATCCTGTTTTCTGGATGATTGCTTTCAACCGAGGGAGTTCGGGCCTCAGACAGCGTGAAACCAAACGGACAGATGGAAAGAGCAGGTCGCCTCTGCCCGCTCGTGTTGTTACAGTGCATTTGTCGATTGTTTGCTCGTTCGTTCAGTTCACTTGTTTGTTTTATTCATGTGTATAATCTGAGGAACTTATTCAGGGATGTAGCAGGAGAACGCTTCACCACTGTACTTTGAATCTGAAGTCAATATATCCACCAGACTCCTTTGACAAAAACAGTAATTTTACCGTGCAGAGCACAGAAGCTGCCAGCCCCCCTCAGTGCATCAACCTGTTTGTTTGTCTGTGTTATTGTGCGGCTCTGCTGAAGCTGGAATCTCGCCGTTTAAAATGCCAAAGTCACACAACAACACAAAGAAACTCACCAATCGAGGCAGCTGCAGACCAGCAACTAACATGTTCTGTTTGGTAAAATTACACCTTTTTCCAAAGGAGTCTGGTGCATTTGATGGCAGCTTCAGTTTCCTGTCAAAACGAAGGCGCCTGACAACAAGTTAAAGCACTAAAATGTTGTAAATATAGTGTATTTTCAAACTTATAATGATTCATTGGAATTGGGGCAAAGTTCCCCAAAGAACTACACTTCAAAAAAACCCCAAACTATCCCTTTAACTGCTGCCAAACTGCACCATTAAGCTTTAAGCTGTTTGTTAAGGTTACAGTTTAAGTAGAACATGTTGTTGGTTGTTTAGGAGGCTGCAGCTGTTAAAACATGGATGCAAACTGCACACGTGACTGAAAATACAAAAGACTCCTGTTTTAGGGAGCAGTGTCAGTGTTTTGAGATTCACTCCTATGACCATCCTATTTTTAAGTGTTTGAGTGTTCGTATAAGCACCTGGCTCGTATGTTTTGCATGTCCAGAACCTTCTGCTGCGTGATGGTGGAGCCGCTCTTTAGCTTGAAGGTTTCCTTGTTTATAAGTTCAGCCTCTGCAGCTTTTCACATCATTCGGAGGTCGATTCATCACCTGAAGCCTGCGATACATAACTCTGACACGTCGTTTCGTCGCCGCGGCGCTGGCGGCACTTTGCTGAGTCTATTCGAGCCCTACTTCTGCCGTTCGGTGGCTGTGTTGCAGAGCGCGCAGACTTGGCAGCCGAACACAGCGCACCGTCTTTTTCAAATCACAGGCTGAATAATTCATTCAGCGACTGCTTACGTAATCTCAATAAGAAATCCTCCATTCATACAAAAAAAAGGAAAAAAAAAGCATACACACACACACACACACACACACACACACACTCTGAGGCAGGCTTCCATTCATCTCAGGCGGGATCATATCTGAATCAAAAACACGCCAGAGACGCCGCCAAAGTCTCCGGTGATGGAACTGACATCTGCCAAGGCTTCGAATCTGTTACCCTCACAGATGGACAGGAGTCGGTGGAGGTGGAGTGTGTGTGCATGCGTGCATGTGTGTGCGCGCGCGTGTGTGTCGAGTGCTCCATTATACAGTGTTTCGAGCCCGTTCCCATTCATGCCTGACAAGGTGATTCATCCCACCTGTCACTGATAGCACTTCCAGGCACGTGCCGGCTCAACCTCCAGGCGCCTCCTCCCGCTCTTTGATCCTTTTCAGAAGAGAAACCGCAAACACATCCTGCAAAAGCCTCCGTTAGCCTGTTTCTTTCACAAAGTCGCACACCGCGTCGCTTCCACAGAGGTTGTGCACAGGTGTGGCGGCCGCTGAGGAAAAGGCTGCACATGTTTGGTGTTTTAGGGAGTAAATGAAGGAGCCTGGGTAAAGTTTATAAAGGTTTTTCAAGATTAATTTAGAATAAACATCATTAAAACTGAACTTTAATTTCATTGAAACAGGATCTAATGACTACGTTTAAGTAAATGAACCCACCACTCTGCAGTTTCCTTCAGTTTAACAGAGCGTTTTGGTGTCTCTGAGCTCGATGTTTTGGTTTTGTGAACCTCAATTTTGGGCAAGACTGATTTATTTATATAGCAGAACTCAATCCCAAGAGCTTTACAGGAGCCTAGAGATAAATTCATTAAAAAAAGACATTAAGAAAACATTAAAACTGCATTTATAGGAAATTAAAAGAACAAAAAGTGACAAATAAATTGCAAAGTTTAGAAAGAAATTGCATTTAAAGATGATTAAAACAAGAAATTAGCCTGAATATTGAGAAATTAAATTGTATTTCAGTTCAGCTGTGACTCATTTCAGTTCAGTTTGAGGATTTGTTGTTGAATATCTGTTCTGATGCATGCAGCCGTGACAGAAGTGGCAGCTGAGGCTGAGATTCACCAGAGATATTCATATTTTATACAAATTAAGTTGTATAAAGTTAAAGAAATGGATAAAACGCCCGGGGGCTAATGGTCCTGCAGCCGCCCCCTCAAACATCTGGCCCATGGTAAACGACTGGGCCACCAGTTCTCCCAATCACCTTAATCTTGTAATAATCCTGCAAGATCCATCCAATCGTCGACCAGAAACACACGCAGTCTTCAGTCAAACTGCATTAACCTCTGTAATTAAAAGCCAAAATGACTTTCGCCTGTTAAAAAATTAAAAATCCTGGCGCCGTGCTCTTCAGAGGCCGATGTTTCAATAGTTTTGATTTGATTTTATCGTCCTTAAGAGAATTTATGTGAAAGGAAAAGCAAGAATAAAGAGAAACACAAGCACGTAAAACAGCAGAAAAGACCCAGAAGACGCTCCACGACTCCCTTCAGCTTCATTTGGAGACATTATATCAAAGCGGCTCAGCGCACAGCGTTCTGCACAGGTGACCGCTTCACGCTGATTCCCTGAATTTAATGTGAGGGCTCGTGCAGAATATTTTAATCTTCATTTCCCTGCTTTCATCCCTCACCGAGCTCAAGACTCTCACCTTCATTCATCCCGGGGAGATGCAGGATGCTCACCCTGCAGCACTAATCCAGGACAAAGACAGCAGGATGGATGAAGGGAAGTGGGGCTTCTTCCCAAAGTGTCGCCTGCTTTCGGATGCAGAGACGATTTGAACCCGAGTCACGTTGTTCCAGCACCAAAACGCAGGAGCTGCAGGAATGTTTCTCTGCTCCTGCCCCGAAACAAACACGCCACATTTCATGTTGGAGTGCGGGACAATTAGCTAATTTGTGCTGACAAGCGGCTCAGAGCTAAAGTCTGCACAGTGTTTTCACACAGAGTTGTTCTCTTTGATACACACATGCAACAGCACTGCTGCAGAGAGGGGTTTATGATCTTATTGACACACACACACACACACTCTTCCACAGCTCTTTCTTCTTCGCAAACACCCAGAGTCCTGCAGTTTGGATTAAAACACACTCTGATCCACACGCACGGACAAAACTTTGCCCACATTTGAAGGGGCAGCCGTGCAGGACCAGCCGGGAGTGTGTTTTAATGATGTGGAGGAAACGCCACCGTTCGCTTCGAGTTCCTGTGTTTTGGTTTTTTAGCCGTCGCCACCTCCACCGCGCTGATTAGAGCCGCGGCAGCTGCTCCTCGGTGAGGAAGGGATTAGAGGAGCAGAGGCGAGTTTGCAGCTGCAGGAGGTGCAAAACTAAAAACCTAAAGGAGGATTCCTCCACGGAGTCTGAGCTTCACAAACATGCTGCACGCAGGACCTGAGTGAGGTGCAGGTGTCATATTTGATGGCGGACCTTGTTTACCCTTTGGCTCCCTGTAATAAACAAACTGGCATTGCATCATGGGAAATATGGAACCCACCCAAGGGTATTAGTGTTTCTGGTGCAAATCACTTTTATAAGTATTACAAATATGCTTTCATGTATTAAATATTTATAATAAAACTTGGACTAACTGGTTTCTTTTAGCTCAGTTTTCCCCTAAACTATGGATTCAACACACTTTTCTTTGAATCCAACACAGTTTGCGCGATGCAACAAATCAAAACATGCGTCTAACCGGCTGTTTGCAGGCATTTCACGTCCCACTGAGCTCAGGTTTCCACACAAACTGCCATTATTTGCAGAATCTGGGCTTTTTGGTGCTTTAACTAAATAAGTGTGATCAGATTTAGTGTAAAGGAGGCGTCACTTTGGGTCTAACTGATATCAGATTCAGGAACCTTGTCCAAACACCCAGTTCTGTCTTCCGGTTGCATCTCCTTAAACCAAAACCAAACACGTTCAGCAGCCGGTTGCGTATTTGAACTCGTATTTTCAACGATGTAGCGTGCAGGCTGATCATCCCAAACAACTTCCGTGAGCACATGTCAGGTGATGGCGGATGAAGAGCGAGCTCCAGCGGCGAGTGGACGAGTCAGAGAGACGCAGGACTTACAGTGCCTGTGATTGTTCCCAAATGCAACTTAACAATTCTGTATATTAAGCAAACTGTGACTGTTTCACAACGTTAGACACATGCTTTTGTTTGTTGCCATGACAACGAAGGACATCTTACGCCACTGAAGTTAGTAGGAAGGTTTGGTGTATCACCTTCAGGCCATTTGAAAATGTCAAATCGTGATATTTGAACACAGATCGAAGAGACTGGGGTGGTGTTCTTGAAATGAATATGTTTATGTTGCAGTGGTTAAAATAACAAACATGGCTGCTCGTAACCAGCGCCCTCCTCTGACGTCTCAGACTGACGAACCAGCCGAGACTTCTACTCACTTCGCACAGTTTAGCGGAGTTTGTGTGTCTCAGGGGAACGGAAACTCCATGACGGTGATAGGAATCTGTTTTTCCTCCTGATGATTATCACGCAGACGTGACGGACAAGTTCAGTCGAGCTGTGACAGCCCAGATCTTATCCACAACATGCAGAGAAACCAGAGAGACACTAGCAATCACAAGTGCTGCGTGTCAACGAGCGCCGCGGTGGAGATAAGGATGCAACCTGCGGATTAACAGCACAGGCAACGCTCCTCTGACAGCTGCCAGATGAAAACCAGTGAGAATTAAGCCGAAATCTGGTTAATTTGTCATTTCCTGATCTCTTCCTGCAGCTGCATCATCAGGTCCAATCCCTCCACCTCCACGTGGAACCTGGTGCAGTGAAGAGTCAGAGCTGTGAAAGCAGGTGTTCGGTTTCCTCTGGACGTCCCGTTCAGGAGAAGGACGCCTGCTCTTTGATTACATGAACTGTGATGAAACCGTAGACGGGCGCCATCGTTTATTTAAAACCAGCTCCCCTCTGATCACGTGACACAGCTGATCGTAATGGAGCCCTGAGATGTTATAACACTCGCTTCCTTCGTCTCTGTTTTCATATAATCTTATATCGTAAGAAGATGAACGGCTTGGCTTTTGCTTGATGTCATGCAAATTCTCTTTATTGAGATTAAACCAGGACCGATATTTGATTTCTGAGACCATTTCATCGACATTTCTGCTGAAAAGCCGAATTTTTGAGCCGGATTGAATATGGATTTTCTATGCAACAAATTAATTTGTTACGACAGACGTTTTTTCTGCATTTTATGCCAGATATACACATCCTGACTTAAGAATTGGTCATTTTCCTAACTAAATATAGACCTTTGAGCAGCAGGTACATCGCACATCGCTGTTTATCCTGAGAGAAGCATTTATTGACATGTGAATGATATATTAGAGTGAGATTGAGGGCAGTCTTTGGCTTATTGCTCACGCTGTAAGGAAGAAGTGAAGCTGTGGGTGGAGGTGGTGGAGGAGATGAGGAGTGGACCTCAGGTGGACCAGGTGAAGGAACCAGGTGGAGGAGAGTCGCAGCGGTCACGCTCTGAAGTGTGAGCTGACGGCAGCGGAGAGGGAGACAGATCTGAATCTCTGACAGCAGCAATTTGATTGGCTGATGGAGCCAGTGGGTGGATTTGATTGGCTACATATCAGGAACTAGAGAAATGAAGTGCTAAACTTCATTTCCGGATGCCTGATGCAAGTAGGACTTAAAAATAACAGTAATAATAATAAAAATAAACTTCTTTGGGAAGAGGAACAGAAAAACTATTTGTAAATTAGGTGAAAGACGATTAAAAGTTATGTAAAATCACGTTTGTCTGACAAAGTTACGTTCAGAGAAGGATTTTAAACTTTACACTATAGTTTATTGACAGATGTTGAAACTTTGAGTCTGCAGAGCTTGCTTTACCTTAATGTGTGTATGAAAACACTGTTCTCAATCAAACTCCAAACTTTCTGATTTGCTGTGATGCCGAAGCACCGTATTAATAAATCAGTCCCCTGTTTGCAGCGAAGGGGCCGAGAGGACGCGCAGTAATTTGTCACACAGTTGTATTTTCATGCCCTTTGCCTGAACGCACGCTGCAGGACGACGTGCCGGGTTTATAAAGCCACAGATCTGAAAGTCAAATCTCGTCTCCTCGGTCGTGGAAAGCTCTGCCTGGTTATCGACCCAAAATTAAGACTCATTTCCAAAATCTATTGAACGTCTCTCGCAGGGAGGCGTCCTAAGTCAGATGGCGCGCCCTTCAACTGGAGGACCGCCTTATGAGACTCGGCTGAAGTGTCCTTGAGGGAGACGCTGAGGTCCTGAAGTCTCAAAAGCTTCTGCCACTGGTCTCAGATCTCACAAAAGCACAAATATGAGATTAGTTTGCAGGAGTTTGCATCCTTGTAATGCATCATTAGCGTTAGTCTGCAATCTTCCAATTTGCTGATTTGGCTGTTCTGCGTAAATATGTGCAGGTTCCCTATTTTTATTTATTATAATATTTACATTTACTGGACAGGACTGTGAGATAAAATGCCAATAAAAGATGCATCAGAAAAGTGCGTCATAGCCGTTTCCTGAAAGTCACGGGACAGATCATCAATGCTGGGATCAGTTCATGGTTCCAGGTCAGGTAGATTGTCCACATCATGCAATACAAGGCGTCAGTGGAGCCGCTGAGGTGCATCTAAACTTCTCCAGCTTCGCACTTTGCATAAAATCTTTGCTGCACCGAGTTTGAGAACGACGGGTAACATCTGTGTTTTAGCAGATCCCTCAGTTCATGTGGCGCATTTCACACGAGTCGCTGTGTTTTTACTGTAGTAGACACAAGCAGCACGTCGGGCCAAAGCGCCAGTCCTCGTTTGAAATGTTGTCCTAATGGTCGATTAAAAGTATTTAAATTGAAAAACATGGAAACTTGATTAAAACTCACTGATTTCTTTGAAACTGTGGTTTGGTTTGGTCAAACAGCAGGCGGGAATCATGCATCCGATGCATGTCACATTTTGGGGTTTTTTATTTTGCTTTAATTCCTTCATATAAAGACACAGAGTTTATGCAAATATAACAGTTCTTATTTATTTTATGTAGAGTTATTCATGAATTAAATTACTACACAAGCTCATTAGAAAGTCCATTACAGGGACTGAAGCAGACTCGGCCTACTACAGAACGTAATGAAGGAGACAGAGCTGGCATCTGCGCACACACACACACACACACACACACACACACACACTCCCCTGTTTCTTATACACACAGTAAAACATCTCGACATGTTATGTTTTATGTCTCTTTCATACACAGATGAGAAACTGGGTCTGGATCACGGCTCGTTAATAACTAAACACACCAGTTTTAAATGAGGACGCTCGCTTCTGCCAGTTTGACGATCTGGTGTGTGTGTTTCTGAGCGTGTGTGTGTGTGTGTGTGTTTTCCTCATGATGCATAAGTGAAGCTCTGAGCCAGCAAAGTGGCATTTTTGTCTGGCACACACGCACACTCCAGGTTTGCTTCTCGCCAGAGTCTGTTTGGTATTTTGGTGACTCGCTGTCAGCTCGACTGTGGCTGAGTGGGAGGGGAGCTGCAGTCTGGGAGGTTGGGGGGTGGCGGGGGTGCAGGAGGTGGTGTAGGTGGTGTCAGCAGGGATGGAGCTGAGCAGAGTGGCTCCGCTGTCACGTTGCTCCTGCTCAGACCGGATCAGGATGCAGGGTGCACAGCGCAGGTGGATTGTAATGGCTCGTTCCCTCATGTGAGCAAAGACTCGTTTAAACCTGACATCAGATAATCGACAGGAGCTCGGGATTAGCTCGCAGGCTAATTAAAGCCGTTGTATGTTCAGTCTGTATCTGCACCAGTCTGCATCTCTCACTGTTTGTTCTGCAGAGGTCCAATCAGCTTTGAACCGTTCGCTGCATCAGAAGTTCATCACATTTGGCAGACGAGTGTTAACTAACGGGCCAGATGTTGCCTCTCTCATATCACGTCCAGATGTTTCAGTGATCTCAGACACCACACCGCTTGTTAACAGACTCTCTGGATCAAAGCAGGAGTAGTAAACTGACACTGTTTCTGTATTTCAGTAACCAACTGTGCATTTCCCAGGACTTTACTCTCTCTAATTCAAAAAAACATAATCCCAAACTTTAAACAGTTATTTATTTAGTTTGTTTCATTATTAATTTAATGCATTTGTCATTTGTGTTGAACATGTTACCTCGTCCTGCAGCCCCCAGCTTGCTACAGTCTGTCAACAGTAGCCTGTAGCTCAGCTGTGGCTAACTAGTAAATATGCTAAACTAACACCAACCAGGTCAGTGATAAAAGCCCTGTTATCGCCAACAACATCTCATAAAACTCACTAATTAATTAGTTAATGTTAGTTAATTAATGGGTTTGGTTGAGGGTTCAGCTTCTGCACCATCGTGCTAACGTTATGCTAACGCTAGCTGCAGCTGCTGCAGGAACCTAAACGCTGCACTCTTTAAATCTTTGCATGTATTTTGCATTTAAAACCTTAAAACTGGATCCTGATTGATTAACTTGAATTCATTCCCTATAGTTGATGTAATTCTGCCTGCACTGACTTATTAAACCTGAATATTTTGTCCTTTTTTCAACTTCTCATCCCAAACCTTTGCAGAAGCGTGTGTATTGGATTTCTCAGTTGATGGTTGTGCACCAGCTGACTTTTAAACACAGTCAGTCTGAAATGTAACCTTCAGTCCAGAAATGTTAAAAATGAGAGTACAAACCAAAATATGTCCAGAAACATGAAAATAATTCAGATATTTTTATAATTTACTGATTTTCTTTATCTTTTATGCAGAGTCAGGAACACAGATGCCTGTCTGTATTCAAAAAGTAATTTTAATTAAAAAAGGAAAAAGTTTATTGATAAAATTGATGGTAGTGAGAAGTTTTAACAGATAACGAGTCAGACTCTGCAGCCAGAAAACATCTTAATGAATCATCTTGGAAGAAGATCTAACGAACGCAGTTTGGTTCCTCACAGCAGGTCAGTTAGCAGCAGAGGTGTGTATGAGTGTGCACACACGCTCTGACCACATGATGTCTCCTGTCCGGCTGTGTGAAGTAAAACATCTCGGACTTTTTTCCCTTTTTCACCCGCGTCATGAATTACTTTTGTCAGCGCGCTGCAGCGTCTTCACCGGCTGCCCTTTCACCGAAGAAAACAAGTAACCAAGCAACAGAGAGGACACATCTAATCGGCGGCACAGGGAGGAACAAAGTGCTATATTTATGTGAAGCAAATGCCCCAACAGGAGGAAAAAGGCCGCGACGCGCATTAAACCTGACAGCTCTGCATCCAAACAAGCGAAAATAAGCATGTTTTTGAAACAAAGAGCACGTTAAAGACCGTTTTTTAAGAAACTGAGTGAGAGTAATGACCAAACCGAGCAACGAGCTGAAGGACTGTCAGACCAAAGAGCCTCAGACCAACTGCTCCCACCGCCTGCAGGAGGATTTTAGCTTAATTGAATTATCTGTGAATGGAAAAGGACTCGTTCTGCTACGTGTGTGTGCGCACGTGTGAATGTTAATTTGTCCCATTAACAGTAAATTTCACACTTGAACAGAGACAGCAGGTGAGGAGGGGCCGCTGGAGCCAATCTCACACACACACACACACACACACACACACACACACACACACAGTGTCGGTGTTTGTTTTGGATGAAAGTAGCTGTAGCTAGAAGTCTGATTTACGCTTCCTGGTGGTTTGTTTACTCAGATCCTAAAACAACAGCCCTGGTAACATGCTGGGATTTTAGATATTTGTCTGTGAAATGTCTTCTTCTGCCTCAGCACTTTGTGGGTGACAAAGCGTTTTGCATTTCTAGGAACAACGTCCTGCTTCTGAGAATCATTTATACCCTTTAACACAAAGATTAGCACACACGCAGGCTTTCTTTGTGCGCTACGTCAAGTTTGACGTCATGACGGCGCCGTTAATGTTACCTGGCGACATGGCCACCCTGCCAGCGCGGCATCCTGCAGGATACGAAGTCCAAACTCAGCCGTTGTTCCCACAGACTGTAAACAGCAGCGACGGTCCTGGTTAATCAGCTGTTTACATACCAACATCTACCCGGGTGTTTGTGTTTACATCACTGCCGATCGGAGCGGTCCAGGGTCCCAAAACGATGTATAATCACAGTGTAAACTGCATTTTCAGCATGTCCAGCTCCACTTTTACCGATTAAACTGTGAATAACGTGGGTGCAAGTGCAGCTTCATAAGTCATAGATCTGTTTTTTGTGTTTTGAGCGTCACCCCCCTTTTAAAAGCCAGGCGTGTCTGCACCTGGTGCTGTTTAACTGTCTCTGAGGGACAGGTGGACTCGCTGCAGTCCCCCAAACCCCTGTTACATCATTAACTCCATCTGACTGCATATGTGCAAACAAGATGGCACCGAAACAGCAGGAAAATACTGCAGCACTGACTTTAAACCAGGTTTCTGATGCACCAACATACCTGATGTCTGATTTGTTGCATAACGTTGCACAAATCTGGCTTTCGTTGAGCCCCCTGCAGCGTCTCTATCAGAGGAACAGTTCACACTTTGCCTGCGTGGCTCAGCAGCGGGGATGTGAGGTCTCTGTTGGTGGTGCAGCAGCTTACATTGATTACTGTGGCAAAGCTCAGCGGCGGCACGCTGCGAGTAGACGCGTCACGTCTCCGCGGCGTCCCCTGTGCAGCTCCACGAAATTCATCCGGAGGTCTGCGAACTCAACACGAAACGCAGCGAGGCAGCGACCCGGACTGACCTGCAGCTGATCCTCTGTCTGGAGCAGCATCCTGGTTCCTGCTTCCTTCTTATTAGCTACAGAAAGAAAGTTGAGCATCATGCGCTCTGTTAGCTTCAGCAGCTTAGCTTGTTAGCATTGGAGTTTAGTCTGCATTCAGGAGGAGTTTTGGGGTCAGCTGCACACCTTTTACTTGTATGTACAGCCAGTTAAATAGATTTATATAGAAGTAAGTGATAAATACAAACGCCACATCCTCAGAACTGCCCTCAGTGTCTCTTTTATAAAGAAGCTGCATCCTCACTTCCTGCCGCGGCCCCCAACAGCCTGCAGCACAGGACTCAAGGTCAGTGAGTGGATGTTAAATGAATGTGAAACAGGGTGATTGCTGTGAAAAGATTCTCACCGCCCCACTCCTGTGCAAGGAAAAAAAGTAAAATTGACGAGTTTCTGGTGGTTCAAAGGACATTAATAACCAATTTGTGCAGGCGTCCTGAGCGGCGCAGAGAAAGCAGCGCTTTTCACATTCGTTTGACCCCGATTCTTCTCGCCCGGAGTGAAGTCTGAAGCTGTCTGAGCTCAGCAAATGTAATGACACAGAATGATGGATTAATGTGGGCCAGTCATACCAAGGTGAGATTTGGACAAAGTCTGCAGACGCCGTCCCACCTCTTCTTCTTTCCATCATCTCTTTATTTGTCCATCCCTGTCTGTTTTTCTTCTAGCTGTCTGTTTCGCTCAGATTGTGGCCGTCTGTTTCTTTTTTTGGTTGCTTTCTCTTTGCTCTCTGTCTGCTCGTCTGTCCGTTTAACCTCCTCGGCGTCTCTGCCTCTCTGCAGCGCACTCACTTACATTTCTGAGCTTAATAAATCCACTGCGGGAATCCCTGTAGCTGTATATGCACTCAGTATTGCACTCATGTCAGGTTTAAGAGTTGTAGCGGGCATCCATCCCTCAGGCAGGAGAAACCTCCCAAAGTACACTCAGATCAACGTAAAACACACTGGCCTCAGTTGCTGCTCTGCATTTCATAGGAATCAGGTCAGTGGGAAGCTTCAGATCCCGGATCCTGTTGGATTTTGTTGGCACACGTCTTAGAGTTTGACTTTATTAAGAGCTAGATTTGGATTGTTTGTCAAAACTTTGCTCAAAAAGCGACCGAAACGCTTCTAATTAAGCCCGCTGACTAACTCACAACCGCGCCGATTACGAGGATATGACTTTATTGTCAAAACCTGAATAAATGTGGCAATCGCCCACTAACGAGCAGTCAAATCACAGCCCGCATTGTGCTGTAGCTGCAGATTAATTACACTGTCTCAGCTCATCTCCGCCCACCATGCAGTTTAAAGGCGTGTTTTTTAAAAGTGGAGCGACGGAGGGAGATATCTGCCGTGTGTGTCCTGACAGCCAGCGTCTGCAGATAAGCTCCCTAACAAGATAACGGTGATGTCGTTATTAGAAAATGACTTGATTTTACAAACAAGCAGAGAAGTAGATCCCCATTAAGCTGGCGATTTAGAAAGATGACCCGCTAATAGAGTGTGTGGAAAGAGCGACGAGTGAAACAGCAGAAAAATATTGTGTCACGCATGAGCGAAGTGCGGTGGGACTTCTGCTGCAGTGGGCTGCACTTCCCGTCGCTCCCCCTGCAGCTGCATCCTCATGGTAACACTCAGTTACTAATACTATTACTAATAATATTACTACACTCACTTGTACTTGAGTATTTCCATTTTTACGCATCTGTATGCTGCTTCACACACTTCCTGTGCAGTGAAAACCACACATCTCCAAATGTGTTGGTATTAAAAAGTTTGTGATGAACATTTACAGGTTTAGAAAGTTGGTTAGTTGCTGGAAAAGCCGGAAAACCCGGCATCGCTGCAGATGAAGACGATCAAATGGGCCCAGTGTGAAACATCTGCAGCAGGACACGTTAATGCAGCAGATAGAGGAGGAAGCACTGTACTGCACAGTGAGGACATGTACTCCTCATATTTAAAGTAAATTTGGCTTTTTATACCTGCATGCTCTTAATTATGTATAGTTTTAAATGCATGAATCTTAATTATAGTGGATTCTCATTGTATAGTTGTTGGTTTTGTTAAGTTAAAGATCTGCAACACTGTTTGGTGCAGTGTATATACTCTATATACTACAGGCTGACTGATATTTGATTGTTGAGACTTGTTTTGGAGGGAAATATTTACAATATGCTGATGAATATAGTGAATTTCTGAGATTTTCTATGTGGATTTTGCAGCGATGTGACTCAGAAAGCTGCTTTATTAAACAAATAACTTTATTATAGAAGCGATTTCACATCAATATAGACTTTTTTTGCATTAAATACTGAAAAAAACACTTAGTAAATCAAGAACACGTACACAAATGATGATGATATACCAGTAAATCAGTTTTGCAGTTAATATTTAAGACATTAATTAACTTTACTGTGATCCTGAACACACCTGTCACTCTTTACACAGCTTCTGCTGAGCTGTAATCGAGCTCTTTCTCGAGAGGATCTCGTTGAAAACAAAGTGAGACTTTTTTAATATTGACATGAATCAGAAGGTGTAAATAATAGATGAGAGGTTTGTCGAGAGCCGTGAGAGGTTTGCAGTTGAGTTGTGTTTCCATTATGCCGTCTAATTGCCTGGATAGACGAGGATAAACACCACTTCTACGACGCGGGGCCGCTGTAATTACTCTCAGCAAACCATACAGTAAGAACGCTCCGTGCGTAATCGTCTGTTTCATGTAAACATCACCGGCGTCGGCTCATCACGCAGCACGCCATGAAGGTTGTGTTTACGGCGAGAGGCTGGTCTGAGCGCCGCTCCCTGCTGGTGTAATGCGAGCGGGAGCCAAACAAAAGCGAGAGTCATCACACGCTTGGTCCCGAACGCGTTGCCTGGCAACCCAAACTGGTGTTTGACCGCCTGTACTTCGGCAGGAGCCTTCAGAAGATGAATGTGACCTTTTATTAAAACCAAACCATTTCTGAGCTCCCTCTGAATCTCGCTCTCAAACCAGGATCGTTCGAAGGTTTTCTGGGTTGAAAATGTTGAAACGGCTGTTGCACGATGCGTCTCAGAGCTTTGGGCTTCAGATAAACACATCAACGTACCACAAAAGGCGAATATTCATCTTTCTGTGTTTTAAGCAGAAGCTCCTGCAGCTGTCTCATATGAGATCAGTCTTCACACATATACAGTATGTAACTGTTATAATGTTTAACCTGGAAAACCAATGAAAGATGCAAAACCTGTGGATTATTTCAAAGTGCATGAGACAGATTGCATATAGCAGTGAATTAGCTGCTCAACACATCATCATATATTTATAATTATATCAATAATGTGACGTGGGACTGGGTTTTGTCATCCTCACATCATAGGCTTTGTACTTTCCTGCTTTTAACGGCTGCATTACAGTCAGATGCTGTGACCATGCTGTTCTACATCAACATTACTGCTGGTTATTTACTAAAATGCTATATTAATGTGTAAATAGCAGCAACAGTCATCACTGCAGATATCGAAATTAAAGTATTAAATCAAAAATATTGTGATATTTGAATCATCTCCACCTGGATTAACCGGTTTAGCTCAGTCGGTGATTAAAAACTGTATCGTTGTATTTTTGTGTTTATTCATCTCCACCAACAATATTCATATTCACACCCATGTTTCAGATGAATTGGAATAACGTGGTTGGTCGTCGGACTTTCCTTGTGGCACCGTGACCAGACGTCGTGTCAGTGTGCGCGTGTTAGCATGCTGACGTTAGCATTTAGCTCAAAACGCAGCTGCACGTAAAAACAGTTTATTTGATTTAATGTGTCATAATCTAATGCGTTTCTGATAAAAACTGAGAAACTGTGGAGTCCGACTCGTTCAGTGAGAGTGTGACTGTCATGAATCTGTCGAAGCATGAACGGTGAGCGTGTGTGCACAGCTCTGACTCACCGCCCGACGCCACGTACGGCTGCACGGTGACTTGATCCCGATTCAAACTCAGACTTTAAAATGAGCTGTCAGTCATTTGTTTCGGAGTTGGCAGTTATTTAGTCATCAAGCCCCACCTGTGAAGCGTGTCTTTGTCTCACGGGGGCTGCGGAGGCGGAGGCGACGGCGTGCCGGTGCGGCGGGGCACACTTCAGGCGTACCCCGGCCCCAGGTGCAACCCATTTCCAGATTTCCCCTGTCGGGTCACGGGCAAAGCCGACATCAGGATGAGGCCAATAAATGGCTGATAATGGGAGGGGAAATGGATGAACTGCCCGGGAATGGGATGTAAAGTAATTGGATGAAGCTGAGCTCGTATCGAGTGGCCTGTCGTGAGTGTGCGTGTGTGTGCATGTGTGTTGGAAGCTGCCAGATTCACGCCTTGTGCCTCTGGGAAATTGTTATGAAGACAATTAGCCTCAAATGACTCACAACGCGTCTTATTGGTCCGATGCCTCACGCCGTCCTGTCGCCAATTTGAGCTTAAAATCACACCAGAAATGAGGAGAACACAGGAATTCGTCACTGAGCTCATCGCCGCGATCCGTTTTCCGAATGTGAAATCACGGAAGGCGAAACAGCGGCGCGGACGCCGCGGGAACACGCCTGAGCCTCATTATTTCTTCCATTTTAAAGGACCTTTACTGACCTCTTTGAGCGACCGGTATTTATAGACGCCACAGCGTGTCGTCCCCTGCGAGGTCGCGGTGCAGCCAACACAGTGTGTCAATTACGGGTAATTGCAGCAAACAGTTAAGTAACGCTTTCACTGCTGAGCCCAGTGTGCAGGTTAATTAGAGAGATCAGTTAATTAGATATGATTAGGGGTGCGTGATAAGGATCCAGTACATCACCGTCTTAGATGTTTTAGCATCTTCTTGTTTCGTGCTTCAAACGGAGAGAAATCACCTGAATAATAGTTTCCAATCACAGTTTGGCGTCTGCTACCTGTGGACGAGGTGCTCCGAATGCTTTACTTGAGTAATCCCGCAGAGTAGAAATAAAAGTCCTGCATGCTTAGCATAAAAAATGTGATTTATACGTTACTTTAATGTTGTAGCTGATAAAGGTGGAGCTGTTAGCTTGTGAATTCCAGCCTGGAAATCATCTTGTCTATGATATAACATCCTTAAAAACTACAGGAAACAATAAAATGTACATTTTTATTTATTTATTTGGTTATTTTTAACCATTGTTTCTATTTATTTTATTTAAACGGAACCGTACAGTGTTAAATGTTGATCTACTGTGCCAGAGTTAGCTTAGAGCTAATTTATATCTGCACTGCTGTTGGCAGCTCACAGTTAAAACACTTAGCAGGACAGTAACAAACAGCATGAAGCAAAGACACACTGAAAAGTTGTTGTCTTGTCTCTGAAGGTCCCCAAACGAGGATACTTAACAGTCTGTTTCACACATCGAGCAGTTTCTACTCAGTCGTATTTAGGCCACGCGAATCCTTACCCTCCTGCACCGAGTGTCCGTCCCCGACTTTAGTGACTCTTTTAATCTCAAACCAGATTTCACACTGTGACACACAGACACACACACATACACACACACACGTGACTCTGAGGTCCTTTTCTATTCTGAAGCCTCTCTGGTGTATTTTGTGTGTGTGTGTGTGCGTTTGTGTGTGTAATGGTTTGTGGACACTCGCTGTCCTTCCCCCATCTCAACCGCTGGTCACGCATCATTAAGCGTCCCATTCAGGAAGACGGAGGTCGCTGCATTATGTTTAGGGGGGAACCATCTTAGCAGTGCAGATGAGTTTCTCAGCGCTGGAATGGGCTCAGCCATTCCCGGGTCATTACACTACATTACACTGTCAGCAAACAGGAAGTCCTTGTTTTGTCAACAGAAAACTGAAAATCACAGTTGTGAATCCCGGAGTCGACTGAAATTCACTTTAATAAGACTACTGTGAAATATTTTAAATGTTAAATATTAAATTACACTGAATTAAACTGTGCAAATGATTAAACGTTTGGAAGAATTAACAACAAATTTGCATTTTCAGGTGCTTTTCATACTTTATTTGGACATATAACGCTCAGGCGTCTTTATGAAGCAGGTTTATATCATATTTAAGTCACTTTAATTTATGTAATATAAGGGGAAACCCCCCATTCAATCTTTAAATGCTTCCTCTTGGTCCAGTTCTCTAAAACTACTAGGTTAATAATCGACACTATGCAGACGACACTTCGTTATATCTAGAACAGCATAAACAGTCTGTGGGAACAGCTCTCGATGGTCACCAGACCTACTGGGTTGAACAAGTCTGATTGAATTGAAATCTGGTTGCCATGGTTACTAATAGTTCCCTCAGCAGTAGCTTTAGATTTAAGACAGAGGTTGAACTTAGATGAACACAGCCAATAGTTGCGACTCGTGACTCAATCTCAAGAACGTGTTCTGCGTTCTTGAATATTTACTGACGATACACATGATTTAACGCCTTGACCTCGACGGCGGAAGCAGTGGAAATAAAAATATGCGTCTGCTCATTTTCAAAACATGAATCAAAAGTCAAGCTCATCAACTTGCGCAGCAGCACGTTCATCAGAGCTGCAGGGATGAGCCGATGTTGACGTTTCTGCAAATGAGAGCTGTTGTCAGTCACCTGTCAGCTGGTTAAACGCTGGTCCAATCACGCGAGACGCAACTTTGACGTATGTGCACTGACTGCAGCCTGAGTCAGAGCATCACTTCCTGCATAGCCACAGAACAAGATGCCAAATTTGCATGACAGCAATGACGAGCGGCTGATCGGATCGGATTGAAACCTCCAAAAGTCCTGGAAAAGTATTTTTAAACCACATATGCTGGATCTTCTGGTCTCTGTCAGGAAAACCAACTGTTTGTGTTGTTGTTGCCTTTCATGCCAAAGGCATGTTTTGCTGTGTTGCACACCCAGTTTGACTTATTTTTAGTAAAAAATGATTTAAGGAACGTCTGTAAAATGAGGTATTGTGACCAAACTAATGAACATATCAGTGTTTGAGGGAGAAACACTGCAGAAAGACAGCAGCTGTGGTCGATGTGTGTGTGTTTGTGAGATTCAGAGAGAGAGGGAGAGTCGTTCTTTAAGGAGGGCTGATGCTACATCATCAAGAGGGAAAAAAGCCAAAATAGAGTGAGTGAATGGGTTTTGATTAATATACAAATAAATCTGTGTGTATTAATGTTTGTGTGGGTTCGAGGAGTCTGAATGGGTCGTGTAAAACCGTGTGTGTGTGTGTGTGTGTGTGTGTTTGTGTTTTTGAATGATTGCAATTGTGCACTGTTGATGATAATGATTGCTTCTCTTGTGCATTCTGCGGTTCATCGCGTGCAGGTGGTGTTTTCGTCTTTTTTAAGAGATCGCAGCCCAGTGTTTCGAATTTAGACTAATTTTTGTCTTTGTGTGTGCGTGTGTGTTTCGTCGTTCCTGTATTCCCACAATTGCGGCGTTTTGCCTCGACTCTGTTTTGGTTAAATGAAAATGGTCCTTTGTGTTTGAGGAGTTGTCAGAAATCGATGGTGCCTCGACTCATTCTGATCTTTTCAGACAACAGAAGGACACATCGGGTTTTCGACAGCGAGCTTCATGAAGCTGAGAAGTTGAGGGAGCGACGCCAACTTGACATTTACAATCAGAGCGATACGCTGCACAGAGAAAGAGCCTCAACAAGCTTCAATTAGCCGTGTAAACAATCGGATGAACGCTTTGCTTGTTTAAACCGCCGTCACCGCCGAAAATATCCTGTTAATGTATCCCGGTAAATGTCAGGTCGCGTCAGATCGTCACCTCTTGCGTTTGGTTTTGCTGTCTTAAGTAAAGAAGTAGTCAGCAGCAGACGGCAGCAGAGAGAGTCAAAGATTCGCTGAACTCGTCTGATGCCAAACAGCATAAACTGAAGCTGAATGTTGTTTCCTCGACCCGGTGTGAAGCTGCCGCATCATAAGAGCTGGGAAAGTGTGACTGTGCACAGAGAACATGGCCTGCATGTGTCAGTGTCATCTATTTATCATCGTTTTATTAGCTTCATATGCATTAAAGTTCCTGCAAAGCCACATTGGTGCTGCCCACAGCTGAGGCTCCGCTCGCTCAGGTGTGACTTTCTGTGCATGGACACGACTGTGCAGGTGAGGGCTAGGCAAACATCATGGTTGACATTACACCTGAGCTCCTGCATGAAAGAGCGCATGCTGCTCACCTGTCACAACACTTCCTGCGTTAGCGCTGGATCTAAGGATGTCGTTGTAATTATTAGTGACGCTGGACTGTTTGCTGAGTTCATTACACAGAAAAACTATGCAAACATACAATAAATACAACAGGTAGTAGGTCAAAGATGAAGAGTGGAGTCCTGGGCCCATAGGGAGCAAGAGTTCGCTGTGAAATAGATTAAAGATTAATTTAAAACAATCAGAGTTAAATCGTTGTTTATTCTGTTTCATTGTTCTGTGGGGTTTTAAATATGTAAGATGCTTAATTTTGAAATATTTGTAAGAATCTCAGTTGCTCTTTGTGCAGGAAGTCTGTGGATTAAGGGAACTTCATGCATCAACAATGAAACAGCTTCAAGATTAAAGAACTTTATAGTCATTGTGAGATGACAACCGAACTGCAAGTGCATCAAAGTGAAATGGTGCGCTTGTTTCTGGACTTCTGCACTGATGTGAGTGATGGCGTACAGTATGAAGCTGTTGGCTGACGTGTGTTTGGTGGATTAATGCACAAAATCAGTGGTTTTAAAGTTTGTAAATGATCAACCCCTGCACCGACAGCCTCAGTTTTGGTTCTGCAAAGGTGGTTTGTTCTGTAAAATGTGTGAATGTTTCCATTGGACAGTTTGAGAAATCATTTTACAGTTCGCTTTCATTTGTAGTTTGTGTTTCTTGACTCGATTTCAGTTTTCCCCCACCGTATATAAGGCACCAGGACAACTCGGTGTTCTTTGTTTAATAGAAATCATGCAAAACTGCGAACATGAGACCCAGGTTGTACGACACCTCCTCATTAACCCTCTGTTACTGCAGCTGCTCAGTAAATGAAGCCCCGTATTAAAGCAGCTTCTTTACGACACCAGACCGACTGTCGCTGACAATGTTCATCACAAGACTTCACGAGCTTTGAAAGCGGCAACCTGGCTTTTAAATTGCAGCCGCTGGAACCGTCAAGAACACTTAAACGCCCTCTCGAGCTCTTTGACCGCCAACGTTTGGAGCCAGATTGTGTTTCATGGCTTCTTTGCGGCAGCGTCTTGCACTGTAACCTCCACCCGTGCAGGCTTTCCGTCCGAGGTGAGGTAAAGACAACAGAGCCCAATTGGACCAAAACTCCAGTTTGACCCTTTCAGCTCCGTGCAGCAGCAGAAACCTGTCGCTCAGAGGCAAACCTCAGCTGCAGCGGCGGCCGCAGTCATTTGCTCAAAGAGCTCTTGTCACAGCAAAGAAAATAATCTTCTGCAACTGGAGAAACATAATTCGGATAGAAGTGCAAATCACGGAGCGGCGGTGACTAAAACACCACGTCAAAACCTGATTGGCAGTTTTATACATCCACAAAGGCGTGTAATTCCAGATCTGCAACGAAAAAGGCTATAAATGATGTTTGATTTATTGATTCTGAGGCTGGGAGGAATTCTTAGTTTAACGTTTATTTGAAAAGATTACGTGCAGGTGTTAAGTTGAATGATTTCCACGCTCGTGTCCTCTTATGGTTTATTTATATATCCTGGTCTCATTTAAAAAAAAAAGAGTAGATTTCAAAACATTTGAGGTTTTTAGATGGATCTGTGATAAAAACCTACTTTAAATATGGATATTTTAAAATGCTATCTGACAGAAAAAACATAAATTATTGAGCTTTTAGGTGAAAAAAGCCTAAAAGAAGGAAAACATTAGCTCTTCAGCGAGCTCGTTTCTGCTCATTCCCACAAAATAAAAAATGTCATCGCCGCAGCAGCTCACTCTAATGCATCGATTTATTGTCCTTTGTCAAAACTTTGCGGCTGAGTGAGCCACCTGCTTTCATAATTTATTTTTACTCCCGAGCTTTCAAGCGTAATTATTGTCTTTCGTTCTCTTGTGGTCGCTGCCAGCGGGAGACTCTGCCGTGACCCGGCCCTCTGTTCCAACACATTTTTCCCTGTTTATGACGCCGAGGGGCAGCGTTTGATACCGGTTTGGACGGCACCCATCGCCCCTGGTGCCAGTCTGCATAATGGCAGGCTTGTCTTTGCCTGCTGAGAGGGAACGCCAGTGTCCAGACAGCTATTGTTTGCAATTAGGGATTCCCACTGAGGCCTTCAGCACCAGGCAGAATGCTTTTCTTTTCATTTTATTATTTTTTTTTGAGACAATGTAAAGTTGGAGGCCTTCGCTGTCGATAAGATGTTTACCCACACACTGGGTCTGATGGACGCATCCAGACATGTTTGGCAGGAACCGAGGAAACGAGGCTGAATGATGGAGGTGGGATGGAGATGGTGGTGAGAGCCGGTTGTTTTAGTGTCCTTCTACAGTAATGTAGCTTAGACAGGTCTATCAAGCTGAATGCTAATAACCTGTATTAAATATATGTTAATAATATATAATACAAGTCAAAGGAGATCCAGAAGCTGCAATAAAAGCTCTTCAACTGGCATGAAACTGTCTTGAATAATCAATAAAAAGGATGAATAATTGTTAAAAATACACATTTCTATGCTAATAAGTCAGTACCAGCTTGTTCATGTAAAGGTGAGACGTCAGCTACGACTCCTGAGGTGCTGTCGGCACTCTAGTTTATGTGATGCATCATGTTTTTATCACTTTTACTCCCGCTTCAACCTGCGACTTGCTTCTTCTGCACTTTGGATCGTCGGTATGAGCATATTTGCAGCCGCCCACCGTGTCAAAGTCATCAAAGCGTGATTTCCCCGAAATCTGAAAAGTTGTGCAGACTGTTGTGTTTCAGTTCTACGAAACCAAGGGAGAACGGTGGAGACACAGCTCTGTACCCAGCGGCTTGTTCAAACCGTAGACTTTCCTCAAGGCAACCTGGTCTGACATGGTTCCTGCCCTCTGAAGCACATCGACCAATCAGGGCTCTGTGGGCAGGATTAAGGACAGTGCTCTAAACCTCCAACATACACAACCACATCCTGGACAGACAGACAGAAAACAAAATGATAACGAATATCAGCAACACCCTCTGATCCAAACCATCCCACAAGCCTCAAACTAGCCTCATTCTCCATTTTCATCACTATTACTCACCAGTATTATAATTTATTACCCTCCTTACGTGTCTCTTGCCCCCTTTTCTCGGTCATTACTCATTCGCCGTCCCTGTTAAAAACACATCTCAGCTTGTGTTGTGTTTCGTTATGTTGCAGCATATTTTTTACAGTCACGGCTGCGCGCGGACACCACCAGAGCTTCGGTGTTAGCTGAAAGAGCGGTTAGCGACAGGGTTACATTGCTAGCCACCGATTGTCAGGGCAACATAAACACAGACAGCTTCACTTTGCTTCTAGTCAAAGATCTTCTGACCTTCCCATCGCAGACTTTACCGGATAACGTCTGGTTTGAGCAGTTTGAGCGGCTTTCAAACCCCCCACCCTCTGCTGCAGGACGTCTCCTTCCTCACCCAGAAATAGAAAGTTTCCCCCGTTTGCTGTTGTGTCCTCAGATGAACAAGAACTTTCTAGGACTGTCGGGAGAAGCACTTAAATCATGTATCAGCACAGGATGGAGCAGATCAGAGTCCTGTGTGCACTCTGCTGCTCCTGTGGTTCAGCAATCTACCCGGTTTTTCCTCCTCTGTGTTATTACTTTCCTTCAATCTGACCGGCTTGAAATACCATTTTCAAGTTCTCTGTTGTGTTTGCTCTTCTGTCCCAAATTGTCTGTTTTATGTGAGCGATGTCCTACAAACAACATTTAGGAGGAGAAGCATGAATGAAATAAGTAAATCACAAAATTGTTAAAAAGAAAATTACAAACAAAACACAAATTATAGGATTTGAGCTAAAGATGCTGAAGATATGATCACCAAAGCCTGTGATTACCAGAGTGTTGAGGTGGTAAACAGCTGAGTGGAGCTGAAACAACCTGCTTTCTTTCTGAATTGAAGAGAAAAGTTGTTTTTTTCCCCACTGTTCCTGAACGCAGCATGACATTTTGATGTGCACGCAGCAGATGTGAGCATTAACAGTTGTGAGTCATTAAACTGCGATCATCATTAGGACTTGTGTTGCAGGTGTTTTTGGGACTTGCAGTGGAGGGTTTGTGCATTTTCACCACGAACCTCAAATTTTGGCAAAGAGCAAACATCAAACTACGCGTCAAATGCAAACTTCATGTTCAGGATCATCACTGATGACCAAAGTTGGTCAAACCTCAGGTCTACGGCACCATTTTTAGGCATCTGATGGAGGAAATCCAGTGCAAACAACCTGAACTAAGGCTTTTTTGCTGCACCAACACAACTGTCACTCCTGACCTGCTGGGTTTGGCTATGGCGACTTCTTCCTCTTCTCCAAAATGAGATTCAGGTTGAAGGGTCACTGCTATGTCACAGTGGAGGAGATCCAGAGAAGTAAGGTCTACACAAGAGGACTTCCAGGGAGCGACTGAAGCTCTGGGAGCGGTGTATCGCTGCACAGGGTGACTACTCTGAAGGCGTTTTTTTTGCTTGTTGAGAAGCCGTGCAGGAGCTTTTCTCACAGCGCTGGTATCCCACAGCTGTACACTTTAAAGTAAAAGCCACTACTTTCACCATTTTCACAGTCAGTTTGTAGAGGCCGCCACAGAAGACACTTCTGTGCAATCAGCTGACCTCAGTTGGGTCAATGATCCATGCAGAATCACTCAAGTGCGCCCTCAGACATGTGATTTGTCGCACTGCCCCACACGACGACGAGCTCTCCGCCTGCTTCCAGGACATCTGTGTGGACCACTGAGGCTCCTGGCTGCCTTTCATCAGCCCTGCTCTTTAGATCCAATCAGCGGCACTTCAGCAGCTCATTCAGCGCGGGCCACCTGATATGGAGCCACTCTAGAGGGCCAAAGCCACGCTCCAGAATAGCTGCAAAAGCCCTGATGCAGAGGATAAACTGGGGGTGATTGAGGTTTTTTCTCACTTTCTCAAAAAACATTTTCACATTTTTGCTAAACAGATTTTTCACCTTGAGCAGAGGCATCGAAATCACCCGGGAGCCTTTTAAACTGTGTAGAAATGAACCCAAGTTACGTATACGTGCATGCTGTCTTCACGGGGCAGCAAAGGAAACCAGCTGTCCAGTGACGGATTGGAGTTTTAAAGCTTCTCGTCTGGTTGAGGTATTTCCCCGGTCACCGCTCATCTGTCTCCAAAGGCCTAATTGAAGCTGCCTCTTGCTGATTGCACGCCAGAAGTTCAGCTTAGCCGCAGGTCAAAGTTCATGTGTATCAGATATCAACAAAGTTTTCTGTTTCACTCGGTCTTTTCCTTTTTACCGCTGGGTTTCTCCCTCTGTTTCTTCCACATGCCAGCAGATAAATAAAGTAGGATTTAAGGAGCAAATGGCACGTGCAGGAGGGGTAATTCGTACATCTGGAGAAGCAGTTTTGAACCCACAGTGTGGTGCAAAAACACGGCAACAAAGACGAGAAAACTGAGACTAACTGCCCCAGATGCCTGCAACCTCTCTCACCGCACAGTGTATTTCACCACCTCTGTCTGAGGGTTTGCATCTGTTCCCAAAAGTTTTGTGCTGCTGCCGTTTCTAAGCACACATTAAATATACAGGAGCTTGCAGGAGACGCGTGTCTGCGCCGACTAATGCAATGCAATCTTTGATAAATAACACGTGCATTTTATTCAGGGTGAAAACGAGGTCCAAGGTCTTTCTGTGCCGTTTATTTTTGGCTCGTTACTATCAGCCGCTCTGAGACATTTTAAGTGATACTGGGCTATAAAAATAAACGTGACGCCTCGCCTTGAGGTTTACGTAATCATGGAAAGACAGTTTGGTGCAGTGCGCACGTCAAAGCGTGTCTTGTGCTCAGTCGAGGCTCTTCTCCAGGCCTGCCTCCGCTGTGGTTGAATGGACTCGCCACTGAAGTCGGGACAGTGGATCCATGTTTCAGTCAGGTTGTCTTACAAACTCATGTGCATGTGTGGACCTCTCTTTCTCTCTGTTGTGGTGTTTGATTGTATGATCGGCTGCAGGTGAGTTTGTTTAATTGACTGAGCAGGTTGTTCTGATTGGTTCCTGAAGTCCAGCTTCCTCCACTTCCTGCTGGCTCTCCTCTTAACTTCCAGTCAAATTGACTTTTCATGTTATGCCCTGGTTTCCCCTAGGCCAGGTCAGCTTATATAAAACTTCTAATGCATTTACAAGATTCATGCCCAAGTTTCTTTGGTATAATTAGTTCTGTGATGGATGGGTGATTCAGGTCAGGTTTGTACATAAAAACCAAATACCCTTCAGGTTCAGGTCAGGATTTGTTGCAAGTGTCTCTCAAGTCTGTGAATCTGCAGGAGAATTATGTTCAGAGGTGTGATAAAGCAACCTTTGTCAGCCTCAAAGTGCATCAAATCTCTGCGGCTGTGCAGGTAACAACATTGTTGCTGAATAAGAGCTTAGAGGCGAATAAACCTTTTAAAAAAACACACTTTAACACTGAGCAGCTGTGCTATGAGATCAAGTGTTCCTTCTGCATTAGGGAGCAGATGCCAGCAGCTT
Source organism: Datnioides undecimradiatus (assembly GCA_008933995.1). Classification (NCBI taxonomy): domain Eukaryota; kingdom Metazoa; phylum Chordata; class Actinopteri; order Lobotiformes; family Datnioididae; genus Datnioides; species Datnioides undecimradiatus. The sequence goes on along the minus strand of WARS01000043.1, from coordinate 4,711,977 downwards.
TAGTGTCTGAAGCTGACAGGCAACTAATGATCAGTAAGTGTGTGTCGTGAAACCTTAGAGAGAATCGCTCCTGCACGCGTTGTCAAATCCAAACAGGGGAGATGCTCCTGCATGACAGAGGAGGAAGTCTCCATGCTGCTTGTGTTAAATGCTAGTTGCTGCTACAGTAACGTGCATATCAAAGTCTCATTTAAGGGGAAAGGTCAAACCAACTCAAGATGAAAGAAGATTGATGCGGTGCAGCCAAGGGGACTTTTTATTTTTTCTATTTTTGTAATGATGCTTCTGTTGAGGACCTGTCAGCGCTCCCATTTGATCTGATTAGTGTGTTGGCACCGCTGATCAAAGAGCACAACTCATTTGCACACTATCACTTCGCCTTTGAACCTCAGATGGTGAAAGTAAAATAATTTGGCAGATCAGGGGCCGTGCACAGCTCCCGACTCCTGCAGCAGATCGGGGGCCGTGCACAGCTCCCGACTCCTGCAGCAGATCATACAGCGAAAGTGCATATTAGCATATTACAGAACATTGAAGCTACACATGTATTGTCTCCATCCCATTCCTACAAACTTGCAGGACACATGCACGGGTAAAGAGAATTGAAATTATGCTCTCACCGCTGCCGCTCCCTCGCCGTCAAGCCGTCAAGCACAGGAGACCACAAACCTCAGGAGGATTACTGTAATGCATTACCAATGTCAAACAAGTCTGAGATTAAACAAGTCATTTTCAGGGGGCTCTTAAACCACGCGACACCGCTCCGCTTTGATTCCTAACTTACGCCGCCTCCTCCGCCACACCTTGAGACATTTTGCTGAAGCCGTGCCAAGGTTAAAGCGATGCACGTGTCGGAGAGAAACCGCAAAGTCAGCAGTTTTAACGCTGTAAAAACATGTCACGCTCCCCGCGGCGGGCAGTGGACCAGCGCCGTGCACCTGGTCTCTGTGGCTTTAATCAGCCTGAATCAGACTTAAAAATGACCTTTCTGGATTTTTTTTCTTCACCCTGGTGTTCGATCAGAAGGTCCATGAAAAATGATCTGGACACTTTAAATCTCTCCGGATCGAAAGTTTGCCGAAATACCAGTTACAGGAACGTCAAGCTGGAAAAAGCCATAAAACCTCTTTTAGAGGTAAATATGATGTAAAAACTGTTTTTTCCACCGCCGCAGCTTATATTTCTAATGTGCATTTGCAAAGTTTCACAAGCTACAGACAATAAAAGTGTATATCTGCAGAGTTTTAGACTAAAACGGTGCTTGCATATGGTTTCAAACAGGCAAAAAGACAACAAAAATACTGGAAAATCCCATTTTGTTGGCCAGATCAAGAAAGAGCATCAATGCAGGTGATTGGTCTGTTTAAATGACATATTAACTTCATTTGTCAAGTTAATTGCTCGTCACAGCCACAACTCGAGTTGCGTTTCTGTCGGCTGCGTTCATGTCTTCGTCTTTTCAGCCACGCTGGTCGTCGCAAATCATGCTAACAGATAACGCTAATCAACCATCCGTGAGGGAAATTCACACTTTCCTGTGATGAATGCTAAACCCTTTAAGTACTTTTGTCATCACAACCTTTTAAAGCAATCAGCAGGAACTGAAAAAACAGTCAGACGCGTATTTAATCACTGCTGCGTCCTCCTCCTCCTCCTCTTCCTCCTCCTCTGCAGCGGCTCGTGTTGCTGATTTTGAAACTGGCGATGAAGGAGATGTAAATAAGTCTCAGTGGGACCTGAAACTTTTCACAGTAGCAACACCAACGTCTGAATTTGTGACATTTGTCTGTGAACGCAGAGCGAATATCAGAGTTCCTCCGTGTTGCCGCGGTTAGATTTTACTGTCACAGGTTAACAGCGTCGCACTATATCGACCTTCATTACATATAAATCCATCTTCTGCTCAGTCTCATTAAAAGTTTTGCTGCACCGTTATCTGAACTCAAACTGGAAACGTTGACTCAAGCAGTCAGTGGTGAGGGGGTTTCCCCCGTCATGATGTCGGCTGATAAGAGAAACGTTGAATTCCACATGAACCTTCTCCTCCTCTTCATCGCCTTTTATCTGAGGCGGATAACAAGCCGTGGGCTCACCCTGCACATTTTGTAACTGACTTGTTGTTTTTGTTGTTGTCCTGTCTTTTTTTTTTTTTCTTCTGCCGTTTCCATAGCGACAGCATGCCAAAGCGGATGGCTCTGATCTGCTTCCTGTCTCTGGTCATGCTGATGAGCATCCTGGGAAACCTGCTGGTCATGGTGGCCGTCTGCAAGGACAGACAACTCAGGTGGGACGGATCTTTCTTTTCCCTTCTTCCTGCTCGTCGTCCTGTCTTTCCTGCCGTGCAAACAGTTCATGCGACTCATCAGAGCTACATAAACAATTATTGTGCTATTTAATAATGAAGCAACGCTGGTTTAAGTTTAAAATACCATGGAGATGTCTGTGCATGTTTAAAGGGATAGTGCAGCTCTTTGGGCACATCTCCACAGCTGGTGCATTACCTACATTAGATGGTGTGTGCACCAATATTTAATAAAAGCTGTATTTAATTAATTAATTCTGGCAGGAAACTAAAGCCCCCCTATATGTTCATCAATGCTTTCTTCAAATCCACCAGACTCCATTCACAAAAACAGTAACTTTACCTCTTGGGACACAGGAGTTGCTGGTCCATCGCTGCCTTTGTTGTGTTGTTTGTTTGTGTATTTGTGTGTCTTCTGTGTTGTTGAGTGTTAGTTCAGATGCACCAATGCTTTTCCTCCAGCACTGGTTCTCCTGCTGCTGCTGCTTCAAACTGGACCAGAACCTCATACAACCCCAAACTACCCCTTTCAGTGATAATAAGTGAATGAATGAGTGTGTGTGTGTGTCCTTTTGTGTGTTTAAGTGAGACAAAGATAGAAAGGATGTTTGCAGGAGAGAACAAGTGTGAGAGAAGTAGAGCGAGGAAGCCTCGGTTAAGTAACACATTAAGCATTTCTAAAACTGGAACCTGCAAAGTGGAAACTGAAAGCACGGCCACGACGGAGTGAAACACGACAACAAAAGGAGAAATGAAGAAGAAAGAAAGAAAAACACATTCCCGTCAAACAGTTTATGAAAACACCGGTCCGCTGTGAGGCCGACGGTGCATGTGAGACACGCTGGCAGGTCATCCTGAGGACGGCTGGTCATGTGGGAGAAGCTGTCACCGCAATAATTCATCCTCCTCCTCCTCCTCCACCCTTTCTTTCTCCTCCACCCCTCTGTCATCTCCCTCTTTCTCTTTCTATTTCTGTCTTGTGACACCTGAGAGCTCAGGGTGACCTTTGTCCCCAGGATGTTGACATGATGTGTGTGTGTGTGTGTGTGTGTGTGTACACCAAAAAATAAAAATCAAAGTTTCACCACGCAGGAAGGTGTGTGTCAGGTGTGTGTGTGTGTGTGTGTGTGTGTGTGTGTGTGTGTGTGTGTGTGTATTCAGGAACACGGATGAGCGACAGTGTCACCGCTGTGATGTGTCACCTCGCTGAAGCAGAGAGACGCTGAATGCTTTCACAAAGATACGCTTTTAGTGATATTATCATGCTAGCCACGGCTAACACGTGCACAGTCGGTGCATTTAGCAACAAACTGTGCAAACAGTTCAGCCCAGTTAGCCACCTTAGCAAAATATGCTAAATGTTAGCATTTCAAACCTTGTAGCCATGACAGGGAAAGTGTAACAGGATGAATGAGTGAGTAAACAGTGAATATATATGGAAAGCAGGAGTTGGTCCAAGTGCAGCCTGCAACAAGAGGAAAGCTGCCAGACAAACTTACATTTCACACACACCTAACACAAACACACACACGCACACACACACACGCTCTTTGCAGGGAGCTGATGATGATTCAGAGGGCGCTAAACCACTCATCAATAACCACCACACAAACACAACCACTGCTACCAGCCACCTCTTGTTTCTCTCAGTGTGTCATGTCAAGTGTGTGAATAAGAAACCCCCGCACACACTCACACACACACACACGCACAGACACATGCACAGACACAGGCTGCACACGGTTTACACTGGACCACGGGCAGCTCTATAAGCAGCAGCAGTGAGAAAACCTGTGGCTGCTTGTAATGACCTGCATTAGCATTTTTTATGCTAACGCTAATATTTGTTTAATGCTAACTGATATTTTTATTTGGATTATGGTTAAACAGTATCTGCATAGTCCAATTAGTCTTTTTTATGGCTCATAACATTTTCATTTATGGTATTTATGATCTGTTTTTGCATTATTTCCAAATTCCCATTGTGTAACCTGGATTAAAAAGCCCTCCTGTAGCAGCGCCGTGGCAGACAATGCAGCTTCTCCCCCCGTTATTAAAATTATTTAGTAAAAGCAATTATAACATAAGTAAATATTGAAGGAATTAAGAAAGTTTTTGCTTTTCTGTGAAATGTTGCTGCTGCCTCGGGCATTAACAAAAACAAAAAAACTGCATTTTAATGCTTTTTATTGGCAGCAGAGTTGTTTTGTTGCCGGGTCATGTGATTCCTGAGTGTCACCAGTTGGAGTTGATCCAAGCGGCCAAACGAACTGCGACGCATGGGAACAGCGTCACTACACAAAGGTGCATCACTACCCTCATGAAGAAAAACCAGTGAGGAGGGTTTTAATTTGCTTTCCTGCCGCTCGTCTTCATCGCTCTTAATCCTCGTCCAGCTCTCCGTACGACGCCGGGCCGTCACGTGCACCAGCGAATTAAACGCCGTCCCTTCGCAGTGACACGATCGCTTTTAATAAAGTAAATAAACTCTTTGCAGTTTGAGCCAAACGTGATATGTCATCCTAACTAAACAGGGCGCCGCCTCCTCTGGGCGTGTTAATTAGTATTTAGGGTTTCGGGTGTGTGTGTGTGTTTTGGGATGTACAGTATGTGTGTATATTAACCTGTGGCTATTGATCTGCAGTCTGTGTGTGTGTGTGTGTTACAGTATTTGAGTGTTTTCTCTTTCTTTCTATTCAACACATGTGCTTGTGTGTCAGATGCATGTATGCAAACGTGTGTGTGTGTGTGTGTGTTGCGTGTCTGACATGGTTTACATGCACCCCCGTGTGCAGACAGCTGGTTGTTTCCAGCGCTAACAGCCTGTTTGGGTTAGTGACAGGCTGATGGAAAGCCCTCGCAGCCATCCGCTCTCACTGGAGCTATTTATAGCCTGCAGACCGTCCGCGCTGCAGAGAGCGTGTGCCCAACAAGCCGGCGCGCTGACCGACTCCGTCCCTGATGAGAATCGTCTGCGAATGCGAACCAACGTGGAAAAAGAAAGAATTTACAAATCTCGTCTACCTGTCAGGATTTCTGTCCAATCTGACAGCTCGACTGACCGGCGAGTCCAGCGGTCAGCTGACTAACCGTGACCTCGCCGTCCGTCAAGTTGGCAGGTTTTTCATACACCTGTCACAACACTTTCACCCTCCATTTGACTTTTCATGCCAGGCTGCTGCACATAGGTAAAATTAGGTGGAAGCTAACGATTCGGTCCATCAACCTGATAATAATTAGGGTTTATTTATCATAACGGATAAAAATAAAGCCCCTGCTGTGACGCCCCGTGAGTGGGCTGCAGCTATTTTAATGGGTGACAGACTTTCATGAGACTGTGGCCTGAAACAGTCACACACAAACCCCTCTTTGCACCAAAGTGAGCAGCTATATGCAGGTTTTTAAACTGAATAAAGGCGATGACTCCTTTCACATTGCCAGAAGTCCTGTTTGTCTCGTTTGACATCATGAATGGACGTCACAAACACGCCAGGAAAGAGAGATGAAGCAGAAAGCAATATGGCCGCCAGTGATTGTGTGGTGGTTCCTCTTATTCATCTTTGTCTTGAGCTGATTCAGGAGTTAGCATGTGTAAAATCAGCTTGTTGTGTCTGCATCACGGCCTATCGGAGCTGGAGCTGGAGTCATGTGATGCAGGTTCGAATCCCAGGGACAAAAGCCAGCTGTTAGCAGATGTTGTTTGTTGTGCAGGTTCGGGTTCTGGTTTAGGTCAAAACTACTTTTAGTGTTGGGAAACAGATTGTGTTCTGGGTTAAATAAGTGTGTTACCTTGCACACGTTAAAATGACTTGAACTTGACACAAACTGCAGCCTCCAGGGTCGAAGTTCTGACCTCCTCCCTTTATTATCTTAACTTCCTCGCTCTCTTGCAAACCCCGGTTTACAAGTTGCGCAAAGACAGGGCGGGTGCAAGAGTGTTTGTGCATTTATGCATGTGTGTGGTTGACAGGTGGGCTCTGTATTATTGCATATATCTCAGATCTAACCTTGTTTTGAGTTGTTTGCTTGCTGTAAGAGCAACAACGTGAGATACAGCTTGAAATGTCAGCCTGTGCCGTAGCTTACCCTGGATTTTGAGGTTGAGGCAGGTGAACGCGACAAAGTGTGGACGAGATGTTTTTGACGTCACTGTAAATAAAAAAAATGATTTAGTCAGAATCAGAAGTCACGGATTTGATTGGCGGATCACGTGTAATGGCAGAAACTGGACGCCAAGCAGTGACAGTTCAAATACTTAATAAAGATGAAGGAAAAGGCTAAAGGATGGTCGAGGCAGGCGGGGTCAGAACCAGAGCATCAGGCCAAAAAGCAAATAAATCCAATCCAAACCCACGCTCGTGACAAAACTCTGGAGTAAATGTCTGAAACGTAAAACAATGACGAGCTGGCGAGGAGCGAAGAGAGTCACACACAGTATGTGCACACCAGGAACAAGACACAGGTGAAACTAATGAGCCATCACAGGTGACCATGAAACCAGGCGGGAACACGACAGGAAGCAAGAACATGAAGACAGTCTGCAAAATAAAACAGGAAGCAGTAAAACTGAAACTCCAAACCTGAATAAACCTGAAACGTGCAGTTGGTTCGTGAGTTTCTTGGCTGCTAAACCAGTTCAGTAAAAGCTAAAAATGCTGCACTCTTTAAAATAAAATCTCGTCCTGAGAAGCAGAAACTCGATGCGCTGCAGAAATAATATTAAATGTGCGTGTGGTTGCAGGTCTGTAATAACCGGATTTGAAGGATTGTTGCTCATAGTATGACGACGCGGTATGCAACTGGCGCGTAATGTGTGAAATGCAACACGAGTTTGCAACAGAAAGCGAGGAATGTTTGTCTTAACAGCCCGACCGGGGTCACAGTTACTCACCGCCTTCACCGAGCTGCACCAATGATACACAAAAACTCATTCACGCTGCAGCTGCGGCTCGAAATAACAACAGAGCGGCACATTTAGACACTCACAGAGGTCACGTGACCCGTCTTAAACAGAGTGCACAATGTTAAAGGTTAAATATTGAAACCCAGCAGAATCAGCCCGACTGTGGCCGCCGTGCTGCTCAGATAAGACAAAATCACCTTGTATCAGAGAGAAAAGGACAGACAGTAATCAAGCCGGATTCAGTCCTAAAGTCCCAGAGTTTCACCTATTTGCAGAAGCAATCCGCCTTAATCTCTGTCTCTCTCTGTGCTTTTACCTCATTTTGATTTTGTTTGAGGAGGTTTCTGTGACTTTCACATCTCAGCATCTCTCCCGTAACCTCGTCCGCTCCTCTGCTTCTCCTCTGAACGGAAAGATCGATGTTTCCTCTTTGATTTGATGTTGTGCTTTTCTACTGAAACCTATAGTTTTGCATGTACTGTGACAAATATTTCATTTGAGATTCAGTTTATTTCTTTGCTGGAAATATATCGAATATAGAAAGTGAACTTTGATTGCCAAGTCCTCAAGTCCAACTCCTGTCTGCAGCAGCTGTTTTGGGTCTGTTCAGCTGGTTTATATCAGATTATTACAGAATTTCACTTCACTTATTAACCTCCATGAAAATATAGGACATTAGATGCATCGTTTTAAAAATAAACATGCGTTTTTTTTATCATGAAGCTCAAAAAATATGAATTATAAAACTCAATTTTGCATTATTGTCACAGATTACAGGTTGATGTGTAACATTGCTGAGGTTTTACAGCCAAATGTATAAGCTGTGCCTCCAGAAGTAAGTTTATGTGCAAATGTGTCTAAAACTTCCGCAAAATGCTTAAAATAATATATAAACTTGGTAATAAAATGCAGTAGAGACCACGTTTACAATGTAAACCAGCTGAACAAATGAAAAATCCAAGCATTAAAACATGCAAATAACATAAAATAAGTCAAATTAGTAAAATAATGAAGCTTAAAGAGCAAAAACGAATTAATTGATAATTAATTAATCAAATAAAACGGGAAATTTAAATGTTTAAATGATGAAAATGAGCTCAGCTATAAGTCGGCCTGCACGTTATTCCATGTTGCAGCTCAGCAGTCGGCACCTGCAGCGTAATTCAATCATTTGAGTGCGTTTGATGTTTGAAGGGCTGCATTAAGAGACAGAAACAGGAAGATGTGAGCTGGTAAAAACTAGTAAGACCTTAATAAATAAATGAGCCCCGCTGTCTGAGGGTTCACAGAGAGGGAGGGCCACCCAGCTTCATCACCATGAGGACACCATGATCCATCTATAGAGCTCATAAAACACATTTTAAAGTAGTAAAAACCACAAAGTTCACTTCAGTCTCTCAACCCTTTGTCTGTGTGACTCTGATGCCTCCGGTGCCGCGGCGCTCTGCAGGTCACGTCCCTTTGAAGCAGACATGATATTTGGGGGATCCTGCACTTGAGGATTGTTCAGTTCTTCTTCCTTAAGGTGGAGAACACAGCACTTCCTCCCTGTTGCTGTCTGGTCTCGATGGTGTGAGGAGACCACATCAGTCCACAGGAAAACATCTGTCAGGCCTCCACCTGCGCTCAGGTTGCAGCAGCAACACAGGCAACAAACTTCAGCACTGTGCATTTGTTTGAATCTGCAGAGCATGCACAGTGCTAACAGTGCTAACAGCTAGCTCGTAACTGCAGCACGCATGCATGCATCCAGTGCTGCGTGCAGGCTAGTCCTCACTGACGAGCTGCATCAGAATAAAAAGGTAAATGTATTTTGAGCGAGCGGCGGTGATTCAAGGCAATTTGCTGAATGACAAACACTTACCCACGTGTAAATGTCCGTGTGAGTTAATTAAAACTTTTCGCTATTCATGAAATAAAACTGCTGCTGCTCTGTGTTGTTTTTATAATTACGATGACCTCTCTGGAGCTGTTTGTTGTTTTACTATAATTGCTTTTTATGCACCTCTCCATTCAGCAGAACCACCTCGGAATAAACACATTTCATTTTGTTTGTTGTTGCTCTGCACTTTATTTGTTTTTTACATAAAATTGCCAATCTCTCGCTTGTCCTCCCCTGAATTCAGCTCCACGTGTGACTCACCAGCAGAGAGAGACCAAAGTATTTTAGTAATTTAATATTTAAAACATGTTCTCCACCCGCTCCGCTCCGCTCATATCCCACTAAACGATCATAAAATCAATATTAAATGGTCCAAATTTCTCTTCCTCCATCAGGAAAATCAAGACCAACTACTTCATCGTGTCTCTGGCGTTCGCCGACTTGCTGGTGTCGGTGCTGGTGATGCCGTTTGGCGCCATCGAGCTGGTCCATCAGCACTGGATCTACGGCGAGACCTTCTGTCTGGTCCGGACCTCGCTGGACGTCCTGCTGACCACTGCGTCCATACTGCACCTGTGCTGCATCGCCCTGGACAGGTGAGACTGTCAAGTCCGATTTGGCATGAAATAAGTCAACTTGCAGACTTGTATATTGCTTTTTTTAATCCATTACAATCTGTTTTCTATTATTTTTTCCAATTAAACTTGAGGTGGGGCTGGTTTTGGGACAGCATCACCTCAAATTCTGGACAAAAAAACAAATATTTTATATTTAAAAATTTTAAAAATTGCTAAAAATAACATTTACGCTAAAAATAACATTAACGCGAATCTGTAATTGAGGTCTTTGCCCGTTCGCTGTGGATTTTGCAGGTATTTCCAATGCTCCATTCACGATCCAGCTGTGTGCGACACAGTGATGTCAGTCATTTAATGCGGCGTGGAGGTGATTCATGAGCTAAATCAGATTTGCTGTGTGGTTGTGCAGAGGCGTTACTCCAGGTTAAAGGTCCGGTGCACTGAGCCTTACAGTGTCAGCTCACACTTCCCTCCTGGTGCTATCTCGTCTTTTAAATAGCTTTTCTTTAATACTGAGATCATCCACGCCGAGTTTGTTGTTTTAATACTGAGAAGTTGCCAAAATTGCCCAAAATCATCACTGAATATTTTACAAAAAATGTATATGTTAAGAGACAATTTTCTTTATAAATATATCAAAATTTTTTATTATTAAACTTATTTTTTGGACTTTGTATTAAAAATCATGAGATCACAAAATGTGCATCACAATCCTGACAAAACAAAACTTTGTAGAGTTTTAAAGTAAAACTAATTTGATTTGAGAAAGTACAGTTTATGCAATTAAATGCTTTTTATTATTTTTATTTATTTTTTGTTATTCATGTATGTTTGAGAAACATGATTAAAGGTTAAAGTTGCTTTTGTCCCTGATACGGGGGAGGAAAACTAAATTATTGATGTAAAAAAAAACTAATTTTGATGAAAAAGAAAAGAAAATACTGTTGAGAGTTGAAATCTTATATATAAATAATCTACATTAGAGTTTAAAAATTATAATTTTAAATGTTTGACACATTTTATTGTTGGTCGTGAGCTAATGCACCTGCATGGATCACAAGCTAGCAAGCAGGCTGTTGTCAGCTGCTCATGATATGTGCAAACATGCGACTCCACTACACAACAAGCTTTCATGATGTTGGCTGCAGCTTCAGTTACACTTCGACACTCTGAGATGAACTTTGAGAGGCGACATTACTCAGTGCGACATGCCTTGGTGCTAGCAAGTTAACCCACTGTGCCCATAAGCAATAGATGGCATTGGGTTAGCTTGCTAGCATGTTAGCTTTATTGCATCTTCCTCACTACTTTACTCATTTTCTATGGCATACGCTAGCTAGCTAACGTTATATTGCACTTTTGAAGAGCTCTGCTCATCGTCTGTCAACCGTTATTAGCATTTGTTTACGATCCCCACTGAGAAGAATCCTTCATGAATCAGATGCTGCGGCTGGAAAGAGTTTGCACGAAGACACAAATGTAAATTTCGTGCTTTCCTCCCTGCCGAGGACGTGGAGTAAACAAACTGTGACTCGGCTGGAAAGTTTCTGTGATTATTTTCCTGTTGCTTGCTTAATACGTTCGGCGTCTGTGGGGTGCTGAGGGGTGAGGGTGGCAGCCCGTGACGTGAGACCAGACGGCGGGAAAGCCTTATCACGCAGACAGCCGGATTAAACTCCACCTCGTGCGGACGATGTCCGAGCTGTACCAGGTGTGACGGCGCACACTTTGCTACTCAAGACGCTTTGTGTGACTCTTCAGACATGCTGCATCTTAGGAGCTTTACAAGTAAAACAAGTGTCGTGCGACCTTGGAGGGATGCAGGCATCACCGCAGCTGGATGAAGAAGCTTGTGCAACGCAGGACGGACCTGTGCAACCTCCTGCTGAGGCATGTTATCGGTTGGACGCAGCGTAAATACCTTAATGGCCTGACTGGGCTCCATCTCACATGCATTTCCGTGTGTTTTAGTTAATGCAGATGCTCGCGGAGCCGCAAACGTACGATCGAGGATTTTCCACATTAAGTCAAAACAAAGATGCAAAGCTCAGCAACAGTCGAGGAGGAAATGGCCTCTTCATTCAATTATCTGTCCAGAGGAGCTTTGTGCTCTCCTATACATGCAGCTGCCTCCGCATCCTGCAACTTCCATTTCCAATTTACAGCGAGGCAATCACCCTTCATTACCCCCAAGTTCCCCCTGTCCCCAGTGAATCATATCACATCTCCCGGAGCCTGCATCTCCCTCCTCCACTTGCTTTAATTGGCTCCTTCTTTTGTTGTTGATTTTGATGTTTCTCTCTGGAACGATATGGCAGATGCTCTGCCTTTATCTTGTTTACCTGCATTCATTCAAGTGTTGTGTTTGTGCCTCGCTTACTTTCATGTTCACATGCAGTAAAGAGAAGCGCCTGCTGTGATATCCGGCGCCGTGTTGCCCGTTTGAATTGTTCATTGTCTAATTTATGTTCAGTTTTAGCAAACTTTCACTCTCTTTTTGCCAACTGTTGTGCCGTTTTGATATTATCATAGCACATTTGTCTTTGTTTGTTGTTCAGCAATTATAAAATGAAGTTCACCACTCGACTCGCTTAGGTTTCAATACTTACTAATAGATAATTATTCACAATAGAGGGCATTTAAAACACCCTTGATTGTACAATGTTTCTTGAGATTCAGTGAAAATACAATCTGTCTTTTGACCACGGTCAGAAATCATACGCAGCTTTTGTAAGATGTGAGATAATTTGTGGTAATTTCTAATTAAAATGGAGGTCTGGTAGTGTGGCAGATAATTAAAAGTGCCCTTCAGCTTTAATAAAATCTAATTATTTTAAGAGCAGGTGTACTTAAGTAGACAAACAGCATCCGTATCATCAACTGGGTGTTCCACTTTGATGTGCTGAGTAGCTTGTAAAGCGTCAAGCTGTAATTACAGGTTCTCAGGCGGTTTGAGATGATGTTCGTGGCTGCATTAAAAGCGTCGGAGCGACAGACGGAGAGCCTGAGAGTTGGTCCTCATGTAAATCTGCAGCACGAGACCGAGATTTAATGAAACTGTCAGTCAAGTTACAGCAAAAATGGACGAGAGAGAGTCTGGAGACCCGTGTGCTACAAAACTCAGATTAACTGCTTCTGCGTGCATCCTGTTGTATATTTCAAACATCCAGCAAACACATGAAAACGCTCCCATCCTGCAGAATGAACAGTAACAAAGGCACTATGGATTAAAACAAGCAGATTTAACACTGGATTTGTCAGTAAATCCTCCTTCATTAGCAGAACTTGGAGCCGTAACTACTGCTGTGTTCAGGAGTTCGTCTGCCGGGGTGAGATAAATGCTATCGCTGTGACGCACAAACAAAGAATTATGGATTTAGTGCGCGCAGACACAAAGAAATGGAGTTTGTGTTTATGCAAAAATGTGTTTAAACCTGATTTAACCAGGGTGCATTGGCTGAACTCTGTATAGTTGTTTAATATTGAGCTCAACGTGACTTTGTTGCCCTTAAAGCACGAGTGATTTGCCTGTTTTAGCCCATTTACTGTAAAAGTGCACTTTGCATGCAACCATTCTGCAAGCCATGCTGCCTCGTCTGTCTCAGGCATGCACTGAAACGTTAAAATTGTGCAGCACACATGATGGACAGTGTGTGTGTGTATTAAGCCCATTGAAAACCACATTCAGGCATAAAGGGACCTTCGACCCGGACACTGTTTCCCATGTTCTGGTATCCGTTTTTGGAAACTGGATCAGTATTTAGCAAAACTTCATGCAGCAACTACCTACAACATACAATTTAGTCCAATTCAGAGATGTGCAGCTATGAACTGTCTTGTTTCTGATCTTTTAGAGACGCTGAACTACAATTTCTGTCCTCCACAACGACAAACTCTGCACAGCTCCTCTCTCCAACTTCTCACAGCTGCCACCAGGTTTCAGAGACACACACAGCCTCCAACAGGTTTCATTAACCAGAAGGGTTGGGCCAACCTCTATGTTACCTATGTTCCTGCTCATACAGCTTGCTGCTGTAAGCACGCGGCAGTAATTGAAGTCAACTGAGATCATTTCTATCATTTTAAAACATCTTGTGTACGACAGCATGGCTGGAGAGTGGAGAGTGGTGTCCAAGCCAGTCCTCAGTGATAATTTCACCCTTTTGTTAAGTTCTGTGAGGCTTTTCAATGGATGCCTGCAGGAAAAATACATCCACAAATCTGTAATTATGTTGCATCAGTTGAAAATAGTAGGAGATATTGTAAAGGACACATGATTTGTCAAAGGAGCTCATTGTTTCGGCTGTGGTTGGGTCATACTGAAGAAGACTTGATAGGCAGTTCTGCCCCAGAGGCCCAAGTCAGGGTAAAACACACTAATTAGAGCCACAGGGTTGCACCACAGGAGCAACAGGGGTTAAATGCATTTGATGAGGGCATGTTGACCACACAGGGAGGGTAACAGGCCTTGATTTCCCCAGACAAGTTGAGATTCGTGGCCAATAACATCCATCTGAAGATCTGTGTCAGAAGCTCCGTGAAAGATTGAATGTTTTTCGCAATCGCAGTTCAGTTCATTTTAACTCAGAGGGAATTCCTCCTCGCTGGATGTGCATGCAATAAATACTAAATAGCTGAACCTCTCGTCACAAAAGAAGAAGCAGCTGCAAAGGCCTTCAGCAGCAAACGCCACAGCAGCAGCTCCAGAGGTCAGCGGATGAGCCAGAGTTACAGTGTAATCAAAGCAAAACACAAACAGGGGCACAAAGAGGGAATCACAACTACTGTCCCCTCAGTGTCTCTTGGATTCCCTTCCTTAAATAAAATAAATCATACATCAACCTCTGTATGTTAGAAACCTCTCGTGGGTGCCGCCCTCCATCAGCATTCATGAAACCTTTATGAAGGTGTTCCTCAAGGATCCTTCCTGGGCTCCTCTTTTGCCGCAATCAGTAAATTCATTTCCCGACATGAAGAGAAGCATTTGAGGGGCGTTTGTGTTTGGGCCTCTGCATGGTTCCTTGAAGTGCTTTTGCAATTTGTGAGTGTCTGCAGTCGCCAGTGGCCTTAGAGAAGCTGTGTAGACAACAAAAAACAGTGAGAAAGTGAGAAGAAGAAGTCTGTCTTCCCTTAACAGCAACTTTCAAGATGCTGTTAAGTTTTAATGTTTGACCTTTTGGGAGAGGCAGATTGAACAAAGGATCCTCTCCCTCCTGCACCGACTACCCTCAAGATGCCCAGAAGCAAGTCAAAGTATCTCTGCTTACATCAGTGGACCAACCTCCATTGTCCTACTAATCGGCCTCCTGTGGGATCGTTGGCAAATGTTTTAATCTGAAGCAGCTTTGAAACAGAAAAGTCCAGTTAACCTTTCGTGGCCAAAGTGAGGTTGAATAGTAAAGACTGAATCAAATCAGAAATGTAGGTTCGAAGCTCTGGCCTCCAGGCGGCTTTTGGCATTTTGACGTGGCTGCAGGCGGGTCTTTCACCAGAGGGCCGAAACCTGTTTGTGGAGCGAAAGTACGACACACGAAAACCAACTGAAAGCAGCACAAACACACAGCATCATGGGTTTGACGCCGATCTGTACGTGCAGGCGTGCAAATTCTTGCAGCTCGTTGGGTGACAGTTCGTTTGTTTGACTCTCTGATTGCTTCAAAGAGGCAGTTTGTTGGAAAACAAGCACTGGTGCATGTTTTTGAGAAGGTACAGGTGTTATTTAAATGCTGCTGTTGCTGTTCACCGGCGTTTTGACGCCATGATTCCTACAAAAGATCATGATCTTCTCCTCTGGGGGCATATTCAGGGTCTGAATTGGGGCAAGGAGGGTAGCTCTTTGGATGTGGTTTATGAAGGGACTTGTCAGGGCATCAATAGGTTGTAAACAACGTGTTTGTTGGTTTGTTGAAGAGCGTCTGAAGCCTTCTCTCTTTACACTTTACATCAGGTGGATTCATTGGTGTCTGCGAACATCAGCGTACCCTCAGATTTGTTTGATTCATTGCATCTGAAGCTTCTCAATGAAAACAGGCTGCGAAGTAGTTTGTTGATGCACACTGAACGGATTAGGACAACCTGACCTGACAGTCAGTCAGAACAGATTAATTGATAATGTTAATGAACCTCTGACAGTGGGTTTCAGTGGAATCAAAGCAACAAGTGGTGTGAAAATGAGCAAAATACATCCCGACCTTTCAAAAAACATTTGGTGTGTGTTTGCAGTCTTCTTCCTGACACAGTGAAATTAATTGAATTAATTTCCTTCGTTAAAAACGAGACAGTGTAGTTCTTTACACCAGCAAATCAATATCTTTTTATTCATTTTAATCTATTTTTCACAAACAGCCGCTACCAGCGTTAAGAGGATAATCAGATTGGATCGGCAATGTGTGGGACTGATTGATGGCACGACATTAAAAGAAGGCGTCGCTCTCTCTCGACCCGAACAGACCAGGAAGCTTCTGCAGAAACTGAGTGAAGGGCTGATGGGAAAGAGTCACTTCCAACATGTTTTTGCTATGAAAGACTAGAAGAGGAGAAGGGGAGGAGGTAATAACGCCTGTTGATGTCATTTGTAGCTTCCAGCGTCCTGAATAAAACCGAATTTATGAGAAAAGAACAAAATAAGACAATAAGGACAAGAACAAAAACAACATATTTCCCAGCATATTGTGAATCTCTGACAGGAAGCAGCTGCTCGGTGGAAGAGCAAGAGCATAAACACAGAAGGAAACAATGAGGAACCTTAACATAAAAGAATGCAGAAGAAAGAAAAAGCATCTCTGAAGAAACATCTCTGGCACATCTATACCTGCGTCTAAATACTGTCATCTCTAATTTTGTTTTCTTTTCACGGCTGTCAAACACTGTCGCTGCGTTCAATATGTAGGAAACATTTCCTGACCCAAAAAACGAACGCTCCGTCGAGCTGTTGACAGAGCGTTACAGAAACACAGCGTGGCGTAAACAGCGGCGGCGAAATCAGAAACAATAAAACTGGTCAACCTGTCCCGGGACACGTGAGGGTTGTCGTGTTCGTGCTGGTGGCCGCCATCTTCGTCTGTCGGAGCAGCAAGGCGGCTGTTCGAATCACTCTGACTGCTGTTGAGGACATTCAGCCAGCGTCTTATCCTCAGTCTGCCAGAAACCTCCTCATTAAGACTCGTCACCTGGATAATTTTCTTTTTTATTAGTTTTTTAGTCTCATTAGTACCATGTTTGTTCAGGTGTTTATTGGAAACACTCTGCTAATCATTTCCCTGAGGACAAATCATTGAGCTATGAGCTCATTTTCTCCATTAACACGCACTTTAACAGGGAAACGAACAACTGACCTCGCGATTAATGGTTAATCCATTAAATCAGGGTGATCATAATTACTGATTGTCACTGTCAGCATCACTGATATAAAAGTAAATAAGTGTAAGTACCCACGGTGAACTGTAGCAAAACCTGTGCATACTTCAGGAGGCAACACTGTGCAAAGAACAATGGAAAGATTATATACACAGTAAATATGCATATTAACACTAGAAGAGGGTGTATATCAAAAGGACAGGAAAGATGACAAATAAAACAAATGAAGTTATTAAACAAAATAATATGATAGAAAACCATTAAATCTGAGTATATTCTGTACGGAATCTACAGAATATCACTGTCATAACCACAAAATGTGCTAAAATACAGCATAAATATGATAAAATATAGAAAATGCTATGTCTGGGGCAAAATGTTACAGTACAGCTTTTATAAACATATAAAATTGTGCGTATTTGAAGTTTAAGGGCAGGCGTCTCCCATGTGCACGAAAATCTAGTGATTTATCGTCAAAGATCAGAAGATGATAATATTAATAGTAATGACGTGAAGCGGGACAGTTGAGATGCTGCTCGGTGCATCAAAGTGAGTCAGAGCTGCTGTGTGTTTCTGTTTATCAGCACGGCGCTGTTAGCAACAGGTAGCGCTAACAGGAGCTAACATGGCGAGAGCAAACCCCTCTCCTCCTCTCTGAGGACATTCCCAGCTCCGACGTTGGACCTAAATGGGTCGCAGCCTTAAAATACCCCTTTCCTCATGTGATTATTGGCTCCTTGTGTGTTTATTCTCGTCAGACCGTGAGGCGGGTCAGAGGTCAGAGCTGAAACATTAAACTGAAAAAGCAAAACACGCTGAAAGCAGAAGAAAAGACCGCAGCTCGATGCTCGTCGCCGTTGTCTGTCGGCCAAGCTTCTTCTAGCAGAAATTCACCGGAGGCAGCGCGAGCCTGCGTATGTGACAGAGAAAAGGAAAGAAAAGAGGTGGATGTGGAGAGAAAAGGAGGGGAAATGGAGAAGAAAACAGAGAGAAAGTGAGAGAACGTGGAAAAATAAGTGAACAGCTGCGGGATAAAGCTCCGCATTCATCCACAATGAGCTGGAGACGCTGAAAGGAGCGGAATGGAAATGAATCGAGACTAAAAATACCAGAAACGCCACGGGGAGGATGCTCCAACACAAAGGCGTTCAGCGGAGAGGCTAACAAGAGGCCGAGGCACAAACACAGGAGCGCGGAGACGTCACAGGGGCGGGGAGAGAAATAAAGACACGGATGAACAAAAGAGACTGATTTTCGTGTCAAGGTCTCATATTTGGAATCACTCCACTTGATTACAGATACTGATAGTGGTGATTACACGCCGTCAAATACCTCTTTGACTGAAATGCGAAAACATAAAAACACATCATAACAACAGGCTTCGCAAAATATGTTTTAAAATGTGATGAGGTAGAATCTAAAACATTTGTTAAAATCCAAAGTTTTGCTTGTACCGACTTTTAATTTCATTAACCCAGCCTTTCCTGTCGTTAAGGCTGGATTACTAAACAGGAAGTGGAACTGTGAAAGCTGTCAAATGACTGTATGTCGGTTTCTTTTGCTCGTTTCAATGCAAAGACAAATTCATTCGGATCTTTAAAGAGCAGTTTTAGCTAACGGGGGTGTGTTTTTAGCTAATATGTTAGCTCTGTATTAAAAAAAATGTACTTTTAAAGGGTAATTTCGGTGTTTTTCACCATGTTTTGGTGCCTTTATTAATCCAGGAGACCGCCATTTTTGAAATTTGTCCATTACTGACTGAGCTGACAGTTAGGAAACAGGCTGCATGTGCAATATACAACGACTGCATTGATGTAAATCCTCTAAAAGAGCTTGTTTCTGTCACCGACGGCCTCAGATCGATATTAAAATAATCAGATTGTCTGAATTTTAAATTAAAAGCATCAGCTCCAGGTCCACTTAGTCACACAACATGATCTTCATCGACAGATTGAGATCGCCTGGTTCTCCTGTGTATGCTCAGTTGCCTACGCTGGCGCCACATAATAAGCTAATGCACGGTTAAAACTGAAGTGCACGATTCTGCATATGAGATGATAGATGCACAGATAGGAGATATGCATGTGGTTGTTTCTGCAAGTTTGCAGGATGGACGCCACGGCGACGTCGACCGTGGGATAAAGACTTAATGGAGGAAGAGACGAGGGCTGTAAATAGATAAGACAGAGAGGGCAGGAGATGGGAGTCAACAGGGAGGAGAATGGAGTCACAGCGATTATGTAAACAAAGAAGAGGAGAATGGAGTGAAGGTGAGCTGAGAAGAGACAACGGGTTGAGTCTTTGAAACATTTCAAAGGACAAACTGAGCCTTGACCTCGTTACAGCAGCAGCTGCCTGTCGGGAAACCTTCCAACAGCCTCTTTCGTGATAAAAGCTAGCTTTGCTAACAGCCTTCTGCCATTTCCCTGCAACAAATGTCCGAAGCTGCCAGCGTCGATTAACGTCCGCTCAGAGGACGGGAGCAGATGCTGATGACTGACAGGAGAGGGCGATAGCGATGAGTCAGCATAATTAATTATTTGACACGGGTCACTAAAAATCACTTTGCGGCCCAGTTCTCCTGAGGCTTTGTTCTTAACACAGAGACCCAGAGGGACTCGGCCCTTCTGTCCTCGCAGGCGATTAATTGGATTTGATTGCATCCACCTGGCGCCACAGGTAGAGAGCAGAGAACTGGAGTCTTGCCTGTGTCAGCTGATTCGTTTGTGCTTCGCCGTCACTGACTCATCCCTCAGCTGCTTTGCCACAAGCTGAACGGGAACATGTATCTGTTCTGTTGGAGCCGCCTGTCTTTATGTAACCCGACGTGGTGACGCCAGCGTTTCCTGCTGCAGCTTCCTCCGACCTCCTCATGAGCTTTTTGTATTAATAACTCAACTATAATGTGAATTATGAGTTAATTTATTATTTAATTCACCCCCCAGCTCAATCCTTCTCTTATTATTTTTGATGAATAAGTTCATTATTTTTATATTTTTACACTTTTCATTTTTTAAAAAACTCAAGAATACTTTTATGAGCCCTGCAAAATAAGTGAGTAACTATCCAAGTGCAACATTTTGCTGGTTTTAGTAGAAACTTCATTGTTTTCTGACCATTTTTTTCCATGTTTTTGTGTCTAAGTGGCCGATCAGGACGACAATTCTTGAGATTAATCCAGCATTTTGCAGGAATCTGCAGCGCTGCAGCGAACTTTTCCATGCACCGTCTGATAAAAGTGTATTTTTTGCAACGACCAGGCTCAGATTGTTGTTATTAAAGATTATAAACATTATGGAAACACCCATGCAGAGGAGCTGCCCCTCTGGTGCCCACGTGTTTGAAAAAGCATCACAAGTGCCCTCTGTGATGCCCCTTTGGTGCATGAAACATGATGAAGTGCCCTCCATACAGCTGGTGCACCTTTTATTTTGCCCCTGCCCCTCAAACGGCCTGAATCCACTACTGCTTGTAACAACAACCTGAACCTGTCTGGGGCAAAAAGGACGAACAGTGACGGAGCATGGAGCACACGCTGCAGCCTCAGTCAGTTTCCAAACTTGTTGTCCCCATTTTATCACATAGACACTGAAAACGATCAGAAAATATGATCCAGGTGGACAAAAATCACCAAGTTTCCTTTTTTATTATAAAATCTGCAAAATGAAAACAGTCAAAACGCTCAAATCGTGCACTTGAGTGATGATCCCTTAAAGAAGGCTCGCTGGAAATGGAGAAAATTCACTGAAAACAAACAAATAAACATGTTTGTGTTTTATTTCTATTTATAAAGCAGATTTCCTGAATTTGAAGTGTGTTTGATGTCAGCTCACACCGGTGCCCAAACAAAATGGTAAAATAACCACATAATAATGAAGTATAAAAGGTAAATTTAGTGTAAAATCACTGCAGAAAAGATAATTATATATATTCATGCATGCACTGCCTCTTTATATTCTCACCCAATTCATTTGTTAGTGTGTTTTCTGTGAAGCTAGCGTGCTCTTCATTAAAAGCTGCGTCTTTTTGATAAATGCAAATTCCTGCAGGACGTCTAATCGTGAACACGTAGCGTGGAGGATTTCACTCGCTGGTCGCAGATCTCTGGTCTCTCACGTCTGAGGCGAAGACGTGAATCAAACGCACACCGCGGCGGCCACGTGTTGGACGTGGAATGCGGCGACACACTTTGTCAGTTCTCAGAAAACCGGCGTCCATCTAAATAATGAAACTGAATAAAACTGTCGGACGTAAACACAGAGAAATGTTTTGTAGATCAAAAGGAAACAGGGACCGTTTAAAGCGCTCGGAACATGCTGCCACTCACCCGTGCAGCGTCTGCTTCTAATCTTCCCCAGGTTGATGTGCCTGTGTGTGTGTGTGTGTGTGTGTGTGTGTGTGTGTGTGTGTGTGTGCCTTTGTGCATCTATGCATACTATTGGCTCTTTGTACGTCTCTAAACATCTGCGGGTGTGCATGCACACTGTGCCTTTGTGCACGTGTGCGTTTGTGCATCGGCACAATGCGAGAATTCACACACTTAAAGAATCCATTTGCAACCTTTCAACGCCACTATTTTGGCAATTCAAATAGAAAACGGTCTCTTGACCTTTTAGTGAATGCCACAGCACATGCAGACCACACACACACACACGCACACACAGCATCCACAGCCACTCCAAATTACTGATGGCTGCGAAATGCCACGCACTGCAAGTAGGTAATGAGGTAGGACCTAGCAGGCGGAGGCTGCAAATATCAACAGTGACTGACGACGGGATGAACTGGATTAGCTTTAATACTCAGAGCGCAGTGTTCAGTCAACGCTCTGAGGACAAGCAGAGGTTAGAAAGATGTGGAAATTCAGCTGCTGCTGCAGAGATGCACTCGCTCAGAGCAAAGGATTGATTGTTACGTAATTAAGCTGCCCAGGTGTCAGACTTCGCTTTTAAAGCTGCATTAATTGTCTTTTTAAGGACTTTGGGGCAAAGAACTCAACAAAACAAGCAAACAGACAAACACCTGAGTCATTAAAGCTGCAAACAGTCGCCTATTGACACATCTGTCACTTACAGAGGAACGTAAGCGTGCATCTGCAGTCCTGTCCAATATTCACTGAGCTTTTAGCTCCGGTTTGGTCTCCACCAGGCAAATTGTGATTCTTTAGTTGCTAAAAGTCCCATTTTTCTCATTAGATAGTCACTAATGTTGTTTGTCAGCTGTTTGGTGCCGTGCAGGTAGCGCACAGCTGGTTTATTAGAAGAGTATTGGCTGAAAACTGCTGCTGGAAATGAGTTTGATCGAGTCTGATTGGGTCCTGAGACTTGAAACACACGTTTAATGTGCCTTACAACCAAAATACTGAGTTAAGACACAGAAAGGTTTCAAGAGGCGCTTTATATTCTCTTTAAATTTGTCATTTTGAAACATCTTTGAGATGTAAAGCTCATAGCTTTTCACTTAAGTTGCCACTTCCCAAGACAGTTTGAGAGTGCACAGACTATATTTGCCTGACAGCTCCATGCAGTTTTGTTGGATGTTTCAGATTTATACCTGTAAAACAGTTATGTCACAGAGTTTGCACAGAACAGAAGTTGAAGAAGTGCTGAAAAACGCCTGCGTGTGTTTAAATGACCTGACGAGGTCTGTCTGAAATGAGGAAATACTGCTTCTCCTCATGAAAAACCATTAAACACAAGGTTTATGTGTAGTATAATAATGGTTTCGGCCGCGCTAGTTCACCCTTCACAAAAAATGCATTAAAACATTAAAAAGGAAAACAGCATAAATCCATTAAAATGCAAATTTCAATAACATAATTTAAGTTGGAGTTGGAGGAAATTAAAAAATCAATCACATTTATTCAAGTTACGATCGTTTGTTTTTGCGATTATTGTAAAAAATGTTAAAGTAGAAACGAGTTTGATGCAGCTCACACACAGAAAATCATAAACACGCTGAAGCATGACACACACACACACACACACACACACACACACGTGATGCAAGGGTGCACATTAGTAAATACACACACAAACACACACACAGAAACATTAGGTTAGAGGGTAATGGAGGTCCAAGTGGCTCGGTTGGTCGACTTCATCTGTTTCCTATCACACTGGAACAGATCTGAGTGCGCACACACTCACACACACACACACACACACACACACACACACACACACACACACACACACACACACAGCACCATTGACCAGGCCAGGTAAGGTTGCAGATGCAGAGGATTTGTTACAGTAAGCGATGCAGCATCTGTCATTTGACCTTTTTCTATAAAAGGATTAATCTCAGTCTCTCTCTCTCGTTCTTTTGATCCTTCTCCTCTTCCTCCTCTCGTTTCCTCTCCTCCTCTCCTTCCTTCCTCCCCTTTCTTTCCTCTTCCTCTCCACATTTTTCCTCCTTCCCTCCCTCCCCCTCCTTCTTTTCCTCCACCCATCCTCTCGTTCCTCTTCCCGTCTTTTCACTCTCGGCCATTCATCGTCAACGCGTGCGATTCCATTCATCCAGTTCAGCGATATCACTGCCCAACAGCATGCTGGGAATTCCTGCTGCAGTGTTTGATATCGTGCCACATCCACACTGGCAACAAACTCGGACTGTGTGTGTTTTTGTGTGTGTGTCAGCTTGTGAGCAAGTTACAAATTAAGAGAAACTGATAAAGATTTGGTTTAAAATGGAGCGTCTGTTGGTTTTAAGACGATCTAACGTTCTCTGCAAACAAGATGAATCCAGTTTCCTTCCGTCGTCTGAAAAGAAAAGGGTGTTAGCATCCGAGCTGCTCGACTCTTTGTCATCACAGAGAGACGAGGGGCGGCAGGCTGAGCCAAAAATACTGGCTGAAATCGGACAATAGCAGAAGACAGATCTGGGTCAGAGTGAGTGAACTGACTGCTGACTTTAAATGTTCTTTAAAGGAGCACTCCACCAAATAAATATGTCAAACTCACTCGCAGGGTCAGAAAAAGGAGTTTGTTGTTTGTTTGACTTCAGATTTGTCACATGACCTCAGTGGATCTGCAGCAGCTGCTCCTTCAGGCTCTGGTGGGACCATTAACATGTCATGGTGGACAAGCGATGGGAGGCTGAACTTCCTGTCTCCAATCAGCTTGTTCCCACTCCAAATACATCAAATATGGCGGCTTGATCTGTGGTTCTGCACTTTGAATTATGATGTTGTAGGCCCTTTAGTGTAATGTTTTGAAACCAAGAGTCCACATTAACTTTATTTGCCCTTAACTCACACGACTAAGTTACTAATTTTAACCCATTGCAAGATATTTAGCATAAATTTAGCAAAGATGCATGACTTTGTTCTTTCCTGCAGGTCCAAGACTTTATTTTGCAAGCTTTATTTCTAAAGTTGAACCAGGTTTTGCATATTTATTACTACTAACATAGGTGCAGAGTCCTGCACCTGCAGAACAGGCGTGATACAGGTGTGCAGTGTGTCATGGTTTTAGGCGTTGACTGAGCTTTTAGGTGTTTCTCCAGCATTAAAGCTGCAAGGAACAATTCACATAGCAGAAGTTTGATGAAGATGAAGTTGATCTGTTGGTTTTCAAATATCAGATGAACTTAAAAAGCTGCTGCCTGGTGAAATGTGGAGATTAAAGGATGGAGAATGAAGAAACGAGTAAGAGACGTGCAGAAGAAAGTAGAATTTAGATAATTAAGACAGAGTGACGGATGGTGGCACCCGAAAAAAGGCATAAATGAAAAGGCAGCGAGACGATGACAGGAGGGAGTGACAGAAACCGAGGGAGACTTCTGGTTTTTTTG
Source organism: Datnioides undecimradiatus (assembly GCA_008933995.1). Lineage (NCBI taxonomy): Eukaryota > Metazoa > Chordata > Actinopteri > Lobotiformes > Datnioididae > Datnioides > Datnioides undecimradiatus. The sequence continues at coordinate 4,687,159 of WARS01000043.1, read as the reverse complement.
AAAAGTTCTAGCACTTAATTATCTGTGGTTTGCATATTTTTGCGAATGCATTGGCAGCAAACGTCCGATTATTGTCTTGCCAAAGCAGCTCATTTGAAATGGGAGAGGGAGACAAAGACAGAGGGAAACACCGGAAATAAACAAGCATTTCAGCTGTGCGCAGTAACAAATGTGCTCTTTGTTGTTGGCTGGTGGCTTCTTTTCTTGATTTGTGGATGAATTCAACTAACTGATGCTGTTTGTTTACTGAAAGTTTGTCTCAAAAATGTCAAAAACTTTTATTTTTGAATTCGTTTCCATTCGACGGCCTCTCGTGTTCGAGCGTTTGATGAAATTAAGTGATATATGACACATTTCGTCCCTCTGTCTGTTGCTGTGTAGGTGAGTTGATTGGTTTCTGTCGTCCGTCTGCAGGTACTACGCTATCTGCTGCCAGCCTCTGGTCTACCGCAACAAAATGACGCCCATGCGAGTGGCTCTGATGATCGGCGGCTGCTGGGTCATTCCCACCTTCATCTCCTTCCTGCCCATCATGCAGGGCTGGAACAGCATCGGCATCGACCACCTGGTGAGTCCTGCAGCGCGTGTGCATGTTTGAGTGTACACAAAGGGGAAATACGATGAGGGTTTTGGGTTAGGATGGAGATCTCCACAGGAAGTGCGAGTTTATGATGATAATCCGCTGCTGTTGTGAAGTGAAGATGAAGTTTGCCCGAGGGGAGAGAGAAGAGGGAGAACAAGGGAAATACATAAACATAAAAACAACAATGTCCACATGTGCCGAGAGACAGACTGTAATCCCGGGTAGTGTTGTTTACAAGGAGGAGGAAATGCCTCCTCATTGCCATGGAAACAACGTCAACACATCAGGCACAGAGACAGAAGGGCGAGGGGCCGCTGACACCACAGACACGGAGTCAAGCTGCTCCATCGTTTCACTGTGAAAATGCGAAGTATTTGGAGGGCGAGCCGGCGCTACGAGTGCCTTGTTTGCGCTGCGACGTTTGTTTAACGAAGACGTGGAGAAATACGCTGCTGTTGAAACCGAGGCCTCGCAGCGAAGACGTCTGAGGGTTTCTGAGCAGAGGCAAACCCAACGAGGAGTTGGGATGAACGAGCGGGTGCAACGAGAACGAGGTTCAAGAGGTTAAAGGTTCATTCCTGAGCTTATAAATGGCAAACAGCAGCCCTCTACTTGTTTCTGAAGCGTTCAGCCACTTCTCATCCACTCAGTTGGTGCAATAAAACAATCTGATGAGAAAAAAAAAACAAAATATAAAATTTTAATACACATTTTTCTTTACATTTCATTTTTTTATCTCTTAAACAAAGGGTTTGTTTAAAAAAATCTAATTTGATAATGCAACACGTTGCATTTCCTGCAACTACTGTAAAATAAAATAATAAATAACTAATACATTAATTAATAAATAACTTGTTTTGCAGTAGTAAATGTTGCCTCAGACACCCAGTTTGTGCATCTGAAGCATCCAGCTCGAGGGTGTGCAGGCTTTGTCTGATATCGTTTCCTAAATGCTTTTATTTTGAAAGAATTCACAACTTTTATTTTTGAAGCGCGCATCTTTGTTCAAAATTATGAATGAACGTTTGAGGAGAGCTTTAGAAGACGAGTAAACAAAGCGAGCAGAGAGAGGAGGAGAGCTGCAGGCCGACAGGTGTGCAGACAAAGAAGAGAGAGAGAGAGAGACTCCCCAGCCACTCTTAACCTCACTCGCCCCTGTCTGCCTTTATCTGAACGCCAGCGAAAGTTACTTCCGAGCTGCCTGTCAACAGGAGGACCGGCTGACTCGTTTTTGGCAGCGTTTGGCAGTGACACACACACTCACACAGTTTGCAGCAGTCTAAAGTTAGCGCTGTGCAGCAGCGGTGGCAGCGTCTCTCTTTGGGTCTAATTAGAGCTGCTGAATATTCTGAGTAGCCAGTCAGTTCTGGCAACAAAACTCCGAAACTCGACAAAACAACCGGAGCTCAGTTCGTGCTGCAAAAAAACACAAGTCAGCGTCTATTTTTACTGCTTCCTGTTGTTTTTCAGGCCTTATTGACTACAAATTAATATATATTTGGGGTTAAGCATAGCCCACTATGATGTTTTATACTGTTAAATATATATAATGTTAATGCATTTCTGCCACTTTACCCTCCTGCTCCGCTGCACGTCAGAGGCAAATAATGTACTTTTTACTCCACTACATATATTCAGTAACTTTAGATGCTGATGACTTGCAGATCAGGGATATAATTACCCCTGATCCCTGGAGTGAAATGCACAACCCAGCAAATGCATTGAAATGAGCTTCACCTTCACCAGGTGCAGCAATAGAGTGATGAACATGCAGATGCATTGCACTATCCGGTAGCAATGCATGTCATTTGCATCTATATAAATTGTTTTGCATTTATATAAAAGTCTTATTTTGAACATGTGTAGCTATGATTACAGGTCTCCTAATTTAATTATAATTCATGTGTTTATTTGGCACATGCTCGTTATGTAGCTTGTCATAAAATAATAAATTATAATGGTATTTCAGTATTTTTAGATCAAATCCTTCAGTTTCTTGACTTTGACTTTCTTTTGCATCATTATATCGGTTCTGTTAACAATGAAAAAACAAATAGACAAAGGAAACACACTCATTTTCACTCTGAAATAACTGAAATATGTTGAATTATCCTCTATGGCTGACTGGAGAAAAAACAAAAACCAAACTTCTATTAGCATAAAAATATTCAGAAAATAAGCATTCAACCTGCAGACAGTGTAAATACATTTTTAAAATAGTTTCTGACATGTTTTAGATCATAAAATAACATCGTCAGACGTCGACTCTGTAAAAAAAAAAACGTAGTCTTTGCTCATTTAATTAACTTTAATTAACGTGGCATCTACAGGCTGTGCCGCTTCAAAGAGGTTTGGAACAATATGCAAATCATATTCCAGAGATGGTTCTCCAACAGCGTCTTTAATAAAAAAAAAATATTTTTTTAGAGAATAAGCGACAGGAAGCGTTTGCAGGATGCCCTTTGGCAAGACTGGAATAAATCCATATAGCGGATCACTGAGAAAGACCACTGTCAACTGAACCTGAACACAGATAAAAATCTATATTTTGTCTTATTTTACACATTTTAACTTTACTCTTATCATCGTGTGCATTCGTGCAGCAACCTCAGTGCTCACACGATTTCCCCTTAAACATGTCGGCCCATTCATAAAAACCGACTGTATACACGAGGGAGCCCGGCCTCGCAGCGATATGGATTGATCTGTGTATTATTCATCTCGTAGCCCTGAGCCGTAGTTTCCCACAGAGATGAGATGATAGCGGATGAAAAAGCGGGTTGGGACTTCACTGTGATTAATGGTGACGTGCAGAGCCTCCCGCTCCCTCAGGAGCTGTGTTCCCCTTTTACTACTCGGCTGAGGAGAGCGTGGGATTTGAAGTGAGCTGGAGTTGGAGCGCGGGGCTGACTAGCAGCTCGTGCGGCTCCTTGGCCACTTATTTCTATAAACTCTCAAAATGTGCCAAGATGTGCGTGTGTTTATGCTTTTGATTTGACTGAGTCACTCGCGCGTGACTCCAATACTAATCTGTTTTCAGGGCAGTTGCATTTTAATTTGAATTTTTATCAAAGCATGAAATAACGCATACTGTTCATCCAACTTCTGTCAGCCAGGAACAGGAATGTGACGCTACAGACGGCAGTTTTTTAATACCTTACAGCACTAATTACTTTCGATGGCAGCTGGCACCTCAGTGAACGATATTTTTAGTTTTTAGAATCAGTTAGAATCAGATTGAAGCCAGGAAACCAGCGTGGAGGCAAAATCTTACTCTTGAAATTGACTTAAAAAGGGACAAAACAGTTCTAAACAAGCAACTCCAGTCTTTCTCCCCCATGGTAATGGTACTGTTATATTTTAGACAATTAAACCTACTTGGTAAAGTCTTTAGAGACAGAAGGACAAAATTATAGCAACTTAGGAAAAAAGAGAAAATACTTGCACCAGATCGTTTTTGTTTCCATGGCATCGAAAATTAAGGTATAAGGTTTTCTTGACACACCTTCTGAGGATATACTCAGAACAAGTAAGGTCTTAATATAAAGAGCAAACAAGTCCACACAGGAAAGACGTCAGATGAGTCAAACAGAACAAGAAGGCTCCTCATGTCCTCAGTAGGAGAGTAGAGGAGTGTCCTAAAGGGTGCCTGAGCTGAGGGTAAACCGTTTGGTCCAGGCTGCATCAAGACCCTTCCTCTGGTAACACCCTCGGATCACCCCAATAGTGTTTACTTCTCTTAGTAGTAAAGAGATAAGAAAATAAGTCCAGTTTTCTGGTTTGTTTGTTGTGAAAATTGGGTCTCATGGGGCCAATTAGCTGCAAATGCTCCAACAGGATGCTTACAAAGAAGCTTCACTGTGTTTGTTTTAACATGCAATGGTGCAGAAAACAATACTCTCTTAGAATCGTGACTTCAGTTTCTGGTCTTATCGTCCTCTCTGATCTGACTTCTTTTACCAGATTGAGCAGAGGCGCCACAGCGAGGGCAGCAACTCCACATCCTGTGTCTTCATGGTCAACAAGCCATATGCCCTCACCTGCTCTGTGGTGGCCTTCTACATCCCTCTGGTCCTCATGGTGCTGGCCTACCAGAGGATCTACGTCACAGCCCGTGCACACGCCCTGCAGATCAGCATGCTGCAGCGGGCGGGAGGAGCCGGTGCCAGCGCACCTGGCACTTCTGGCGCCGGCGTTGGTGCCGGCACAGCGTCAGACTCTGCTGACCACCAGCGCAACCATCGTATGCGAACAGAGACTAAGGCAGCAAAGACTCTGTGCATCATTATGGGATGTTTCTGCCTCTGCTGGGCACCGTTCTTCGTCACCAATGTGGTGGACCCCTTTATAGACTACACAGTGCCAGACAAGCTGTGGGCGGCCTGCCTGTGGCTGGGCTACATCAACTCCATGCTGAACCCCATCCTCTACGCCTTCCTCAACAAGTCCTTCCGCCGTGCCTTCCTCATCATCCTGTGTTGTGGGAGGAAAAGGTACCGCAGGCCGTCCATCCTGGGGCCCGGCGCTCCCTGCACAGCCACGCAGATCAATGGCTCCACACATGTACTCAAGTAAGTTCTTTAAATCACATTAGCGTTCATGTCTGGGGTAATGTTTTAAAACAATGATGTGCATTTAAAAATAAGGGGAGATTATGATTAGAAAAGCAGATGTTGCGTGATGATCAGCAAATGTGCAGAACTGAAGTCGGTGTTGTCTTACGTCGCATGTTTTAACAGAACAATCATATATTGTTGCTTTTACATCACATTTCTGGGTTTAAGTTTCTTATTGTACAACAGACGACAGACAAAAACACATAAAAGTTGGGCAGTTCTTGTCATTTTCCAAAAATAATCAAGGAATAAAAGTCAGTATTGATCCAAGTAAGAGTACTAACTCGTAAAAAGTTTTAATATTTGAGAATAAATACAAATATTCTGTTATAATGCAAGTGTATACAGGCCAAAATGTCACATTATGACTTTTTCTTATAATATTAGTGCTTTGTCCCTCAAAATATCAGCTCTTTATTACCTCCTTACAGTTTATGCTGTTTATCTCCTTCAGTTTCTCATCATTTCTGCATATGGACGTTGCAGTAGTTATCTCGCAGAATACAGAAGGAGCCATTTATCCTTCGTCTGTCCTGAGTACAGTAATTACTGCAGCCATTTCCTGAATATTATTCAGCAGGGTCAAATGGCAAGCAGCAAGAGCTCATTGTGATAAAAAATGATTTGTTTTCAGGTGTGTTACGCACGACTTTATCTCCGTAAATACCCTCCCAAGCCTGCTCACATTTGAATGTATGCTTGACCCATTACTCTCTCGACCTATTACTGTTTCTAAACATAGTACACGTTTCACAGCGATAAGGGTATGACGTTTAACTTGTACATCGAAGTGGCCTATTGCATATTTCACCCTCATTCTTTTCCATCCTCTGACAATCATATCTATATTCAATAACGCCAAATGTAGCACAGCGGCTTATTTTTCATAGGGTCCCTGTTTATGCTGGGAGGGTCAAATAATTGTGTATTTTACCACATATGTACTATGTGACATGCATGAATAATATATAAGGTGTTGAAAGACGGCTCTCTCTTCCACATGCCTTCCACTCGCATTACTAGTGCTCTTTGCTTGTAAAGTTACATTCACAAATCGAGATAAATGGTCCAGTTAGTTAGAGGTCAGATTCAACAGATGTTTAAGGTGAATAGACTCAAATATAAACAGATAAAAACAGATCATAAACTAATTTATAATCGTCCAGAACATGTAAACATGAATTAAAATCAAGTTTATTTGAAGAAAGTTTCCAAATACAGTCTTGGTGGTGTTGGTGCATAACAGTAAACATAGTATAGTAAAAGAAAATGGAAAAATACACAAAAATAAACTTTTTTAAAAACCCCTTTTTTTGTGGAATGGGAACTCAAACAGTGCTGCAGAGTAGCAGGACGACTGCGTCAACAATTACATAATCATTAGCTGCCATGGTGATGCTGTATTGTTTACAAAGAATAGATATTTGTGTGTTGTTATTCTAGTGTTGTTATTCTAGTAATGCAGACACAATGTGCATTTTGGCAAATCAAAGTCAGTGTTAAGTTCCCTCCAAAAGGTGAATTCCTGCTTACATGTGAATTCCCGCCTAAAAGCGAATTCCCGCCAAAACATGAATTCCCTCCAAAATGTAAGGTGATTGTTTTCAACTTGGGGAGTTAAAGCGCTGTCCATGTTGATTTCTTGTATGACAGAGCTACGTAATATACAGTTGTAAATTCATTTGTGGAGAAGGACATGAAAATTCAAACGTTTTGACTTTGGACAGCAGTATGTCCATCGTTACTCTGACCAGTGTCTTCCACCAGGCTCACATTTTACCAGCCCCTTATCTCCCGTTGTCTGGGATTTGTACTTATAATATTTCCTTGTCTTAACATTTCCAGCACTTTTTCTCTTAGTCAGCACCTCCTGACTGTGAGAAAGAGAAGATCATGTACAACAATTATGTCAGTTATGTAAATACAGACCAGAGACAGCCCTCTGTATTGCCGGAGACTGTTGAAGTGTTGAGACATTCATCGTAAGAGATAATTTCATGGTTGTTCAGAAACTTGAGTGATTATTTGCAGATGTGTTTAAAGTGTGGAACCACTCTGAGGCAGCTTGTATTAAGAGGAATATTTCAGTCTGATAAGGCTAATTATTAAGGCGTTGTACCACTGCTTCCTCGACTATGAAAAGGTTCCACCGAAAACCCTATGTTTCTATTTCTGATAAAAGAAAATGATCTGGCAGAAATGTTCTTACCTAGAGAGACAGAAGGAGACTGTATCAAGCTATTTGAAAGGTCTTCTTCCTGAACACTGATGCTACAGATCCTTTGAGACTTGCGTTTGAGCTCCGGAAACAATTTGTTTGAGTGATTTGACTCCGTGTGGGAAAACCAGCTGGGCTGATGTCTGCGAGCTGTTGTAACATCGAAGCTCAAAATGTCCTATTTTTATACAAAATGGTGTCGACATCCTCCGACGATGTGGAGCTGGAATTCATTGTAAGCGATCAGTCAGACTGTTTATACCGACAGAGAAGCCCTGATCAATTAATGTCCACTCTGCCGACAGTACAAACAACATTTTCATTCCCTGTCTGGCATTTCTGGAACACCTCCAGAGAGCTGTTACTGAGGACTGAAAGCCAGCTATTAACATGAGCCTGCCCGTATGGAAGTCACACCCTCATTATTTTACACAGAAGTGAGTGTTACTGAAATAAAATTACAGTTACTCACACAGAAGTAGTAATCTCTTGGGACTGGCGGTGATTTATATTGGTTTTGTAGGCTGTATTTATTCCCAACCCTTAGTTTCACTCAAACTTTACAAACAAACTTTATTTAACCCAAAACAGGTGGGATCTCATGTCAGTCCTGTGTCGGAGCAATTTCATTGATTTACCAATATTTTCTACAATTTGCTGCAAGGATTCCCTATGTTTTCCTTACTCCTCTAAATTGAAATTTTATAAGTTAGAGTAGAAATAAAATTAACTTGTGCTGACATTGGCTTTAATTTCTCATTGTTTGGGGTCCCACAGATCCTGCTGCTGTATTGGTAAAAAGTACCTCCTCAAAATATTGGAAAACCTTTTTTCCTTACCTCAGCACCTATTACAGTACATTCGAGATTTGATAAATGTGACAAAATACACACATTACAATAAAGTGCTGTTGATACCAGTCTTTGTTTGACAGCTCAGACAACATGACACAAGCTGAGAAACCATCACGGCAGGCATCAGGTTTTGTGCTCATTGCTCGTGTGAACCTGTGATTGCCAGATGGCTCTTTCTAACAAGCCATTTGGCGTTAGGTTGTGTCTATATAAGGAAATAATTCATGTTTTATATGGTTTTATGTATATGTTTTGCTTTTTTTTTTTTGACCAGAAGTCACTAATTGTCAGTTAGAGCTGTTAAAGAGGCTCCATGGTCTCCAGGACCCCAAAAAGAGCATTAAGTTGTATAATTGGTCATATTTCAGGTGCAAAGACAACTCAAAATCTTGTGTTGTAATAATAATGTCATCACTTTTTTGTTAATGTTATCATGTACTAAATCAAAAAAGGTGTCCAGGTGTCAATCTAAGAACTTGGATTTTATTTTATTTTTTATTATCCTGGTGTTCAAACAGTTCTGCGGCAAACTATAAAAGAAACATGTGCCGGGATTCAGGATTTAGCCTGTAGCAGGACTGCAGTGTCACTGAGACTCTCTGCTGGAGAATATGTTACACACTAATGGCAATCAATATCTCCCACTGACAGATATCCATTTCGCCATCATTAACTACAGTGCATGTTATGAGTTTTCAACAAATGCAGCGGCACACTTTACACGATAAAAGTCATTAGAAGTTGAGTTTCCTACCTGGTGACATTCCTAAATGTTATTACCTCTGCAAGATATCCGCAAGCAATATTTGTAATTGTGTTCTTTATATAAGGCAGGAGTTATACACTATGTACTTCCCCTGCACACTCTCTCATTATACCTCCTAGTGTGCTATTGATAGGAACTCCACAGGGCGCTGAGAGACCTCTGGACTTTAGAGGTTTGTGGCTGTGCAGTGGAAGACATCCATTAGTCTGCTTTGGTCTCCCAGGAAAAAGTGCACATGCGAGCTGCTCACATCATCACATCCTACAGACCACGGACACACACGCTTACACTTGCACACCTGTTTGATTGATACGCCATCGAGGTTAGAGGTCCTCAGGGGTCAGCCAGTCAGACGAAGATGAAGCTGCACATATACAAATAAAGATCAGTACAAGGACGTGACGGCAGCCAGCTGAACACACAGTGCAGTGACAGTCAAACTGATATATTTCTATATGTGATGTATGATTCACGATGCTTCCCTTTCACCCCGACGACTTTTAGTGATTTTGAGCTGCAGCAAAATAATCCTCAGTGGGAGGCTGACAGGGCTTTTAATGAATATCAATAGTCTAATTAATCAAATTGCCCATCACCATTGGTGTAGGAACATACAAGCAACCTGTAGAAGAGGAGATATCTATTTATGTTGTTCCATGTTCCTGTTGATTGAGAATTGATGTTTGATTGTATCAGGCAGCATATTGCTGGATAGCTTAACTGTCAAGGGGCTACCATGGTATCTTCCCTTTTGCTATTAAACTGACGCAGACATGCTGTTCTGAGGTGCACAGCATGCATCACCAGAGGCTGGTCTATAATTGATTGGTCATTTCTCCTCCATAGGTTGGTGTCCAGGCCAATCAGTTAAGTATGACCATGAGGGATCAAGAACATATTGCCCCATATGACTTTGAATGACCTTTTCCAACTGTAAAACCAGTTTATTAGCCACATGTTTATATCCGACTGACAGGAAACATCAGGGAGATGTGAAGTTGTGAGACTACTGCCCAACTTTGGGCATATGAAATTAGCTGTATTGATGGCAAACAAATCAGTTGTTTAGTTGTTGAGACATATTGCTCAAAACCATAAATCTGAACCATGTGGTGGCACCAGAAGTAAAGCATCAGAAGATTCATCATCTGGGAACCATGAATGTCATATTTACAGCTGAATAGCTATACAAAAAACAAACCCTACTGTAGTACATATGTGTCAAAATTAAACAAAGTCATGTAATACAGCTGCAATATACCTTCATTAATGCACCACATTTATGCTACCTACCTCAATTAGTAATGTGACTTAAAATTATATATAAACTACAAAACACACATGACAGCATTGCATACTATAGCATTAATTCTACAGAGACTTGTCACTGTGTGAAAATAGGTTTAATCTCTGCTTATTGTCAAAATAACACATTTAAAATATACATACTGTATATATAAGAAAACAATATAATTAGGTCTCTTCCATCTTGTAACATTGCATTGTATGACATTAAACAAACACAATCTTGGAGGTGGATCTTAATGTGTGGACTGTGCCTAACAACACCTGAGCTCAGAATAAAACTACAAGCTGGTGAACAATAATTACAGATAATTTCATGTATTTTCTTAAATGAAATGACACACGTCACCATGCATATACACTCATAAAGCTTTATGATATCACCATGGCTGGCAGGCTGCCATGTTTTGCTTTGCATGACTTCTTCTTCTGTGACATTTATTCGCTGATGGAATGACAGGAAACAGCAGCTGCACAAACACACAAAGCATCGCAATCAGCTTTGTACACGCCATACACCATCTCATTAAAGCAGAAAGCCTGAAGACATTCTCAGTTGTTTTTACTTTGTTTAGTTTGGCCGGAAATGAATCTGCTGCTCTCTCTGCTGCTCTGAGTTAATTTAAATCAGTTTTTACCGTTTACTGTTTTTTACCGTTTCCTCCTTTCACCTGATAGACATTGACAGCTGAAACAGGAATTAGTGAGGTAATCAGATTGTGGTAATCAGCTGTCAGTTTGTTGTGTGTTTCGCCTCCATTAATGGACGTGGAGGTCCTGCTGAAGTTATTTAATGAAGCCACATTTCTTCTGTTCATATTAGAAACATCACAATCACTGTGATGTAACACAAGCTGACATTGCCCGTCTTCCACCACCATGAGGTCAGCTGATGTTCTTCTGCAGAAGATCGCAGACAGTTGCCCAGTTTTAACCAAAGACAAAGCACAATGAGCCTCTTTAAGTCACACTTATAGCATTTTGATACAGTACTAGTAGTGATAGTAGCAGTGATTGTGGTAATGAAACGTACAGAAAGGGGGCGTCTTTCTTCTCAAAAGAGACATTTGCAAAGTAGAAAGGTCTTAAATCATTTACTGCAGTTGAGTTACTTATTTAGAAACCCAGACTGAACTCCAAGGACGCTAATTAAGATCAGACAGACAGCTGCAATCTGAGATTAACACGTCTCAGATACATGAAGAAATTGAAGGGGTCGACGTAGACGCGGACCAGTCGGATTATTGTGTCTCTGGAGTGAATGATGCATTAATCCTGACGCTGGTGATGGCTGCATTGATCCTCGGCACTTACAGCAACGGGCGTTTCCCACCGGAGGTTGTAATTAGTCTTTAACCCATCCGACCTTTATTAATCCAGGAGGTGCCCTTCCAGGATACAGGGGCTTTCCCAGTTACACAGTTGCTGCACTGTAATTTTGTATGTCAGTTCAAGCAGAGTAGAATGAATTTGAGTTTGCATTACGGGTTATTTCTATAGATTTGATCTTTTCTATTATTATCTTCAGCTGCATTTTAATCACAGTTTATTTGCTGAATTTGACTTTCCACACTGGTTTGTATGCAAATGCTTTAGGCGCTATCACCCTGCTACACCTTACGAAGTCAGAGTGTCACAGACGTTCCTGCTCTGACAATGATTGTGCCATCAAACATAAATATCCACTAATTCTGTACACCTAAACCTAATTTGTTGCACAATAGTTGATGCATTTTAAGCATTTTACATTTTAAACATTTGCATATGCACGCTTTCATCTGCTAAAGAGATTCCACATTATTGTTGTAGAAATGTATGCAAATGACTTATTTCTGGTGCATGGAGGCCTTCAAAAGGCTCCGCTGCACAAGCCAAAAGCTTCGTTCATCAACAATTACAGCCTCAAATTGCTTCAGCTTTTAAGACTGAATTCAGCCATCCTGCTGCTTTTAAATTGGCCCTAATAACTGGATCATTCTGTCATCTGGCTGGAGATTTTAGGGTGGAAGCTGTCACTCTCCCTTTTGTCCAGTTCACTGGCAGTGATGTATGCACAGTAATGGCAGCAGTCCTCTTCCATGGACAGAAGGTGTTCACAAAAAGTGTCTGCATCCATAATCTGTCGGCACAGTTTGTCAAGTAAATTGCGTCCTAAAGGGTGCGATGGCTGCTGTGTCTTTGCATGAGCTTAGCTGGTAATAAATAGGAGCACAAAATGATAATGATGGATAATTATGTTGTTGTATGGATGAACATGACGAGTGCTCTCAGCCATGTTGTTCACTAACAATGCAGAGCCAGTGGAGAGTTGGCATCTAAACTCCTGCCTGTATCCAAAATTCACTGTTTCTCTTCATATGTTTCTCTACATTGTGCTCTTAGTCTAAAATGTTTTCCAAAAATCTTCAAATCCAGAGAAATTTGTTATTTTATTCAATGGTTTGTTGCATTTGGTCGCCTGCAGTAACTTCTGAGGAAAGACAGGGAGCACCAGATGTTTCAAGACGGCAGAGGAAGAACGTCAGTGATTGTCACCAAACATGGCGTGAACTTACTCCCATGATCCCATGTTACTTTACGACATCTTTATGAAAAGGTTCCCTCGATTCTTTCCCTGATTATAATTAGCAAAAATTGAATTCTTTGCTTGCAACTCATTATGGAAATAACTAAGAAGTTGGACGAGCAGCCTGTTGCCACATTATAACTCAGTTTCACGGTACACCTCCATCAGAAAATGTATAGGACCATATGGTTTTGTTTTGACATTTGCTGGATGAAATGGACAAAAACATGTCGTGTGGTTCACGGTAAAGATGTCTCCGCTTGGCCACTTCTTCTGATTGTGCCTCGCAGTTTGTGTGTGCTATGTTGTGAAATGGCCATTTTGTACTTGGGTGGATGTTTGTTGTCCAGACTGTCAAGGTGTTCAGCATTGGTGGGAAAGTCACAGCTCAGGTAATGGCTTTTAAAATGCCAGGGTTATGTCGGCTCGGCCCCTAAACTTTGCCTTTGAAAGTACCGGAAAAGCTCAAGAGTGAGACCCGAGGTGGGATTCGTGCACTTCTGAGTCACACATAGTGTTAAACTCAGGTTCTTGCTGTGCTCTGTCATTATATCAAAGGAGGGAACAGGCGATATTTCTCCCCATTCATCTTGTAAGAGTCCAACAGAACGCTTGAGCTCTCACCAGGAAGGTCAGGGTGATCTACGAAGTGACGCATCTGTGTGTGGGCAGGCATGCAATCACAAAAATAGATCTTACACATACTTTACTCAATTAAACTGCCCCTGCTTCATTCTGGGAAACGGTCCAGTTATAGAACGTCCACACCGCTCGCTCGATCTACACAGATTGGAGTTTGTAACCGTTTGACCCTCTGCAGCCTCTGTTTCAGAGCTAATCATTGCCCCCCGAGGGAAGAGGCATGACTCACTTGTATCATTGACACTTTCTCTCTTGTGCAAATGGTGATGAGGCCTATTGTTGTTCTTTGTACGGCTGCGAGTGTGATTGAAGCAGCTGGAGAGTCTGGAGGCAAAATGAGATACCGGTCATCTGAAAAAAACATGCGTGTTTCATGGCGGGAGATGAAAAGTAATTATGGGGCTTTTCATACGATAGCAGGAGGCATCACAGGCGGATGCAACAATGCAGAACTTACAGCAGCAACTCTTGAAGTAAAGAGGCGTCCCAACCTTTAAGTTACAGCTATGTAAAATAATAGATAGATCATGTAGAAAGTGGTGAAATCTGATTTACATTTAATAACAAATTGCTTCGTTTACTCTATTTGTAATGAAGAAATCTAATTAAGTGAATAAAGTTCAAGTGATTTTTATGTGCCATTTAATTAAAAAAAGACAACAGCTGGAATATTATGAAAGCACAACAGAAGTTAAACTTGAATGATCCAATAATAAATCTGAAAACACACTTATTAAAATGTAAACTGATTTTTAATAGCCTTTAATAGTTTTACCTCACTCAAACTCAGCCAAAACAAAGATTTGTTGGTGGCTAGAGAGATGGATACACATGGATATGATGTTATTTATACACAGGCGCCTAATTTATTGTGCAGAATTACAGATTTTTAATGATTAACAAATAAAATATACAATACTTATAGTTAAAGGCAGTACTTATAGTTTATATACATATAACTGACACCTCTTGAGAGATCATTGCAGCTGCTGTAGACACAGTAGGTGGTTGTTTGTTAACTATTAAACTGGGAAAAGCACCTGTTTGATGTACCTACCTCGAACCCAAACACCTGTAGTAAAAACCATATATGTTGTCATGTCTCCCCTGAAATATATAGCGCACATCCTGGTCTGGGTGGAGTTTTCAGCAGCACAGATGCTACTGAATGATCATAGGAATATTATAGGAACACTACTAGACTACTATAGGCAACAGTGTGTCTCTATGATCCTCTTGTTCTTTTATGACTGCGTGTTGCTACTTTTCACTTCATTCATAAAGGTGTATCTATTCTGTAGGGTACAAAGTCTACAATATAGCCTAGAATTGTATAGATGCACTATATTGTTAAGAGAATATTATAGATACAAAGTGAAAAAGAGCAAGAAAGCATCAATGAGTCAGATTAGACCAACATAAGCAACGCTCCTGCTCATGCGCTCTCTGCTGCTGCTACTACTAATTTGCTTGAAAATGTGAGTAACAGAATTGCATTGTGGCTGGTGGTGGGATCTTTGGAAGTGGCTGCACATACAGAATATTTAATAGTGTAGAGGAGCCTGTGCACCCTGCAAACTCATTTAAAAAAAGTTTCACGCAACCACCAAAAGGGTTTAAAGAGAAATAAGGAGCTCCTTCACTTTTACTCGAGGGCAACTTGGAAATGAGCGCACTACTCATTTCCCAGCGTGTGATTCAGATGGAGAACCGGGCTCGCAGTGTTAGACCTCACTAAGTCATCGATCCAGTTTGGATTATACAACTTTTCCTGAGCTTCATCTTCACTGAAAACTTCCAGATTGTTCATTTCTGCCGTTCAAATCAAGATGCGTGGCTTCAGACGTCATTGAGGTCATTGAATTATGAAACACCAGTGTTTCTGTGTGATGTAATATAATATAAACATAATGTAGTGTGTGTGAATCATAGACTGTATGTCGAAGCGGATGCAGCCACCATGACTCCACCTGTGTCGCCATTCCACTTGTGTATCATAAGGTAGCCTTGGTGCGTAGCCTGATTTATTACTTATTTTGTTCTAAACAGCACCATAGTTTACAAAATAAACATGTTGGATTTAAGAGGACAGATTGAGCCTGAATCTTATAGACTTACATGCAATTTGACTCATTTTTGCAGCCCGTTGAGTCGCCCCCTGCTGGCCATTAGAGAGAGTGCAGGTCTAAGTTTATATCTACAGCACCATTCAGTAACAAGACAAATCAAAGTGCTTTACATGAGGCTTAGAAATAAATGAAGACATTAGAAAAACATTTGAATTGCACTAAAAAGACAATAAAGAAAAATATGACAAACAGATGTAAAAGTTTAAAAAGTTATTGCATTTAAAAAATAATCAATACAAAGACTTCTATTCAATGCAAAAGACCTCAGGTATTCAGAAACTAAACTATTTTGGGATTTCTAAAACTCTGGGTGCAGCTTTTCCTGTTCCAAAATGATGCAAAGCAGGAATTTGGAGATGTATAAACGGTATTTCACAGAAAATCGAAATGAGCTGCAAAAGATTAAAGGATAACTGATGATTTGACATTGATCACTAGTCATTGTGCACCGTGAATAACACTCTTGACATCCCAGATATTACATCTAGATAAAAAGACAACTCAAGCATCGTCTCAACAGAGCAAGACACAAGCTGTAACCATAGCAACCAAACATCCACCTTCACTATGCAAATAATAAATTAACATGTATGTTTCAGGCTGTGAGTTGTTATCCTCAGCATTATCCCTGCCTTTTGTTGCTACTGACCCCTCAAGCACATTATGTAAGTGAGGGTCAAGGTTGGACACATGCTAACGCGCAGTGGCGTCCAGAAGCCCTGACCCATGTGTCAAACAGGTAAATAACAACAAAACAGTCACAATTGAAATGCACACAGTAAACTATTTCCGTAATAGAAACAGTTTGTTTTGACACTTAAACACAGTAAATACAGGTTAATAAACACACAACAGCATTAACAAATAGTCCCGGCTGCAGTGTTTGATTGACAGGTGCTGTAAAGTGTGCAGAGTTCGTCTGACTGTAGAGACGAGAAGGGAAATAAATCAGTTTTCCAGAAGAGCAAAGACGTTTAGTTTGAGGAGCAGCCAGTTACTACTGACCAAGTAAAGCATGACACATAATACTTTCATGCTCCAAAGGATATTAACACGCACCATTGTTTACACACACACACACACACACACACACACACACTGTAAACCTGCTGAGTGTTTATGGTCTCACTGGGGTTGTATATCTGAGGCCTGTCGGTGGCGAGAGAACAAACTGTTTAAGAAGCAATCCTTCAACGCCAGAGGAGACGAGAGGGAGAAGGAGGAGAGAGGAGGAAGTAGGAAGGAAAGGAAGGGAGAACAAGGAGGAGAAGGTAGGAGGGGATAATATATGAGGAAAGGAGGAGAGGGAGAATGAGAAGGGAGATGGAAAGATGAAGGAGTAAGGGTGAAAGGAGAGAAAGGAAAAGAGGACAGAAAGGATAGAAGAGAAGGTAAGAAGGGCAGAAGGAGATGAAAGATGAGAAAAAGAGGAGACAGGAGAGACGAAGAGGAGACAAATAAGAAGGAAAGTGGGAGTGGAGGGGAAGAACAAAAGGATATAAGAGAGGAGATAAAGAAAGGAGTGGAGGAGGTAAGGAAGCATAATGAGGTGAGAGGAAGATGGAGGTAAAATAAAAAAGGTGGAAGATGTTATTGGGAAAGGAGAAAGGAAAGGTGAGAGGTGTCAAGGATAAGATGAAAGAGAGGAGTGGAGGAGAGGAATGACAGAATGATAGGACAGAGAGGAAGGAAGAAGGAGACAAGGAGAGACTAAAGAGGAAAGAAAGGGTATGAGAAGATATAGAAAAAGGAGGAAAGAGAATCATAATGAAGGGAGTAGGGAAAAGGAGGAACGTAGGGATAGAGGGAGTGAAAGACATGGAAAAAAGGATAAAAGTAGTCAAAAAGAGGAGAGGCTAAGGGTAGGAAGGGATGAGGAGAAATCAGAGGGAAGGAGGGAAGGGAAGGAGATAGAGAGGGAAGGTTTGGAGGAAACAAGGGATGAGAAAAGGGACAGAGTTTGGAGAAATAAGGATAAAAAGAAGGAAAGGAAATGAGATGGAGAGGAGAAAGTATCAGAAGGGAAAGAAAGCAATGTTTCGGAGTGAAATGCCTCCCAGCGTCTTATTTATACTGGACCTTTCTGTCTCCACGTCCCGTAAATGACAGTCCACATGATTTATGTCCGGTGTGTTTTAACGCCTCGACTTAACAGGCAGTTTCCATCATATGTGACACGCCGCTGCAGCGTGCCGACGGCTGAACGCCACCTGCAGCGTGCAGAGAAAACACTGGGACTCATGGAGAAGGTATGCACGCTGCAGTTTCTGTTTCAGCTGATCTGCAATAAAACACAGAGGTGGCCAAACACACACACACACACACACACGGTGGTAAAGTGATTTCAACTGTGCTGAAACAGTGAGACAGTAATAATTGCTATTAAAAAGGCTGAAGTTTGAGTTCACCTCACTGTTTGTGCAAGGAAATATAAACCAGCATGAATCCATATACACACATATGAAACTCTAGATGTGTCTCAGTGGTTTGTAATGGAACAACATGGCCGCCATCTTTTCCTGAACCCGTTTCACACTTGCAGTAATAGGATCAGGTGGTGAAAGAGGCTTCTGTTGTCTTTATAATCACAGTATTTTATTTACGAATACTGGTTTTTATTCAAAATGATGAACTGGTTCTGTCTAAAATGATTCAATTAAGCAACGATTTTGGTGAAATTTGGATTATTGAAGCTCTGAAACAACAGCTTCAAATTACCATGTGAGATCTGTGTTTGATAGCTGAGTGGCTAATATAAAGCAAAAATCAATATCTCTGATGTGGAAATGCTAAATAGATCCAATGCACAAACAGAGAAATGCTAGCTAGCATTAAAATCAATACAATCTAATATTAATATTAATAACTTTATTGTGAAGCTAGTGTTACTTAACGTTAGCTTTGTAGCCGTAGGTTAGCACAACTAACAACAACAGCAATGTTTGCTGCTCATCTGTTTAGCTAACAGATCGATGCTAATGAGAGGAGCTAACTGTGACTGGGCCCCAAGCTAACGGTAAAGTTATAGTGTCATTTGCCACATTTGCAATAAATTAATTTCTCTGTGTACCATTTGTGAGTCAAGCTGTCTGTTACAGTGTTTAACATTTTGAAGGAACAGTCTTTAAATGAAGTGGAAACCAGTTAGCTTAGCATCAATTTCCCACTTTAGATGCTGCATTTTTAGCGCTCAGTCCTTGTGTTTGTCCCATATTAAGTCCATCTTTAATGGGTCTAACAGGTGTTGCTGTGACTTTAGTGCTGAGAAGTGACGTCAGTAGCTATGATGGCTAACATCAGATCTATATTTATATTTTCTGGTAGTAAAATGCTGCAGTGATGTTAGCATAATGCAGAATCAAGGTACTGTGCAATGCTTGAAGTGTATTTGTTCATTTTTATATGCTAACCTGCTAATATCCAACCAAACTGTGACCTTTTTAACAGCATGGATAACTGCAATGTGCTGTAAAACAGAAAATATAATAATTCTCAATGTTTTATTGATAATTTAGAGAACTTTCAGTGACCTTGAGGGTTGGAGAGAGATTGCAGGTTAACAATGAAGATAGATTTTTGGTTATTTCGTTAATGAGGTGCATTACCCACCACTCTTGGCTCATTGATGTGTTTTTTTGGGCCCACAAACTCTCATTAAACATCCTCTCAAGTGGTTGAAGGTTGCAGCAGCTGTTCTCTGCAAGAAAAAAGGTTCTGGAGGAAGCTCAATGGTGAGTGAAGTGAAGCCGCAGGTGGACGATGGTAATGATGATGATGATGGAGATCACAGGAGGGTGAATACTAGACCTGCATTTATCAGGTTTACAAAGTCCAGCGCCAGTATCCCTGAGCTGGTTTCCTTAAGTGCCCCTTGAGTTAGAAACACATTTGTACCAAGGTGCATCACAAGGCCGCGTACTCTGTTTACGTGTTTTGTATCTGATCCTCAAAGAGCCTCATTGAAGCTCTAACATCTCCAATACCGACTGAAATATTAAGACACAAAACGCTCTTTCTACACACTTCAGGACAGAAAAGGCCCCTCTGCTTCTTTTTGGGTTTCTGTAAATACAAGATGTGGTGTTTACTTAATAACAACACACACACAAAACACCGAAACGCTCCGCGCTTCAATTAAAAGTTAATTGTCTTTTCAGATGGAATCAATTTAGCGCTTTTACCGTCTCGCATTGGATTGGAAAATTAGCTCGTTTAATTATATCTCTTCATCTCATTAAGTGAGAGGTTATTTTCATGTGACAAACAGATTTGATTGGCGCAGCCCGAGCGAGCGTCGTCAAATCGAACGTGTCGGAGTTTTCCTAAATGAAGACGTGACGGGTTTAATTCATCGCCGACGAGAAAATGGGTTACTGTGGCGGCAGAGGATAAAGAGCGACAAGCTGATTATATATGTGTGATATTTATTTATTTTAGTTGTTAGTTATACTATTATTTTTACTTTAATCATCTCGTTTCAGTTAGACGTCCGGGTTGGGCTCAGTTTTGTACCAGTTTGCAGGGTTTATGCATCAAAGAGGCACAAAGACGATAGACCAGACAGCAATGCAACCACAGCACAGTGAGTTTTAAGCAAAGCTGCATGTGAGCATTGTGGGAAATGACTAACTGAGGACTCGTTTATTAAAAAAAAAAAAAAAAAAAGTAAATTACATGCTGTGGCAGCGTGAAAAGACAACCCGGACATCAGCAGCTGATGATCTCTCTCTGTTTGTCGAAGGCTGAAGCGCTCAGACGGTCTGAAGGTGTTTGCAGAGATGTTAAAAATGTTATCGCGCTCAGCAGGTCGGCGTTTGTGCAGGCAGAACAAGCGGCGGCCTCTCTTCATTATTCACCGAGTCGTCTCCAGCCGCGATTATTACCTTTGGCTGACAATATACAGCCGCTGCTCAGACTCCCGCTGCTCTGTTTGTTCTGTGTGCAGGAGGCTGCAGGAGAGTCAACATAAAGGGTTGGACGCTCCTAAACACACACAAAGATGCATGTACAGAGAGAGCGCGTGGACACAGACACACAGCCTGTTGTGTGCAGGTGTAGTGTGAGGAGTGGATTCGCTGAAGCACTGAAACAGCAAACTAAAGCCCAAGTTAAACAACCGTTTATCACCACCAGCTCATCAATAATGAGGTTTTGCGATGCCACATAGAGCACAAACTATAGATGCATCGACTCCTGTGTGAGATGCAGCAGGCTTTAAACTATCTGTGCCTCCAGGAGACGTTTAACTCCAACAATTCAGGATTAAAGTGTTGCTGTTGGATTAGGTTTGTGCACCAAAACTGCACGCTTTGGTGACGGACAAGATGGCGGTTTGGGTTAAAATGATAAGTCTGCAGCTTCCTGCGTTTGACCGGCACAGCTTTACACCTGAGTCGTCACATACGGACGCTAAAGGCTGCACCTTTAGCCTCGAGTCTGGCAGAAACACAAGATTTGCAGCCAGCAATCAGCATTTTGCCCTTACTTCATATTTTTATTTTGATCTCTTCCTGCTTCCAGTTTCAAACCTTTCTCTTTCTCTTTCCCACGCTTCTGTTTTCTCTCATAAACGTGTTTGACTTCATCACGTTCATGCCAATGTTCTGCGTTTGTGTGTGTGGCATCTCTTGGTTGACCTGAAGCTATGCCACACACACACACACACACTTGTTAGTGTGTTTGCCGGCACGCGAGAGATAAAAAGAGGAGATAACAGGTGTGTTTGTGCGAGAGGAGGACAACAGACAGGATGTTGGTATTTATTTGTGTTTTCATACCAGTGTCTATATTCTGTGTGTGTGTGTGTGTGTGTGTGTGTGTGTGTGTGTGTGTGTGTCTGGACTGCATTGTCTTGCGGATATAAACACAATCAAACAGAGAAAATCCTAACAGGAAGCGTCACTCTCAGGCTGTCGGGGTTAAATCCAGCCATGATGCTGTCAGCTGCATCCAGCCACCAGCTCAGCAACAAACAACTGCCGCTAACGCTACACACATGCCCGCTAACCGGCGCTGCTCCCAGATATGTTATAGCACATTATGATATACCGGCCTGATGGGAAACAGCTATGTCACAGACCGTAGAGGTGAATCACAGGCTCTTATTTGTGAAGAGGAGTAAACACGGATCCCTACAGGAGCAGATCCAGCTCCAACTGGACCCGACCCCGAGGGATTTCATTCCAAAACGTCCAAAACTTAAACAAAGTTCTGCAAACTGAGCGTTTCCCAAACCCAACTTTAATATTTTTCCCCTTTGTCTACGATTACAGAGAATGGTTTCAGTTTCAATATTTGTTTTAAATTTTCATATTTCCCTCATAGAAATAACAAAAAACTTTCCACAGCTGTTGCCGAGTCAGCGCTCCCAAGGGAATATTCCCACGTTGCAGTGACGGAAAGTCATAAAACCCTTTAATCTCACTGCCTTCACAGCAGTCGGTGTCATAATAAAAGAAGGAATGACATGAAGGTTCAGCAGGTAACCTGAAAGGGCCGCTCGTTTGTCATTGGTTTGAATGGTTTCCATAGCAGCAGGTGTCACCGGGCGCAAAGTCAGGGAGCTGTGCGATCCACCACCAGGGCTGGACTCACACCGTGGGGTGTGAGAAACATTTTTATGGAGATGTGTGATTGTTTTTTTGTTGTTTTTATTTATATCTGTGACTGATAAAAGCCCTGGTTCACTGCAAACATGTAAAATATAAACTGCAGCCATTTAATAACCTGATCTAACTGCTGAAACGCTGCAAGCAGCTAGCAGGTAGCTGTCAGTCAAAGAAGCCCCGCCCCTTCATTCTGCATAACTTCAGGTGTTAATCTGATTTAAAGGAGTGAGTTCTGTATAAGTTCAGCCCGTACAGTCGTCATGAACGGGGAAACTAGCTGCAGAGACCAAACCGTTGTTTGTACCAGGCTGTAAACATGTTTACTGCTGCATTTTAACATGGGGGTCTATGGGGACTGACTCGCTGCTGGAGCCTCTGGTGGACGCTCAGGGAGCTGCAGGTTCCTCATCTAAAACCTAAAGTTTTCAGGACGAGGTGCAGAGTATCAGCACCTGTTAATGTCACACCTGGCCCCAGAAGCCAGTCAAATCAATTCTACTTTTTCCATGCCTGCCCTCACCAGCTGTGTCACCTGACACACTTTAAAAAGATGCTTTTGGAGGAGACCTCAGGAGACATCAGTCGGTTTTTAAAACTATGGCTCAACCTTGCACGACTGCACAGTGCATTTAAAATGAGCGGTGATGATATCAGTCCAACCACACGAGCAAACAGCAACACAGAAAGTGAGTTTTCAACTTCAAAAAACAAAACGTTAGCGGTAAAAAGCACAAAGCAACACACTGACAGCAAGTCCTCTTTGGAAAGAGATTCACAAGTGTTGGAGCAACTGCAGGAACCTTTAAATCTCTCTGTGCACAAACATCCAGGATGCATATTTGTTGTTTAATGATGACTGCATTCAGAGGAACTGAGCTGTATTCGCAGGGACTGAAGCTGCCTTTGACCCTGGAGACAGTAAGAAGACAGACCGTCGCTCGTTAGAGACAAAGAAAACATTTTTATGACCATCCAGGAGTGAAGCTGTGGCGTCCCTGCAGTTTTATTATTTTTAGTGGCTGGTATCACGGCCCGTCTCCTCCCTCGGTGACAGCGTCTCGCAGCTCGTTGGTCACTCACAGCCTTTAATTTGTCATCCTGTCTGTTTCTCCCTCTACTAAAAGGTCTCTGGGCTCGTTACGTCCACGCAGCCGCTTCACGGCCCCCCAGCTGAAAGCAGACGGATCGGGTAGAGCTCATTAGATTTGTCCGAAATCTCACAGTTACCACCAAACCACCGACTGAGTGTGTTGATGCGGCTGTGATCTGTGTGTGTGTGTGTGTGTGTTGGAAGGAGGCTGATACACTGTGGGGCTGTTTCCTTTGCTCGCAGCTGCTCAGCGAGTGTTTTGATTGATTGGTCGGTTCATCCACTGAGCTCTGGTCCAGCTCCTGATTTTCTGATGTGATTGGTTGATTGATAGGATATTCATCATCCCCAGAGGATGATTCCTCCTGACTGATTGATGATTCCTTATGGTTCATCTCATCTGCAGACAGATGAGCTGTTTTAGAAAGGAAGCACAGAGCAGATGAACCGCACAGCACGTCTCAAACAGGAACAACATACAGTAACTGTGTGATTTTCAAAATTAAACACCCCGGGAAGACTTACAATCAGAAAAACAGACAAAAAATTAAATAATTTACCACAAAAGTAAAGAAAAAATGACCAAATTAACAAATTCTGTCTGGGAAAATGCTTAATATCTGGAAATATCAAATCCAGGGGTCACACTGCTGGATGTGATGCTGATGCATCACGTTTCATTTTGTTTTGGTTCTGGGAGTTCGAAGTCACCCAAGAAGAGGAATCGAGTCATGTAGAGCACGTTTGTGGACGTGTCCAATCAGGAATGCCACATAAAGACTTCCTGTCCCTGTTGTGTCTCATGATAAGCAAAGGACCAATCAGTGTGCACCTCTTTGTTTGCTGGACAGAGGAGCCAAAGCTGCCAGATCAGTTCAACATAGCCGCTCGTGAAAAGCATTATTACTGTTTGTACTTCTAAATCTTTTAATTCATGCACGGATCAGTGTCTGTAGTGTTGGATCATTTATTAACATGCACTGTTTGTTTTTTGCACAGTAACACTCTCACAAACTGTCCGTCACATGCGGAGGTGCTCCCTCTCTCCTCGTCTCCTCCGTGGTGCATTTAAGGGGTCGTAAGATCCTCCAAGATGGCGGAGGAGGAGCGATCTCGGTGTTTTGTTTATTATTTAGTTCCACTGTGAGATGATTTCGAGTTTGCAGATGAGATCATTTCAAAAAGGCAGATTTACTGAACACTTTCATGCTCCTCTGAGGATGAACCCCTGGGGTTTTAATCCCTTTTAATGACTTCTCCCTGTTAAAAACCCATTTTTTAAAGCACTTAAACGGGAACTTAGATGCAAAATGATGCGCGATGATCTCCTCCGCTGCTCGCCACCTTCATGTTGCGTCGGTGTGTGTGGACGTTAAAGTGAAACTACACCCGGGACCACTGATGTTTGTGTGCATGTGCGTCCTGTGCTGTTTCATCATGTAGCTCATGTGACAAACACTTAATTGAATTTTGATTCACGTCGATGCTCGCAGGTTGTTTTTTCATTTCCAACTTAATTATAATGCAGACATCTTCAGCCCGGTGTCTCACACACACACACACACACACACACACACACACACACACTCAGGAGTCTTTTGTCTTGCCTGCTGTCTGACGGTTCGTCTGGGTGTTAACTAACCTTGTTTTTCCCTCTCTCCCTCCCTCTCCTTTCCTCCCTTCCTGTTCTGCTTCCTACTTTCTTTTTCCTTCACTTCCTTCGTTTCCTTTTCACCTTTTATGCCATTTCCGCTCCTTCACTCTCTTCCTCGTCCTCCTTCTGCTGCATATTTGTCACATTTTTAATCATTTGTGCTCCTTCACACACTTTTCTTTTCCTCTTTTATTTCCATTTTCGCTCTTTCTGTTATTTTTACTTCTTTGTTTCCTTCTTTCTTCCTTTTACCTTCTTTCATTTCTCCCCTTTCATTGGCTACACCTGCCACGTTTCTTCCATCCTACCTCTTCTCCCCTCGTTCCCTTTCTCATTTCCTCTTCTGTTCCTCACCTCCTTTCCTGCCCGCTGCTCCCACCTTCATCGATTCTTCCTCCTGTTCCTCCCTCTTCCTTCCCCTCCTCCTGTCTCTCCAGCGGCTGCTCCTCTGCCTCCAAGCTGCTGCTCTGGTTCTGCAACACCAGGCCAGTGCCTGTCTAGCTGCTGTGTGTGTGGGGCGTCTCAAGGCTCCATCAAGTGAGTCTGCTCCCTCACACACTCACTACAACACACACACTGGGTCCAGATGTTGGAGATGTTAGCAGAGGTGCACTTTAAGTCTGTGTTATGCAGAGAAATGATGCCTCTGCAGCTTCCTGCTGCAGCGGGCAAGACGAGTTCCCTGACGATGCTAATGTGCTGTTAAATTACCTTTTTTTCCTATTTCCAGCTTTAATTTCTTTTTAAGAACGACTTTGTTCTGTAATTTCTCGTGCAAAAGGAGCCGCGTGTGAAACAAAACAGCTGCCAAGTGTTTGCTTTCTTAAAGCTGCTGTGTGCAGGACTTTTTATGTGATTTCAGCATCTTTGAGGTGAGTTGTAGTTTGTAGCAAACAAAAGAAAATGAGAGAATCCAGGTGAGAGCTGGAGCAGACTGCGTGGATGCAGCATTAAATCACTGACACTTGACCTTTTACAGTCGAGCACCGGCTGAATCTTGAAACACAAGACAAAAACGGGACAAAAGCTCATTCTTTGATTTTATTTTATATGTTTCTTTAAATGCAATGTTCATCATTGTAAGTGATGGAAAATCCTCGGCGTGCACCAGAAAACAGAGCAGGGAACTAATAATTTGTGCTTAAATGAAGTTTGATGTTATTAGACCTAAACAGTGTGAACATTTCATCCAGGCTTCACTTCAGTTCCTCAGTAAGTTATAAATGTGTAGTTTATCACAGAAACTAAAAGAAGAACATCTGGAGACTGTAGTTTGAACAAACACAGCTCATATACAGGAGCAATCTGTATGTTTTCAGTTTCAAATGATACTTCTGGTGGCAGGACGTGTGTGTTGGGCCAGCTACAGTGTCAGCTTCAGGTGCAGCGGGGTGGTTTTGTTAAAGGTGACAGGCTGTGGTTCGAGTCCTGACGAGCATGGATGCACATGTTGCTGTTGTGTTTCTGTGTTTTGTCTGTGATCCGGAGCCAAAGCGCCTCATTTGTTTACTTGAAAAATCATAAACTTGTCACAATGGCTTTTTGTCGACAGCTCAGTCTCTGCCTCCTCGCTCGTAAACGCCGCTCAGCGCTCTGAAATGTTCCTGAATGACTCTCTTGTTACTCGATGCAGCGAGAAGGACGAGCGCTTTCAGACGCCGCGAGGCTCTCTGTGGAGCGGGCGGCTCTCACAATAGATTCCTTTCTGCAGAGAAAATAGTGTAATTGACTAAAGTGTGTGTGCGTTCACTCCTGAGGCTCACACAGTGACACAAATGCATAACGGTATTCTCGTAATCAATAGCTGTAACACCTGAGAGTCTCTTCTGTCAAAGTGTCTCTGCAGCGTTTGTGATGAGAAGCAAAACACATGAAACTAGGAAGAAACTGAAAGTTTGGATGTGTGACGTTGTTGATGTTTGCCGCCGCTTCTCTCCATGGATGCACGAAGTGAGCGTAATAACATTGTTGCTCGCGCGAGGACACAGTGAGCCCATGAACGCTACTTCCTGTCTCCAAAAGACGCCGCCAAACAAAGGAAAACACACTTATTTAGAGGTGAAAAAGAAGAAGAAGCATGTTCAAGATGAAGTGTGGTTAGAATGTAAATTAAGATGGCCGCCGTGTGTCTACTTCCTGCTATTGTAACAGAAATGAAGCCTAAATATCACAGATACAGGCGCCGCCATCTTGCTCCAGAGTCTGGATCCAGAGTCTGTGCAGTAGTGATTAGGGACGTGGAGCTGTGATATTAAGGTCCCGCCCACTTTCGCTGTCAATCAAGACATCATAGCCCCGGTTTAACAAACACCAGCGTGACGAGAACAAGCTGAAATGACAGGAACCATCTGCTGACATGGAGGGGGCGGGGCTTATGAGCCATGCTGCAGGTGGACACCAGGGGGCGGGGCTTATGAGCAGCGCAAACCAAATAATGCACATGCAAGTTTATTGCACTGCATTTCCTGCGTGTTTCGAGATAAGTTGTTCAGTGATGAAGTTGCTGAACGTGTTGAGCTGCACGCTGCAATGCGGACGATCGTGCTCTGAACCTCAGCCCGGCTCACTGAACCGTCACTGGGTCAATTTCTTTCTGCTTTTTCTGTTTTTCTGCTTCTTTCTTTCTGCAGGAAGGTGATGAAATCAGAGTTTAGTGTATTAGACAGTAAAAATTCAGTTTGTAAAAGCAGGCATGTCATTTTTAGATTGAATAAATGTGAGTTTCTGCGGTCAAACACAAAGGGGACAGGGACAAAGTCAGGCGATGGTTAAATGAAATCAGAGCGTTTTACATGAGGTGAACCGGCGAGGAGCGAGACGAGCGGCGAGGAAAAGAGCTGCTGCTGCCGCTCAGAGAGGGACAAGGTGCTGAGCTCACATCTTCTTCGCTAAAGAGCAGAGCTACAGTTTCCACTAAAGTTTAGAAACGACCCACGTGAAGTAACGGAGCATGAAACACACACACTCAGATTTATATTGATTAGATTTATCTCAGTGTGTGTGTGTGTGTGTGTGTGTGAGAGAGAACCAGTTAATGTTATGACTTCCGGGATCTGCATTTACACTTTAGCCGTTAAGTCTGCGCTCTTAATGTCAGCAAATTACAGTTAGGAGCATTTAAGAAAGAGTCTCTGCTGCTAAAACCGATGAAACTACACATAGCGAGCGAAACCGCGTTAGTGCAACATCACATAAAAGTCATTTGTTTGATTTTACATGCGGGAAAGTTGGAGGAAGAGACGTTACGGAGCAAAGAGACTGAACAGGAAGAAATTAAAGAAGTGAGAGTCAAAAATTTGCTTTGTTCAGGTCTAAACCGAGAAGTTAAAGGTGTCAAAGATCAGAAAAACAGTCATTTAAAGCATTTTTCCAACAGTGATTTGTGATCTGCTGCCGTTATGTGATTATAAGTGGTTGGGAAAAGTCTGGAAAAGCAGTAGGTGATGCTAATACATCAGCTGGGAACCATTTACTGCTGCAGAAGAAGGAGGAGAAGTGGGATAAAGCAGTAATAAAAACTACAGAGATATGAGATTTCTGTTTATTTTATTAATATGAATCAGATCAGATGAATCAGCTGCTCTCTGTGTCAGAATATTAAAAAAACACCAAATATTAGCACAAAAACCTATTTTCATGTGTTTTTTAACGCTCAAATCGTCCTCCAATTCACAAAATGACAGCACAAAATCAGAAAACATGCGTCTCATCTCCGAGGACGACTCAGCCGTGTTGTTCAGCTCAGGAGCGACGTGAAGGATCAGAGCCTGGTTAAAGAGGCGGTCCACTCGAGTCTCTCCGCTCCTCTCTGACCCACTTGTTGCTGCTGCTGCAGGATGCTCAGGTCTAATTACATCGCTCCTCTGTCCACCTGGGGGGTTATTACACCGCCAGATCCATGAGCGCGCGCACACACACACACACACACACACGGTGTATATTCAGGCTGAAAAGCATGCTCGTCTCAGTTGCAAACATGTTTTTTAAATATCTCTCCTGCACACGCACATTTGCGTGATTATGCAAGATTCGTTGAGGGTTAATCGAACTCAGATCCTCCAATCAGAGCCGAGGTCTCTGCTGCATCAAACAACAAGGTTACACAACTGGGGTGATATAACAAAAAATGAGTTTCATTCAGGATTTAACTGAGCAACACGAGTCAAGTGTCTCTGCTGAATAACGTGCACGTTCATGAGAACACGATCCTCCGTTAGAGACGAGCGAGAGCAAACAAGACAGGGCAGCTGAACTGGATCCCAAACTGGGAACATGAACACGTGTTGTGTAAATAAAAGGATGAGGACGTAAAAGTACATGATTTCAGCTGTTGGTCAAGAAACTAGCATGCACACGTGCAGAAACATCCCAAAACGTAAACTAAATGTGTCTATGAAGCATATTTGAGGGGCTGGAGAGAGGGTTGCTGGGTATTTAAGCCAGACCGAGTGGGTGTTCGTCCCAAACACGAAGCTTTTGTCTGTTGCTGACGCGCAGAACACGTCTCAATGTTTGCAAACCTGTCGCTGACTTTCTGCCGCTCTGCTCTTGTTTTCCTCCTTCCTGTCTGATTTTCACTTTGACTCCAGATGCTAAACTCTCGCTAAACTGTGGTCGCAGGCTGTCCCGGGGGCTGCGTACGCTCTGTGTGTGTGTGTGTGTGTGTGTGTGTGGAAGAGCTGTCTCAAAGATGTCACCGTCTGTGTTTGTTGCAGACGGCAGCGCCATTTTCAGAGCTATAAGTGTGAAAGTTGTCATAGCTCTTTAAATGGTACTGCTGTACGCACTCAACTAACCAGCGCTGCGGACCAAGCCCTCGCTCTGCTCATCTCTACTTGTTCTCGTCTCGATCGTCTCGACGCACAGAAACTCCCTTGAGGCTGCAGAGAGTCTTGACTTGAGCGTCTCTGGGTGAGGGGATGCTGTAAATATCAAAGTCGCTGCAGTTGTGGATGAATAAATCATCATAAAGTGTGTTTTTGCAGGAAAGGCGACGTGGCTTTGAATGTGCAGTTCGGTGCCTGAGCTGCAGGGACGTGTGTGTGTGCTGACAGCGTATGACTGAGGGTGTGTGTGTGTGTCTGTGTGTGTGTGATGTTGTTCGGCTTTGACAGACAGTAGGTCATGTGTCAGTCAGGAGCTTCTTTTGCAGACGCGCGGCCTCTTTTCCTTCTTGCGCTGAAAGAAAAACGCTGAGCGATTCACAAATCTTGAAATATTCCGAGGGGAGAGGAGGAAACCGAGCCTGGGCCGGGGTGAGCGGGGCCGACGTGACACTGTCGCGCTGTCACAGGACCCGTCGAGGCCCGGGATCACACAGAATTCATCGTTTATGTTGCACAAGTCAACTTTCTCCGGGGGGGGGGGCGAAACAAGCTGCACTTTGACGATGTTAAGCTTTGTTTAGTCACTGGATCTCATCACAAAACGATAAACTTTTAATCCTGAAAGCTAAAATATTTTTTTATTTCACAAATAAAACTTAATTTTTTTTCAATTATGCAACAGACAACAGTGTTTCAGGTAGCGCATATGCAGCGTGTGTGTGCGTTAGCGACTTAAATCAGATATTAGCGTGATGCATGTCTCTGCAGTCGCACTCTTTGCATTTGCATGTTGCTTGTTTGTATATGCGTCTTTTCGCTTGACCGCACACATGCATCTTGGAATGAAAGCGTCTGTGTGTGTGGTGGCTGTACTCCGTCGGCTCTGGCGGTCCGTTTGTGCTGCTGTTGCTTGGTGTGCAGTGAACCCTGGAGGAGCTCCTCTGAAGAGACCAGACAAAATGAGCGCAGTGTGTTTTTTTCGTTTCCACCGGCCGTGGGCGCTGGTTTTTATAGCTGTGGGAGGCTGATGGCGAGAGGAATACGGGGGCTTTAACACGCGTCGGCGGCCACGCTTTAGGATCTATATGGAGTCCATTTCACTCGGAAACATCAGCACAAGAGATCTGAGCGATTCAGCTTGTTTATGAGAAGCAATCACAAAGTTCCAGGACTGAGCTGAGTTTGTCCATCATCGCCTTCAGAGTAGTCACCTCGTGCAGCTCCTGACACACTAGGAGCCCCTTTCACACTGCACAGAAGACCCCGCTAACATCTGGCTTATGTCCTCAGTGTGAATGCGTATAATCAGGATTCAAACCTGCATCACATGACTCTGCATTGGCT
Source organism: Datnioides undecimradiatus (assembly GCA_008933995.1). Classification (NCBI taxonomy): domain Eukaryota; kingdom Metazoa; phylum Chordata; class Actinopteri; order Lobotiformes; family Datnioididae; genus Datnioides; species Datnioides undecimradiatus. The sequence goes on along the minus strand of WARS01000043.1, from coordinate 4,655,958 downwards.
CCTGGGTAGACGCTGGCGTGTAAACAGCTGATTAACCAGGAACATCACAGAACAACTGAGCTGAGCTTCAACTTCGTATCCTGCAGGATGCAATGCTGGCAGGGCGGCCATGTTGGCGTGTTACTGTCTGCTGTAACATGATGTATATATGCACTAATTTAAGTGTTAAAAGGTGAATTCACAGGCTTTAGCGGCCACAGCGGGGAGTGATGTGTCAGAGCAGCCGTGCAGCGAAACAACAGGCAGGTGATATTAACTGTGTGTGATGTAGTGGCTATTAGGAGTGTGTCAGGCAACTTAGGTTAAAAAGCAGGAAGTCATTCATTTAATTTACACTACAAATTCAGGTAGAGCGGCTCTGTTGACCTTTATTAACCTGCTGCCACAACCATGCAAGGCTGCAAACATTAGCCTTGACACCAGCCGTTTGCGTTTTAGCTTCTGCACGGAGCCTTTAACAGGACAGCTGCACCAGGAACTCATGTGGCGAGCCAGAGAGCTGTGTTCGGTCTGTAACCACATTAAACTGGTCACTTCCTGATCGATCCGCTGTGCTGGGTTCGCTGTCTCGATAACTTTAACGTCTCTGTCTCCGTCACAGTGACAGACGGCGACTGCAGGAAACAAGTACTGATGCATCTGGCTCACATGTGCACACACACACACATCTGCATACACACACAGCTGCACACACCACACAAACACATACGTGGTATAGGTTCAGCATAAACAGTCCATATGTACGTTGTCCACAGCTGCTCCAGTACACATGTCTTTACAGTCCATCGCGTTGGTCTATGCATGAATCTGGTTTTCCTGCAGAATAATATCACATGTGCATGATGTTGGGGTGTATTTACATTATAGGAAAGAGGGAAAACTTATAGGAAAGAGGGAGTCAAAACTGAATGCTAGTGAAACAGGGCTTTTCTACATGGACTGTGCAGCGATTTTGCAGGGATATAAGTATGTTAAAGTACCCTGAAGGCTGCTTTCTTCAAGAAACTTTATTTAAGTTTATATTTCAGTTTATCATTCTTTATATAACTTTGTAGTAACACCAATATATTGCAGCAAGCATTTTTCTGCCTTATATACAAGAAAAACACACCATATATCAGTGATAGGTGAATATCAGCTGATAAATTAGCCCCTGATTAGCATGTAAACACACTAAATCTTGAATTTATCGTCTGTTCAGGATATAAAACCTGTTTTTTGGGAATATTTCTAAACATGGAGGAGGACTGTTTCTGACTAGAAGCCAAAAAGTTGCAAAGTTTCATTAAATCCAGCACTTTTGCAGATAAATGACCTTTGACCCCTGTAAAACGGTCATTTTACTGAGCAGAACTGAAATTACTGGGGTTTTTAATCTTTAAACTGCGTTAGCAATGGAAATCTTTCAGCAGGCTCATGATGTTAGGAACTCGTAAACACTGCTGCATCTCTGTTTGCCCCTTTTTATTGGTGCAAATTGCCTTAAATTCCACTCTGTTTGTTTCACTCTTTAAACAAATTTTATGATTAAACTCCTCTAAATATTTGTAACCTTGGCGACGCAGAGCTCCGAGTGCACGGGTTTCGCTCAAAGCCTCCCCTCAGCCTCTCATCACACGTTAAGGATGCATCATCGTGGACGCCCACGCCCTGACGACGGCAGCAAACGCAGAGTTCCTCCTGACGACACCTGCTCGCATCGACCGCAGCGACGGCGTCGGTGGTTGTGAGTTTGAAAGGTCAACAGTTAAAAATAATCTGAACTTGTCATCTGCGACGTCGTCTCGGTTGCAAAATTGAGCTGCGCATGTTGCTACGGGAGACGCTGCCGTCCACGTGGGTGGCGCCAAACTGATTGGAAATAAAGCGGCGGGCGTGAAGCAGCATCACCTCAGGTCAAACGCGGGATCCCATTCACTCACGAAGCCTCCTGAGCTGCAGGATGGGAGCTCTGCTGCTTCTTCTTTCATTATCAGACACATGCTCAAACGTATCCGTCGTCTCATTCGTGACTGCGTCTCGCCTGCTGTTCTGAGGTTTGTTTCCTGCCTGTAAATATAAAGATAGTTCCTCTCGTCTCACGGGGCTCCACGCTGAAGCTGAAGGCGTGATCTTCAGGTAGAGAGCTCAGCTTGGCAGGAGCTTCTCCCTTCCTCCTCCTCCTTCTTCTTCTTCTTTGCCGCTGCTGTGGCGTGTTAAGCAGAGACCAGAAGTGGTTGAAATGTGCAGAGAGCCGTCCTCGAGTGAAGATTATGATCCAATGAGTCCTCGTAACGAAATGACCAAAGAGGCGCCTGTTCTCAGTCCCAACAGAAGGAAAATGGCGGCTTGATCAGCGGCTCTAGCCTTCAAACTGTGTGTCTTTCCAAGGACAAGAGTTCCTCCAGTGTTTTGATGTGCCATCGATGTGAGAGGAGTCCGTCCTGAGGGGCCGCTGTTCATTTCCTGCGTGAAACCGAAAGTCAAGCGTTAACTTGGTTACTGCATTTGTCATTAACCCTGCTTGAACCCTGACCCGGTTAGCTCTTCATGCTGGCCAGCGTTGTGCAGATGCCTCCAGTCCTCTGCCGCGGTCGGTGCAATCGTCTCTTGGGACAGTGCAGATAATGGAGTGTCAGTGTGAGTGCTTTCACAAAACACACACACACACACACACACACCCGATAAAGACGAGGAAAGCCTCTTTTGTCAGTGCAGGGAGCTTCTCATTCGCCCAGACAACCAAACCCAACCGGTTAGCCAACATGAACTAATGAACCTTTGGACGCAGCGACGTGAAAATGAGGCGGTTTCATTCCAAAGAAGCTACATTTCCATTTTGGGGGGAAACACGAAGAGCTGCCGTCGTGTTCTGGAAACAAATTATTTCGCTATTAACATTCACGTCGTTAACTCTGACCTTTTCATGCTTTACAGAACCACATTAAGACGAGCGGTTATGTAACGTAAATATGACAAGAATCATAGATTTTACAGTTTAATTATCCCCCGGTTTCAACTGAACTCCCATTTAGTTCTAGATTGTTTAACCTTTGGGGTGAATGTTTATGTGTTTTCAGCCGTGCTGGTGTCATATTCGCCTGAATTATTGCAGTTATTTTGTGTGTTTTTGGTGCCAAAGAGTGATGAGGTACAGATCTTTTGTTCCTTGCTGAACACATTACCCCCATAAAGCAATCTTTCTTTCAGCAACATGTTTGACTGTAGACAGTTAGTATGATTTTAAAAGTATGCCGCAAAAACACTAAACTGGATTTGTTGCTTGTTTTGAGCTGCTTGATTTTCAAGCAGCAGAGTTTTTGGCTTGTTTTTGACTTTATGATGCGCACAGGCGTTGCGCTAAAGGTGAGATGGTAAATAAATGTCAAACAAACAGAGCAAACGCTGTTAATGTAAATGTTTGTAATGGTTAACATGCAGTTTAAAGCTCCAGGCAACAGGAACTTACATTATATAACATAATAATGTTAAAAGAGGTGTCCGATGAGGATCTATAACCTATAATCTGTAATCTATAATCAGGTATCAATGAAAACAACCAGGTGAGAAGCATTTTGGACTTTGACAGAGCTGCTGCAGCACTTTCAGGCAACTTCAATCCTGAATTCCTGCACACAAGCGTAGCACAGTTACCTTTACATGCAGGTATGACTAAAACTACACAATGGACAGTCTCTCTCACACACACACACACACAGTGGTGAGTTCTCCTCATTCCAGTCATGTAAGCAATTAGTTGAGGAAGGGTGCGTTGCAGACGTCAGTCATCCAGAAATAATCAAACCTCTGATCTGCTGAGACGGAGCAGTACACTGATCTCATTCCTAAAACACACACACACACACACTCTTTTACCTTAAAGCTTGAGCTACCCTACATGTGTATTTCAGTGCTGCAGCTTCTTGAGGAACAATCCGGCTTGCTTAATGATTCAACTCCCACACTCCACCTCTGCAAGTGTGTGTGCGTCCACATGCTGGAGCGTATGACACACACACACACTTGCATATACTGTGTGTGTGCATGTGTGTTTACTTCCCCACAGGCCGGCCTGCCTGCCTGCGTACTTCACCCTCATGCCTCAGTGCTTGTGTCCAGGCTCAAGCCTTGTTTTAATGTTCTGAGACAAACAGAGCAGGAGGTTCAGTGTTTTCAGCCTCGGCGCTGCTCAGCTCAGCGCTGCAGGTCAGCTCAGTGCTCGGCGCGCCTGCAGCCGGCTGAGAGGACGCTCAGACAATGAATTCTCACTGTAGTTTCCAAACTTTCCGATCCTTGGGCTGTTACCTGACCCGCTGCAGAGGGGAAAAGCTTGAGAATACAGATTTGCAGAGTGCAATTTGGAAAAATATCTAATGACCGTCTGAAGGAGCTTCTCACGGAGGATATCTGCCATTATGTGCTATTTGCTCTTGCATTTTACCGTGTTCTGAATATTTAAGGTGGTATGCAAAGCCAAAACATTAACATGCAGGAGGAGCTCGGTGTTGGCAAAGCCTCACTTTGCAGACCCACTTATTAAAATAGTTACAGAAATACTTGAAGTCTTTTGTTCCAAACGAGGTAAAATGATATTTCTGTGTATTACCTTCACACATAGTCACACACCAGTTGTAGCTGCTTGCTGCTACACAAGGTGTTAGCTTTGCCATCTGTAGCAGTTGTAGTAGTCGTAGCGGAGGCATGACACAGAAGCTGTGAACGTAGTTTTACTCATGGTTGAACGTAGTTGAACTCGTGTTAAAGCATTCATACAAAACAGCATTTCGATTTGACACAACATGACACAACATAAACATGCTGTAAATGCTGTGAAATGGTCTCCGTTTGGTCACAAACACTAAATATCGTGTTGTAAGACGCTGTTCGCACAGTCGATCTATATATTTCCTTTCATTTCAGACAGTTTGTGCGGGTTGCTGCAGACAAATCATCTCTGAAAGACAGAAACGTGATGTGTCAAACATTCATGTTGCTAACGTGCATCTTTGCACGTGGTTTGTCAATGGAGCAGTGGAGGCAGAACACCGTGATCTACAGAGTTTGAAGTTGTCAGTGAAGGCATCTTGTCGCAAGGAATTCTGGGTGGTTATTGACAACCGCAATCCTTCACAAAGGGGCAACCTCCAAACTTCCGAGAGCGGAGTCATGTTTGATGCAAACTGGTGTAGAGAAAACACAAAGAGGAACGGCTGAAGAGACAGGAAGTCACTCTGAGAGGAAGGATGGGTTTATGTGCACTAGAGAGCAGAACAGTCTGCCCCCTCAACACATGCCTTTCCTTTGTGCCAATCATGTTGACTGTGTAGCGTCCCTGTTATCGGGTTTAAACTGTTTTCTCACTCACATCGCCCGCCGTCCATCACCCTTGCTGCACTCACAATTGCTCTGCTGAGGACTCGAGTCAGATTGAGCCCCTCAGGCCTTTTGGGCTTAACACCTCTTATCAAGCAAGAAAGAAAAGGAAGGAAAGGAACATAAAATAACAGGCGAAATCAAAGCGACCATCTTGATGCCGCTGCGCCCTGGTTCGAACCCAGAGAGGCCTCGCCGGGGTTATGACTGACACCCTCCCTCCCCCTCGTCTCTGTCTCCAAAACTATAAGCTTGAAATTGCAGATGGTATCGCTGTGACAGAAAAGGGAAGGAAGTTTTTGTTTGCAGTGAGTGACGCTTTGCAAAACCAGCTCTGCTCTGTCGTCTAATCCCAGGCGGCTCGGCGGGGGCGCTGGCTGCTGCTGGATCCCTAACGAGGGACGCTGGTAGGGAAGACGGGGAGCGCGGCGTTGTTTTATATGCTGATTAGCAGAGCAGCTAGTGTTGCGATATGCCCGTCAGGTTCAGAGGAGATGTCCTCTGAGCAGTGTGTCAGACTCTGGACTGCATCAAACCCTCACCTGGCTTTGTTTCATGTTTTAAAGTGCACTGCAGGGCAAAACATGTCGTATCCAGCTCGAGGATCCGAGGAGAGTTGACCAAATTCAAAAATTCTGTTTTATTTCTCTTTTTATCTTTGTGGTAAATTCTCTTTAGCTGATTTTCATAGAGGCGGTTTGATCTAGTTTGCGCTCAGTCACCAGAGTTATCCCACATCATCTCAAAGCTGACGCTACAAATATTAGCTGTTTTGCTAACATTATTGTCCACTTTTAGTTCTTTCACAATTTTCAGATCTCAAGAACACGTATGCAGTGAAAAGCTTGCATTAGCTTGTTCAGTAATGGACTTTCCTGCTCACTAGCTTCTTTGCTAGCAGGTTAGCTTGCGCGCTACAGCATTTGCCAGCTAGATATTGCTCTAGCTAATTGTAAGAGTCACCATCTGAGCTGAGGGGACAGTCGACATCGTTTAAAATATATTTTCATCCACATTTTAAAGGATTAAATTAGAAAATGTTGATGGAAACTGAAAAAGTACAAAAAAAACCAACTTTGAGGAAGCGAACTAGCACGACTGATCAGCTGTTTCTGCTGCAAGAGACGCAGAAGAAGCTGTTTCTGCACATTCAAGCTCACATTAATACACAAGACAAACAGATATGTCGTGTTTCCATCATGTCCACATTGTTTTTCTGGATTTAACTGGTGCTCTTGGTTAGCCCTCCTGTTGCAGCCCTCTCTTTTGCAATGGTAGTAGGGTATTCCGGCTGTAAAACTGGCACCACCTACTGCTTATCATGGTGAACCAACTCCTTATACTCACATAGATGGAAACAAGCGTTCATTCACATTTTCCTTTGCCCCTTTTTCTTGAAATTCAGTTCAAAGTTGCGATACAATTGGATCTGACCCCATGTGGTGAAGCGTCCTTGCACTGTGGGACTCCAAGCAAAGCAGAGGACTTCAGACTGCCAATAGTGACACAGTAAAATTCAAGTAAAGTCAATACAGCGTGCTTATTGACAAATTATAACCCCCTGAGCGATGTGTACATCCAACTTGGGCCAAGTCCAATGCTGAGTATAAGCTCTGATTTAGTTTCCTGAGACAAAAAGGCTCACGGCAGGTTGATGTTCCACTTTGTTCACCAGCTACTCACTTATGTTTCTGTAGGTTGGGTGCAATTACAGTGGGTTTGTAGAGAGAGATAGATAGATAGATAGATAGATACTTTATTAATCCCGAGGGAAATTTAGGTATCCAGCAGCAGTGTGTAAAATTGTAAAATTGTGCAAACGCTTGCATGTATAAAAACATGGAGAAAATGGAGAAATGAAATAAAGTAAAAATAGACATAAAATTAAATGTTAAATAAAATAAAATAAAATAAAAATCTGCTGGGAAAGAGGTTTGGGAGAGCACTGAAACCAAATCATGCAGTAAATGTAAGAAACAATGAGCTAAAACAGGCTATAAAGACTTTTAGATCTCTGTGGGGTCCAACCTGTTCAGTCTAATGAGAAATGCTGCAGAGTAACACTGCAGACATGTCAGAGGTAGAAAGAACTCTTGATTTTGCTTTATTTTTCAGCCGCTGTGGGTTTTTGATGCCGCTAGCTTCGGCTCACAAGCCTTGTTCAATAACCTTTGTGCAAACTTTGAGAAAACTCATCATAGTCCACTTCGCACAGGTCACTCATTAACCTCCCACCTCCGTCCATTCCTCAGGCCCTCTAAGAAACGTCCGTGGTGCTCCATCACTGTGGAAACAACACACGGATCTGTGCGGCAGCTGAATTACTTCAGCGTTTCATTCCTCGTTCTGTTTCCCCGGTGCAGATTGGGTTGGTTGGGCCTGGGCTAAAAGTCTCTCAGCTCTCGCTAATGCTCTCTGACACATCTACAGACGAGCCTCGTCGAGCAGGAGAGGAAGAAAACGAGGCGAGAGATTAAATCCCGTGAAAGGCCGGCTTTCTGATTCCTTCAGTAGACCTGGTGTCAGCAGTGTTGATTTAGCTTTTGGCTTTTAAACTTAAAGTTAATTTTTTGGACTCTGCAGCCCCAATCATCGTTTTACCCTCATGAGGTCATTTCTCTTTTTTATTTTGAGTTTAACTTTATTTTATTCCTGTAAACTGGTGCAAATAGACTTTCAAACCGCTATGAACTTCCCTTCCTGGATCTTCCCAAACTGCCCTTGTATTCGATTATTCTCTGTCTCCTTCTCTTCTTCTCTTTCTGCCCTTTCTCCTTTCCTTTTCCCAGCCACCCCACAACAGAAAACATTACTCATTGTCACTGTAATTGAGGTGAATTCACCTTATCTGCCTCACCCTTCTGTAATTCGTTTTGCACCGAATAGTTGTGATGCTTTTGCTTACCTGTGCACATTTTTGGATCTTCTGGGGGTTGCAAGCAAATCTTCCTACAAGGTCACAGGAGTGTAAACACTGAATGTTTTATGTATAATAAACAGTATATTTATTTATTTTTCAGTGGGGGGAAAAGTCTTCGAAAGTCATGTTGCTCTTGCCAACATGCATATTTTCCTTTTTTTCGTCGCCGAGCTTCAAGCAAACTTTCCTCGTGGGTGTAAACTTTGAATAATTTTTGCATAATTTCCGTCTTCCTTTCAGTCTAGTTAGCTCGGTGCTGTGTAATCTCTTTTCTATTCAAATTCAGCTCTATTGTATTCATCTCATATTCATCACGCTTCTTCTCATCCTCCACCCACTTTCCCATCCTGACCTCTTCCATCCTCCTTTTCATCAGCATCACAGTGGGTTGTGAGAGCTCGTTTCCCAGTCGGGTGCTTTCGTGACATGTGGCTGAAACAGACCACTTGTTGTGGTGGCAGGTGGTGACCTGGACAGAAACAGACCCCTGACACAGCAGAGACGAACTGACAGAAGAAGGAGGGAAACTTTTCGATTGTGATGATCAATTATTGTACTTCAGACAGAAAGACTCTGAGTGGGATCATCAGGAGAAGTGGAGCGCGAGAGAGAGAGAGAGAGGCTGAGTATGTGATTAGTGGGGGTGGAGACAGACTGAGAGACGTGAAGTGGTCATCAAGAGAGAGGGAGAGTGAGTGGGGGGATGTTGGCAGCCCAGAGGCGATAGAAGAGGAAGATTGGATCACTTGTGGAGAAACTGGGTGGGGTTAAAAAAGACATTTGCACCAACCGCCAGAAATACACGTCTACTGTCATTCATACAAAGAACATTTCTTTGTTGACAAAGTATTACCAGTTTGAATTGTTTGTTTAAGGTCTGGGTGGGGTTATTTGGGAGGACGCAGCCCCCTTGGTAGCAAAATGACCAAAATGCTTTCCCTTTGTGAACCTGCCACCCCCTTTCACTAGTTTGACTGAACTAAAATTGTGCTTTACAATGGGTGGATGAAATCTTCTATTGCTGTGTTCACTGATTGGTGAACATATCTTCCAGGAGCCGTGGGCATTGATTTACTGCTATTAGCCTTTCCTGGATTCAGACTTTCCACCTGTCGGTGTAACCTGAGAGAGTTGCTCCCATGAGGGTTTTGTGCACAGGGTTGTTGCCACAGAATTGGAAACACACTTTGATCTTATTGAAATCTTCCTTCATTTAAACAAAAAACAGATAAGTTGTAAGTTCAGTTTAATGAACTGCATAAATTAAAGTTCTAGCTACTTGCGGATCATGGTGATAGCGCAATCAAGGAGATCCCATCATCTCACAGTGTATACCTTCATATTATCCAGTCACTGCTGCTTATAGAGATCCTCATCTGCGTTTTGGACCATTTGTAAGCCGTTCATGGATGTCTTGGTAAGAAAGGTGAAGACGGGACAATAAACAAATGTCTAACCATCTCTATTGTCCACAGAGTATGGAGAGCAAGGTTTAGCAGAAGAGGACCAACAGCTTTCTGTCGAGTTTCCATCACCTTTGAGACGTCATCTGCCGCAGAAAGTCTTTACAGAAAAGGCCAAATCAAGGCAAAACATGACATTATGATAAAACTATGATGCTTATTGCGTAACCTTAAACAATCACTGCCAAACCCTAATTAGGCTCTACTCTTGTTTATGTCTCGGTGTAAAATAATAGCCGCTAATATTATGAGATGATCCAGCCAGACGGACGTTTACGACCACAATCTTTACCCTTAATGAGTTACATGCATGCGTTTGAACTTGTAAAAAGCACAAAGTGTAATTGGTTCAGGCGTAAAAAGACCATAGAACGAAGGTAAAAGTTCAACCATGAACACTAACAATGCTTGCTCCTCGTCAAGAGTAGTGATTTTTACATTTTAACTTCAAAAATTACACTTTTCTCTTTGGGTTTAAAACATTGAGCGTTGGGCCTTTGAATCTTTTTCAAAGTCTTTTGAATGAAATAAAAAATGAATCATGGTAGGAGTGAAAAATAAGGCCAATATGCTTGAAATGTGAAGGTTGCTTCATACTTTGAGCTGAATTTTCTCTGTTTAATAATTTTATTTTTTATTCACCCTTTTGAAGAGCTGCCTTTCCTTGTACTGAATACGTCTAGACACGCTGGAGGATTCCTCTCAGAACTTGTGGGGTAAAAGTTAATCTCCGATTATTCACAGTATGAACCTGTAAATGAACCTTTTGTAAAGCTCTGTAAGGTTGTTTGGCACCTTATAAAAAGTCTCCTGCGTACATTAAACAAACAAAGCAAAAGATCATTCCTATTATGAGAAGGAAATACAGTGGAGTTAGAGCTCTGTCAGTCAGTATTAATTGTGCTGATGAAGCTAAAGAGTTTGGAGCATTAACTTAAACATCACCTCAATGATACAGTTTACTGGTGACTGAGGTGAAACTGACTGAGCTTGGTTTTCAGCTTTTCATCTCAAATAAACCTAAATTTTAAAAACAAATCAGTAAAAGAAACAAAACATCCCTCATTTTAACTTCATCCTATGATGTGATTTGCGACCTGCAGAATGACTTTTTTCACCAGTGTCAACCGTCTCGAAGTGAATGTTAACATCTCAAATTGAAAACATTGGCTCATTATCCTCTGCAGTTGACAGTGGCTAATGCTACATACACTTTTGTAATATAAGCAGGCCTACATGCTAGTATGCTCAGCATACTTTCACCTCCAAGATGAAATTCCTGTGTTCCCACAAAGGGGAAACCTATAAATGCTGTCGCCCAGCATGGGGCTCGAACCCACACCCCTGAGATTAAGAGTCTCATGCGCTACCGACTGAGCTAGCTGGGCACTTTTTGTTTGATATAGTGTTATTTGCTCCATTAGCCTTTTTAGCTCTGTTAGCTGTTAGCTCTGCTAGCTTTGCTAGCAAATTTTATTAGCTCCATTTGCTATTCGCACAGTTAGCATAGTTAGCTAGTCTCTATATAACCTATATATAAAACCTATAACCTCTTTTAGCTCCTTAACGGTTAGCTCCTAGCTTTGTTAGCTGTTAGTCCCTTAAGCCAAACCCTCTGCAGTGTCTGCTGCAGACTAACTGGCTAGCTCTCCTCCTGACCATTTCAACACTAGTTTGTTATTCACAGTTTAACATTATCAGGGAAATAATGGGGTGTCCTGGATGTTCAATCAGCAGACAAACAACACAGCTTCATACTTTCATACTGTAAGAGCCATATTCATGAAGATTCAGGGCCACAAATTATTATGGTCACCCCGGAAGGGCATATGGTTCTTGACTGCTATGGCGGCCGTATGAGTTTCTTTGTTCATGGAAGATGCCAGTAATATGTATTCACTGTGTAAACCAAGAAAATAAATGGATCGTATATCACAGTCGAGACGAGCCGCAGACTCTTTCATGAAACAACACAAAGCAGACGGTAAGGTGTCAGTCGCGCGTCATCCAGGTCACTCCTGGGAGTCAAACATCTCGGTAGCTTGGTATCAGATCAAGCTCCAACACTTACTTTAATATGCATGCAGTATACACCAAACTCCAATTCTGCATGCAGGGGATACCTTCATAGGGAGTGGATCCATAATCAGATGACGGTTGCAGATCAGTCAAAGTTTGGTTAGGTGTAGGAATCTTTGGGTTTGGGTTAAAAGAAGCATGTTAAGTTACTGTGCATATGTGTTGGTACATGAGGTTAAACATGTTGCATCCATTAACGTATGGATGACAGGATTTGTGCATCACCTGCATGCTAAGTTGGACTTTGTCGTATGCGCTGCATGTATTTTAAAAGCTAAACAGGCGTGTTATTTGCACCCAGTTGATGGTATTCTCTCCAAGCTAGATTCATGGTTACAAAACATATTTCGATGTCATTTGGACTTCATTGAGAAACATTCTCCTTCCTTTCTCCATCCTCCACCGCAACATCAGACATCAGGGTCTGCTAAACAGCACATTCAAAACCTTGCTAAAGGGCGCTTCATCAAGACGAATGTTTGCCACATTGCTGCCCAAAATATGTAGAAATGTTTAGTCTGCTTGTAATCCGGGCCTTCTGTTTCTCTCTCCCCTGGCCTCATTAAACAAATCTCCATCCTGTCTCCAGCTCTGCCAGTTGGCCTGGTGGCTCTGTTGTGTACAAACAAAACCACGAATAAACACAGAATGGATGCGACCACATGTCCCGCTCCAAAGTTTCATTTGATCCCCGAATAAAAAAAAATAAACCAAAAAGCTCCAAATGAGCACAGTTTGCAGCTTTCTGTACATTAGTATCCATATTTCTGTGTATTCACATTGCTCATAGATGCATGATGCTTCCAGCTTTCACTGTGTTTCCTTTAAGATGTTGGCTTCATGTAAAGGGTTTGGGCTTTTTAATAAGACCTATACTTTACTATTATGGACGGAAATTACAGCTTTAAACCTCCTCATACTGCATATCACTTACAATAATGTGTATAGACTGACAAATGGCAGCAAATTAGATATGTCAATGTGCCATAAAAAGAGAAAAACAGCAGTTTTCTATAAATAAGTGCCGTAACTCACATTCAAAACAGTCTGTTATTGTTGAAATTCAAGCTGAGACATCTTGACATGATGTCTGTGTCACAAACAAGCTTCAGTCAAAGTGCTCTATCTGTCAAGCACTGCACAGAACAACTGTAATTGCTTGTTTCAAACCAACTCGGTTGTCATTTTAGTACCAAGTACCAAAAGTACTTGCACCTGTCTGCGCACCCATGGACGTGCTGGTCTTAAAATGAGGTGCAGTCAGGTGCATTGATGGTGCATTGTTACCTGAAAGGAGCAGACAACAACTGAGCCACTGATCAGTGAAACCCTGTTTAAAGTCCACGGTGCAGCGTCTTCCTGCTTCTTAAAGGTGCATGATTCAGATGAGATGCACATACATAAGTGGAATCATACAATGAACGTACACGAGATGTGCCGCAGCTCCTCCTCAGTTAAATATCCATGCATTTGCTCATAGGCTGTCAGATGGACTTTGTTGATGGGATGGAGATGAGGGATTGGGATTGGATGCAGGGGGTCCACCAATCACATACCTGTCCCTCAGAGCCATTTAAATAGCAATACATTTGCAAGCACACCTGGGTCTTAAAGGGAATGGGCGATGACTCTGGTTGAAGTCCAAACACCTACACCTATAGAACTGATTATTTAAGAAACTAAATGCATCGTCTTTGAGCCCTGAATATGTTCACATGATAATGGCGATAAATAGTTAAAATTTATAAAACAATGGTCCAAGCTTTTAAGCTTTTTCAGTGTTTCATCAGACTAAGCTGAACTTACTGAACCTGCAAAAGCGCATGCAAACCCTCAGCTTATTGCAAAATCCTGAAAGTCACCCAGACCATGTGCAGCGTGCAGCATGGCAGCTGATTGAAGCGCAGAGATTTTTCCATATTGAAGAGTGGGGGGGGTTTTCCACCAACAGCCCCCCAGCCCCCATCCTTGAAACACCATTTGGTGTGCTGTCGCATCACTTCACAGATGGCAGCATCATTTAAAGCATCATTTGGACTTGTTTCACTGTTGTGAAGCATAAAGCACTCGAGCATGAAAATGGAGATTTCAAACCAGGAAGATTAATGCGGCAAAGCAGCGAAAGTATATAAATACTCAACAGAGTCCATAACTCACTGCTTACATGACGCACATCGTCTGAACACAGCAAAGATGACCTTTATTCAACTTCTACTCGATAGAGACCCACTTGACGAAAGCACTGGTCTTTACTAAGTGAAAGATCAATGAAAAGTCGTCAATGCCTCCCACCAGCTCTCCTCACAAACACGGGTCTCCAGCATCTTAGGTTTCCACCAAAGAGCTCGAGCAGCAGCACCTCCACACTCGCAAGAACCACAGCGAGACCAGCTGAGGGTTTAACGCCGCAATGTGGCAGCAATTTTGGGTTCCGCTCTGGCGAGAATCTGCAGCCTGCTTCCTTCTGAAAAGCCCTAAATGTTCGAGGCTGTCGGGAAGGTAAATTTCACGGCCGGTTTGGCTGCAGGAAGTGTCTTTGGTCAGGGTGTTTGTGTAAACAGCTCGTAATGGTTTTTGCCCCACCGTGAGGCCTCTGCAGTGCACACACACACACACACACACACACACACACACATACATGTACACGCAGATCCATCTACACCAAATGTGCAAAGTCCTTCACTCCTCGCATCCCCTCACACACATGCATATGTGAATACTTGCATACCGCAGGCATTCAAATGCAGTGAAGCTTATAGACTGTGCACAAATGAGACCCATTATGGCCGCCAAATGAGTTACTCTTATAGCTGACTTTAACAAATGTGCTACTCGCTCTTGAAAAGAGCTGCGTCGGCTGTTGTTGTGCACTAATGTCGCATTTCAATTTGACGGCATGAACCAATTACAGCTGCACGTCGGACATTTACCATCAGTCACTGCGTCGCGTCCAACTTTTGTGCCGCAGAATGCCCCTTTTGTCGTTGTGCTTGAACAAATTAGTGTAATGTAAGGCAGAAGATTTAGCCTATTGTGTTCACTGGCTTCATGTAATTCATGGCAGAGAAAACGACAGTGGATGTCTTTGTCAACTTCAAATTGGCTTTTAAGGTTCATTTGGTTCACATAGAAAAGCTAATGTTGCAGGCAGTTGTGGTTTTACATCACGTTAGCTTTGAACTTTGCCCTTTTTTGTTCTAGACCAGCTGAAAATGGATCAGGAAGGCTTGTCGTTAGCTGTTTGGTGTCATCATGTCTACCTGAGAGTCAGATTAAACCCATAATTGATCATCATTGGGGTTGTTGTTGTTGTTGAATGGTCTGTTTATGTCCCGTTCCCTGTTCAAAACATCAGGAAGCCTTTAGGGGATTTCCTCAAATTTAGTATGTCAACGTCAACTCAGACTCAAAGTTGAACTCTTTAGATTTTGGTGGTTAAAGGTCAAAGTTCAAGGTTGCTGTGACCTCACAACGCACGTTTTTGGAGTAATGAATCACAACACGTCCAGAAAGTCTTGTGGGAACCCTTTCAAATTTGGCATGAAGGTCAACTTGGCCTCAAGGGGGAACCTATTAGTTCCTTAGGTGGTTAAATGTCAAAGGTCAAGGTCACTGTGACCTCACACAGCACGATTTTGCTTCCTTTCATATCTCCGTTAGCATCGGGTACCACTGGACCACGCTTATTTTGAATATTCGACCATAACCCTTGACTCTGGTGTCAAGGTCCTGCACTTTGATTTTTTAAGGTTCCAGATAATCAAAACATTTTATCACGATGTACTGTGGGGTCACATGATCATATCTGAACGATATGCGAAGAGACTGTTTCGACTTGGGGTCAGATCCAAACAAAGTGCAGCTGCTGTCTGAATTTCAGCCGATTTTACTGTTTCAGATACGTCATGCTTTGTATCTCCAGCTAAATGGCTAATCCACATTAAAAACCATAAAAATGAAAACATAAACTTGACACACGTTCCCTTTGGACTTTCATCAGATCGTAAAAACTTCAACTCAGGACGGGGTCGTCCAGGAGAACATTTGTGTTTCTACTCAGCTCTGGGGTTGTTTTTAATATTTTGAACAAATGATTAAGTGGATCCAGGTTGTGCTGTGTGAATCACTGGAGCGGAGCATGTCAAAAGCATTTCACTTATTCAGGTTACCATCTCTGCCTCCTCTGTCTGGGTTTTACTATCACTCCATCCAGTGCCACTAATGTCTCGTAACAAAGTCACTTCTCTCAATCGCCCTCCTGTAAAAACAGACCCTGTGATCACTTTTCCAGTAAGCTGGGGATCGGACTGTGTTGAGAAATGACTCACTTTCCATCAGGGGAATGTTATGAGTCTTTAACTAATTGTGTTATCCCTTTACAAAAGCCTATCAAACCTGGATAGCTTGGCAGTGAATAGACTTGGAGGAGGGCACCGGGTCTGATGCTGATTCTAATGTGGGTAATTATGGAAAATGAGCTTGCTCTGCTGCTGCCGGTCAGTCTGTATAGCTGTGGTAAATGTCTGCTTCAGATCATGTGGTTTGGACGAAGAAGCTGTTGCACCTTTGCTGCGTCCCTCAAGGCCCTTTCAGACCAGAGCAACTGCACCAACTTGACACCACCTTTTTGTTTTGACAGCCTCGGCCCAGTAGCGGTCGCAGCAGAGGGGGATGAAGCTCAGAGTTTGAGCTAAGTTTGACTGTTTCAAACTTTTTGGGCTTGTTGCTGTGGGTTTCTGGTGAGACCAGGATCTGTTACAGGTTGTCATGTCCTCCTAAGGAGCTAAGAGGTGTTTGCAAGAAAAGTTTGTACACGTTGCTGCCCCTGGAGCCTTAGGTTTGAACACAGTGACTGGTTCTGAGGATGCTTTCACGCTTGCAGTTTGGTTCTTTTGCACAGGAGCACTGGGGATAAAATGATTCATTACTGCATTTTAGCTGTGGTCAGGTTCCTGTTTACACTGTTTTTGCAAAGGAACCAAAAGGAGTAAACAGGAAGTAAGCTGAGAGACAGGAAACACGTTAATCGGACAGTTTTGGTGATTGTTATCCTGCACCACAAGGAGCTACGTGGGGAAATCAAATCCTGGTGACTGACAGACGTTTTCTGCAGCTCTGTAATTTGTAATATTTCATCAGTTCATCAATTTGTTGTCTGTTAATCAGCCAAATGCTTCAGGATCAGGTTTGGTGTGAAAGCAGCCTCACTGAGCAACACTCAAGACAGACTCATCTCCAGTGCTGTGCTCATCAGAGGGCACTCATGATAAAGTGTATTTCAAATGTTATGGCGTAATTAATCAATATCAACATTCATATTAATTGGGTGGTGCTTATTAAATGTGATAAAACAATTAACTATGCCCAATTTCGCAGAGATTAAGTCTAACTTCCAAAGCTCTTTACTTTCAAATAATATAAAATACAAAATGAGCAACAAGTCCTCACAATTCTGAGCTATTGATTGGTCACCTGATATTATAATATTTGCCTATCATGGACACATCGGTATCATATCTATCAGCATATATGACACTGATGTCTGCTGAAACGTTTCTGAAATGCTTGTGGTGATATACTGGTGTCACTGTAAAGTTGTAAGATGTATATATGTATTTGTTTGCAGCCTTCAGAGGGCCTCTGCATGGTCCTATTGCCGCAAAATCCATATAATCATTATATTTGCAGCCGTGTTGGTAAACGATGGATGCTTTTCCTCTAAAATCTGTTTCAGTCTGACCAAACGTTTAGCACTGTTGCTCACTAAATGACTGAAATGACAAATGATCTCCTCCTCCTGCTCAGGTATTCTGTCCTTCACAACGGGAACCACACGGAGCAGGAGAAGAAGTCCCTGCACACCGACACAGAGTCCCACGAGTCCTGCTTGTGACCAACGACGACTCCTCCAATCACATCCCCGGCTCTTGCACCGTCACCACGCAGTCGATGGGGCAACGCATCCAGCTGAGCCCTGCTGAGACTTTAGGAAACCAGGCGAGGACTGTGACTCTGCAGCGGGTGCATCTGGTGTTAACGTTCAGCCCAAACTCACACTGTGGTCTTTAAAGGGTGACCAAGACCGAGTGGACTGGAGCCAAACCAGTTTTCTGTCTCTCTGATGCCGTTTTATTGTTTTATTTCGTCACGCTGGCTCTCCCGTCCACAGGCCAACACAGACTGAGCCGTCCCAGTCGAACTGAATCAGAGCCAGGATGCGACTGTGATCCCATCAGCAGACCCGCTGGTAGCTTGTCTCGTGGAGAACCGGCATCTTCTGGGGAATGTGTGGGAGAGTTACCCAGCATGAGATGTGATCAATGACCGGGAGTCATTAAAGTGAATTACGTTGCCAAAGCTATTTGATATTACATCCAGAGGACCTATTTCTGATTATTATATGATGCTCCCTGATGTTTTCCAAAATCAGAAAGATCGGCAGTAGTTGTTAGAAGGTTGTTCCTTGCCTTTAAAACAAGTGTTATTCACAAAAAGAGGCAGAGTTGGGAATCATCACATGCTAGAACATCACGTGTCGTAGCCTCAAAGACACAAAGCCGAAGAACCTGCATGACTCCCAGGTCGAAGCGTCCCCAGCTTTGCTAAATCCTCACTAAGCTGAAAAGGAAAATGTGGTTGCAAGGCTGCGTTAAATCCTTGACCTAAACTGTTGAAGTGCATTATTATAGAGGCTGCTAGCTCCCACTCCGTGCTCATCACTCCACGAGGCTCCGTCTGAATCATTGTCTTTCACACAATAAGAAGTTGGAGGGCCAGAAACGCATGAAAAAAGCTGCTCATGAATGATTCAACGGGCGGCGGGATGATGTTGGAGCAATATGTGCATGGTTATGGTGTGTGTGTGTGGTGTGCGTGTGTGATTGCATTTGCAGGTTTTTGCAGTGTGTGTGTGTGTGTGTGTGTGTGCGTGTTTCCATGGCGAATTTCAAACAAGCGCGCTTCTGAGTGCGTATATGTACATCTTCGCGTACCCGTGTGTGACGCTAGCGTGTATGAATCGCCCATTTCCCATCATCCCACGCTGTGTGCCCCCCCCACCCGAGCTCCCATCACAACTCACCATTTCTTCCCTCTGCTCACCCTCTGCTCACCCTGCAGGCCATGTTGAAGAATGTACCGGAGATGTTTCCCTTTGTTTTCTATTTATGGAATTGGAGAACACTAAAGCAAGCTGTTTACCTGTACCCATGATGCAACCTGGTCCTCTTTTATCCTTAAACCCAGCTGTAGCTCATTCTCCTGCAAACTAGACTCTTTAAAAACTTGATATTTCCCCTGAATGTGCGTCGTTTTGCGGGACATGCCGGTGCACGCTGCAGCAACCAAACACACAAAGCTACCAAAACTCAGTGTTTAGATACTTCTACATGTACTTCACTGATGATTTCTGGATTGGTTTAGGCAAAAACAATACTTGGTACCATTTCACATCACAAACAAGGCGTTCTCTTAAGAATCTGAGGGTGTTTCTTTGTAAATTAATTGCAGAACGTCCCTGTTTGAGGTTACAGTTAGGCCTGACGTCTCCTGTAGCAACTTTTTAGGCTGTGGCTTTGGATCTATCAGGGTCATGAGCCTGTCATCTTAATCTAGAGCTTTTCCGGCCTCAACTGGTCAAAAATGCTTAATGCAGCTGAAAAGATCAGTTTATGAAAAACATACTTTATCCTTTTGGTTCCTGCTTTCATGTTACTGACTGTCCTCCAAAGAGCTGTGTCAGGTGGTTTCTGGGGATCAAACGCACAATTCTGCAACATTTTTAGCTGACAGCTAACAACCATGCATCTCCAAATGTGGTCAAATTCAGTTTACGGATATATTTTAGCACCAGAAACGTATTGTAGTTGAGTTAGAACCTGTTTTTCTTCAGTAAATTAAACATTTTGGGGCAAAAACCAGTGAAGACCAGAGCCAAAGCAGCCACAGAAACAGAAGTGAACCACCTAAAAAAAGCTTTGCATGGGGCCAAACGCAGCCCTCTCAAATCAAAGGAGATCAAATGAAAACACAGTCGAGCTTTGATTCACTGGCACAAGGAAAAGCCAAGAAGCTCTTGACTGGAATCACTGGGCAGGCGAGGTAATTACAAATCCCTGCAGAGACAAACCCATTGACCCAGTTTAGCAAGTCACGGTTCAGAGGACGTATCCTGTCCAGGCTGAACGACACCGACCCTCATGTTAGTCCAGATACATAAATATGAGGCTCACACATTAAAGCTCAGCCAAGAGAGAGAGAGAGAGGCGAGGACATGATGTACACGCTGCGGCAGCTCAGTTCACCCGTTATTTATGAAAATATTCACATTTTAACCCATTTTATCATCCATCAAAGACATAAAGAGCTTCCATTAATCAATATTTATATGCGTCTATGCAGAACATCACAAAAAAGGTGAACAACTTCACAGAACATCCTGTAAAATGAATTAAAATTGTTGTAATTTACCAAAAAGAGGTGTTTAACCAATTCGTTTGATTGACCTGCTGAATCCAGCGTGTTCTCTGCTGTTAAACCAGTTTTTTCAATCAATGTTGTTGCTTATTGAACATTAAATCCCAATTATTTCACAGAAAAATGCCATTCTTCATGCACTAAAATGAACATTAGCGTTTAACTGAAAATTTCAGTCAATTTTATATAAATTAATATGAATATAAACATAAATAACTGTTGAAATGTACAAGTTGTTCTGTAAAGTTGTTTATATTTTACTGTATTTCTCCATAAAAACAAAAGGATTTTAATTTTTTACAGTGTAACAAAACTGTCAATCATCAGTATTGATTCTCAGGCGACTTAATGGTGATAGATACAATGGTTTCATGGAAATAACGATTTAAAATAAATAAATAAACAAATCTAGAAAATAAAATAATAAAAACTAAGAGTACACATTTTCCCATTAAAGAGTTTAATAACAAGAATTTGTTTTTTTTAAAACATTTCATTGATGTTTTAATACCAAATTTAATGTCTGAAGGAGGAAACAGACCGCAGTGCTGCGGCGTGTGAACGTGGCGGCTCACATGTGACCTGGCAGCCATGTTTTTGGCCACTGTATCAGCCGGAAGAGTCAGAACTAAAATCCTGACACGATCTCTTCATTTATTTGATTTTTACAGCAGCTTTTAAAAGGACGCAACTGCTTTTGATCCCACCAATCATTAGCTGCATGCATTCAGAAACAGTTAGCCATCAGATGTCAAAATCAATCCCCTTTTACCCACAATCCATTGCAGCAGTCACAAATAAGTCGTTCATTAACAACAGAAAGGTCTTTATTAACATTTTTATTCTAATAAAAGGAATAAATTCAAACTGTGACCTCTTCCACAACTGAAGCACCAGCACTTTTTTGTGATTTAAAGGATCATTTCAGCAGATTTATCACAGTTAGTCTCATATATTTTAGCCTTTTAGTTAAATATTATAAGATAATTCCTGATCATCTCTCCCAAAATCAACCTGCGGATGTTTTGTGACGTGCATTTGAATATTATTCATTTTCCAATATGTGTCCAACATTCTTGTAGATGAGCTATTTTAATATTAAAATCTGAACGCGCAAACTCTGCATTAGGATCAGCTGCACGCTGATTTGTTGCCGTTTTGCAAGTTTGTCAGCGTAACGTTTCTCGTTCCTTTAAGATTTAAGACTGTAAAACAAGAACTGTAACGGTATTTCTTTTTTGTTACAGCATAAAAACACAAATTTTTTATGATAAATTATGATAAAAAATGTGTTTTATGGTAAAACGTGGAGATTCTGACTTCAACATTAGAGATTAACTGACAGGTTTGTTTTACTACTAAAGTTTCCCAGTGTTTATTTCGCTGTTATAGAAAATTGAGCTTAAATTCTTGATGATTTTTGGATTTAAAATCATTTAAATTAAGCTTAAAATCAGTTATGAGTGAAAATGTTTTATATTCCCTCTATAACAGTTGAGTCAAAGCTAAAAACATCATCACAGGATCTTTATTCTTTACTTTTCAGATAAGAACAAACTCAGATTCTTAACTTTTCCTCTAAATTTCTTATTCAAGTAGCATGAAGTGCATAATAATGGTGCAGCGTCCTCGCGTCCTCCCTCTGTCCTCCACTAACATGACCTCTCGCTGCAGAGCGAAACCACAAGAGTCTGAACACCAAACCTGCAGAATATCAACTAAATAAAGTTCCACAGAGACGGTTTCAGTCCCGAGAGGGTGAAAATCCAGCCTGCTCCTTGTTTTTCACTTTCCTGTTTTCAGCGTCTTTAAACC
The DNA here is from genome assembly GCA_008933995.1 of Datnioides undecimradiatus. Taxonomy (NCBI): domain Eukaryota; kingdom Metazoa; phylum Chordata; class Actinopteri; order Lobotiformes; family Datnioididae; genus Datnioides; species Datnioides undecimradiatus. Next base: position 4,633,854 of record WARS01000043.1, on the reverse strand, counting down.
CCCAGTTTTCTTTTCAAACAAACATCTGTTTGCTGCTCGTCCAAAAGTATAAAAGGAGACGGATTCAGTGGCGTTTTGGCTTTTTCTAAATTCTGTTTTTTTGTTTTTTAATTCTTTACTTTGCCGTTCAATAGCCGCCCACTTCCACGGCTGCAGTTTCCATGACATCTGTGGGAGCTTAATGTCAACCAGCGTGCATGTCCATTCCTGTGTGGAGGCTTGTGCATATGTGTGTGTGTGTGTGTGTGTGTGTGTGTGTGTGTGTGTGTGTGTGTGTGTGCTGCGTGGGAAGCTCCTCGACGGTCTAAAATTAGGGAACTCAAGCTCGCCTACCTTCATGAAATTTAATGAGCCAAAAAGTGAAACAGGGGCCATTTTCGGAGCCCAAACGCATCACGAGATACAAAAAAAAGAGAGAAAGTCAATCTGAGCACGCTCCAGTTGGGAACCGTCCGACGGCGTCAGGGGGTCGAGCGGTTATTTCAGGTAGAAAGAGACGAAAACCCCGCTGCCCCGAATGGAAACACTCTCATGTCTGAAATCTATATTTTTCCTTTCACCACTTCAAAGAAACGGTTAGAGCATCCGCCCACCTGTGGAGGAATTTCAGTCGATGTTTTGTAAAATCCATCGCCAGCCCTCAGACTCCGTCAGCGCGGTTTGACTCTGATGTTTCCACGTGGTCATCAGTGGGACTCGGTGCAGAGAAGTTAGCTCAGAGTGCTGGAGGTGAGCTGTGGTCAAGCAAAAGGCTTTATTAACGCTTCAGCCGCGTTCCCGAAAGAGATAAAGAGCAGTGCAAACGCTCGGCTGGCTTTACAAAACCACCGAAATGTTATTAAATCTCTGTTTTCAAACCAACAGATATGAAAGATGTTAAGTTTATATGTCAGTCAGAGTCAAGGAGAAGAGTTTCTTTCTACAGCTGCCATATTGGATTGTAAAGGAGGCCAACTGTGTGTCCGAACACCGACCTTAACTGACAGACCGACTCTCTGCAGGCCGGTGAAAGTCAATTCACGACATGTTTCAAAATAAAAAACTAAAGAAAAGAATGAAAATGCAGGTTAGTAACTGTTGAACAAACCAGCTTTTAAAGGCATTTAACACAGACTCAATATCAAACTGGACCAACCATTCGTAAGTGTTTTCACAGAGCTTTAACCAGTGCAAGCAGGAAAGCATCACTGCTGTTTCTTATGTTTTAGGTTTCAGTGTCTAACCTCCTCATCGAGCAGCCCAGAATGCGACCAATCAAGAATAAACTGAAATTGTGTTTTATCTAAAGTGACTTCTGGAAGCCCGTCTGATGGTTCGGAGTCAGAAAGCAGCACTGCCACTAACACACACCAACTAAAGTCAGTATTGAAGTCTGCACCGGCTTCATGCAGCCCTGCAGAGCTGAGTTCCTGCAGCCTGAGGCTTGGTTGAGCATGGTTTAGGGGATAAATCAGGAAAATAATAAGTATCTAAATTCATAAAGGGTCGTTTCTATTCCCTCTTCACCTTGAGCAGAGTCTGTAGCCTTTAAAAAGCCGTTTGCCTCCCATGATGCAGCCTGTCTGTCGGATTTATTAACAAATTATATAAGCAACAGTTCGTCCGGAAAAACAAGACACCAAGTTTCTGCTTTTATTCTTTTTTGCACATCTGATTTTTTTTTAAATTTGTTTTCAAATGCTGGATTTTACACTTCATGTAACCTCACAGGTAATTTTTGGTACTGAAGTTCTCAAACAGCCTCTTTGCCTTTCTTAATTTGCAAAATGAAAAACGTGTTAACGCCCAACCTGCCTTCGTAAACGTCTCCCTGCTGCAGCCACTGTCCACGTCTGACTTTGCAACGCAGAAGCCGTTTGTTAACATCTGATTTAGAGGCTTTTGTTTGGATTTGCAGGATGCAGCCGCGAAGAAGACTCTAAATGTGGTGTAGAAAGGCAGGATTTGGACAGTGGCTGCCGTTTGTTGAGTTGTTGTTCCCGCTCCGTGTCCCCTCCATCTCTTTTCTTTTTAATTTATTCATTTATGTTTGCAGCTTACAGCATGAATGTGTATATAAAGACAAAAAAGCTCCCACAAACTGTCCAAAGGAGACGATAAAACAACAACTTTTATAAAACTCTTCAGTATTTATTTTGACAGAACAAAATGGGTATTTTCATGTATTAAAAGAGCATAAACGGCTTCTCTTTCAGGGAGCTGAGATGTGTATGACTTTTTTCTGTTGCTATGTGACAGTTCAGATAAAGGCTAATTAAAGATTAAAGAGATGTTGATAATCCTGGTGTTGACTCTCTTTGTGTCCTCGATAACGGCGCCCGCGTCAGTTCGCCCGCTGATTAAAACGTCATTAAAGCGCTCACTTCACTCAAAGGCGCTCCCGTTTCCTCGCCGAGCTAATCCGAGCTCTCACTCCCGCTCTCTTTCTCTACGCTTCCTCTTTTGTAAGCGAAACGTCGACGACTCGGAGGCACTCAGGAGGATTAAGTCAGCAGTTCAAGAGAGTAAAAAAACCCAAAAAAGATAAAGCACATAAAGCGCTTCTTCTTCGCAAAGATACACTCGATGGTGATGAATGGAGGGAGCGTGACACGCCGGCTCGGCTCTGTCAGGGTGAAACGTCTCACTCTTTGTGCTCATAACGCTCAGGCTTAATTAATTACAGCAATTCCTGATGCTGCTCTGTGGACCTAACGAGGAGACGCTCGTGTTTTGATCCATTCGTCACTGTGATTCTGCTGCTTTTGGCAGTAACTGAATGTAACTAAGTCGATTTTAAACTTAAATAGAGTTTGTTACTTGTGCGTCTTGTGTGAAACCAGTGAACAACTGCAGAAAAGAGCCGGCAAACTCGGTTTATTTGCACAGATTTCATGGTTTTATGATCGAACCTCAGACCTGATGGTGGTGCAGACGCTGTGACCTCGTGCTTCGTCATTGCGGTTGTAAAGTTTCTAATTTAAACTGAAGCAACTTGAAGGGACGAGACCTAAAACCCAGACGTGACTTTGCATTTTTGCACTTTCTGTACCTTCATCTCAAAGTCGGTGGGGTTTTGTGAGTGTGGCTAAATGAGGCTGCAGAGGTGTGATGTTGAAGTTTGTTTCCAGCCTCACATTAGGCTTTTTACTTCTGATGATTGCATTTATGCTTTAAAAATGATAAAAGTAGCATTAAACTATCATGAGCGGTTTATTTTCTGCTAACCAGGGTGCTAACCTCCTTCCAGCCTGCTATTAACTACCAAAACAAAGCTCAGTTAACACGTGAATCCAGCATCGTGCAGCTATTCTTCCACCAAATCCTGCTGTCTGACCAAGACAATACAAGTGTAGCTCAGTGTAGTTAATGGCTAGCGACTAGTCACTGGTGGTGGTCGTAACTCTTGTCGCTGCATTGATAATGGATACAATGGTCCACACTAAGTGAATAAATAAGGGAACAGAAGCTGAAAACTTCCCCCTGTAGCTTATTACTTTTATATGCACTAATTAGGAAAGAGTTTCAGTTATTTTGGAGAGATGTAACTGGAAAGTGCAACCAAATACACGTTTTACACTTTTCAGTAACAGCTCACAACCACATTCGTTTGTTTGTCTTTTGATGGCTGATTTTTATTGTTTGATTGTTTTTCTTTCCAATTGTTCAAGAGATATTTGATCAAGAACCTTAGAAAATACAGAAAAGCAGCAGACATCAAGAAGAAACAACTAAATATTTGATGAACAAAAACTTTTTTGAGTTTTTTAAAAGTTTTTTTTCGGTTCAGACTTTAAAAAGTCTTTTATTCGTTGTGATCAACTCAAGACTGCTTAAAACTGGACGGCGGCACGAAACAACTTGTGTTTCCTTGGAGGACGTTTAGGTCGATACAGACAGGAGACAGCTGACAGCTGACTGCGATGAAGGACAGCTGACTGAGAAACATTTGCAAACACATGATCAGCATCTTAAATGTGCTCTTCATGCCCGAAGTGCACACATGCTTCAGCCGGAAAGTGTCCTGAGGTGTGCAGTGGAGAAAGGTTTCTACATCCCAGCAGCCATTTTAACAGAAATATGATTAAACCTGGAGGGATATGGTGAATTAACTGGCTTTAAAATTTTAATATTTACATCAGTAGGTGGAGAGGAAATAGCACAGGTACAGAAATAGGCTTTGACTCACCGTTATGGCTGTAAATCAGAGCTGTGACACACCTGGTCTGCACAGGCTAAACCCTCCTCACAGGCAGAGATGGTCATTATATACAGAAAACACATGAAACAACATCCTGATGATGTTTGTCTTCCTGAAGCTCTGCAGCTAACACGCTGCAGCCTACAGAACGGATTAAATAGAACAGGTTTCAGTCTCTGAGGAGTCTTATAGGCGGTGCAGAACAAACAGAAACAGGATTCAAACTCATTTTAGTGGCACCAAAACCCTTTTTTTACTAGCGCCACATCAAGCCAAAACACTGTGACGACAGATCCAAGTTAAAGTATCATAACATACAATTTCCAAGGCATTTTTAATGATTAAAGAGTCACTATTTAAACTTTTAGCCGTCGTTTTGGCACCAGTAGAAAACCTGAAAGCAGCGATGTCCCCTGAGTTTTTTTAAATATGCAAACGTTCATTGTCCCCATTCTGCATGCTGTTTAGTCTCCTGTCATGTAAAGAGAAGCAGATGAGAGCGGGCCAGGCTGTGCTTCCAGGAGACCGTGTGTAAATTAGCTGTAGACGCCGCAGTCTTCATTTGCATGTACACATGTCCTCCCTGACTCACGCCTCAACACGCTGGACACTGTCCAAACTGCAGGAGTTCATCAAAACACCAAAAAATGTATGCACCTGCTGTGTGCACCAAAGCAAAAGTATGTTTTTTCACATGTTTAGATTGAAAAAAAAAACATTTTTTTGTTGAATTTGACCTTGTCAAGATGATTTGTGTGAAATAATAAGTGATAGTTGTATAATCTGTCTCCGCTGATAGATAGAAGAGTCCCTGACAGAGTGTTGGTTGGAATAATATGAATAAATGCCTCCAAAGTAAAGAAAACAAATAAGTCTTTTCATGAAAACACAGTTTCCAAACTCATCGCTACGCCTCACCTCTCTTCTGTCAGCGTGCAGCCGTTAGTCCTGCTGGACTCTGATGAGATTCGCAGGTTCGAAGGAAAAGAGCTCACTCATGACGAGAGCAGGTACGAAGCCTCCGGAGAGCCGTTCTCCTTTAATGTCACGCACCTGCACGTGTGGAACAAGTCATTTGACTTTTTAAACAGGCGTAACACAGTGTACAAAGAAATGTAATGCTTTGAAGGATCCACTAAGATAGATTTAAGGTATTGTACTGATGCATTTATGTGTGAATAATCTCAATATTGTACTTGTTCCTGCTGTTCCTGAATGCAGCACAATGAAAATCAAGCTGAAAGGTCGGACTCAGAGGACAAAGCCCAGTGCTGCAGATGGTGCTTTTAATGAGACTACAGAGCTTCCAGGAGGTGATTCAAGAGGTTGGGAGCGGTGTATCACTGCACAAGGTGACTACTCTGAAGGGAAGGGCGGCCATGTTTGAATCAGGTATGGCGTTTGCTTGTTGTTGGTGCAGTCTCTGAACCTTTTGATTGCATTTAATGTTTGAAAAGACCTTGAACGCCACAGGGGAAACTGAATTTAGCATTTTGTCAGATTCTTGTTCTCTCTTCTCGTTTTTCTGCTCGTGTGACTGAGAAATTGAAAACAATGTGTTCATGATGCCTCGCAACCATTGACCTACACATACTGGATTCATATGCATGCATACAGCACACACTGTGACGGACGTGAATAACAAAGCAAAGTGAGAGCGACCGAACTTTTGCTGCTCCGGACTGAACTTCAGCTTCAGCTTCGACCCGGAGTTCAGCCTCGCTTTGCTTTGGCAGCGTGTTCTGGATTCGGCTCAGTCGGACTCGATTCATCTCCACCGACCGTAATTCCTGCAGAGCGTCGATAGAGACGGTGAAACCTGGAGGATGAATGTCCTGAGAGGAGCACACATCATCCAGGGGCGACACCGTTTACAAAGCACAAAGATGAATTTGTGCTGCCGGTCCCCGAAATGTGCTGACAAATGTGAAGTTTATTGCTTTAAATGCAAGTTTGAAGGTGTTTAACCCCGAAACACGAACACCATGTTATTAGAGATTGTTGCCTTTGACCTTTGACCTCTTCTCAGCAGGTTCCCTTACGATGTGGCCGCTCAAATATACCTGATAAAAATGTGACAAGCCAGAAAAAAGAGATGCATGCTCGTGCATAGCCTCCGATATGCCTTGTGGTCAGTTGAGTTATTGTACTTGACACCTCTGGTTGTCATGGAGCACAAAAGAGAAGCAGCAGCGATGACTCTGTGAGAGCGGATGATGTGCAGCCCTGTCTGACGTCTCTGACAGCGCAGTGGTTCAGTTGCACTTTACCACAGGAGCTGATAAACAGGGAAGAAATAGAGACTTAAAGACAGGACGGGCAGACAGAGGGTAGTGAAGTTAGCGTAGCAGCCAGCCTACACATCGATTCAATTCAATTAGAGGGAGAAAATCCTTCCTGACGAGAGTTTAACTCGGTTACAGACGGTGGACAGCTCCGTGACTGTCTGCTGCAGCGTTAACTGCCCAGGGGAGCAGACATCAGGCTTGAAGCCAGGTGACAGCATGCATCTTTTACGCTAATTAAAAATCCTACAGGCGGATTTTTTAAGATTTTGTCTTTATCAGTTATAATTTCCTTGTCCTTCTCCTGCCGCATGCAGCAAAATGCAGTTTGCAGCAGTTTGAAAGGTTCAAAAAGCCCTTTAAAGGCAGTTAAACGCTGCATGATTCGAGTCTGTTCCTGAGCTTTGATGATGTAACATTTACTGTGTGTTCATGCTGTTTGTACATGACAGATGAGGGTCATATGATACGTTCTGGAAGTGACCTTACTCAACTTCCTGTCACATCCGGGCTGCATGAGAGTCTCTGCTAACAGTGAAACCACAGGTCGTTGTTTTTTATGCTTAATGAAGTCTCATTATGTTGCTTTTTCGAACTGAGGCGGGTGTTTGGTGATAATATTTTTTATTTATGCTTTAAAAAAAATGTATTAATCGTATTTTAAGTGGACAAAAAGTTTCATTTTCACCGACTCCAAACGCCCACAGCTCTGTTTCTGCGTCACCTCCAGGTTTTTCTGACACTTTCACAGAAAAACTTCCGGGGGTTTTCTTCCTGGCAAGACCTCATTGTATCACACGTGCATTTTGGTTCAGAAGCGACAGGCTTTTTAATTCGGCCGTGTCATTTTAGGTGTTTTCGCTCCACAGTGAGAGGGAGGGTGGAAGGAGGTGAAGTAATAATGACTTGAAAATTAAAGGGGGACATGCTACAGTGCGCTGAATCATCTGAGCTGAGAAACCACCGTGATAACAAAGGATGGAGAGAAGGTGGTGGGTAATTATGCATGAATGTAAGAAAGGAAAACACAGTGGAGAGCCCAACACTCACCAAACTGCAGAAAACCAGCTGCAGGTGTGATGAAAGTGACGCAACCAGCCTTTGGTTTCTTGGTATTGAGCTCAGCAGCTGGAAACACGTGCACACACACACGTCCACCTGGTCTGTGCTTCACATTGTGGCCTTTTGGTTTTAACCTTGCATATGTGTGTAAGAGAGACGCACACGCAGCCTCTCTCATTGCTCCCTCAGGTCATGTTCCACCTCGACAAGCTGATGCGTTCTAGTCTCTATTGTTTCCACAGGGAGTCTATTGACCTTTGAACACCGAGTCCTGGAGAAGGTCCAGTGCAACAGTTAAGACAATTTTCCAATTTTCTCCTCCGGGGAAAGAGACAGCGCAGGAGAGAAAGCAGAGAGGAGAGACGGGCGCTTAAAACAAACCCAGCTTCCAACTTGGTGACAGTTGGTAAACCAGTATTTCAGTCTGCATGCAAGTGGAAACAGAGACGCAGTCTGGTCTTGCAGTGCAGCAGGATAATTTCATTTTTACGAGACCAGTGAGCTGGCATTTAATTTAATTGTTTTCCCCCAAATCTTGGTATTAGTAAATATGTGTTCTTAAACCCAAACTGTTTGTAAAATGTCTTCAAATCCAATTAAAAACCAGCCATCACACGAACCTCACAAAACTGGATTTGTTCCTTTATCCTCCGTCTGTGTTTTTGTCAAATTGTGAGCTGGAAAATACAGAAAAAGGATAATTGTCTGACGGACTAAAAGGACTTAGTAGCATTAAAGCATGAGACAAGTGCTCCATACAGGCTGTGTGCATGACGCTGCCTGAGACACAAGTCAAACCTGTCTCTGCGAGCGTGATGTGATGTGAAAGCGAACCTGCGGTGTCTTCTCCTTCGCCCTGAGTTTGGGAAATGATTATCATCTCTGTCTGAACATACTCACAGCTTTGTAGAGGATAAAAACAGTTGCTCATGTGAGGAGCTGGTATATGATTGCACATCTATCAGCCACTGGTGCAGGAGTCCAGCCGGTGTGGATTCATTAAACCGCAGAAGATTGGTCTGATTAGATTGTGGCTGGAAGAGCCAACACTGAATCATGAGAGCTGCGATGTACAGAGGGAACATGTTTGGTTGAGTCGTAGTTTGCTGTCGCTCTGTATGAACTGCTGTGCATATAAAGTCTCACACTTGCATTGAAGAAAGGTCAAACGCATGCATCTTCTGTGACTCTTTGATGAAAGAGCTGCTGCTGGTTAAACCCTGCAGCACTGATTCAGTCAGTGTGAGTCAATCAGAAGTTGTGATTCATTGATAATAGTCTATATACATAACAGCTGACTGTGTGACAGTGTGTAGTTTAGCACACTGGACTCTCTGCCGAGGCTGTTTATAAAGACGAGTGATGCATGTCCGCTTCCTGCCGTCGTGCTACAATGAACCCAAACGATTGCAGACATGGGCGCCGCCATCTTGCTCTGAGCCGGAGCCTGAGCAGCAGAGATCAGGGAGTACGGCTGCGGTATCAAGGTCACTTTTCATAGAGAGCCACAGAGCTTCCCCACCTCAACTATCTCCTGAAAAGTCGCCTGATCCTCTCAACCCTCCACTTTCCCATCGGCAAACACTTTACACTCCCGCCTTCCCTCCACTCCGTCTTGGTTGCCTTCCAGCTGCAGTCTTCCAGCCATTTTTCCAGCCACCCCGTGTGTTTGGCCTCGCCTCAGTCCATTTGTACTGTTGCTTGTTTGGATTGATCTCCCGGGTCCCATTTGCTTTCCACTTGACCAGGTAAAGGCTGTTTTATCATCCACATCTGCCTCTGTGTCTCCATTTGGGCTCAGATCCTGTGCTCGGCTGCACCAGAGGCTCTCGAAAGTAAATCAGGCCAATCAATACTTGATCCCTGGTTTATTACAGAAAAGCCTCTATATTGGCTCGAACCGCAGGGTTACTCATCTTAAGCGCGCGTCACCTGGCGAGACTACTCCTCTCCTCCCTCATGTCTCAAGAGGCGGAGATGCATGCATGAAGACGCCTTCTTTTGGTTCCCAGGATGCATTTGCATGTAAATAAAATCTGAAGGTGTAATGTGACCAAACAGCCAACCAGCTACTGTATTGTAAATTCTTTTCAAGGAGAAATAAGATATCCTCTGAGACACGGTTTCATCGCTGCTGATAGATCGGCTCATGGAAACAGCCCTCGCGGCTTCACATGTGAGCTCAAACTAGAGGCAGTCTTTATTCTTTGCTTCACATTGTCTGCTAATCCATCAGGCAGACTGACAGTGGGCCATTATTCCTTCATCCACATGAAGTCTTTTCATTTCTAGCCCAACATATTAAATCGATTTTCACTCACAATGTCCATTTTGCGGCCTCCTCTGTAATTGTTCTGGTTTGAGGAGGCAGTGAAAAATTAATATTGGATATTAAGGAGAAAAGAGGACAATCATGCCATTGTTCCTCGGCCTGGCCTGCTCGTCTGACATTTAAGGTCTGGTGGCTGCGACTGGCGGACGAGGACAACAAAAGGCACAAAGCTCCTTGTCGTGTGCTGACTAATAGACACAATATTAGAGGAATAAAGTCATGCACTCTGCTGTCTGCTGCTGACATTTCATGCGTGGTCACAGTAAAGCTTCGTTTAAGGACCGCAGGTCTAAAAAACGCAACCAATTGATCTGCAAACTCATTCCCTCAGTCAAAATTTAACCAAACATCATTTAATCTATGCGATGATTTCCTCACCTGAAGACACAGAAACGTGGAATTGGACATTGTTAAATGTTGGATATATTTATTTTTCAAAATGAGAGCAGTTCCTTCTTTGTTTTGTCTCGTTTCCTCTCAGCCTTGGCCTGCTCAAGGTCAGTTTATTTTTTCCATGCTGACCAGAAAATAAAGTGAAAAATAAATCAATTTGATTCTGAGTCTCATTCAGTTTCATTTCAGATTGACTTCAGTGTGGAGCTGCTTCTCTCCAGTTGCCATATCCCAACCTTTCATTTCCAGCGGGGAATAGATTCACGTCCAACTGCGTCATTTTTCATTTTGTCAATAAGACAGCTCCCTCAAAACCAGGTCTGTTTTTGTTTTGAGCCAGGCCCTGGCTCTTTTCTCAAGAGCAACATGTTGTCGGATGTTTGTAATGCACCCACAAACCAGATAACACAGGTACTCTTGTGTTTGTGGAAGCCAGCTGATGCCGGCACTCCACCATGGGCTGTAAATGCTGGTGCATGTTCAAAAAGCACAGACAGACACGGTGCACACTGAAAAAAAATGGTTTGTGAGGATGTTTTTGAAACTGCTGTGATATTTTGACATTTCTCTTTCTTCTTGCTACTTTGTAACTTGAAAAATAAAATGATTTTCTTTCTCTTGATATTAGTATCTCATTATTGACTACTAGGAAATACATAGTATTTCATTTTTAATGATAGGTATGGGATTGCAAACTGTAAACAATTCCCTTAGTCTTATAAGATTGGGGCCAGGCATATTATATGTGATTTTGCAATATTAAATATTACTAAATAATTAAATACCAGATTGCATGTGTGCACTCATACAGTGTATATATAATCTCCACTAACATATAGACAGATAAGAAACATGTTAGAGTGTTATAGAAGTAAATGTAATATGAAACTGCACATTGTTTATATTTCAGATCAGGATATTTCTACATATTTCAGATATTTCATCATCATCCCTTTTGGTTGGATGCAATTTAAGGTTTATTGTCTGAACAGTTCCAACCTGTATCTGCTGATTACACAAGTATAATCTTTTCAAGCTCTACAGACTGTTGGAATATCCCAAAGTAAACTTTCTTCCTTAAATTGATTATTAGTCTACTGTAGACAATGCATGGCAGGGACTGTTACTGCTCAACTGAATGAAAACAAACAAACAAATAAACAACAAATTGTCACTTAACTGAGCTGTAATTGAATGAATATGAGTTTATAACCACCCACTGCAGCCTTTTAACGTTGTTTTTGCCAGTAGGTGCCTCCACAAACACCACAAATCAACCGCTATCACATCCTGACTGCAGGCGGAGAATGACAAACGTCCCGCCTACGGGCGATCTGATTGGACGAGCGCGGACCAATCGCCTGGCTCTGAATATTATCTGCAGTCCGGCCAACCAATCAGTTCATGCGACCAATTATGAAGTGGACCTGTCGCTAAGCAACGAACGTTACTCTTCCGCAGTGCGTAGGATGTTCGGTAAGAAAGTTTTAAAACTGGAAAAAGTCTGTTTGTACTTATAAAACATTAGCTTAGAAACTCTTGGAGATAATAGCAACAACAACTCCTTACAAAATATGGAGGGACGACTGTGAGTTAAGATAATGTTAGCCAAAAGAAACCCAGAAAGCTCAGCTAGCTAACAACTGCGTCGCTTGCTAGCCAAATGATACGTGAGTATATTTGTACTGCAATACAGCTACTACTATGTCAGTTTTGCATGTTACATCTGGATTTTGTTCATCACAGCCCAGTCTTTACATTTGAAAATGATAATCCGAGCTGACACCTGTTGTCTGTCTGTCAGGTGTGCGCCGCCAGATGCAGCTCTCCCTCCCGCTCACAGTGGTCAGCTGCTGCTGCATTCACTCAGCCTACATCCGCCGTGAAGAGGTGACTCACAGCACATGCTTCTATAACATGACTTTTAATCTTTGGGCTCGAGGGGGGATATTCCCAAAGTAATCCTCAAGTCAAAACGGCTGAAGTCATAAGATTTGTGCCTCAAGTCTGACTCACAAATCATGCAGTCCAGCTCACAGCTTTCACTGAGGCTGACAAGATTAGAGAAGGGTGTATAGAAAGTCGTCACATTTGAGCAATGCAAGGCTAGGCTGAATATTATGGGTCTTACAAGGAAGAGTATTTTTGACAATGACATGTTTCCCATTTCGATTAAAAAGACAAATCCTTTCTCTCTGCAGGAGTTGAGAGAAATAAATGGATGCTATCAGATGACTGCCGGTCCGAAGAGAAATGCGACACAAATGGTGTGTGGAAGGTTTCAGCCTCTCTGCCTCGCAGAGATTTCGGAAAATTTTTGGGATGTTTTCACTGATTTATTTTTTAAGAATAGAACAGAAAGGATGGCAGCTCAGTAGAAAAAGGGAAAGGGAAGCTTATTTCTGTCAAATGAAATCATACGATGCTGCAGCAAGTTGACAGTTGCTGTATAAGAAAAAGATTATTCCTCAACATACTGGCTAAATAACAACCTTACACTTTCCCTATTTTACCCCTGTCAACAGTACCATAGCTTTGTCGCTTTGTATGAGTGGATACAGTATGTGTTCACTGCTTTTCAACATGTTTTTGTACAGGTCTGCACATTTTATATGTTCACATCATATGTGCTGCACACACGTGCAAATATGTCAAATATGTGCACGTGTGTAGCAAAATGAGTGTCAACACTTAACCACTGCTCCTCCAAACAGCAGTGTAATCAATAAACCCGTGAAGTGGTACTTTAAGCTGACAGTAAATTAACACAGTGTCAGGTGAGCGTCTCTGGGGATCGATACGGAGTGGGTGCAGCCAGCTGTTCCGACATGAGGGCACATGCAGAGAAAATACATGAACAGCCTTCACCATCCATCAAAGAGACACCATGTGTTTGAAGTTGTTCAGCATCCTGAGGAAAAATGGCCAAAAGGGTCCAGAAATGATACCTTGATGCAGATGTTTTTAGTTCGTGATAATGAAAATATGCTTTTGACACATGCACATACGGTTCAATCCACAGTTCATAAGCCAGAGGAACAGTCAGGCTCCAGTGCCTCCAGGTTTTAGCTCTAAAACTAAAAAATAAAACTCACCTGGTTTTCTATTCAGGAGGCAACACTGAGCATGTACGACGTACGCCTTCGTTCGTCTGATGATCACCTCTTAAATAGGAGACAATATACTGTACAAGATCTGAAAAATAGGAAAATGAAGTAATGCAAAGTGAAAATACAACGTCTGTGTGCTCCACTGTTACAGCTGGGTTGCGTTAACCTTGACCATTTAATATAGCTGACAGTCGATGTGTTGATACTGAAAAGTGAATCATATCTCAACCAACCACAGGAAGTGTTTTTAGTTTGTTACATCAGCTGCTTGAATGGATTTATGTGGGTGTCTGCTTTAATCATAACTCAGTTAAATGTGTTGTTTTCAGCTGATCTGAGTTCTGATTGAGACTGATTTCTTTTAAATGTGTGTTGGTTCAGGTTCAGCAGTTATGCAGAAGTAATGATTATGGGAATAGGTTTTCATAGCAGAGTGTGAGTGTGGGCATGTGCTTGTGTGTTATGAGCCTAATGTATGAATTTGTGTGTGTGTGTGTGTGTGTGTGTGGACGTTTAATGTCAGAAACTCCACGCACAGCACGTCCTGAAACGCAGCATCAGCAGGGGTAATAAATCACCATGATGTCTTCTCCCATCTGCCAAAAAGAAGCAGAAAGTGTAAAAAACAATGTCGGTCGAATCCCCACCGCCGTTACTTATTATACAGGAGCCAGGCTTTGCTTCTGCGTCATTTTGATGTGTGGGGCTCTGTCTTAGGGCTGTGCGATTCATCTGAACAAGCAGTATTCACATTTTAGCCGTTGATCCACAGTGAGTCACAATAGGTTTATTACTAGAGTAAGGTTAAATTCCTCCATCGCCAGCCAAATAACGAGCAGCCGGCGGCTGAAGCGACACTCCGGCCTTCAGTCGAAGCCAGAGAGACTCCAGCTTGAAGTGTTTGTTCATTTTCAACCAAGACAACTGGGATATTAAAGCGAAATGCCAGGGTGCCCGGCTCAGCTGGGACTAGCTGGAAGGAAAGAAACATGTAATATGTGTCGTCTCATCAGCCAGGTGCAGTTGGACAGGTCTGTCGGCGCAGATGGACTGAGATTTAATCCAAGACATTGTGGCCTTTGGGCGTCGTTCACTGTAGCTTATTGTGTCTCTCGTGCCTTATGTGGCTTCCTTTTAACCAGTTGAATCCATTCACACTTAGGCTACAGCACAGCTGCTCCTGCTTTGTTTTGTTTTTGTGCAATTAACCATAGATTGATGAAGGCAACAGGAGCAAACTTTGGGTGAAAGCATCTCCATCACGAGAAACATGCTTTTTCCCATTTGCAGCCTGTTTCCTTTGTGGTGTCTGTATTCGCTGTTTCTGAAGATGCAGCTCATCTCTCCATTGCCTTTGCCACCGTACCTTCAAACATGCAAACCATGCCTGCTGCTTCATTTCTACCTCTTTATTTAAGGTTTTATAAAACTCTTCCCCTTTTTGTTTCTACATCACTGAGACTAAAGTGATGTTTGGCTTCATGTCGTTAAACTTGTAAATAATCATTGTTCTCTGCAGTCACAGTATCTAATGAACACGCATCCACGTGGGCATGCTGTGGTGGGTTTACAGTACAGACGCCTCTTCAGCTTTATATTTTTCTGAAGACAGAAATAGTCAGAGAGCGGAGAAGAGAGGAGACGGACGACATCAAGGGGAGGAAGAAATGTGAGACATGTGAAAGGCCAGAAAGAGAGGGCAGCAAGTGGACGAGAAATCATAAGGAGAGAAGATGAATGTACACGGATGAAAGACTGCGGTGAGGGCTGGATGTCAGACCGAGATAGCAGCCGTCTCCGCCGAATTAAATCGGATGACGTACGCGGAGAAGAGAAGCATTTAACGCTTCATGTTAGAAATTTAACCGGTCATTGTTCTCTTCGCAGATTATTTTCAGACTCGGCATGAATTCGCTCCCAAACCACAGTGGAAAAGTTTACTTTGTTGCATGTTCTTGGTTTGTTATGGTTCACATTGGCTCACTGCAAACAACCGGGGGCTTGTAAACACAGTTAACGTGGACTCTTTAAGTAGCTTGTTTACTGCGTGGAGTTTTGGTTACCTGACATCTCGCCAGGTTCGAGGTTTTGGCAATGATGGGGAGTCTAAACAAAACGCGATCCCTGTCTCTGGGTCTTTGCTCGAGCTTATTAGATTCAGCCATCTTTTTCCTGTGCTGTTCACGCATGAGAGATCATCAGCACGGAAACCGAACAGTATCAACCCAAATAAGAGGAAGGAAGCAAAAACAGTGGATGGAATATGTTTGGTTGTTTTTATTCTGGATGTTTAGTGACAACAGAAATGCCGGGTGAGTAGAAAGTAACATTTGAGCGGCAGCACTGTTTGATTTGTAAGCACAGAACAAGTAAAGCAAGCAAAGCCAGAGAAGTATGTAATCACTGTTTTGGGTTTGAAAGATAAAGTGTGTCACCACTGAGTGAGCAGTGGGGCTTCCTCCGCTCGCTGGCGTCCAAGTTACACACTCGGTTTTGGCAGATTTTATTCCTTGAAGTGAAGAAAACCTCAAACTGTGAGCGCAGCAGACTCCATTTGGAAGTGAAGTGTCATCCTGTTACACTCTGAATAATGTCGGGCTACTTTGCATCGAGATCCGTCAGCAGTTTGTCCCTTACTGCGAGAAGAGTCGTGACCCAAACAGCCAGATCCAGTTGAAATGGGCATATCTCTGCTGAGGAGTGTTAACTATAAATTGTTGTTAGAGCAACCTCCTGCGCTCTGAAGTTAAAATAATCCGTCAGAACAGCAACAGACGACTGAAAAGGCTGATTTAGAAATGAGTCAGCGGTTGGCACTGTTCTGCTTTTTGCTTTCTCCAATCCCTCCTGGGAGACTGATAACTGGTTGAATGCGTCTCTCGGTTTGGGCGGCATCTCATTTTTAATACCTTTTTAAACATTTCTAAATTTTCCCCACCAACTGTACCAAGCGATTAAATATAACATTACAGATCTTTGTGGGAGCTACCACTCACAGCTGTACCTACTCCCACCACAGGGTGACTCCAGTTCTCTTGAACTACGCTTCTTTCTATCTGATTAAACTTAATGTTTTATCTATTCTCTGTGTAATTCTTGTGTTTTGAAGCATTTTGAGCCTCACTTCTGCTTTAGAAATAAAGTTTCTTCTTCCTCACACGACCAAGATGTAAAACAAGTTCCAGTTTGTTCTCTGGAAAACACCAAATTAACAATTAATCTGAAACAGCACATTGACTAAACTGTCATCATCGCTGGCTGTCACCGTCTTCATGCACATCTTAAACGCAGCCTCGTAGACATATATACCGGCTCTCCCTCGTAATTCAGTCCGAACCCCAAACGCTGCCAAATTGCAGCCTTCGGGTTTTGTTTCAGGGACTAACTCGGTTGCGTTCGCCATCTGTTTTTTCTAATTCTCCTCTCAGAGAAGGAGCTGTCAGGTGACGTGCAATTATAAACTTTATTGAACAGTTTTATTTGGCAGGTTATTTATTTGACAAATTGCTGAAAAAGGTCTGTCGTCACTTTCTCTGCATCTTGCAGGACAAACACTCTTTTATTTATTTATTTATAGATACAGTTAATATACGCACATTTTGCAGCAGAGTCTGTGTCATGAGATGGACACACTGCACCGTGTCACTTCCAGCTGTACCTGCTCATATGCTGCAGAGTGTGAGGCATTGTTCTTACCTGCACAGATTCAATAATCAATAATAAAAATCAATCAAAAGGAGAAAAAGACTCACAGCTGCACTTTTTCTTTTCCTTTGGTCAGTCATTTCTGCAGAAGGCAGCGACTGATTTAAATGAGCTTTCGTGTGTGTGTAGGTGTGTGCACTGTGTGTGTCTTTCTCTGTGTGTGTGTGTGTGTGTGTGTGACAGAGGAAGGTGAGCAACATGCTGACAGCAGAGACCAGATTGAAGTCAACTCTTCATCTCCTCTGACTCCTTTCTTCTCTCCCCATGCTGAGAGGTATCAGTAGGAGCTCAGGTGTGACATGCAGAGCATTGATCAAATGCAGACAACACACACACACACACGCACGATGTCAGTACATGACATGCTGGGCATCACCTATTCAAAAAGGTTAAGAGGCAAAAGTTCATATATACATATACATCACACCTGAACCTGCAGACACACAGATGTAATTAATGTGCATGACTCACCGCAGCGCACGTCACTGACAGCCACACGCCGGCTGGAGGACAGTCAGACGAGATCAGACGCAGTCCAGTGAGTGAGTCCAGCCTGAAACATTCATTTATAGTGCACAGTGCTACAGTGCAGGTGTGTCTCACTGCTCAAATCCATATGTTGCTTTAAGAGTTGCTATTTGTGCAAGGTGACTCACAGCAACCTACGCAGCTGAATCGATCTCGTCCACTCTTGTTGCTGTTTGTCTTCTGCAGTGTTTCATGATGCGCAGTGGTTTGGTAGCTGGCTGTGTGGAGAGACGACGTCCCTGAGCAAATCTGAGGTCTGGAACCAGTCGAGGGTCCGACCGCAGAGCAGTGACGTCTTTCCACACGGTCACTTTGTCTACTTAGGTGCCATGACTTGACGGATACATGCCCGCCTTAATGTTAACACCTGATCAATGTTAGCTTGCGTTCTTGGAAGCTGGGTTGATTGTGCAGGATCTGTTGATTTGTGGCTTGTTTGCCTGTCTCACACATCTCGGACAGAACAGCTTCTGTTTTAATTACTCAAGCTGTCTGCACCTTGTAATGGCTCCCATTATACTCTCAGAGACAACTCAAACTGTCTTTTCCAGGCTTTAAGTCTCCATTCGGACTGTAACTGCAGTGATTGTGAATGCTACCAAAACGCCGGTGACCTCCCAGCGCAGTCGGACCAGCAGCGCTGTGTCTGAACGCACGCTGTGTGGTCGCCCGCTGAGCGCTGAAACTGCTGCTGCTGCTGCTGCTAATGTGCTGCTTTCACTCCTCGGCCTGTGTGGACGCGGTGCGACTCCCCGTCTGCGCTGGCGGCGTAGAAACAGCAGGACTTTAGCAGCACAACAGCCACAGCTGCAGTCCTCAGTGTTTACAGCCATGTGAGGAGTTTTGTCAAAACTCAGTTCAGTCAGCTGTCATGGGCTTATGCACACACCTCAGAAGAGAACGGATGAAGCTTGAATTGATGCTTTTGGTCTGTGTTGCCTGTGCAGACAGGTGTCAATAATCTGCTCCTTCAGTTTTTGAAATTAATAGAAACACTTCAAGTTTCAAAGTAGCGCAGATGGCGTCAGTGTTTTGATGTTCAAGCACATCATTTCCGTACTGAGCAGACTTTTGTTACAGGGAAAAGTGTTTCTCTCTGACGCTGTCTGCGATCACGCCTCGACTGTTGTTGTCTACATGTGTTTCAAATGATATCACATATACTCTGGCGACAGGGTGGAGGTAATCTACTGCTTTCATCTTGGACCTTACTCTGTGTGTGTGTGTGTGTGTGTGTCTGTGTGTGTGTGTGGCTTCCCCTGATGGCAGAGGGAATAATAGGGAGTCCCAGTGGCACATACCTTGACGGGGGGAATAATGGGACGTCCCGATGGGATGTCTTGGTAAATGGGTTCTTGTTGATGTTCCAGGTAATTGCGGAGTGCAGCTGTCATTGTTTTCACCCTGACAGTCGGCTGCCTTGTCATTCCTGTTGACAAGAGAAGACGTCGCTGCCTCCCTCCGCGTAGAGAAATGTGCTTGTGCGCTTGACTTTGTCTCCATGCCTGATTAGTTGTCTTGTGTGTGTGTGTGTGTGTGTTGTAGTGTGTTTGCCAGGGAGTTAGCAGTTAGCGACTCACTGACTGACTTTTGAAACTACTAGCTGTGTCTCTGTGCGTGTGTGTGTGCTTGGTGTTGGTGTTTGTGGAGGCTAAGCTAAAGATGAAATGAGACTCCTGAGAACAGAATCTGCAACGATGATATAGATTCACATGAGCTCTGCACGCCTTTTATTTGTGATCGCCACCTCAGAGACCCCTCACCGCTGCCTCACACAGAATATTGCCTCCATACATCATCTTCCTAACATCCTCAAATGCTATGCACACAAGGGAACTGAATATAAATTGCCTAATCTCGCTCAACTGCTGCAAAGTAGCTTTAGATAAATAGCCTAATTTCCCCCAAATGCTGCTGCACAGACCTGGACGACGACAGTAACGTTTAATTCCAGCACAAAACCTCTGACTTCAGCACAACACCAGGGATGGCACGAACAACGTTAATGTTGCTCTGGCTTTAGGGACAGCAACGTGGCGTTGACATGTTAAAAGCTAATGTATTAATAAGCATTTGGTACTGAACTTGGTTAAAAGCGAAAAACAGGAATGTGATCTTGATTTATGAATGAAACCCGGTTTTCCACAGCTCTCCTCCTCATCCTACAACTCCCAGCAGTTCCCAGTTCAGTGCCAAACGACTTCTCCACATCATTATATCCCACATGGGAACTCCTCACCATGATCATTACGAGGTGGTGTTTTAGACCATATCTGCACAAATATGAGAAATCAAATATGTTTGACATTAACTGAAGTGTGTTTCCTCATGCTCTGCAGGCTTTGTGCTGCCAGCGTGGCTAAAAACCAGTAAACCAGTCAAATGTAGCTGCATATGTGAGATGCTAGGTTTCATTAATATCTGTGATGCGTGGATCGACATGGTGATGTGCGACAGCTCAGGCAAATGACTCTGTTCTTTCCTCCCAATTGATTCCAACGGGCTCCGCATGTGATTTCAGATAATTAGCTCACAGTGCAGTTCTCATTAATAGTTTTGTCCGAGTCCCACACAATACATCACATAATTAACCAGACAAATCGATCAGCCATGTAGCAACATAATCTGTGCAGGGGTGGCTTTCTGGTTGAGGTAGAACCTGATTTGCAGCATGAAATGGCCTTTTTTATTATAGTGTGTTGTTGCAGTGATTAACCATGCTGAGACCTGAGCATCCACGTGACGAATGTAGGGTATTTTATAGATTGTGCATGAAAGCTGGTACATTTCAAACATGTTTGGTTTCTATCAGGATTGCAGAGGTTGAAGATCAGAGATTTGACCTGGAGCAAACTCAGCTGCTGCTGCTGCTGCTGCTGCTGCTGCTGCTCTGATGAACCTTTCTGAAGAGGCTGACTCACTTTGGGATTGACTGACAGCAAGTCATTAGCACTATTTGGAGAATACATTTCATGACTGGTAAGTACATAATTTGTACCCTCTTGCAGATTGTAGTCAAGAGGAACTTTGTGTACGCCAGCTGTGTCTGCTTTCACCGTCCTGTCATTATGCTAGCTGACACGAATTGTTTGTGCCAAATTAAGGTGGCTAAAGTTAGCTGCAGCCTGACTCACAATGTTTATTCAACACAGTGTTGTGGCAGTAGTCACCAAAGTTGATCTGCAGGTTTGTGCGTAGGGTTTTCTTGACATTGAGAACAAGATATTTCTTTTAAAAGTATCTTTGCTGCCTTTAAATCTTTATTTTTTCTTTTTCCACAGTTAATTAAGACATTTATTACCTACTTTTGCCCTTTTGTCAGTGTATTTTCATCAACACAAAGTAAAACTTAATTAAATCTCTCACATCTTACGCCACAGACACTTGCTGTGTCTGCTGGAAACACTTCAGAAGCAAGGCGTCACATTTCACGAACAGGAATATGTTTGTGGCTCAGTTGGAGGTGGTTACAGATTCTTTCAGGCTCGATATGACTTTAAATCTCCTGTGTCATCATTTAAAATGTCAATACAGCCGATTTCACGGCCCAGCTGGACCATTACCCTGTATTTCTGTCTGAAATTGTCATAAAATAGTGGGTTTTTTTTCCTTTTTTTATCTGCAGCTCCGCAGCTCAGTAATGACAGCTGTTCAATGTAGCGCTGATGAGCTGCGGTCACATTTCGATTCCTGTCAGAAACTGAAGATGAGAGCAACCGTGCGGCTCATTCGGCTGGGTTAAAAGACATTTTAAGTCATCGTGTCACTGTACCAACAAAGCACAAACTATGAAACAAGTGAAATGTAAAGTCCGCAGTCACACAATTGTATACACTCATAAGTGATGTTTCACACACACCCACACACACACTCCCATTCTAATGGCTGTCCCATTAGTGTGTTAATGTTGCATGAATGACTTTCGTTGGCATCTGTGTCATTAAGGTTTGACTGTGTGAGCGCTGACATGTAGTGTAAGGCTTTGAGTGGTCTGTGGTGCTGTGGGAGCATGGCCCGTTCACCGGCTCTATAAGAAAACAGTAATAAACCTCATTTCATTAAAACTTATTGATGGAGCTTTGATTAGAACTAAAATACTTAAAACAGGTCATCTTGAGAGTTAAGATTATAAATTAACAATAAACGCCACCTAAACTATCATGACTGAATATTATTCTCGAACATGCTTTTATCCCTCCCGTAGTTAACCAACCCTTGGTTTCTTAGAAAACTCATTTATTTGATGCAAACAGACAAAATCCGATGAGTTTGAAACACATTTTGCATTTGAGCCACGATCACCTTCTGAGCAGCTTGTTGCACGTTCACCGATCAAACATAGAAGTACTGAGGATATCCATTTATTAAACAGCGACCTTTACTGTCACATGACACTACAGGAGTTCATGGAGAACATTTAATCTAATTGGTGATGTTGAATGAACCGTGCACCATCCGAACTGTGTGGCCGGTGGAGTAAAGTCTCCAATGCCCCCCAGTTTTCTTCCAGCAGTGAGTTATCCGAGCCAAATGAGCCTCCGTTTCCTCACTCAGCACTTTTTGGACAAATGAATCACGGAGCCAGGAGGATTTTTACTGCCCTTTTTATACCCTACACCGCCGGCTACCTGTGACCACTCATCAAATTCACATTCCAGAAGTGGCAGACTTATCCTCGGGCGCTTTCGTTACCATCCTTAGTGCAGTTTGAGCGGTCTGAAAACCCAAAAGTGAGAGCGCCCCTTCAAGGGGCAATGCAGATACAGTAAACAAAGATTACCCCTAAACAATCACACTTTACACTGTTTAATAATGTTTGATAAATATTAATGAAGCTAATTCAGCTGCAGAATGAGCTTTAATCATCTGCCTATTCATCATCACCACTGGAATCAGTCTGTAAGGTGCTGAATTTCAATGCTTAATGCTTGGTTCAGCAACGTTTCAACAAAAAGACTAGCGTGTTTACCTGTTGTCTGCCTTGCACGACAAATATCATGACGTTTACCACTAATACATGTAAAGCACATTGAGTTTCTTTGTAATATGCTCTTACATATTAAATAATGCTGCTGCCTTGTGAACAGTAGCGCAGAGTCCTACTTTGCAGCACTGTAAACATGGTGAAATAACAGAGGAGCGATGTTGGTGCTGTGAGTCGGAGCTGAAACAGAGGATATCATCACCTTTTTCAGGCTTTTTCTGGCTTTTCTGAACATAGTGTTTACGTTGTTGCGTGTGGAAGTTGGTCCAAAGCACCTTCTTCCTTGCGGTGCCATGAAAGATAACAAGCGACGACTGGCCAAGAAGCAACGTGTAGTCTGGTGTGTCTGTCGGCGAGTCCCGGCAGGAGTTTATCACTGCATAACAGCCTAATTGGGCACAGTGACTATTGTGTCTTAGACTGTAGGATCTGTAGGAGGAGGGTGTACAGTATATTGTATAGTGCTATGTGTTACAGCGTGCCCCGGGGGAATTGGAAAAGAAATAACTTATATTGAATGACTACGGAAAAGCACTATGGATCACAACCCCCGTATGTCCAAATGACAGATTCAGCTTTCACAAAAAGTAGCGAACAGCCTCCCAGAGTCACGTATAAAGTGTCTAACATGAGAGATCGGTTTGTGAAAAGTGGTCCCTGCTTATTTAAAAAACATTTCCAACAATAAGTTCACGTCCGTCGCCAACAGCAGGTTCACGAAAATGACTTCTTCCGACTGGATCCAGCAGTTTTACAGACACTGAGTGAGGACAGTCACTGTACTGCATGAACGCTGCGTTTCCACCAGATGGATGACTATTTTAATGCCCCATGTGGAAAGAAGCAATTATGTGCTGTGCTTAAGAAACCAGTGAAAGCGATGCTCCTCCTGGGCTGAAGGCTCCTCTACTCAGCACCTGTTCGACTCATTTGTGACAGTGGCCGAGAAAAACCCCAATAAAACCCCTCGTTCTCCTGTCGGTAATCGCTTCGACAGCTGCTCAGGCTTTCATCTTTTCTTTTTCCACTCCTGCACGATCGGCTTGTTAGGTTTATGTTTGACGCATTTTTGATTTTTAACAGGCGTCGTGCACTCAGCTCTAACATGGCGACTGAAGACAGAGCTTTTGCTGTCAGACGTGGCTGGCGGTCATTGATCCAGACTGCAGATAGGGAGTCAGAAAGCAAAACACTTCAGTCAGCCTCCAGGCATCCTCCGCCCATACCGGCTGAGCTTTCACAACTTTTGCCAGAATAAATGTGACGCGCTCAGAAGTTTGGGGCTGTGCTGCTCCCTGCGCAAAACCTATATTTCAGTTTTTTGATATGAAATGGGACGTCTGGTAAATGTGCTTCCCAGCAGATGAGAGGAGAGAGAGAGAGGGACACACACAGATAACAAAGAATCATTTCATTACTATGGACGGACTTCACTTTCCCCCATTCAGTAGCTTTAAAATAGCAGGTGCTACCATTCAGTTGTAAGTAAGCTGTAAGTATCTTTGCTGTAAGCTGTAAGTTTGCCAGTAACGTACCGATCCATTTAACTGCGATCTTCTCTCTGAATATTCAAACGCTCTGTCGACTGCAGACTAATAACAGCCTGTGAACTGCACCGTTTGCACCATTAAAACATAATATTGCGTTAAATAATAACAAAACCATCTGAAAACACGTTTTCAAGTTCTCACAACAGCAAAAGTAATACGTCCAATCAGCACAGCCGCCTCGTTGGTTACGTCACTCTATTGGTTTGTTCGCGTCACATGGTGGAGCCACCAGTTAACGAGGTGTGTGTTGTAAAACAAATGTAAGAGCGCATTAGAAACTGCAGTCGCCTGCTAAGATTCAGAATCGTCACATTAGCCGCTCTTACCTCTTGGTTACTGTGCTGTTTGCATGCTGACGTCTTTGCATTGTAATCGGACAACAGAACAACAACATTGTGAGTCCTTTCCCCGTAAAACGATCGAGCGCATTGCATTGTGGGCTTTGCATACAGGTCGTTAGCTGCTTGCTGAAAGGCCACAGCTCGGCTAATCATTCTCAAGGCTACCGGTCCCTCTCCCCGTCGTCTTTATCTTTCTCATATTTGTAGTTTTTCCTCCACCCACCCACACATTTCTCCAGCAGTGATTTACTTTGTGTCTCCACCTGACGTGAAGCGGGGTAACGAGACAGCTCCTCTCTCATTAACTTTATCTCGCTCCTTCTCCCTCTCACTTCACCACCATCCCAGGTATAATGGCTGTTTTTCTTACAAGCTGCACTTTTATTATTATTATTGTTATGGTCAAATAAATTAACCTTAAGAAGGCAATACACTGCACACTGCACCTAAATAAAATGTATCTACTAAAGCCTTGTTGACACAGTAATAACATTAAGACTTTAAGTGATTTTGCAGACAAATCATCTTGGATCGTCTTTCTTTTGGTTAATACGAATTTGATTGCAGCCGCTGTCAAAGTCTGCAGAGGTTTGTCCCCACAACCAATGCACCTGATCGACAGTGAAATGTCAGAGTACTTCCCTGTGTCGGCCCCAAGTTTGTGCAGACTGGATGCATAGGTGCTTTGTTTGTACGACACTGGGTTGAAATCCTTCACTTCACTGAAATCAGTATCAAGGGCAACAGGTGTGAATTGCAGCTCAAGAAAAAACATGCAAATGTTTTAGTAATTAAGAAAATGATTAATTAATAAATGATTAACTCGTGCGCAGCAGTTAGAAAGAAACAGCCGCTAATACGGAAATAAACTAAAATAAACAAGTAAATCAACCTGCTCAGACTCCAGCAAATACACAAAACAACAGTCATATTAAGAAATGTCTTTAAATTGAATCTTTGAGTCTGCACATTTAAACAACAGACATATATATATATATATATATCTCCATTGCTGTCACCTGTACGCGAACATGTATGTGGTTTTGGTGTGTGACATTTCTCAGTTTAAGAAGTGCCCGGCCTGAAATGTGAGTGCATGTTACGTGTTCATGCAAGTTGCAGCGCGCAGACCTTTTCAGCTGTTCCATTAATTTAATTTTGGCGAGGTTGTGTTTTGGCCTTACATGCTAATGAGCTGAGAGCAGCGAATTTTAGCACAGCTCCTCATTACCAGAGAGCCTGAGTGCTGGTGGCAAAGTAGGAAAAATACACTCATCAAACAAGAAGAAAGACTCATGTTAGTCTGACAGCTCTCTGAGCTGAGCATCCTAATCTTTCTATTTGTTTTTATGTTCTTTTCTCTTTCTGTGTCTGTCTCTGAATGAGTCTGTTTAATCTGTAACAGCTCACAGACTGATGTAGACACTTTTGTCAGAGATGAGCTTACAGTCAGGGAAAACTCTTCAAAAACTTTTCAAAACTGCGTCCTGAAATTGCAGTTGAGCGATCTGTCAAAGTAGGCAGACGGATGGCGCCCAGCAGAGCCGACATCCAAAGCTGCTATTTATAACAGTAAACAATAAAAGATCTAGTAAGCACTTAGTAAATTTAACCAAAAAGCAGCATTTGCATTGCATTAGTCACAGCAAATTCAAAGAACGGTGGAGGGAAAAAGGAAACCGACACATAAAGAATCAGCTGTAATTAAAGTAAATGCTGCTGCAGATTCCATTAGCATCCATGATCGCATTAAAGTCGACCCTCAGAAGCACAGAGGCCACACTGGCATCCATCTCAACAAAGAGGTTCTTCTCTTGGAAATGGAAATAATGATGAACTGAAGAGCTGACGGTGGACGGAGAGGAGATGGCCTCCCCCTGCGCTTCACATCACACGTCTCTCTTATTGGAGCAGAGTCTGGACGTGTACGAGGAGTCTTTGCTCATTAAACAGGCATTAGCTGTCGATGCCAGCGAGCCCGGGGAAGAGACGAAGATCATAGTTTCGCCCTGTCGTTGGTATTTTTAGCTCTGTTTCATTAAATAAAGCATGAGCAGCCCTGTGAAGTTTACCTGTTAATGGGCTCGTGTCGCGCTTTGATACTAATAAATCATGTTTGTTTAAAGAAATTAGTGTAATACATGCACTGAAGCATCTTTCTGACCTTTTCTCATCTCGTCACGTAGATGGGTCGATGTTAACATTTTATTCCAACCCTTACTTTGACTTATTTGGCAGTGCTCAGTGCAGTATTACAATCATACTAAAAAGTTGGAGGGCGGTCTGGGTGCTCAGGTAGTTGGTGCTAACGAACACAGTACCTGATTTGCCTTAACAAAAGCTAATCAAACAGCTAAATATGCTTTGTGGTCATTATTTTCAGTAATATTGGAATTTTATTTACTGGCAGTATTCTAATTAATCAAAAAAGTATTTTTTTTGAGTCCGTGGCTCAGCCGATCGTGGTCCTCAGGAGCATCCGAGAAGCGCCCCGCTGCTCCGCTTCCCTTAAAATACTCGGCTAGTCTATTTATGACGGAACCTGCTCGGAGCCACCCTGAGCAGATTGAGCCGTGCAGGAAGTCGGACGCCGGAGCGGCATCGAGGATCAGGCCAAGCTTCAAAAATAAAACACCTCGTGCATGCTGTGAATCATAAAGGGACAAAAAGGAGGGCACGTTGCCCACTTGCCCGCGCTAGAAGCACAAACAATAAGGAATAATCTGAGGAGGATGATGGACGATCATAGAGCTGTGCACGGTGGATGCTGAAAATTGGGCACGCGGTCTTGATAGTACCACTTGTGTGTATTACAGAAATGATTCCACAAGTTGTTTTTAATTTGTTCTTGG
Source organism: Datnioides undecimradiatus (assembly GCA_008933995.1). NCBI lineage: Eukaryota > Metazoa > Chordata > Actinopteri > Lobotiformes > Datnioididae > Datnioides > Datnioides undecimradiatus. Next base: position 4,606,532 of record WARS01000043.1, on the reverse strand, counting down.
CAATTAAGCTAATGAATATTTAAGAGCGCTACATGTAGCGTCTCAGTGGGGACGACAGAGCGGTGTTTGATGTTTTGCTCTCAGGAGAACAGACGTGGGCGTCTTCACCATCATACACTTTCTCTTGTTGTATTTTTCTTTTTTTAAACCGTGAAACCGAACAAGTCACATCTCCATGGATACCTGCGGGAGTTATGTGTTACTTTGACGAACTAACCAACTAACGACACGTTCTCTGGCTGCAGATCTCGTGTGTGCACTGAATGAAGTCGAGCCCCGTTGCTGCCTCTCAGTGTCGTCCCACAGGCATCAACAGAGAGCCAAGCCAACTCACGCTGCCCATCTGACGGCCATTCTTTGGCTGAAACGTGGTCAGAGCCTCTGGTGGTCCACTGATAGCGCGCATGTGTGTGTGTGTGTGTGTGTGTGTGTGTGTGCGTCTCTGATCCCCAGTTGATCCACTGATCCATTCATTTTCAGGTCAGTGGATGAGGGTGTTTGGTGTTGCGGCGGGGGCTCAGAGGGGTCATTACGCATGTGAGAGAGTGTGTGTGTGTCACTTGTGCATGTATCCGAGTGTGGGTTTGTCAGTGTGTTTTGCTGCCCTCCTCCACGCCATCTGCTCGCTGCAGTACAGAGTGTCCCTTCCAGCTCCCTGTAGGCCACTTTAGCGAGTCCAGTCGTGGCTCAGAATTAATATTGTGCCGAACGGACACTTCTTGGTTTGCTGTTAATTGCCGGGTAGATTGTGCTCACTCGTGATGGCTCACTGCGCGAAGAGCGGTCGACTTCTGTTCGGACGTGTAGAGATCACAGCGACGATCAACTCCAGGCGCACACACAGTCGCTGTCATGTGGACGTCGAAGCATTCAGGGCATGTAACGCAGTGCTAATGCTGCATGACTTTGGCTTTGAGGTGGAGCACGTCGACAAGTTGCAGTCTGCAGGTTGAACTGTGCTTTGGAGAGATACCGAACCCTGCACTGCATCTTTCTGATGTGCAATTGACACCTTGCATGTTACTGTAGCCTCTACCATCAGTGTGTGTGTGTGTGTGTGTGAATGGCTGGATACTGACGCGTATTGTGAGGCACGTATAGTGGTCAGAAGATGAGCATGGTGCTCTCAGAGTCAGTGAGATGAATGTGAGCAGCATAATTAAACACTGACTGAGTCGTCCTTCAAATCAAAACTCTAATGCTCCTTCCTGCTCCTCAGTTACGTCCCTCAGGGCTGCTGCTGCAATGCCGCCTTGTTTTGGGGATTTTAGGCTGGAGCTTTTAACAGCGGCTTCACCTGAAAGTGTTTGGTGCTGTAAACTAGTTCATAATGAGAATAACTAACAGTGTTTGTACTGAACAGTTTCAAAACATTAGTCGCAAAGTGCTTCACGGAACATTTTAACGCCCAAAAACAAACAAGCGAAGCGTTCAAGTGCAGTAAAATGAAGCCGGCGGTACATTATAGATTGAGAACATTGACACGTCTGTCTGTACAAACGTGTTTTAAGAAGGGACTTGAGGGTTGAAACTGAAATGTCACTCCAGAGTTTGATGAGTTTAGCACACGCCGCAGATAAACTGGTATATTTTAATAGATCTGCACTGACTAAAGGGAAACGCTGCTTTTATCTGAGCCTGCGGGTGTTGTCTCAGTGACCACCTTTACATTGGTTCCCTACGAGCTTTGTTACTTTCGCTGTTTGCATAAATACTAGAAATATGGCTTCATTTTCACGCCTTCAGCTTCTCTGTTCTCCCTTATTTCCAAAGTGCTGTTGATTGTTTCTTCATGGAAATGATAAAACAAATGCAGTGTATCCCTGTGCTGCTGGTAGCTGTTAGACTCAGAGGGAAACACGAAGCGATCTTGTTGTCTTTGTGCCAGCGATGCCAGCGGTAAACAACTGGAAAACACCGGGGGAGAGTTGAAAAGTCGTCTGGTTCCACTTTAAGGCAGCAGCTTCTCACTTTTGGCCGGCGCTGAACGTTTCACAGGTTAAAATGCCGAACGTTGCCAGCAGCAGATCACATCAGCTGTTCATAATCACCGTTAATTGTGTGAGTAACTTGACGACGGGCCCAAATTTAATTTATCTGGCGTCGGGTTGAAGTGCTGCCTGCAGACCTCCAGTGAGTTGCACCGCTGTACAACCTTCAGTAGAGTATTTACCAGTTTTACAGAGTCCAATGTCGAACAGGGACATTGTTTGTACAGTTGTGTGATGTTTCAGCATAAAGAGCTTCATGTCTTCTATTGTTTCTTGTTGATGTCACGTATATAAAACTGTTATTTTGTAATTGGGTTAAACTGTTGTTGGGTTTGACCCAGTTAGGACGACACAGAGGCAGAGCGAGGTGTCTGAAAAGCACTTCACTGTGCAGCTCTGTGACTGACAGCTTTTCCTACAACGCCTGACACTGCGTGCTCGTGCTGATGCTGTGAAACCAAACCCCCCCATCTGCCGCTCTGGTCGGGTCATAACAAAGACAGTAACAGTTATTAGCATATAGCTGTTGCTCTGTGAGAGCCTCTAAACTCTTCTCTTCAACCAAAGCCCCTCATCCTGCCGCCACACTGTAGTGGTGTAAGTAGTGGTGTAACCTGCTTTTTCATTCACCATTCGTCACCTGAGACAGCTTCATCTTTGCTGGGAATATAGACGTTTCAGATCTGTCGGCTGTGTCTCAGACAAAAAATGAGATGTGAGGAAGGAGGAAAATCGAGCTGATGCGAGAGAGCGGTGATAAAACTGTTTCTGACAGCAAACATAAAACGCCTGTTGGCTTCCCCCGTCGAAACCTCAGTGAGATATAGAATTGTCCCTTCACAGAACATTGGGATGTTGACAACTCGAAACAAATATCCCTCCGGATGACAAGAGCTTTATCCACGAGCTTCTCCTTCCTGCCCCCCTCCCTCTGACTCTGTCTGTGGAAAAGCAAACAAAGAAATCGAGGCAGTGTAAAGTCCTGGTATTTATGGGATGAAGCCGCTTTTGTCCACACTGGAAACAACAACAACAACAAATCAAGAATATAGAGAGTGGGGAAACAAGCCGGCGAACCACTGCAGTTTGAAATCCACTCTGCTCCCACTGAAGCATCTCACTGTCCAGATTCCTGCCTCCATCATCTGAACATGAAATGTGTTGTTGACGCCTGACCTGACAGCGGCCGCATTCAACTATTTTTCTAGGTTAGGTTTTCTAGGTCGATCCTGTTTGAACAGACTTTGGTTGCATCCAGGTAAACGGTGTGTGTGTGGAGCAAAGAAGGATGTCTGCAGACTACAATTAACTCCACTTTCTCAATTTAAATTGCTAATTGGGCTGTAAACAATGATCAGGGCATGAAAGAAGAAGCCTAGACCCCATATGTGTTGTTTGGATTTAAGACGGCTGCACCAAAGCGTCCTGAAACAACAAACTGTTTTTCCCTCAGAGGCTAAATTGTTGTTGGACGCTAGCAAACAGGTCCTGAGATTAGAATCAGTCTCTTAATCAGGATCTTCAGTCCAGGAAGTTTCCAGGCTTCACTATACGTGGTAGTTACTTACAGCAGTGATCGGTGCTGTTGGATTAGTTTCAGCGTGTCCATCGGTTGATACCTTCACATAAAGGTCTCAAGCTTCAGAGGCCAGTGGGATAAGTTTAGACTTAAGGTGACGTAGATGTTGCTGAACTTTAAATCACATTCGAGTCATTTCTGCCTCACCTCCACAGCAAGAGACATTTGTCCTTATTTCCTTATTTCCATCTTCACGTTCTCTCCTTGGCTCGATTAGTGAAAATCGGCTTGGGAGTTGGCGGTAATAAAAAAATATGCAGGCTGGAAGCGAGATGTGGTGAGATTATGCTCCTTTCACCCTGTTTGAGAGTTTTCCATCATGCACCAATCAACACAGGTGCCATTCCCCAGTAAATGTAATTTGCGCGAGGCAACAAGCCGTGAAAGAGCCTATAATCACCTCTGCTGTCCTCAACTCTCTGCAGACAACTGGATCTAGTCACCTCCCAGTCTCTTTTTTACCTGATTAAACGAGCAGGTTGTTTGCATCCAGAAGATACTTAGTTATCAGCTGGAGTTCAGACAGGTGACTCCAGGTGACTTCCTTCTAAATTAAACAAGTCATTTTTATTTATTCAGGGACTTATTTGTGTCATGTCCCATCCAAACCCATCATCAGATCAGACGTGTCATCTCTTGATGATCTGTGGTCCTAAATAAGGCTTCATTTACTCTTTTTAGTGTGAACCCCTTTGAGTGAAGCCTGATTTAAACTGATCTGAAGTTGAGTTTGGAAACAAAGTGGAACTGACTTATTCTAAATTCATTTTTGGGGTTTTTCAAGGTTAAAACCTCCATACATCTATTTTCTGTAACCGCTTTAACCCTTTCGGGGTCACAGGGATGCTGGAGCATATCCCAGCATTGGGATGCAGGGTACACCCAGGACAGGTCGCCAGTGTGTCACTTGGCAAGGTTCAAATATATGCGGAGAATCAGGGTAACAAAATCATAATCGCAAGATTGGAGCAGGTCAAGAGAGATGAACAGTTTAAAGCTGTAAAGCTGCACAGAAGCAGATCATCCTGCAACGGATTCTGCCCAGTTTTCTGGTCAATGCTGCCCCCTGGTGGTGGAGTAAATCCACTACATTTAGTGATGCACGGTGCAGACTATGCAAACGCCCACCTAGACCAGTGAGATCTTTGTGATTATACTATTACAAAAGTTCTGAAAAGCTCATAGGTTACGTTTACTCATCTTGTTTTCAGCGAAATATTTCAAACTTTCCTTCTTGGAAATGGAAATCTCACTTCAGCACTCGCTCCTGATGATACAACAGAAAAGTAATTTGAGATTGTATCATTCCTGCAACTCAGTGATTCATCTCTTCTGCACATATTTGTGTGTGGAGGGGGAGAGTCAGGCTGAAATGCTCACACAATGCAAACACAGTTGAGAAAAGGTCAAATATAACACAGCTCTTCCTTTGTGCTGCTTCAGTGAGAGCGCTTGATTAGGATGAGAATGGAAGGAGGAGGGAGACGAGAGCTGGAGATAAAGACCTAAAACTTACAATAGATAAACTTTTATCTCCTCAGAGTTTACAGAGAGCCAGATTGGTTATTGACTAAAGCATCAAGTCCAAGTGTGGCGTCTAAGGATGCTCGTTCACCTTGAGATGATCAATGTTCAGTATTTTATATTTTCTTTTAGCCAGGCAGGGTCCACCAACCGTCTGCTGAAAGAATACCAGGATAAAACTTTACAATGAGATCCGATGTTGTAGCTTTTCCTGTGGAGGCAGACGTACAATCATTGCAGTTAAAGGCTGAATATCACCTCATGTTTCATGACATATCGGATATTGGCCGCTTGTTCTGTCTGTTGCCTCCTGAAAGGCAACATCAGTCAGTTCAAAGCTTTGTTTTAGTGTCGTGATGGAGCTTTGTCTGGATCAGGGTGTCTGCAAGTGACTTTAAAAACTCTTGAATTCAGTTTAAACTCTACCACAAACCTTCATTACTGTCATCAATGTGAAGAAGGTCTGAACTTGTTTGACTTGTTCTGGTGCGAAGTTGCTTTGACAGGAGTCCAGACCTGCTCAGCTCAAACAAAGGTGTGTGACTTCATGCTGACTTACCGTGGACTTACTGTGATCTCATTTAGGGTTTAGACTCCTGTCTCTTTACCTTAGGAGACCGCTTTGGATTTTCATGAATGCAGCTCACCTTGAATCTCAAGTGGGGATGAGAACTGGTCCTGTGAGGTCTGTTCTCAGCAGCACTCCAGTAATCAGAGCACAGGTTCCCACAGCGCAGGCGTAGTGACTGTTTTGTCACTAGGCTTAGTTTTATGTGTTGAAATCTAGCTGCCAGAGTCAATTTCACTCTGAAAACCCAGCTACACTTTCACATTAGTATTAAATAAAATCTGTGAAAAGGAGCATTAAGGAGAGAAGAAGAAGAAAGGTATTGAAACTACTTTGATAAATCAACATGGATAATTGGTGTCTGCTCTCATGACTTAGCTTGTGACGTTATATTGGCTGCAGAGCTGCAGCGATTGGTCGATCAATCAATAAGTTGATGAATGGCCAACAGTTTTGATAATGCTTCTGCTTCTGGTCGCTCAGGAGGAGTCTTTGGGTTTTTGGACAAAAATAGCAGATTTGAAAATGTGAATTTGGGTTTGGAGAAATTTATAGACTAAACGATTGATCATTAAAGCAATCTGCTGATTAATCAATGAAAATAATTGTTTGTTACAGCACTAAATTGCGGAAGACGGATAGTTGATATTGTTTATGTGGCCTTGATGAAGTCTTGGTTATTTTGTCTTCATAAAGTTTTTATTTTGATGAGATCCAGACTCAGCTGTTGACTCAACCCTCAAGGTTTCTCATTCACCTTGCAAGTTGCATTGACTTTTATCTGGAGTCTGTTTCTGGTGTCCTGTGTAATTTGTCATCAGTGGAAAAGGCAAAGAACGAGTGTACACTGTGGTTTGCATTAAGTCCTTGAGTATGTTGTCATGTCATGTGGGGGAAGATTAGTCGTGTCACTGTGTTTTAGAGGCGGGGAAGATGACCTGTCATGTTTATCACACGTACACGGCCGTGTTATTTGTAGTTTTTTATTTTAAAACGTAAATATAGCAACGCTGACCGCACGCCAAATGTGCCAATACATGAGCACAGCTTATGATGTGTTGTTGCAATGCTCGCAATCAACTTTAAATGCATCTGTGATATAAAAACATTCATTAAACCTCCTCCAAACCTGGAAGTGAATGGCAGATTTCCAGTAAACCTTAGTGAGGAACTGATCACGGTGCAGGCTGTGTTGTAGGTTCAGTGGGGTAATAATAACACGTGTGATGCAGAACGCTCCATTTGTGGTTCTGGGTAAACACGAAGGTCCAGTTTGTTGGACATGTTCTCAGCATTAAGATAAGGGACTGAGCTCGTCAGAGAGATAAGCAGCTGTAACACGACAGAATCCAGAGTAAATGAATACTGAAGCCAGCAGTTCTGTTTGCTCAGTACAGTGTTTAATGAGAACTGTTTAATAATGAGCTCCTTGAGGGAACAGACACTGACACAGTCTGTTCTGAAGCATTTCACTAAGTCAGAAACAACGGGCACATAAACTGTGAAACAATACGTTTTCCCTTGATCAGCATGACAAAGCCTTTCCTCCTTTAAAGCAATATATTATATATGATATATAGCATTTTTCAGTAAGTTGGACAGAGGCACTGAGGAACACTTTCAATCGTTCACATCACATCACAAGGATCTTTTATATTTTAGAAGAACTTTATGAGGAACATCAGGAATGAATTGGTTATACAATGCACTTTTATAAGGTTTGTCCTGCAGCGATACAAAGCCATAATTCTGTTTTATATGCTCCCCATATTATGGATCTCTATAAAAGCAGATATAAATATACATCACTACAGTTTTATATCTGCAGGAATACATGTACATACTTATACAGTGCAAATCAAAAACAAGCTGTTTTGTCTAAAGGCGGACGACCTTTGTACAAACTCCTGCTCAACATGTCAACGTTTGAATAGAAATGTGTGACATTTAAGAAAAAAACGTTGTCTTGTATTTCAGATTGTAAATACAGGACAAAACAAGAGCATTATAGCTTAAATAGTTCGAATTGATGGTAATAGCACAACAGCACTCACTTCAGACATGTATTATGGACCAATTAAACCAAATCAAAGAGTTGAAGTTAGACAGATTCGCTACGACTGAGCAACAGGACACAAAACAATTTCAGATTACTACAATAAACAAGACTGTTGTTTGAGAGTCCACTTCACATTTCAAGTGTATCTCGTACAAAACATGAAGTAGGACTTTGCAGCAACAACCTGCAGTGGGATGGGCTGTGGCAGCTTCCCTGAGCTCCGGCTCAAAAAGTCTTTCAGCCTGTTTGCAAAGGCGGCTGTTTTAGAGGGTGGAGTTTAACGGTTGTGTAGAAAGTGCAAGTCCTAACATTTGTGTAACACAGAACAACATTCCTGAACAGTCTGCGGTGTAAACACAGAGCTGTACATTATTTATTTATTATTTTATAGTTATTTCATGCGTGTTCGGCTGCATACGTCATGTCTGTGCATAGACCTGGTGCTTTGGGCGCCAATGTTTGAATAATTCGTTACATAGATTTGCTTAAAATGAATTCTTGACATAAAAACAGACATCTGCTGGATTTCCTCACACCACTGAATAAATAACTGTTCCCCAAAAATGAAGACGCAGCATACCATAAAAAAATCATTTTACAGTGTCGTTGAGGTACCTTATATATTACCTACTCAAAATACTACTTATTAAAAATAAATGTTCAGCATATTCTAAAAATTAAAGAATATATTTGGAAAGTAATACACAAAACACTACTGAGATAGTTTGAGTATATTTGACATGTATTAATATATTAAAATATTTTTGATTATGGTCTAACTGAACCTTGGAATGCTTCGACCAGTGAGGGGTGCTGTACTGGTTTAACTCGACACTGTGATGCTGTGAGCTCGCTGGGAGGATGAACTGCACAGTCACAGTGTCAGAAACGCGTGCATCCAGATTAAAATCAATGACAAGCTACTGTAAAGTAAAAATCTCATAGTTCTGTGTTTAATGTAAAAGACTATATGAGTTTTAATGTTGCTGTGTCACATTTCACTGATTTATGAAAGTGATCTTTGTAACAATTCAACAAGTGCTCTATTAAAGCTCTATTAATGGATTTAGGTAGTTCAATGCAACATATTTGGTAACAGAAAGATCTCAGAAACTAGGAACTACAATCTGAAATGAAGGCAACATGGGGGTGTCCAGTGAGCAGGTATCATTCTGCCTGTGTGCGTTTGTGAGAAAGAGAAAACTCAAGTTCAGACTCATTAACATCTGGACTGTTTTTGACCAAGATGACCTGATCTGGTCCCGTCAAACAAAACCTCCACCTCCAAAAGGCTGCGACGTCATTTAGACCTCCACTGCCTGACTCTGAACACAGCTCCTCCCAAACTTCAAACGTGCTTTAAGATCAGAACATCCTGTCTTTGTGCTGTTGATGATTTTTAAAAAGGTGTCCTGTGGAGTTATTTCATGTTTACATTCAGCGTTACCTGTCCGTATCCTCAAGGTCTTGGCATAATGTCCTTCCAACTGTTCTTTCCACCTTTTTGGGTGCATTGCTGCATTTCCACAAACTATTATAGCCCAGTGCAGTAGTTTGAAACGTCTATATATGGAATATGTATTGCTTCATCTCAGTGCACATGCATGTGTGTCCTTGGGCACACTGCAAACAGATCAGACAAAAAGGCTGCTGTTCAATACACCATATACTATTTTTGTCTTCCTAGTTTAAATCTGCATCTACTCAGAATAGGGAGCTGCAATGCTTCCTTTCATATCTCCTGAAGTATAGGATACACTGGGCCATCATTTATTGTAAGGAAAGGGGATGATACCATGCAAAGCATTCGCTGTTGCCCCAAGTCAGTAACATCCACTGTTGCATAACTATGCAGCCAAGTCCACCCCAAGGACAAAACTCCTAGTCACAACCTCAACAACGTGGTTTACGCGGTACAATGTAGCAAAGAGTGCCCAGATCTCTACATTGGGGAAACTAAGCAACCACTTCACAGACGCATGACGCAACACAGGAGGGCGACTACATCAGGACAGGATTCAGCAGTACATCTGCACCTAAAGGAGAAGGGACACTCCTTTAAAGACACGGACGTACACATATTAGGAGGAGTGAAGGAGGCCATCTATGTCTATTTGGAAAAACCAACTCTGAACAGAGGAGGGGGCCTGCGTCATCATCTATCTGCTACATACCATTCTGCCTTGAGATCTCATCCCAGGAAGTTCAACTGCTCTCCACCATCAGAGCAGTTTCAGCCTCGGGATCATGTGACCACAACGACTCTCACTCCAATTCACACCTTGAGGGGAGACTCGTGTGACCCTTTGTCATGTGACGACGGGTGTGGCTCACAGCATATGACCACGACTCTCACTCCAATTCACACCTTGAGGGGAGACTTGTGTGACGATGGGTGTGGCTCACAGCACCACCCCCAGTGATCCAGAGATTTAACTCCTGGTTCCCTACCATCCTGCCAGAACTGAAGAAGCCTTTCGGATGAAAAGTGAAACGTCTTCAAGCTACCAAAAAGAAGTCCAGTTGCCTACAACTTAGCACTTTAATCAACATGACCTGGATGAATGAGAATCTCCACAGACATATGCAGCCAAGTCTAAGTGCAGTTGTCTTTTCCTTATGAAGCTGATGAACTCGAACCTCATGTTTTCCATCCAGGTCAAGAAAAAGATTTTAGGAAAAAGGCATCAGATGATTTCAGCCCCAGTCAAAAAACACTGGTGGTGCCGCTAAGAGTCCAGAACTCCACAGGGAACCTTTAGGAACACCATGACATCTTCAGGGAACACTGGGAAAGTCAACATTAAACAAAAATAAATGACTGAACCTCAGTAATTTAAATTAAGCAGCTTGCAGTGTGATGAACCGCTGTCTGACACACAAAGAAAGGAGCTGGTTTGAAGGTTTGACTGAGTTCAACATTCATTTCAATAATCTCCTGCAGGCTGTTTTGCTGTAACTCTCACATGGCATCTACTGCAGAGAACAGTGTTGCCTTAACTCAAACTTTGCCCCCGTCCATCACGCAGCTGGTGTATTTACCACGCTATAGCATCAGAGGCTGAAGCTACGTCAGTAATGTTGTCGCCCTCAGCAAACGTGGATCGAGGGCAAACTTTATACAGCGCTTCATCACAGTGACACAGCCAGTTCAGACCCGCCAGGCTGTAAAAACACTGCAGCCTCAGAACCAGAGCTGAGGAGAACAGTTTAAAACCTCTTACTCTTGTGAATTAACCGACAAAGAAACAGATCACTGACCTAATGGCTTTCTCTATAAGAACCAGAAATGCATGAGTTTTCCAGTTGTAACATTAAAAGGTGACTTGCATTCATATGTCAAGAGACCCAATATGAAAACATTCACAGTAAACATGTTCATTGTTACAGTATAGGCACTGCTAAAGGCACTGCAGGTACAACTTCTACTTGTAATCGTCTGTTTGAGTCGAGTATCCAACCCATTACTTAACAATCCATGTTTGTTTCCTGCTTTATGGCTTTTTAAACTTGGCCAAGTCTCTCCAACAGGAAAAACAACATTCATTCAACAGTCATTTGATTATCATGACACATTACTGGCTAACAGCGGCCATTAGTTGCAGCTGTTAGCCAGTGGTCAGGCACAGTCTGGCAATGTCTCATGTTCAGGACATTCAGCATGTGAGCCTGCGATCTTTCAGTTGACTGCCTGTAAACCTACAAACTAAACTAAAATATAAATGAGTTCTCATCAACAAACCTTTCCGCTCTTTTGCACCTACTCCATCATCTGACACGGTTAACCCTACATTTCACATAAATCTCCAGGACTGCAGTTTGTGGACAAGGGTTGTATGACAGAACTATATTATATTTTGGGACCTGCACGTGACTCAACTGTAGAGAGATTAATAGCAAAACCAGATTAAAATTGCACTTGGTGGTTTTAGATGCGGTTGTACGTCTACATTAGATGTAAATGTTCAACCTGAGTCCAGCAGATGCAGGACTATTGCTCCGCAGGGGGCCTCCAGCTGTCACTGTAGCATTACAAGGCACAGCTGTAACAACCTGACCTTTGCTTTGAACTGTTTGAGATGTAAACTGCTTTCATGTAAACACAGATCTTTGGACACACTGATATAGATAAATAATCTTTTTAGCATTTGTTGTCGCAATCTCCATTTGGAGCTGAGAGACTCTGGACGTAGCGGACGGCGTCTGCGATTGTGAAGAAGATGATTTTGTTTTCTCCTGCGTCAGATCCTTTCTTCTCGGGGTAGTATCCCCCTCGTTCCAGGTCGTCCAGTACTGAAGCGTTACACTGGGCCAGGACGACCCTGATCCCCAGTTCTCCGTAATCTTTGCGGACCTCTTTCAGAGCGTTCACTCCAGCTGTGTCTAGGAACAAGACGGCGCTGCAGTCGATCACCAAGCTGCGTAAGCTACAAGAGGTTTTCGTCAAGGTAACAGTCGCACCAGCTTCAACGTCTTCCTTTTTACCTGCAGCCTCCTTCATATTTGAGACTCCCGTGACCTCTGCCTGCTGCTTGTTCTTCTTTTTGAACTTTATTCGCCGGGTTTGCTCCTTCACAGGATCGAGTCCCACAGACCTGTACAGAGACTTCTTGAACAAGCTCTGGTTGGCGTAATAAATCGGCGCCCCGTATCTAAACACAGCCACTCTGGGATGTGTTTGAAGGCCACAGTATGACGACAGGTCCTCATAGTGCTCCCTGGATGTAGCTCGGCCAAGCTCCACGACCTGGGCCTGTTGGGTCCGGCCCAGGACGCAGAGGGCCGACACCAAAACACCCACAAGGAGACCCAGCTCAGTGTTGACCAGCGCTGAGGTAGCCATGGTGATCACCCAGATTGAGGTATCTACACGGTTGACACGCCACATGCGGGGAACGTCTGTGAACTTCTGCAAAGCACCGCGGAGGTTGACCACGATGATGACGGCTAATACACATCTGAGCAAGAGAGGGAACCAAGAACAGGCAACGGTTATGAGTGGGTACCGTTTCAAGGGTTTAAAGAGGCATGAGTCCTCACTTCCTGTTTGCAGTATGGACTTTGCAGAGCCTTCAGGTTTTTTAATCTTCAGCTGTGCAAACAGTTTTCTGCCCCAGGCTGCGAGAGCAACAGATACAAATCAGCCCAAGAGACGATAAAAAGAGAGGAGAGAGAGAGGGAGACAGTAAGATAGTGAACAAAGACAAAACAGAGTCTGGCCTGTGCAGATTTGGGACATCAGTGATGAAGACATTCACTGTGATCAGTGAAGCAGCGAGAGTATGTGTTTATCCATGGCCGTGTACAAAGAGTCAAATCAATACCCATCATCAGCTGCTATCACAATCAGTACAGCGTGATCAGGGCTCACACAAGCTTCAAAGCATCAACCAACAGATCAAAAGTGTAGTTTGACTTTTTTTTAGTTACCAATTAACTTTTTTATTCATCTTTTTGTGCTTTTCTGCATCGTTTTCTACACTCGTGTCTTGCATCATTAGAATAAAGACCTTTTAACACCTGAGTCTTCACTAAAACGCTGCGTGAAGGGATTTAAACGTGCACAGCCTCTGCAGCACGATAAGCGGCCGCATCAGCATTAACCCTGAACTGTAACAACAGGTTATCTGTATTTGTCTACAGCTACCCTTGAAACCACTTTTCACGGTAAACAAGATAAGAACTGCAAGCCAATTTTTAAACACTACCGTGCGGGACAAAGAGACGCCGCTGAATCATAAAACAACAGACAACAGAAACATTGGAATGTGTCTAATTTCAAGTCTGAAGTAGATCAGGCTTTACCTGATATGGAAAGTGATTGTCATGCTGACTCATCGAAACTGCAGGCAAGTGAGTCAGCTTGAATGTTGCAATAAATACTACATGCCATAAGTTAAATTGAATAACTTTTGTTTGTAAATGGTGATCTAGAGTGTTTCAAGTACTATTCAAAAAGACATTTTCAGCAGAACAAGTGCGCGGCTCTTTGATCTCTCTTTTTGCATGCCGCTGCTGATGTTTCCTCCACAATAATGTTTTTCCTCAGCATGCATTTCACAGATTAGAGACAAAAACATCCGCTGTGACTATCTTACTCTGTTTAAGGGTGAAATTAGTAGGGTGAGTGAAGCAGGCAGGACTGCCCTGACCAGCTTCTGCAGATGTACAAACTATTTTTAGGAAAGGGCTGCAGCTCAGAGTCCTAAAACATTCAGGTCTCCTTTCTGTCAGTTACTGTTTCTTACCTCATGTAAATCCCCTGCATGGTTTTCCACTATGGCTTATCTGTTGTGCACAGTTGCTTTCTCTTATTCCTCCACTGCCATCCTGTGATTTTATGTTTATGTCTTGTTAAGACTGTGCCAACCACAACATTTACATCCTGTGAGAGTGAAGCTGATTTTGGCTCATCCTTCCATCACCGAAACGGTCATTCTAGCAATCAGAGTGAACTGATTACCTACCAAGATCAAATGAGGAAGAACTTAATTTAATTGAAAATAGTCGGTTATTAATTAGGATTTGTGTCTGCTTACTTTTGCAGGGAATAGAAGAGCGGTGCGATGACCAGCAGGACCAGCAGCAGGACCAGAGCGCTGACCAGCCCAGATACCTGAGTCTGGCACCCTGTCGACTCCTTGACGAGGGTCTTAGTCAGCGCAGCGCTGGTGGTGAAGCAGTGGAAGAACGATGGCAGGATGTTGCAGAAGCCAATGGCGTACAGCTCCTGGTTGGCATCCACCGTGTAGCTGTGCTTCTTGGCAAACATCTCTGAGAGGGACACAGTGATGGCGAATCCCACGATGGCTATGGAGAAGGCGTCGATGGCCACGTTGGGGATCAGTGTCCACATGGGCAGCTGGGGAGGGAGGAAGCCTGTGGGGATTTCACCCGCCACGCCCGACCCATAATCAGTGTTGAAGTGGCCGAAGTGAGAAGCCAATGTCGCAATGATCACCGCGAAGAGCTCGAAGGGAATTGGAGCCTGGGTACGGAAAACAAAGAGTCACTGTAAAACACTTTACCACCTGTGAGGTAGCAAACAACGTTGGGTGATGAAAGACTGTTGCTTAGGTGAAAAGAGTCCATCCTGTGTATGGTGGCCCTTTTAGGACATCCTGGGCTAAAACTAGGTTTAACCTGCTAAACTGAACGTTGTCAGGCTTAGCTTCAGTTTCCAGTCTACACAAGTTTTCAAAGTTGGCACAACCTTTTTATTTTCTAAACACCTGTATATGGTGATAATTAAAAATGATAATGATGATAGTAATAATGATAATATTTCACCACTGGACAAAGCAAAGACCGGTTGGTTAGTTGCTTTTTCACACAACCTTTATTCATGTTTATTATGACAAACAGTATGTAGTTGTGATTGTAAGATGAACAGGACACTAACCTTTGACTATTATCTTGTTTAGTGAGGACAAAGCTCAGTTTACTGCTGGTATGTCACTCACAAAGGATTTCAGCACACGCTACATGTCTATAATGTGTGCAACAGCATTTTTTCAAATGTCAAGGATTCAAAGTTACTTATTAATTTATTAAAATAATGTTTACTTGTTAACGGAGAGCAATTGATTCGTGGTCACAAAATTGATATTTAAATATGTATTTTACAACTTTTCATATACTTAAATACCTTTAGTTTGGCTTTGAAGCGATTGTTGATCTCCTTGGCAGGTATCAGTATCAGCAAACACACCAAACTGGTCAGCAGGTCACAGATGTTGGTGTTTCCCAGGTTGATGAGCAGGCTGTACCAGGTCTTAAACAGAGTGAACCAGCCCTGGGGCCTGGGGATCTTAAGGCCCAGGAGGTATTTGAACTGTGAGGTAAGAATGGTCAAAGAGGCTCCTGTCGCGAAGCCACTGAGGAGGGAGTCGGAGAGAAAGACGGAGACGAAGCCCACCTGGAAAATGCCCATTAGCACCTGAGAGAAGAAGATAACCAGCGGGCAGTTTAAGCCACGGAGACGGACTGACGCATTCGTTGACACTAACGTGATCATTTGTGTCTCATCCTCACTCACCTGGTAAACTCCAGCAGTAAAGGTAACTGTAGCTCCCACTGCGATTGCATAGCAGCTTCTGTCACACTCCAGCCCAACAGTGTCGTTCCCCTGGCCAGCCAGCAGGACGGCACTGGTGTTACTGCTAATGCTGCTGCTTTCGGTGAGGTACCCTGCCAAAGCTAACTCCCTGTCCACAACCTGGCCCACAAGCAGGCAGAGCACCCCAAAAATCCCCACTGAGATGTGTTTAGAGGTACCTAAGAGGGTGTAGATGATGGAGGAGAAGAAAGACGTATAGAGGCCATATATGGGGTCCTGACTGGCCAATAAAGAGTAGGCTATGGACTGGGGGACCAACAGGATCCCAACAATCAGGCCCGACATGACGTCACCCAGCAGCCATTCCTTGAGCCGGTAGCGTGGCAGCCACGTCAGAATCGGGACAAAGCCCAATATTTTGGATTTAGCTTTCTCTGGGGTGCATGAACAGTGTTTCTTCAGACGATGTGACACAACGGACCGCCAGTTTTTGGACGTTTCCTTCTCCACTCTTTCCAGGATGAGAGGTTGCTGCAGGTCAATCTCACCTCCATCTCCTGCTGCTGGACAGCAGTCGTTGCCATGAGTCATGATCGAGCCCTTATCTATGTCCATCAGAAGAGAAAGAGATCGGTTTAACCAATAAGGCAGATAAACTTATAACAATTAAGACTTAACTGACCTGCTCTTATGGATATTTCAACATTTGCACCTTTCTGGAGCTACATGTCACTAAAACGACCACAAATGACCATTCAGAAACAGTGTGGAGGGAGGTGGAGGGTGGGGAAGAAGCACTATTAGTCAGGTCAGTGGGTGTGGGCCAAACTGCATATTTCTGACAGTCTGTTTTTAGCAGAGGTCGGTGTTGTTGTTGTTGGATCACAACAAAGATAAGACACTTCCCCTTATTCATGCAATTCAGCTTTGAGTGACCCTGTGACAGAAAAACAGGTGCTTACTGTGAATGTATTCACCAAAATGAGGTCAACGTGAACAAGAAAATGAGGAGAACAACCTATGTGGATCTAAAAAGTGTAAGCACCCCTTTGAAACTGCAGATTTTAACAAGAAAAACAAACTAGATCCCTGATGCAAAGGTCTGCACACACTCATAATAAGTGCTGCAGCAGGCAATCAATGAAGGAGATCCTGATTTAAGGTTAAAGTAGAGCTTGACTGTTTTATGGGGTGCAACCTACTGAGAAAGCCATGCTGCAGAGAGTTACGGAAGAAACTGAGATGTTGAGAAGTAGCACTCAGGAAATGGATATGAACGAATAAGAAAGGCTGTGGATGGACCATGGAGCTCAGTCCAAGCAATCATCAATAACTGGATAAAATGAGGCACCACAGAGATGTTGCAAAGATCAGGATGAGCCTCAGAAGTTGACGAGGAGTAAATTTATTATGGAGGATCTCAAGAGGCCAACAGCAACACTGAAGAAACGACAGGACGTTCTGGCAGATACTGGTCAATCCTTTTAATGTGACCGACTCTGTTATTCTGCACAAATGAGTGCGGGGTAGGATGGCTAAAAGGACACCAGTTCACTGCCTGAATTCTGCCAAAAGATGCATTTAGTTACCCCAAACCAAGTGGGACAATGGGTTCTTGTCTGTCGAGACAAAGGTTGGACTTCTCCTTAAATCAAACAGATGTTTGGTGCAAAAGCAAAGGCGATGCAGCTCATCATCAAAAAACCTGAATCCCATCAAAACCATGTGGAATGACCTACAGAGAGCTCTGCACAGGAGATCCCTGCACACCTTTTAGGAACTTGAAGTTGTTTGCAAAGAAGGAGTGGGATGCAATTTCAAGAAACTGTTAATTGGAGGAAATGTTAATGTAGACTTTCTGCTGTAATTCATGAGAAAGCAGTCAAGGTGTCGTAGTATCATTATTTTTATATCTAAAATGATCCTAATTAGTGTTTTTTACTCTGGAATTTGGTTTATTATGAGATTATTATGAGACTAAATTATGACTTATCTTTTTTTTAATCTTTTTTTTATCTGAATTCATCATGCATTCATCACATGCAGGCTGGCAGCATGCATTTATCATTTAGCAGTTAACAAAAACAGAAAGTCTACATTAAAACTGAGCTTGGTTGGGTTAAAAAGACACTTTTTATTAGAACCGTGGTTTACAGCTGTGTGCAGCACTGACAGTAACTATACTATGTGAAAAAAAGTCTTAACCACGTGTTCAAACTAAACTGAAACTAAAAGAAACGACTGTAAAAGGGACTCGGTTATATAACTACGTTGGCTTACTGTCATCTGTCAGCCCCGCTGATCACACTGAGCTTACTGAAACCTTACAGGGACTCTAAGACTGCTTCTCTGCAGACAGTTACGAGCTTTCTCCAAATTGCAACGGTAATCGGATTACAGTAACGTTGGCTCGTTGTGTTTTCCATGAGAGCTGCTGTGTCGTGATGTTAATGAGCTTACTGCTCTTACCTACAGGCTATTTAAATACTGACTGTTAATGCGTGTGAGCGGAGAAACGCCCATTTATGTCATTTATGTATCGTGGATAATTACATGAAAACAGAAGTTCGACTTTATTAAACCGTAATGCTATTTGAAATTACTGTAAAAGTGACCAAAGGCAGCGTGAACAGCTCAGTGACTCCACTAACTCCAGGAGCTGCCACCGTTACCCTCAGAGCTGTGAATGGGCTCCATTGTAAACAAGTTGTCAACGTGGACACCGGTTGAAACTTTAAGCTAATTAAAGTAAATTAACGTGACAGGCCGCTCGTGCACCGGAAGAAACAACCCCAAACTGTTGTTAACGTTTAAATTAACTCACCCGAGCTCGAAGCAGTCGCGGTTTAAGAAGTTTAGCTTCGCTTGTGTTGTGTTCAGACGGACGAGTTTCATTCCGCCTCAAATTCATTTTACACTGCCCAGCGGCTCCGTGCGTAATGACGTCACATCTAACGCATGGGCGCGTCACATGACGTTCTAAAACAAAGATAACTTGTGTGGAAAGATGACTCACTTTGAGCCACAATAAGACATAGCTGATTACAGATAAAACACACGTTGAAGGAAAATTCTAATGACGGCAAATGAATTTTCTGTGGTTATCACAGAAAGACGGAAGCAAGGTTTTCTACAGAAATAATAAAATAGGTATTTAGCTTAACTTCCTGGCAAAACCTTTAAAAAATAACTTTTCACAGACATTCTTCATATTCCTGAACAGTATCATTAATCAGCAGCAACAGCATCAAAACGCTCAACTTGTTTAAACCAACACTGGCTGAAAACCGTATTGGTGATGGGGGTATCTGGGAACAGCAGGCTCCCTGTTTGCTTTGCAAGTTTCTGTACCGACCCTCATTGATTGGCACCATACAAGTGAAAGCAGTTGGTGAAAGCTGCTGGTTTCTGAAAATGTTTATTTTGCTATCACCACTGATGTGACTTCTGTTTTTACTGTTTTGTTATTCTGTCTCAGATTTCCTGATCTGAGACAGAATAACCTGATTCCTGGTCCTGATTCCTGGTCCTGATGTCTGCAGTTTATCATCAGATGGGGCTGAAACATGATACAGTATGAGCTGTAAGAGAAACCAGTGAGTCTATTACTGTGTTTTTGCAGGGAGGTACTAATAATAGTGAGGGAGTGACAATAAGGGAGGTAGTATACTCACAGTTAGCCTGTGGTTCTGATATATGAGCTAAAATAAGGTTAATTCACAATACTTTCTTTTAACTAGTCACTTCTTTTATATTGCACAACTGTCTAATACGTATGAGGTTAGCAATTCATGAAAATTAAATGTACTGTGAGATTAAGAAATTAATTATTGATGGAAAGAAGACTGTTATGCAATTTAATTAACACATGTGTGTGTTACTTTAACGATAAGCTGCGTTCAACAGAACCGGCACGTCTAAATGTTGTAGATGTGGCACCCTAAGATACCTTTTAGGTTTGAGGTACCTGCCAGAATACATGAAATCACGCAGTGAGTTTATGGCTTCTCAACATGAGGCTATGGGTGAGTTCTCATTTTCAAATGCTGAACTTGTCTTTATGTTGAGGCAGAGAAAGGAATCCCAGGTTGTGTCATTAATCACTGGAAGGTGTCGTAATCCCAGTGTTGTAATTGGATGCAGGCTTATGTCCACACATGACCATTTAAAACCATCCTGGTAATCCCTTTTCTTCTCCCCGACACCTGCAGAGTTGGTTAGCAGGACAGAGGGATTATACACTTTGGCGGAGACAATACACGGACTTTAACAGGTAGGACTGGTGGTGTTTTACTGAAATAAACCAGACGATTTGTGGTGTAAATTGTACATTTTATCATAACTTTATTGATGATTTTCTCTGGGAAGGATGTTTGACAAGGAAGAGATGGTAAATGAAAGCAGAAGGTAGACAGAACTAAATTATCTATAATGTTTGCTGTTGTAACAAACACCCATTTAAATTAATTCCCAGGAGTTATTTGGCATTGATGTTGATGTTCAGGTAAATCAAGGGGACGACACCCACTTCAAATCAAAATAGACCTTTTCTGTGTGGATTGTGCGGCAATTTCGCAATAACATGACTACAAAGTTAGTCAGAAAGCTGCCTTCTTAAGCAAATAACTTTATTAAAGAGTGTGTTTCATTTCAGCATTCTTCATATATGAGCACATACGTGTTGTTCCTGCATCATATGTTGGGGACAACACGCTGTTTACATATCAGCATATCAGGGACGTATATCAGGATATACGGACGTTACAGAATATCAAAATGCTCAGGCTCTAATTTTCTGTAATAATATGACAAAAGTTCAGAGTCAAATGAAATATTAAACTTGCAAACTGACAAAACAATGTGTCTTTAGGCCGAGAACGCTGAGGTGTGTTAAGACAAGTGATAACAGAGCTGTGACAGGCCCGATAAGGAAGCTGCTGAGGGGAGCGTCTTTATTTAGGTTGGGCCGTACATTTGTTTACGTATAAGACAAGAGCGTGTCAGAGTGTCTGGAGACAAACAACAACAGGTTATCATCCGCTGTGAAATCACATGCTGTCGCTGGTTCATGGAGGACTGTATGTACTACGTGCATACTAATGTTATTGGAAACTGTGGCTCACTTGTAGCGACAACCCCTCCGAGACTTTCCTCTGCAGCCCCGCCGAGACGTTTAGCATCTCACTGCTCGTTGTTTTGGTTTCACAGCACATTTTCAGTTGAATCTCCGCCTACACAGCAACGAACAGACAGCAGAGGTTAGAAACCAGCTGGTGAATAATGTGGGCCCTCAGAGTTTGAAATATTGGGCTGGTTGTGGATTTGTTCAGCCATTACCAATCAATGTTGCTTTTAGAGAAAGGGTTTTACTTCTGGATCAGTTTTGGTTCAGCACCTCAGCAGCTCATGAGTAACTGTTTGCTTGTTGCTGCTCTTGCAAGAGTTTTTTCCCCTTGGTTTGAATTAAAAAGCCCCCAGCTCCAGGTAATACCATCTGTTTCAAAGCAGCAGCAGACATGGTGGACGCAGCGGCAGCAGAGCAGTTCCTGGATGCCAACCCGCAGTTCGCCAAGCAGTACTACGACATCAACTTCCGGCCAAAGGTCATCTCCGACCTGCTGGACAACAACCGGAAGTCGGCGGTGGACGTCAGCAAATTCCACGACCTGACGATGGTGGAGGAGAGCGAGATCCTCTTCGACCTGGTGCGGGACATCCAGGACAACCTGCAGATGGAGAAGTCTGTCTTCAACCTCATGAGACACCTCAGCTTCATGATGAGGGCCGATCGCATGAGTCTCTTCATGTACCGGCAGAGGAATGGAGTGGCCGAGCTGGCGACCAGGTGTTTTGTTTTGTTTATTGTCAGTAACAATAACTGTTGGGAAACTGTACACAGTTAATGTTTATATTTAATGCACGTAGATCCAGACACTCATGTTTGGCAGCTTAATTAAAGGAATGTGAGCAGTGGATTTCTGCTTTTCGTCAAAAACACCTCGATAAGCACTGAGGGACACTTTCGTTTCCTCTCTTTAGCGAACGGGTTTTGTCTGAATCGCTGCTCTCGGAGGTGTTCAAGTTAAAAAATGCAATGTGCATCATCTAAGTTTGTTTTTAATCTTCCTCTCCAGGTTATTTAACGTCCATAAAGATGCAGCATTTGACGATTGCCTGGTGCAGCCTGACAGTGAGATCGTGTACCCGTTGGATATCGGCATTGTGGGTCACGTGGCGAGCAGCAAGAAGATGGTCAACATTCCTGATGTGTCTCAGGTAGATACCACGGTGACCGTTTGTCTTTAGAAGTGTGGTCCTCATGGAGAAACACGTGTTGGGTCATGCTTCCCTCCTGCAGAACAAAATAGACTTGAGCTTGAACCAACCAATGTTAATCACTCATATCACGACATTCACCAATTAGTCAGCCCTCAGCTTGTAGCAACACAGAGCTTGGATTAATTAGTTAACTTGCACCCTCGGGGGGGGGGGGGGTTACATGAATGAATGAAGGCCAGCAGACAGCTTCCTGTTTGTTATGACTTGCCCACTTTTCAACATTCAAATCAAGTTCCTCCGAACGTTATATCCCAGCTGTTTATCCTGTTTAACTCTGAAATACATCAGAATACTAAAGCTACATACTACATCCTGTTTCGTTTGGATTTTGAATCCCAAACTTGCTGCACAGCTGTTTGGGACCAGGCTATTTCCAGGAACAGAAAACTGCATCATTGATCCATGAAATGTTGCCTTCAGAAACATCAAAAAGCCAAACTACTTGGTTTTCTTGTGTAATCTATTCGTTCTCTGTCTTCATCTGGTCTTGTTCGTAGTGTCACAGTTGGTGACGCACTAATGCACAGCAACACAATGTTGATCTACAAGTCTGAGATCTAAAGACGCGCTGGACGCTGCTCTTCCTCTGGTCCAGGAACAGAGACAGAACAGAGACTTCTCCCTTTTCACTTCGACAGTTAAATGTGAAATTCATTAGCTTCCTCAGTTCTAATGCCAGCACACAGAAGCAATAACATCTGAGAAGACAGAAAAAATAAACATAAAGCTGTAAAAAGTCATTTATTATCGAGAACGCCTCCCTCAGTTATATCTACATGATTTAACTTTACCTCATTCTGGTGCATAGGTGTATTTATTCAGAGGATTATATATTTACTCCATGTTGTTGTCGTGTTTACCTGTTCATCCATCAGTCTGAACCCGATCAGTCGAGGAGTAATCGAGCAACGCAGAAATTTAATGTATGCATTGGACTATAAATATGGGTTATCACTGTTGTCTAGGGACTGAGGTCCTGTTTACTCGTGCTCTGCCTCTGTTTGACCACCAGATGGCGACTGAGCACCGCAGCCTCTCTTCCTCTAATTCCCTCCAACCAAAGCCAGCCCAATCTCATTACAGCCAATACCTTTGACATTTGAAAATGGCTGGCAAGCTTATTCCCATGTACTTTTCAGGTTTGTCATGCTACTGCAGGTCCACCAGCTCCACTCCCACTCCCACCACCACCCCAGGCCCCCCTCTCATCCTGCACCAACTGTTATTGTGACATTTACAGTTAATAAGGCAGCAGCCCACTCCACATAACTGATGGATTACAAGCTCTCCTCTGTATCAGTTCAATCACCCCCTTTCATGGGAGATTAGAAACCTCAGATGCTGATCCACCAACAGGAACGGGCCCGGGTTGATTGTTCCCGTTTGGTTTTTATCTGTCGGTTGTGCAGCCAGGCCGGCCCGTCGCGCAGAGCGCAGAACAAACACCACCGCGCCGCTCAAAACCTCTGTCCGTCACGCCGCAGCCTCGCGCACAAAACACATGAAAGCACGATGGGAAATGTGGCAAGTGGAACGATATCAAAGCCTCCAAGCCTCGGCCTCCCCAGCCGCAGCGAAGGAACAGCTAATGTTTCCACATAATTGGTTGGCTTTATGATGCTAATGCACTGAGGACGGCCTTTCAGAGCCGCGCAGAGGCTGGGAATCACTGTCTCCCTGCACTCTGTTTCCATCCCGGTCCAATCCAGCGCAGGCCGGTCAACCCGTCAGGATTCTTGTAGGTGGAAGGTGGGGATTATGTGTCACTGGGATTATGCAGTGAGCAACAGCTGGCCTCATCCAGCCCCCCCCTTCCATCATCCTCCCATTTAATTATCACATCATTTACAGACTAATAACCCCGGCTGCTATTTGAGGTGTGTTTTCTCGAGGGTGGGGCCTGCGTCGGCGTGTGAGGAACGCGGAGAGCGCCGGTGGGGGGAGGTTGGAGATGAAGCCGGTTAATCTGTCCTGAATTAGAGCGATCCCAGATTACTCCCAGAGGTCACACAGGCCCTGAGCCATTTTCACAGACTCAGCACTATAACGCACCTTCAGTCTGTTCGGTCGCTCTGCATTGTTCTCTGGAGCAGGAACACCCTGAAATCCACTTCATGTCCTAACCTGAGCAGCTCGATTTGCCAGGGAGGGACTTTATATTATAATATTAACCTATTAATCTAATTGGATATGTTTCTTATTTAACACATTGATGTACAGATGTAATACAGGAAAGACATTTAACAGGTCAGCCTGTTTCTACATGCTCATTTAATTATAAAGCACTGATTTAATGAATAATGTGCTTAACTATCTGATTTGTTTTATTCATTTGCTTTTTTTAAAATGCATCTGCTTTGATTATGCTTATAACGCGTGGAGCTCTTGTGAAGGCAAAGCTTCAGATGCTAACAGGCCAGGATGAAGTCTTCTCCGGGCTTTACGGGGTCAAAGGTCACCCGGTAACGAGCTGTCAAACCGCCCAGATCTGTGCCTGTTATAGAGGCTTTCCCCTTTAATCTCCTGCACTAGTGATGCACTTCAGGCTGACCGCTATGTGGAGGGAAAAAGACAATTAATTAAATACAAAAGATGATTTACTGATTCAGTTTAAATGTCTTCACTGATCAAACAGATGCACAGATGAAACCACACACGTCTGCACTGAACTCTGCTGCACGTGAAGGCATCAAAGCCACGAGGGGAGAGCGCTTGAGTTTCTGCTCAGGTTCCTTTGCTTCGCGCGTCGCAGCAGCGCTATGAAGTTTACCGAGGCTGGATTCTGAAACTTTAATGATGCAAATGTTTGATTTGGAGGCGATTCTCCAGAACATGAGTGTGAGACTGATAGAGGGGCAGAGCAGAAACGGGACATCCTGGGAGATACTGGCTTGCTGCAGATATATTGGAGTCACTGTGCATGTCAGGTGATAAATTACAAATAAATAGAGTAGAGCAAAGTGAAACATACACTCAGCAGCCACTTTATTAGGTACACCCTGCCAGTAAGTACCAGTCTGAACCCTGTTTGTCTTCAGAAGTGCCTGAATTCTTCTCTCTGAGCTTTTGGTTGATGCTGATATGATAAAAACATGATGCAGCTGCAGATCTGTCAGCTGCACGGCCATGATGCAGGTCTTCTGTTACCGCAGAGATCAGGACTCATCAGACCAGGAGACACTTTTCCAATCTTCTATAGTCCAGTTTGGCTCCAGTTTCAGGATTGGTGCCAAATGTGGTTTCATGCTTCTGCTTCAAGGTTTGAGCAGTTGTAATGAGGGGTTATTTGACTTGCTGTTGATGTTCTGCTCAGAACCGTCCGACCATTCCCCTCTGACCAGTTTCACCCAAAGAAGAGTATCTCAGAAGATCAGCAAGCTCCTGAAATCTGGTACCATCAACCATGTGTTCAAAGTAACTTCAGGAGATCACCTTGACCATGTCTACGTGCCTAAACGCATTACTGCCATATGATTGGCTAATTAGATATTTGCATTAACGAGATAGTGTTCCTAATGAGGACTGCGTGTACAGTTTGTCTGCCAGAGAGTAGTGACTTGGTTTGTGTAAAGGAAATGAATAGTACTTGATGTTTCTAACATGTCACACACCTCTCTGGATGTGACCACGCTCTGACATTACACAAATCAACACTTTGTCCCCACTTGTGGTCCCCCAAGAGTCGCTCTCTGCAGGGTTTTGCTCCTCCTTGGCAGTTAATGAGCCGCTCTTCCTTTGTTTCATCCCCGGAGGAGCACAATTGATGACCCCTGCTGCACAGGAGGAGCAGTAGGTGGAGTGCAGCAGAGAGGGCCTTGAGTTTGAGGATAATGGAAAGCCTTTTGCTCGCAGCGTTTATGGATAGAAGCGGCGTGTTCATCAAAGCCGAGACTGGACGTTTTGAGGGGCAAAGGGGCACAGAGCGGGCAATTAAACACAATCAAATACCCTCTCCTCTCTTCGTAGAGCCCTCATTTCAGTGAATTCGTGGACGAGCTGACCGAGTATCAGACCAAGAACGTCCTCGCCATCCCCATCATGAACGGTAAAGACATGGTGGCCGTCATGATGGCCGTCAACAAGGTGGACGGGCCGTGCTTCACTGCGAAGGACGAAGAGGTAACGTCTAACTCTGTGTTAATTAACTTTCATCCTAGCTTTATTATTACAGTGCTGCACAACATATTCACTGGAACTAAATCTGCTAATCTCTCAGTTCCTTCCTCCCGGGCTTTTAAAGCTAATGTGCAGCACGTTCCTGGTGCCTCAGTGGTGTTTTTAGCCTGTGCATCCCAGGACCATGTCGTCAAGTTAAGCCAACACCGTGCAGTGTCTTATAGCTTCATATGCTGCATGCAAACAACAAATGGAAAACTAGTAAATCAGCGTTTGGTTGCAATATCAGCCCCAAATCACTGAATTATGCAAATATATGATTTGTATTTGGATGCAAGTGTTGCCGATTGGCTGCTGACTCCCAAAGCCAAATTGTCCCTTGACCCCTGATTTAAGGTTTTTTTAATTTGATCGTCTTCCTGTTAGTTCTACCTTTATATAGATTAAATATGCAAACTAAATTCAATGATTTCTGTTTTGTCAGAACTGTGCATCGGCCATAATAGTCAATTCATGTTAAACTCAGCAGTGCAATCAGACAAACAACTTCAAGGCTTTACTGTGCATGAATTATGATGGTAAGACATTAATTTCATTTAAAGCGGTCGCATTTGGATTTGCCACATAATAAGTAAACACAAAAATCAAAGACTTGAATGGTGTAAATATTAAATGAGATTGATAAACAAACGTTTTTCATTAAGTTATTAGTTCATGTGTGAGTGAAAAGACTAAATTCACAAAGTTCAGCAGTTCATTTGCATGAAACCGTCAGCCACGTTGTCGGGTTCGTGCCTCAGCCGTCCCGCTGCTGCTCCGGCCTGCAGGAGCAGCTGTTGTACAAGTCGCCCTAAACTCAGCTGATGTACTGCCACACAGACTCTAAAACCTCCCGAAACACCGGTCGCAGCGCTGATCCTCTGACTTTGTGAGAGCAGAACATTTCTCAGCGCGGAGCGGCCTGTCACACGACGTTTGGAGAGTGGGTGCAAAGGGCTGAGCCGCCGTGATGAAAGAGTCCCCAGCAAAAGCATAAACTGAAAAACAGCTGCCAAAACACGAAAACCACGAGGCGACGAGCCGTCATGAAGTCAGTCAGACGGACAAGCTGTGACACATGGACTTGTTTACATCACGTTAACCGCCTGACGTTGGCTATAACAGTGTGAACCAGGTGCTCACACAGGCAAAAGCGACTGATACGTTATATTAAACAGAAGATATAAACCTGAAAGTGTGTGCTGTTTCCCTCCAGACCCTGAACAAGTATCTCAACTTTGCAAACCTGGTCCTGAGAGTCTTCCACCTGAGCTACCTGCACAACTGCGAGACCAGGAGGGGACAGGTGAGACTGCAAACATCTTAGGTGTTGAGATCAGGGGTGGACAGCTCGGAGCGCGTCACCTCAGGCGTCGCATTAAAATGCTTCTATGATCACGTCTCACGTCCCTGCTGCAAATAAACATTTACGTCATTCCGGTTTGCAAACAACAAACATGCTGTTGTTTTTAATCGAGCGGGGGGTGGCGATGCACTTCCCTGGGTCTCCTGGAAGTGAAAAGGAGGGGTTTGCAAAGACCTCAGCAGGCGAGCAATCGGCCTGCGCGTCTCATGAGCGCTCGGTCCACAAGAATCAATTTCACCTGTTGTTGTTGTTGTTCTTCTTCTTCTTCTTCTTCTTCTTCTTCTCCTTCTTCTGCTCCACGTTTTTATATGATGCTGCCGGTGCCTGAGTGAGTAAGTAGGTATGCAAAGTTTGCACAGAGGACGTCACTTAAATAGGTGGTTGATCTGATGATCCGCACCATCGGATCTCAATACGTTTTAGGTGCGTTGACGCCTGAGCTGTCCGCTGGTGATCTGATCACCTATGGCACGTTTAAACGAAGCCTTTCTGGACTCAAACTGACATGAATGTGTGACACAAAGGAAGATGAATGCAGAGATGGAAGGAGATTCGTTATGCGTCAGCTGGGCTTCACTCTGAAAGGACAGACTGTAAGGAAACATGGCGACTGGCTCGTGGCAGCTGCGTGTCTTTGCATTGTTTCCTGCTCCTCTGTCCAGGTGCTGCTGTGGTCGGCCAGCAAGGTGTTTGAAGAGCTGACGGACATCGAGAGGCAGTTCCACAAGGCCCTGTACACAGTCAGAGCTTTCCTCAACTGTGACCGCTACTCTGTGGGTCTGCTGGACATGACCAAGACCAAGGTGGGTTACCATAGATACACACCCAGAGCCGGGCAAACAAACAAAACAATGAATCCAGTGTTTGCAGGTCCCTAATCTGTGCTGCTCTGTTGCTCCACGTTTTCACTTCAGTACCATCACTGCACTTGTTGCAGGTTTAGGGAGCAGGTCACATGGATCAAGTTTAATAATCAGACTAGTTAAACTCACGTCAGAGCAGACTGGGGAGCATTAATCTCTGCAGCAGCGTTGCCTGATCTCTCACAGTCCTGGACGCCCTGAGAAAGGCTCCTCTTCATTACATTAAACTGTTACAGGTTTTAAACTCTGAACTATGCACTGCTGTGTTTTTGCAGTTTTTGTCCCGGCTCAGTTTTGATCCTCGTGTAGAGATATGTTCAGACTCTCCTCTGGGGCTTCTTCCGTCTAATCTGCACCATTTTTCAGTCGCAATCTATTTATTTATTTATTTATTTATTTTCTAGCTTTAATCCCTTGAGTCGACGAAAGAGGCGCCACTTAAATCCATCTTCTGATCGGCGGCGCGCAGGCCCGACGTATTTGTGATCACCAGCATATTGTCATAAATACTACTTATTGGCTGTGGCTGTCACCTAATTACAAGCAGCTGCCAGTTGATTCCCAGCACCTGCTATCTGAGAACAAACACATGTTGTCTGCGTGCACAGATGGCTGTCACTGGATTTCATGAATGTTGCACTCAAGAATGAACAGAACTAGTGGCTCAGCTTCGAGCGCGTGTTCTGGACTAAGCTGTGTGAACGGGGATGAGCTCACACTCCTCGGAGGCTGCTGGCGTTAGCATCTTCATGCAGCCTGATGCTGCCTCCAGTGGAGTGTGAGTGCGTCTGAATAATGAAACGGCAGCAGCAGACGCAGCCGCTGAGTGTGTTTGTTTCACTCTGAATCTTTTTTTTTTCTGTGCATGTCTCTGCAGGAGTTTTTCGACCTGTGGCCCATCCTGATGGGAGAGGTTCCCGCGTACGATGGACCCAAAACTCCCGATGGCAGGGTGAGGAAGTGCACTGAGCGCTGCTGCTGCAGCTGCAGCTGTTATACCGTCGCACTCTAGTGGCAGCGTCAGGTCAAAATGCACCTGAATGTTAAACATCAATGACTTTTCACCTGTGCAACCAGCTGCATTAATGCCACACTGGGAACAGGAAACACGAGGGGTTGGACCCAAAAATCCCAAAACCCTGATGAATCCATGTAGACACGACACAAGTTGACCATCTGACAGGCTGAGGAGGCAAACGAGGCACAGGAGGAAACAGGAAACAGGCACGCAGAGGCACAGGAGGAACAGCTCTACAAAATAAAACAGGAAATGACCAAAAACAGAGGCTCACACTCAAAGAACTGCTAATTTAAGCAAAAACAAACAAACACTCGCATGACGAGCAGCTGTTGACTTGTGGTGTTTCAGTGTCCGAGTCCGTGCAGTGACGTTAAAAGGTATCGATCCAAACATGAACATTCAGCATTTCTTATAAAACGTGTCTCTGCTGCGGCCGACTTTGCTTTAATAACCAGTAAAAGTGTGAATTTACTCTGTGACACACCTTCAGACATTATACATTAAAGCACGTCTGTACTGTTGAGTGTGAAAGTCTATTTAATTAAGAATCTAAACTAGAAAAATGGGACATTTCTATACAAAAATAGCTATTATTATTATAATACTGTCCACATTTAATCAGTCTGTGTGTAATATTGTAATGCAACATGCCTGCTAATAGGAGATTAACGTCTCTAACTGTTATGTTGTGTCCTCTCAAGGAAATTATCTTCTACAAAGTGATTGACTACATCCTGCACGGCAAAGAGGACATCAAAGTCATACCGTAAGTCACAACCCGGGTCTGGTTCAAGCAGTTCTGGACCATTAGTTTCACTGTAAAGTGGTTTGGCGTGGCTGCAGCTGTTGTTTGTTATTGTGCACGCGCGCACGCTGACGCTCTGCACGACTAAATGGCGCCGTACGGTGCAGGCAGGGAAGGAGA
Organism: Datnioides undecimradiatus; assembly: GCA_008933995.1. NCBI lineage: Eukaryota > Metazoa > Chordata > Actinopteri > Lobotiformes > Datnioididae > Datnioides > Datnioides undecimradiatus. The sequence continues at coordinate 4,576,083 of WARS01000043.1, read as the reverse complement.
AGACGGCGAGAGAGTAAACATGGGCGCAAACAAATCTGGTTCCAAAAATCAAAGGAGGATCGGCCTCGTTGGAGCTTTTCGGAGAAAGGAAATGAGTTAAACATGTTTTTAGAGCTCATGGGAGCAAAGAGTGGGATTGAGAGAGTAACACTGGATGGACAGAGCACATTAAAGGTCGCTGGTCATCGGTCATCTGAGAGATAAAGCAGGAAACTGATCCGTCTCTTCTTCCCTTTACTTTATTGGTTTTGCACGTGTAGGAATTGGTTGATTATCACACTGAACTCCTGCCCGTCATGTTCTCTTCACCCTCAGGAGTCCTCCTGCAGATCACTGGGCTCTGCTTAGCGGTTTACCAACCTACGTGGCCGAGACTGGACTGGTCAGTGTCTGTCCTCTTCTTTTACTGCTCAGCGTCGAACACTAACTCAGTGCAAATCCAGCAAGAACATTTCACACCGTGACAGAAACATGTGCTGCAGTTCGGCTGCAAAGGCAGAGAAGAAGATCCCAAGCTAGAAAACCAGGGACTGCAGCACAACGAGGGATTAGAGCATGCACCAAATGATGATTAGACTCACTTTTATGCTTTATGCCCATAAATTAAGGCTTAACCTTCACAAACCAGCTTACTTGTAGCATATCTACCCAATCTAGACCATCTCTTCTCTTGCAGTGTTTCAGAAAGGTAAATGTGTTGACCAGCTGGCTGCACAGTGCACTGGCCGCTGACTCAGATGAGCAGGGAAATCCCACTAGACACATGTTTACTCTCACTGCAGCATCCTACATGTTGTGATTATCAATGTGATCTCTACACAGCTCTCAGGGCTGCAGCTGAATGAAACATCAGGACAGTAACCGCTGCCTCACATCGGTTTGAGGAAAGTCCCCTGCAGATTCAGGCTTTTTGGTATAAAACACGAATGAAAAACGAAATAATAAAGCAAAACACTTCACTAGATCCCGGAGTGATCAACAGTTAATACAGCAAAACAAATAAAGACGGGTGGTTTACCTCAGTTCATGTGGATTAGAAGCTTAAACTTCATCACGTTTATTAAAATATAGCTTTTGTTTGTATTTTATCATGTTGTTATTCGATAAAATCTGTCAGATTTCCATCTTTCTGACACCTCGTCTCCACTACAATCGCCCGTCGTGAGCGCGAGACACAGTTTACAGGCCAACGAAGTTATTTAAGTGATGGAGTGCGTTTTTAAAATCAGCGAGTGTAACCGGATTCAACCACGAAGCGTTTGAGCTCGGAACAAAATGCCCCTGCTCGTTTCTCACTTTGACTCGCAGAGAACGGCTTCTTCTCTCTGCTGCGCAGGAAGACCCAGAGTCCTCCCCTTCTTAAAAAAAACATCTTTATTACTGAACATCTTGGCTGGAGGCTGCGGGCGGTCAGACGAGCAGAACGCCATTAGGCCTTATTACACAGTTGTCAGTGTGCACACAGTTGTGGAAATGAAAAGTGCTCGGCCACACGCTGCTGTGATGTATAATTGTAATTTCTGCAGCCGTTGTGATTAATCACAGCGTGCTTCCCCCAGACCGCCGAGCCTGCCGTCGCTCATCCATCTATTCCGGCTCTGCTGTCCTCTCTGTCGTTTCCATTCTTCACCTCTGCATCATCTCTCCTCCCTCCTCTCCTCCCTCCTCTACGCCACGTCCGAGGTGAAACCTTTTCATAAATTAATACAGAAAAGACGCGTCAGATTGACACTAATGCGTTTGGATGTGACACAAAGGGGTTTAGAATGGATTCACTGCGGGCCAATAAAACTTCCTCACCTTCGTCCTCCTCTTCTCGACGTTCTCTTGTTCTTCCAAACCTGACGACCTTGATTTCTCTCTCCCAACAGATCTGCAACATCATGAACGCAGCAGAGGACGATTTCTTCGAGTTCCAGGTGAGAAAGCTGCGGCTCTGAGACGCATCATGGAGGCAAACCGCTCACACGCAGCGAAGGTTTAAGACAAAGTCAATAAAACAACAGCTGCACGATGTCAAATGACAGCAAACTGCGTGCAGTTGTTCTGATATGGACGTTTTAAGACCAATACAGGTATAAGAAGGAAAACCTCACTGATTACCGACATGGCAGCTGACACTGTGAACGCTTTTCTGTGTGGATTGTGCAGCGGTGCAACTCTGCAAAGGTGCGCAGAAGGCTGCTTTGCCAAACAAACCACCATAAGATTTCAGTTAAATCTTATTTATCGGACTCTGTAGTGCTAAAAATATATTACCACAAGCCGTTTTCTGCATTATTTACCAGGAAATATACTGTTTATATGTTTAATTGTGTCTAGTTGCTCAAGTTAAAAGAGTTAAGTCTGTTAAAAGTGTTTAAAGCCAAGCAAACTCTCTCTCTGATGCATTTAACAGTATCCAAACTACCAAAGCTGTAATAACAGATCTACAGTCATGAGGAAAGACCTGTAATAACTGCCTTAATTCCTGATTTCATAAATGAAAGAAGTCATGTTTCCTCATCAACCACAGTTTAATTTCTGGTTGAATCGATCTCGGCGCCAGATGCTGCGTTTAATTCATCTCCTGCCCCTTTACAACCGGCGTTCTTGAATAAAACAGATGAGCTTTCACGTTCCTGCAGAGGGCAATCATCAGGAACGATTCTGCCACACAGCCCTCGCTGAAGGAACGATGTGCTCCTCATTCTCTGCTCTCCTCGGTTTAAATTAGTTTCCTGAGGGCTGTAAAGGCCCATTGTATTTACCCTGACAGCGCTCCACGTTCATACATCAGTCCTGGTCCTGAGCTGCTGACAGTTAAGGTCTGAATGTGAGAACCGCCTCTTTCGTCCGAGGACACAGGAGCTACTTTGTGCCGGCTGAGGAGAGCGTCGGGTCATGTTCCCTGGAACGTACAGTGGACCGTCTGTCTGCTCCTGCGGCTGTCTCCAGCTGTGAAGCATCCACCCTGTGCGTTGCATTGCAGGGGCGCAGCGTGCACCAGCAACACGCCCAAACACGCTCTGCATGACACGCTTCGACGTGTCCCTGGTGTAAACTCTGCTGTTCCTAATGATACGAATCTGTGACCTGCACATGATTTTAAGGGGATGCTTTAGGTCGTTTGGGCGGATACGAAGAGTAAGAAGCTGCTGAAAGGTTTCACTCAGCTCTGTTAAAGACTGGAAATGAGTATTTTTAAAGCCCTAGTTGTTTGTTGCAGGTAATTTATGCAAATCCTGTTTTGTTTTGGACTTAGTTTCCTCTCTGTGATGAAGCTGAAGCGCAGCAGCTGCTGTTGCTGCAGGATGTTCAGATTTTAGGAGCAGCGCGCAGGTGAATTATTGATTTCGCTCACATTTCCCGCCGGACGCTGAAGGTCACATCACGTTTTCGTTGGGTTTCTGCTTCCCGCCGTCACGGCGATGAGGCGACATCGCTGAGAAACATTGGTCTGAGGAGGAAACGATGAGACACGCCCTTATTTATGGTCATGAAAGTAAAGCATGTTGCACTGTGTGTGTGTGTGTGTGTGTGTGTGTGTGTGTGTGTGTGCGTGCACAGACAGAGCCTCTGGACGAGTCCGGCTGGACCATTAAGAACGTCCTGTCTATGCCAATCGTCAACAAGAAAGAGGAGATCGTGGGCGTGGCCACGTTCTATAACAGGAAGGATGGGAAACCCTTTGATGAAATGGACGAAACACTGATGGAGGTACAGGCTGTGTGTGTGTGTGTGTGTGTGTGTGTGTGTGTGTGTGTGCGCGTGTGTGTGTGGCAGCTCTGAGTCATTGGTTTATAAATACACTCAGGCCATTCAGAGCGTCTGCATTATTTATCATCGAGCCCGGAGGCTTTTTACTGAAGTTTCTCTGTGCGCGCGCCTCGCTGCTCTGCGTTCAGCTAAAACACACAACATGACAGTTTGATCCTCAGCTGTTCCTCTGAAACTCAACGAGCATTTCTATTTCTGGGAAGATTTTCATTTTGACTTTTGAATATTCAGTATTTGTCCAAAATCCACCTCAGATGTAACGGCAGTGCCGGCCTGCTGGAAAGTTACTGAGTGCAACACAAAGTCAGATCTGCAGACTGCTCAACACCACGGATGGTTAGACTCCCAGCAGACAGGACGTCGGGTTTGGACCCAGCAAACCTCAGCCGCACCGAAACTAATTTGTAAAGTTATTCAGTACATTTTTCTGATAAAACCCACAATATTCCTGCTTTAAAGTCTCTTAAAACAAGTAGATCAATCTTATATGTGCTGAATTAGGTCCATACGTTATCCCAAAAGCAGTTTTCAGACTCAGAGACTCTGTGAATCCAGATCAGCCTCTGTTATTGTGTCTGTGTGTCAGCAGCTTCATAAACTGACCCTGGATCAGCTGTAAGACACATTTTTAACTCTGTATCAGGATTTCAGTCGTCGGACGTCTGGATCTGAAGTTATCAGAGAAACAAGCTGAGCAAACGTTAGCAGCAGCTCGGCTCGCCGCCCCTCCAGGACGTCCCGTGTGCGGCCGACAGCGTGGGAGAAACAGTGGTTTTTAAGGTGGAACTGCTTTATTCAGTGTTTCTCTGGGTTTGAGTCAGCGGCTCTGTTTGTTTTGGAGAGGAGGAGACCTCTGTGGAGAAGACAACAACTCCCAGCATCCCACGCTGCTGCACCGCGTCACATGACTGCGGCTTGTGATGTTGTTTGATATAAAGATGATGAAAATGATATATTATACATTTCAGTGAAGGATCTGAACCTTTTCCCCTCCTGACAGGAAGTGATGCGCTCCTGTTCTCACCTGGTTTTGTTAGCTTGAGCAGTGAGGCTGAACAGAAGAAAGTTGTCGCCTCACTCGATTTAATTGTTTCTGCTACACACCTGCCAACAGTAATAGGCTGTTTACTCTCTCTCTCCATCTTCCTCTCTCTCTCTCACACACACACACACCTGTGTCCAGTCTCTCACCCAGTTCCTGGGCTGGTCGATGCTGAACCCCGACACCTACGACAAGATGAACAAGCTGGAGAACAGGAAGGACATCTTCCAGGACATGGTGATGTACCACGTCAAGTGTCGCAAGGATGAAATCCAAAACATCCTGGTGAGTGAGTGCATGTGGGAAACACCTGTTTTCCAACGCTAATGAAACATTTTATTGGAAAATGTGATTTGAACAGTTTTGTTTTAATGTTCCCTGCTCTGAGGATGAGGTGAAGAATGTGTATGTAAGTGAACAGAGAAGAACAGTGAGACCGAACACGCTCGGTTCACAGGAAATGGATTTCCCAGCCGCGAGTTGGGCAGATGAAAATCAGTGTTTCTCAACCCAGCCGCTTGACTTGGGCGATATAAAACAGGAGCGTCGTTCATAAACTGAAATAAGCTGTCAGGTGTTCTGTGAGGTGATTTGTCAGCCGACAGGCGGACGGAGACCGAGCGAACAAAGGCTGAGAGGTGACCTGCTCTGACCTCAGATCAGGAGTCGCGTGATTGATGCCGAATCGTTTCAGCCAAGGTGAGCGCTGATGATGTGTGTTTCCCCAGAACACCAGGGAGAGGTGGGGGAAGGAGCCGGACGAGTGTGAGGAGGAGGAGCTCCAAGAGATTCTGGTAAACAACAACAACAAAAACAAAAACATCTTGTTGCTGTTTCAGGGGATTCAATCCTAAAATCTAAATCTATCCATTGTGCATGAAAATAAAACCTATTTCCCATGATGCAACGTGTTTCTCCACCATGCTGGAGAAGTCAAACACAGAGTGTTATATAATCAACTCAGCCTGTGGCCTCCTGCTTAATCTTTTAAAGGGATAGTTCAGGTTTTCTGGGGTTTGGTCTGCAGGAGCACTGGTGCAGGAAGCTCAGCAACGTACCGCTGTGGAGGGAGTCAGCAGCAAATCAGATTTAAACCAACTAAAACTCAATATTTGGTATTTTCACTGTCAGAAAGCACTTTCTCACAGAGAACTGCAGCTGTTCTATCCATACCCACCAGACTCCATTAACAAAAACAGCAATTTTACCTCGCAGGACACAGGTGCTGCTGGTCCACTGCTGCCTCCATCAGATAGTTTGTTTGTGTTATTGTGTGACCTGCGTGTTTTAAAGGATTATTTCAGTTCCAACAAAGTCGCAGAATAACACAAACAAACAGGACCCGTGGAGGCAGCAGCAGACCAGCAGCTCAAGTTAAAATGATGTTTTTGTCAGTGAAGTCTGGTGGATAGGACTGCTGCAGTGTTGCATCTGAACGAGCCGTCTGACAGCAAAGGAGGAGCTGTGGAAACGTTCAAAACAAAGAGTAAATTCAAACTGATGTGATTTGTTTTGCAGGATACGTGCAGATGTGTGTGTCACACAACCCTGCTGCAAAGAAACCTGAACTATCCCTTTAAGGTTCCTCATTTTCCAGCATACTACGGGACAGCTGTGTGCTTTTTATTCCAGGATCCACACTAAACAAAACAAAATGATTGGGAAAACTCTACAGTATGAAGTAACACACACTCCTTCGTCTCCGTCCACAGTCAGAGGTCTTGCCAAACTCTAAGAAAGCCGAGATCTTCGAGTTTCACTTCTACGACTATTACCACAGCGAGCTGGACCTGGTGAAGTGCGGCATCAAGATGTACTACGAGCTGAAAGTGGTGGACAAGTTCCACATTCCCAGAGAGGTGGGTGGTCGGTCGGTTAGTTAATCAGTCTGTTAGTGTACCTGCAGGACGCTCGTGTTCTCCACTCTCTGTAAGAGCTGCAGTGACAAACAAACGCCAAACAAGCAGCAGTCTCTTAACTGATGGACGTAACAAAGAATTGTAGACAAGCTTAGAAAACTGAGTTAGCATCCTGGGCTAATTCAACAAATATACACATGCTGCAGGACTGCTGGAAGGAAATATGTTGTATAATTGAATTGTCTCTTTGGATTCAGCTTGGCTGTCGAGGCCTTACTGCCGTTGGACAGGTTCCCTTGTTTCAGCTCATATGAGACTTTTTGTTTTGCTTCAAAGCAGGAAAAATTGATCAGAAAACGACCATTAAATCATTAATCACTGTTATTTGACTGAGAGTTAATCAGAAACTCAAATTTCATGATTGTAGCTCAGGTCAGGTGATGAAAAAGCAAAGAAAAAGCACAATAAATTGTAATTTAATCAAACTACACACCAATTGTGTTTATATATTATGTGTGTGTGTGTGTGTGTGTGTGTGTGTGTGTGTGTGTCGCAGGCCCTGGTGAGGTTCATATACTCAGTAAAGGCCAAGCAGGAAGACTCACCTACCACAACTGGAGACACGGATTCAACGGGACAGACCATGTTCACTCCTGCTGATGGTTGGGACTCCACCTCCACCCCCTCCCTCTCCTCCTCTCCTCCACCCCCCCCCATCAGTCCTCGCCTCCTGCTCAATCTTTCCTCCTCCTCCTCTTCAGCCTCATCTGTCACCTTCCTCCTCCTTTCTCCCTTGCATTGTCATTAGCATCGACTCTATATGTGACCGTGCCTGTCACTGTGTGTGTGTGTGTGTGTGTGTGTGTGTGTGTAAGATAATGAAGTGTGTCTGTAGGTGAAGAGTGAGTCACTGTTGCCTGAACTGGTTTACACAAGAAAAACCAGTGAGTGTCATCTATACAGCCCCTACTGGGAACCCTGACCGTGTGTGTGTGTGTGTGTGTGTGTGTGTGTGTGTGTGTGTGTGTGTGTGTGTGTGCTTGCTGTTTGTTTAAACCAGCCTAAACGCCTGCATTCATGAGCGAGTCGCCATGCATCTGCACGTGTGTGTGTGTGTATTTGTAACTCCAGTGCATGACACGTGTGTGTGTGCGCAGTGTGCGTGTGTTCTCTCTCAGACAGGGGATCTGAAGCAAGCATTACACCGACCTGGAGTGTATGGCCATAGACCACCGCTTCTGCCAATACATCGACCACAGAGGAACCAACAACCTGTACCAGATGAAGTAAGAGCCTCAGAGCAGCCCGGTGCTTCTGGAACCAGGGCCCACACACGGTAACATGAAGTCGGGCTGCTTTGGACCCGGACCCTGGAATAAAACATCTAAAACCTTTTATTTTATTCATTTATTTACAAACTGTAGTTTTAAAACCCATCCCTGACATGCTGAACCTTAGATATAACCTGTAGTTCCAGCGATCACTTGACTTCACACAGATGAAGTGATATATTCCTTCTTATTTACATATTTTATGTATTTTTATAGTTTTAGGTGGTTTTTCTGTGAAACTCTAGTTCACCTTTTTTATTGTGATTCATCGAGCAGCAGACGAAACCTGTAGATCAGCTGAGGAACAAACAGTTTTCACACAGACGCTTCATTATATGATACATGCACGGAGCAGCAGCTCCATATAGTGATTTCCCTTTGGTCTGTGAGAGTAATCAGTGGATAAATACTGCAGCAGACCTGTTTTAACTCAAATCTTTAGGCAGACCATGATTTTGATTTGGCCCAACAGATGTTTTCACTAAAAAACAGTAAAACTGAATTTTTTTAAAAAGACATAAATCTAGTATTAAATGCAGTTTATGCAGTTTTATTTCGGTGTTTGAGCACGTAGACGGACAGCGTTTGCTTTTGGCCTGTGGGGAGACGCTGAACCCGCAGCTCTAATCAGAGTCTGAGATAAAAACCTGTAAATAAAAGCTAAAAATGAAAGACGGCAGCGTGAGGAGATGAACTGAGATGCGTTAGACGTTCGTTTAATTTATGATTGGCTGCTGCCGTGACCTGATTTCTGCCGCTCATGTCTGAGATCAGGCAGTTTGGTCACTCTGAGGCCGCTTTAATTGACTCAGACTGACGTCCGCCACTCCCCCCTGTGTGCGGACGAGCTGAGATCAGCTCTTTAGGTAAAGGTAACGCTCAATAATAATCACACACACACACACACATCAATGAGCTGATATTGAGCAGAAACACCTCCCAGCTGCTCTGCCCCATCTGCTAAGCTGATGGATGAGCTAACAGAAAGCCGCCATTAGCCGTGTGGACGCAGCAGGCCAGGCCCACCCTGGGTTTAACATGCATGATTTATCACAGTGCAACCTCCCAACACGCTGTGTGTGTGTGTGTGTGTGTGTGTGTGTGTGTGTGTGTGTTTCCAGGTCTGGTAATCCTCTGCATGGCTTCACGGCTCTCTATCTTGGAAAAGACACCATCTGAGTCGGCAAGACTCTGCTGAGAGATGAAGTATGCTGCACACACACACACACACACACACACACACTGGTACATGCATACAGGGGTGGACACATTAACACCTGAACACCTGTACAATGTAAAGCAATGCACCTGCAGCCTAGCCACGCCTCCTCTCAGCCAGCCTCTCTTGACTGGTTATTTTTATTATTCAGCAATACTCTGATGGTGCCTTTTGCCTCGCTTCTGCATGCCAGCCGCTTACAGCAGTGGCATGCTCGCTTAATGTGTTTGGTTCCAGTTTCAGTTTCAGCTTCACACCCTGCTCCTGGGATCAGGTCTGGCTGATTAAAGGTCCAGGACCTGATCAGGACCCAACGCGCTCTAACACCTTCATCGCTTTCTCTCTCGTGTTGCAGGCGCTGAACATCTACCAGAATCTGAACCGCCGGCAGCACGACCTCGTCATCCACCTCATGGACATCGCCATCATCGCCACTGACCTGGCTCTTTATTTCAAGTCAGTGCGGCGAAAGAAAAGTGATGGCAAGTTGACCCTTGTCAGCTTTGTGAACTGTGCGCCATCAAACTGTGGATGCTTTTGTTTAACGTCTTATGCAAATATAAGGGTTGTGGCGAATGCATCTGTGCAGTTTTATCATTTAATTAATTACTACATGCAAAGGGAGTATAGTTAATACATGGTCATATATTCATCATTAGAAACACGCCCTGCAGCCTGTCTAGTGACATTCAGACTTCAAAGATCACGTAACAATGTGCTTCCATGACGAGGATACTCGCGCCCCGCCGCCACATCCCACCCTGCCCCCCGTCACACACCCATGCTGAAATGCTGAGGAACGGGGAAACACATCAAACTAATCAAACAATAAACAGCTCAATAACAGAAATCTGTTAAAAATAAACAAACAAACAAATTAAATGAGTAAAAATGAGTTTATCTATAATAAAAAGTAGAGTCGTAAAAATAGAGCAAAGTAAAATAAAATCAGAATAAAAGTTAAGAACAGCCCAGGGAGAACGCCATGTGGGTCCCAGCAGTAATGTTGACAGAACAACCTAACGTACAGGATGCAAAGACGCCCGCGGGGCGAAATGCTCGAGATGAAGGTGGAAGGTTTGTGGTCTGTGCAGGAAGAGGGCGATAAACCCAGAAGATCGTGACCAGTCCAAGACCTACGAGAGCTGGGACGACTGGACCAAGTACATGATGCTGGAGACCACGCGCAAAGAGATTGTCATGTAGGTAAAAACACACACACACACACATAAAGAAGGTAGATACAGACAGAGACAGATGTCAGCATGATGTGTTTTGTGTCTCCAGGGCCATGATGATGACGTGTTCAGACTCCGTCCCCGCCATCGCCAAAACTGCGGGAGATTCAGGAGCAAGGTACCGTCTCTGCACGCAGGGTCAAAAAAAAAAAAAAAAAAAAAAAAAAAAAAAAAAAAAAAAAAAAAAAAAAAAAAAAAAAAAAAAAAAAAAAAAAAAAAAAAAAAAAAAAAAAAAAAAAAAAAAAAAAAAAAAAAAAAAAAAAAAAAAAAAAAAAAAAAAAAAAAAAAAAAAAAAAAAAAAAAAAAAAAAAAAAAAAAAAAAAAAAAAAAAAAAAAAAAAAAAAAAAAAAAAAAAAAAAAAAAAAAAAAAAAAAAAAAAAAAAAAAAAAAAAAAAAAAAAAAAAAAAAAAAAAAAAAAAAAAAAAAAAAAAAAAAAAAAAAAAAAAAAAAAAAAAAAAAAAAAAAAAAAAAAAAAAAAAAAAAAAAAAAAAAAAAAAAAAAAAAAAAAAAAAAAAAAAAAAAAAAAAAAAAAAAAAAAAAAAAAAAAAAAAAAAAAAAAAAAAAAAAAAAAAAAAAAAAAAAAAAAAAAAAAAAAAAAAAAAAAAAAAAAAAAAAAAAAAAAAAAAAAAAAAAAAAAAAAAAAAAAAAAAAAAAAAAAAAAAAAAAAAAAAAAAAAAAAAAAAAAAAAAAAAAAAAAAAAAAAAAAAAAAAAAAAAAAAAAAAAAAAAAAAAAAAAAAAAAAAAAAAAAAAAAAAAAAAAAAAAAAAAAAAAAAAAAAAAAAAAAAAAAAAAAAAAAAAAAAAAAAAAAAAAAAAAAAAAAAAAAAAAAAAAAAAAAAAAAAAAAAAAAAAAAAAAAAAAAAAAAAAAAAAAAAAAAAAAAAAAAAAAAAAAAAAAAAAAAAAAAAAAAAAAAAAAAAAAAAAAAAAAAAAAAAAAAAAAAAAAAAAAAAAAAAAAAAAAAAAAAAAAAAAAAAAAAAAAAAAAAAAAAAAAAAAAAAAAAAAAAAAAAAAAAAAAAAAAAAAAAAAAAAAAAAAAAAAAAAAAAAAAAAAAAAAAAAAAAAAAAAAAAAAAAAAAAAAAAAAACATAGAGTGGTGGCTGTAAAACGGCACTCCAGCCTCGCTCACCTCCAGCCGTTCACAGTAATGGGACGCGCGCTCGTACTCGGCTCCAGGAGAGGCTCTGTGAGAGGCGGGCCAATGATAAAGTAGACGGAGAATGACATTTTGTCAGCGCTGCCATTTCTCCCGGCGGCGTTCAGCAGTGGCTCCTGACGGCCTCATGCATCAAAAGCAACTCCGTGCTTTTCATTTCCCTCATCACCGCCTGGCAGGCTCAGCATTTTATTTCAGTTAACTACGTAATATACACATCGCCATCGAGCCTGCACGCGCAGGCATATCATCATGGAGCAGGAAGCATCTGCGGTTGACAGCCGCTGCTGAGTGGTTATTTTACCTTATTCGTCTGCAATTGATCGGAAACATATGTTCTTTTCAGCTTCGCATTCCTACACGCGCGCATCAGCCGCAGCGCTAACGTAGACGCCATAATAGGAGCGCAAGTAATGGTGATTTAATGCACGGTGAGTTGTGTGCAGGTGAGCTGTACGATGCTCCAGTCGTATAAAGAGGAAGTAAAGACACTAATGTGCTGTGTTTGAGGGAAAATAGTTCCCCGCCTGCGAGTTTGGACTTCACAAACACTTGCCAAGTAAATCCAAAGAGTTGGGAGGGAACTAAGGAAAACAAACTGTGCTTCCTCTGTCAGGTTTCCCTGCTTCCTGTGTGAGTGTTGTGGACATTTGATCACCCAGGGTCTGTGAAAGTTATGAGATAATGTGAGTCGGTAGAAAACGAGTAGTATCCCAATTCCTTTAACACGCCTTTAATCAACCTGTAACGAGGGGTCGCAGGTAGACATGGCTTCATTTCAAGGGGTCGCAAGCTGAACCGCTGATGTAGAAAATGAGAAGGAGCGCCGTCACGCATCATTTAAGAAGATATTTCCTCTTCTATCCGGCAGACACTTTGGAACGGAGCAGAACGTAACTCAGCTGAAAGAGGAGCTAATGTAGACCGCGTCTAAAGATGGCCGACACGTCTCCACTTCCTCCCACTGTGCAAATGAAGCCAGAACAGAACAGGTGGGCGCCGCCATCTTGTCCTGTCTATGTGGAGCCGCAGACGAGCCGCGGAACTAAAGTTGAACAGACACATCACGTGATGAGAACGAAGCTGAAATGACAGGAACTGTCTGCTGATGGAGGGGCGGGCTTGAGCTGTGCTGCAGGTGGACACCAGGGGGGGGCTTGAGCTGTGCTGCAGGCGGACACCAGGGGGCGGGGCTTCTGAGCTGTGCTGCAGGCGGACACCAGGGGGCGGGGCTTCTGAGCTGTGCTGCAGGCGGACACCAGGGGCGGGCCGGAGCTGTGCTGCAGGTGGACACCAGGGGCGGGGCTTGAGCTGTGCTGCAGCCAGACACCAGGGGCGGGCTGGAGCTGTGCTGCAGGTGGACGCTTAGGGGCGGGCTTGAGCTGTGCTGCAGGCGGACACCAGGGGCGGGGGGCTGGAGCTGTGCTGCAGGCGGACACCAGGGGCGGGGCTTGAGCTGTGCTGCAGGTGACACCAGGGCGGGGCTTATGAGCTGTACTGCAGCCAGACACCAGGGGGCGGGGCTTATGAGCTGTACTGCAGCCGGACACCAGGGGGCGTGGCTTGAGCTGTGCTGTGCCAGACACCAGGGGCGGCTTGAACTGTGATGCAGGTGACACCAGGGGGCGGGGCTTGAGGCTGTGCTGCAGCCAGACACCAGGGGCGGGCTGAGCTGGGTGCTGCAGGCGGACACCAGGGCGGGCTTGAGCTGTACTGCAGCCGGACACCAGGGGCGGGGCTTATGAGCTGTGCTGCAGCCGGACACCAGGGGCGGGGCTTCTGAGCTGTGCTGCAGGTGGACACCAGGGGGCGGGGCTTATGAGCTGTGCTGCAGCCGGACGCCAGGGGGCGGGGCTTCTGAACTGTGCTGCAGGCGGACACCAGGGAGCGGGGCTTCTGAGCTGTGCTGCAGGTGGACACCAGGGGGCGGGGCTTGAGCTGTGCTGCAGCCAGACACCAGGGGCGGGCTTGAGCTGTGCTGCAGGCGGACACCAGGGGCGGGCTTGGAGCTGTACTGCAGCCGACACCAGGGGCGCAATCTGAACTGTGTTGTAGTGGACGCCAGGGGCGGGCTTGAGCTGTGCTGCAGCCGACACCAGGGGCGATCTGAGGGATTCCTGTGTGTCTGTGTTCTGTTACTCTCTCTGCACAGTTGCTGCCATCAGATAGTTCACTTTTTTGTTTTCTGGTTCGATTTCACCCTTTGTCTGCACCTGATGAGTCAGCTCCACATCCCACACACGCTGTCAGGATATCTATCTACAGCAGCGGCCGCCCTCCTGCGAGTTGTGCTCCAGAAGTAGTTTGATGATGACTAACTCGTCCCCTTTACTGAAGCTGAATTCCGCCCTGAATGCAGTGAAAACACATCGCAGCTGTCAAACGAAACCCTCCCGAACTCCAGGTTTTCGTCATTATCACAGCGCCGAGACCTGCAGATGATGCTGCGCGTTGGATTTAATTTAACCAGTGTGAACTCTCTGCTGGCGTGAGATGAGTCTCCGTTACACTGTGGCTGTACTCTGCTTTGATTTAAGTTGATAAGCAGGTTGATCTCTGGGCAAGAGAAAAGCCTCCAAAGTGCAGATAATTCCCTCAGATTCTACTGATGATAGACGGCCCTCTGTAAGATGCGATGGAGAGACTAAAGCTGGAGCTGCCTCCTTCTTGATGAGATACTCCACTGACATTTTTATGGCTTATATTTATTTTTTCACTCAGTTCTGCTTCCCACGCACACAGAATATCTGTCTACAGGCTGCACCAGCCTCATGGCAATTGTTCCCCCACCCCCCCAAAAAAAACCCCCGGCTCGGTGACTAACTCGTTCTAAAATGAGGTTTCTACCCTGAATACAGAAATTCACATATTATTCATCAGATCTCACGTTGCTCCATTTTAGTTTTGTGAGGGCAGACACAAAACAGGCTTTCATCTCATCAAGGCACAAAGCCTGAAACTGCCTGAGCTGTGAATACCGCTTACTTCACGGACGCCGTGGCCAGCTTTGGGGGCATGGTTTTAACGTCCCGCTAAAGGGGAAATCGTGCCCAGCGCCTCCTGCATCAAGTATCAGGAAGTCTGCTGCTCACCTTGATCTTTGCACAACAGCTAAATCGATTTAGGTTAAGTTGTAACTCTTTTCACTGTGAACAACAATAGAAATCCATATATAAATAGATAGAAATCGAGTTGTTGCACGCGGAAAGCAGATTCAGCTGTTGCTGCGTTTGGTGGCAGGGACCAAGCTCAGGTTGAACTCACTGACCTGGAGCTGCAGACTGTGGTCCACCCTCACTGCACAGAAAAGACCATTAAAAGGTTTTTAAGCATTTCTGACTCCTGAAAAGTCAGAAAACAGTAAAAATTCTCAAACTAATGTTCCTCTGGTCTATTTTCATATTATTTTGCTCCAAATCACACACTTTAGGCTCTTCTGTGTGGCTTTTTGACAGAAATCTGATGACAAATGTGGCTAAAATAAGGTTTTTCCAACCCGGGTTCACTGAACCTCTCCTGAAACTGCCCCCCTGACGAGTCCCTCAAAGCGTCTTTTTACCTCACCCTGCAGGTGGCGCCTGTCTGGTGGGCCGCAGAGTTCTGGGGAGCAGGGAGACCTGAGGACAGTCCCAGGAGCAGCAGCCCATCGTAAGGACACAGACAGAGTGTGATGCTTAAAGGAGGAGGAGATGATGAAAAGAAGAAAAGGAGGTTTGGAAGGAGACGGATGGAGGCAGCATCCGTCCTGTTGACGCCCGAAGCAGAAACACTAAGCCTCCTTCAGCTCCAGCAGGGCTGTGGTGCTATTTATAGATGATCTCTGACCTCGGAGAAGAGGATTTCCCTTTGAGAATCAAAACAACCAAGTGCTAATTCTTCTGCCACTATCAGTAGATGGGATAAGACCTAGAATAACAAGTTAACACCGCCAGCTAAAATCTGGAGGCTAATTTGAGTTTTTTCCTTCGTAGAATCTCACCTGGTGTTGACTTTCACGCAGCTATTTGATGCAAGATCACCAGCTGATGATTAACAAAGTAGATAAATGTTAGAATACTATATTTTGATCACTGTGATATAAAATAATGCTTAATTTTTGCACAAAATAGGCTTAGAGACGCTTCATCAGCCTTTTAGAAACTCCTGCAGAGCCCTGACCTGGACCCTGCTTATAACCAATCATCAGAACATCTAACCACCAACAGTTTGAAGTTCATCGTGCAAATTTAAACTCGTGCACTCTGCTAAAAGTTGATTTTTCTGTGTAATTTGATTTTTTTATGGCTTCCCAGGTTTTAGTTTGCGTGCGCCAGGAAGCTAAAGTTTGAGAGGAGGAGGGAGACGATTCGGTGGGTGGACAGGAATCATGGGAATTAAGGCAGGACACGGCTCTGCTCGGGGGCCTCGATTCGGGATGGAGAGCGGGAAGGACATGTGGCGAGAGAGAAGGAGAACAAGACGCAGAGAGAGAAATGAAAAGACAGATTTAGCTCCCCGCGGCGGCGGCGGCGGCGGCGTTGAGCGCCGTACAGGCCATTATGTGGAGCACTGATACAGAAAGAGCGGGCACTGTGGGTCTAACCCAGCCGAGCGAACCCTCCCCCGGCTCTCTCTCCTCCACTCTCTCCCCCTCCCCCCGTCCTCCACTCTGCCCCACCCTCCCTGTTCACACTCTGCCCCCCGTCTCCTTCACCCCCCCCCCAACTCTGTTTCATTCCCCCGTGTCCTTGAGACACTTGACGTGCGAGGAGCACCATCCCACACTCTCTCAGCTCGCACCGCTCTGAATTTAATAGCGTCCGTGTCAGCGGGGAAAACTTTTCATTTTGATCAGTTTGTATTTTCCCAGCAGTCGATTCTGTGACTCACTGTGGTCTGACAGGGAAATAACACATTTGAAAAAAAGCCTTTGCAGAGGCTGCGACATGTGGAGCGGGTTCGTCAGGAAATGTAGGTGGGCAACTTTACCAGCAGTTACAGCCGGAGTGAGCTTTAAGACGGGATCTTACCGTTCGGTGCGCTGCCTGGTTCGTTTCAGACGCGGCTGCTAATGTAACTTCAGACTTTATCTGCACTCAGACGGGACACAGTGACAGTCCTCTGTAGGCTTAAACTCTCTTATTTCAGACAGAAGATGCTGCCGTCGGGAGTTTTATTTGCATTTCAGGCTCTGATTGGCTGAAAACGGTGTGAATCAGCCTTTAAGGAGGATGGCATGGAGTGAATTAACCTGCCAAACATAAACAAACAAACAAAACACATGTTTCCAATGCCCTGTGATTCACCAGCTCAATGTGGTTTGCAAATGCAAAGTGTTACCATCAGACACATGAAGGGAAGCGTGACTCAGTGACCTGATTCACACCTTTTTCAATATGAGCAACAACTTTGTGGGGACCAGTGGTGACCGTGTGGACCGAAGCCTGGTGCTGACGTCCTACGGTCCTGGGTCAGGGCGTCTGCAATGACAGGAAGTCAATGCAACGTCCTTTTAAGAACAGATGTGCAGACTTACCTCATGTTTTTTTAGTGCAGGGATACTTTTGCAGCACTTTTCATCAAATTAACCCGTTTATACTTTGTCTTAGTCTCAGATCATCAGACATAACGGCTTTAACCTCTCCTCTCTGTCTTTCCCTCAGCCCATGATGGACAGAAACAAAGCGGACGAGCTGCCGAAGCTGCAGTGTGGTTTCATCGACTTCGTTTGCGCCTTTGTGTACAAGGTCAGACGTCACACATCGCAAACACAAATGGCCTCTGACTCTCAACGCTGTAGAAACATATGTGGTACACATACGAAGCTTCATCTGGGTCTACCAAATCCTGCTGCGTGACCAAGACAATGCAAGTGTAGCTCGTAGGTTGGGAGTGTTTTGTCCCACAGCAGCACTAAATGATAATATGTTTATGTGTGCATGAATTAAAGGAGTGAAGCAGACATTTAAAAGTAGCACCAAAGTTACTTTACCTGGTAACTAGTTACTTTTTTGTGTGTTGTAATCGGTCATTTCATTCGATCTGCTTGCACAGCTGTGTTATCTGCTGATCGATGGCACTTTAACTTGGTTTTGACTTTGCTTTGGGCTGAAGAGCCGTGTTTCTCCTGGGTCAGGTGTGCAACAGAGGCACCGTAATCAGCTCTCATCTGTTGCTGTTGTATTCATATGATTAGATAAACTCCAACGGTTTGGATCTTAACGAAGCATTATTGATCCGATGCGATTTGATTTGCACCGACTCGCCGTCCTCTCCTCCAGGAGTTCAGCCGTTTCCACGTGGAGATCACCCCCATGCTGGAACGGCTGCTGAACAACAGGAAGGAGTGGAACGCCCTGAAGGAGGTGCACGAAGCCAAGCTGGCTGCGCTCGAGGAGGCCAAGAAAGCCAAGGAGGAGGAGGCGCAGAAAGCTGCTGCGGCCAGACAAGGTAGGAGGCTCTCAGACGTGCGAACACACACACAGACGGCGCATTACTTTATTTCATGTGGGTCGTAAACGCCTCTGAGCCTCAACAGCTCGTGTGCCAGTGCTGAGGCGCATTTGAGTGAGAAGTTTATGCTTAATTAGCTGCTCGATGACCAGAATTACACACACAGACACAAATACAGGTGCAGAAATGATAAAAAAAGATGCATATTTCACTGAAAATGATGGAAAGTAACTTCCTGTTTGTCTGTTTTCTCTTCCTTCTTTCCTTCCTTCCTTCCTTCCTTCCTTCCTTCCACCTGCAGCGAGTGCAGCACAGTCACAGTCAAAGACTTGTATTCTCAGCTAGAGATGCTACAACTATACCAACTGCTACATGTCTGTGGTCCAGCGCCGGGTTTCCCCAGAAAAACCCTCTTCTTTTCTGCTGTTTTGGAGATTTCACCTGCAGGTTTAGTGAGAACGCGTCAGAAAACCTCACGTTTGCCCCGTGACGCTGCCGTTATCAGCACTCTCCTCAGTTTCTTCCTGTCTGTCTGTCTGTTATTGAGTTACTCATTATTTGCTCTTGGCTTGACGGTGCAGTCAGGTGTTTTTGGAGTCATCAACCCAAATGCATTTCACACAAGTTGGTTTATTACTAAGAATGAAACCAGAAAGATTTTGGCAGCACTGACAGTGCTCAGAGGATAACCCAAAGCTAAAGTGCAGGACTTTCAGCGTTTTCATGTCGCCACAGTCTCAAGTCGCCGTGCTCCTAGTTGCTGTAGCCTGCAGCGTAACTACGGTTCCTCCGCCTGCAGCTCCGATCAACCAATCACTGCCGGTTGATGCAAAAGTGTTGAATGTTGCTACCTGCAACTTTTTAGTTTGCAGAGCAGTCACTGTCAATTACACTGACATAAAGCAGCAACAGGAAATGTGTCTGTTAGTCATATACAAACATGCAAATATGCAAAAGTCTTGCAGGTGTCGTCCGCTCTGCATCATATTTACTGTGCAGCTGACTAATATTGATAACTTGGGTCTGACATTCGCTGTATTGATGCGTTATTCTCAGCTTGTTTGTCTACATGCTATTAAGAATAATAAATTATGAAGGATCAACACACGTGCTGTGCTGCTCTGCAGCGTTGCTTCTACTGTACATTAAAGTGTGTCGCAAGCTTGTAAATACTAAAGATAATCAATACACGCAAAAACCTTGTCTCTGTGGATTAATTTCACTGATTAATGACGAGGAGGCGGACATGGTGAAGCCCAGACGCAGGTATGATGCTGATATGTTGCTGTGTTTCAATCATTTTCACACAGACTGCTGAGCTGACGAGTGTGCAGCGTGTGCCCACATCTCTTCATATTAGATATAAACACACACACACACACACACACACGCACACACACACACACACACTCTGCATGTTTGCTGAACTCTCGCTGCACTTTGGTTTCATTCCTGGGAGAATCCGTTTTCGGGAAAGTTGCGCGCTCTTTTCAACCATGAGGATTTCCGACCCGGCAAGCATCTGACTGACAGCCGCGTGCAGGACCTGGCCGAACGCTGTGCCAAAATACAGAAACAGGCGTCCCCACTGGTCGTCAGTTTCACGTCGGGAAACAGAAATAAGAAAATTCAGAATCTTCTTCTTCATCCTGCAGGACTGAATGTTTCCACAGGTTGTTTATTTATAATAAACAATAAACAATAATATAAAACTGAGTTTAATTCTGTTTTAAAGTAAGTAAAACACTTTCAGACACTTCTATATTTACATAGAGCTACTATAATAATACAGTGATATGCTGTATTTCTGACCGGAGTCTTGCTGTTTACGGCTGTTTTAACCTCTTTCAGCTCAGTTTTAACTTCGACGTGATGGGATTCAGTTCACCTTCAGGACAAAGTAAGATTTGGTCATCCACGATCATGGAAAACCTTTGAAAAGTCATGAAATCAGCGAAATCCTTTAAAATTTTGGAAAATGTGTTGAATTTTGTTGCGTAAAATGAAACGAATCGATTTTTAATTATTCATCTTTGCGTGTAATGCAGCCTCAGGATGAGTTTATTATCTGAATCCAGCAGCGAAACACAGGACTCTTTTCAAAATGCCGGTCGGGTGCACATTTAATATTTCATGGTTCTCTGTTAATCGACACAAACGCTGGCTGGAAACGTGAGATGTTAGCTTTGCAAAACTAGCTTCGGTATTAGCAACACGTGGAAGGCTTGAAGGTGTGTTTAGCTAAAGGACACTATGTTTAACGTGCCTGTAGTTTAGTATGTAAGTGAATATGAACATCACAAACATAAAGACGAAAACGTTTGGAGTACAGTGCATGAACAGATCTATGTGATATAGTTCTGTTTGCGGGTCAGAGTTATAGGTTTCTAATGGTCATGGAAACTTAATCCAGGCTCCTTGAGATGTCATGGAAAAGTTTTTGGAATTTTTTCCATGGAAATGTGTGGGAACGCCTGGCAGCGCTCACAGCCCGCCCACAGCAAAGGGCTTTTATGGTGCGGTGAAGCCAAAGATGGAAAAAATGAAACATTTTCTGCAAAATGCACCGAGTTGCTTTTAATCGCAAACATGTTTTCTATTTCGCTTTCCCTACATGTGAACACCGGAAACAGTC
The DNA here is from genome assembly GCA_008933995.1 of Datnioides undecimradiatus. NCBI lineage: Eukaryota > Metazoa > Chordata > Actinopteri > Lobotiformes > Datnioididae > Datnioides > Datnioides undecimradiatus. Next base: position 4,555,415 of record WARS01000043.1, on the reverse strand, counting down.
TGAGCAGCCGGACACGTGCGCGGATGAGACAGATTCTCTGCAGCACTCGTGCACCCGTGCTGCAGCAAACATGCATAAAAGAGGAGACGCCTTGCACAGCAGCTGACGAGGTATAAAAATATCTCCCAGCTGCGCCATCCGTTTCCATTTGCATGCGTTTGTGTTTGTGCACATTACTTAATTTCCCCACCTAGAGCCATACATAATACCCTTACAAAACACAACATGACGCCAGGCTGGGATAATGAAAACTGATCGCCACTGGAGCCACAACAGGGGGCAGGACATGAGCTAAATTCATCATCGCCCACCCCTCCCTGCCTCCCTGCCTCCCTCACACACTGTAGTAATATAATAATAGCATGGATACATAAGCTAAGTGTGTCGTCATTGGTGTATGACGTAAGTCCCCATGACGTAAGTCCCCATGACGTAAGTCCCCATGACGTAATGGCATGCTGGGAGCTCAAAGGATTGCCGTATATGGTCGTGATGATCAGCGGAGCTTGCAAAGCTTGGCTCTGACGCAGGGATAACCCGTGACTGCAGAGAGGGAGAGAGAGAGAGAGAGAGAGAGAGCAGCAGCTGCAGTACGATCAGTGAGCCTACAGGAAGGGAGCTTTAGCCTCATTCGAGCAGCGATCGGGGGCAGTCGTGACTGCAGAGCTGCCAGCCTGCAAGCCACAGCCGAGAGAGCGATGCAGGACTATTTATAGGACGCCTGTGCATGGGTCGGCTGCAGTTTCCAAGCAGAGGAAGCGACTTGACTGGGATTTCAGCAGCAATGCATTCATCAGCATTTTACGACACACACTTAGTCGTGTGCGTTGTGTTTAGCTGTGATCACACAAGAATGACCCGGCAGTAAGATCCCCCGTGTCAGTTAGTGATGAGTGTGTCAGAGTTGCACCACGGAGATAACCAGAGCTGCAAACGATGAGCATGAGTTGTTGAAGCTGTAGCAAAACACTGAAAAGGTTAATTGATCGACAAAATCATAATGAATAACGTCAAAGATCAGCTGCAAGATGCATCAGTCGCTTCAGCAGCGCTGTACAGCAACTGACCGCTGTGATCCATGAGCTTGAAACAGTAATGTCAGTGTGAGATAACTATTGTTTCCCATTTTCAAAGCCCAAACACATAATGGTGAGAGAGGGGTTGTGATCTGAGGCCGACACGCCGATCGTCACCTTTTCCATCGAGCCTTTTCCCACCTGTCGTCTGACGCGCACGATTTCAGCTGCGGCAGCTGCGACGCGTGCGGCTGCCTGGATCAGCGCGTCTCACGAGGGCCGATAAGAGGCTTAGCCGACAACTCGCGCAATGCGCCGGATCTGCGTGCACAAACCAAACCGCATCACAAGCTGCAACACAATGAATTCGCCCGCATCTGTTCGGTGACGTAACAGCAGACACTGCTGCACGGCGAAGCCGCTGCTCTCCATCTTTGGGTCAAAGTCCCCTGAGGTGTCAGCCGATGTTTTTGGGGTAGGATGATTTACAGCCAGGTGGTAAAACAGATCATGATATATAACCTGAACTTAACCAGGTTAGGGGTAAATATCGTAAAATATCAAACAGTGACATAAAAACATGATGTAACTCTCAATAAATTACAGGTTCATGTATTTAATTTATTCAAGCTTTAGGGAAAAATAAATAAACGATGGCAGCAGTAATGACGTGTGTCACACAGAGTCGGCACAGTCTGAACAGCTATCAGTGCGTCGCACCAGGTGACCTCTGACCTCACACTGGTCCCTGCAGCGTGTCGTGTTTGCATCCCGGGAGAAACCACCCGAACGTGGCCGAATGTGAAAACCTAATTTCTCTGTTGCTGCTAAAGCGATTTAAAGCAAACCTAATTAGTTTGGAGGATGTTTTCACTTCATCTTAGTGATTAAATATAAAAAAAACCCACAGGAGTTCGTTTAGATTTGATGAAAACTGAATGAATAACAGCAAAATGTGCAGCAAATACAAAAATGAAACAGCAATTAATAGATTAAATTCAGCTTTCACTGCAGGTTTCATCTCATTCTGACATGTAAAAGTTGTTCTCCTTTTATAATCAATGAATCGTTCAGTCTAAATTTGACAATGCTGGAGTGCAAATTGGCCGTTTTTCATTACTTTAATGTCGTCATGCTTGCTGTAAAAAGTCGTAGGACTAGATGCAAAATCAGGATTTAGCCCAACATGATTTACCCTGTGACAGATATCAAGATAAACGAGCTGTGGATAGATAAAATGTTCCTGCGCTGCACAGAAACATAGCGACCGTATAACAAAACCATTGTAAGACCTTCTGCTAATCACCTTGAGTTATGCACAAGCTCACTGTACACTGTATACACTACCTGTGAGGCGTATATACAGTTATCAGTGAGCAAAGAAACATAAAAATATGATTTACGACACAAAAACATGATAAATACATAAAACAATGATGCGTTTAAAGGACATTTAGCCTTGCAGGCTCCCTGTTGAGCAGAGCAAACCCAACTCCATTCAAACATGAGTTCATTTATGGGTGTCAGTGACTTATTGGCCGATGTCTGACAGGACAACACCACTTAAGGTCTTTTACAAATCACAGAGTTGCAGATCAGGTCGGCCTGAATATAACAAAGTTGTTGTCACGCTCATGTGCTCCCCGTAGATGCCCCTGGGTGGGAGGCTCCAGCTGAACAACCACCTAAAGAAGTTTACATTTGTTCAAATGACTGTCGCTCTGTCAACAAGATGCACGCCGACTGTACAGGAGCTTTGTGTTCAACTGATCGATGCCGCGTTTCCGACAGATTCGATGCTTCACGGCGGGCAGAAACACTCTGCACGTGTCAGTTAAATTCAGACTCTTCGAGGCATGTAAAGACAAGAAAGGAGGAAACGAGTGAGAGGACAAATGTTCCCCGCCAACATTATCCCCATAAAACACATGCTGGGAAGAGTAATGTTGCAAATAATGACGACTGGATGGACAAACAAACATAATTCACAGAATCCCAACACGGAAGTAACGAGGTTCATTGTTGACAGTAGCGTCTCGTCCTGGCGTCCCTGTCGGAGTTAAGCCGACGCTCATGGGGGACGACAGCGTGTGTCTAATAACTCTGCACTGCACTGCAGAGCAGCTCTGTTTGCTGCAGTCACGACTGCCCCACAGAAACAACCAAACAGAGGACAGCGGGGCAGGAAACGGCTGACAGGATGATTTCTAATCGCCTGCTTTCTCCTCCGGCTTTGGGCTTCACAATTAATCACCACGGCTTAAAAAAGGAGCGTTAAAGCTTTGGAAATGGTTGTTTTAACTAAAGAAAACTCGCTTAAATCATTCACTATTTAACTCCCATACTCTAAGCGCTTTAAGTTTATAATGTTAGTGTATACGCAGCTCTGCACGCTGTAGCTGCCGGCTCATTCTGTCTGAAGTGCTCTCAGCAGCTCGGTGTTTGGCAGCAGCACGCAGCAGCTTTCAGCCTCAAAGCTCAGATGAAGCCGGCGTCAGGCAGTTCACATCTGACGGTGGAAGGACGTGGAACATCGAGCTGATGTTTGGTGGAGACCAGACCACAGTTCAAAGGAGAATATTGAGCGGACACATTGTTCCATTGCTTCCTGTTGTAACTTTGGATCTGGGTGCAAGTTTTGGACAAAACGTGCATCAAGGAGGAAAAGTTTAAACACAGTCGAGCTAAAAAGTCATTCATTGTCTAATCTCAGATCTTTCTTTAATAACTTCTGCCATGCTTGACATTATTTTACTGAACTCTTTGTAGGATCAGAAAGTCAAGATGGTCCAATTCAGACTTCTCCTTGCGTGAATGCACTTGGTGCGTCTTGAAGGTCATCATATTTGGGATCAAAGAGCAATTTGTTTGGACTTTGACTTCACAACCAGGTGGAAAATCAGCGTAATGCGTGCGGCCACAGCCCCCACAGCTCACTGATTGCCTTGCTGCTGGTGTAAAAGTGCTGTCAGATTGGTTTTTCCTTCCCAGCCATCGTGGCCCGGTGGCTTTTCCTCTTCCCATGTTTCCCTCTGGTTCCCTGACTGTTCCCATGTGGTTCATCTTGGAGACCGCAGCCCATCGGTGCAGCAGTGCTTATATATGGCGATGTCCTGTGCATCATCGGTGTCATCGGTGCAGTCGCTCACATGTGAATCGCAGTTTAGCCAGGCGGAAAATTGCCAGCGGCCTGTTAATAGGATGCTGTTTAACCATGGGAAGACTGTGGAGAGGGAGTGTCCATGAGAGCACTGCTGTATGGCGCTGAACCTCTCCGCTGCATGGATAGACTCATCACAGCGGTCACACAATACACACAGCCTTGTGTAAGCACGCTAAAGGAAACACACATGCGGGCGCAAGGTATCGTCATATCCAAACTGTGCGTCTCAGCAGCCCTGAGGAAGCGGCATCTGCTTGTGTTTGCCTCTTCCCGATCCAAGTGAGAGCGCGAGAGAGGATAATTTGTTGCAGCAGGCGCTAACGCAGCGCTGACGACGTGCAACAACAAACCCGTTACAGCTACAACCTTAAACACATAGTTTAAGCAGCATCACAGAAAGGGAGAGGAGGAAGCTGGGCAAGGTCATCAGCTGCTGTCAGACTCTACAACAACCACTCCTGATATGTGCAATCTTTGCTGTGCTTACCTGCTGCTGTTGCAACAGTGCAATTTCCCCATTGTGGGACAATAAAGGTTTCTTAATCTTAATCACTGACAAGGCTTTGCAGCAAATGGGCGGTAACTTCCTGTTTGGATCAAAAAGACACAACGAACGGATTTGACGGATGCTTCACGTTGTGTAAAAGATGAGTTTTTAAGGTATTCAAATATTTGTCCCAAAAAAACTGCTAAAAACACAAAATACACGTTTCCTTCATAACCATGAACACACAGACTAGCTTACAATACTCACTTAATTAGCACCAAATGCTAAAAACTGAAAATATGACTTAACTTAAAAACTTAACATAAAAAGTATAAAATCACATTTTTTAGTGTTTACATGGACCAAACTGTTAGACCCGTCTTCATCCTGGTGATATCGGTGCTTTGAAACATTAAAACCTTTAAATCTGAATGTATTCACATTTCTTCCTCGTCCAATAATCACCACGTGCGCTGAGCGACTGCTGTTCATTAGGATTTTATTTTTTGGAGGCAAATCAATGAATATATGTACTTTATACAGTATATGAGGAGCACATCTCTACAGTTTCATAATGTAAACAATCTCTGAAGAGAAATGTATTCAGTTTAAAAGGAAGCCATAGTCTTCTGTTTTAAACTATTTACATGAATTAAAATATAATTTATAACATCAGATACTTCCGCTTCTATGAAACTAGATTTTAACAATTCAAAAATACTGAAATGCCTTTGTCTCCACATTCTCAAGACATATGAAATCACACAAAAAACGGAGAAAATAACACCATTTAAAGACATCCAAACTAAGTGGCGTATAAATAAAAAAAAGGAAACGCAAAATAAAACCAACATATGTAAAAATATAAAATCTCACTAGCAGTATTTACCTTTTTTTTGTTGTTTTACCAAAAACTAAGTTAAAAAAAGAAACAAAAAAATCATTTATGTGAATTTTGATAGTCATTAGATGTAAATAGACAATAAAATCAATAGTAATAGTAATGAAAAACAACAAAAACAATGTATGCCCTTTATGTCAAAGTATTTTCCTCCACCAAAACAAAAACAAAAACAAAACAAACACCCACTCACATTTAGCAGATTTTGACAGTTTGCAGTCCCTACTAAGTGCCTATTTGACATCACTGTTGCCATCAAGTTTGACAGATTACCCATTAATTTCTGTGTATTGTACAACGGTCGATGCTGAAATGTGACACATCCATTTTGCAGATCGAAGACAGGAAGTGGAATCTGAAGCCAGAATCAGGCCGGTATTGCAAGCACTCCTGTCCTGGTAGGGGCTAATTTGATGGTGTAGTCAGACAGATACATCGCTTTTTCCCAAACTAAAGAAACAGTGACACAAAAACCAAAAAGTGGGCCACGGCATTGGAAACATGACATCTATAAAACTGAATCTGACGCGGCAGTCGGAGAAATACATTTGTCCACGAGCCGTCACGTGCCGCGCTCTTTATTGTTGAAGTTTTATTTATTTATTTATATTTTTTTTTTGGTCAACTTGCCTATCAAGTTTTATGGTTTTCTTCTTGCCATTTTCCATTTTTTTGAAATGAAGAGTGGAAAGAAAGGTATTGCATTCTGACGAGGGTATTTCCCTTTGGAAGTTTTTTTTTTGAACATTTTTTATTATTATTATTATTATTTGGATTCGTTGTCCATCGACCTAGGACCTAGACCAAGCGGACAGCGGTATTATTATGTTGAAATGTGTCAACGTGTTCTCAAAACACTGAGGAGAATGGTCAACATCAAAGTTTTCTATAAGAAAGTATATAATCATCTAGATATCTACACAAACACACAAATATATATTCATATATATGTATATACCTTTTTATAATATGGCTATTGAAAAAAGTTTTAATTACGTCAGTAATTATTTAATAATAAACCACATCGGATTGGAAAGGAGTCGAGACAGTAATAATAAAAGCTAGTGGTAGCTTTGTTCCCCCGCCCCCCGATTGATTTTTAAGGCTTGCCATGATGAAAAATGGGGTTGTTTCGATGTCATTCACCTCGACAACAATGGAGGAACCCTCACAGGCACAGCGAGACACTGTAGAGATCCCAACACATGCTGCAGCCTCCAGATATCCTCTAGAAATAACGTGTAGTAACCATGTACACGCTTCAAACCACCAAGCCAAACAGGAACTAGGTTAACAAACAGTTAACATTTGCAAACCAAAGAGCCTTTGTGAGGTTTTTGCTCAGTAAGTAAATCAAAACTGGAAAACTGTCCGTGCAGGTTTGAAGCCAGGTTTCTTCTCCTGCCCTGAATCGCACTGTTCCACCTTCAGGTGGTGAAGGAACGTCAACCGGCTCATTTATACGTTCAAGCATCCACCCTGCACAGCTCATCTCAGGCTGTTGGACCATTGACCAGTCTGTAACTTCGAGGTGCAGCGGTGAAACTGGGATTTCCACAGCGTCTACCTCAACTAGTCTGAAACTTTAATTGGGTCAAACCAGCGACGACTGTATTGTGTTTTTAAACATCTCTATCTCCCACCCTGCCCTCCCCCACATTCCTTTACCAGAGTCATAAACGTTGTTACTGTAATACAACCTGTGCACCATCAAAATGTGGCAATAACGTAATTACAACGGCTTCCTTTCAATGAGAAGAAAATATTGTGAAGATATTTCACTACTTGGGACGTTATTTGTGCAAGAGTATATTAGTACAATTTGTTTTGTATACGTGTTATGTGTTTACGACACGACTGACCACATTCTTCCTGTAGTTTGTTTTTATGATTTTCTCTTTTTTTTATGTGTTTAACAGCAGTCTACATACAGTACAGTAGCCTATTGAATCCGCAGCTCAAACATCGCCCGTGTTGTAGCTCAACGACCAACCACACGCTGTACAGTATTACCTCGGGTTTTTTCCGGAAAGGCTGTGTTAAAGATAAGATTATTATGTATTGCATTTCAAATTGCTTTTTAAGAAAACAGAAAAAGGAACCCATTAAAAAATATTTAGTCATTTTCACAAACAGCAAAGAAAACGAACTTTTGTTCTAGTGTGATAGTCTAAAGGGACTCTTTTCTTTTTTTGTCTTTGTTTAACAACAGTGTTGGACTTGGTGTGAAGTCATTTTCAACTGAGTTTTTCTTTTTTCCCTTAATTTCCTCCCTGTACTGAACAAACCCAACCTGAACGCCTCCTGCCTGATTAGCAATCAACTGTGACCCGCCACCTTAAAAAAAACAAAAACAAAAACAAAAAACACACAATACATTTTATGTTTACAACGAGGCATAGTGCTATATACACATTTTATATTCATATATTATAATATATTTTCTTTTTTTAATATGTAAACCAGCACATTCTCTCACTTTTTAGTAGTATACATACTAAGCACAAATACTCATTCAGTTGTTTGCGATTAGTTTTGTTAAAATTTCAATTTTTTCTGCCTTTTTATTTTAAACTGTTGACACCTTGTTTCTCAATCAGTATGTATAGCACTAAATTGTTTTTGTTAGTTTTGGACATCAGTGAGCCCGGAGAAGGCGCGACCCTCTCGGCCACTTCGCTCGCTGTTATTTTTGAACACTGAATAAGGCGCCTTTGTACTTAGTGTGCGTTCCTAATAAAGTCAAAGGAGAATCGAGTGATGTAAACATTCAATTTTTTGTGTGTGTTACCAAGGAGTTGATTAGATAGAGAGAGGACGAGGAAGAGGACGAGGAAGAGGACGAGGAAGAGGACGAGGGAGTATCTGTTAAAAAGCGGGGAGTTTACCAGGGGTTTGGGGAAGACCTGGAAACGAGGCCTTGAACCCACCGAGAGACAGAAAGCGATAGTTAGAGAAAGAGTCGGGCTGCGTTTTATTGAAAATCCTGGACGAGGAGAGGACGAACAGGGGAATCGGTGAGAATGGCGTGTCCCTGAAGAAATCAAGAAAACGAGGCCGGGGGGGAGAAGATCAGGGAACCTTCCCCTCCAGGCGCACTCAAGGAGCAACCAGCCACCGAGACCGCCGTTCAACACCTCCCGTCCCCTCCTAACCGACCTGCAAGCGTCAGCAGTGTCCGACTCAAACACGAGACAAAGACAAAACACTCAGTTACACAAGGACACAAGGTCGAGACTCCAAGAAACGGACACGCTAAAAACCGTTATGAGGCAAGCGAAGGAAAGAGTTAGAGAAAGAGAGAGATTAGTCCCCTCACGCAGGGGGCTTTGTGGTAGAAGGAGTCATAGTATAAAAAAACCGAACACGAACCCCCAAAAACTACCCATAACTGCCCAACGGTTGGGGAAACCCTTACACGGAGAACATTTCTGACAAAAAGAAACACAAAACAAAGAGTGCGAGACTTATAAAAGAGGAGGGGGAGAGCATCCAGTAGAACGAGGAAATAATAAGACAGGGGGAGCAGGGATGGATGGATGTGAGGTAGAGATGCTCAGCTGATACAGTACCTCCCAGACGAGGAATCCGATTCCTCGGCCGAAACTTTTCGTTACTTTCAAGCCCATCCCTCGCTCCTTCCCTGGCTGTGTTGTAGGCGGCGGTGTGGTGCCGCCGGATTGGCAGGCTTGGAGGCTCTCTCCCTTTATCACGGGCGGCTGCTACTGGCTGTGTCAGGAATGTAAATTAGGCGCTACCCGGACTGCACTTCAAGCCAGAATCAGTCGCATGCAGTCAACCGGATGACTAAGCAAGTCTACCTTTTTTTTTCTTAAAAAAAGCACCAAAAAGCTCCACAATCTTTGGGCAAGCAGAAACGGGGACAACACGATGATTACATTCAGTTTCTTGAATACATTCCTTATAAACCGGCAGATACATCTACTTCTAGCGATGGCATTATTCCACGGGTGGATTACGGAGGGCAAATTGGTCTTTGTTCTCCTTTCGTTCTCTGAAACCCAACGTCAAGCTAACCCAACGTCAAGCACCGGGACGACAAAACAGGATTCCTGGACAAAGAGTTGATTTCCATTTAGAGTACTTTTCCCTGTAATGGCCGACGGACTTAATGTGAAGGAAGATTGGACTGGGATGGCCTGGACAACGTGAGGACGTGATGAATCCATACTGAGTGCAATTACTGAAATCGCCAATGGCTACCAACTTTACTTCCCCATTTTAGTCCTGCTTGCTGCAGTCCAAATGTAAACAGTAACTGTTGCATTGGCTGTGGCATTCGGGGGTGTCGTTAGGCTGCAGCCTTTATTGGACACATGTTCAGTGGGACCCTATCAAAGATACATCAAGACCCCTCTAGGTGTGGGAGAAGATTCACCTGGAATCAACTGATGAGGCCAAAAAGGTCTTGTTTTGTAAAGAATTATTAATATTTCTACAACAAATTTCCATTTTACCCACCAAATATGTTTTTGAAACATACTCCTTTCTGCCAATTATAGTAGTGTAATAGCAATTTTGGCCACTTGATGTAACTCAGTGGGTTAAGTTAAGTGCTTTTCCAATAAATGCTTTCGTTTGCATGGTTTGGACACAGTTATGAGGTGAAATCTCTCCCAGGACCGAGTCGGGGTCTTCATGTATTAAAACGCCTACCAAACAGAGCCTGCAGCAGCCAGTAGCAGAGGCCAAAGTAGTCAGCATGGCAGAGTTAGAGATTAGTCAAAAGGGGGAAAGTGGAGGACAGCGGAGACATTTACCTCCTTACAGTGCATAGATCAAATCAAGGAAGCACTACAATTACAAAAAAGAAAAAAACATGATTTTTTTCTTCTTCATTTTAGATTTGTAAACTTTATCAGTCATCAAATGATTACGTTAAATGTTTTTTATATATTCTTTGTCCATAACGCACACACAATAGATTTTTAAAATTTATAACATCCACAATTTTTCGCTAAAACAAAGCAGGGTTTTTTTTTTTCTGGTTATACAACCGCGCAACTTCATGGCGAACGTAGCTTGCAGGTTCACCACCCGTGACCAGAAAGAGGGAGGTTTTCTTTTTTTTTTTTTTTTTACAAAACAAACAGAACAAAGAACACGCACACGCAGAAACACACACCACGACGACCAACGCAACGCAGGGATAGCAAGGATTTGCTACAGAGGTCTCTCACGCCCGCTCGTCCAGGGCGGGGCGATGATGTCACCAACACAGACAGTTTCGTTATTGTTGTTCAGCAGAGAACTGGATCATTGTCGTTTGTAGTTGTTGTACCATTGCTGTTGAAAAGTTCCGTTTCCTCCATTGTCCGTTCACTCCTCTGAACTCCCAGTGGCTTCCTCGTTTTTAAGCAGTATCCTCCGGTGAAAGAAACTTAAAAAACAACAAGGTCCTTGTCGTTACGTTATTCCAATGGTAAAAATGTAAACATTTTGCGAGGTTGCCTTGCGTGGAGGTACCGAGAGGCCTGTCTGAGGGCAGAGCCGTGTAGTCGGAGGGTTGCTGCTGCAGTTCACTAAGGCTGGCCAGTCAGGGCCGCTGTGCTGTCAGCGGTGCAGGGACTTCTGGGCCTCCTTCAGCAGAGTGTCAAAGTCCAGTGCATCGTACTTGCTCTTGACGGGACCGGGACCTGCCTCATCTACAAGACAACAAAAGTGGTGAGTTTAACAGAATCATAATGGATATGAAGATTCCCTCCAAAACATTCTTAAAACTCATTTCCGATGGACTGTGAGCTTCTTGACCTCAGTGCTTCAGCTTCAGTTGCGCCGTTACCCAACTGTAAACATCTGACAACTCTATAACAGACAAAACTGGCCACAGCTAACTACGAATGGTTAGTAGCTTGTGCAAAACCATGTAGCCATATAACCATTCAAAGTCTCTGCAGCTACGTTTGACCACGAGGGGCCACCTGCCAAATTGCTTCCAGTCTTTGGTAGGACTCTGGTATATAAGAGGTACTGATGTCTTTTGAACCCAGAGGGAAAGGTTTTGTAACGTCCTTCTGCTGCTACGCTTGGAAATGTGATGCTTTTGGACACTTTTGTCAGGATTTAGTACAAGTTTGCAAAGCTCAGAACTAGGGGCTGCCACTAGGGGCTACCAAAGTCACCTGGTACTCTTCAGCACAGGTCATTCTGGTTTCCCATTTAAACCACTCCTAACTCTGTCAGCGCGTGTGTTCATTACCAAGATCTATGTAGCGTTTCCTTGTTAGCCTCCTCAGGCCTGCAGGTCCATTCTGGAAAACTGTCTCCCGCTCCCTCCAGTGTCTCTGAACCCCCGGCTGGCGGATCTTTATCACCCCACAGCGCTCCCTGCGAGCAGACAGGTACACAGACAGACACATGCATTAGGATGATGACAGTTTGCTTTTAAGGAAATGATGAAGGTACAAACCGGGCAGCATCGATCACTCTGACTGAAAATGTTCCGATACAGACAAACTCAAGATGAAAAGTCTCCTTTGTTACTGATCTGATCAGTCCCCGGACTGTTTATTTCGGCTCTGTATCAATTTTGAAACAACAAATATCCGAAATAAGTGAAATGACAAATGCTCGGGGTTGTCTGCAACAAAAAGAGGGTACTCAGAGAATCCTCATGGGGAGATTTGCCCTCTGTGCAAGTCCAACAGACCTACCCAAGCTCTGAGGTCAGTACCTTTATCAACGGTCAGACAGTCAGTCAAAGTAATCTACATGAAGACGAGGTGAAGTCAGTGTAACCTGAATGAATCTGAACATCCTGCTCTGACAAACCGTTAAAGTTGGTGATTTTCAGTCCTGCAGAGGACTTCACAAAGTTCGTGGCCCACTCCAGCAACAAACAGCTCCTTCTTATTTTCCCATTATCTTTTGTTTATTGCGTCTCGACGATGTTTCAACAGGTTGCCAGATTCATTTAGGGGAACTGAGGCCTTTCTGCGGACTCGCTAATTACATTTCATTTACAAAGCCCAGTAACTTTACAGGCATTAACGTCTCAATCCGGTATGAATTAAAGGCAATGCAACATTACCTGGCTACAACACTTCTGATTATAAAGTGAGTGCAACTTGCATGCACACAAACAGCTACTCATAGCACTGAAACCTTTTCACTGGATCTTGGAGAAGAAGTTCTCCGCTCTTCAGAACAAGGACACTTACTCGTTGCAGATGATGACTTTGCAGTCCTCCGCTTTGCCGAAAACCTGGAAGCGTTTCCTCAGCATGTTCTGGGTCACGCTGGTTGGCAGGTTGTGGATGTAAAACACCTGGCAGTTGTCCTGGCAACAGGGAAACCATGGCAACAGTCAGGACAAAGGACAATACAGAATACAGATAGACGTGGGAACTGAGGCAGGAAGGCTGAGCGCAGGGCGGCATCCTGAGACTCAACACTTCAGACCCTCTGTTCATTTACATTGCAGCGCATTGCAGCTGCAGTCTGCATCATTAGATGCCACTGGCTTGCATATCAGAGCTGAATAATGGTACTAAAATAATCCTTTTGAGGCAAAAAGCATGTGCTTTAGAGGTGCGCTGTATGGTCTGGGCCACTGTTGAGCTCAGCAGGTAAAACAAGCATCTCTAGCTCAACGTTATGCAGACAACTGCAGGGCGTGAATGTTGCATGTACCTCATCAGACTTGGCTTTGTTCCTCTGCTTGTCGTCGGGACAGATCTCCGAGTTCTCACTAAAAGAGGACAAGGAGGAAAAGAGGGAGGAAGAGAGAGACAGAGGGAGGTTGGGAGGGAGAGGGGATAGTAAGTGAGATAAGGACGGACACAAGGTGAAACTGAAATGTCAGACATGAGGAAACAGGTGAGCTGCGGCACCGACTGCAGTACGGCATCACTCTGTTCTTTAACGTCTTCCTCTCATTCATTCCCCAGTTTTCTCTCTCACCGTCGTCCATGCACAGAAATAATAGGACCACTGACCTTATTCTGTGTGAGAAAGTCAAGTGAACTGAAACTTACAAGGGCAGAAATGAGCACTGACCTCGTTTTAAGTTATTCTAAGAGCAGTCTACGGTCGAAATGTTCGCACGAGTTGTTTCTTTCTGTCGTCCAGTACGTACACAAACGGACAATCTGAAGTTAAAGGGTTCATCTTTAATTGAGTTTCCCTAAAATTCAGTCGCAACAAGGTCAGTGGCTGGTTGCATCGCTGCGACGCAACACAGGCTGAAGTGAGAGACATCAGGTGAGCAGTCGATGCAGTCAAAGTTCAAGCCTCCAGCATTCAGCCTGATCTTATTGTCGTTTTGTGTATTTGTGTGCAGAGCGTTAGGCGGCGAGGTACTGTGAGACGATAGAAACTCATAAATTCTGCAGAACTGCTCGCACAAAGGCGACTGGCATCTTCGTTTCTGCAAACACACTGCAGATACTCTCTTTACAGCTCCACCAGAGTAGAGTCAGACAGCAGAGAGCGTGTTGTGGGGCAGCTGGTTTGCCGTATGTGGCAGAATATGCTGAAAACTACACTATAGAGTCATATTTGGATGCTGTATACGCCCTTTATTAATGCAGAACTGTTCTCTTTCCCTCTCCGTCTCTGGGTCGTCTGATTGTCTCCTCCCGTCAGCCCCGCTCAGTCGCTGTCTGAACTCTCTGCCTTTCACTGCTAATCTAATCTGCTCGACCCACATCTTCACACCTCCTCCGTCTCACCTGGAGTCTGTCTTGCTGGCGGGGGAGTCGGGACACGAGTGGAGGCTGGGCGAGGGTGAGCGAGACGCAGACGAGCGCTCCGCCTCCTCCTCCGAGGCCGGCGGCGTGGCAGCTGCTGACTGGCAGTCTGACGGCGGCGACGACGATATCACCACCGTCATCGTCTGCTTCTCAAGAGGTTCCGCAACTTCCGACACCAGCAGCTGCTCCCCGCTCTCCATGGCCTTTCCGTCCGATACCTGATCTTCGGCCGCTTTGGGTGTCAGGACGCTAACTCCGTCGCTCCCTGCTTGCGCCTGCAACATGGCGCCAAGCATGGCGGCGCTCCGCTTGCGGCTCTCCCCGAGGCTCAGCGCACAGTAGTCGTGGTCGCCAAAGGTGCGGTGGGTGTCGCCCTCGCCGGCCTGGCCCATGCGCCGCAGCTGGGCGTACAGCTCCGTCTGCTCTGGGAGCTTCCGCTGGTGGTGGCCGCGGCTCAGCCAGGACGAGCTTTTCGTGTTTGTGTTGGTGTTTGACACCGGGTGAACAGACTCGCTGCCGCCGCTGCCGCCTCCTCCTCCGCTGTCGCCGCTGCTGCCACCACCACCTGCGACGTCACCACCCTTTCCTCCATCGGCCGGTTTGAAGAGCTCATCCTCCACCGGTTTGTGAGGTGGGGTGGTGGGAGGGGTGAGACCTGAGCGGGGAGGGCAGACACACAAACATGAGCAGGATACAGACTGAAACAACATAACCTTCCTATGACTGTTTCCTACTGTCAGTCTTTATGCTAAGCTACGCTAACGGTTAGCTTTGAGCATCTCCAGCTCAGGTGGGACTCTACCTTTCACAACACTGATGCACAGCTTCCTGTCGCTTCTAATCCCAAACAAAATAAGGCGTGTTGCCTCTGTGCCCGCCCCTTCTTACTCTGGAGCTTTGACCTGTTGACATCGCCGTGAAGCCAAACAAACAAACAAACAACCGAGTAAACATGAGATGCGTTTACCTGCCGTTCCACACAGATCCACGCTGAGCGTCTGCTCGAAAGGCTTGGTGCTGTACTGGGGCTCTCTGATGGCGGAGCGACAACAGAGATCAGAGGAGAGAGAGAGAAACGAAGGATCGCTGTGTCATTTTGGACTCTGTGGTGTTTGTCACATTCAAGTCAGCAGGAATCCAATAACAGCCTTTAAAGCCTCTCAGTAAACCCCCCCCCGCCTAAAATACAAACAGTCTCAGCTTATGTCTGCTGAATCTGAATTATGTTTCTCCCTGTAAATGGTGCTGGCATTTCTCGGCGCTCCTCATTTCTTATCACAACAACCATATGTACTCCGCCGTCCTCTCCCCTATTCTTCTTCTGCTTTCTATTTCTGGCTGCCTGTTTCTGTTTCTCCAGTTGCCATGAAAGGCAGGAGCGGTGCCGAGTGGATTGGCTTCAGGCGGGATATTACTTACCCTCCGCGGAGAACAGGAGGGTCAAATAAAAAAAAATAAAAACACCATTTTTTTTATTTTTTATTTTTTTTTGGTGAGCTCTTTAGGAGACAGATTCATTTAGGAGATGGACGGACGCCAGCGGTTTGTACTGGGCAGAAAACCATTTTGCTTTGTGACTGGTCGTAGCTGGAGAGGGTCCAGGGCTCGAGGCTCGGACGGGTGGGGAGGTTAATTTGGAAAAGCGAGCGCTGTGAGGGCACTCTGTCTGGCACAGATTAAAATCTGAATAAGCCAGCCAGGGGTCCCCATTCATTAGGGATCCTGGAGAGAAATATGCCGAATTCGGTCCTGGTTTATCTCGTTGCATGTTCAGAATATTGGACAGTCTTATGAGACCGTGCATGTTGCCACTGTGAAGTCTTCTCAGGCTCTGTTTCTGAGGTTTTGTTCAGATTCTTACGTCCTAACAACTTTGGAGGTTTTATCCCCTGTATTTGATATTACAGGGTTATCTGTGTTGGCATATATGTTCCTGATATGTAAACTGTTTTGCAGGAAAACACTTTTATTCTTTATTTATTTGTTTATGAGAGGAAGCAGCCTTCTGAGCAGATTTGCAGAGTCACATTGCTGCAAAATCCTCATAAAAAAACGATCTTTTTTAATGCAACTTCGGGAAAAAAAACTCAATATCATCGTCATTAATCCCACATCCGTCAGCTCTGCCGGCGCTGTCAAACAGGTGCTGTGCAAAATGTAAAAACATACATTTGTTTTGTCTGATGTGTCACTCAGTGCTCTTTGCTTTCCGCCCCACCAACAAATCCCCGAGCCCAACGCTTGACACTGACGCAAAATGGTGTACGTATGTAATCGTGGGCTACCGCCGGATTGTGAAGCATTAGATTATATAACTGAGACAATGAAACAAAAACCCCCAAATAGGATCAAATCAATTAGTGCTGAATTAAAAAAAATTGCGGCAAAGGTGATTAACGCAGTAATTTGCTTGTTTACAGGCATTAGATTAGCACAGCTGAACCAATCCTCCGCTCCTGCGAGGAATCTGTTTCTGACGCCGGAGTCAGAAATAAACGGTTCGCACAACGTCGAGTGCTTTGCTTCGGCGGTGAGGAGGAGGAGGAGGAGCAGCCGTTGAAACCGCCTGGAAGTGGGTGAACTCCTCGGCTGGTTTCTATAGGTAATGCTTTGTACGTGAGCACTGGGACAGACGTTTTGCAACTTGTGCACCAAAATAAATGCATAAATAAACTGATTTAGCGGAGATAAACATATATATCATCCACTTTGGCTCCAGTCACCAGTGACCAGATTAAAACCGAGGAGCTAAATAGAAATAAGCTCATTACATAACAATTAGATACCTTAAACTACTTTTCCTCGATGTTCCCCAATGTTGAGTACGAATGAGAGATTGTGCTGCTTGGACTCACAAGCAGATGCATGTTTGACACTGCAGCATTCATGCATCTGCATTACACCTGCAGCGTCCTTTGTTTCAGTGCATAAAGAACAATAAAGGTGTGGCTTCTGTAAAATGAGCGCTACCGTTTAGCTGTAGCTAGCATTTGTTCACAGTTCAGGTTATTAGAGGTTGTTTTTGATTAACAGTGAGCACTTTTAATGAGTCAAACTGCGTATTTTGGATTATCTCACATTTAAACTGAAACAGTAAACTTGGTCTTCAGCGGAAATCATCTGAAATTGCACTTTGTGGCTTTTTGCACATCTGGAAGAGGAGTAATCGGGCCAGACGAGAAGGACATTCACCAAACGATGCTTCTGCAAAGCTCAACATGAAGTACCGAGCTACTGCAGGCGAGACACTGCATGAAAAATGAAGGGGCGCTTTTATCAAAGCTGCCCCTGCGTGATGAAACACAGCAGGTGCTTCATATAGAGATACTCACCCTGTGGACTTGGGATTGAGCGGCAGACAGAGGCAGGCGCGCTTTTCTGCAATCAGAATGAAACGCCAGTTACGACCATGCATCACGTTAAATGCATGCTTGAAAGATGCCTGTGAGCCTTCGTAAGAATGAGAGTGTGTGTGTGTGTGTGTGTGCAAGTGTGTGTGTGTGTGTGTGTGCAAGTGTGTGTCTGTTGTGTTCGTGTCCTGTAACCTTCTCGGCTCTGGTAGTTTCTCACCTCTTCTGTGACTCAGCTCTTAATAATCAGTGTGATCAGCAGTCACATTGTTTCAGCTCTGGTACGGATCTCGTGGAATATGTTTATGAATTGAATGGCGACACGTCAGAGCTACGGTATATGTGTCTTATATCACAACGCTCTCATCTCCAAGGACGTTCAGTAAATCCTGAATCATCCACGTTGTCACATTTGTCATGATTGCAGTGCAGCAGCTCGGTGTCAGCTCAGAGGACGGTCAGACAGCCAAACAATGCACCAAACGTGAATAGTTTGACTGAATCATGCAAATAAAAGCTAATATTAGCAGCTAATGTTAGCGTTTGAATGCAGCCTGCGTCTTTTTTGGCCCATCTCACCGTTGTGGCAGCAGGGTTTGGTCGAATCCGTTGTGCCGGCATCGCTTGACATTAGCTGCTCCAGCTGCATCTCCGTCGTGGTTCCCCCTCCTGCTTGGGTCGGCAGGACTTTGACCGCTGCTCGTCCCTCGTCTTTCTCCTGTTTGTCCTTCCCCTCTCCTTCCCGCGCCCGTGCAGGCCTCAGCCTCTTGGCGAAGCGGCTGGGGAAGGAGGCCAGACGTCGGGAGCGTCGAACCGAGAAGGAGCTGCTGTCCTCTGGTGTCTCCTCCGGGCTTTGAGGTGCCTCAGAGGAATTGTTTCTCCTCTCAGGGGAGGAAGAGTCTTTACGAAGCTCCAATTTAGGGGGGGCGGAGCTGGGGGAGGGTGCTGGGGCTGATTTAGCCAGGGCAGAAGGAGCAGATACCCCTCCTCTGTTGGGGCTGTGGGAGTGGGAGTAGGGAGGGCTGTGCAGTCTGTAAGGCTTGCTCACATCGAAGGAGCTGCTCTGCTGCAGGAGCTCACGGAGAAGGGAGTTGGCCTTCATCTCCCTTCGCCTTGCAAAGGGAAGCCTCCTTGGGGCAGCGTTTCCTGCCCCGGCCAAGCCCCCGCTAGTCCCAGGAGTAGCCACCAAGACAACTCTGCTGTGAGAGGTTGTGGCGGCTGGGCGCGGGGCTTCAGGTCTGGCCCGAGACCTCTGCAGGTCACGGTCTTTGCGCTCCCAGCCCTGCTGCTTGCGTGTGGGCAGGCAGTAGGTGTGCATGTATGTGATCAGCTCCACCACCGAGTGCAGTTCTTTCTCTGAGCTGAACTGAGGCTTGGCTGGCTCAGCTGGGGCCGCATCCACGACCGCCACGCCCTCCACCTCGCTGCTGGAAGACTCCTCCTCTTCCTCCTCCCCTTCCTCCTCTTCGTCCTCCTCCGACTCACTGTCCTCGTCCTCTTCTTCCTCTTCGTCCTCCTCTGTGTCTGGGGCCGGGGTGTCCTCGGAGTCCTGAGCGGTGGTGAGGTGGCGATGGAGCTCGGTGCACAGGCGGCCCGCCGGACGCACCGCTCGGGGCTTCCGCTCCTGAGGGAGGTCACTCTGAGGATGGAGACACGCAAACATGAGCACCAGTGGAGAGAGTTAGTCCTTAAACTGCAGAGACTGTGAGTCACATATCAACAAGACCTTCATAGAGAGGTAATCTTGATCCTGCTTGTCTGAGAATTTGGGTTTAAACACCTGCTAAATGCTGCGAAAGGAAGTTGATGATCGAGTCTGACTGAAATGACCACTGGCAACCGGTCATTTTGGCCTCTCTTGTATGTTTCCCGATCAGACATCTTGTTCAGCATCCAGGTTTTCCTGCTTCTGAGGCTGAGACACAAAGTGATCGCCTGTATATAAGGTTCATTTTTAGGTTTTTCCCAATTTTTAAAAGATGCAGATGCGATTAAAACTAATTTCACCTGGACTTTACATCCCACCAGAAGCTACTTTACAGGTATTTGTTGAATCTACAGTGAAGATTTTCTCCTTTTGGAAACTAAACAACATATTTCAAGGAGAGCAGTCCTGCAGGCTCCAGCAATTACTGGGCGAGAGGCAGGGTACACCCAGGCAGGCCAACACACAGAGACACTCTTTTGCTCCTACGGTCAATTTAGAGTTCCCAATCCAGCTATCGTGCATGTTTTTGGGTGGTGGGAGGAAGCCGGAGTACCTGCAGGGAACCCACCTGGACACGGAAAGAACATACAAAGTCAAAACAGAGAGGACCCGGTCGGGAATCGGACCCAGGACCTTCTTTGCCGCAAGTCGAAGTGCTAACCATGTGGGTGTTAAACATTATTTGATTGTGTGCACGTTCATGAATGCCTAATGCAACACGGTCTGAGCTCCTGTCGATGGATAATCAATACCAAATGGCAACCTTAGAAAAACAGCCTTGACTCTGAGGAACCGACACTAAAACCCTGACATTTGCTATCGATGTTCTAGATGAAACAATTTTTCATTTTCTATCGAGCTCCACTGTAGCCGCGCTGCAAACATCTCATCACACTGTCCACGGCTGTTCATGGGAGCAAGAAGGATGAACCTGCCCATATCAGAAACAGGCCAATGAACAAATTGGACGGTGTATCTTCAATTTCCTGCCCTGGATACAGGAGCGCGGAGAACACAGCAGAACGTTTCTGCTTCTGACGTTGTGAGGGATGATTCAGTGTGCAGCTGCGATGAAATGGCTGATTCCATATTACTCATACAGAGAGAGAGCGAGAGAGAGAGACTATGATTCACTGTTGCCCTCTTGCCCCGTCAGTCAATACTCCCGCCATCTGCCACGGCAAAGCCACACTACTCTGAAGCTCAAACACACACAAAGATACGCACCCCCGGCCACGGCGAGGTTAGAAGGGTGTGTGTGATGGATACAGGCTTGGCTTATCCCGGCGCCGCATCCCGTGGGTACTTTGTATCCTCCCCGCTTGAGCCAGAGCAGAAGGCTGAGCGAAGGCTCACCACGCTTCACGCTTGCACTAGATAAACGACTGGTGTTGTAATCAATGACCACTTGAAGCACAATGCTAGCAGCTATCCAATTACTGCTAAGTCGTACAGCAGTAGCCATTGTAAATGTCCTCTCCTGCCCCAACACCACATCCGTCACGGCCGGCAGCTCGAAGGTCTCCGCAGGGCTCCGAGAGTGTTTTGTCTAAAGTGAGACATCTGTCGCTTGCGAGTTGGAAACTGTTGCATTAGCCGGAGCTGGACTTTGGAAAGTTTGGAAAGTCTGACCACAGTTTTTCAGTGGATCCAAGATACTTGATGCTAAACCTCACCACACTGTGATTTAAACAAGTGTTTTATTATGTTCAGTTTATAAAGTTCAGGGTTGGTTAAGCACGGCCAACTCGTCTACTTGGTTAAATCTGCTTCACAGCCCTTTCTGACAGGAAACTGAAGCTGCTGCATTAATATCTGCTCTTGCTGAATCCACCAGACTCCTTTACAACACAGACGACGGGAGTTAAAACAGCCTCGATCAGTTAGTTTGCTTATGTTATTAAGAGTAATCAGTGTTTCAGAAGAGATTTTGTGGATGTACCTCGTGAAACGCAAGGTTAAAGAGCCCAGACTATCCGGTCATGATTGCTGTCACGGTTTAAACTCGAGCTCCAACTCAACGTTGACGCCTTTGGTTCTGACAGAGATCAGCCATTATTTGCAGGAGCACAAAACCTTATTTTTTCCCTGAACACCACATCACTGTAAGTTTTCCAGTCTTGAATTTGTGAACACCGTCAGAGTGAATCTCAGTCAAATCCCCCGATATCTCTCCCGTGCATTGGTCTGACTCCTGCAGCGGCGGCGATGCTGGCTGCAGGCCCTGCACGCAACAGTGAATTACTTCTGCCTTAACTCGCCGCCACTGAGGGGAAGTGATTGGAGAGAGAAAAGAGAAACTGTTCTGTTATCTCCCCAGCTCTGAGGCGGTAACCTGCGAGTGCACAGTTGTGTTTGGAACAGAAGAAACTGCGTCGGTTCCACTCGACGGAGGAAGGCTGCAGGTTTTACTGCAGAATGAATTCAATCACATTAAACTTTTACTGTTAACCAGCTCCTTCTACCTTTATTAACTCCACGGGTATTCACAGTCATGCCTTGCCTCACCTTGACCAGAGGTCTGACCGGCCGTAGGTGCAGGCTTCTGTTGCCGTAGCGATGGCCGTGGAGTCTGTCTTTGTGTGCGTCGATGCCCGCGGGCACGTTGGGAGGGGTCAGCAGCAGCTTCTTCAGCTGGTGAGGAAGAGTTTGCACGTTAGCGTCCAACATATGTAGCACAGCGGTGTGGTGTCCCGTTGTTCTCAAATGCAATATTCAAGTCCTCGACGACTTAAAACGACAACCAGGATTAAGATTAGTCTTGATGTTGTAGCTTAGGAGCACCAAATAGAAGCATATTAGTAAGAATGTGAAGGTAAGTGAGCGTGCGGGTCTGAAACATACGTCTGTAGTAACACTTCAACTTGTTTTACACGTTTTATTCACAAAGAAACCGAGGTTTGAGACGAACATTCGGCTCCGTCGTCACGATTTTTAATCTTTACTCTGTCGCCCGTTAACGCGCCGCAGATGGATGTTTGTACAAGGGAATAATGTGCAGAGGAGGCCGCGAGGTTACCATACTGTACATCTATCACATCCCTAAAGCTGACAGCTACATGGCACATCCACGTTTCCCATTAAAGAGTTGGATTCAGTCGTTTCTCTCTCTGTAATAACGGTGGAATGAGGCTTCTGCTGCACCCTCCGTCCTCACTGTTTCATCCTCCCGTCAATCCCTCGACACGTTCTCTTTCCTGACGTCTGCTCATCCTCTTCCCTTCTTCTCCATCTCCATCCTCACTGCCTTTAATCCTCATCCCCTCTTTTCGCTCCCTTCCACCCATAAATCTTTGCTCCTATCCCCCTTTTCTCGCCATTCCCCTCCAACCCCTCATCTTCATCAACACCTATGTGCTCTTCCATCAACTCTGTCCTCTCCCTTGATGCTCTCTGTCACCTCTCACTCCTTCACATCAAACAGGAAGCCACGGTTAAGATAAAGAGAGGAATCGGAATAAAGCTCCTCACGAACGCTTCCCTTGGTGTTACCTTTCAAATGGATATTAACACAACGGCTCCTCGCTATCCTTTCATTGCTTCCCCCCCTTTTTTTTCCCTCATCTGTCTATTCATCCATTCATCCCAGTGCCTAGCTTCATGACAGGGCTATCAGCTGATATAAATCAGCTTAGGGAGAAAATCCCCCGCTAAGCTGCGCGGCGTTCGCTCCAGGAGGAGACGATGGAGGAAATACAGATGTGATGGGAATGAGGATTGGAGCAGGAGGAGATCCAGGTCTTCCCAAATGTTTTACAGCAAAGGACACACACACACACACACACAGTTTCACTTAATGCAACACACACCCTCTCTGGCGGTCATATTGGAGGTCCTCATCTCTTGGGGAACGGTGACTGTAGTCACATGACTGTTTGTAAACAGATTAATCTGTGCTGGAAGCAATGAAAATGAGGAAAAAGCTCAATTTTAAATGATAATTTCATTGTTGAGTTGTTGTTTTGATTAGTGAGAGCTGCAAATTGGGAAATGCTGCATTATTTTCAAAGTAAAAGAGGGTTTTCAGGACATCCGAGGCTCAAAATGTGAACCCACAGTGAGTCTGAAACTCAAAGTTACTGCCTCTGTACGTAAACCTATAAAGGTAATGAAGGTAATTACATCAGCAAAGATGCATTTCAGCATGATGTTAATTAGAAAGTTAAAAGACTAAACGTTTGGTTGAAACCAGAAAAGATGTTCTCAGATCTAGGTTTTAAAATCTGTGTTTCTCAGAAAAGTCAATGAGTCAAATATCCAGGAGGAGGCAACTGGTGTGAACCAATGACAATATCCCACAATGAAACGCTGAAACAGGAGCTGGAGCCAATCAGAAACCAGAATTTTCTGTAATTTAACTGTGGCATCATGATGACGCGTTAAGCATAAAGCTGCAGATCATTATCAGGGGTCATCGCTTTATTTACACCACCATCGTTGTATATTACTGTAATGCTTTAATGAGTACAACATTACCACCCAACAGAGCTGGCTGCAACCGCACAATACTATCTGGGTCAAATGACTGACAGGACGATCGGCTGCATCGCTAATGGGGCCACCGCGGCCCTTTGTGGGCGAGCCAACTTGGCTGGGAGTGCGTGATGATGCTCCTCTGAGAGTCCCATTGAGCGCAGTGAAGAGGAGACTGAAGGTTTGTGTCTGTGCGAAACACTGAAAGCCTTCCTGCAAGCATCCGGGCCCCTCGAACAGCTCTACTCTTCTCTGCTGCTCTACTCTACTCTACTCTGGACGCCTTCCAGAGCTCCACTGGCAGCATCAATGGAGGCCTTGTTCTGAGGTGGGACACACACACACACACACACACATATGCACACACACTAGAGAAAGCAGAGGGATCTGCAAAACAGACACGTCATAAACAAAAACACACGAGCAGAGACTTAAATCAATGTGAGCACACGTGACGAGGGAGCAAATACACTGACACGTGTAAATAAAAGCAGGAAGCAAACTGTGGGTGCACCTGAGACGTGAGTCGAACAGGAAGAAGGAAACAGAATCAGCTCCAGTTTCAGATGTTTAAAGATTAAATGAGCTGCTTCAGATTAAACTGTTCACTGATTCATCAGAATTATATTTGATACGTCTGCGAGGGCGCTTTGATGGGACGCAATCACCGTGTGACCAGACTGAATGAAAAACGCTGTGATTTAACAGAGAAATTAAAGGAGGAAGCTAAAAACTTATTACAAATCTGTTTTCCCAAATCCATTTTCAAGCTTTTAATTCAATTTAAAGACACATTTTAACGAGATCAAAGACAAGATCAGGTCGTTTTAATGCAGAAATGTATTTATAACATGTCAAATCATTAAATATATGAAAGTTATAGTCTGAGCATAAACAAACATTAATGAAATTACACACAAATCAATCTAAAGGGCTGCAAATGCACTGAGTTATGATTGGTTGATATGTTAAATTCAAATTTGATGGGTAATAAATAAATTGTCTCTTTAATGTGGCAATAATAGTTGACACAGTTCACACACACACACACACACACACACACACACACACACACACTCAAACTGCAATATCACTCGTCACCAGGAGAGGGCAGCGTCACACTCAGGCCCCAACACATGGGTGACAGCGGTCATGTGACAGTGAACTACTCAACTGATGGAAATAGGGGATGAAGCGTGTGCACGCACACACACCCACCCATACACACACACACACACACACACACACATCTGGCAGCTTCAGTCGAGTAAACAGCACAACGTTATTACACCAGGCTTTTTCTGTGTGAGCGGACGTGAATGTCAGGTTGCTATTTCTGCCGCTGATCGTTTACACGACGCGAGCGGAGCGCGGATGCAGCGCGATGTGATTTATACACAGTTAAGAGAAATATTCTGCTCTCGGCCTCAGAGACGCTGCAGAGCTCAGAGACGCTGCATTTCAGATAAATGAATCATTCAGTGAATATTTAAAAAAAAACAGAGGGAAGTGAGTTGAGTCGTTGTGAAACTTGGAAATGAGTCAGTCTGCAGGAACGAAGCATTGTTTTAGTTCTAGTTGATTTTTTTCTCATTTCTTGGAAAGAAGCAGGCGGGAAAGCGCTAACCAACCGGGCCAAACCGGAAAAAAAAGAAACCCAGCAGGTCACAGAGGAGCTGTGGTGTTAACTAAAGGCACCTGCAGGGATGTAAACAGCATTTACACTCAGAAAGCTCTGGTGTGAGTGCAGCTGAGCGGCTGCTACAGGTGAGCAGTAACAGTAACGGAAAGAGACGTCGGTTAACGATCAGGAAGTCAGAAACGGCCAAAATGGCCCCGATCTGTCCATGAATGCAACACGAGCAGCTGGTCTTCATTGCATTTATGATGACTTGCATGAGTCAGAGGTAAAAGCAACTTTCCCAAGCGATACTTGAATCACGTTCCTCGTGTCAAATGCCTGCAGGACGACTTCTGCTCGATGCTGAGCGGGAAATAAAACAGGTTGTTCTGTAGTTTTTAGGGAAATGATCCTGACGTGTAAGTGATATTCAGGTATCTCATGACTTCAGATATAGAAAGCTGTGAATCCCCCAAAGCGAGAAGAGGCTCGACTTGTCGTGCTCGTCACAAACTTGCTGCCTGGAGGCGAACCAAGACGACGCCCGGGGGAAATTATTCCAGAGTTTGTGGTGGAAACAGCAGAGATAGAGACAGAGGTAGAGCCTGTAGTAGTAGTAGTGGTGGTGGAGGAGGTGGAGGTAGTCGTATATGGTTGTGTGACAGAATAAGGGAGCTGTGTGCGTGTGAGGGAACTTTTGGGAAAGTGTGTTATCTTGCCAGCTGTCGGAGGAACGAAGCAACAACCAGGCGACTGAGCCGCCGTGTGTCTGGGGACAGAAGAGACTTTTTTCGGCTCGACTCCTGCAGCATTTGAGGAAAAACAAGCTGGAAAGACACACGAAAGGATCACGAGCGGTTACTGCAGCAGTAAAACGTACCTTATTGGTATTTACGGCCCCGTAACGTGCAGAGCACAAACAGTTACTGACTTTTTGGGATGTTTAGTGTTGTATTTAAGCTCAAAAACCCTTTTAGCTGAAGTAGAAACGTCTCTTTTAGGACAAAACTGCATCAAACTGGAAGTTTAAAGTAAACTCGACACCATTACTTCCTTATTTGCTCTGTTTGCATCAATGTTCTTCTCAGATCACCTGCATTTTTACCTTTTAGTGGTAAGAAAACCGATATTTCCCTTAGATTTCATGCACGCAAAGAGCTCAAGCTGACACGATGTGATCCTGATGGAGGGGGTTTCTGTGGTTAATCAGGTTCTCTGTACAACAGCAACCATCCACCGATCCACCGACTCATCTGACCTTCACTGCCTGCAGGCGTAACTGAATAACCAGCCGCCGCTCGTTCTTCACTGATCACCAAGGAGCCTTCAAGGTGAACCGGCGGCAGGGCGGGCATGTGTCGGGCCCACAGTGTTTTGCAACACAACAGCGAAAGTGATGGCATCTGGTGGCTTGACCTCTCCGTGTCACTGACTCGATGTTTTGGATTAAACAATACCTCCAGCAACACAACCCGTTCTGTCCCTCCGCGTCCTGTTTTGCTGTTGCTATGCCAGCGTAGCGTTGGCCACACGGCAACAGCTATCGTTGTTTCTGGCTTCCTCAACTGCCAAACTGTCCTTATTCCCGTACTGAGCCATCATCTACGGTCATTACAGTCATTTCCACCAATTTGGAAGGAATGCCCCCTTCCTTCTGGTCATTAGTCCGTCTGATGCCAATCACATCCTGTAATGACGCCAACAGAGGTGGTGCAGCCTTAAATAAACATCAAGGTACAACATGAGACGTGGTCCCAGCTCCTTAACCCCGCAGAGCCCAGCAGGACCGCAGCATCTCAACAGGTCAGGCAAGTTTGAGCCCTGACCCTCGAGCATCGTAACGTTTGAGATCTCTGAGCCTTGTTGCAACTGAGATGAGCAACGGTTTGCCCAATCTATTAATGGGAAAAGTCGCCACGACTCGGTCGATCGTCCCTAAAACTCTTCGGCGCACTGCTCGATATGCTGACAGTGATCATGTGACGTGATCTGACTTTAACTCACAATGTCTTTACCAGGTACCAGTACAGGTGAAGTCTACTTTAGGTCAAATGTAATATGGTTTTGCTGAATAACACCGGATGCTTTGCTCTGTTTTCACTTTCCCCGCATCGTGTTTTCATGTTTACACATGTTTCGACCCGATGGAGCTCAGGAAATCACAGAGGTCCTCGCGCTTCTTTCCACCGTCAAACAGCTGCGAAGACAATTTACTCAAAACCACAGAAGCTAAACTCATAGGGGCGCTGTCTTGCTGCTCTCCGTTCAACTTGTCGTCATTATCAACATCAACTCAACCTTTTCCGCTCCCTGCATTTCAAGCACCATCAGCTTTCTGCTTGAGGAGGTCCTGTTGAGTCCTCTTGTTCACCAGGTTCACTTCCTTGAACCACAGCTGTTGCTCAACACCCAGCCTCTCATTGTGGAGCTGAGCAAACCTCCTCCGACTTCACTGACAGACTTGTTTTATAGCGCGACTCGGTGTGTAATTGCAACATGGCACGGCAGCGCAGCTCGGTGCATTTCTACGCTGTTTGGTATTCAACCGTCCGCCGTGACTCACGGCCGCCGAACAATGGTATCTTTGTCGAGCGCCGCCAAATCAGAGCGCGCAAGAAAGCCCTGTAAGCAGCACCGTTCGCTAAGAAATTTAAGTCAAATTAAGGAAGCGCGCTGGATTCATCTTGACAAGTGCAATAAGGCCGCATTACAGCGGTAATCATAAGTCGTTTATTGCAGTGAAATAGCTTCCTGCTTCAATTAAGCTGCAGAGCAGAGCGCAGGCCTGCTTTCTTCTGACAGCAGAGCGAACCGAGGGGGAAAGTAGGGCACGATATTCACTGTAAAGAGACACGGCAATTTGTTGTTCCTGCGCGATGAGATGGAGGTTTGCTGTTTTTGCAGGGGGGAGGCGGTTCAGGTGCAGGCAGGGGCTGATAACGGGGGGTGGAGGAGGTGAAGAGGTGGAGGAGGAGGAGAGGAAAACAAGGCCTGTTCTTAGAAGGCTGGTTCAGCGAATGATGGAGGGGCCTACAGAGAGAGGCATCCAGCAGCACTGTGTGAGGAGGCGGGGGGGGGGCTCAAAACAAGCAAAACACGTAAACTGGAGCACGTGCTGCAAGACCACACACACACACACACACACACACACACACACACACACACACACACACACTAGGATTACTAAACGTATGAGGACTTTAATCCTTCATCCCAACACCTCAACTCGCCTATCACAACACTTTCCTGTGGTTCTGCACGTCGCTTCTTTAAAACGTTATTGTACGATCTGGAAACGTGTCAACATCACAGCGACAAAGTCCAGAGTTTAACTTGTGGATGTCGCCACGTCCCCGGATCGAACAGGAGCAGCTGATTTAATGGCTAAACTTGAGGAAATAGGACCCGAGTTGAAGAGCGACTGACTTTAAACTGGACCTTTGGGGCGTAAACTGTGGAACAGTTGAGTTTTGGGTTAAAAGTACATCATTCTTACATAAAAGATCACATTTAAAACCTTTTTTAAAAACTATATTGTATAATTTTACTGTAATTTCCTTTGTCTTTTAACTTTTCACTGTGAGTAACTGCTCATTGATTACTGGCAGTAGTTTGAATCTTGTTCTGGGCTTTTCCCTGTTTGTGTGCACAACTTTCTAATGTTATTTTCCTTTGTTTAACCTTAATAAATACTCCTAACCTAACCCTAACACTATCTCTAACCACCCTAACTGCCTGTGATCGTGTTCTGACTGAAACCGAATTGAAAACATATTATAATTCGTATAAATCGTCGCCCAAAAACTAATTTAATTCCTGCACAAAGTCCTTGAATCGGCAAAATGTTCTCAGTCTGCAGGATTTTAACTGTCCTTCCTATTCTGTTAAGGACAAGTGGTCCTTAGAAATAGAGAAATACAACACACACACACACACACACACACACACACAGAGGACCGGACTGGATGAAAGGTCACCGTGTGCCTCGGCGCCTCTCTGTTTTCCTGGAGTTAAAGGCAGACTTTGAACCTTGCGGGCCAACGAGGGGAACATCAAGGTTAGCAAACGCGACACAGATTAAGATACTGGGGAGAAAGGGAGAGGGGAGCATGGGAAAGGAGAGGCACAGCGTGGGAGGGGGCGAGAGGAGGGGGGAGCGGTTGGTGTTTGAAGCGCGTATGAAAGGCTCAGCTTCAACGGGCGGCGGGTTTTCAGCTGCGAGACGTTTTGATTCACGGACCACTGAAGAAAAAGGAACATGAGAGAGTCTGAGGGGGAGATAAAGTTGTTAAACGGGGGGGAAATGTTCAGATATCGGCTGCAAAAGTGAGGTTAGGGACCCTCGGGGAGATGAAACCAGTGTTGTGATCAGAGGTCTGTCTGTTGTTAATGTTATCTAAACTACACCAGCCAGCAGTGACGGTAAGAGGCAGAAACCGTCCCGGGTCAGGACGAATAAAAGTGTTCTTACAAGAGAGGGGTCCTCCGTCTCGGCCCCCAGGGACTGGCTGAAGTCCTCGGCTGTGAGAGGAAGGTTGTCTTCTTCTTCCTCTTCCTGGTCGGGCTCCTCCCCCAGGGCGGGGAAGACGGAGAGCCCGCCCACCTCGGCATCCACCATGCCATCCAAACTGTCGGTCAGAGCGGCGAGCAGAGCCGCGTTCTCCTCTTCTATCTGCAGGGAGTCGAGACACAGAGAGAGCAGGGTGTTGACAAAACGTGACAGAAGGTCTTCTCTGTTCATTTTAATAACATTCAGATGTCCTGAACTAGTGCATAAGTGATTTCAAGCCAGAAACTGTGGACCGGACTGAAGCCTGACACAACAATCCAACGGTCAGGTCTCAGTCGCTAATTTCAAGTCCTCTCCGGCACGAAATGATGTTTGGTTTCTAACCTACGGTCTCATTTAGAGCAAAATATTGGATATTTCAATCAGGAAAGAAGCCCAGCAGTGTGTTTCCATGGCAACGTCAGACTCTAATCCAAATATGGTCGCTTCCGGTTCCTAAAAACAAAGATGGCGGCGTCCAAAGCGCCAAACTGGAGGCTTTAACCAATGTGGCTGCATCCACTTCTATAAACACTGTATATCTCCTACATTTCCCAGGATTCAACACCGCTTCAGCAACAAGCCGTCGGGATGAATGCATGTTTGAAGAACGCGCAGCCTCGTCCTGCAGCCCGCAGGAATGAAACAGCCACGTTTGAGTCATTACGCTGGTTGGAAACGAACTCTCGCCAGTTTTATATATGAATTCTGACTTTATGGCCTGGAAACAATTGTCCACATATATATGGAAAAAGGTTTCTTGGGAGCTCTGCGTCACTGCTGAGTCACTCCATGAATCCCCCCTCTCCTCCACTCACTCTGACCAGCTGTTAAAGCCCCACAGTCCAGTTTTTGCCTGTTCATCTTGATTTACGACCACGGTGTGATGACGTCACTCTGACCTTTGACCTCGTTAGGAAGAGCAATGCACAGATTTGGCGAAACCGGTGTTTAGTCATCGATCACTTGGTTTTTGAGCTTTTTTGCACAATTTTCAAGCGTGAGAACTGTCAAATTCAGAGATAATCAGCAGAAAATATTGTCTGTCTGTTATTTCTGCCCGTGCCTCCGCCCCTCCGGTTACATCCACACAGGGGTTGTTTACTGTTATGGAGCTGCCATCTTGCTGAGAGCAGAGTCTGGTGGAGAGGTGATAGCATGGCTGGCCTACGGGAAGCCACCAAGCTCCATTCATCTGTCTCTCCCTTTTATCATCCAGCTCTATCTGTTCCCGGCTGCCAAACTATTTATTATTAAATTTATTCTCTCGGGCTCGCTGCCTTTCTCTTTCCCTTCGCTGGATGCCGCAATTTGGAATTTCAAATTCTCGACAGGATGTCAAAGACATAGTGAGCCGAATCAAAGTTTGTGGGAAATGATAAATGATAGTTTTGATTCTTGCAGTTGCCTTTGGCTTCAATATGTTTGATTTCTTCCTGCTTTTCCCACTTTTTCAATATCGTGCTGCATCACCAGAAGCACTGGGTCGGATCTAACATCGAACACGTGGTTTTGGCCTTTTTTCAAAACTAAAAACGCTTCTAATTTAGATTTTTTTGTGTCTCGGCAGATCAAAATCAGAAAACCTTTACTTGTATATGTGTGCACACAAATGCACTCACTCATATCACCTGATTAATTAGATTAAAATGGATATTAATTGGATTTTTGGATAATAATTCGACTCCACAGTGAGTCAGAAAACCGTGAAAACACAGCAAAAGACAGACTTCAGTGTAGCGTTGTGTATTTATACGACAATATAGACACATATAAAGCTTTATCATTAGTATAAAAGTAATAATATATAATTAGCCCAGCCCTTCTAACTCTTTCCGTCTTTCTAGACACTCTCCAAGGTTAAATGAAGTCCTCCCGCACACGAACACCGATCAATCCCGCCCGACATGGGATTAGATTCCGATACGCTACTGTAAATAAGTGGCGTATTGACGGACAGCAGAGAGACGGAGACACCGGGGGCTTCATCCGTCTGCTCATCACTCTATTCATTACCCTGTGTTTATAACCCCACGCCGTCTGACCGTCCGCGCCGCTGTATTACCCTGATCAATACAATATTGGCTAAAATATAATATGCCGGGGCAGGGGTTGGAGGTTGGGTGGGTGGCAGCTAAATTATGGAAAGCTGAGACAACAAATATGTCTGAGCAGGTGATACGGGGGGCATATTATACAAACTGCAGCGTGTACAAACTGTAAAATTAGACTGGATATGCAGATGCGTGGGCGAACAAGTCAAAAGAGGGAAAAAGGCACATAGGAAGTAGGAAAACGAGAAGCGAGAGAAGCAGTTTGAAAGGTTGTGTACATGGGTGAGAACGAGAGAGGCAATGAAAGTCAGATAAAACAGAAACTGTGAGCCTAAAAAAAGGAGTGAAAATGGACAGACGGCCAAAAAAAGAACAAGAGAGGAGTCAAAACATGAGAAACGAACACTTGAGAAAGGACAGGATGGAGATTAATGTGCCCGATTCCACGTCTCGTCTTGTTGTTGCATCTCTCTCATAAACGTTTTCTCATCGATACTAATTTCTGTTACTGTTGCCGCTGCACTCTGAGTCCTGGGACGCCCATCGTGTCGTAAAGCCTTGCGTCGACAGCAGGAAGACAAGCAGCCGCTCGGCAGGCGTCAGCTAATGGGGATCGAAATGAGAATGAAGACCAGAGGAGAGTCGGAGAGTCTGTGTTTACTTCACCTGCATTCCCATCATGCCTTGCCCGTCTTCATTTAACCAATACTCTGCGACGCGTCACAGCACCAGAGCAATTTCCACCGGCAGAGTTGCATTACATAGCCGATGATCCGGACCTAAATGCTACTTTATCTCTTTGTTGTCGTCTTTTCATTCTGGAGATGCACTCAATTTAGCCCCTGTAATGGGACCGCGAGACATCGCTGCAGCTGGAAACCTATAGACGATCAATGATGCGGGGTTGACTTTCATATAGAGAGAAACAAGAAGGGTATTCCCTGAATTCATCCAGCAAGGGCACCTGATATTTGAGCCTCGAGGCTGTCATCGGCCCTGTAGAAGCATCGGCTGGATCCAAACTGATGGACTGCTTCCACCATCGTGTTACACACGGAGTAACCGGGGAATTACTCTCTTGGCAGCGTCCTCTGAGACGTGCTGCGTGTCCAACTTTGAGCGCAAGATTCAATAGACATCTGGTCAATTTGGAGTCCGCTGTACACGGAAAACAAACTGGTCAGACCGTAGATCTATTCTCTTAGTAAAACAAGATGGTGCCTACAAAACCAAGATGATACGTCAGTTTGTGACTGATCGTACACTGGTTTCCACTTACATTGATCCATAAAAAGCCTTTTGAGCATGCCGTGCTCGTTTCATTTCACAAAAAAAGCTGTCCAGCAGCAGATGTTTTGACAACTGTGGTGGTAAAATAGTAAATATGGGCTAAATTTGGGGAATTTAACAGTGAAGGACAGTGAAGCAGGACGGTTACTTCCTCCGAATGCCGATCAAAGGGCAGATGTTCTGCTCCAACAGTCGGCCTGCTCTTACTCCACCATCTCTTTCGAAATCTGTTAAAGATCCTTTGAGCAAACGCTTCCGAGAAGTAGAGAAGATCTCTGTGGAACATTATTATAAGAAACGAAAAAGTTTACACAACGAAAGCTGCTGCCCGTCTCACCCGTGACCTTCACCCTGGTTGACGGACAGAAATCCCTTAACAGCTCAGTGAAGCTGCTGCTGACTAACGCTGCACACCAACATCGACTCAACCAATGATTGAAACAGCTTATTTTAACTTTCGAAAGGTGTCCTCAAGACATTAAGCAATGGGCTCAGCCATTTCAGGTGCCTTTGTGTTACTGCTGAATCACTGATGTTGAGTTTAGAGGTCCGGCAAAACATCAAATCGGATTTGAGAACTTTAAAGTACGGCTTGAGGGAGCCAACTTTGCGGATTAGCCTTAAACCTGAAGCAATCTGGACTTGAATTCGTTGATGAAGGGGATTCTTTTCTTGTGCGGGGGCTTGTTTGTACTTTAACTCGAATTTCGGTGCAGAGACAAACATCAGTTGTGCCGTGTAACCTGCCAGCCTCACCTCAAAGAGCTCATCTGCTGTACTGTAGTGGATGGAGGCCGGTGACGCGTCCGTCGGCTGGTCGTTGCACCACTGTAGCTCGCTGAGACAGTTGTCGCTGTCGAAGTCGCTGGTGTCCAGCTGGGAGAGGTCGATGTCCGGGAAGTCAGTGTCCAAACGGTCCGAACACACCTCCTCCTCCCCATACTGAAGACGGAAAAAGAGAGGCAGAGAGAGGAAAAGGTCACGTTAGTCAAACATGGAGATTAAAGCAAAATTCCCGAGCGGTTTGGCTTTTTTTACTTTGTTAAACAAAAAAAGCTGGAGGTGCTGATCACAGCTGGAAAGATCCTCGGTGAGAAATGAACAAGTCTGCATGCGTCACTCGTGTCTGCTGCTTTGCTCTCTTGTGCGATCACAAAGGAAATGATGTTTCCTCTGTAACCACTGCTCTCTGAAACACAGGCTACCAAACATGGGAAATAATTCTGTTCCCTCTACGAGACCTGCCAAGGTTGGTGTTTTCCGGGAAGTTCATCGCTCAGCGCCTTTGTCAGAATTAGGGGTTTAGTTCCCATTGGGCCACCCTTTCTAAAATATGTATGCAGCTGAAGTGAGGCACTTTGGATAAAAGCCTCCATCATCTGGCATATACTGTGTATTATTACACTGTTCGCTGCCGGAGTCACAAGGAGCTCTCATCAACAGCCCCTCATCTCTCAACAGCTACTCATTAGAGATAATGAGACTTTCATGTTAGAGGAGGTTCGACACTGAAACCAATACAGGCATCTGCCCGGCACAATGCAGGATTAGTCAGAAAATATGTCACAAACACCAGCGGCACTTCGGCGTTCATCCTGCGCATCTCCCGCTGGCTGGTGACAAAATGCAACCGTGACCCGAGAGGTCTTCAGGTGATTAGTTCCCCTTCGCTAGTTGATGGTGTGTTAATCATGGAAACGCGGCGCTCTGTTTAGTCTGTGGACTCTTTCGTCACGGTGGCGCTCGGCTCATCAGCCTTTTTGGGTTTCTTGGGTTTCACTCCTGAATCGTGAGAACCCTGCACGGCAAATCATTTGCTCTTTATTTCGGTGGCAGTACTGCACTGTTTCACAAACATTTTCATTCATTTACAGATTAACATTGAACTTACAGAAAACATTAAATATATTTTTGATTGATAGACCTTTAGAAACCTCGTTAAAGACTTTGTACCTGTTTGTTAAACCCAAAAATTAATTAACATCCCTCGAACTGCACCAAAGATCCTGCTCGTTCTTACCGAGCTCAGGAAACAGTGTCGTGATCCACTTAAGAAACATCCAGAAGAATCACCAAAACCCTCACAAGGACTCGAAAAACACCCAAACGATCCCAGATCTGAAACCGCGTCACTGTTAACCCTGTTAAGATTCCCATCAGACCCTCTTCAAGAACTACTCAACTTTTCTCAAGTACACTTAAAAACTCATCAGTAATACCCTGAATTCCCAGAAGAACCCTAAAACTACAAAAAGAACTTCATAACCTCCCTGAAAACCCCGAAACCCCCTCAAGAACTGCTAAAACTCTCACAAGGCCTCATTGGAAAACCCCGAAGGATCTCTGGTCCTCTTCAAAGAAAACTCAAACCCCTCAATGACCCCTGAATCCCGAGAGGATGTGTAAAGAATAACCAAATATTGACCCCTAAAGACACCCGGACGCCACACAAGGACCTCTCCGGCCACCTTAAGACCACCCTGAAACCGAGGAACCTTAAAAATGCTCTTAACGGCACAAAGAAACCTCTTGGAAACTCTCAAACTCAGAAATGATCAGCCACGTGGTCTGCAGGCACAACACGTCAAACAGAAACATGGGGGAGAAGAAGAAGAAGAAGAACAGGAAGTGTGCGTATGAGACTCGGTGTGAAGGGAAGTGACTGTGGTTTCTTGGACGAGCGGGTGGTGGGGGGATGGTAGTCTGAGGAGGAAAGACAGGAGAGATGGAGGGAGCAGAAAGCAGCCAAACTGGATTTTTCACAATTCATTCCACTGAGCGAGCCGGCAGGGTCGACCAGTTACACCAACCAACGTCTCAAACTGAATCAAACGGACGTTTTTCATTCGCTATCAGGTTTCCTCTGAGGTAATCTCATCTCCAGCTGACTGACTGAACTGCACGCTGCCTCTTTGGTACGTTTGAGTCGATACTCTGTCCCGGGGCACGAAATAACTCAATTCAAGTGTTGATGAGAATATTACAAGCACAAGCGGCGTCGGTATGAAGTTTCAAGCTATTTACTTTTTGCCTTTAACATCAAACAAACCCCATGTATGACAGGTTCAAACGGGTCCAACAGCAGCCTTTACACCTTCAAAGAACTCAAAGTTATATCATTTCATACAAATACACAACATTTTAAGTTTATTTCTGTGTAAATTACTTTAAAACTTACTGAAAAATCAGCGATTCCTGCAAAGTCGCCATCTGAAGTGTTTATTAGCAAGTTATCCGGGGTAGCTAACGGTACTGTTGCGTACCTAACTTTCAAGTTTCATGAATAAAAAGTGACTGAACACAAAATATTAACATTATTCATGACTGTAAATACAACAGTTTGCCTTTAATGTAAACAAATCACCATGTTTTCATCGTGTTTGGCGTCTTTTATGCTAATTTCGATAGCGGTTAGCTAATCAAAACTCGGTTTGATGATAGAAAGTTCAGTATTCTCCTAAATTCAGGTCCCGGACATATATTAAAACAGTCCGCTCCTCACAGTCGACAGCAACGAGCATACTTTTCATCATTTTCAGCATCATGTGAGAAACATTAGAGGAGCGTCACATTAAAATTGACAGACTGTCTCTTATGGTCTTCGTCTCCCCTGCTCGTCCATCTTGACTAATCACCAAAGACCGTTTTGCAAAAGCAGTTAATGAAATTTACCCCCCCCCCCAAAAAAAAGGCTCATCAACAAACAGTTTACACATGAATTGAATTTACAATACGATAATTAATTATCTCCGCTTCCTGAACAGCAGCGCAGTGATCATCCGTCACCCGCCTGTCTTCTCTCCCGGCGGCTCAGGTCTCGTTATTATTGTGCGTCTTGACACTTTTTGTGTTTTCATTTGAATATCTAACGGCTTTCAATGACTCATTTCTTTAATTTTAGAAAAACAAATCTATTTGCTTATCATTAAAACATATTTTAAAGGCACTGATGTTGTTTCTGATAAAGATAATTACTAAATAATTCAAAATATCATTAAATTTCATTTCCTACAATAAGCACTGCTTTTATCTCTACTCTGCTCTATAAACTCTGTACATCCATGTGCACACACACACACACACACGCACACACACTTCATCAGGTAAAACCAGTTCTAGTTTTTTAGACTCTGCCTATCTTATCATCTTGTGTTTATGATCACAGCTCATACAACTGTGCCTC
Source organism: Datnioides undecimradiatus (assembly GCA_008933995.1). Lineage (NCBI taxonomy): Eukaryota > Metazoa > Chordata > Actinopteri > Lobotiformes > Datnioididae > Datnioides > Datnioides undecimradiatus. The sequence goes on along the minus strand of WARS01000043.1, from coordinate 4,517,906 downwards.
ACACTGTGTGTGTGTGTGTGTGTGTGTGTGTGTGTGAGGAGTGTTTATTTGGGTCAAGGAGTGGATGACATGAGCCGATATCATTTATGGTTTCATAAATTACAGAGCAGAGTTACACAGTTAGAGCAGTGCCGACATGATCAAAGAGCCAATCGGCAAAGTGGAGGAGAGGATGGAGGGATGGAGAGGAGAGGAGAGGAGGGGAGAGGAGAGGAGGAGGGGAGAGGAGAGGAGAGGAGGGGGGAAGGGAGAAGGATGAAGGCTGAGGGAAGGAGGGAGGAAAGGAGATGGAAACGGCTGTGAGATGAAGGAAAGGAGAGATGTGGGTCAGAAGAGAGAGAATAAAAGAGCGATAGAGGAGGAGCAGCGGGGGGGAAGGGTGGGGGGGCAGTCGTGACTTGATGAAGAAGCAGCAGAAGAAGAAGGGAAGGTGGGAGGAGATGAGAGACGAGAGGGGAGAGGATGCCCTCTGTCAGACCCTCCCACTGCTTCCTCTCCATCAGCTGCTGATGCAGGTGTGTGTTTTCACCTAGCGTGTGTGTGTGTGACAGTATGTGTGTGTGTGTGTGTTCGTTAGCATGCAGCACACATCCCTCTCACGTGCGCCTGACTCATCCCCCTCCACCCGTTCGCTCAGCACATCCTTCCTTTCCTCTCTCTCTCTCTTTCCTTATCCTGTTCTTCTCCTTCCCTTCCTTCACCTTCCCTCCTTGACTCCTCTCCTCTTTCCTTCACCTTATCGTTCCCTCCTTTCTTCCTCATCTATCCAATAATCTCCTCTCCTCTTTTCTTTTTCCTCCCTTCCCTTCTCTCCTCCTCCTCTCCTTCTTCCCTTCCCTTCTGCATCCTTCTCCCCCTCTTTTCTCATCTCCCCTCCCCCCCTCTCCATCACCTTCTCTTCTGTTTTCTCCTTTCCATCCTCCTGTTTCCTGTTTTATCCTCTTCCATTTCTCCCTTTTCCTCATCCCCACTCTCTTCTTTCATCCTCCGTCCTTCTCTCCTCCCCTTCTCCTTTCCTCCATCCTCCTGTCTTTCCCTCTCCATCCTCATCATAAACTCGGAGGATGAGCTGATTGATTTCTTTGTTTCCTCTCAGCCTCTTTCCCTCCTCAGTCATCCCTCGCTTGCTCCCTCCTTCTCTCCATTGCAGCCGTCAATCAATAAAAACATCCTTGGGCATGACACACGTTTCCAAACTCACACACACACACACACACACATACAAATGTTGCCTTGTATGACGCTCTGCTGGTGAATCCTGCTGACACACACACACACACACACAGATTGGCCCACATCACGTGTGAGCACGCTAACGCACAACAATGCGACGTCATGCATGTAAGATCACGCAGCACACATAAACAGCTCGCATGTGTCGCCCGTTTGAACGTCCCCTCTGCAGCAGCAGAAGGCAGCGGCCGGCCGTTGACTGAGGCTGCGGCGTGTTCCCGTCGCCGCGCTGTGACTCTGAATAATGATGAAGCCCCTGACAGCTACACAACGTGACTCAGAGACGCCAGGAGGAGGAAGCAGGCGATCGAGCTGCTCGCCGCTCTCATTTCCTTCGACTAGCGTTTCTGTGTTGCACACGATAACTGCGCATCACGCCTGAGCGCGGTGACCTCTGACCTCAGACATGCTAACTTCTGGTCGCTCGCAAGGCTCAGGACCAGAAACACACACCTTCCTCCACAAGACTTGAAGAAAACACATGAAAACATGGCGCCGATGTGAACGTCTGTAACAACTCTGCAAACTCGGAGCGCAACCTTTCCACCTTTGAGCCAACAGAGGCCGTTTTCTTCTTTTCTTTAAACGTAACTTTGATGAAATCTTCCGCAGGAGGTCCGACAGGTCAGTGCGACTGAACAACAACACAAGAAACAGCTTTCACACACAGCTGAGGACTCGTGATTAACACTGCAGGGCATGGAAGCAGCTAGGACAGGTTGAACGAAGCAGATTAGTGCAAGTCCGAAAATAAACAAGATGGAGTTGCAAACATTTAAATGACTTCCTGTCAAAGTCCTTTTAATGCACAAATCATTTTTCAGTATTTAATCGTCACGTGTGGCTTTTATTTTGAAAGGTCAAAGCTTGAAACTTTATTTATTTTAATTTTAAGGTGTGGTGTTAAGTGTGGTACAGTCGGGTGATGAGTGTATCGACCTTTTTATTCTGTTCAGCAAGAAAACAAGGTCACCAATGTGCACCTATCTCCCTGTTGACTTGATTAAAAACGTAATTATTTCACTCAGCCCGTGTCAAGTTGCTAATTTTGTGATTTTGACTTGAGTCTTCAGCTTTAATCCGACTTTGGTTTGACTACAGAAAGTCTGAAAGTCTTTTTTTTTGTCACAAACATCAACAATAAGTTGTTTTAATGGTTTGAACAAACAGCCCATGCTGTCGTTTTTCAGTTTCTTTGCACAGTCAAACATAAAAGCTGATGAAGCTTCACAGTTCGGCTCCTGTTCCAGAGCCATGGCGCCCTCCTGCACCGGGTCAAACACGGTTCACTGCACGATTAGCCCAGTACGGCAGCAAAGCAGCCTGGAGGTGAGACGGGCGAGTCTCTACCTACATTTGCATGTTCAAAGATCCCGATGCATTGAGTTTGAAAGGAACTCGCTCTGACTCCAACATCCCACTGAGATGCTGAGGTGGCCTTCAGCTAAAATAAAGAGTCTCAAATCCAGAAGTCTGAGGATGAATATAAATAAGTTTCCCCAACCACAGTGCTCAGTCATCTTTCCCTGGGAAAAATAAGCATGTTATGCTTCCTAAAAGGGAAATAAAGTGGAGAGGAAGTGGCTTATTCCCCCCCGTGTGAACGTACTATAGCAGCGATTGGCATAACACAATAGCGTGTCAGGAGTGAACGCATCACTCACTGCATCTGTCTAAATCTTTTATGGTTTAAATGGAGCATCAGAGTGGGCAGATTAAGCAAATGGGCATGAAATTAATGGAGAATACAGACACCTTTGAAGTTAGTGAAAGGGCAGACTTCAGGGGAAAAACTAAGTTCATACCGAGTTTAAGGGGTTTCATAAACAGACTGAATTATGAGAAATACAAGAGAAAACAGAAACGACGGAGGCGGATTTTGTATAAATTCACTCCATACAGTGTGAAAACTGCGGCATATTTACATCTGAGAGACACCGAGAGCAAAAACAGTCTGTGAACACTCAAGGAAGTTTGTTTTCTCTCTGAAATTTGCGTTAAAGTCCAAGAAAATTAGGATATTTCGCCTCCACGCTTTGTTGTTGGAGGCAAAAATTGCAAAAAATCAGTTATGAATCACCCTGTTGCATGAAAAACACAAATGCATTGCATAAAAACTGCATACAGTTTGCGCCCTGATACTGTCTATATCTATGATTTCTGCAGCAAAACGTAATCCTGACCTTAGGGAACCTGGAGAATCTCCTTGCTAGCGCCTGTTTGCTGCTTGCAAAGCAAATCACAGTGTCATAATGGTTGGTACTGGGGGAATGAAGAAGTGTGGTGACTTCCATTTGTGGGCAATCTCTGCCTCAGTAACAACAGTGAAAACCTACTGGCCCGTTCAGTCATAAAAAGCCTGCCGGGACAATCGCGCATTAAACCTGCGCTATTTATAGCGGGCCTGCACGTGGGTGAGCTATCTGGGCTAAAACGAGCGAGTGGATATGGAGAGGCCACACTGCGGCGGTGCTGTAGCATGCGGATGTGCTGGACTGCATCCTTCACTTCTATCTTTAAACACACGCAAACGCACACACATGACACATTCTTTCAAAGGGTTATCTCTAGTTTGACTTCGCACCGCGGTGCTGAGGTTAAGCTCCACGTCTTTCCGTTGGTTTTCTATGAATAGCTTATTGGGATTTTAGTTACACAAGAAGTTCCCGGAGGCTGCGGTGATATTATTGGTTGGGTTAAGTCTTTGGGGGTGGAGTTAAAAAGCCACTTTTAAAAGAAACAGCCTTAGGCTGAAAGCTAAAAATATAAACTGTGCTTACAAACAAGCTAGCGATTAGCCGCTAACTAATGTGAGTCCATACGGCACATATACGAATGTTTACACCAGACTTTGCTGTTTTATATGAGGCTAAAATGAGGCAAAAACAATTAACAATGTCTTTGAGTTTGCATTTTGCATCTTTTCAGTGCACAATACTTCAAATCCAGACGAAGCGACATTTAAAGCTGCATAGCGGTGCAGGATTAGCAGCCGGGACAGAGCGCATGGAGTCCTAACAAACATGGAGAGTGAATGGGGGTTAATGGAGGTTCAGGTTTTGATATTATTGGTTAAAACTGGTTGGGTCAAGTTTACAAAAGCACAGGTCGTGTTTTTTCAGGAAGAAAACACGATCAGATGCTGATAAAAGAATAAAAATATTTAGATTTTTGTCATTTTCTTGGTATAAATAGTTAAATCGGTGCATAGTACGAGCAAGGATTTGATCTAAAAGGGTTAAAAAAGGAAGATTTCCCTGTTTTTTCAGTGTAAATGCACCTCATGCTCAAGAACCTGCTGAGAAACTGAGTGCAACATGCGGATACGACCCAGCTTTCTTCTCCCGTGCAAAGCTGTAATGTCCCTTTTCAGAGCGTTTGCGCAGGCATACGAGCTGTGAAGAGTCGACGTAATCTTGGTGTTAGTTGAGCTAAAAGACGCCCTTCACATGAACCGTCCGCGACTTTGTTTCTGATAATGATGTGACACTTTATTGATCCACAGAGATTAATCAAAGGCCTGGCTAACGCCGTCCTGGCAGCTCTACAACAGGCCCCTTTGTAATGTTATGTAAGGTCAGTCACAAGCCCGGTCATGTGCCGGTGAGTCCTCGCCAGTGTTCTGGACTGTCCAAACTTCCCTTTAGAGACACACACACACACACACACACAGATACACCACCACCATCACCATACAAGGTCAACCTCCCTCAACCCTTGGCTGTAGATCAGGGGTGCAGGGGAAGACAGGTTAGCTACCAGAACCGGTGGTGTGTTTCATGAATAATGTGATTTGACCCTCACAGGCTTTGGTACCGCACAGTTCAGAGCCGCTAAAGCAGTTTTAGACAACAGCAACACGAAGCCGCAGCTCCGTTTGTAGAAATCCTTCTTGCTTAGTGCAGAACGGCCGAACTAATTCTGCACTTTAACTCGATTCCCAAAATGTTTTTCATCCATCAGGAGTGACAAACCGCAGAGTTAAATACTGCCGTTGACCTTTATGGACGCGGTGGATGCTCAGAGCGAGCCGCAGCAACGAAAACAAATGTTATTTTCATTCATTTTCATCAAATTAAAGGGTTTTTTCAGATGGATCCCTCGCTTTAAAAAGGTCTAAAATGCAGGTTTCACTTCTGAAAAAGCTGCTTTGGAAGCTTTTCTAACAGAAAAAGAGGAAAATTCTGAATACTTTGCTGCAAAAACGGTAAAAATTCACTGCATCACTGCCACTAATCAGAGAAAAGGTCTTTTCCAACAACAGTTAATTATAACGTTGCATGCAACTAACAATTAAAGTGATATTTGACCTGATTTTGGACTTTCTCCAATGTCTGAACCGAGTTTTGAGCTTTAACGGACGCCTTAAACCTTCTCTGAGCATCACTGTCAGACAGAAAATGGGGAGGGGGTCTGTGATGGTGGTGGGGGGGGGTGCATGTGAAGGTTAAGTGACAGACCGCAGCCCATATAGCTGAAAAATGGTGATGAGAGGAGCCGGATGGAGAGTTGTAATCACCTTCCATCCACGCACACATTGAAGTGACATGGAAGATATAAGGCAGGGCGCCAGGCTGGGGGCTCCGTTAAGTGTCCCAGTGCCTTAACTCTCACTTTCTTGTAGGTCACTTTGACAGGAAGTGGTTTATAAATGACACCTCAGACGTCCCCGCGGCGCCGCTCACGACGCATTGACTCACAACCCCCGCAAATGAGGAAAACCGCGCACGTGAACATGGAGCTCTGCAAACCGGCACTGAATTAACAGCTTTTCCCTGTGCAAGTGGCAATCCAGACGAGTCTTGATCTTTTTCATTCTTCTTCGTTGGTGCCAGGCGCTAATTGCTGATGTGTCTGCGCGCTGAATATCCCGCAGAACGCGCGCCGCTTAGTCAGCCCGGGTGAGCTCCTCGTTGGCTTTTCCGCTGAGGCGCTTGTTCTTTTCCTGGATTTCAAAACGAGACGGAAACCTTAAATCCTTCCTGCGCCCAAGGAGGAGGAGCTGATGATGCCGCGACCCCGGTAAGATAACGTTGCGACCTTCTGAGGTGCCCCTTCCCTCGCCCGATGCTCCATCGCGACACGAAGCGTCGGCTCCGTGAGCAATCTGTTGACAGGTGATGAGAAGCCGAAGCTGCACAGTTTAAACTTCCCCGACTCATTTTCCTCCTCTGCAGCCAACAGACAAGGGATGTGCTTAATTACAGCCAACACAAAAAAAAGGGACACCCCCCCCCCCCACCACACACACACACACACACACACACCCTCCTCCATGTTTAATAAGGGCCACAAAAAGCCAATTATGTGCTGTTTGATTATTGAGGTACAAAGTCAGACAATGAAAACTCACGAGGGTACGGACAGGAGCTGAATTAGGATGCAGATCAATGGGAATCATTATCTCACGCTGCCTAATCTTTATTTATCCCGAGCAGCTTCGCCGAGCGCCAAAATGTTTTTTAAAAGACCTGCTTTACATTCACACAGTCAACATGCGCGCGCAGCCGGAGCAGCTCGGCGCACGCTGACGGCCTCTGCTGCAGCTTGTTTCCTTCAGCCACATCCAAACCATCAATGCTCCAAGACTCACTTTCCAAACCTCCTTCGACTGCAAACCAGACACGACCAATGATCCCGTCGCGATCTGCTCATCTGCGATGTATAATCGATGTTAAATGCTTCAGAGCACGAAACGGATAAAAATTGTGACAAATGATCGTCTCGAGTTGTCGGAGCGCAATAAAGCATCTTTTAAGTGTTTAATCTTCGTGCAACAATCCAAAACCCGACGATATTTAAAGCCCCTTCGCTCAAAAACACAGCGTTTCTGTTGGATGTCTGAGCTCCTCTGTGCTAAATGATTCATGCGTGCAGAGTTTGACGCTAGGAGGCTGTTTTACACAGGCAGCCGCTGCAAAGTGCAAAGTTCCTCTGCGACAGTGGACAATCTGATTTTAAAGGGACAGAGCGACTGCACGTCAGCACGCGTCCCGTTCGCCAACTCGTGCACGAAATGAATTCAGCTTTCACAGGTTGCATATTTACTGTTGCAGGAGTGACGTCAGTTTTACATTATTGTTCCAAGCAGGTTAGATCTTTAACTTATAACCAACAGCTACAGTTTGTGCAGGTTTTAACACTTGTTTCTCCCATTTTTTTTGATTTTTTTAGAAATATTTTATCCTATATTTGAATTTTTAATCACAGGTTATCTGCTATCGCTGCTTAAGTAAAGGAGAAATCCCTTAAAGGTGATTTAATGGCTTTTTAAACTGGACCGTCACGATATAAAATGGCAAACTGCCGCTTTATTTCACGTGAATCTCTTCATGCTCCTCCGGTCTGCACTCAGACTGGCTTCCAGAGCAAACTGAGCTCTAACACAGTTAAAACAGATGCTTAATGCAAAACCTCTCGCTGGAGATGTTTCAGGTTTTTGCCCTGAAAGGATCGACCCTCGCCGGCTCCGGCGCGGACGTAATCCTGCAGGTACACTCGCGCCCTTTAAAGGCAAATATACTCTGAGCCTTAAAGCGAGAGACCGAAGAGTGACAGACGGAGAAAGTCAAGTCTTCCAAAATCTTGATTCTCCTAAATGAAACGTGTTCCTGACGAACCCGGCGGTCGCTCGGCTCCCCGGAGAGATTGTCGCTCGGCTCCCTCTGGAGCGTCTCTCTCTCTCCTCCGGAGACGAGCGAGGGACGGCAACACAAAAATAAATGGAAAGACAGGAGACGTTACCCAGAATGCAAATCTGATTCTTTGATAAGTTCGCCGGTTCGTTCAGATGCTGCACACACACACACACTCTTACCGACACACACACACACAGGCAGCTTTCTGTGTGTGTGTCTATATTTAGCTCTCATCCTGGTCTCATGACCAGTTCTTCCACAGGCTGCTGGTGACTTGAGGAGCTGCTGCCAGACACAGATGACCTGCCACACACACACACACACACACACAGTGCTTGATAATGCAATATGAATGGAGATTATTATGGAATCAATCAAATCTAATCAGACCAGCTCTGGTGGCAACTCGTGTGTGTGTGTGTGTGACCTTCATCTGATGCAGTGTTGCTACCACATGACAGATAAAATGATTTATGTTAATGTATGGCTTTGTTACACACAAACACACACACACACACACACACACACACACACACCAGATTTAATGAATGAAAGACTAAATTGGCAGCTAGTGTTTCTCATTACATGCTTAAGTAGTGTGTGTGTGTGTGTGTGTGACAGCTGTATTACATTTGCCAAACCCTTTAAAGGAGCATTCTGTCTAATTTTCCCTTTTAAATTCATTAAGTTAACTTCCTTTAACTCAGTGAACGACCGGCGGGCTCGCAGTCAGTCAGTAAGTCATGAGGTCGAACACGATGTGTGTGTGTGTGTGTGTGTGTGTGTGTGTGTGTCTGTGAATGTGCTGCGATGAGCACAAATGAGGCCAATTGAGAAGGAAGTGGGGCGCTGCTGAAAACCAAAGTACTGGCTGTTCCCATCACTGCTGCTCCAGGGTGACGTGTGCGTGTGTGTGTGTGTGTGTGTGTGTGTGTGTGTGTGTTCATACACTACAACACAGTAATAATATCCCTCCCTCCAGTTTAAACAGCTATTTGATGCATGTTCTGACGCCAATCAAGCCGCAGCTCACCTAAAATAACTTCCTAAGCCGAGCAGCTGTGCAGCCCCGACGTGCACCGACCTGAACGAGGTCCCGAAAGACTCGAGTCTGCGCCTTCGAGATTTATTCGCTGCTAATTTCCGACTGTTATCAGTGACAAGTTGCTCATGAAGGCGGGCTTGTCGGTGCGGCTGGTAAATGGATATTAAATGCACCGCGAGACGAAGTGAGTTTATCTCAGCAGCTTGAAGGGATAGTTTGGGGTGTTTTAGTGCGGTTGTTTGAGGCTCTTCTCCATAACGAGCGCGTTACCTACAGAAGGTGGAGGTCAGCACGCCTCCAGTGTGGAGAAGCAGCAGGAGTGAATATTTCACTGCTTCCTGTTAGATGGTGGTTATAACATCCATCTATGCTTTTTCCAAATACACCAGACTCCATTCACAAAAACAGTAATTTTAGCTCTCGTAAGTCGGGCGTCGTTCGGTCTACCGCCGCCTCGATTTGCTGGTTTGTTTGTTTTTCTGTGTGACTCTGGTGCTCTGGAAAGTTAGTTTGGATTCACCAGAGACACAAAAGCACAAACAAACAAAACAAATCAAGGCGGCAATAGATAAGTGACTCCTGTGTTCTGGAAGGTAAAATTACTGTTTATGTCAATGGAGTTTGGTGGATTTAGACGAAGCAAAGATGGATGCAACCGCGTCAGTTTCCCCCATATAAGGGCAAAATAAACTGCACAAAACAGACTAAATATGACAAACACTTAAACATTTTCCATGAATTGCTTTGATTCCTGCACCAGGACCTCTGCTGCCTCACCAAACACGGGCTTCACCTCATACAGCCACGTCAGAAAAACCCAAACTATCCCTTTAAAGTGAAACTGACGCACCGACTGACTCCATCTGCAGCAGATCGATCGTGTAAACGGCCTCGCTCCTCTTTCATGCACGTTCTAACTGCAACAACAGTTAATCCAGGAAGTGTATTTCTCTGTAATCTGAATCTGTGCAGGAATTAAACTGCTCTTACTACATGTGAGGGATTAGACTTAATCCAATTAAGCATTTGTGACAAATTAAACAGCGGCTGCGTCCAGTTCCTCTCTGCTGTGAGGAGCACGGCTGGTGGCACCTCTGACCTCTGACCTTCTGACCTCATTATGATCAGTTACTGAGCAGGAAGTGATGAAAAGACGGACGTCAGTCGCTCTCACACTGACTCAGTGACAGAAACACACATCTGCACCGTTTCCTTTGTTCTCTGTCTCTATCACGCGCAGGCATCATCATCAAAGGCGCTCTTCCTCCCGCTTTGTCTCAAACACACACATGCTCCTTCATACACTTCCTGTTTATCTCTCCCTCTCGCGCAAACACACACACACACACACACACACACACACACACACACACACACACAAAGCCTCCAAATGATTTCTGGCCTTCAGTCAATACAACAACAAGTGTTATTGAGTGCTGCCGATGCCGCTTCCAGCCCCAACTCCACAAAACGCTCAAGAGTTCAATCAAACGCTCGTTCTTTTCACTCTGGTTCCTGTTGGACGATCTGCCGCCGCCGCTGAAAGGTGAAACCCTCTGAGGCTTGTGCAACATCAGACTTCAGTCTTTGAGTCTCTTCTTACAGTTTTAATTTCTGTCTTTAATCTGCAGCGCAAAGGAGCTTTCTGTTGCCGCTCCGGCCTAAACTGGGACTTAATTGCGCCTCGTGTTTTGGATTTCAGCTCAGTTGCTTCAAATAAAAACTTCAAAAGCATGAAACACCTTCGGACGTCAGAGAAAAACGTTCCAAAAGGAGGAAAACGTCCTCGTTTGTTCTGTGTCAGAGCCTCAGACCTTTTTGTTTTTTAATCTTGGACGCCCAAAAGCTTCCCACGGGACGGGAGAACACGGCGCTAATGCTCTCATAACTCTTATAATGACCCTCATAAATAATACTAATGACTTCCAACCCCCCCAAAAAACCCTACACATTAACGCTGCTGCCTTCCACTGAGCGGTAAACAGTGATGCAGGCGATGGTTGGCGGCCTCTGTGACATTCAAACAAGTCATGCGGTCGCCCACCGAGTCACTTTCGTCGGTTAATTCAAGGTTTCTTTGGGTGGCTGACGGCGTGGAAGCCGGTCCGTCTACGGCTCTTCCTTCCTGCTGGGAGATCCGTTACAGTGATCTCACCTCCAGCCAACCTCTGTCACTCTGCAACCTAATCCCTCCATCGCGCCATCCCCCAGCTAGGAGGAGCGTCAGAGGCACGGAGGCTAAATCTGGAAGCGGCGGCCCAGGTGAGCCCTCGCCCGTCCCCTCGCTTGTAAGAGGCTAATGACAGAGGGATGGAAATACACACAGTAAGCCAAACAGAGCGGGCTGATTAAACCCCAGCGTGCAGCTCTGCTACGTGTGTGTGTGTGTGTGTGTGTGTGTGTGAGGTGCGTTTGTTTGTGTTATCGTTTCCGTATCTGCTAACTGCAGCCGTGACTGAATTATGTGAACCTCCTGCACGGAGACGCATCACCTGATCGATGGAGCTGCACTTCCTGCCTCTGCTCTGTGAGCAGCGGGGGGCCAGAGCCACGCCCACTCCACCTCATCGCTAAGCACCCGGCTTAATTGTTGTCAGATTAGCAGTCAAGGCTAAATCGGACCGTTCCACTGGCCGACGGATAAAGCCGCAGCCAATCGAGAGCGAGTGAAGGGCAACGCAGCGGCGAGCTGAAATGTGAGACGGGTGGTGGGCGACAGATGCAGAGCTGGGAGCGCGAATGGAGGATAAATGTGGGGAAACGCTAAAACACAGCTGGCGGCTCAGAGTTCAGCTGCCACAGGAAGGACAACACGGCCTCAACTTTCATGTGTTATTCATTACATTTGATGGAAACTAAGTTAAATTATTAAAAAATGAATCGTTTGATTGATTGTTTTGAAAATCGGTGCCTCTGTTCGGCTGTGAAACCCGTTTCTGATGTAGTTTTCCCTAATTTGCAGTGATTTAATGTAAGTTTCAGTATGTATGTTTGCAAATTGCATAAAACATCTTAACTTTAAACGCTAATTTATTAGCTTTTGCACAAATAAGTGTGATGCAGTCACTTTATCAGTGCACGTTTCTCGCAATACTGGTTCAGATGACTGGTTCAATAAAATCAGGGCAGTGCAGTGTGTGATCATCCCCCCTGCAAACGTTTCTTTGGTAAACTGGTGCAGAAAGTGGTGCAGCGCGCTGAGCATTGTGCTTGCTCATGGTGGGAACTGTTGGGTGTAGTCTGGTCTAGATACGAGACGAGTGCCTTCAGACAGCCTTTGTGATTTGGTGCTGTGCAGAAATGCTATAAATGCTCATTACGGCTGAAAAACATCCTGAATGCAACGGTGTAAAACAGTGCAGAGCATCGAAAAGCCGCTTTAAGTGCAACACCGGTCGCCGTCTGGAGCGAACCCTCGGCTCGCACCAGTCAAAACTGTGAACGTCAACAGCCGGGAAGAGACCCGCGGAGAAACTGTGAGTGACAGAGCGGCTGAGGATGATGACGGAGGGATGAAGACAAGAGGGAGGCGGTGGGCTAAAAGGAGCGGAGAGCTGCCGCCTTGACTCTGCAGGTAGCGTCCCCGCAGGGTAATGGGATCGGAGCGGGAAAGCCGATTCAGAGCTCAGGAATAAGAGCGGTGGTGGCAGCTGAGGCGGCGCCGGGGCCGGGACAGCCGGGTTCATTCAGGGCGACGCTTCAGTGCGAGAACAGAATGGGAAGCGAGGAAAAAAAAGGAAAAAACACTGAATGGAAAAAGGAAAGAGGGCGTCGGGAGAGTGTTTACAGAGTTTAAGAGGATTGAATCAGTTTCCCTTTCAGTCGGGCTCTTACATTTAGAGCTACAAAAGGGAAAGACGCTGATTGAAAAGCGACAAAAATGGTGCAACTGAGCAAAATTTCAACCAATGTGACCTCAAACGAAGTCATAGAACAAAAAAAAAAGGTTTTTTCGGCCGTTTAAAGGATCAATAATACAAATTCAGAGAGACACGAGCGTCAAAATCCACTTTCCTTTCATTTAAAGAGCAGGCTCCATTGTTATCTGCATCACATTGTCCTCTGTGTCCTTCGGCGTCACTTCCTCCAACATGTGGAGGTGCAATCTCTTTAAGCACTGGTAACCACTTTCCATGTTCCCTGTGAGGGACCTCTGCTGATTAAATTGCCACCGAGCGGGTTTTAACCCTCGGTGCCTGCGATGTTCCAGTCTCAGGTGTCCGGCTGTCCCCGGATCTAATTCCCCGTCGCTCGGACTCGGCCTTCGACTGCGCCACGAACCCCTGCACTCGATCTATCAGGACGCCGCGGTCCTCTTGGTGGACGACTTCTTCTCTTATTCATAATGCATGTGACCCCAGACGTAGGAACACCACTGCTGCAGACGAGCTTTTATCCTGCGTCGGCCCGTCAGCTGGGCAGTCTTTCTTGCGTGTGCGCGGCATGAAAAACCACAATCGTGATCGGTTCACGAGGTAAAATTCAGGAATCAGAGCACCACTGAGATCTCTGAGATCCTCACATTCACCCTGAGATCTATCTTCAGACCCCATCGGCTGGTCCTGATCCCAGTTTGGGAACCTTTTCTACTGAGATCTCGTCCTTCGCGTCAGATCAGGCGCCATTAGTCCTGAAGTCCTGAAGCTGCAGCTTTTCCTCTGCCGCTTCAGGACTGAATCCATCACCGGCGGATCAGCGTATCTGATGGCATTCTCAATAGCTTCGTTAGCAATTAACAGGGCGAGCTGATCCCGGCTGGCCGTCGGACCGGATTGGCTAGCTGTCCAAAAGTTAACAAACTCAACTGAGGCCTCATGTCATCCATCATTTCCTGCATCCTTCCTTTCATCCTCCCCTCCTTCCCTTTATTACTTCTTCCTTTTCCCTCCTCTCTCCTCTTCCTCTCTCCTGCTCTGTAAATTCATTTCTTTAATCCCTGCAGTAAGAAACACGGCGCGTGGCCTTCTCCGTCTCCCGCTTGCATTAATGTCGCACTAACGCGCGACGTAATGAACAGCACGCATGCTTGTTCCCGCACACGAGGCATCAAGGTCGAACCCTTTGCAATCGCTCTCGCTGTGGAACTCATTAGGAGGCAACAAATAGGGATACGCAGCAACCCGTGCAAAGTCTTGCTTCTCATTTCCCTCCATCCTTCCCCCTCCACCGCCGCCTCTTCCTGTCACATGCCGCGGACGGTCGGAGGCATGACGCTCATTACTCCCTGCAAATTACTCTTCGCTCGAGCATCCATCTGTCTTAACGTGGAGGCTTCTGCAACCCGAATTCTTAACATTCAATGTGAAAATGATCAGATTTGGGGTAATTGGCGCCTGATTGTGACTTCCTGGAACTTGTAAATGATCGTTCTCCAATAATCCATATCCGTTAAAAGGCTCCTCTCCACCACCTCCATCTCCATCTTGTCCACCAGCCCCTCCGTCCCTGCGCTCAGCTGGTAATCTATCTTTTTGTAAAGCTCTTAACAGGATTGGAGAAAATCAGAGTGGAACTTATCGCAGGGGTCGGGTCAAAGGTCAGCAGAGGGGTTAATGATTGCGTGTGTGTGTGTGTAGTGGAGGAGGATGCTAATTTAGTAAGGTGTGTGCATTTTCTCTGAGAACTGTGCGCGGCTGAACACTCGTCGATGTGCAGGCACCTTTCCCTCGCCCTGCGTGCGACGCCGCGACTCAGCCGATAGCGACGCCGCGCTTGTACCGGAGCTCCAAATCCATCGCTTCACCTGACCTTAATACAGCAGCGACAGGTCGGCCAATCAGATTACTTCACCTTCATTTAAACTCCACCGTTGGGCAGTTTTGACCCTGATCTGAGCCGCTCGCGTCTAATCAGCCGAGACTTCCAGTATTTGTTCACCTTAATTTGTTGAAATCTGTGAAATTTACTCATTAGCCGTTGCTGCATTCCAGCAGTTTGACCCGTACTTTGCTGTCGGTGGCTCGATTTAAGTCAAACTTCAAAAACTTAATTAAGGAACTTCGTTGAAGGCCCAAACGTGGCCTATTTAGGATTCTCGTCTCTTTTCAGCTTTGCTGCCCTGACCCTGGACCAGCACGCCGTCCGCCGATGTTGCGTCGTCTTTCCTGCTTCCTGACGACGCCGTCTGCAAAATAAAAGGACGATGCAGCAGCAGCGCCGGGCGCGTTCTGCTTATTCTGACGAAAGGACAGCCGAGGCTCTGTAACGTCAGGGAGAACAGAGATGCGGAGGGGGAGGAGGAAGCCGGCGCGGAGCAAGGACGCCGTGGGGAAATACGATCCTGCGGCTCTGTAACACGATACGACTGAGTCACCAGCGGCAGCGGGCCTTAATCAATTATCAAGAGTCAAATTAGATAATACCTCCTAACGTATGCAAAACCCCACGAGGAGGAGCTTTTCTTTAAAAACCAGGTGCACTGAAATCCAGGAAAAGGTCTGATTTGAGGTTTTCATTGATCAAGGTTCTGATTTAAATCACTTTTCTAGACATTTGGGGTTTTTTTAATTGATCAACGTTGCTGGAGGTGCTGCCAAACGCTCCCTGCCTCAGTTTAGTACATCGAAAATGAGGAGGAACGAAGCGACGAAGCAGAGGAGAGACGAAAGGAAACAAGGAAGGACGGAGGCCAAGTTGGCAAACCGCTCGGCGGCTATAAAACGGAGGACGACTCAAGTCTGAAGGGGAATTTTAAAAAGAGACGCTCCTCCTGTTTCAGTCTTTCCAGCCATCAGTCAGTCAATCAATCCATTAATCAATCGCCTTGAAAACAAATCAATCAGGCAATCAATCGCTGACAAGGTCAGTCCAGAGATGAGACGGACCACATGGTGGAAGCAGATGGACCAGACTCCATGAAGTCCTGTGTCCTCATCAGGCGACTCGGTCAGCTGACGTCTGATAAGGCTCTTCTGAAACTTCACGGCCCCATGTTCCTTAAAAATGGCTGAAACAAAATGCTGTCGTCCAATCAGAAGTGCTCACTGCTGCAGGCCACACCCCCAAAGGTTCCTGTTCAGAGAGCACTTCCTCACCTGTGCGGGGACACACTGGAGGGTTAAATCGAGTACTGGGAAGTTCATTTAGACCCTGGTTCCTCCAGAGGTTCCTAAACTGTTGGGAAAGCTCCTGCAGCGTCTGTCTGCCTGTCTGCCTGTCTGCCCGTCTGTCTGTCTGCCTGTCTGTCTGCCTGTCTGTCTCTCTGCTTCAGGTCAGAGTGGCTGGCTGCTGAGCCCAAACAGAGGCATAAACCTGATGAAAACCTTAGCGCTCACAGCTAATTACATGCCTAATCACATCCTGTTTGCACTCCCACGAAACATAAACAAAACCTGTGTGTGTGTGTGTGTGTGTGTGTGTGTGTGTGTGCGTGCGTCAGCTGCAAGACAAACAGCAGCTGATTGTGATTTGTCCGTTGGTTGCAGCCTGCAGATTATAGTGTGGCGGAGCTGCGTCGTGAAGATTGGACAGCGGGCAAACTGACTTCTCATTACTGAGTGGTAATGCGATGCCTTGCACGCACGCACACACACACACACACACAAAAGCATCAATAACACACTCCAGCAAAGTTAAAAACATAATGTAGTTTTTGGGAGATCTGATTAAAGAAAAACCAACAAATCACACAAACACACACGATAACTGTGGTGTCCCCCCAGCACATAAGAAGGCACCATCATGAACACACACACACACACACACACACGCACACACACACTATCAGTGATCTGAAGAGCCCATTTGTGTAAATCCTATAGTCTCAATTCAATTGTAATGGGCTGTGTTCCCCTGCAGCAGGGTGGGCCTAGCTAGCTGTAACTAATAGAAAAAAGCTTATCACAGCTCACACACACACACACACACACACACACACACACAAAGACACACACCGGCGGTTTCTCAAGGTCGATTTCTAGGAAATGTGTAGATAAGCTCAACCCAGCATGTGAACTGTGGCGTCGACGCAGACAGAGGGGACGCCGCGGCTAAACGAGCTAGCATCCTGTAGCATCCGATATCAGCCAATCGCAGCCAAATTAATTATGACACCTTTGTTTAATTACTGCGCACAAAAGAGAGAGAGGGACCGCGGCGGAGGCGACGGGAAGACGCTATCTCGCGCCAGGGTCGATCACATTAAGCCTGCGTTTCCCATCAGCCCCTCTGCCTCACGGCGTCCTTCCCCCGCTGCTGGAAAAGGATAAACACGTTACGCGTCGAGCTTAAAGCGACCGCTCGCTCCTCCTGGCGTCTGCAGCGACCAGAAACACTTAAAACTCGATTCGCTCTGGACGAACACCACAAATCAATTTCTTTAATTTCTCTTTATTTCTTTCTGATTTTGATCTTTATTATAGTAATTAGAGCCCATCGGCCTGCTGCTGATGCTACAGTCTGATGTTCTGCACATTTGATACGCTGTGTCTGAGATTAACTGATCAATCGACTGACATCAAGTTAATCTGCAGCTTTTTAATCATTAATTAATATTTGTTTTAGTCATTTATGACCCATTTATGTTTGTTTGTTTATATTTATGTGTTTACAAACTGATTTTTGAGACAAAATGAGCAAATTAAAGACCGTGATCTCTGGGAACACGTGAGGAGCCTTCGTTCCCGTTTCCTGATATTTTATTGATTAAATCATCGTTAATTAAAGAAAGATTAAATAAATGAGTTGATGATGAATGAAACAACCGTTAGCTGCAGCTTTAATATCATATTGTCTCACTGGCACAGGTGGAATGAAGACATGCAGGTTAGCACAGCTGGCAGCTGTCTCACACACACACACACACACACACCTGCATATGCATGAGTGCATAACACTTGCATTTTCCCAGCACATTAAAAATACACACACACACACACACACACCAGGGGTTAGCAAGTCAGTCAGCACTTTGGTATCCTTTACACAGAGACGATGACAGTAGGTGTCTAACGTTACAGCAGCTTGGATAACACACACTGTTCCAACACACACCTGTTCCAACACACACACACGTACACACCTGTTCCAACACACACACACGTGCACACACACACACACACACACACACACACGTGCACACACAGTAATAAGACTGTGACCCAGGGAGAAAAATTGAAGGAGGCGTTTAAACTCTGAATCTGTCTCGACCTCACGACGAGGTGGCACCACCTGCAGCTGTGTGTGTGTGTGTGTGTGTGCGCGTGTGTGTTCGAGTGTGCACGTGATGCAGGTCTCTGTATCCAGGCAGATTAAGCACTTATATCACAGTGGTGAATCTAAATGGCCCTGGTCTCACGCGCGCACACGCGGGCTGATTTATGGCCTTGCTGTATCGCCGCCGCTCTATTAGCGTGAACGGTGACGAGTTTCATTACTGAAGACACCGATGAAGGAAGGACAGAAGACCCGAGATAAGAGGAGGGAGAAGGAGGAGAGAAGGGAAGGAGGAAAGGAGACGAGGGAGAAGAGGAGAGGACACACACACACACACACACACACACACACACACACACACACACACACTGATGTAAAGCGTGAAGAAGAGGCGATAAAGGTAAAGGATGTAGAGACGCAGGGAAGAGGAGAAGCAGGTGAGAGGTGGCGAAGCAGACCTCCGTCACCTGATCCAACGGCTCATGTGGCAGATGCATCACGACTGCGCGTGTGTGCGTGCGCGTCCTGTCTTGTCTCATTCTCATGCAGCGCGCAGTGTGTCTGCTAACTCTCTCCCTATTCTTCACCCCCCCTCCTCTGCCTCTCCATCCCTCCTCTCATCCTCCCCCGTCTCACTCCTCCCTCTCATCCACTCAATCCGTGCTCTTTAACCCCCTCCTCCACTCGCCCTCCGTCCACCTCTCCCTCTTCACTCCTCCTCTGCCCATCCCTCCTTCTCCTGCTCCTCCTCCCCGCGCCGCAGAGCAGAGAGGTGAAGCCGAGCATCACGACACACCCGCTCTGCTCTTCCCTATCCCCTCCTCCTCTTCCCATCCCTCCATCCACCAGCCCCTGCATCCATCCCTTCATCCATCCGTCCAGTCACGACTCCTTAATGGTGCAAGGAGAAGGAATGACAGGAGAGGTAAACAGTGAGTCAGAGAGCGGGAGATGGAGGGGGGAGAGGTGAGGACCATGCGAGTCTGCACAACAGATTTTATGCAGATGCATTCGTGCTTTTCCCATTTTCCTAAAAAGCACCTAAACACAACTGAAGGAGCACTGCATCGCCGCACAGCCCAAAACTTTGACAAATATAAAAGAGGACGTGCGGCGCTCTGTGATGGATTACCTTTTTCAAGCAAGTTTCAAGTCTCTGTAAGTTGGTTTTTATTCTGCGCTGAAATGAATGGAAACTAATGGCTGCCTGCGAGGCGAGAAAATCTCATTCATCAATCTTAAAACAGCCTAAAAACCACGGTCGACTGCAGAAAACGCGTGTGTGTGAGTTGCTTTCAACACACTCAGGGTGTTTCCAAACTTCACACTCTTAAAACTTTGAAACATTTCGACAGTTTGTGCGAGAGAGTTTCGTTCCGGGTGCAGTCACAGCGTTCCGCTGCTCGTCCCGCTGTTCCTGAACGCAGCATTACTGGCGATGCATTTGGGCGCTGGTGCGCAGTTGCACGTAGTCACCACAGACCTGACACTTGAGCAGAGTGAGAACAGCAAAACCAGTTTCAAACCTGAGCTTCTTGTCAGGGATCAACAGCGGTGAAGACGTTTGCAGGGTCGGCGTCAGTCCGTCCAGTCTGATCTCTGCTGCATCGTTCTGAGGCGTTTGAGGGACAAAATCCGGCGCAAACGACCCGAAATTGAGCAAGACTGCAGCTGCTTGGTGCTTCCCAATGTGGGCACAACATCCAGCTACTGGAGACTACAAGAAGACACTGATTGGCTGCTTTTCCATCTGATTAACCAATCAAATTAGGGCTTTTCCAACTGAAAGGAAGCTCTTCTTAAACTCGTTCAGTTCTCGGTGCTCATGCTTCTGCATAATTTCCATCATTTCTCATTTTTCCCAACGCGTTTTGACATAAAGGTAAAGTCAGCCGCTCGTTATCGAGTGAAAACAGATTTCCTGATGTGATTCAAGCTGCTAAACGGAGCCAGGACCCTAAATCACACCCCCGATAAGCGTTTCCAGTCCCTGTTTCTTCCTTAAAACATCCCATAAAACGACATCATTACCTCATCGACGTGAGGTAATCGCTGCTGAAACAGGTTGCTTCAGCAGAACGTCGGCAGAAGGATCGAACAGAAACGCAGTCGAACGGGATTTTAAAGTTTCTGCAGTTTGGTTTAAGGTCATTATTGAAGATGCACACGTTTCCAGGAGCTTCCATCGACCAATTTAGGGGATGTTTAGACTTTTGAACTTTCTAAAGGAGGATCATGACGCACAGTTGAAAGGTCGGCGTGCAGCTAATGAGCGAGAGAGGTTAGGAGAGAGAGGGAGGGAGAGAGAGAGCATGTGTCCGTTCTAAATATAGCGTCCAGCTATCTGACGAGGATTCATTTCAAAACATCAATACGGAGAAGAAGGAGAGAGGCGGAGAGGAAGCAGAGAGGGAAGGCTTTTTCTTCATTGTTGGTGTTGATCGATGTCTCATTTCAAGTGCTCTGCTCTGACTCCATTAAAGGCCTCCGCGCACAACAGTCCTGCGCCCTCACTGCAGGCCGCTTTCGGCCTCCAACCGCCAATTTGTCTCCTCGAGATCGGTCAGCTCTTCCGGTGTGTAAAGAGCCGTACAACCGACGATGCTCCTGTCTTAATCCGCTCCCACAGGATCCCTGTATCTCTCTCTCTCTCTCTCTTTTCCTCTGAGTCTAAATATGGAAGTTATTTCTGCAGCCGCGGCCGTCGTCATCCTTCGCCCTCTCTCCCCTCTTCATTCCTTCCTCAGGGAAACTCTGATGCAACGAGACACACAGACTTTGACCGACGCGCGACGCTATCGAACTTACTTTGTCATGCATAACACACTCAAGCGCGCACACACACACATTCGTGCACACCCACAGCTGAAAAGGCAAGGAGGAGGAAAGTGAGGGAGGAAGGAAGGAAGGAAGGAGGTGAGAGGTTCTGGATCAGCGGCTCGTCTGGATCAAAAGGTCGTGATGAGGTTCAAAAGGTCAGCAGTGATCCGAACTGACGCCAGTCCAACTTTCCCTCAGAAGTGTGTGTGTGTGTGTGCGTGTGTGTGAATGTTTTGGGGTGTCACTGGACCCTAACACCCCCCCCCCTTAGGAGAAATGTTTGGCGGTTAGATGTGAGGGGGGTGGGTTTGTTTTGAAACTCTAGCGTGGCCCTGAGGGGTGGAGATCTGACCTTTGCACAGGGTAGCCTCACTCTGTGTGTGTGTGTGTGTGTGTGTGTTGAGGTTGAAAGGACGTGGTAAGAAACAGCTGTCCCGAGTTGCACACACTCACACACACACACACAAATACATACACACTAATGTAAAAATAGGCCTCAGGGTCTCTGTGCTGGTCTCCCATTGACTCCCATTCATTTCAATGCTGCAGGCCACCTGTCCTGCACCAGGAGGGTCACAGGTTCGATTCTTACAGTTGTACAAACACACACACACACACACACACACACACACACACACAAGCATATATGTCAACTTTAACCAAATGCTTCACACACGCTTTCAGGAGATTTACACACACACACACACACACCACTTGGCTGCGACGAGATGGTCTTGCAGTAAAAGCGAGCACAGCTGTCGCCCGCGCTCGGCCGCGTTGTCACGCAGCGGCGATTACAGCTGCAGCCACGCAGCTGATCGTGCACGTTAAAGGCCGTTACACAACCGCAAGCTGCTTTTCTATACTGTTAAGACAATAATCCACAACTTGTTTTTATACATTTTGCTTTAATATATTTAAACGTTTCGCAGTCCACGCGAGTAGCTCTGCGATATCTATCCGGCCCGTGAGAGCTCGGTGTCTGTTCGCCTTCTCTTCCAGGAAATAAAGAAGAAAACAGTGTTGTGCGCAGGAAAGGATGTGATTTATGATTATGGAAGCTGCGAGATTAATTATTTAAATCCATTTTATTCTCTCCGTCTGAGTAAATGGCGACAAACAGCTTCTTGTGAATCAGGGAAATGCTCTTCCACTGTGCTGACTGTGCGCAGACCTGGTCTTTACCGCCCTGCAGAGCGCCGCCCGACCTGAGAAGAACGGTGTGATCTGGGGTGACCGCCGGCTGTGAACCACTCCTACATTAACAGCCAGCTAAACTGAGATCAAACAGAGCGTCCTCACGTCCCGATGCACCCCCCCCCCACACACACCGTCTCACACCGGCAGCTTCATCCATAAATCACAAGGGAGCGGCGGCAGCAAAAATAGATATTTTGGAAAGGATGATCTGGCAAATCTCTCTGACACAGAGGAGAAAGCTTTGTGTTTTTGACTCCAGGCCGTTAAAAAAGCGGCGCCGGGTGCTCGAAGCTGAAGGCGAACAGTCTCATTATGCAGAAGAAAGACCCTGACGAAGAAGCAGAGGAACCTCTTTGGATGCACAAGAGATCAAACTGCTTTCTCTGCATCCAGAAAGGTGAAAACCTGGGGAATGAAACATTAAAAAAGGGAAACATGCTGATCATAAGCACGCGTCACCGTTCAACATACGATATGATGTATGCTAATGGACAAGCGGTGATGTTCTCCAGCCTGCACCTGTTGATCCCAGCGGCGTTTGGAAACCATTAAAGGCCGTTGATGTTTTTAATTAAACGTCTGCAAACTGGAGCGTTTCCCAGAGCGGGCGGCTAGCGGCCGATAATGAGCTTCAACTGCACACTTTTAATTGGAAAAAGTCGAGAGTTCGGCTTCAGACGCGTCTTTTCTCTAATGCATTAAAGTGACTTCGTCCGCCGCTGTTGCTTAAATGCTTCACCCGGCTTCCTCTCACCTGTCAGGACCGTCATCGCCCTCGTTTCCCGTCTCCCTGGTCGCCCGTAACTTCTAATAAACGGGCAATAAAAAGCTTACGAGTCCCCGCGCTGTACATCCCGCATTCGCTTCACAGCGATCCAGCTCTGCGTGCGCAGCTGACCGTGTTTCAGCCGATGGAAATGACCCCAGCCTTACAAAAAGTTACCCTGTTCACTGCGACAGCCTCCTCCTCTGCCGCACACACGCGCAGACACAGTAACCCTGCTTCGAGATTCCAGCGGCAGCTCCGCGGCGCTCTAATCAGTTGTGCAGTAAATACACAGCGGTGGAAGGAACAGCAATAGTTTTTTAATGGGACACAGCGAGCGGAGTCTGGACCCGCTAACACGGCCGACAGCGCTGTGAAATATAACAGGCAGCCGGCAGCGACTGCACGGCTCACCCCCCGACTCGCCGACGCTCACATCTCCCAGATTTATTTCCGGGGGAGGCTAGCTGAGCGGGGGGAGTCTGCACGCTGTCAGGCTGAGGGTCGACTTTGGGTTGAGGATGCATTAAAGTAGACATCTGTACTCCAAGTGTTATTAATCCTGAGCACGATGCATGCGCGCACCCGGCGGGGGGATTATTACACTGGATTGTTCCTCTGTGTTCCCGCGAGACAGCCTAACTTTGTTCACCTATAGTTCGCCGCAAACGCAACACGACCGATTGGAGAAAACAAAAAGATGCCACTCCTTTGAGAATGGAGCCAGAGGCAGATGTTGTAACCAGCTGTGAAGCTAGCCCCGCGTGCAAAACTCATCACGGCTCAAATCTGTGTTTGATGTTAAGCGGCGGCCTCTGGTGGCCGAAGTAATTATGACGGGAGCAAAGCAGGAAGCCATGTGATGCAGTGTTTTAAAGTTACTTTGCAAAGTAGTTTTTGTTGATATATAAACCAGACTAGGCCCGCTGCACATCGCTAACCCCGCATTTATCCGCTAGCTTGAAGTCGTTACTGTCAAACGATCAGATGTCATTTGAAATGTCATCAAAACATAGGCTAGGCTAACTTTTCCCTTTCCTTCCAGTGTTGTTGCTAAGCTAAGCTAACAGCCTGCAGACTCCAGCTTCGTGCCCAGTGCTTACACATTGATCTTTTCATCTGACCATTGGAAAGTCCTTTAAAAGGATGAATCACCGTGCACCTTTTGATTATATTCAACACAAAAAGAATCAGTTTGGTGAGCAAACAATAAAAAACAAGATATTTGTCAAAGTCGGCAGAGAAACAAGAAGAGGGCGCTGTTCTTCCAGATCAGTCTGAGCTAATGCATTCACGGTTTTGATTAAAGTTATTAAAACAACCGTGAAAACCATGATTTTAATGCATAAAGACCTTTAACTGACTGAACGATCGCCCCTACAGCACGAGGCCTCTTTGGGGAAACACAGGAAACAGTCTGAGGTGTTTGTCAGGCACGAAGTTCGCCTGCTTGCAGGATCACGGCGTCAGCTTCAGCGTCTCTTCGCGTAGCAGAGGCGGACGCTCACTCAAGACTGAGACAAACACAAATCGACTGCTGTCGCACAAACCAAACTGTTTGAGGATAACTTTAAACTCTACAGTCCTCCACACAGAGAGCGCTCAATCAGTGCACCCCAGAGCTCCAATCAAACATTCCCCGAGTGTGTGTGTGTGTGTGTATGTGTGTGTGTGTCTCACATTCACTCCTCCTGCTCAAAATTCAGCTTTTTTCATCCATCACGGCTTCATTTATTGTTTTTCGTCTTCTAAATGCATCATCAGAGCGGCGGACTGTCTACCGGGGCGCACTCAGCCGACTACGGCAGCCCATCTCGCCATTAAGTGTGTGTTTTCGAGGCTGGACCCGTCATTACACACACACACACACACACACACACACACACACACACACACACGTCGATATTTTTTTCTCCTCCAGAGTTTTGATTGTTTTTGATGCAGCGTTCAAAAAACATAGTTTTCAATCAGAAATACTTTGATTTTCTATCAGAAGAGGCGATTGCATTCCCCGACAGCTTTTGTGTTTCAGCCTCTCTTATTACTGCTGCACTCTGTGTGTGTGTGTGTGTGTGTGTGTGTGTGTGTGTGTGGTGGATAGTGTGAGTCAGCGATGTTCCCTGCTGTCTCTGAGGAAGCAGAACAGAGGATATACTGCACACACACACACACACACACACACACACACAAGGGGAAGGGGACGTCTGCAGACACACAGTTCATACATGAACATGACAGAATACACACACACACACACACACAATGGCAGTGTGTGTATATATGTGTGTGTGTGTGTTAACTGACTCATCTCATCAGTATCTTGCTAATGTGGAGACAGACGGCTGGGCCATCTGCTCACAAGGCAACCAGCAACTTTTTCAAGCAACGTCCCCCCGGCAACGTCGCTCTCAGCGTGTGCGACCACAGCGATTGGCTGACGGAGGCTGGGACCGAACGGACCAAGGAGACCGCGCTCGCACGCAACATTTCGTCCCGCCCCCACACAAACTTCAGCCTGTAGCTGCGCGGAGCTAATCTGCAGCCTGGTTGTGTCTTGGCGGCTAAATAAGGCTCAGTAACTAGCCCGGGTCCAGCTGAGGGGCCACGACTCGGGCTAATCTTTAGCCTGATTCTGACTACAGGCTACGCAAGGGTTAGACGAACAGCCTAGAGAGGCCACACGGAGCTTAACGTCAGTCTGGTCCCTACTACAGGGTCTGCAGTTTATAAAGCTGCTTGCCAGCGTGACACCTCCTAAATTAACTCCTTAATTAAACCCTGATTTCCAGAGTTTAACCAGTTGAATTGTGCAGATCAGCTTCCTCCGGTGCTGGAGCGATCAGTTAAAGTCTGAATCTTGGATTGAATTAAGGGCGACAACCTGATTTTTGGAAGACGTCGCTCTGCAAACTGCAAAAAAAAAGAAAAAGGAAAAAGTAAAAGAGTGATGAGAGAGAGCTGCAGCTGGTTTTAATTATCTGCAAAATCATCTCTGTGCAGTGCACTTGATATCCCAGAATGCATCTGGCCAGTCTGTCAGTCAGTACGGAGGGATTAGAGCGAGACCTTGTTTGGGTGAGTTGGGAGATTTGCAGCTTAAAGATGCAGCAGGAAATAAAAAAAGGGGGTGAAAAAGGCTTTTAGGGTGTGGGGGGGGGTCGAACGCTGAACACCGGCGCTCCAAGATTACACGAACTAACAGTCACACCGAGGTCGCTCACGGGTGACTGGGTGAATTAGGGCTGCACAGCAAACGAGCGCTAACGAGGCTACACGCTCAAAGCTTTGGATGCTGCAGCTCGAGAAACCGTCAAGCTCAACATAACCACAAAGTAAGTGGACTCAAGTTCAGACGCTGAGCAACTGTAACCTTTAATTATTATTATTATTATTATTATTATTATTATTCAAACTTACTTAACTTTAATGTAACCTCATTACAATGAGAAAGGCTACAAATGTGTCCACAGTGACAATGTTGTTTTTGCTTGGTAGCGTTATGTAAACAATACCCACACACACACACACACACACACACACACACACACTCATAATTAACAAAGCACCAAAAATACAACTCCGAGCCGTTCAACTCTGCCGCTTCACACACTCCTCCGGTCAACCGACGGCATCATTCTGACAAATAACCTGTAATTCCCGCCGCTGGCAGGAAGCCAGCGCGAACCCTCATCTCTCTCCCCCCCCCCCCCACACACACACACACACACACTCAAACAGGCTGTTTAATTATGGTATTTCATATGGTTTCGAGTGGAAACGTCCATTGTTTGATGACTAATTTGGCTCCATTATCTGGATCTAAATCCACCAGGTGAGCTGCAGAGAGAGTTTCTACAGGTCTTCATTCTCATTTCATTATGTTTGTTACCCAGGTGACAAGGAAAACAATCACCTGAGAGAGGGAAAACCACCTTTTCATGTCGGGCTGCACGCATCTGACCAATAAACTCAGTCTGAGGAGCTGCACAGACTCATGGGACTTGATAAAAACCTTTAAACCTTATTTTTTTTTATTCATTTGCAATAAGAATGTTTTCTTCCTGCTGCAGCACCTGTTCTCCGGCCCTTCTGTGCTGTCGGGCCCCGGTTTTTCTAATTTGTTCATCAGACGCTTTAATAACAACCCTGCACAGACAGAGGCACTCGGTAAGAGTTCGGATCGCAATCAACATTTCATTAACCTGAGCTGGACCGGCGTTACCATGGCAACCTGTTGGACGGACGGTTGGACGGTCACTCGGCGTCTTTTTGTGTTTTTCTTTTTTAAACTCAGGAAGCTGCTTGAGATCATCGTTACGACGCTCTGGATCAAAGCTGGAGGAGACATCACACACACACGCTTAAGTTACAGCCACCTCATCTGATCTGCTCTGTGTGTGTGTGTGTGTGTGTGTGACAATGGCGTCCAGTCTAACATCAAATTAAACTACTATTCTGCAGACGAGCTTCATTATTTATATAATCAACAGAAGCAGAATCCGGAAAATATCACAAAAGGTGCTGCAAACGTGACACGGATCAGATTTTTCTGATGCAGTTTGGTTCAGAGAGACTTTAGGAGTCAAAATGCAGAGCAGAGGAGAGGAGGGAAGGAAGCAAGGAAGGAAAGGAAACAGAAAAAGATGCAAGACTGGGATGAAAGGATGCAGGATGTAAGGAAGAAAGGAGAGATGGGAAGCAAGGAAGTAGGAGAATAAAAGGAACAGGGTGGGGAAAGGAGGTTGAGAGGAGGAGAAGGATGGAGGAGTTAGGAAACACACGAGGTAATTAACAGACGCACCAAAGCAGCGAGGGGAGGACGTGACGTTCAAACACGCCGCTGCAGCATCGTCTCTCTCGCTCACACACTCTGGCATGTTAGCAAACCTCGCTTGGCCAAACACACCTGGGCTACCTGTGATCGAGCATCTCTCCAGCCTTGATGAAGCACACACACGCAGAGTTGCTAGGCAACAAACAAGCAGGTAAAGGGTTGACTTTAACGCCCCTGCCAACACACACACACACACACACACACACACACACACACACACACTCGCCTTGGTTGCGAAACACACATTGACATTTCTTGGGTTTACTACACCATGCTGGCTGCTTCCCTCGCCTCCTGCATCTCCTTGGAGACGGTCAGCATTGCAGAATGGGCCCACACAACACACACACACACACACACACACACACACACACAGGAACACACACACACACACACACACAGGAACACACACACAGTATTAATTATCTCCCCTCTCATTCAAATCCGTGAATCGTCTCTATTTCAGCAGCCAAAGTGGCGAAAAAGAAGGAGATGAAGAGGAGGAGGAGGAGGAGGAGGATGAGGAAGACACTGGCGGGCGAGGTCGTCCTCAAATGACCCGCGACACACACTGAGGCACGCGCTCATGCATGAACATACACACACACACACACACACACATGATCACACCTCGGGCACCCACATGGGGACATGTGAAAGAGAGAGAGAGGTCGACTCTGAGGCGAAGCCAAGACAGACTTTCACAAACACGACTCTGAAGACAGAGAGGACGAGGATGCACTGAAGGACGTATTACGTGTCCTCTTCGTCTCCTTTCCTCTCATCCTTTCCCCCCATCTTTCCTCTAACCTCCTCTTTTATCTCACGTCCGTTCTTCCTCTGCACCCCCCACACCTTTCTCCTCTCCCCCACTTCCTCCCCCTTGCTATCCTTCCTCCTTAAAGGATATACTCCATCAGATGTGCCTGTCGGATGCTTCAGTGACCTCCGTGACCTCCTCCTCTCCCCCGCCACCTTTCCGACATTCAATCACGACGAGGCTGCGTCTGACCGTTTCTGTAACTTTTCAAAACCGACAATCTGACGTTCACTTCCTTCGGTCAGAAAGGTTTGAACTTCTCTAACAACTCTCCCTTTTTGTTGATTCCTTACAAACTATTTCAGTCCCTTTTCATGTGAACAACAGAGTGCAGCACTGCGAACGTCTTCCGGGAGAGGCCGACTGAAAGCGTGCACCATTATGCACATTTCCTCCTTCTCCCCTCGCCTCCTTCCCATCCTTCTCCCCTTTGCTTTCATCTCCTATCCCTGTGTCACCCCATCTGCTCCTCTCCTCCTCCTCCCTTCCTTGCCGTCCATATCTGCTGATATGCAGCAGTCATGAAGGTCAAACGGCTCCCCGCCTGAAGGACACGCGGTGGCGTTGGATGCAGCATATGCCGCTATGCAGCACAACATGTGAGAGTGTAGCATGGAAACAGCGCTGCTATAAATACAGCGTGCAGCCGGCTCCCTGTGCTCTCTGTAGTGCTGCCTGCAGTACCTGTAAGTGTAAAAGTATCAGACTGAAGAACCAGAGCTACACAAGACATGTCAGAGAATTACTGAATTCAGCTTGAAGCCGTGCAACCTCCCGTCTCTCTGTCTCTCTTTTATTTAAAAAGTGCCCTGAAACTCCTTTGAACAGCGTGTTGGCTGTGAGCAGCAGATACACGGGTTCAAATCTGACTTAACAAACACAACTCGCTCTGTTTGTGCCTCCTGCTCTGCACCTCCTCCGACCTCTGGTGTCCTCCAAGGCTCCACCTTCGGCCCGCTGTTATTCTGTGTGCTGCTGCTGCTGCTGCGATATATCACGTTATGCAGATGATGCACACGTTTATATCCCAATAAAAAACAATTAAAAAGTCGATTTTGATCAGTTATTTTTGTGTCTGTCTGAAATAAAGCGCTGCACGTCCCAAGACATCGTCTAGCTAAATGTAAAGAAGACCTGAAATCAATAGCTTTGAACCTCCAAAGTCCATCCATCTTTCACAAAAACATCTCGGGACCCCGTCTTCAAATGCCACAGCTGCAGCCTGCAGACACCTGGGTGCAATATTTGACATCGACCTTTTACTTGAAAGACAAATTACGTGTTTGTCAGTTTTGTTATTTTCAGTTGAGGAGCTTCTGAAAAGTCTCTGTTTGCATGATCTCCAGTAGGTCTTTGAGCCAATAAACCATCTCGCACCTTCATCTGGAGCATAAATCGGCCTTGTTTTTGCTGCTTTACACTTGATTTTACCATTTCTTTAAAGCACTTTGTGGTCTAAATCCCAGTTGTGCTGCTGAACTATTTTATAGACATAACGATCACGGAGAAGCTGCAGGTCATCCACGGCACGATGCTAAAGCTGCAGATATGATGATTTCTAATATTAAATGTGTCAAGCTGCAAATGGTGTTTATTCTTCCTCTCTTTTTGTTGGACTGCAGCGAAGAGGAGCAGTTCACATCAGGTAACTGATCCAACAGCAGATTAATAAAATCTGTCTAAATTAAATTCGGTGTCAGATACGGTCACTCTGCCGCCCACGGGAGCTCATAAATTAAAATTTTGGAATATATTTTCATTTGTTATCATCGAGCGTTGTGTGAAAGATGAATAGATCATTTGACACTCTGGTTTTTTTTTTTATTTAAAAAGCAACAAAAACCAAACAAAACTGGCTAGAGTGAGCGTTTACACATGTCATCTGATGGGATTTCTGCCAGTCAAAGCTAAAATTATTCAGACACTTGCCTGCTGACACCATTTGGAGTCACAAATGTGTGAATTTGATTAGTTTAGCTCCAAATGTGACCGTTTTCGGGCCAAGTTTTCAGATTTTTTGTTGCCTATTGTGAGTCTGGTAACACTTCCAAAACCACATTCAGCCACTCATGGACCATTAAAACTTAAAACCCAATGTGATTAAATTAATTTGCCTTTAATGGGTTGATTTAATAACAATTTTATGGGTTATTTTGTTCAATATTTAACACTGTGCAATCCAATTACATTCACCAGGCTGTTTGAACCCCCTGCAGAAGCTTATCTCTTCACCCTTCAGTTTGCTCCGCTTGCTTCAAACATGGTGCCTTTTAATTTATTTTTATCATCAGTGTTTCCTCACTTCAATGGAGCTATTCATGGATATCTGCTCAGGAAAGATCTAAACTAAAGATTAGTTGCACAACCGCTGCAGTTTGAGCAACCGTTCGGGGGATAGTTTATTGCTTAAGGTGAACTTGCTTCACCGTGATCTGAGCTTCTGAGCCGCCGCAGACGCCATACGTTTGGTAGTGTGGAAGCATCAGTCAGATTACATTAAGATGCTTGGCTCATCAGAGGAGGAGCGCAACCTCCACCGATGTGTTATAAGCACCTCGATTAGCTCGTCCTGCGCGGGATGCTCAGGTGTTTTAAGTCAAGTGAGGCTCGAGTTTCCAGTGTCAGCGCGTCACGTGCACCGCCGCCCTTTATCTGAAGCTCTATTTTTTACCGAGGTCTGATGGCTAAGAAAGTGTTTCTCCTCCCCAGGGCTCAGAACGCTGTGCTTGGCCCAGATAGACGCACGGCTAACCTACAGTAACAGCGCAGTGAGGTGCTCTGACACCAGCTAATGCAGACTGACAGTAAAAACCCTCCATTAACAGCCGGCGACGTGACAATAAAAGTCTAAATTTAGTGAGTCTTTGCTGCAGAAAAAGCAATTTGAACTCTGCAACTTTGCATCTTAAAGCAGTAAAAACAGCTGCGTGACGTCTCGTGGACTTCAACTGCAGTTTGGTGTTAATATGAAACAGCTCAGAGGACCCATGCACATGAAAATACAGCATACCGCTCTCTTAAACACAGACTTAGGCGAATGTTTGACTCTGAAGGGGTTGCTATCATCCAAGGGGCTTTATCTGCTCATTAACCGTGTCAAAAACAATGCAAATGATGTGTTTTTAATGCAAATAAAAGTCCCTGGTAGTGATGAATGGCAGCTGCTGCATCTGAACATCTCCTAAAGCTAAAATTAAACAAATCCAATTACATAAGGAATGCCCTGCGTAATGACTGGACAAAATGTAAACGAGATGTAGGGAGAATTAAACGGGCCGTAGCTCTAAATGACAGCAATAAGATCCAATTTCAGCCGTGCCCATTTTAATCAGACATTTAGCTGCTGCTGCTGCTTCTCCTCTGCAGAGAGCAGCAGCTAAACGCGCCAGCTTGACTTTCCGAGATCAACAACAACATTAAGATGTGCGAGGCTTTAGGCGTCCTGACAGTTTCTCTCCAAAGCAGCGTCTTAAAAATGAAGAAGTACAGAAGCAAGAAGCCTTCGTGGTGACCTCTGACAAGCATGGGCTCATATGCTGGCCAATGGGAGACGCTGGCCTCTCCGGCAGCTACAACACACACCATCAGGTTGCTCAATATGGACTGAGAGTCTAAAGGTGACGGGTGCTGCGCCGAGGTCGAGTGGGCGTCGAGTAAAACACAGACGACAGGAACAACTCGGAGCCAGTGGGAAATGAGAACGAGAGTTTGACCGCTTTCACTTTGATCTGATTTCATCACAGGGGCACTTTGTCACACACACACACACACACACACACACACACACACACACACACACACACACACACACACACACAATCAAACGCGGTCAGACGGTGACCTCACAAGCATGCACAGAAGCTTTTTAGGTACGTTCACATCAAGTGCTCCCACGCCAAAATAGAATAGGATATTTTAGTTGTATGCCCTAATGCAAAGACACACACACGCACGTACACACACACACACACACACACTCAGAGCTATAAATATGTTCTGCATGCTTGCTTTCATGTTTGCATGCAAGTGTGTGTGTGTGTGTGTGTGCGCACAGAGGTGACAGCAGATGCAGCCCTTGCTCTGCAGCCCGTCCAATCCATCACTGTCAGGACAACCAGGTGGACAGAAGCACGCACACACACACACACACACACACACACACACACACACCTATATACAGTGTATACCCAGGAGTGCCTGCACAAGTCGTCACATGCATACAGAAATGCAAGGAAAGGGGAAAATAAAAGCACGACTAGGCATTAACACCTCTACATACAGTGGCTTTTGCTGCTGAGCCAGTTGCATGCGACACAAACTGAGGTCAAGAGCACGCAGGCGCATGGAGGCATGCATGACTGCAGCATACAGAATGTACTAAGCCTCAACCTCTGACCTCTTTTAACTCCTCTGAGCGGAGGGCGAGGTGACCAAAAACGCAGATATTTATGGCCGCGAGACAGAAATACGTGCTGTAAAACCTCTGCAGGAACACGCTGCACCATCACGGACTGCTGCAGGTATGGAGCAGTTGGTCAGCGAGCGCCTTGCTAAAGGGCACGTCCGTCAGACTCCATGACACATGGTTGCCAAGACTTCTAATGCACTTCCTGCTCTCAGATGTGGCCGAGTGGGACGACGGCGACAGGTCCGCTGGTAATTTTAGAAGAACACTGGCAGCTCCGGCTGGAGATTTTTGTCAGGGCAAAGCGAACGCCGTGTTCCTGGTTGACCACGGTTCCAAAAAGGTTAGCCCTGCTGAGATCAAGAGCGACTTCAGCCACAAGGAGACCTGCCAGGAAAGCAGCTCTGAGACAAACACACAAGGCTCAAGCAAACAACGAACACAAAGCTGCGCATGAAAAACAGAGATGTGGACTGAAAAAGGTTTGACAAAGCAGAAAAACAACACAGTTAGACACTCCGCTGAGCTTCATCAGTGATCTGTGCTCTTTATAATATAATTGTAGTTGTTCTTTAATAAAAATAATCCTGATTAAATGCATGATATGACTGAAAACTGGGGTTTAAGGGTTAAAAAACAAACTATGCCAGATCGATTCCATCGACAAACACCGTCAAACAGCTGTTCTGGGAGCAACTGCAGGTCCTGCCAATATGGCGGCGCGCGTCTGTGCAGCGTCCATGCAGCGTGACGTGATGCGGGCCTGATGTCAGACCGAGCTATACACATGTTTTCCTGCAGGCCTCAACACGCACACGCCGTTCTGACGCTGTTCCTGAACGCAGCACGCCGCAGGTGTCGGCGTACAGAGTTACGCTGCGCGATGCAGGTGCCAAAGCCTTTTGGTGGCAGTGGGAACATGGAAGTGCATGCATGATCAAAACACACACACACACACACACACACACACACACACCTCCATGCCAACATGCGTACAGAGCCATACAGGCCTGCAGTAAGCGGTGGATCCATTGCTGCTGTGATCAGGTATCAGACATCCCACCTCCTCTAAGATAAGAGGTGTGTGTATTCAACACACACATGCACATACAACTGTGCACACACACACACACACACACGTATCAAGTGCAGGGTCTGCTCATATATCGCTGCACCGTTCACCTTAATCCCCCCCACAATCACCCCGCAGCACCTGCAACCTGTCACCGCTTCTCACACACACACACACACACACACACACACAAAAGCACACAGATAAACTAATGTACAAGGACGCATGGCAACAAACACACGGCATCATCACGCGCAGACATACAATCACTTCTACAGTGCGCGCTCACGCAAACACCTTGTCGCGCAATCACTCACTCACACACACACACACACACACGGAGGCAGTGGAGGGTGGCCGGTGCAATCAGCAACTCTGTCCTTGAGCGGAGTGAGGGATGCCGGGGTGCCACATCATCGCAGAGGTAGCTCTCACACTCAAACACACACACACGTACAGCATGCACAGACAGAGCAATAAACCACAGCTTTTGCCAGGTCCATGCATTAAACGCATGCACACACACACACACACACACACACACACACACACACACAGACAGACAGTTTATTAGAAAAGCTGGAAAGTTATGTTCAACACGGGAATGATTAGAGGGCAAATTTATGCCTGTGTGTGTTTCAGTGCGTGCAGTGTGTGTGTGTGTGTGTGTGTGTGTGTGTGTGTGTGTATGTGTGTGTGTGTGTGTGTTAACATTCTTCACCAACTCTGTGACATTTCAGGTTGCTTCCTTACAGACACCAGGAACGTCTCTCTCTCTCTCTCTCTCTCTCCCGTGTTCCCCTCTCTTCCGGCGTCCTCGTCTTTTACACCCGCTCAGTTTTCAATTAAACTCGAGAGACGCTTCATCATCTCTCCACCCTCCATCTACATCTCTCCTCTTTGCCCTTTCCAACTTCTTCACACTTCTCTTACCTCTGCCTCTCTCTCCAGTCTGCGTTTCGTCGCATCGTCTTTTTCAGGGGCAGCTTTTGGCGTTTAGCTGCAGCTCTTGAAGATACGTTTGATATTTTCTGACAAGAGGGTAATTTTCATTTCTTTTGTCGCTTTTTCGCCAACTCGGCGCCGAAATTAGCCTCCGATTTCCGGCTGCAACGGCGAGGCGATGTCAGGAAAGTTAAAAAGTTTTAAAAGGTTTGAGTTGAGCATTAGCATAATAAGCGATGCACCACGGGGCAGATCATGCTGCAGCTGCGGAGGGAGGCGGGGGCTCCGTCTGTTCAGCATCGTCATCAGCAGCAGTGTTGCCTTTGACTCCCACCGGTCACACACATTTACACCTGCAGCGGTCCAGACGTTAGCAGACTAGGCTGCTTAGTCAAATGTGAGGAGATAACCGGGGCTTAATGGCTTAACACACACAGAATTAGTCCAGTGCAACCAGTTGCACTTGCTCCGGAGGTTCCAGTCCAACACACTGAGCGCAAAATGACGCGTTTACAACAAAACGGTTTCTCAAACTGTCTCAGTTTCCTTCAGACACGTTCGATTCTTCTCAAGTTCCCCCAGTATTTTGGTCCAAAGGCGCTTTTGTAGCTGCAGCAGCCTGAAAAGACCCATTTCACTAATCTCACAGATGGTTAAATGTATGAGATTTGCCTCCAAAGCACATAAACAGTCTGCCCCGACACACACACACACACGCACACACACACACACGCTAATAAAAGAAGGTTTGAAATGTTCCCAATCAAACAAACGTCTGAAAACGACCTCGAGAAGCAAGAAATCACATGCTGACATCAGGAAATACAGCGAGGGAGGAGGAGAGGGGGGGAGGGGGAGAGGAAACAAGGAAACGAGGCAAAGGAGGGAGGAAGAAGAGGGAGCAGAGGTTAAACGAGATGGTCAGAGGGGAGGAAAGTGGGAGAAACGATGGAGAAGGGGAGTAAGGAAGAGAGGAGGAGGGAAGGAAGGATGGAGGACAAGAAGGAGAGAAGGACAGGTGGAGATGAGAAGGAGGAAGGAGGAGGAAACATGGACACACACACACACACACACACACACACAACCAAACAGTTTCAACGCAATGTAGAAACCCCCGGAGGAACAGGAATCACAGAGTGTGAGACGTCTGACAGTGAGCTGTGTGTGTGTGTGTGTGTGTGTGTGTGTGTGGCCTCCCCCGCTGGACCACAACCCACGTGACAGAGAGGCTCATGCAGCAGCAGAGCCATATTAGGTAGAAGAGAGAGAGAGAGAAACAAAGGCAGAGAGACACAGACTTTGTACTGCAACCTTTGACCTCCTGGTTTATCTCCAAACACAGCTCTGCAGAAAGTGAACCTGCTTCTGAGCAAGGTGTGTGTGTGTGTGTGTGTGTAGGAGTGTGTGTGTGTGTGTGTGTGTGGGCCACTGCAGCTGCACCAAGTACAAAAACCAGAGTGTGTGTGTGTGTGTGTGTGTGTGCATCATCAGATGTGAAGCCGCGCGGGCTTTGAACTTCCCAGCTGTCCCATCAAAAGATCTGCTTCCTCACACACACACACACACACACACACACACCACATGTGTTTTTATTTTGCCATTATGTTCAGGCTGGCCCACAATAACACAATGAAACACACACACACACACACACACACACACACACACACACACACACACACCTTTGTTCTGTACCTGCTAATTCACTTAAATATCATATTGAACACACACGTCAAGGAGCACGAATGCTTTTACAAAACCAGTAAATGAATAAATAAAGACATTTATTTATGATTTTGAGCAGGAATAATGCAATATCTAAAATATATTTTAAAATATATGATGAGGGCTGCAGCTGTTTGCACGTCTTTAATGACATTACATTTCATATTTTACAGGTTTGACCCTAAAATCACTCGTTTTGTTCGACCACCGGTCCAAACTCCACTGATATTCAGTGTGAAACAGAGGAAAGCAGGTAATTACTACAGGAAAAATGACATTTCTGCTCACTAGCCGACTTCAGTGATTGATTATTATCGTTATTGATTTTGCATCAATGCAATATTCAGCGTTTGTGTCAGAGAGACGTGCTCAGCCGACAGAGGTTTGCTGTTTTGCTTCTCAGGCAGCAGCTGCTTTAGTAAATGTCCCTCGCTGTCACCACGTCTGCAGCAAATCTTTCACCTGGCAGGCTGGAACTGGCCTTCACACACACACACACACACACACACACACACACACACACACACACACACGCTCGGACAAAGCTCAGGTAGCTGGTTAGCTCTGAAAATGTCGCAGTAAATAACACACAGGGTGGGACAGACAGCTGATGTGAGACCTTGTGAGTGTGTTTGTGTGTGCGAGACCGCGTTTATAGTGGCAGAACGACCTTCACGCCACCACCTCGTTCTATTACTACACTTCCCTCGTCTTTTACACACACACACGCACACGCGCGCACGCACACGCACGTGCATGCGTGCACACAAATGCACTGGAGTGCGTCTGACCCTCAAAGTGTGTGTGAGAGAGACAGCCAA
Source organism: Datnioides undecimradiatus (assembly GCA_008933995.1). Lineage (NCBI taxonomy): Eukaryota > Metazoa > Chordata > Actinopteri > Lobotiformes > Datnioididae > Datnioides > Datnioides undecimradiatus. Next base: position 4,480,429 of record WARS01000043.1, on the reverse strand, counting down.
GGTTCAAAGGGAAGTGGTGTTGCAACTGTTCAGTTTCTCTCTGACACACACACACACACACACACACACACACACACACACACACTCCTCGCTCAAGGAATCGTACACGCCGCACATGAATTATGGACGCACGCGCTGTCACTTTGTGAATTTGCAAATTTGTGGGTGTTTGATGAGCTGTAAAGTGTGTGAGTGCTGCGTTTTTGTGTGCGCGTGTGTGTGTGTTAGCGTGTGTGTGTAGGATGTTCTTATGCAAGCGTTCGTCATCTCGCCAGCTTCGACATTTCTCTCCATACGGGAGGAAACAGATTCGCCTCCATCATCATCATCGATCATCACCCGAGCAGGGTTACTACGCGGCCGCACGGCGGGTGAAGTTTTACTGCGGTGCAGCCGAGAGACGCTGATGTGTTGACTCGCACGCCGCTGGATTTAAGACTTCGCCCACAGGGTCGCGTTGCTGCACCTTTACCTGTGGCGGCAGCCCAAGCCTCATTACCACCGGCAACCACCCCGACATCAACCTGCAGCACCGTCTCTCGCTGATCTTTGAGCGGCCGTGTCTGACTTTGCAAACCGGATCCACGGGATTATCACAATGACTTTCCCATGTGGATCCCATCACCACGCTGCACGATTCAGCACCTCCGATGTCCAGTCTGCATCTTCCCGCCACTGTTTTAAAGCTGTGCATCTCCAAAATGGCTGCCAAGAGAGGCGCTACCTCACTTAGGAGCTCCCTTCTCCTCTGCTGCACACCTCCGCACGCTGAAATGACGACACCGCACCCAAGACAGGACTGAACTTTCAAACCAGCATCCCTGCGCACGTTAACCTGCCATGTTCTGCACAAATTAATCCAGTTTTTTGAAGTTATTCAGAAAAATAATCATATTCCTGCAAAGACCTGTTAATATCGAGGTCTTCCAACAAGAAACGTGGGCTTCAGTTTAGTGCATGCATCTCACCCAGGCCTTGCAAACTGTTGGTTAGTTGGTTTGCATCAAAACCCCAAATTGAGATGCAGATACCATGTATGTACTTCCAGAGAACGCTCCTAAAGGCAGGCGAGTAACCAGAACATGATTCTATCAAGAAACAAGTGGAACATGCTGTTTTATATTTGGAGTAAATGTGGAAAGCTGCTGTGCGTGTGAGTGTGGTCTGCCAGGACAGCTGAAAATCTGTATGGGCCGTGCGTCTTCCTGTCGCGCTGGTGGCCGCGGCACAAGAGCACAACCGGAGTGTTAGGGAGCTCGGAAAGCTCCAGAAAGCTTCTCTGTGCTGGTTTCCGAGGTGCTCAGCTCCTCATTCAGCTGCTGGCAACAGGACTAATGAACCGGACCAAGGCTGCTATTCTAATGGGACCAGGACACACACACACACACACACACACACACACACACACGGGGTGATCATTCAGACTTCCTCGTAGGCGGTCCACTACATTACCAGACAATATGGCAGTTACACCACCCAAACACACATAAAAGCCACAAAAGAGAGAAGGCAGGCCTGGCTCTGACCTGAGTATCAAACAGCATTACCCAGTGTTCTGTCACCGGGCCAAACTGGGCCAAACTGGGCCAAACTGGGCCTTCTAGCTAGCATGAATTGTACCGCAGCGCCAATGAGGGAGCCAACCTTCCATTTAAATGGAAAACAACCGATGCAGGACCGACCGCAGCGCAATCAGTGATTTGTGTTTTCAAACCAGGCTAACCAGGGCTAACCGGGGCTAGCTTATCCATTAGAATACACCTAAAGAGCAACCCCAGGCTAATTAAGCCTGGCTTGCAGGACAGGGCAAGGACAGGCACGCTAACTGGCGCCTCATGATTAAACGGAGCTATCGGACGCTGGCTCCTTTGCATGAATATCAGCCGCAGAGCTATAAAGTGCAAAGCAACACACGCTCATTAGCCTGCACAGCTCTGCAGGAGCAGACGAGGCTTTGCAGGGCTGTTCTTCACCCTGCCGCCCGCTAATCAGCCCAGTTAAACGTGCAGGAGAAACCGAGGTCGTGGTTAGCGCCGGCGGACTAACCAGAGTTAAACAAGCCTCTCAGGCGTGCAATCCAGACTTTTTAAAATCTACATGCAGCAGATAGCAGCGAGTTCTCGGGTCCTTCCAGCTCTTTGTTTTCATATCTCGCAGACTCTTCTGACACCTGCTTCCCTCTGCCACAATAATGGGACTCTTTCTCGCCGTCGCTATCTCCCTCACCCACTCCCCTTCACCTGTCGGTCTCTTTTGTCTACTCGCCCCCCCCCTCCCTCCCTCCCCGCCAAAATCGTCTTCCTCCTGAAATCACCTGCAGAGGAATCGATAAGCTATCAGACCATGAAGACTCCCAGACTCGCTCGCTCTCTGTACCTCAGTGTTTGTGCACATCACCGTGTGTGTGTGTGTGTGTGTGTGTGCTGTCAAGCTAAAACCCAGATTTGATTGACAAAACCTCCATCACTCACTTATGGTAACTTGTACCTGTCGTTGTGTGTGTGTGTGTGTGTGTGTGTGTGTGTGTGTGTGTGTGTTGCACAGGTAAACTGCAGCTCCCAGCTATTGGCAGAACGATGCTGAGGTGAAATGCAAAGAGAAAACAGTGAGGGAGCAACGCTGACATCAAAGAGAACGAAAACGCATCGGGATGAAGAGAAAAGAGTGAACGGAGTGAATACAGTAAATGGAGAGGGAGAGAGAGAGACACTGCCGGGGAGCGAAAGGGAGAGAGAGCAAATGAGAAGTGAAAAGAGCGAGGGAAATGGAGAGAGGGAGAGGGTTGAAACGAGGTCAGGCGGTGCTGAGAAAAGCACAAAGCCGAGCGGAGCTGAGGGAAAAGCACGAGGCGTGAGAGAGAAACACAGGAGGGGTGTGTTTGTGTGTGTGTGTGTGCGCGCTGAAAGGTGTGCGACGACAGGAAGAGAGA